>JAXGFM010000002.1:2500000-5000000 GCA_039880935.1 Streptanthus diversifolius
GACACCGTGCGTCAGTGTGTTTTGTTCTCCTTGCAGTCACCACTTTGCTCGATCTTTATATATACACATAATAACTAGTTCCTCTCGAGGAGTCCAAAGAAACAGAAACAAATTGTAGCCCTTCCCAATCCTCAAATTTATGAAAAAAATGAGAGTATGTATACAATATATATTGGGGACAAAGAAAGAATGTAAGGCGCAGATAGAAAAAGGAACAGCGTCATTGAAGCAGATGCTATGCTTAAGCTTCTTGAAGAAGGGCAAAGAATACGAGCCCAGGAAGGGACATTTTGCTGTCTACGTGGGCAAATCCAGAGCCCGTCACGTCATCCCCATTACATTCCTCAATCATCCAATTTTCCAGATGATGCTGCAAGAAGCGGAGGAAGAGTTTGGGTTTAAGCAAGAGAGAGGCATCACCATTCCTTGCGACCAAAACATATTTCTCTCTCTCTTGGACTCCATATATATCAAATCTCACTAGCTAGGTCTTAGTTTCAGTTTCCTCACATTATAAGAGGAATTATGAATACACAACTTTTTTCATGGACTATTCTTGTCTTCCACGTTTCTTCGCATGTGTGTCTGTCTCTATATACACTCATGGATGATCGAGAGATCATGATTGAAGCTAATCTGGTCTCGTTCACACTCATATATCAACAACTCACTATACAAAATATTCTTCAGCATACCAATTAAGTACTTAGTTATTGATGACTGTTCTTGTAGTGATATAACTTTCATAAATGATTGATCGCCCTCCTTCCTAGACCTTAAACAAACTTTGATTAACGACTTTATTGGTTTTCATTAATCTTTTTTCATTGTTTAGATGTATCACGATTATTATTTTTTTTTTTTAAAAAAAGAAAATTATAACAAAGACCACGATTTATAGGTTGCGTTCAACCTATGTGCTGGTTCGGGCCAACACTGCATGAGGTCTACAATTTCAAATTATTTTCAAAGCTTATATTATTTTAGGATTAATTATTGTAACGCGCGCGAAGGTGTATTTTATGAATGTGACACAAGGGCATGGAAATGGACTTCCATATAGCAGCATGCAAATTGATTTTATAAAATGACAAGCCTGCGATTGACGTATTTGATGACATGATTCACTCTATTGTGTCATTCATATCAATAATTTAACCTACAATATATTAGATAATAAAAATAGTTTGCTTTTTCGTCTAGATTATTAAGGTATTAAAAGTTAAGAAAGAACTATACAAGTAATATTATAACGAATACTTTTACCTACTCTATACTTTTACGCCAGATATGCGAAACCATTTCTATAAATTATCATTATCTTTTTGATTTGTCAAAATTGTATTTTCTTGGGAATTGATCTTATTTTGGCAACTTGAACATAAGTATATATTTTTTTTATTATTGTTAGCATGGTACAGCCACTTATTATGGTTTAGAAGATGCGTGCATTTCTAATTCGGGTTGGTTATACTAATTATCTATTTATTTGTTGGTTCAATTCCACCACCTTTGTTTTTGAGGTGGTTTAACCTGGCCAATTTTCAGACATGTCATCACAAAACTTCAAAGAAGTCAAGGATTGCACTGCACTTTTTTATCAAACGGTTAAAGCTTTACACCATTTCATTTCATTTTATGATTTTTTATATTTATTAATTTAAATCTAAGGGAGTCATAAAAAACAATTTTCCATCATGTGTTTGCATTTTCACATATTTTTTTCGTTTTACAAGAGAGGTTGCTTCTAAAATAAATTAAAAATCTATGATATTTTATCTATCAATTTTTTTTTTTTTTTATCAAAAATTGTATTTCTAACTTTTTATCAAACTTATTTAATACGTTTTTAAAAAATTTAAAAATTTATGATATTTTTTTATTTTGTTGAGATTTTGAAACTTTGCAAAATTCATAATATTTATATATTTATTTTAAAAAATTTGTGTTATGACAATTTGAGTGAGTGTGATTTCTTGCTTTAAAGGTGTAGTTGAGAATCGAGAAATTGTGGAATCATCTACTATGCGATATTGATGATGATGATGATGATACTAGTTTCAGATAAAGCCAGAGTTTCGGACGTACTGTTTTGTCATATAATTGAATAATGCATATGAGGGCAACCACATCGTTGAATCACTTCCCAATTTCATAACTATTATTTAAATATTAAATTTATTATTATTATATTATTATAAAAGAGAGAGGAGAAGTATCAAAAAAATGTAAAGAAAAGTTAAAAAAGTCATCTCTAAAAATAGTATGTATTGAGAAGATTCAAACAAAAGCTTTTTACTTTTTAATTTTTTTTATTTCTTTTCATTTTATTTTTTGTAACTTGATAATCAAAGAATATCTGGTATGCAAATACTCTGATTGATCTTGTCTGCTACTTTTTGCACTCCTTTCCTAATTTCCAGCGTTGTGTATTGAGTTGTTTGCGCTGAGAAATTACCAATTTATGATCTTTATTTATATTTTGGGGTCATCTTGATGGTTTACTTTGACCCATTAAACCGTTTTTATTGATTCTAATTTCTTCGGACTCAACTGAAGCCGTTGACACCTTCATTAATTGACATAATTCAGTATAAAATTGTATACCGTTACCGCGAGAGCGAAAGTCGTAAATGCAAATTTGTTTGAAAATATTAATAACATGAATTTGCACCTTTGTTTTGCTATTTCTCTGCCATTTTTGAACAATTCTAGAAGGACAGTTGGTGTAATAGTAAATTTTGGATATTTCAACATGAGGACCTTTCAAATTCTGTTCTGGTCATTTTGGTGCTCTAAACAAATACTCTGCTGAATTAATTAAAATTTTGGTGCACAGAAATTAAAGTTGTATCAACTCAGGTTTCGTTTTTACTAAACCAGTGATCGACAGATTCTACTTTGTGATTTGGAATGAATCAAGAGTCAGAATTTATATGTTCAAAAACCATTTTTCTCATACCTTCCAAACTTCAATCTCTTAGCCCTTGGAGCATCGGCCTCGATATTAGGTCTAAATCGGTCATGAACATAGACGCAACCATCACCCATCTGACAACCTCTCGCAGTGCCATAGTAGATACACTGTTTCCGAACCTTAATTTGATCAACTCGTCCATTGATATTTCCAGTTTGTGAATGGTATTGGTTTGTTTCATGATTCACTGTGCCATGTTCCTTTATAAGATTCTTGAAATAGTCATCACTCTTCATGAGTTGCACTACCGGTTTTGGTTCAGAGAAAACATGTTGAGGTTTCTGGAGGTTAACGTTCATTGGTAGAGAACTCGACGTAAGTCGTGCTGGGAGAGATGGTTGTTTAGCTACACTAACACAGGAATGAACAGGCATTGGTATACTAAGCGGGTTTTCGTTGATATGATTTAGTGGGGATTTGTTTGCGTTTACAGGCTTAGGTGGAGATACTCGTCTCTGCTCATGGTTGGTAAAAGGCTGAGAATCTGCAAAACTCTGCTTTTGAGGTGGTATTGTTGGCAGTGGCTTTGTCATGGGTAAGGTAGTGACATGTTGCGGAACAAGCCAAGTAGGGTTGATAGTCTCAATGGGATGATTCTTAGTTTCAGAGGATTTACCTGTTGTGTCAGTGATCAGATTCTTGATCATTTTTGGGTCGCTGAGGAATTTGATAAGTAGATCAGGATCGATCATACTCCCCTGTTCCTTGGTTTTCATCAGTGCAGTAAGAGCTGTAGAAGCAGCCAGGCTCAAGTCTGGTGCAAGACCAGAAGGCTGTTCTTGGGTTGAACAGGGAGGTTTGGTCACCATCTGACTTTGCTTGTTTGCGGTAATGTTGGATTGAAGAGAAGTGTTGAAGGATTCCTCTGAAGATTCACACTCATCCTCGATTGGAGTGAGACGAATGGCAGGAGTTTTGCTGTCATCAAAGCTTTCCGCTTCCACAACCGGTGAAACAGAGGGTCTGCGTGAAGAAACAGAGGATAAGACATCTACACAAATGTCTTTGGGAGCAAGAAAGAAGGTTAAATACCGAGAAGGGATGGTAGAGCGATGAGGATAGATGGCTTCCATCGCTTTTGAAATTCTCAAGTTTTCAGTTCGCCTTTCTGTGCTCTCGGCACCATCTCCCATTAGCCAAGTATCACTGACGAGGAACTGTTCCAAGCCAAAAGACACTTAATATCAGATATAAAAAGCTTCAAAGGGCTTTCCCGATTCTGGATTGTGTGTATAAAAAATACCTTAGCAGCTCGTTTCCATTTGATCCGAGGAATGGTTGAGATAATCAGCTTCTCTGCATAGTGATTCCCTTCGAAACCAGGTGGAAGATCTGGCGGTCGAGGTTTCTCAGATGATTTGTTTGGGTAGTTATGACGTTGTGGCTGAGATGCAACTTTGGCCGGACAGTCCTCTGTCCGAAACACCTTAACCTGTTCCAAATCCGCTTTGTAAGAAGCTGACAAAAGGTGGTCTTCATTTAAACCGATCATAGTCACGTTCATAAGAGTCATGTAACTAAACCAGTCAGGCTTTTCCTGGGAATCTATCTAAGATGAACAATCAACCACATATTTTACAGAGCACTTTTTTTAGTTGCAACGATTCATTCACTCGTACTCAAATTTCTATCATATTTTAGTTTATAAAAATAAATAAAGGAATCAAATTTCCAACTTATGTTGATTTCATAATTTCCAAAGTCTATATTTTTAATTTAAACGGATCATCATCATCATCATCATGTATATACGTGCACCTCTTCCCATTATCGTATTTTGGATTCAACCTTATCTTCAAAGATATCAAAAATTAAAGGTCAATGATACAAGATTCGTGAAAAAGTATCAGCCTTTATTATACCATCAAAGTTGGTTCCTTTCACATTCCAAATTTCGTTTATTGTAATAACAAATATTAATCAACCACTAATTCATAATCGCATCAATTTCGTTGGGTTTAAAAACTTCAAGCCAGATTTGATATACCTACCGATTTGGAATCAAGATCGCTAGTATAATCGAGATTATAGATCCACAAACCACAAAGACGGATCAATCAATTTTGGGATTCAGAATTCAAAAGGAAAAGATCATATGGCACAAATCACAAAACTACAGAGATAAAGAACATCGACCATACGACGATATGTATATAGATACCTGACAAAGCATAGGACCTGGTGGCCATGAAACCCTGGATTTCTTCGATCTCTTCATATATTTAATAAATCAAAATATCTCAAAGATCTAATCCAAGCCAACACACACACACACACACACACACAAATCGAATTTTCTTTTTCAGATTACTAATCGATAACCGTTTATCAGATTCAAATAGAAGATCAAGACGATTCGCTAGATCTATAGATCTGTTGTTTTAACAGAGAACAATTGGGATTAATTCGAAGGATTCGAATACAGATGTGATCAATTCGGGTGCGTGAGTCAGAGAGATCGTTGATAAGAGATAACGAGAGAATGAGAGAGAGGAAAATAACGTCGGCGCGAGGATTTATTTGGGTGGTTCAGAACCCTAAAAAAGTCTACAAACTAGCTCTCTTCTATTTATTATTCTTTCCCTTCTCAAATATTTGATGTTTTTAGTAAATAAATTTGTTTAAAAATATTTAATGTTTTCAGTTTTCAATGTATATTTTAATAATAGTAACGATTTGTAATTTTTTAAAAATTAATTAGTTTTATTAAATTATTATTGATTTTAAATTATATAAATAATAAAAATAATACATTTATATTTATGTTTTAGTTTTTATTTTAATATATATATATATATGAAAATTATACAAAAATCTATTATATGCATACGGTTTTTTACTTTAATAAATTAATTTCGTGTAATTCCCAAGTCTCAACTACTCCGGATTATAATAAAAGATATTAAGGGGATTCGTATTGGATAGCGTAACGTTTCTAATATATTTAAAAATGCTATGCTTTTTCATGTAATCAAACCGAACTTAGGAAAAAGGGAAATAGAGTAGAGAAGGTTATTATTTCTGAATATAGTAAAAAGAGAAATTACAAGCCCATATCGATATGTTACAATATTTTTCTCACTTAGGTAGCTAAGCTAGGTGGTTGTCGGAAAAAAATGACATTTACCCGTAAACTAAATAATGTATTGTCAAATCCATCAAATTTGTTGTCAGAAACAAATAAACGAATAATGATTAGAGAATTGTTAGTTTGTGATTGTTTCGGCATTGGGCCAATCCATAGTTGTTCATTCCAAAGGTACACATTACAAACATGTATGTTATCGTACACAATCATATCTAGAACATTCCATTAAAAGTGTATACATATATCGCTTTCGTTCCCCTTTTCTACTGAATCTCGTTTTCTTCTTCTCTCCACCCAACTCGCATTCTCCGCACGCCGCCGTTTCATCTCATCTATTTTATTTCCAAACTCGAGTTTCCTTTCTTTTTTTTTTAATTACTTTTCCACAAAAATATTTCCACTATATTTCAGACAAACGAAATGTACAAGTTTCTTTACTAATTTGACTATACTAAATATACATTATGTTAATATGTTAAATCCCCACAGTAAGGTATCATTAAGGTTTTAACATAGATTGCAAATGATTTGAAACTTGTTAATTTGGCAAAGATTATTTTATAGCAAAACATTAATGAGTTTGACCAGAAAAATTAGTAAAGACAGTAACGTGTTAGGCTTAACTATGGAAATAACATTCTGAAACTACCTAAATACCCCCTCCATCAAAGTCCTATTTAAACATAATAAAGTGAGAGCCCAATTTCAACACACAAGTCTGACGTGTTAAGTGTCTCAGATCCCAAAAGAAAAAAACACCATCAATGGCGTCTGAAAACAACAGATCCGATTCCGCCACCGCCGTGGAAATGTCGTCGCAGCCGAGGAAGATAGCACTGGTCACCGGAATCACCGGCCAAGACGGATCTTACCTGACGGAGTTCCTCCTCGGGAAAGGCTACGAAGTCCACGGCCTGATCCGCCGATCGTCGAATTTTAACACCCAGAGGATCAACCACATCTACATCGATCCGCACAACGTCCACAAGGCTCTGATGAAGCTCCACTACGCCGATCTCTCCGACGCATCCTCTCTCCGCCGTTGGCTCGACGTGATCAAGCCTGACGAAGTCTACAACCTCGCGGCTCAGTCTCACGTCGCCGTCTCCTTCGAGATCCCTGATTACACGGCCGATGTGGTCGGCACCGGTGCTCTACGTCTCCTTGAAGCCGTCAGATCTCACACCACCGACAGTGGAAGGACCATCAAGTACTACCAAGCCGGATCTTCCGAGATGTTCGGAGCAACTCCTCCTCCTCAATCTGAGACGACGCCGTTTCATCCCAGATCTCCTTACGCTGCATCCAAATGCGCTGCTCATTGGTACACTGTGAATTACAGAGAAGCGTACGGTCTATTCGCATGTAACGGAATCTTGTTCAACCATGAGTCACCTCGTCGTGGAGAGAACTTTGTGACGAGGAAGATAACAAGAGCCCTTGGAAGGATCAAGGTTGGTTTGCAGAGGAAGCTCTTCCTTGGAAATCTTCAGGCGTCGAGAGATTGGGGATTCGCTGGGGATTACGTTGAGGCAATGTGGCTGATGTTGCAGCAAGAGAAGCCTGACGATTACGTTGTGGCGACTGAGGAATCGCACACTGTTGAGGAGTTTCTTGAGGTTTCATTTGGTTACTTGGGGCTTAACTGGAAAGATCATGTGGAGATCGACAAGAGGTACTTCAGGCCAGCTGAAGTTGACAACCTCAAAGGAGATGCTACCAAGGCCAAGGAAGTGTTGGGATGGAAACCCAAAGTTGGGTTTGAGAAGCTTGTCAAGATGATGGTTGATCAAGATCTTGAGCTTGCCAAGAGGGAGAAAGTGCTTGTCGATGCTGGTTACATGGATGCTCAGCAGCAACCTTGATTTAGATTGAATGTGCTTTCTATAGAGTTTTAAAAATTCGTCTTTTTTTTAAAAAAAAATAATTTATTTTGCTTGCTTTAATGGTTGTTTTTAAAAAAAAAAAAAAAAAAAAAAATTCTTGTCGTTTTATTGAGTCAGTCTTTGTACCTCCCGAAGTTAAATCAAACAAAATAGACTCTTTTTTTTTTCTTTTAATTTCCCTCGGAATTGGCTCTTATTAATCTACACAAAAAACTCAGACATCACTCCAAAGCATCATTCTTCCGAGCAGTAACCAAATGCTCAACTATGACTTGTAACTCCTGTCTACATGATAGTAAACAGATGTAAATCAAAACATAAAGCACACAGATTGTTATATTTGTTTACTTCTACTTGACTTATGTATCAGCCGACCCTTCCTTAAGTAAAAAGTTAAAACATTAAAATCAGGAATGAAAATATCAACACATTTTGGCGAATTGGCATTTTGAAATTACATGTGAGATCGCTGATTATCAGTCTCAGACCCAAATCAAAAATTTACATTTCCGAATGTACTTGTCACAGAAGCCGTACACGACTATACTCAGCATTAAATCAATTGGAATTCTGATTTCTGATTTTCTCATTAATTACATTATGGAGAGCGACAAAACGCTCCGTTTCCACAGGCTGGATTTCTTGGCACGGGGTTTAAGAGAGAAGTTGAGGCCAAACATCTCCTTAGAGGCCAAATCCATGTCAACGAACCCCATTAGCTTCCCCACAACAGAGGCGCTCTCTCGGACATGATCCATGTCTTTGCTCTCTGACCAGAGACGATGCGCCAACTGGAGACGCCTGTGCTTTGTGTTCAGCCCAATGCCCCATCTCAAGAACAGGTTCTCTCTCTCTTCTTTGGTCAGTTTCTTCTGCATCAGCTGACTCAGCTTGTACCTTTCTCTGTTCAGCGCTCTCAGGCTGTTTTGTTTCACACCCCAAAACAGTTAAAAAGAGAATACATTGTTGACATCATAAACCGTGAAAGGTGCTTTGTGTGAACATATATACCTGGACATTGATGTAAGAGTGCGTCCGTTTTCAATAGCTTTGTTATTGTTGGTAAATGTTTCTCTGATGTACTTGAGCCTACGGAGTTCTACTTCCATGTACAAGCAATCTTTCTGATCTCCTCTGAAGAGAAGGAAGAAGTAACTTCTGTGTGCCATGGAAACGTTGCAAGCATGCCATAGCTCTATAATCTCTGTCTCGAGTCTGTTGAACTCCAGCGTCCAGTTTAATGGCATGGTTAAATAGTCTTGTATGGGGTCCACTCCAGCGTCCTTGAAACTCTTTGATGATCTCAGTGCTAAGAATTTCTGTTCTATTTCCTCCATCTGCCACATTTGATAATAGAGGTAGCCCTCAAGATAAAGACAACATTTTAAGGTCGTATTTTGTATAGGTAAGCGAAAAGCAAGCTCTGCTTGACCAAGTTAGTAAAACTAACCGATAAATGAATGATTCGCTTGTCCCCTTGACAAGCATTCTCTTCACCTTCCTCCTGGCTGATGGAAGCTTTACCACTTGGCTGACGCTCAAATACAGGAGCGCTGGAGGAAGACACCTGTGAGCCATTCAGTAATGAGTTTATCTTATTAACACCATCTAAACCAGCTGGCATTCTTTGGGTGCGGTTGAAGTCTTTCTCAAACCAAGTTGCTGGCATGCTCATCCGGCTAAAATGCTTTGGTAATGGCGGCCTCTTGATGTTGGACGGTTTCAGGTTGCTCTCAGCATTTTCTTTCTGATACCAGCTCGGTGGCGTGTTAGCATCTCTCTCATACTCATACAAAGCAGAGGAAGAACTGGATACAAAGCTGGTTCCGTAGCTTCGGCTTCGAGTATGTCCCATGCCTCCCGTATGTGAATCTCTCTCAAGATGCCCAGCATAAGGCTTTTCAGGAGACAGAGTGACAGAATCTGGATCTGTATGGTCTCTTATGAGGTTAGAAGACTTTTGAGGATCTGATTTGTCAGTTAAGGACAAAACACATCGTGGGGAGACTTTGGTGTGTTCACTTTTTTCTTTTGGTTGGATAAAAACAGCACTGACTTCCTCTACTCTTTCTTCTTCTTTTTCTTCTTCTTTTTTTTCTTCTTCTTCTTCTTCTTTTTCTTTTTCTTTTTCTTCTTCTTCTTCTTCTTCTTCTTCTTCTCCTTCTTCTTCTTCAGTTTCTGTTGGTGGTATTAAGTTCTTTGAATCTGGTACACATACTGGTAGTGCAATCACAGGCATACACCGGTCTGGAAGAATGTTTGGCTCTGGATACATGATGATACCAGGACTCTCTGTTTCTATGCATCGGAGCTCCGTGCAAGTATCTTCAGAATCCACCTCACTTGGTTCGTCCATTTCATGAAATCTCTCCTCCTGAACACAAGACTGATCTACAGATTTCCCCTTGTGAATGTGCGGTTGGTTTTTACTTTCTGCCCCACGAATATTAAGTCGAACTTTAGTAAATTTCCCAGGAGTTACAAACGAAAGGCGTTGCCCAGGGCTAGTTGCACCAGCATCAGATTCTATCCTAAAGTCTGAAAGCTGGAAAACATTCTCGTCAGAACCGTGTTCTGTTGATTGTGGCGAAATCATACTGGACGGTTGAGCTGATACAGGGCTTTCCGGTGTTATATATAGAGATTCCCATGAACTGCGCACCCGCAGCTTTGGGTATTGATGTCCAAGAACCACCTGTATGAATACCAAGACGGGATTATACATCAAGCACTTGAAGTTTTTATTCATGTTATCAGTAAATATTTAAAATGAAAATGACGTACATTTGTATGTTCTGAGTCTGTTGATAATATCTCTCTTTTTGGTGATTCTCCAATAATTTGTTGGAGATCCTCAATCCGAGAATTAGCCCGCTCTAATTGTTGAGCTAGTTGGAACACCTCTTTATTTAGCTGTAAATAATGAAAGGGCATAAAGTTTCTAGAGTGAATGGATCATGAAGAAGATTTACATATTAAAACAGATCACCCGTATGAATGCAGCTAGCAGTTACAAAAAATTATTAGGGAAGTGAGCTCTTATACTACAACTTGTTTTTATATATCTTGATAGATTGATTGAAGCAAATCACATTACCTTTTCAATCTGGTGGTCCTTCTCCATCAGTAATGCAGTTGTGTCAGACACAACAAGAGCTTGACGAGGGCTTCTCAACTCACTCTCCAGTTTAGCCAATTCCTTTTGTAAATGTTTAACCAGAACTTTATCAGACATGACGACATTGACTTGTGCATTTGTTGTCACCTCCTTTGCGCAGCTTGCGAATAACAATGTGTTTCTTGATTGCTCAACGTGGATTCTCGCAGGACTCATGGTGCAGATTATGGCAGTTCTGGCGTTTCCTCCCAACGAAGACTGAAGTATGCGTGTCAGCTTTGAATCTCTGAATGGAATGTGCCCAGTTTTTCCTTTACTGCATTAAGCTAGCCAAATAATTTAGTAATGTAAAAGGAAACCACTCAAATACAATACATATGTTAGATATTAATAGCAGCATTCTGCTAAATAACTTGGTAACGCAGCACAACTGCACAACTAGATAAAAATTCATATGTTTCAGCTTGAGAACTCAACTATCAAAGACAATGAAGAGATGCTCACGCATCATTAAACACACGGAATTTTCTCACAAACTCAAAGAATAAAGAGCAGACTAAGGTCCCACAAATCAGTGAACTTCGTTGTAGCTAAAGGTGCTACACAGGCTAACCTTAGCTTTCGAATGACAGTTCCTAGTGTTAGTAAACTTCGGTTTATATGACCACCTTCTTTCAACCTTGTGCCAGCTGATAATGATTGAGATGCACGCTCGCTTCCCGCAAGATCAACGAAATTCTGCAGGATAATTAGCTAATGTATGAATCTATTTCCTCTTTTTCCAGGATAACTCATGACGGACAATTCAAAAGTACAAACCACTGTCGCTGTGAGTGTACTGAATTTTTCATTCGCCAAATATTCACGTGCTGTGCTTTCGACTGTCTGTAAACAATATCAGTCAGAAATAAGTTACAAAAAGCAGCCTGAAGACTGCAGACTTGAATCTGTAATGTAAACCAGAAAAATGCCTTACCAATCTCAGAATCTGATGAGAGCGGGAACTAACTTCATTTAAAGCTGTCTCTCCGATTTGTCTTTGAGCTGCATGATTAGATGATACTAGTCAAATTGATGCGAAACATCAAAAGTATTAATTTAGAAACATGATTCGAAAGTTATACCTAAACAGATTGATAACAGCTCCTTAAAATGATTCAAGTCCCGAAGAGTTTCCTCAATGAGTTTCTCAACAACTGTCCCTTTCTATCAAAAAAAGCAAATGACCACCATAATGAGATTATGCATAACCAATTCCATAAGATGCCAGTTTCAACATTTACCTCAGGATCATCTAGAAGTCTGAGCGGACTAATATCTGTACTCAAAAGATCTCTTACAGACTCATTATAGATCTCCATGGCTGAGAATTTTAGAACGAATTCTCTTTCCTTGTGCTGCAGAAAACACATAGAAATTTGAAAAGAGCGACAGTCCGTGAATAGTCTGGAAATAATGCGGTAAGATTACTATGAAATCTGTCATAAATTTAACTTCACCTTTTCAATGTAATCATATATATCGGCCAAGGCGTAATCAGTAATTCCACTCATAGTGTATGTCTTTCCACTGCTTGTTTGTCCATATGCAAAGACACTAGCTGAAAGCAATTGAAACGTGTATTTTCAAACATGAGCCACAGTGGATAAAGACTCGAAGGCAGTACTGGACATGACTTACCATGAACCCCACTAACAACAGAGAGAGCCACTTCCTTCGCCCCTTGATCATACACCTCCTTCGTACAACACTCAGGGCCAAACACTCTGTCTAGAGGCATAGGAAAGCTCAGAAAAGTAGAATTAAGGATTGCCTTTGATCAAGAAGCTGCAAAAGTAAGCAAGTCTTACCAAATGTGTACGCAGTGGGGTACATGGAACGCTCGGAAATGGAAAGTTGGCTCCTGTATATGACCGTTTCATCATTGATACACTCCCAATCTGCCACATCATTCCTTACCCTTTCTTTAACACTTAATGGCCTCAGACGAACAGAAACAAAAATCTTCTCTTCTCTCCCGCTCGATCCTTGCATCTGATCCTCTCTTGTAGCCATCTTCATCCCTCACTTCCGTTCCCTCATCCTACCCCAAAAGAAACCAGGACGAAAAACAACAGCAATGTCATATATATAGAGAGCGAGGAGAGAGAGAGAGAGGTAATTAACAATTATGAGACAACTATTTTATTGTAGATCATGACTCCAGTAATGAACTTTATATTCAATATATGTCAGCAGAGAATGACAACGAAAATCTGTAACAACGTGGTTCTTTTTCATCGAGACATAAACAAACGAAATTTCATATAATATTGTGGAAGAGGATTTGGTGTTTTCTGGAATGGTCCCCATCCTACACAATCTATTCAAAAAGTCTTCCTTGCATGTTGCATAAGTTTCAAGCCTACTCTTATATTATATTGCTGCCTACAATCACAAACAACGCACTACTTACCTTCGGGGATTTGATAATTATAAGTTTGCAAGGATTTCACAGAATGTTCGATCTGGAGCCAAGAATCTTTAGTAACTCCATGTGCAGTGAGGATACAGAACTTTTACTACTTACACCTGCTTCCGATAAACGAACAAAGGAAACGAATCCAACACTGATTTAGCCGTAAGATTCAAGAAAGTAATAATAATAATTAAAACAATAAGACGCAACTGCACCAGGAAATAAATAATTAAAATAAAATAATCAAATCCGCCACCAATAGTGTGAGCATGCGTCGCCGGAGCATAGACCTATGTTTCGGAGAGGAGCTCACAATTCATTTTCACCGGCTGACAGATCAATGAAAATGTCGACAAATTTCAAAGCTCGTCAATGAAGAAAAATATGCGAAATCCGCGGTAAGGGAATGAAGAACAATTAACGAAATTCTCACCTCTGCGTAAATCTTGATGTCTCTGAATCCGCGAATGTTCTTACGGGAACTAGAGAAACGAGACCAAAATCGAGATGAATAACAACGTCATGATCGACGGTGTTCCGACGAAAGAAATAGCATTAATCCAAAGGAGGAGGTCGGAAAATACGGCCAGAGAGATTCTTCGTTCGACCTCTTTCGCTCGCTAAAGCGATAAATTAGGTATTTCAAAAAAAAAAGAGAAAAATCGGAATTGCGCAGCTGTTAATGGCTTTTTTTTGTTTTCTTCATCTTCATTGGTGAATTTAAGAATTAGCTAATTATATTAGCGCGCTAAAGAAAGAAAGCATTAAAATTTAAGCAGCTAATTATTTTTTCTTTTAGTAAAGAGATTATTAATTGAATAAGAAAAAAAGAACATCTTGCCAAATTCCAAAGATCCTTCGTCATTAATAATTTACTATGCCAAAAAAAAAGTGTGGCTCAGTTTGATTATCCACAGATTTCAGAAAATAAATAATAAATGTTTTTAGACCCTATCTTTTTTTATTTCAAAATTAATAATTTCATTTGGATTAAAGACGAAAATACTATATATATGTTGGAATCATATGGCATAGTTGTGGTCAGCTGAAATTTATCACATGTTTAGGGAATATTAAACCTAGCATCCTACAAATATTTAAGGGAATATTAAAATCACTAAGTAATGTTAATAAAAAAAGGACAAATATACTATATATATATATAGGAGTAACTTTATAACTAAAAACTATAAGTAGTTTAAGTTGATTAATCACATCAGTAACCTAATCACCTAAGTATATATTATGAAGACATATTATTTCGATCCTAATGGTCCATCACATCACAACCACAAAAGCAAAGCAATGATTAATAATTTCTATCAGCTAGGGAGGGATGAAAATTACAATGATTGTCAGTTGGGTTTGGATAGATTTTTATTGATATCAGATATTTTGGGTATAACAGTTTTGTATCCAATAAGAGATCGAAACATTATTGGTTTGGTATCGGTTTGATATTTTGGTATTGAATTGGTTCGAATTTTCAGTAAAATATTCGTTATTGCCTCGGATAGAGTTTAATATCCAATTATTACTTCGATATCGGATTGGTTATTTTAGATAATTCAAAACTATATCTAAAAAAATATTATACTCAAAATAAAAAAATGAATTGGTTTGACTAAATATAGATAATCAAAATTCATAAAAATATGTCATATATATATGTTTAAATTATCTTATGAGTTTCAAATCGGTCTTTACTGATATTATATATTTTGAATGTAAAAATTTTACATCTAATAAAAAATCGAAACATAATCAGTTCGATATAGATATTATTGGTTTGATATTGGATCGGATTACTAAATATACATAAAATTCTCACCCCTACCAACATATATTTACAAACTTTTAGCAAACCGCTAATAATGAATTTTTAATTCACTTTATGACAAGTTAAATAGTATAAAAACAGAGCACATGAAGGCATGTGCGTTTGTTTTTTCTTACTTATATTTTCAAGTGCATGAAAGTGATTCAATGCGCAAATGTCGTCTAAAAGACCAAAACGCTCTGTCGTCGACGTTAAACCATGCTACTACTATATGTATATTTATTAAAACATAAACAAACATGTTCAAGTAGATCATCTTAATATATCTCTAAAATTTACGATCAATCTAATTCAAAACTTCACATAAAAAACGATACATTAATACCGTACGTTATCAAAATGTCTAAAGGCTCAGTCACATTGACATTGAAATCGAGATAGACATGGAACCTAAAAAAGTTATCATAGTATTATAGTACAAAATGATTCAAGTAGGATAGTACTAGTGAGGATATGTTGTTCGATGTTAGAGTTGGATTTGGTTTTGAGATGCGTAAAAAAAAACATGTCATTTCTAGAGGATGTGCCAAAAATATCATTTTTCCCGACAATATATGAGGAACATACATTTATTTACTCATTACCAATTACTTTCTAAATTAAAATCATTCAAAACTTATATAACAGATTATAATCTTTTTTACCTATATAAAAAAGGAATGAAATAGGGATTGTTTGTGTTGAATCAGTAATTCAACTTTAATGATAGACAATTTTGTAACGTTCAATAATTTGGACACTCCATATAAATTTATGTCTGTTGAAATAACAAATATTTAATAGTGATGTCGACCAAAAAAAACAAAATATTTTGGGAGAAAAACATAAAATTCAACACGAAAATTGATAAAGAGGGCCATATACAGGATGAGGCTACAGACAAAAAAAAACATGCAGCCTTAGTTATTATAAAATGTTGACGAAGTCAATGCTTCCTTCTCTTGTGTTTACAATGAGGGAGTCAAAATCAGACTAATTTCTGGAACTGGACCAACCCTTAACTTTTCTTTTGAAAAAATATCTCTACAAAGACTTTGTTTATTCGTGGTTATTACAACAACGGCAACTACGCAGGCTTATCCTTACTTTTTGGGCTGCAAGTTTGTAATAAAAAGCCCATAACATAGCTTTTGAAGCCCATATCTACCCTATCTTCAATATATCCGGTACTCTCATTTTAGGAGACGACAACTTCGACATGAATAACGCATTCAGTAAGCGCACGACACGGCTTGGATATCAAACTGTGAAAGATAGTGAGTTCTCAGCGAAATAACAACTCCAAGAAACAAAAATCTCTTCTCCCTATGCCACATGAAGATGATGAAATTTCTCTTTGTGTGTTTTTCATATATCCGAGATAATACTTAAGAGAATTTTCCACCCAAAAAAGGGGGAACGAAAACAGCTAGAATGCTACCGAAGGTAGCTCGAAGCCACCCAAAGCAAAAAGTAGCTTAAGAGCGAAGACATGACTTCGAAACTTCTTGGTCCTTTGACGAACGGCGGGATCACAGATACCATCAAGAAGGTCGCAATCAGCCACGAGAAGATGAACGATCCAGTCCTGTTTCACAATGTCAACCTGATCAGTTGCGAATTCAAAATCAAGAAGGTATCAAAAGGTTTTGCGATTATGATCAGCTTGCTTATTACCCGTAAAGGAAAGACCAGAGTTTCTTCTTCAGCCTTTGGTGAATGAAGTAAAATGTAGCTATTACTGATAACAAAACCTGCAAAGTCGGTCCTTCTTCTGTCGGGAACAGAATGGTAAGAGCACCGAGAACTGCAAACGTGACTGCCGTTTTGACAAGGAAAGCAGTGGGAGGAGTTTGGAATCTCTCGAAAACAAAGTTTACAACTTTGGACTGTCTCACATCGCGGACCTTTTTCTTTAGGTCGATCTTCGGGTTTTTCCGTTCATGGAACTTTTGCATGATAATCTTGTCATGAGCTGATTCGATTGAGTCAACACTGGGTTTGTGACCAGCGTACTGCTGAATAAGAAAGTTCCTCGCGCCTTGAATCTCATCCTCTGAGGCCATCTTGCTTATCCCAAGCCGTTTGTATGGATCTCTAACATTGATCCGAGGGAAAACAGCTGAACCTAAGAAAGTATCAAGGAACATCAATCATTTTGCTTTGAGTCATCGTGAAGTTTTAATTTAACTACGAACTATGCATTTCATTTCTTGCTTCAATAACTCACAACAAGTTCAACTCGAAAGCATCTTCAATTAACACAGAACCACCAGTTACAAGTATAGAAAGCTTAACTTAGGATTATGCATAGCTCAGAGTTATGCACTTACCAGTTGAATCGTCTGCCATATCACCAAAGGAAGCACTCATCGCACGGACAATCACAGAATTGCTTCTTTGTGTAGGAAGTGCCAAACAAGCCCTATGCAACACCAAAGAGAAAAAAACCATTTCAGACAACCATGAAAAAGAAGTAGTATATGCTTAATCGAAGAAGCACAAAAAAAGAGCTACCTTTGAAGAACAAGACAGGCTGCTGCATCTCGACGATTCAGTTTGGCAAGAAGAGTAAAAGCTTGAGAGCTTCTATGAGATGTACTAAAACGATCTGAACGCCATCGAAAGTGAAATCTGGGGGGAGTTACAGTTAAACCGGACGCACTCATCATCACTGGCAAAGAAGACCGGGGAGCTTTCCTTCACGCCAACAAGCTCAATCCCTAGAATTCAATCAATCATGAAACCAATAAAGCAAAATCAAAAACCCTAAAAAATTGTGGCTAAACCAATTGCACAGTTACTATGAATTGTACACCCAATTCAAGCAGCTTAATACTCGAAGCTAACATCCGACAAGTTATACAAACTGAATAAAAATCCGGAACTAATACAAGCAAGTTCAAGTTCTCGCATCCCCATGGATTTAACCAAAAGCCAATTCTTAATGCTATAAATTCGAAGCAGCTTCGAACCGAAACAAAAAGAGAGGAAATAAAAAAGATAAGAGTACCAGAAGAGAAGAGACGCACCGCATATGAAAATAATTTCAGAAAACCAGTTTCCCTTTTTCTCTTGGAACCATCCACAAGACAAAACGCTGCTCGCAACGGATAGAAGAGGTACCCCCTGACGAAATGGATTTTTTTTACTTTAGTAGTTTACTAAATGTTTTTGTAAACTGTAGTCAACAATCCGTCGTAGTCTAGCTGGTTAGGATACTCGGCTCTCACCCGAGAGACCCGGGTTCGAGTCCCGGCGACGGAGTTTTTTTAAAAAAATTTCGGTGTGTTTGTCTATAATCTTAACTTTTTAGCTGAGGGTAGGCTACATCATTCATCAAAATAAATGGATACATATAGCCCTATAACCGTAGAGTAACTGTTACATATTAACTAAGCAAATAACTGTACATCATTTGTCTGAGACATGTAGTTTTTGGTAATATCCACAGTTTAGCAGCTTTTTGACGTTAGATTTACATTGTCTGTGGTGGAAGATAGCCTCTCGAGCCAAAGCATAGAAACCCCTACAAAAGACAAACTGATTGATCATTCGCATGTGAGAGGAGTTATTCGTTCAGCAGCATACAACATAAAACAAACTATTTTGAGCCAATCTATACTACAAGCACATGAAATTTGCAAAATAAATGTCTACCGGCAAACTGAACATAAACGAATTAAAGGGCATACCTCGAGGGTAGACGCATCATGACTGGAACAACGTGATGGTGGCTATATGACCGTTTTTCATCACCTGCAAATATTAACCCACCTTAAAGTTTCGTTTAACAGTCTGCACATATATAGCAAGGACGGCTATTACTGAATTAGGGTTATTAATAATGCTTCACCTCAAAAGCAACGTTCTGATAGCCATACACGTATGTTGATCCAAAAGGGTTGCTAGTTGAACCCTGTGTCTGTATAGCTGCTGGGCCACATTCCCCAAGTATTTCCTAAAAGGTGACAAAAAGGTTTCATGAGAAATGTTTTACTCATTTGTTAACAATATTATTCTCCTGTTTACTGATTCTAATCAGTTATGACTATGCTGAAAATACTAAATTTGATGACTTCCTCACAAGTTTTCCCATTATGCAATGATATGACGCAACAATATGACTGGTCTAGAGATTTTACATCACTAAAAATTTTCAGGGGAAGTTGGTCCAGGGCCTAACATAGACTAGCTTCCTATCATTTTCCTGTTATGCTTGTATCACTTTGGTCTTAAACTAAATACCTTGACCCGCTCCCAATTCGTTCTTGGAGTGATCTTGTTTCCAGCTCTGTTTGCTTCTGTCTCACCCTCTCCAACTGAAAAGTAGCAAGAAAGCGCAGTTTTGTTGAAAAATAAGACAAAATATACATCTGAATAAAGGATGATTAATTGACATGAAGCTGGCTATCATTTTTATCGCTTACCAGATATCACAAAGTTGCACTTTATGTATGAGTTGAAATCAGCATGACCAGGATAGTTAGTGTGAAGAACAAACTTCTTAGCTTTGTGAGTCTGTACAAAAGGTAGAGTCATGGCTAAAACTAAAAACATATGAGGAGAGAACATATTAACTCTATTCAACGAGTTGCCTACCTCGCCGTCAAACAGGATGTCCAAACCACGAGTAAAATAGTTGTAAAAGTAATCACCACAAAGAGTTGTTTTTGGTCGTGGATCTGACGCGGAATGAATAACCATTTGATCTACCTGAAAAGCAAAGTACAGTTTTAGAAGCAGAAATCCAAATGACCAAATGGCATTGAACTGTGACAGACAATACAAGCTTAGAGAGACGGGTATGGATCACCTGCTTTGGGTGGATCCCACATGGTCGTCCTAAATCAGTCCATACATCCTGCACCGAGCACGAAATGATGATTTCCAAAGAACACGCACAATAAGGTAAGGTCCAAACTTTACCTGTGGTGATGCACCAAAAGGTATATGCTGGCCTCCAACAGTAAAGCATAGTTCCTTGCCAAGCTGCATAGATATTTAATGAAGTCCATGCTAAGAGTAAGCAGGTGGAAAACTGCTATATGTTTTAGACTAAGAGATGTTAAACAGAAGCCACACCTTGACATGAACCTCTTCCATATAAAGGCTGCCAGGAGGCAAAGGAGGGACAGAAGCTCTATCCATCAGTTTTCCTACACCAACTTTTTTGTCACTTGAGTTGTCATATATAGAGACCCGGCAAGTTACTGGTGTGGTGCCATCTGGAAACTCTAATGGTAGCGCCGCTTTGTAGAAGAAGAAGATAAGTCAGATATTGGTAAAGACAAAAAACATATGCAAAATTTCTCTGGAGCCCGGAGATGAACATACCTTCTCCATCATGGCAGCAATCCGTGTACTGGTTGGGAATTGGAAACTCGAAGGACAGCCCCTGCCATAGATTAAAAAAAAATGTTTACAACAAATTCAAAAATATATGGAAAACAGTGTGAGGTATTTATTGCTTGCTCACCGGGTAGAACAGAGAATAAATCCCTCTTTCTTTATCATAAATCCCAGGAAAGGTCGGTCCAAAAAGTGCATAAACAGCCACAAACGTGGCCAGAGTTGATGGACCCCTGAAGCACAAGTAAACGACAGTCATTACAACAGTAAACTACACCAAACTCAAAATTCTTAACTCACCCAATCATAGAAGTGGCGTAACGCATCTGAAGCCGCTTGACATCATATATCTCAACAAGGCGTAACCTCTGCAAAAAAAAATTGGAAGAACATGAACTAAACTAGAGAACTCGTCATTAACACACAAAATCAGAATACTTGTAAAAACAAATATGAACCACATCACCATGTAGTAAAGAGTAGTAGTACCTGAGACCAGGGATCAAACCGAAGATGAAAACCGTGATCCGGAAAGCTAATAACAATATCCAATTTCAAAGGATCCTGCGGAAGCCAACGGAATCATAAAAGAAATATAACACAAAAAATAAGAAGATAAACTGAAATCAAAGAGGCAGTGAATCAGTCTCATTAGTACAAACCTCGTCGTAGTATTTAACATGGACAACATCATATATGTTAGGCTGCTGCTCTATTTGAGCAAATGCTTCACAAATTGGCATTCCTGAAACAACACCACAATTTGATCGCCGGTCAAAACTGATCGGAAACTAAACAGTGTTCTGATGAACTAAAACAACTGACACAATGTTTGCTAATACATTACATGATCCAGCAGTTTTCAACCACGCAGCTAATTAATGTGTTTTTCCACCAAAGGAATTTCATAAAAGAAAGTTGTCAAAGAATCCCCAAAACAACACGCAATCGCCGATCGCAAATCGATTTTGCCATCTTCCAAATCCAAATAGACGCAAGTTCCAAAACTAAAAGAAAAGCAGCAGCAGAAATTTTGAGAGAATCGCATACCGATAGAGAAAGGTCCGATGCCGACGCCGGGTCGGAGATCGAAGACTGTGGCGCCCATGGCGGTGCCTTCGCATCGTCGTCTTGTTCTCTGCATCACCGATTTATCACCGATCTTTGAGTAATCCTTCATTCTACGATCAGTTTCTTGGCCGGAGAGGAGAACAATCTCTTCTATTTTTTTTTTTGTCGGATTTCTGCTGAATATGTAATAAGACGTGCCGGGTCTAGTTGAGTACTTAGTAAACATCGCAGTAGACGTAATTTTTATATAGTGTATAGATCGGTATATTCCTGTATTTCTTATTTTAAAATATAATCATTTCAAAACAGGATTGGAATTTCTTTTCAATATACTACTCTATTTTATATCTATTAAAAATATTTTATTTATGTTTACTATAATTTTTTATCAGTATACTATTATTCGCAAACTGATTTTGAGAAATTTTTTGATGTATTTAATTTTATTTAAGTATAGAGAAGTGTTTTTTATCTAAAGAAAATTGATATATCTGAAATATTCAAACTAAAAAAAAATTAAAATTTTAACAAATTTAATCAAAAAGAGATAAGAAAAGATGCATGATCTCTTATACAATAGTTTTATTTCTGTTTGTGGAGTCATGAATATGCATATGTATTATATTTTATTTATATTTAAACTTTATTTATCCATCTTTGATTAACATTGTTAAACTTTCGAATTTCCATGTAAGATGGAATATTTTGAGTATATCAGTTCTTTTTAGAAAAAGTATTCCTTTAATAAAAATTTATATTTAATGGGAAATCTTATAATAATATATCAAATACATCAAATTTTCTTGTGTTTAGAACAATGCAAAAACTATATTTTTCCACCTTAATACACTCTTGATCATTAATCCATATTATGATACTTTACCAATTAATGATATTTAGGAAAATGTTTTACACTATTAGATATTTTGTGAAATTTCCAAACTAAGAACTAACTATATAGTATGAGATAAAATTGAAAATTCCTAAATAAAAATCCTAATTTTTTTGATTTACATTTTCTGCTCTTCTTAAGTTTTTATCTCAATTATTGTTCTTTTTATAATTTAACTCAGTTTTTATTTTCAGATATCTAAACTTTTATTATTTGAATTTTAGTTTCTTTATGAATAATTTTTTTTACACAAATCACTCATTATTTGTTATTAGAGAGTTTTAAGCTTACAAACATAGCTTTAGAAAGAGACGATGTAGTGGAAGCAATTAGTATTTTGTAAATATCTTTTTTTTTTGGGAGATAAAATCATTCACGAATTAGGAATGTATTATATAATAATTCTTATTTTGAAGATTTTTTTTATTTAAATTTTAAGGTTTTTAACATATGTATTATTTGGATTGGATCAACTGACCACATATGAAATTAAATTCACGGAAATCAAACATTGTTTACAAAACTATTATCATATGTTTTGTACGTGTTATAAACTAAATCCACCGTCAATTCATATTAAAATATAATAAAATATTTAGTATATTGTTGTGGACATGCAAAAAAATGATGTATTAAATTAGTATATCAATATGGAGTTTTTTAATACTTAATTATCATATTTGTAAACCATATATTTTTACATTCTTTTGGAATTTAATAGTTTTCAATAAATTTTTATTTATTTTGTAGTTTTGGGGTTAATGCAAAACAAAAATCATGAATACACATCAGTTTTAATATATTTAATTAGAAATTTGATCAATGACTTGAAGATATATGATAAATGGATTTTCTATAAAAAATATGTAAAAATATATAAAAATATAAAATTAATTCACAAAATTATGTTGATGTTTATTCAATCACTTTAAAATGAATTATGTAGATTTAAAACAAAATATTTTGATCACAATAATACTACATCTAAAAAGAGCTATTGTATAAAATAAAATGAGAATAAATAAATATCAAACATATATTTTAATGAAAAATTGGTTATAACTGTTGACTTAATATTAAAAGAAATTTTTGAAAGTTGTGATATAATTTATGAAAATATATCATCATACAGAAACAATATAATTTATCATACGATAAAATATTATAATTTAAATAAATGAGTGATAACCTATGATAATATTATAAAATTTAATATTGATTACAACGAAATAGAATAATTAATTGGATTATCTCTTAACCACTTTTTCTTCAAGAATGCATCACGTAACTTATTTTCTTTAGTTTTATTATATGATTTATACAATGCTTACATAATATTTAGTATTTGATCACCTTGATTATTATATAAATTTTATTAAAATAATAAATAAGTATGTATATTACTTGGTCCACAAAAGTGGATGTTAAAGAAAATATCATATGTTTGCGAACAAAATTATTTTGAAATTTCATATAAAAATGCAAGTATAAGATATATGTGAATAATACCCTACAAAGATACACATCCTACCTGCAATATCATAAAAGTGAGAAGAATGAAATTATATAACTATTGATAAAATTTATGAAATATTTCATGATTATTATACGATAAAAAAATCAGAAGATGTAAAAGACTCACAAAAAATTATATGGATTGTAGTCCATCATGTAACTTTTTGATGCTTCGATGAATATATATTTTGAGATGATTGAAAGTTTGAGCTACTATATATGTGTGTGAATAATGAAGGAAAAAAGAAGAAGATATTCAAAATACTTTAGAGCTCTAATGGTGTACATGCTTCAGTGGCTTTTAGGGTTTGTACAGTCATGACAACCAAAATATATTAACACACTATCTTTGACTATTATTAAGCTTGATTGCTATTAGTTTGATTCATTGTTTATTTTCTTGTTGATATGCAAAGTACTTGAAAGCTCTGAGTGGTGTACATGCTTAAAAAATATATAACTGAAAGTTTAACTTCTAAATTATAATATATGATTTTAAACATTAATTTAAAATTTAAAATTAATTTGAAATAGAAAGTCAATTTAAATCTAGAGACTGTAGTGTATTTGAGAAATAAAATCTATAATGAGAGGCAAATTTTTTCACATTTTATAAATAACTTGAAATCCAGAATTAGTTGTATATTTAGAAAATAAAATTTATAAGCATAAATGATTGTTAAAAGAAATTTTTAAATTTTTATAAGTAGACATGATTTTATATATCAGGACTTCATCCTTCAGGAGAGAAGTGTAAAAAAATTATTCTTTTTCCTCTTAAAAAAAAGAGTAAAAAAATTATTATTTTTCCTCTTTAAAAAAAGAGTCAAGAAGAACCATGTAAGAAGTAGGGGAAAAAAGCTAAAACAAAAGTCCATTTTATTTTTTTTCCCACTAGTCTTCGTCCTAAACACATCACCAATACTCTCCATCATCATCTTCCCCAAAATCCCCAAAGAACCTCGGATTAGGGTTTCTCTTTCAGTAATTGATCTGCAGGTACTACTCATTTATATTTCAAATTCTTGAGTAATCATGGAGAATCAGCAGAAGCGGGTCCAGCAAGGCGAGTCGGAGCTCCCTGCTTTGGCTCGTGGCGAAGAGAGTTCGGTGAGGGGTATCGATCTTATGAGAGTTGATCAATGCAAGGAGATCGGTGTGACCCAAGCTCCTGCTCTATCTGTACCTGCCCCGATGGTGGGAGGGACGGTGGGCGTATCCATTGAGCAAGAGACCGAAGCTGTTTATGAAGCTGCCCCTGTCAAGCGAAAACGGGGCCGGCCTCCGAGGGCACATGCTAAGACGCCGTTGCAAACTCGTCCACCGCCACCTCCGCGGAAGGACGACAAGGAAGAAGACGTCTGCTTTATTTGCTTCGACGGCGGAGACCTCGTTCTCTGTGATCGCCGGTGAGTTATTGTCCTAGCTTACAGTGGCAATTCTGTTAGATAGTAGCATTGATAGAGACTAGAGCCTTGTTAATTACTCATTTGGATTATCTATGGTATATGTTCGTGCTTTAGTTACTATTTTTGATTACTCCTCTGGTTAATGCCATAGATAAGAGTTACGCAATTGCTAAAAAAGCAAGGAGGCAGTGTTAATGATCGATTTAGGTACTAGATTTTGTATTGATATCTTATTGATGGGTTGTCTTGTCCATTCAGGAACTGTCCCAAGGCATACCATCCAGCTTGTATTAAGAGAGATGAGGCATTCTTTCGAACAACGGCTAAGTGGAATTGTGGTATGTAGCATAGTCTATGTTGTTATTAGGTTGTATTTTCTGTCAGTGATCTAGGGAGTGGATAGTACTGACATGCCGTCATTTCAAATCTTTAAAATGATGATGTGAACCTCCTTACCGAAAACTGATGTTTCGTTCATTCATTTCAGGTTGGCACATATGCGGTACATGCCAGAAATCTTCCAGTTACATGTGTTATACATGCACTTTTTCTGTTTGTAAGAGGTGCATTAAAGATGCCGACTATGTGATTGTGAGAGGTAACATGGGGCTTTGTGGCACATGCATTAAGCCTATAATGTTGATTGAGAATATTTCTCAAGGAGATAATGAAGCGGTAAGACACTCGTCCACAATCTATAGTTTCCATTTAGTGTTTAGCCGCAAATTTGCTTGGACGAATTGAATGTTTACCACCCGCCACATTTACCTAAAGAGGAATATAGTTTAGTGATTTGAGTCGTTTCTGGCCTTTACATCTCTTTAGATTGTTCTTTATTAAGAAACCAAGGGTTTCAATTTATTTCAATCCGATTAAATCCCTCGTAGTGTTGCCATGCACTTGACACTCGTACGCATCACACGATAGGTAATGTGATAGCAATCAATCACAAGCTAAAATCATGGAATGTTAGAGATTTGGGTTGATTTAATATAATCATATATTACGACAGAACTAAGGGGATGATGGGAGTTTTCCAAATTTGTTAGTCATCGGTTTCGTATTTAATAAGCTCTTGCAAGATTCGTAAGGTATGTTGGGTGTGTTTTTGAAATAATCTGGTGAAACCAAAGGAAAAGAGTCATGTCTCTTGTTATGGGAGGAAATGTTGTATTTCCTTAGTTTTATAAGAAAGTTGAGTGGTTGTCTTTTATATTTACCTCTTTACTCCATCATAATTTGCGCGGGTCATAATTGTTTTCCTTGTTCTTTAGGTTAAGGTGGATTTTGATGACAAGCTCAGTTGGGAGTATCTGTTCAAGGTGTATTGGCTTTGCCTGAAGGAAGAGCTGTCTCTAACTGTCGACGAGCTTACTAGAGCAAATAATCCTTGGAAGGGTGTTCCTTACACTGCTCCTAAAGTGGAGTTACGAAATGATCATACCCGTAACAAAGCTTATGCTTCAGACAATTCAACTTCAGATGTAGCAGCGAATGGGTCAAAAAGAAGAAGGACTGGTGATTCTCCCACCGTACCCAGCAAGTTAGATGCCAAAAATCCAAGTAATGTCCTAAAAAAGCTTCCTGGAGATACAAACTGGGCAACAAAAGAACTCCTCGAGTTTTTGTCGTTCATGAGAAATGGCGATACATCGGTTCTTTCTCAATTCGACGTGCAGGGTCTTCTGCTTGACTATATCAAGGGACAAAATCTTAGGGATCCTCTTCAGAAGTCTCAAGTTATATGTGACCTAATGCTTGTGAAGTTGTTTGGAAAACAACGAGTGGGTCACTTTGAAATGCTTAAGCTTCTTGAGTCTCACTTCCTTATTCAAGAGAAACCAAAAGATGAGAAAACCACAAATGGGGAAACTACTCATGCTGTTCCTAGCCAAATAGAGGAGGATAGTGGTCATGATGCACCAAATAAAGATAGAAGACGGAAGATGCGTAGGAAAACGGATGGCAGAGTACAAAACGAGAATCTGGATGCATATGCAGCGATTGATGTTCACAATATCAACTTAATTTATTTGAGACGTAAATTTGTAGAGACTCTACTTGATGATATCAACAAAGTTCACGAAAAGGTGGTAGGCACAATTTTGAGAATTAAGGTATCTGGTAGCGACCAGAAGCTGGATATTTACAGGCTCGTTCAAGTTGTAGGTACTTGATCAATTTTCATTTTAATGCTATTATGATGATTGAAAGGAAAATGGGAAATTAGTGACCCAAAATTTTACTAGTAAGATCTCAGCTGATTTTGTGGTTATATAACAGGGACAAGTAAGGCAGCAGCATCCTACCAACTTGGCGCAAAGACTACAGATGTTATGCTAGAAATACTAAACTTAGACAAGAGAGAAGTCATCTCGATTGATCAATTATCAGACCAGAATGTCACAGAGGTAAATATAGCTCTCTCTGAAATACTGCTTTATATACCTCTCTTCTCGTGAATAAAAAATTAAAACCCCATTTAATAATAAGGTAACGCTAGTAATTATGTTTATATTTTTTTTATCTGTAATGTACTTGTAACTGTGGTTTTCAGGATGAGTGCAAACGGCTGCGCCAGAGCATAAAATGTGGCCTCAATAAACGTTTGACTGTGGTAAGAACGCACACATACATGATATTTTCTCGTACTGATATTGTATATTTGACCTAAGTTGGAAACTCATGTTTTCTTGTTTTCCTTCGGTGTCAGGGTGACATCTTGAAGACGGCAGCAACACTGCAAGCCATGAGAATCAATGAGGTCGGTCAATTAAATAAAGCGAATATCATTCGTATAAATATTTTAAGATCCCCATGATCATAGTTCTTTATTGTCCTCGGCTGTGCTTCTTATTGACGTTTTTTCGATGTAGGCTCTGGAAGTTGAGATATTAAAGTTCAGGCATCTCCGCGATCGGGCCAGTGAGAAGGGTCATAGAAAGGAATATCCTTTTTGAGATTGCCATACTATATTTATTGCACTTCGCTTACACTATTTCCCTTTGCAAACGTTGCTGCTTATAGAATCTTTCAATGAATTGTTGATGAAATAATTACTTGAAGAGACGATCATGCCACTCGTAACGGCAAAGAATAATTTAGTTTGTGTAGTTACAACTTGACAAGTACTCCGGTCTTTCCATTTAGATGTTTGGTCTGCGTTAGTGAAATAGTGAAAGATACTTTTACACTGATTGCATGGAAAGTTTAATTCTTGTTTTCTTAACCATCTCCCACGCTTAAAGAATGTGTAGAAAAGCTAGGGCTTCTAGAATCACCTGAGGAATGCCAGCGGCTTCTGCAGGAAGTCCCAGAAGTTCATACAGATCCAAGCATGGATCCGAGTCATCCGTCAGCAGAAGATGCAGTGTTGGGTACGAGGAAACAAGGTCTTTCTCACCTTAAACTAGGATGTGAAAAGCTTCTTGTTCATTATCTTACGAAAGTTCCTGATTGGTGAATGCTGTTTACAATCTTCTACGTTTTCTATTTGCAGATGATCAAATAAAGGCACAAAGTAAAGGTCCGCAGAAAAAAGGGGATATCCTGAACAACTTGGGAAATAATGTGCAGAGAAAATATGAAGCTCCAGTTTTGCGAAGCAGAAATGCCGTGCATGTGACTAATAAAGATGATTGTTCCAAGGTCCACAACAACACATCAGATATCCAGGTTTGACCATACCTCCTACTCTGTTCACAATGTAACCTCTCATATGTTTTCTAGGTTTGGTTTCATGTCATATATATATTTCTGAGTACTGCAGGAAACTGGTAGAGATGATGAGGAGAGTGAAATATGGCATTATCGAGATCCAACGGGAAAGACCCAGGGACCGTTTTCTATGGTGCAGCTCCGCAGATGGAAATCTAGCGGCCATTTTCCTCCTTATCTTAGGATATGGAAAGCGCATGAGAACCAAGACGAGTCTGTACTTCTGACTGACGCTCTTGCCGGAAAATTTGAGAAAGCAACTACTTTGCCAAGTTCCTCTTTGCTTCCCCAAGAACTAAAACCGTCTCCGCACGACGCTGAACGCACTGGCGTGGATGTGAACTGTCTTCAGAAAAACCCTACGCCAGTCAGCACCAGTGCAACCTCCTCCTCGTCCTCTACTGTCAGTGCCCTTGCTAGCGATTCAAAAGAGAAACAAGTTAGGACTCTTGTACCATGTTCTGGAGAAGTTGAGAATGGTAATTCTGTTCGTCCCCAGCCTCAAGTTAGTTGTCCGGCATCAGTGTCTGTGGTTCCCGGACATGTGGTTACTCCTGCCGTAAGAGAAACTTCAGGAACTGATCATTCCAGTGATGTGCGGGCAGATGGTAAGGCTGTAGAAGATGGAACAAATGGTGGTTCTGTTTCCACTAACGGCTCTGTTCATGCACCAAATCTGAATCAAGAAATCCATTTCCCTGATTTCCCCAGTCCTACACCTAAGTCGAGCCCTGAAGACTTGGAAGCTCAAGCGGCAGAGACTATTCAGTCTCTGTCTTCATGTGTTCTGGTCAAAGGACCATCTGGTGTCACATGGAGCACCACCACCACAACTACTACCGATGCTGCTACCACCAATTCAAGTGTTGTGGTCACTGGAGGACAGCTTCCTCAAGTAACTCAGCAGGATACTGTTGTTTTAGCTGCACCATCTGTGAAGCCAATTGATTTGACAGCTGATCATGCCACAGCTACTCAGACTTCAGACAACACCCAAGTGGCTCACTCATCTGAGTGGCCGGCCATTGTGGCTGACCCCGACGAGTGTGATGAATCAGTTTCAGATCTATTAGCCGAAGTTGAAGCAATGGAGCAGAACGGTTTGCCCTCTTCACCCACCTCAACATTTCACTGCGATGACGACGATGATTTGACAAAAGGGCCAGAAAAAGATTTCTTTAACCCTGTGGCACGCATGTCCCTCACACCTGAAACTTGCAGAATGGATGTCTCTCAGCCGAGTATTGTCGACAACGTCACTGCCGGGAAAAGCTCAATGGGCACAGAAGCTAAAGACAATACTCTCTTCAGCCACTGTGGAACCGATGGTCCGGAACTCCTGCTCTTTGCACCGCCAGCGCCAGCTTCAATAAGTCAGGACCTAACTCTAACGACAACAGCTCTCAGACTGGGGTCAGAAACCACAGTTGAAGCTGGATCGGTGGAGAGATTTTCCAAGTCTGTTTCGGGAGTTGGTTTGGAACCGAGCCCTAGGTCATCATCAGCACATGACTCAGCCCGTGGAAACACCGAGCGCAGTCCACGTGGAAATGGAAGTCAGCAAAGGAGATCCGATGGGCACAGCAGAGACCGGCAATGGTGGAACAATGGTCCCAACAGTGGCTTCAACAACAGTCATAATAATCGGCAATGGCCATACAGCAGTAGCCATAGGTATGACCATGGATCAGGTTCGTACACAGCTCATCCGCCCAAAGGGCTAAAAATATGTAAATTCTACGAGAGTGGAAACTGTAAAAAGGGTGCTTCTTGCAGTTTTTGGCACCCCTGATTCTCGTTTCTTGTATTTTTGTATTTATTTGTTTATTTAACTCATCTCAAACATCCTTTTTTGTAACACCAAAGTTTCTATCCCATCAGCCGCATGTTTTGAATAATCATATCAAAGGTTCTTATATAACTTTAATTTATAAGTTTTCAAGTTGCAACTTACATGTGAGAGTTTTACAAATATGTTAATGACAGAGACTTAAAGTTCAATGTTGATGAACTGCAGCAACGGTACATTTGATGTTTTGACTTTCCATGGAAATAGGCCCCACATTGATTTGCTTCTGCCGTTTAGGCTAATTTAAATGACACTGTTTGTTGTTTCCTCTCACGTATACTCTCTCGGAAGCAAATGACTAATAAGCGATTTCAATTTTGTTGCTTGCTGTACATTAAGTTTAAAGAAATACTAGATTTTTACCTGCGCTTAGATACTGTGATAAATTGATTCATATATCTAAAAATGTATAATAAACGTAGTAATTACACTAATTACTAAACATATATATATATTGAGGAGCCATAATTCATTTAAGAATTAATGAAATATATCATATCGTTTACTATATAACAAGTCCAAGTCCAAGTCCAAGTCCAAGTCCAAGTCCGTAGTAAAATCTTCGATAATAGCGGCCTCAGCATGAATCAAAGCAGACGAAAACTGTCTCATCCTCGAAAAATCTCAATATATATCTAAAAATTCTCTACAAGCTAGCATTTCTACGATTGTTCTTCAAGATTCCAACTAAACTAAAATCTTGTATGATACCACTGAAATTACGAAGAATAAAGGAGCAATATACAATATGGAGAAAACCAGAGCTAAAAAAATAATTGGGATGATTGGTTATCCTCTAGTTATAGATTACTTGCTCTAGAATTGATTTTGTAGATTTTTTTGCTGAACCATTATTCTTTTTTCCGTTAGAAAATCCTACAGCTTTGAAAGCTTTTTAATATTTTTTTTAGAAAAAATAAAACATAAACAAAACAAACAAAAAATGATTTTATGAGATGTAGATTTTATATGAGACTCAGTAAAATACTTAAAGCATGATTGGTAAACAAATGCTTTAAAAAAGTTGTAAAAAAATTCTGCATCCCAACTAATCATGCACAATATTTATAGAAAAATTATTATGGTTATTTTATAACCAATTTTATCATGCAGGATACGGTTGTATGAACATATTGTAATTAGGGGGTTTCAACACCTTCAGAGTAATTTATTCGTTAATGGTGAAAAATCTAAATAATTTCATTAATGGTAGTTTAAACTTTTAAAATTTGAAAATAAACTAAAAACTTTTATTCTCCAAAAACCACTTCACAAATAATAGTACATAAATGTAAAAACTTTAATGGAAACTATATATATATATATATATATGATCTCAAACTTAAGACGTTTCTTTATTATTTCTTCTCAGTTACACCACCATCAATAATTACAAGAAGAAGCTAGACATTTTTTTGTCTAGTATAATGAAACTTGGTTAAGTCTTTCAAAGGAAAGATTCCAGTTAAAAGATAAGAAATTTATTTTTTCAATAAACTTATATCTAATAAAAAGCCTAATCATCAAAGTCATTTCATTTTTTCTCAGATTTTTCTTTATGTGCTCTTGGTTAAACTAAACTTTAATTTCTCAATTTAACTAGTTGAAGTGATTGTAAAACTGTAATATTTCTAGTAAGAGCTAATAAATAAATAAATGCTAATAATGAACTAACTAAACCAAATTAAATTTAGATTTAGTCCAACTAAAACATAACAAACCTGACATTTTATGATGATCCTGCTTAAACTACTTAAACTAAAGTGCAAAATAAAAATATATTCATTTGAAATCCACCAACTGAGCATGACGAACGAACTATGTTCCTCCTAGTCCTCTAATCTGATGAAAATGAAATGGATTTTACATAATTTACTCATTTTAATCTCTAGTTTTTGTGTTTTCTCTTTGAGACGAATCGAACTAACTTCTTATATAGACAGGCTATTTTGAATGTATTATTGATTAATTATTTCCAAAAGGAAAATAATTATTTCCTCTTCCTTTCTTTTTTCGCGCTTATAACCTTCTCTCATCGTTTTGGCGCTTTTCGAAATCCCTAGTTTGGAGTCGGATGTTCAGACTGTTTATTGGGCCTATATTATATCTGTATGGGTCTCGGCCCATTTAATTTATATGCTAACATTTCGAAACAGTTGTGAATATTCCGGAACAAGGAAAATTGGAGGGCACCGCCGTAAAAGAGCGTATCGGGAAACAGATCGGACGAGAGAGAGAGAGAGAGCCTGAAGATGAGCGAAAGATAGAGAAAGAGAGAGAGGAAGAACGATTAAGAAGAAGGAGAGACAGTGAGGTTCGCAATGAGTGAAGGCTCGAGCGGAGAAGTGAACAGGACGGTGATAGAAGAGAAATCAGAACAGCAACAAGGGAGAGGAGGAGGAGGAGGAGGATCTCTCGCGAAAGGAAGATCGTGCAAAGGCTATCTTTACTTCTCTTCCACACTCAAATCCAAGGATAAAAACCCTCGCTGCGTCGGCATCCCTCGTACTCTCCGTCAAGGTGTAATTTGTTTCGATTTTTCCTATATAAATTGATTGGCTGCTTCTGCTATTCTAGGTTTCCTGAAGCTCTCTTCTCGTAGTTGAATCGTATCTTATCCCGGAATTGATTACTCTGCTAGCCCAGGCTTAGGTTTTCTCATTGCGATTACTTTTTCTCCGAATTAACGAAAAGGGTTGAGATATAATCTCATTGTAGATTCTATAATTCATTGAAGTAATATCAGAATCATCATCATCCCTCTACTACTTATATAGATTGTTCACTTTTTGACGATAGTAAACTGAACAGAGATGTGTTTTTTTTTTTTTTTTGCTTTGCTCTTAGAGTAAAATTATTTCAATAAATTTTGCAGTTCCTGATTACGTTGTTGGACAATCTGAAGCTGAAGCTTCTAAAGAAGGGAGGACTTTAGCAGATTTTTACTATGGATGTTTAGGTTATTCCGTCTACATGACTGACAAAGACTCAAACGCCATGAAGCAACATACCAAGACCCAACTTCCCGTTTGTGTCGGCCTCGAGGTTTGATGACACTCCATCACTTTTCTCCTTAATCATTGCCAAAGTTAAAAATTAGGCTTTGGTGTACATATTGTGCCCATGGACTTACATCTGCATCTTGTTCTCATCTTACTATTATGCGTGACGTTTCGTCTTTCAGTTTTTTTTTTTTTCTGTTGGTGTATGTATTATATTTTGTATAACACTCTCAACTTCTGCAAAATAACTGGATGCATATAACAAAACTAGATATTTTTTACTGGCACGAAAGAGGAATATGGTCTACTTGGTTCTCTTTGCAATCTCTGGTACCTCCCTCAAACTTTCTAGTGTTCATGCAGATACTAGCAGATAGAAGAGCAGCTTCTACCAACAATTCATCTGTTCCTACCCGCATTCAAAATAGAAATGGTACACCTAATATTCTCTCATTCACCAGCTTATATAACTTGCTGAAACGCGTCCTGCTTGGTTTATGCTCATCATATTTTTGATATATACTCTAGATTCTCGGGAATTGCCTCAACACCAGAATCATCGACCTACTCCTAACCGAACCCCAACCCCAGCCACTGCCACAAATACTGAAAACGGCTTCGTAACGAGGTAAGCTGGTGACAACCTTTAAGATTTGAAGGCATTGGAATTTCTATTTGCAGCCTAAATTGATTGTCATGTCTACTAAGAAACCACAAAGTACAACGATTAGATCTGCAGTAGTAAGACTAACCAATCACCGTAGAAAGTAATCCAAATGGGGCATTGCTTATATAACACAATATTGATTGAACTTATCTCCGTGGGAATGTATCAGGTTCACAAGAAACGCAAACCTGGTAGCATCAGGGGTGATGAAGAACCTGAAGAGAGTGGGTAATTATGTGAAAGAGCATTTGGACGACTCCTTGGACGAATATCGAAAGCGACCAAAGTAAAGAAATCGTTGTTACATTAAATGTGGAGTGAAACCAAAAAGACAGAAAAAGCACAGGTGACAGACCAACAGGATATGAATTACTTTTATGGAACCTCCTTTTGGATCCTCAAAAATAAAAAGCAACAAAAAAAATGGTTGTACTGATAATTCGTACGACTACAAGATTCAATTTTGATTTGCTTATTATGATTAAATAATTTTGCCAAAAAGGTCCAGACGACAAAATTCGTATATAAATTTAGAGACTGATTGCTTTAAATTCGTATCAATTTAGACTCTTTTTTTTTTACGTATATACTACTCCCAACATTACTTATAGGTTCTCATTACCTACTTGCTGTATCTAAAATCTAGTCAGTTGAATTTTATATGTATTGTTGTTTCTCTTCTATATGTTTTTTGCGACAACTTGTTCCTCATTCAGTCAAGTTAACAGAGCTTCCTTAAATTAAATAAAAAGAAAATCCCAATTGATATGATTTAACATGGCCAGAATTTAGAGATTATTAGCACATGGGGTACAGTAATTGAAATGGATATCCAAAGAAAATAACTAAACAGGATTTTGGAGTATGGGAAACATGCCCAATTTTGGAAAGAAAGGCAAAAGTTTCACGCTTTCTCTATCATCATCGGCCGTCTGTTTCATTTGATGGTGCGGAGACGTCTTAGCGATTACAAATGCGAAAGAACCAGCGATAATAAAGACAAAGAGAATATCCATAAAGAACAATTCCCACTAAACCCATCTTCAAAGTTTTCTTCTTTCCCCCCCCCCCTCTCTCTTCTTTTGACCGTCTCGGAATCGCATTTGCATGCTTACCCGATTGGGAAATTTCTTGTTTTTACTCATCACGCATTCTTGCCGATTTACAAATCGAGGGTTCGATTGAATTATTGGTTTCCAATTCGCAAATCAGTTTTTTTTTGGGTTTTCATCGATTTTGATGGCAGCTTACGCCAATTATCTCCGGTTGGCACGACTTGGTACAAGCTCAGGTGTTCATTTATCAACTCTCAGATCAATAAGTTCTCCAAATCCGACATTTGACAGAACTCTGTTAGATCACTACGAGATTCGCTCTTCATCTTCTACATCGTTGGTACCATCTTCTTCAATGTACAGACAACCACACGCCAGATTCATATCTCAACTTGTCAAAACCAATGGGAAACGTTTGTATCTTGTCGACACACTCGCCTTGGTAATACCTTTTATTGGTCTTTCCTTTTTAGTTGCCTAATGATTTTGCTGAATCCTTAAGATGATCAAAATTGTTCTCTTTGTCTCATTGATTTAAATTTTCTTCTCTCTTAGCCACTCCCTTGGCAACTTGTGAACTCTCTTTGAATAATTCATCACAATTTGTCTAACTTTGTTGCTTTTGGAAATGAGACAATAGAATGGTTATATTCTAGACCGGAGCCATCGAATGCACATGTCTGGTCGTTATTTGTTTAGATATTGTCTTAAAAGAGTATAGTTCAAAGTAGAATTTGGTCTGTGTTATTCTTCAGGTTAGGAGCTTGGAAGCACAAGGCCTGCCTTCAAAGCAAGCCGAGGCAATAACCGGCGCTATAACTGAAGTTTTGAATGATAGCTTAGGAGTTGTTTCTCAGTTGGTTGTTTCCAAGGGAGAGATGCAGAAAGTAAGTTTCTATTGTGAGATCTAAGACAAGGCTCTGTTGCTTCATTAATTCCAAAGGGTTATAGCAGCTTAAATTTCAGTTTAACTTTGTTCTTTTTTTCTTCTGGTAGGCTGAAATGACTCAAGAATCAAACTTATCCAAATTCAAAAGTGAAATTAACAGTTCACTGGTAACTCTTCTTTCTATTTTTGTCAGTGTATGATTGAATATTGTTCTTAATCCGTACGTCAAATACTTGGAAAACCCTGAGAGAGTGGATAGCTTGTCATCTACCTCATAGTGATAAGTGACACATTGCTTCCATAAGATTGTTGAAAAATGCCGGTTTCATGTATAGGACCATCATTTCTCTTTGCTGCAACACGAGAATGAGAAACTCCGCAATGACATAGAGCGAATCCGCACTGATATAAGGTCAGCCTTCTAGGAAACCTCGCTTTAGGCTCAGTGCAGTGACTAATACAATATACATTGCAGGCACGAGATCGACAAAGTCACAGCAGGACAGCGGCTGGACCTGAATCTTGAAAAAGGGTTTGCAAACTTCTTTTTTTTCGTTCAACGGAACCATATGATCTTTTAATAATTTGTTGTGATATGTTTCGATGTTGGCATAGGAGGATAAGAGATGAGCTAACAAATCAAAACGCCGAAACCTCTAACCTTACAAACAAACTTGACCGTGTTAGTATTCTCATCTCTGGTTTCTTTGCATTTGTTTTGTTTTTTTTTTCGCATCAAAAGTTGTTTATTATTTTGTTTTCTGTTTTTTTCAATCTCTCTCAGGAGATTCACACTTTGAGAGCTCAGTTGGAAGCGGCCAAGTACGAGGTGATCAAGTATTGTATCGGTACACTTGTCTCCATCTCAGCCGTTGGTCTAGCTGTCCTCCGGATCGTCATGTGACTACCATCGTTGACCAACTTCATCATCTTTGCTGTTTTTTTAATTGTGTGATGAAATCTTGGTCTGCTCTCTCCATCTTGTGAATTATTCGTATGTTTAATGTAATTTGATTTCCTTTTTACAGTATATTACAAAGGAAAGAGGAAAAAAAAAACAATCTATAAGAATTGCGATCAACGTGTTTAATTATGCTTCATTCCACGTATATGAACAGTAGAGTAAGTATAGTATACATACATAATCAAAACTAATAGAGACATTATATAAAACTAATATTTAGTCATCTGTTATAAAAATGTTAGAATTTTATTAAGAAAATTTATACTAAACATAAAATTACAAAATATAAAGCATTATAAATACTATACAATTGAACACATATGATTGACTATGCTATATTATCATTAAAATTTAGGAAAATGCTAGAATTTCTTTAAGAATATTTAGACTAAACATACAATTAAAAAGTATGAAGCTTAATAAATATTATACAATTGATCACATATGATTACGTAGATATTAGTTACCAAATTTATAATAGTTGTAATATTTTTTTCTTCTGATCTTTATTATATTCTATTTTAATTAAAATTAAAGATTCACATCATCTATATAATAAAATATAATAATTTTTTGTTGCATATATAAATATATATATTATGATTCACAATTTTAAAAATGATTACAAATGATTAGAAACTATAAAAGTAAAAAAGAGCATAACTTAACTGAGGACCAAATTTTAAATTTTTTATTAGCTTAATCAAATTGTTTTTTGGAAACAAATTTCATTTATTTGCTGTGTGTGCTATACTTTTCTATATGACATAGGAGAAAGAAAAAAATTGTTCTAATTAGTCTATAGTTTAACAAGACTAACACTATTGCTTATACTTGACAATCCTTATCCAATTCTAGCAACATGCAATAATTTTTTGGCTCATAGATATGGTTGATATAATGCTGCTTCTGCTATTTCAATTGCAGATTCCAGAAATACTATCTTCTTTCAGGGAGAAGCTTGAGATGTATCTGGTCTCCAGAATCCTTTTTGTGCACTTAATATTCCTTCTTGGTGTTTGGAGAAGGTTAGATGAACATCCCAGTGCAGTGACTTCAACATATTCTCAACTTCTCTTATCACATTAGACTCGTCACGAACAATGAGTTTACCTCCTGGTCGTACTATTCTATCCACTTCTGCCATTACTGGAACAAGATTGCACCTTCAAAAAGATAAAAAAAAACTTTCAGGATTGCTGATGAAAGTTACCAAAATAGTAGAACTGAAAAATACTTAAGCTTTTACCTTGCTTTCAACTTGGAGAAGAGGTGATCTGCATGCAAGAGATCATAGCTCCGAGGGTATGTGCTAAAAGATTCACACCAGTCATGATAAATTCCAAACAAGCCTCTCTCGTAGATGATCGGTAATGTATCTGGTGAATTTATGTTTACAACATTCATGACCCACACTTGTAAGTCCTTTAGAGCTGCTGCAAACCTGTATGTTTGACGGAGTTGGAAAAAGCTTTAGTTGTTGGTGATTAGTTTGAAATTTGTTTGATCTCTTTTGTTTTTTTGTCAATGCTTACCCTCCATAGACAGCTCGCATATCCATTACATTCCTCACATTAGACCAGCTGATTCCTATTTCGTTCAGGTATACTTTGCTAACAACGTGCTTCCAGTGTTCATAATCTGTAGTAAAGTCTCGAGGAGATGGTTTCCCATAAATCCCCATTTGAGAGCTGTTTAGCCAGTAAGGAGGTGTTTGAAGCCGACGGGGCCAGTTCACGGGCCACTTGCTCCCTCTCTCAACCACATTGGTAGGCACTTTATGCATGCATGCTTGTAGTGGTACATACCTGAAGTTTACATTTGAGCTTTAACTTTTCTTGTTCTATTAAAACCTTAATGGTTAACTTTCCGCTATTTTTGCATATTGTGGAAACTATCATACCAGGCTGCATTTGCATCATCGTTGGTTTTGCACATAGGAGGCTTGTTTCGCTTTCGTTTCTCATAGCATTCATTTGTGGCAGGTTTCTGATAGATGGCAGCACCAATACCATTGAGTTTATCTTTGTTGATCGTCACAAGTTCCCAGCACATGGATATTGTTAACGCGGACATGTCTACATAACTCAGTATAATGTCAACATCAGTGAAACAAACAAAACAGGAGATTACTTTTTAGTTCAAACTTTACCTTTCCAAATTTGAACATCTTCTTCGAGCTTCTGGTAAACTGGTGTTGCTGACCACACAAAATAACCTCCTGGCCGAAGCATCCGATTCAGTTCCAAAAGAAGCATACCACCCTCATTGTGCCAAGGGACTCTGCAACGTGCGCAGTGGATAAGGTCAAACACTCTGCTTGGGAATGGTAATCTCTTAGAGCCCATCACCGCAGAGATGGCCGGAATCTTCCTTTCAAGAGCAAATTGAACCTGAGCCTCATGTTCATCTTTTGGTGCAAGTGACATGGCTATAACATCTCTTTCAAAGAGGAAACCTCCAAAACTCGCAACCCCACATCCAACATCCAATACAACCCGAGTACGTTTACCCCACGCAATGTTTTTTAAAGACTGCCGTAAGGAAAAAGAAAAGAGACATTAGATTTACATAACTTTATATTTTTATTTGGTGCGTGCAGTTTTAAACGCCATCTTGAAATAAAAAAATATGAGTTCACCTGCTGAAGAAAATCAATATAATGAAGAGCTCCATGGATGAACTGTGTTCCACCACCGGGAAACGTCAAGAACTCGCCAGTGACCTTCACCCAGTTTTGATGTCCTTTCACCTCTGCTAGCTTTGTGTGTGGGACATTGTGGTACCATATCTACTAGATCACAGGCTTGTAAGTCAAATTTTATCCAGTTTTAGATCATTTCTCCTGAACAAAAGAAACTTTATTGGATCGAATCTTTTACCTTATCCCTGCTCTCTGGCCATTTGATGGACTCCTTATACCCTTCTGGGAGGGAGACGAGACACGTTGGTGGGTCTTCTGGACAATGCCTCTCTCTGTGCTCAAAATGTCTTCTACTCGTCAGTTTCCTTATAGCTTCTTCGTTGTCTAAGCATGGTATATAATCAGAACCTGCAGTTGCATTGCACAGTTCCCATGCCTTTCCACTCATTATACTATCTGCATTATTTGATTCAGATGTCTGTCTTTGTTTCTCGTCCTTAGATTCTGTTGCCTGACTCTTCCATGACTTCTGTGATTCTGCAGATTCCTTCGGTATTCCAGATCCAAACCCGCTCGCTTCTGAGCCCTCTAGTCTTTTCTCATCTTTCTGCTCTTCTTGTTGCTCCACATTTTCTTCCTTTGTTGTGCTATGTTCCTCTTTGTTTCCGCTTTCTTCCTCTGCCGCGTTATGTTCGTCTTGTTGTCCTTTCTCGTCCTTTATGCTTTTCTGCTCCTTCCTGTTTTCATCACTAACCGTGATGCTCTCCATGTTTTGCTGTCCGTTTTCCTCCTTCCCTGAGTTTTGATCCTCTTGTTGTTGCTGTCCGTTTTCTTCATTCTTTGAGTTCTCTGATGTATCGGTCTGCCCCACTTCCATAGGTTCTTCTTTTTTGGTCGCATCTGTGAATGTCACGTCCCCGCTCGAATCGTGATCTTGCCCTTGTTTCTTTTCTTGTTCCACGTCCTGCAATTCTTTTCCTTGTCCATGCTCTTGATCTTGTGTTCCTTTGTTGTTGCCTGACTGAGTCCCAGCGTCTTCGTCGCGTTGTTCCTTTTGTTCTTTTTCAAACTCTTTGACCACTTTTTTCACTTGACCCTCATCATTCTCCTTATTCTCTTTGTCATTATATTTCTCTTTCTCCTCGGGAATCTTTTCGTTGTTCTGTTGAGTCTCGGTCTCTTGTTTTTGATTCTCCTTTTGACTCTCTCTCTCTCCCTCATCTCTTGCCTTTGAGCTCGTCCTTTCACCCTTCTCTTTCGATGACTTTTGCTGTTCATCTTCAGACTTTATGGCATCGTCTGGAAGTTTTCCCGGATTGTCCTCAAATGTTGGATGCTCATCAGACTCCGGTTTTGGCTCGGGTTCATCGTTACCGTTTGAAGAGGCAGACACATCACTCCTCTCCGTCTCTCCAATTACCGTTCGAGTGGAGGCTCGTGTGATCTGTGGTGGATTAACGGAGTTGGAAGAAAGCATCCAGACACCGACCACACAGATAGCTACAAAGATGACCATTGTGATGGTCGACGCATACGACGACGTAGAAGAGCGTTTGTTTCCACGTCCTTTTCCAAATGCCATTTTTTCGGTTTTACTGTAATGTTTGTGGGGAGAAAGAAAGGAAAGAAAAAAAAGATGGAGAAGAGAAAAAACAAATGAAGGAGTAAAATGGGAGTTGAAGGAAGTAAAAATAGAAGAAAAAAATAAGAGAAAAGAGAGGTTGTAAAGAAAGAAGACTGAATCAAAGATCCGATAGAGTCGGACATGGGACTTTCAATATCACAGTCTCTAATTTTAGTTTATGGTCTTTGCCTCTCATGTTTTGTCCTTGAAAAATTTAAATCATATAATGATGCGATGCTAAATGGTAACGTCTAGTTAAGGAAGTGTTAAACAAGATTGCTTTTGGCATAAGGATGTTCAATTTTGAGTTTCTTGTTTCAGTTTAACAAGTATAGTAATAGGTTCCATGTATATATGGTCTTAGGTTCAATGTGGATTCTATTTTTTTTTTTTTTTTTTTGTCAACAATATGGATTCTATTTTGTCGCGACTTTTTTTCTGTTTTGTTGTTATGGTCAAAATATTTAAAATATTATATTTAAATCACAAAGTATTTGTTTTAATATCTATTTGTTCGGCTACGAAACCAGTTTAGGTTCTGTAAAAGTAAAACTAGTATTGAAATCTCCTTTTTGTATTGGATTAAATATGTTCGATGTATTTTAATTTAGCAGCGCCAAATAAATTATATGAAATGATAACTTAAGAAAATGTTTTAGTGACCATATAAAATATTATATCATCATCTTCATTTGATTTGCTGTTAAGATTTTGGGTGGGTTATGTTCTTGTGCTTAGATTTTAATAGGTGTAATTAACTATCATTGCATAAATGGAACACCAAAATATCCGCATTGTTGGTTAAAAGATATTGTTTTTGCTTATTAATATTGGTTTTTTGAGATGCTATCAAAATGTTGTGCAATAGTGTGTGGACCTTAAGGTTCGTAAATGGTAGTTCATACCAACTCCACAAAACTACCCATTCCCATATAATAGTATCGACTATTCTTTTTTTTTTTTGTGTGGTTATTGCCAATTAAATTTATGAAGTTATGGTTCGAACACTCCACAACTAGACCAAAATCAGCAAGCAGCCAATATGGTGAGGTTTCAAATCAAATTAGTTCGGCCATAAATCACATAAAATGAAGAGAATAAGAAGGGAGTTTCTTTCTGTTTAATTTATGGTCTGAATCAATCATCTGACACAATATTAGTTACCTTTGAAATTCATCTAAACAAAATTGGCAAAAAAAAAAAAAAAAATTTGCATTCCATAAATACATTCCCAATTTAAAAATCCACCATGAAAATGTGCAAAACATCTCACTATATATATATATACGTGTGTGAGTGTATGCCATCGTCTGTAGGAGTGTAAAACATATATGTGCATGCAATACCTTATACATAAGTATAAACATAAAACATGTATATGTACGTAAGCTTACATGAACTTGTGTGCGCGGCTATTTATTATTTTTCATTTCAGCTTTTCATCTGATTAGTACACTTCCCTTTTCAAAATAAATATCGTTATGATACTTTTCGTGCAGTCTGAAAGAAAATTATGCATTCTATTACACTCTTACAAAATGGATAATCTCATGAAATTCTATTAAAGTTTATAATTTATAAAGTCAATTAGAAACGAATAAATATATTCCTGTCAAAAAAACATTGAGATCATTTTTAGGTTGACATATACACTAGATCATTAAATGACACCAGTCTTTTTTTGAAAATAGAATTATTTTATTAGTAGTATTTCTAAGTAAACACATTAATACATTAGAGCATCTCTAAAGTTCTTTAAAAAAACACTAATATAAGATTTGAACTGATAAAAAAAATGACAAATGTTTTAGAGGGGTTCAGATGAGTTTTTAAAGTTTTCATTTGAAAACCTCTTTTGATACACTTTTCATTTTCTATAAAAAAAATTAATAATGAGAAACTAACCCCTCAAATGGAGTCTTATATATAAAAGAATAAAGAAACCTAATCGTAGAATTAAAATTAAAAATATTTTAATAATGAAAGGAGTTATGAAGGGGATGGAGGATTTGATTAATTGGTTTAAACAACGTACATTGTAGAACGCACCCTCATGTCACATCTCTAAAATGTCGCTCTTCTAACATACAGATATATACTCATCTAGTCATCTTCTCTAATTCTATCACATGTCAATTATGGTATATATCAATTAGTAGTAGTTACAAACAAATTAAATAATTGAATTTGAAAAATCATTAAATGAATGGGATGGGCACAGGCCATAATCGCCGTAACTGAAACCATGGCTGAAGGAATTTAATTGTATAATATATGCAACACATTTAACGAATCTTTCAATTGGTTAGAAAAAGACACAAAAGGTGATATAAAGATGAAAAACATTATCTCCGGATTCTAAGGTTACGTGTTACACAAACAAGAAACAGACACATTAATTAGAAACAACGATTCAGACAACAAGAGCTATATTGTGCTCCTAACATTTTTATAACACTATCCTCACAAAATCATTATAATAAGATGGTATTATTTGAATTAAATTTCCCTTTTAAAAGCCCTAAAATTGCAACAACTTTAGCATAAGCAGATCCACTTTCCTTCTAAATTTTCCCCACCTCTACAACTTTTAGTGATATGGATCCAACAATTAACGGTTTTAAAACCCTAATTCTATTCTAAGAATTCAAAAGAGTTATGTTGCATTATGTCAGATTTTCATCATGATCTTGGGTTGGGAAAGAATTGTGTACCGGCCATGAAAGTGTTGATCGGAGTTGGATAAAGAGCGGCAGGATCAATGTAAGCCGCAGGGGAGCTGCCAATACCACCGGCGTTTGGAGTGGAGGAAGAAGCGGTTGCAACCGTCACAGATCCAGCTGTTATGAGATTCAGCTGCTGAGCTCCTCCGCCTCCAGAAGAGCTCTCACCGGCGGCGATAACTTTGTAGCCGCCGTCGCCGCTACTTCCAGGACCCTTGTCGTAGAGAATGCCTTTAAAGATGTGACCACCGATGCTTACGGCTGTTTGGTAAGCAAACTCTTCTTCTCCGTCTTCCACTGAGCTCACTCGCACGCATCTGAACACTGCCGGTGAGCTCACCTCCGCCGGGAAATCTCCAACCTCTAAACCTATATTTTTATTAAAACAAAGTAACATTTTCTCATACAGACTAATCGCATGTGTGATTATATATATATACATAAAATAAAACATTAGTATTCATTTATTTTTCGAAAATACAGTTCACGGAAAAGAAGGTGAAGGGAATTAGAGAAAGAACACAGATTTCAAGATCGATGGGAACAGCTCGTTCCTGTTAATCTAATAGTCAGTGTTTACTCCAACACAGTACTTTCATAAATCACAAATATTTTTTATATTTATATATACATATATAAATAAACTCCGGTTAGAAAACTGATCAAACAAAATAGGGTTTTATTCGGCTTTTGAAGGCTGATCCAGTCGTTACTTCAAATTATAAAAATGATGCTTGCATTTCATCATTTCCTTAGATATTATATATATAATATACCTGAAGCGTTATGATGTGTAGGTATGCGAGTGCAGACAAGAGACGAACAAGTTGCCGGTAGATTCTCCCGTTGGCGTTTCGGTACGCCGCTATCACCACGTAGCTGGTGCGATTGAGGCTGAACCGTGGCTAGTTGCTGTTGTCTCTCACGGCGTTTGGCGGCAGGAACCCACGTGCTCCTCACGTGAGTAGGACACTCGAAGCCACGGCTCTTGCAGCAAGTTCGACACCTAATATGAGCACAGTCTTTCTTCGCCTGATTCCCACAGTCTTGACAGCTCACACCATTTCCTCCTCCGCCGTTTCCGCCACTCCGCATCATCATGAGTGACCCTGCTCTCCCAGCGCCAGCGTTCGAGGTTTCGCCGGAGATATCGAATTGGCTATGGTTGCTTGGCCCGACTCCTAAACCAGCGGCGGAGGAGTAAAGATCCAACCTTTGCTGTTGCTGCTGGTGCTGGAACATGATTTCTTGCTGATTGTGGTTTTGCCATAGCTCAAGTGTGCCTAAAGCAGCAGCGTTCGAAGAGGAAGGAGCGTTTGCGTTTGTATTTGCGTTGACGTTAGGGTTTCTGTACCAGAGCCAAGCCTCTGATACAGGCGGAGGAGGATTCGTGTTGGTTCTGTGTTCTTCTTGGCTGTTTCCTCCTCCGCCACCTCCTCCGCCGTCTAACGAGAAAAACCCCGCCATTCACCGGCAATACCACCACTACCCATACCACAATTCTCCAATCAGCTTTTCAAAAAAATGCAAAAAAAAAACAAAAAAAAAGAAGCTTGCTATCTTTTTAATACTTTTTCGCTATAGATCTTTGAGACTATCGGGAAAGAGGAATTCTAGGGTTTAGATAGAATTCATTCTTTGGGTTTGTAGTGTAATGAAATGAAGTTGAGTAGCTCTAAAAAGTCTGGTAAAAGGCAAAGCTCGTTTGTCGGTACGAGAGATGAGAGAGTATTTAAGAAACACACAGAGAGAAATAGAAAGAAGAAGAAGAAGAAGAGAGATCAGAGAGAGGTTTAATCACCTTTCTCGCGCTCTGCAACGCCGCCATAACCTTAATAATCTCTCTCTCTCTCTCCCCTCTGCTCCTTTAATTTAATTCTCTGTCTTCTCTCTCATCTCCTTCTTTCTCAGTTCGTTTTCTTTGTTTTCCAGATTTTGCAAAATATAATTTTTCTGATTTATTTTAAGTTTCTAAAATTCAAGTATAACACTTCTCACTACCAAATGGCCACACTCGATAGACCATTCAACACTCATCGTTGATGCCTTTCTGTTTATAATCTGACGGTTATTATTTTGTCACGTCGGCACTAATGGGATCTTTTCTTGTTTGTCCTTTCTTCCGGGAAATTCGCTGTTTCTTCCCCCTTTTCTCTTACATTATGCAAATTTTTTATATGTTTTTTTCTTAGAATGAAATAATCCTACTAATTCATTACGGTATCACAATTCTATTTTTGATTATCCTGAGATAGTTCTATATTCTGGAACCTATTAGTTAGACCTCCTAATCATGATCTAGAGCTGACGACGAAACTTTGTCACAAGTCCATAGGTATATTAGTAGTACTTTATTTCGGAATATGTGAGACTAGTTGTATCATCAAACCCTTTATGTACATTTTTTTTGTGTGGACGATATAGAAGCAAATAATAATAATGAAGGTTGGTATTTGAAAACAAAAATGGTCGTTAAATCAAGGTTTCGAAAATCCTCAGCAAACAGATAAACATGTGGATTAAATAAGTCACTACTTGTTTAAAAGTTGTAAGGATTATCAGCATTGATTATGATTATTATTATTATTATTATATTGTTCTAATTATCCATAAGCCCATAATCTTTTAAAGATATCAATTTAGAGTGCAGATTGCACCCGTGGCTTAAATTTTAGAATCTAAAGTTTGTAGCTGGAAAGTAGATGCTTTTGTCCATGTTTCCGAAGAAACAAAATTACTATGATATATACAGATTTATGTATATGCTTATAATAGTGTTTTTATATATATTTACAAATAAAATAAATATTACGTAACACACACCCTCTCATGTAGAGACAAACGTACGACTCTATTGAGGTGCCCTAAGTTCCGCATTATCTTTGTATAAATATGAATGGTTATAGAATTATATACAGACAAACACACATCTCTATGCCCGTGCCGTGAGCATCATGGTTCGTAATTTATTAATCATTATAATTATATATATTATTTGAATTACCTGAGAGTAACGGCACGAAAAATTATGTCGCGATAAATTAAAATCTAGAGAAATAAGCATGTATGAGAGTCATGTCAATAAAAAGTTAAATTAAAGATGGAGAGAGTTGACTAATTAGGATGGGGTTGGGGTAAATTATAAATTTCATAAACAGTAGAATCAAAAATGGGAACTGAGTGAATAGTTTGATTACAGGCTAAAAGCACTGCCTCGCCGCCCTATTGTTTGCTACATTACAAATCTATTAATGTCAAATAATACTTGTATTAATTAAACATCATTTACAAACAATAGTTTTTTTCTCTAAGCACGTTTAATATCATACAAATTAAATGAAGAAATACGTGAATATAAACCTAACAAAAATACTCTCATTGGCAAAAAAAAGAAATAAAAACAAGGAAGACATTTTTAAAAAAACACTATATAAACCTAAAAAAACAAATAATACTTCAAGCAGAACTAACACAATAATTAACTGAGTTTGAAATCGTAAAACAGATAGATGGAACTGAGAAGCCTCATGTGTCTGAGTAAATTTGGACTACGATGCAACTTAAGATGTTACCAAAACATTCATGCGCGCGTGTGTATATTATACCAAAAAAAATGAAAATATTATACTACATGAGAACATATTGATCGTATGTATAAGACAAATACGTGTACATACGTATAGGTGATAATGTGTAGAACATGTACAGGTGGAATTTTGCATAAGGAAAAGAGATGATAAGACTTTCGTGACCTCTCCTACACGCGTTTCCAGTCCAACCACTCTCTTTTATTTGTCTCCAAAGCATTCTCATCTAAATTCGATTTTGTTCTCTATTGTTTCATTTATTTATTTATTTTTACATGATACGAATATTTATACAATTTTCGACCTTAAATTTCAGTTCTCCAGGCTACTTCTCTTAATTAATACTCAAACTCCAACAAAAGTTTGTCCCTCCCTCATATAAATTTTTAATGCATGGAGCATTTATATATATAGACCGTATCTTTACAAAATACTTTTTAAATCAATACTCCACTTTTTACCATTTTTCCTTTATATAACTGGAAGTTTCCAGACCAAATTCCAGATTAATGCATGTGATTTACATGAAGGTTGGATCCACATAATGCGTTTGTACCGACAAACCTAATGTTATTTACTATTATGTTTTTTTTGTTGAAAATGACAAACATAATTGAAGTCGTGTTATAAAGATTCGATTCTAAAACGAAGTTTTAAACAACTTAATTATTACGAATTGGTTATGTTAGTTCTAACGCAGAATTTGTTAGGAAAATACAAATTAAATACATTAATCTTATATGATTACTAGATAGAAAATTAAAGAGTTAGTTAGTGCACGTATGAACATAGATCTAAAGCCATTTTTACAATAAAAGAAACGAAACAGAATTAATATTAGAAAGTATTTATAAAATGATTGATAAACACATAAGCAGGTTTCGAAATTATAGTAGATAAGAAAATTAGGAGTACTTATTATTTAATGGAGAAGGATGGGAATCAGAATTGACGTGGAGGGGAAAAAGAGAGGGAGTGAATGATAAGAAGAGTGAGTCCCCAAAAAAAGGGTAGAAGCCGCAGAGTCTTGTCTCTTCTCGAGCCCTGTGTTGTGAAACTTGTCTAACCTCTTTTTTTGTTCTTTTAATTCTTGATTTCCTAAATTTAATTCTCACAAGTATACTTATATTATTCGATCGATGAGATTCATACGATACAGAAACAATCCAACAGACTTCAATTTACGATCGATGGTTATTAACCCATCCCCAACATGTATGCCTCCACTCGCGAGAGTTACATAGTTTATTTAATCGTGAGAGATCGTCGTGAATCTAATTTAATTAGGGTTTAAGTTATTCAACGTATTATTCATATAAACGAAATAGTTAATCGATGCCACCAAAATACTAGCATATTTGTAAATAATAATGCATAATATTATTTAAAAAAAATGCATAATATTTTATCATTATAATTTTGTGTGAAGCATTTATTTAAGTGTAGAGAGAGATTTTGGAGTATAGTGTTTGGTGGCTTCTCTTCACTGCTACTTAACAGATCTTTCATACAGAGACAGGGAGAGAACAGAGTTTCTACAATGAGCCATGCTTTCACTGTCTTATCATTAATTGTTCCCTCATGTCCATTTTCTATTTCTTTTTCAAATATCAAAATTCCATATATCTTTTTTTACCTATAACTGTAGAACTGAAGAAGCGAAAGATGACAAGATTAGGTGGGTTACTTTATTTTTATGTTTTGTTTCTAAGGCGAAAGCCAATATATAAAAAAATCAACTTTTCGTTTCTTACATTCTCTTTGGTGCAAGAGTAGTTATTGTAGAGAGAGAGAAGAAGAAGAAGAAGAATGTAAAGTTACAAACTTAGTTTCTGTTATGTTCTGTTTCTCTGTCTTCTCTCGCTTTCGTTTCAATTCCATATGTAATCAGAAGCTGAGACTTCTTCACATGAATTGTGTTTCCATTTGGGCCCCACTTCGCTTTCACTTCGTATACATACATACATTCATATACGTGAATCTCTACGTATATACTGTATATACTCTTCATATAAGAGGTAGAAGGGAATAAAACCAATAGAGTTGTTGTGGGCCCCGAAGGTTTGAAGTTTATGGCTTCTTACCATGTCATGCACATGCATACACGTATACTCTCGTTAGATACGCTTTGTCATTTGATTACGTTTCATTAATCCCAATTTAAATTATCAGCTTCTCTTTAACCAATAAACAACTCATTAGCATGTTATTGGTCTAAAGTACAGTGGATTTTTCAACTAGCATGACTAGACCCAACTTATCACCTTCCATCAGTTAAGTCATCTTATATCTATCTGATTGGTAACAGTGGAAAATTATAAACATCACATATGCCAAATGACAGAAATGAATTGACTGATATAAATAATTCGTTATATGTAAGTTTTGATTCTAAATTTTATGATTGGTCCAAATGGAGGCATAACACTATTTTCTCATACCAATATATAATATATAGTTTATATATCTAGTTAGCTGATCGATGACATCTCAAACGTATATATATGAATATAAAGTTTTTGTTTTCTATTGTCAACAATTCGAACGTACATTATGTTCGATTAGGATACATTTCTTCAATATATGTACACCGTTGTTTTTGCCTTTTCTTGTTTGAATGAATATGTACACCGTTGTTTTAAACGATCAAAATAGCATAATGAATATAGATATCACATCCTATTATAGTCATGATTGAAACTGAATTACAAATTTGCTTCTTTGACTATATACTTGTAGAGCATTTACGGCTGTTTGTTTGCATCTTGTTGTTTAGGTATCTCGAGGATGTGTACATGTTGTAGACATATAGACGCTTAATAGTGATGGTTACTCATCAATATTTGCAAAGACCGAGACAAACCAAACGAAATCAATTTGGTCAATAGAGATAAACCAACCGGTAAGATCGACCTGAAGGAGCTGGACCTTAAAATGTAGAAAAAGATGGCAAATAGGGGATCGGATCGGCCGGTCTGATGGTGGCTGATAACAAGTCCCCACACTAGAAACCAAGGGTGTGGATCAAAGTTGAAAAAAAACACAGAGGCTGCAATAAAAGGACCACTAATTTTCTTCATTATTTTATTATTGTACCTTCTAAGGAAAATATAAAACCCTAGCTAGATCATTTATTAGGGCTTATATAAATCAAACACTTACATGCTATTTCTTTAAGGACATAATCCGATTTAATTCTTAAATATTATTTAAATTCGTTTTTAAAAAATTATTTCAGCAGATTATCTTATAATTATATGTTGTTCACGAATTTTTGAAAGTTTTGTTAGTGCAATTGTATAATTGCATTGAGAAAAATTGGTTTTATTGGTCCAATCCGGATTTAATTCCTTCTTATGATATTTTTAATATGTTTTCTTACAGCAGATTCTTTATTTGTATATTAAAAAAATAGTAAAATACAAAAGGAACGGTATAATATGTATTCAGAACTTGGTAAATTTTAGGACAACTCTTGGTAGTAAAATTTTTTTTTTTTAATTTTTTTTTTTGCAAAAAGTAAAATTTCTATATATTCACATGAATACATTTTTTAATTTTTATATTTTTACAAATTTTAGACTTTAGAATATTTTTATTAGATATATATATATTTAAAGTTAATTTAGAAAAAAATGTAAGAAATGAAAAAATATATTAAAAATAGAGGAATAAATCTGTTCCATTTTTACAAATCTCCCTTTATTTAATATGTATCCCTGACCACTAACTCTACGATTTTTTTCTTCTTCAGTTAGACTTTTATAGTACGTAAGGTGTGGGGAAAATGGGTTCGAAGATTTTCCAAATTTATACGACAAAATTAATTTATGCTTTCAGAATATATATATATATATATATATAATTACATTTTTTTTTTCAATACACATGCATACAAACGTTGATAAATAATTATATTGGGGCTTGTAATTAGTATTGATAAAATTTAGGAGTGGATTCGATGATTTGATTATACTCTCCACAACTGAGGTTTTATTTATCAGTTTTAATAGAGGAAAAGATAATAAGGTTCATAAATAAATGAAGGGAAAAGGGGCTAAAAAAAAAAGAGAACAGAAATAGAGTAGTGCCCATATTAAGCGATCTCGTGAACCTCTTTGCATGCTTTTATTAGAAATATGCTTTTTCCGTCACCTTCTACATTCCGAATTAAGTCTATGCATTTGTATTCTCATTCTTTCATAACTAATGCGTTTTTAGCTATCCAAATAATGAGGTGTTTGCCTCTTTTTACCAAAAGAAAGAGACTTTGCACACACTAAATTTACTCTTTTACTTGGGCTTGAAACGAAACGCGTACGAGAAATTTCACATGAATTTTGTGTAATTTTAATTTAAACAAATCTTATTCATATATTTGTCTTGGGTTTAATCGCCATTTGTAATTACTGCAAATTAAACCGTCTACCTATATAATATTAATTCATTGGCTATACACTTTTATTTGGTACAACATATACAAATATTATTGTAGTAGATTAATTGATAAGATATTTTCGGCACTAAGAAAATTCAAGTACGTCAACAGTGTAAATAGAATCGACCCAAAATAGGTTATTGAGCAAATGCACGCCTTTTATTATTTTGCTGTATTACGATGGCTTTTGTGCATTATATTATTATATATGTAAAATGTAAATCATTACGCCACTCATGCCTCCCACATTCCCATTTGAGAGTTGAGGTATATATTATTACCACTTGCGTGGTCCAAAACTCTATAACTTAACTCTATAACTTTTAATCACATCGCTCCATCAATTATTACTGGCAAGCTAAACCTATTTATCTACTTTAACCTATATACTTTTTTTTGTTAAAAAAAAAAACCAAATATACGATGAGTCCCATGAAAGAAAACGGGTTATGTAGTTTTATATATCGTGGAAAAGAAATAACTACGATCTATTTCTAAATAAACAGATTTTGTTATTCTTTTCAAGACCTCTCTTAATTAAATAAATGCCACCACAACAATTCAACTAAAAAAAATAAAAACTGAAAGAACCATCCTACATTCGCCTCTACCATTTTTTACTATGAATTCTACAAAGTATTATAATATTACAAAGCTGGAACCAGGAGATATCGCACTGAATCTACGCCGGTGTAACAGCGACCTGTCTGGTTTACCAAAACCGGAGGGGGTGAAGCGCCACCGCAAATTGGACCGGTTCAACTTCCGTAGAGAGGAAGTAAACTCCGCGAGTTTTTTTAAATCAAAAGCTAGAGGAAGGTCGAGGCTTACCTTTAATGGAGTTTAAGTGCTGAGTAACGAAAATAACTGCCATTACTACTAAAAGACATCCCACCAACGAACTGAAGAACAGGGCCCCTGGCTGTCTGGTTTGAACGAACCCATAAATCCCATTTGATGTCATCACAATCAGATCCGTTAATCCGTCGTTTGAGAAGTCATCGGTAATAAGTGCATGAGTCGGCTGAGACGGTAAGTCGATAGACGCCAATATGCTTCCTCCTGGAGATATGATGACTGCCGCTTGATCTCCTCCGGCAAGGATCATAGGCTGGTTATCATGAATGCGTAACGAGAAAGGTTTCAGGGTTGGGACCACCGTCCCTGATTCAGTTAAACCCGATGGAGACGGGAGATTCGACCATGTGGCTTCTGTCTGAAGCTGCCATTGCCACAGCGGCTCGCGGCCGTGCACATCAGGCGTGTATGATGTCACCTGATACGAAAAGCAATGAGCTACTGAAAGAAATTCAAAGAAGTTAAAATGATTGGATTGTCAGAATAAAGAGAGGAAAAAAGTACCTCTCCACGATTTGTCAAGAAGATTACATCGCCGTGACTTCCTCTTCTGTGTCTATGGCCGTCATCTCTGGGTATAAGAATGGGAGTTGCAATCTCCAAAGAAGAGGTGTCTCTTGTCTCAGCAAAGTTTCGTGAATGCTCTCCGTAGTGCAAGAAGTTGAAGGGGGAGTGATGGCAGATCGAGACGTTGAAGAGCTGTTCTCGGACGGGAACGCCTGAGGTTGCCACTGCCCAGCAAGGCTTCAAAACTTCCATTGATCCGCTAACTACAGTTCTCTCTCCAACATTGCCTCCGACAGCCTAAGGTGCGCACAGAGATATGTGGTCGTAAGAATTGAAAAACCACTGTAAAGCCAATAAAGCGAAAGCGGAGTGGTGTCTAATGTGTACCTGGACATGATCGAGTACACCATCTCCATTTATGTCCGCGTGAAGCCCACCTTCGAGCAGATGAAGCTGAAGATACGAAGAATTTAAGGAAGCTAATGTATAAGAAATCGGTTCGTGATATAGTAAGCTTGTTCATGATCTGAATGAATAGCTACCTTGCAAAGAGTTCGACCAGTAGGCAGATGAATCGCTTCAATTCCTTCTTTTTGATGAGCCACAACAACATTAGGAACCCACCAAAGCTTAGTGTAGTTAGTTATGGTCGGTATGTATTGCATGCCCTGCATCAATAACTGCTTTAGTATCATAACAATATGGGTATTTTCATGTGGGTACTTAACGTTTTATTAGAGCTTCACCTTCTTGGGTTTTGCCGAGCCAGCATAGCGTGCAGCCTTCCCTATCAATTTCGGAATCTTTCTCGACAAGTCTTTTCCAGCGGGTGTGTTTTCCTCAGGTTTGTGAAATGGAAAAGTTGTAGACTTACCAGCTTGCTTCTTCAATGTTTTCCTCTTGTGTCGTCTGAAATGAGAAAGCTTCAACAATGTATCTTCACGTCGGTCCTGATACAAAGACAACAACATACATTGAAACAGTTTCTTTAAGCATGTCAGACTAAGGAAGCACGTCGGAGGAAGCATAATACTTACCCAGTGATGGGGCATAACACCAAGAATTGATTCTCTAAATTCCCTGCATTCAAACTTCAGTCCAGCATATCTTAGTTTTCAAAGCTTTTTTATATGGTAATAGTGTAACATATATCTCTTAAAAGACAACTTGAACAGGTTGACTACATCTCTCAATGATCATTGGAGAACGAGTTAATTATACCTCTCCCGGGTGACGGCTATTTATAGAATGTACGTCGAGCTTGTAATTGTGTTGGGGAATTAATTGTGACGCATCTGAGGTGTGGGCTTCAACATCCTACAAGACAAAAAACACAAAATATCCTATCAACCTGACCACCAAATCTGTTGCAGTTAAGAATCTAGTTAAGCAGTTATGTGGAGAAAACAGTGGACAGAAAGGAGAAATAACTAACATCAGTCTTTTTACTCCATCGAAGAACACCAGACCGACCAGCGAATGCATAAACAGAAAAGTGACGCAAGTTTATAGCTCCAGAATCTTCAGAGGCCTGAAAGGAAGCTTAAAGTTATTCTAAACAGTCCAAACACAGCTCTTCTGCACAGTGGGATCTGAATAACTGTCGATTTCTTTCTTTATTATTGAGTTCTAGACAAAGTGTGTAACTGTTGATTTCTTTCTAAAATTACTACCAGAAGTAGTCCAAGGAAGCGATCATGATATAAATAAGTGCACATCTTTCGTACCTGATTCTCAGTAGCACTTCTTCTGTGTTGCTCAGCACTTTTTTCTGTCATGCCAAGTTCCTCAAATGGGTCCATGTGATTCTAAAACCACAAGAATAATCTATTAGTACTACAAAATGCAAGCTAAATAGGAAATCAACAGAGGGATTTTTCATTGTACATACATATGGCTGCATCTCCATCCGTCCACCAACAATAACCAAACCAGTATCACCGTGCTTCAATGTGTAATTGCTTATCGAAATTGCTATCTCTCTATGGTGTGCATTATGTGGAAAATCCTCCTGTTATTCCACCAACATGGGTAAGCAGAAAGGAGAAATGTTCTATAGAACTAAGGCAAACTTTTATACGGAACTATAGACAAAGAACGAAGAAGATAAAAACACCTGCAGATTCGTTTCCCACAGCTTCTTCAGGTTGTGATCAAAGCATAGCACATACCAACCTGAGGTAACAACAACCAAGACCTGCTTCTGTGGTGTCCCATCTTTATAGTACCTATCAATAACACCTGTGGCCATGGCCACAGCACGTCTCCCAGACGCAAGACGGATCTTGTCAGGCAAAAGGGTGATCTCCGCAAGAACACGTGCTTCACTGAAACCTTCATCCACACGCCTGGTATGAGGCTCCAGGACCTAACCTCCACCAAAACATCAACAGTTTAGCACTTGTTCCAACACGTAATAGCAAAATCATCAAGCACTAAGCTCTAAATCATTCGTTCAAACCATGGAAATCGCCATACAATTGGCGAGAATGACCAAAGAATCAGAAATGTTCAGTCAGAGATCAGGAGATATGAATAAAGTTACCTGAACTTTTGCATCATTTGTAGCAACGAGGACCTCCTTTTTCCCATCGCCATTAAGATCAGCTATAAGAGGCGGTGGGAGACGTTCGGCTTCGTATTTGACTGGGTACTCATCGTACAAATGGAACCATGCTTCCTTGAAAGCAAAGTCACCCTCATGCTGCAAAACGGGAAATTGAGTCAATAGATTCAATCTGAGAAAATTCTACAATCTAGCTAAGATGCAAACCATTGATAGAACGAATTGGCAGTCAAATTCTACCGAAACAGGAAAATATTCAAAGCTTGGTTTTAGGAACAGATCGATTAAAGGGTTGTAGAAGTTCTATGGTGTGATTGAAGTAAGAGAGAATAAGAGCAGGATTAGAGGGGGGGAATCACCTGAAGCGTGAAGAATATGGCAAATCCAGAGAGCATCAAAATTGCCAAATCGCGTTTCCTCATCTTTCGTTTGACGTCGAGCAGAAATGTATCGATCAATGGCAGATTTGTAACTGTAGGTAAGCAATCTTCCCAGAGCGAGAGAGAGGGAGGAGTGCGATGAATAGGCGAGAAGCAGGGCGACCCAGAATCTCCGTTCAGTATTCGTCAGAAACGACGTCGTATTACTATGTTAAATGTTTTTTTTTTAACTAAACAGCCTGCCGTTTTTACATCATATTAGACCGAACGTTATGTCGTTTATATCCCGGAGTCAAGTAGTCCTCCGAGAAGATTACTTTAAACCAAGGTGCCAAACAAGTTCATTTAGCCAATCGTTCGTAACTGAGAGAAGAAATTTCCCAGGAAAAGGCAGTGACGAATCACTGATCGCTGTTTTCTCGCCTCAACGAAGAAGAATTCCGGTGCAGTTCATGTTAGATCCGAATTATCATCGTCGTTTCGGCTTAAATTGGTACGCTTTGGTCTATTCTTTAGGAAATAATTTCAGAATCCCAGTCTATGAGATGCTCCAATGTTGTGACTCGTTGCTAGTCGGATGTGAATCTATAATGGATCGTCTGGATTACTCGTCTGACATTTCTAGGTTATTCGTATTGTGTTTTAAACCGGCAATTCATAGAACCACGATAACGTTTACTTAGCTAATTCTCTGTGGTGTGCGGTGTTTAGCCTTTGTCGATAGAAAAACACTTTGGGATGTTCAGATTTTTAGATTTTATATAGAAATCATTGTAAAGATAGTCTTTAGCAATTTTTTGATAGAACCAACACATAATGCATTCTTATTTCGCACAAGATTTCTCCGGTTTTCAACTTGTGCTCACTTTGATGGTATATGTCGGGAAAAATACATTCTTTTGCTATAACTGTAGAGTTTACTTGTGTAGCTTGGTTTATGTCAAGATGATGGGTGGTCTCCTTTTTAGTTTTACTTACTCGGGGATCACCGGACATGTTGTTTAGATAACAGAGAATCGAGTAACAAAACCAACTTGGACTTGGAAATGGGAGAGACAACAACAGAGTCAGAACATCGTATGATGCTTGGCTTTGCAGATCCCATGAAAATTGATCCCAGAAGAGATCGTTTCCCGTGCTGCATTGTCTGGACACCTCTCCCCTTCATTTCGTGGCTGGTTCCTTTCATCGGCCACGTGGGTATTTGCAGAGAAGACGGTGTCATCCTCGACTTTGCAGGACCGAATTTCGTTTGTGTTGACAATTTTGCATTTGGAGCTGTGTCTCGATACATCCAACTCAACAAGGAAAAGGTACTTTTGCAAGTTGCTTGCTGGTTTTCATATTTTTTTCCTTTGCTGCCAAACTAACAACTTCATTCACATTGGGGTTGGATTTAAACAGGAATCGTCTCTTTCTTCCGGTACTGGTATGTTGAATGAGGAGAGCAGATACGAGCAAGAAGACACTCATGAGAAAGAGCCAACATGGGATGATGCATTGAGAAAAGGCACGCAAGAGTACCAACACCATTCATATAACATATTCACGTGCAACTGTCATTCCTTTGTCGCCAACAACTTAAATCGTCTAGCGGTGAGATCAGGCGGATGGAACGTGGTGAATCTCGCGGCACTTGTGTTCCTCAAGGGACGTTGGGTGAGCAAAGCAGCGATGGTCAAGTCTTTGTTGCCTACAGTCATAAACTACGCTATAGGAATATTACTAGGTGGTTGGACTTTCATAATTTCCTGCTTTATCCTAGCGGTTTTGCTTACGCTATGGTTCGTCATGGGAACCTATTGTTTCAAAAAATTGATCCAGCTGTAGATTTGGTTTGATCCAAGGATGGATTGGCTTGTGAAGGTTAGACAATTATCATGTTGATTTGGTTTGTCCGACCAAGACTCTTGTAATATAAAAATACCATCATTTCGCTTGTTTTGACTGTGGGATAATTCGCACGGTCTTTGTTACCCACTTTGTTACCCACAGCTCAGGGAGGTGTTTCTTAGCTGAAAATGGATAAGATCATTGGCCATGTTTGGATTCGGATGCAAATGTGTTCAAGTATAAGATGATATCAATCCTGAGATCAAAGTGGGATTCCCAGATAAAAGGACCATTGAAGCCTGAAAAGTAATTAACCAAGCGTGAGACGATGAAGGAAGAAGGTAGCTCATATAGGCCGGCCAATAAGGCGCGAAGAATAATCCAGCTGTAGATTTAGTTTGATCCAATGATTTGCTTGTGAAGGTTAGAGAATTATCATGTTGATTTCGCTTGTTTGACTGTGGGATAATGGCAAGGTCTTTGTCACCAACTTTTTTTTTGGTTGTGTGAGTTAAAACCTTTAAAAAAGGGTGTAAATTGTCAGAATATACAAAATGTAAGAGCAAAGTGGGAATATTTATGATTTGGGTAAAGAAGGAAAGTAGGTAGCATATTTAGTAAGTTATAATTATGGGAAATAAAATCACGCGATGGTAAAGTTGTAATTTTTGGGTGACTTAGTGGGCTATATATTTGATAAAAGGAGAGCATGCTAAGACAAGAGTAGGAGAAACAGAAACAGATCAACAACACAGAGAGAGAAACGAAAAGACAAAAGGAAAAAGGAGAAACAAAGAGAAGATCTGATCGAAAGATGGCTACGGAAGAAGGACAAGTGATCGCGTGTCACACCGTGGAGGCATGGAACGAACAACTCCAAAAGGGCAATGACTCCAAAACTCTTGTAATCTCTTTTTCTCATTCTTCTTCGTTCTTCCTTTTTTTTTTTGTTTAGGGTATGGTTTGTCTGTCGTTTCTTTATCCTTTAGATTTTCTTATTTGTTTCGTTTTCTTTTCATTGTCTCGATCTGTCTCATCGTGACGCAATGTAATGCGTTGATTCTTTCCCATTCGAAAACATGCTTATCTCGCCCATATATGAATTAACTTTCGGCCATAACATTTGAAATCGTTGTTCTTTCGTCAATCCGAATATATAGATTAGATTTTTGCTATGGATTGTCATAGGTTGCGATTCATATTTTGATGTTTCTATGAAATTAAGGGAGCACGAGAAAAAAAAGTTTACCCTGAAAGATGATGCATGGATTTAATGTTCTCATTTGTTTTGTTCAAAAGAAAATGCCGCGACTCTAATAGGTGTTTCAAGCTACTATATTTAGTTTCAACATTGTTATGACATGATCGGCCTCTATGATTTAAGTTGTCTTTTCATTGTAATGTTAGATTTTTCTCAGTGAACATTATTCATGAGTTGGTTAAATTTGTGAAGGTGGTGGTTGATTTCACGGCTTCTTGGTGTGGACCATGTCGTTTCATAGCTCCATTCTTTGCTGATTTGGCTAAGAAAGTCCCCAATGTGATTTTCCTCAAGGTTGATATTGACGAATTGAAGGTAAACAATAAAATCTTCATATTCTTTGTTGAGAGAGATTGTTTTTAATTCTTCTATGATCAAATATCTCACAAATCACTTTTTGTTTTTTGTATTTGATGGAACAGTCAGTGGCGAGTGACTGGGCGATTGAGGCGATGCCAACCTTCATGTTCATGAAGGAAGGGAAGATTGTGGACAAAGTTGTTGGTGCCAAGAAAGATGAGCTTCAGTCTACTATTGCCAAACACTTGGCTTAATCAAACCTTTTTTTTATTACCTTTTACCTGTCTTCTGTCTTAAGATATTGGATTAATTGCTTTTATTTACTCTTGAGATTTTATGACTTGTTCCCCTTTCTTATGATGATACCTGTTTAATTGTTGTGACTAGTTATTATTATTTTGGTGTGTTTATCCAGTTGCTTTTACTTTTTTTTTCTACTTGATTGTCTTACAAAACTACTTTATACACTTGTCTTGAAAAAAAAACTATTTGCACTCAATGGATGTGAAAAAAAAAAGACAGTTTTCAAAAATAAGACAGCTCAAGGAGGTGTTTCTTAGCTGAAGATTGAAAAGATCATTGGCCATGTTTGGATTCTGATGCAAATGTGTTATAAGATAATATCAATCCTGAAATCAAAGTGGGGTTTCCAGACAAAAGGACCATTGAATTTGAGGCTTTTTTTTCATGAAAAGTAACTAGCCAAGCGTGAGACGATCAAGGAAGGTAGCTCATATTGCCCGGCCAAGAGGGCGTTGATTAGCCGAAAACATGCTTGTCATCTTTAATAAACTCGTGAAGAAGTTTTTATGAATTGCAAGTTTTTGAAAAATGAACGTGAGTATATGAATATTGGTTTCAAACTTTCAATATTTTAATATTTGATTTTGTTCACAAAAAAATAAAGTATTGGATTTTACAATCTGTATTTATATGATAACCATATATATTTCACATTTAAGGGTTCCATATTTCGAACTACTGTCGTTAATGGTGTAATATTTTCTTTCCGTTATGTGGCATTTTGATTCAAATTCTTTTATTAGTGATATACATATTACGACGCAAGTCTCGTAGCACTAAATCTTTAGACAATATACAAAAAAATCTAGTGAGATGTAAAGACACGAATCTCCATGATTGACAACTGCTTGGGAGATAGAGATAGATGCGATTCTGACCATTGCCACCAACGGCACCAAGTTGGTGACAAGCTGGGGCGGATCTACACAATAATCTCCATGATTGACAAGTGATTGGGAGATTGTGTATAAAGTTGTTGACGCCAAGAAAGATGAGTTTCCGTCTACCATTGCCACCGAGTTGGTGACGAGGTAGGAGCGGATCTGCAGAAATATGTTTTGGATGCATAAATGGTAAGAAATAAAGAAAATAACGAAAATGGAGATTTGATCGTGGGGTCAAAGGGGGGGGGGCATAAAGATATTTGACCAATCTCATGTAAAAAAATATTTTGATTGATCAATGTGTATTAGAAAAACTACGGTCTACGCTTAGCCCTAAGCAGAAAATCCTAATTTGCTTGATCTCGACGTAGTTATATATTAAACAAAAATACTAAAAGCCCTAATATAATAACTGTAACCATATCCACCCGTATAATGATATTGGTAAGGTTGCATTGCCGTCGGCGCCGAAGGGTAGTAACCGAGAGACGATGATAGATGGTAGCTAGCTGCTCATATTCATATTGATTGGCCAAAGTAAGAGTTCTGATCATTATTGCCATAATTAGGATGCTCGTGATGATGCATTCCGGTTTTCACAAAGGCCGTTTCAGCGTCTTTACCTCTTCTTGAACCCATCAATTTCAATAGCTTGTTTGGATCGCCTTGACCCGTTACGTATGCCATTCCTTCGTCCACGTCTATCCAAAAGTTTCCTCCTAGACCATAAAAAACAATAATCAGTAAAAGAAAATAAAAGGTGATACTGAGACGGTATACCGTACATATATAATATTATGTTTGACAATACGGACCTTTGATTTTTCTTGAGGACTTTCGTCATGCTCTTGTGCCATTTGGGAGAGCTGGTGTTCACTTTGAAGCCACAAGTCTGCAAGAAAACGTTCGAATATTCTTAACAAGTAGCATACAAATCGCAATACTTGAAATGAGAAATATGATTATGGATATGTAATGATAGATTCAAAATGTTTAGCGAAATTAATTATTCATTTATCGATAAATATCGATAAATGAATTTTTATTCATTTAGACAATATTTTTGGACGTCTAGAAATTTGAAGAATAATGCAAATTAGAAAAAATGAAATTCTCTATAACTAGAAAAATAAAGTTTTCTAAAACTATAAAAATAAAATTTTCTAGATTTGATGTATAATTAGGAAAAAGAAATCTTTTAGTTTTTGAGATTAAATGTAACCTATATAAACACAAGTCTTGTGATGAATTGTATTACCTAAGAAAGAGGTAACAAGAATGATGTTGTTATGTAATTGCCTACCAACAATGAAATTATTGAGTATGTACTAAATTTTGGAAATGATCAAGAACCAGATGATAGTAGCTTCACACCAAATGTGTCATCAAAAAAACATATTAAGCAGTAATCACTTTACATAACTACTTTTTACAACACGAGCAATATATTCATAAAATTTTGTTTGCATGAAAAATCAAGGATGAGGTGAATTTTGGTGGAAAAAACAAAAACTATAGAATCCGTTTTGTAAAATAATGACTTATTGTATGAATAATGTTGATTAAAAATATATTTTTAATATTATATATATCTTATGAAATATGATGATTATTCATTTATATTTATAAAGGGTCTTTAAAAATTTCAAAAAATTATTCATTAATGCATTAATCGAGATTATTCATTTAGCCCATTAGCCCAAGTCGAGACCATAAAAATTTATTCATTTATCGAAGTTATTCATTTATTAAATATTCATTTATCGAGGTTTAACTGTAATAATTTTGACTGCAAGTTTTTGCTTTCCTTTTCAAAATGAACGAGAGTGGTGTATATTTATATATTGGTTTCGATAATCAATACTGGATTTTAAAACTATATCAATATGGTAACCATATCTATATTTTACATAAAGGGTTTCATATTTAGAATTCGTTAATGGTAAAATATTTGTTATCCTGCATACTTTGATCCACATTCTTTAGTGGTGTAAAAATTATGACGATAGTCTCTTTCTAGCTCCAAATCTTTAGACCATAAACACATTTTTGCCAAAAAACTTGATCTACATAAATTCAATCTTAAATAGAATACAAAATCCGTATAATTTGATGCTCCTGTAATGGACCTTTATAAGGTCTTTAAAAATAATGACTTATTGTATGAATAATGTTGATTAAAAATATATTTTTAATATATATATATATATATATATATATATATCTTATGAAATATGATGATTATTTATTTATATTTATATAGTGTCTTTAAATTTTTTAAAAGATTATTCATTAATGCATTAATCGAGATTATTCATTTAGCTCATTAGCTCAAATCGGGACCGGAAAAAATTATTCATTTTTCGAAGTTATTCATTTATCGATTATTCATTTGTCGAGGTTTAACTGTAATAACATTAACTGCAAATTTTTGCTTTCCTTTTCAAAATGAACGAGAGTGATGTATATTTATATATTGGTTTAGATAATCAATACTGGATTTTAAAACTATATCAATATGGTAACCATATCTATATTTTACATAAGGGTTTCATATTTGGAATTAGTATCGTTAATGGTATAATATTTGTTATCCTGCATACTTTGATCCACATTCTTTAGTGGTGTAAAAATTATGACGATAGTCTCTTTCTAGCTCCAAATCTTTAGACCATAAACACATATTTTTGCCAAAAAACTTGATCTACATAAATTCAATCTTAAATAGAATACAAAATCCGTATAATTTGATGCTCCTGTAATGGGCCTTTATAGGACCCGAGTTTTAAGTAACAAACCCTCTAACACCACACTCATAAGCCCAATTTTACTTTATAGGCCCATTATTGGTTAACTGTGGTATTCAGGGTTGAGCGAGAGTCCTTGGTTTCAAGTTTCAACCTTTGGCATCGGCGAAGTGAAATTCGGAAGCTTAATCGGATAATCAGAAGCAGCTTTTTGGATCGCAATTTGTTCTGCTGATGCTTTGGTGAAATGGGTTTCGGTGCGATTAGATCGATTTTCCGACCATTGTCAAGAACCCTAGTTTCGCGTGTCGCCGCTAACTGCTCCTCTACGCCATTTCCTGCGCTGATTCCGGCTGCGAAACCCGACTTATGCTCCTTCTTCGGTGGATCAACGCATTTGAGGTTGCCATGGATTCCTGTGGTGAACCATTTTCATAGCTTAAGCTTAACTGATACTCGTCTCCCAAAGAGACGACCCATGACTCATCCCAAGAAGAAAAGATTCAAACTGAAACCTCCAGGTTTGCCATTTCGTCTTGATGGTTTATTGGTATTCATTTAAGCTTCATTGTTAGTCTTTGGACATCGTAGTGGCGCTAAAAGATTGATGCTTTGTTTGTGAATATTGGGGATGAGTGCTGTGTGACTGAAATCGAGTTAGTGTACTCTTAAGTGGAGCGTGATTGTGTTAAAAAGCTAAACTTGTGAGTGTTTTTTGCGGAAATTTTGATATAGACAGTGTCTATGGTGCTGTGCTATTTGGATGAATAACAGATTTTGAGAAAAAAATGCAGGACCTTATGCATATGTTCAGTATACACCTGGCGAGCCAATCGCTTCAAACAATCCCAACAAGGGTAGTGTGAAAAGAAGGAACGCGAAGAAACGCATAGGGCAGCGTCGTGCCTTTATACTGGTATGTGTGGCTTCGTTCGAGTTTGTTTTAAGAAATTTGATACCTTTTTGATGTTTGCATATCTCTATATTGTTAGGATGTTATTTCTGCTGCTTGTCAGAACAAACTTCAGATGAGAGATCTTGTAATGTTCCATTTCCTGACGAAACAATGTTTCTACGTTGGTAGGTTGTGTCATTTCTGCTAACTGTTAGAATAAACTTCAGATGAAGAATCTTTAAATGTTGAGTCCATAGATTGTAGTATAAGATAAGAAAAGTGTGTGAACTTTGAGAAATTGAAATAACCGATGGGAAAACTTAGGTTGCATCTTTATTGCATCTATGTTTTTTATAGATTTTGTTACATATGAGTAATGTTGTTTTCTGATGAGATGGAGTCTTCCCTGAATTGAATACTTCTACAGTCTGAGAAAAAGAAGAGGCAAGCGCTGGTGCAAGAGGCGAAGAGGAAGAAGAGAATCAAGGAAGTGGAACGTAAGATGGCTAAAGTCGCAAGGGACCGAGCTTGGGAAGAAAGGCTGGCTGAGCTTAAGCGACTCGAAGAAGAGAAGATGAAATCAATGTCTTCTTGAATTTCTTTCATTCAACCAGAAACATAGAATAATCCCGTTTAAATGAAAAAATCTCTTTCCTTTTGGTTTGGGTTAGGATTTGCTCCTCTTTATTGTGTTGCGAGTTTTACTCGCTCACGTCTTCTACCGTTTTGTAAGAATCGAGAGCTACTTGACGTTTCTGGTCTTTGTAACAATGTTATGTGTTTCTTGTTTCATGAACTTGTCCACAAAAATCCAACGGCAACTCATGAGATCGATGTTAAAAGAATTTCGAATACAAGCGATAGGACAAGTAACCTAACTAGAGGGTTGGTCGGTCTCTCTCTTTCCCACGTATAATCCATTTTCTCCGTGAACTCCCGAATCTCGAATCTCAAATCTTGTAATAAAAGTCTTCACTAGGTCGTGACTTTTCCTCTCTCTCATCAGATAAAAAAAAATCATCAAAGCAAGAATCATGACAAGCGATGTGAGAGAGAAGAAGATCAAGACCAAAGGGATTTGGTTACACGTGGCTGAGAAAGGAGACGACAAATGGCCTTTGGTTCTGTTACTGCATGGCTTCCCTGAGACATTGTTCTCGTGGCGTCACCAAATCGATTTCCTGTCGAGCCATGGCTACCACGTTGTCGCTCCAGATCTCAGAGGCTACGATGACTCCGAGATTCTTCCGAGCCACGAGTCATAGTGTGAACCATCTCGTCGCTGATGTCATCGACTTGCTCGATCACTACGACACTGCTCAGGTGAAAGTGAACCTGATCTTCTGACAATCCAACGGCCATATTTAGATAGATTTCTACTGTTAATACCTTCGGAGTTTTTCAAATGCTATGGAGATGGGTTATACATCTCTCAGTTTCAGGTAAAACCCAAAATTGCTTTTTATGGTGATCCTGTTAATAGTAATCCTCTTTGTTGTTTAATTGATTCACTTTCTCGGTTCTGTATTTACAAGAAACCTGGAAGAGCTGAGGCTGCATTTGCCAAGCATGGTTGCTTGACAGTTACGAAAAAGGTACTGCTAACAACGAGAACAGATCTCTTGGTGGCTCCTCCTGATACAGAGATCATCGATGATCTTGAGATTCTATCGAAGCTTCCAGGTTGGATAACCGAAGAGGAGCTTCAGGTGTATGCCGACAAGTTTCAAAGATCTGGATTCTCCGGCCCACTGAATTACTACAGAGCCATGGACCTGTAAGTTTCAATCTCTCGGTAGAGTTTCCTTCCTGTTAGCAGTTATTAAGTGCGAGCAAATTTCAGGAACTGGGAGATATTGGCACCGATCCGTGGCAAGGCTCCAAAATCCTTGTTCCGACAATGTTTGTTGCGGGAGACAAAGATTTCGGAAATGAAGGACCGCGTCCAACGTTGGACTATGTGAAAGGAGAGATGTTCAAGAGTCTTGTCCCAAATCTTGAAACTGCTCTTATTGAGGATGGTCATCATTTTATTCAACAAGAGAAGTCTAAACAAGTCTCAGAGGAGATGCTCTCTTTCTTAAACAAGTTACGGCACACCACAAAGTAAAACAATGCTGTTTTATGCCCTTACAGTTCCATGATGTAAAACTACTAATGTGTATTGGAGAAAATAACCGTCGTTAGATCCCAATAATAATGGTTTTATGTTTGTTTTAGTTCTGAAATAAACGAAGTAAGATGCCAAATCGGATTGGTGCATATAAACTAACCTGAAAATATAAGAAACTTAAGATAAAACGAAAAAATGTTCAATCAGACCAACTCAAAAGAGGCCAAGTTACTTTAGAAACTAAACTACTACAAAATCACCCATCAAGCTTTAGGAACCCTTAAATAAGCCCCATACTTTTGGCAGTTAGGTTAGATCCATAAATTTGAGAACGATTTTGTAATAAATGAAGTTATATGTCAAATTTTTTTGCTAAGAGTGGCCAAATTCCAAATTCAGCAGCACACTCACTTGCATTAAAATCCCATTTGCTTTTGGGTAATCATCGACGTATATGTTACAACTTACAACTAACACCAAACTCATTAACGTAAAACAAGGCCAAAAGAAATCAAAATCTACATAAAACAAGAAGATTAACCAATCCCGTGACTTTAATATGAAACACAAGTAGTATATTACATCAAACACCAAACCTCAGTTATTGTTAACAGAAAAATAACACATACACACCAAACTCAGCAATTAAAACAAATCCAAAAGAAATCAACCTCTACTCAAATCAAGAAACGTCAATCAAACCCACATGGCTTTTAATGGTTAACTCTCCGGCAGATCCTCCGGATCTCACCATTTGTCCCCGTCAACGGCGAGATATTTCCCATCTTCACCATTGACTTCGCGAACTGCTCAAAGAACACTTGCTCATTCTCTGCGTAAAGCTTGACCAGCTCCATGGATTCTTTGCTCTTCGTGAACAAAACCTCATCAGAGCTCAAGAGTCCTTTAAACGTCATCAGATTCTTGAAGTAGTAGTTATCAAACTTAGTCGGCGTCACATAGTCGAGTGCAAAGAGGTTCTGGTCGTCACCAGAAATCGGACATCCCTGCTGCAACATTGAGGCGTAGTTTTGATTCAAACTCTGGTCGAGATCGCTGTTTCCAGAATGGTTGTATAGCCTTTCTCGGAAACTCTTGCACCTCGAATTTCCTATTGTATGACCTCCTACATGTGAATCATGGCTATTAATTATAAAAGTTGCAATTCTTATTAGTATGTAATGGTTCATACAATTTGACAGAAGATATGAGAGATTACGTTGAAAAAGAGACAAAATATGCCATATTTTATGCCACAATGAAGAAAATTAATATATATATATATATAGTTTTTTTTGGTCAAATTAACAAAAAGTTTAAATCCTAATTCCTAAACCTTACCCAAAAAAATAAATCATAGACTTCAGAAACATAATCATAAAGTCGGATGGTACATTTTCTTAATTTTAGCATAAATAATTAGCATAAATTCTTTTAATTTATATATATATATATATATATATATTATTTTCCAAAAAATCACTTAAAAGGTATATATTTTAGTTTAGTATATTACCTAAGAGTGAAACAAGATCAGTGAGATCGAGTCCTTGATCATTGAACTTGGTGACAATTGTCTCAAACGTGGAGCTGGAAGTAGGAATGTTGTTGTTGGAACCACTCAAGTTTGCTTCTCTTGCGTCTCTTCTTCCTAGATATACTTCCCAACGCGGGCCACCAGTCTGTATATAAATTAATCAACGAGTGTTCGTAACATTTATTAATACGGCCGGAATTGACTTACAATAACAGTGGTGTCTCTGGCAACGAGAGCCAAAATATCAGCGCAAGAAACTGTTTCAGGACATTCATTTTCCAAGGCAGACTTGATATCGTCGATGACTTCGAACCCTCGAGCAGAGTTTAGGTTTGAGTCTGATCGTTTCTCGCTTTCCATGGTTCCGCTATTGTCCAATAATACGGAACCATCACATCCCTGCATCACCCATAACAAGCAAACAAGATCCATGAACATTTATCCATAAACATTAAGTTTAAGAAAAGGTAGTAGATTTTTGCAAACATTGACGAAACAGTCATGGAAATGAAGCCTAAGCAATGAGGCTGCCATGCGAGGGTCGTCGGAGTATGCTTTGGCGACGAAAGATTGGACAATGGCTTGTGATTTGGGGCACGAGATGTCGTAAAACTGAGGGGAGAGAGAGGCGGTGCTCGTGCATTCGTTGGTTTGAGAACTCGTACAAAGACGAAAATAGGCAACGAGGAAGATTTGTGCGAGAACAATGCACATCATTGGCTTTCCCATTTGATTATTTATTTACTTGCGAGTTTTCTCGGGACTCTAGTGATAATTGTGGGGTTGATGAATGCAGGGTTTCATTTAATTTATAGAGGAAGACATGATTTGTTACCTACTTACCTAAACTTAGGTTCTTAGACAGTTGGGCACATTCAATGTGAGTGTTTGGCTGAATATTAGAAATGGTACTTCTTATTAACATCTCATGTATATCCCATAAAATGTTCATGTTATTACAGACCTTTGAGTACAACCCAAAATCGTCATTTGGAAATGAACGTCGACAAAAACTACAAGTTTATGTGGGTTATATATGATGGTATAAAATGATTCGTTAAGCATTATGTTGATAACAACAGACGTCAACTTCCCTTTTTTAGAAATTTTTTTGCTTTGTCGGTCTTTCTTTTGACTGCGAACAGGCAACGCCAATATCTCCTTGTTACTCAAAATGGCAAGATGCCAATGGACTCGGGAATCGACCCGTGCGCTAAAAGTTATAATCTCTATTCACTTAAAACAATCTGAAAGCAAAAGCCCTAAATAGAGATTTATATAAATTCCATGACGCCTGTCAATTGGATTACATCACATGCAACGACCATACGCGTAACAGGCCTTACAAAGCCACATCATTATGTATATAGATATATATTTTTATGACTGATAAGCCACGTATTTATATTATTACACTATACATACTAAGCAAGTTGATGATTCAAATGAATTCAATGATGACCGCCGGGAAGCTTCTCTTTGATTTTCTCCATCATGCCTTTCTTCTCGTGCTGAACGGCGCCAGAGCCTGTGGCATCGTAAACCGGTGTGATGCTAGTAGCTGAAGTAGTCTGGTGGGACCCATGATGACCTGGCAGCTTCTCCTTTATTTTCGCCGTAATTCCCTTCTTCTTCCTCCTCCCACCTAGTCCATCGTCCTTCTGCATGCATGCACGCACATGTTAGAACTTAAACTATCATCGTCAAAAGCTACAAGTTCATTTTGCACGCTTTGTAAGCATTAAATTATTGTGATATATACTTCAAAACGCCAACCTTGTATTTAAAATGCAAAAAATAAAATTCAATCATTCCAACCAAAAAATTAACAGAAAACCAACAAAATATATTATAATATAGATTGGTCTCTGAAGACAGGATCATTACCAGGATTATTCATATATGCGATACTACATGTTTATTAGGTTGTACGTCTAACTAAATGTTCGTATATATTATTTTTTGTCATTTATTAACATGTTCCTATAACTTGGTCAAGTTAAAATAAATGAAACAACTAATATTGTTTATGATACTAAAACAACTAATCTTTAGTGAAATGGTAAATTTTATTAAAAGATTTCGTAACAAATTTTATAGAAAATGTAGAATATTTAGTTTAGATATGATAGAGAAGAAGTATATAATATAATATCGGTTTACCAAAAAGAAAAGATATAATATCGTACCGAGCTAGAGCTACTTCCAGAGCGGTGAAGCATTCCGCTCAAACCACCACCTTCGTTGTGATAACCAGCCACGACCGGAGCTCCTCCATACGCCCCGGTGCCGATTGGGACTGGATTCCCGTACTGGTCAAGCTGTTGGTCAGTCTGCTGCGCTCCTGATTGGTTTTGGTAAGACTCCATTTTCCTCTCCGAATCTTTAAGGTTAACTTTTTTTGTCTTTTTGATTAGCTATATTTTATATATTCTCGATGAAGATTCATCAATGATAATTTTATAGAACCGGCTTTGGATATGAAAGAAATGGTCCGAAGTTGGGCTTCGGTGAAGATATCTTCCCGGTTATTCAAAAAAGAAAAAAAAAACATTCAGTGTTGATTACGACAGACACACGTGGTGACCACCTAAGACGTTGGTGTAGTAGTTAGCGCCACGTATCATTAAAAATCCACACTAAAGTTTTAATAAAAGTAAATAACTTATTTGGGCCGTAAAGGCGTTTTGCCACAGCCTAGAAACACAAGGGTCTGAAACGGAAGCCCTACTGCATATCTCTAAACGCCGTCGTTTCGTTTATGTTTCTACCTTTAATGTTCATCTTTTGGTTTTGGGATTATTTTTGTTTTCCCCTCCAGATTTGAAATTGAAAGCAATAAGCTCTGATTTCTATTCCTCAAGCTGTTTTGATTTTGTCACTGAGTAAGGTATGATCTCTTGGAGCGTCAAATTTCTATTTCTGAATCCGAAATTTTTTTTCGTTGATTGCTTTTCGTGTTTTGTTTCAGTTTTTTTTGTTGGTTCTAGAGATGGATCCGGATGCAGTCAAGTCGACCCTCTCGAATCTGGCGTTCGGAAATGTATTAGCGGCAGCTGCTAGAGATTATAAGAAGGTACACTAATTTTCTATTTAGTGTTGGTTAAATTCATCAAATGCGATTCCATAATCCATTTTCTGAAGGATTTGGAAATTGTACGATTAAATCTACGTTTTCGTGTTTTTTAGCATTTTTTTGGAAATGACTTATCAATTTTGTTGGATTTCTGTAAAAGTTGTAGACTTTAGGAATTTCTGATGTTTTTGAGGTGGTAGACTACACGTTTTTGTAGACCTGGGAGTATTTGTATGTTTCTGATGATGTTGTTCTTTATACGGCTGTGCAGGAAGTTCTTGCAAATGAGAAGGCTCAATCATCAAATCCTGTCAATGACGAGGTTGATCTTGATGAACTTATGGATGTAAGTGCAATGTTTGTTGTTCGACTGTTTATCTTTGTTTCTTTCTTCTTTTTTTTGGAGATTTTTGAAGCTTCTGTCTCTAACAGTAGAGTTACTTGCTCATGTTCTGTAGGATCCAGAGCTAGAAAAATTGCACGCAGATAGGATTGCAGCACTCAAGGTGATAACTTTGGCATTTTATTGCCTTATCTATTAGTTATGCAGTTGCTTAATATTTTGTTTACTTTTATTGGTATGTGCTAAACCTCCAAAATTTGATGTGGACAGAGAGAAGTTGAGAAGAGAGAAGCCTTCAAAAGACAAGGACATGGTGAATATCGAGAGGTAAGCGAGGGAGATTTCTTGGGAGAAGTCACGAGGAGTGAGAAAGTGATATGTCATTTCTACCACAAGGAATTTTACCGGTGCAAGTAAGATAGATCCCCCATCAGCTTCTCTTTTTTTTTTTCATCGTCTGATATGTGAGCTCATCAAATACATATACACTGCGTCATTATATTAGGATTATGGACAAGCATCTGAGGACTCTTGCGCCGAGACATGTGGACACTAAGTTCATTAAAGTGGACGCAGAGGTCAGTGAGCCACTTGATTAAAGATAGAAAAAAGGAAATGGCTTTTCAACAGATCATCTGTTTTGTGAATCTACTGCTTGGCTGACATAAATGCAGAATGCTCCTTTCTTTGTCACGAAGCTAGCAATAAAGACCTTGCCTTGCGTTTTGCTTTTCAGGTTTCATCTCTTTCGATTCATTCTTACGTACATGGTTTGTTGCTAGGCTTTATACTGATAGAATATACCCTTTTCTATCATTTGCAGCAAGGGAATCGCGATAGATAGGCTTGTTGGATTCCAGGATCTGGGCACGAAGGACGATTTCACCACGATTAAGCTGGAGAACGTTCTGATTAAAAAAGGTATGGAGAATCTTACATCCATCCTCTGAGTAATTACAGCTCAGTTAGAGTATTGTTGCTTAAAATGTGCAAAACAGGAATGCTAAGCAAGAAGAAGAAAGAAGAAGATGATGAAGACGCGGAGTACCAAGAGAGCATAAGGAGATCGGTTAGGTCTTCAGAGAATCTGGACTCTGACTCTGACTGATCAAAGCAGCTTACATCACAGATTTGCATTGCTGCTTGTCTCTGTTTTGCTCTTTTGCTATATGTTTATTAGAAAAAGGAAGTTTCGATATAATATCCAAACGGTTAAATGCTACATGACATTGTATGTTGCTATATGTAATATACGACTTATTTTTGTGCTAATACATAAACATTAAACGATGCTTAAGAAAACGTGCCATCATCAGGTCCTATGCGGTAGTGTTTTAGTCCACACTCCTCCTCTAAAGCCGACATCTTCGATCGGGAAAGTCTCTAGCTCCGGACACCAGTTTGCGTGTACGGTCCTAAGGTACGGCATTGACCGTTGGAGCTCTTCCCAGTCCATGTCTAGTTCCGACAAGGAATGTAACATCAAACCTTCGATCCTCCAGTGAGTGTTAGTCTCAGTTCCCCAGAATCGTTGATGCATTTTCGCCAAATTACCTGAGCATATGGACATATACCTCAACATCGGAAGCGTGTTAGAACTCAACCACGATGGACTCGACGTTCCAGGATAGAATTGTAGGGAAAGCTCATGGAGCTGGTGTGGAGGAGTGAGAGCATCTATCTTGGTTATGAGATCATCGCCGTAGCTATCGTAGCAGTTGATTGAAATTAACATAAGCTTGGACAGGTTTATCAAAGAGTCTAGCTCGTCTTCTTCGATCTGGTCGCCACGAGTCAAAGAAAGACCAAGCTTTCTGAGGTTTGTGAGATTTCTGACTTCACTGAGCTTGCACCCATTGTTTGACCTGGATGGCTTAAATCCCAACAGCACTTCGAGGTTCCCGAGACTTCCGATTCCCTTGGGGAAGTACTCAAGTGATCCGCAGTTTGTCATGTCGAGTACAAGGAGTTTTTTGAACAAGACAATGCAAGGTTGAAGTTGCTTCAGATTCTGACAGTAGCTCGCGTCTAGAATCTGAAGATTGTGGAGATCTTCCATTGAACGCGGAAGCTGGATCAACGGATGTGTGTTGCTCATACTAAGACACGCCAAGTGCTTAAGGCTCGAAATCTCATCCAAAATATCAGACAGAGGAGCATCAAATATCGATTTAGAGATATCAAGAACCCGCAGATATTTGCAGTCGGTGAATTTCTTAGCTAGGTCTGAGTTAAGTTTGTTCACCTCACCTGTCTTAGTTGTTGACATTAGGCCTCTTAGTCTATGGTTAACTCTGAACTGCTTCTCATCAATGTTTCCACTAATCCCAAGGTGACGACAGTTGAGGCCTTCCGGATTAGAGAAGGAATCATTCTTTGCTATATCGATCACCAAATCACGAACCATGTCATGAATCTTACAAGTAAGGATGGTTCCACTATATGTTTTGTCAACAACTTCAACTAGACACCGGTTCGTCAGTCCTGAAAAGCAATCTTCTCCAGATTCAGTTGCAGATCTTCCGTTTCTCAACATAACAAAGCCTTCTCCGATCCATCCATGAACGAGTTGCTGTTTTGGTATAACACAGTCTTCTGGATAGAGTGAGAGCGTGAGAAAACATGATTTAAGGTGAGAAGGGAGTTCGTCATAGCTCAACTGCAGAGAAGACATCACATTGTCGATTTCAGAAGTGTTCCCTCTCAACTCGTCCTGAAAATACTCCGCGATTCGTCTCCATTCATGATAGACATGGTCTTTGCACAGAAGTAACCCACCAACCGCTTTGATCGTCAAAGGCAAGCCTTTGCATTTCGTTACAATCTCCTTGCCCACATCCTCGAGCTCGGGACGCTCACAAGCACCGTTGTTTGCTGCAAATGCCACTTTACAAAACAACAACCAGCTGTTATCAGCACTAAGGAGCTCTGGACGGTGAGTCTTGTCTCTCGCCTGAACCTTTACAGCAACAGATTCTGATCTTGTGGTCACGATAACGCTGCCACCTTGTCCCCTAGGCAGTCCTTGGTAGATCTTGTCCCACCAACGCAAGTTCTTGTCCCATACATCGTCCATCACAATCAAGTACCTTTTCCCCAAAAGATACTGATGGATTTTTTTCAGTAACGTTCCAAGATCATCTCCAACACTCGCGTCACCCAAGTTCCGCAATATGCTTCTCATGATCTGTTCTTCAGTAAAAGTCTGCGACACAGAGACCCATATTCTTCTCTCGAAACGGTTTTCGATCTCTTTATCATTAAACACTTCTTGAGCAATTGTAGTTTTACCTAACCCTCCCATTCCTACGAAGGCCACCATCAGTAACTCGCTCTCGTTTGATCGAAAGAGCCACTCTTTGATTTTTCTTTTGTCTCCTTCCAAACCAACCACTTGAGTATGATCATACACCGGAGAGCTCCAACGATCAGTTCCATTATCTCTACCGACATTGCTTGGCGTTCTGAATTTGAAATAAGGCTCGGCCTTAGTCTTTATGGCCGATATCTTCTCATTGATCTCTTTGAGACGTTTGCTTTTCTTGTACTGCAGCGAAACTCGAGCAGGATAAAACCGTGAAAGCCACGCGTTTGAAGGCCTTTGCTCGTTATTATCATCATCATCACCATCCTCGAGCTGACAATCTACGAGTATGTCCTCAGCTTCATAGACAAATTCTCGTAAGTCTGACATGAGTTTGCGCAAGACCTCGTTCGTCCTCTTTAGCCTCTCTGCATCTTTGAGAAAAGACTGCATATACTGCAACTCATCTTGCAAACCTTTCAATTGTTTGCCATATTCCGACACAACTCGGCCTTTTTCTTCGAGGATGTTTAATGCTTTCTCTAGACACACTGTCACCACAGCGTCCACCATTTCCTAGACCCTGCAACTGAAGAAAGATGTATAAAATGCTCCAAAAGTTCTAAGCAATAATTCAAATCGGTTTATGTATCATTAGATTCGAACTATCTAAAAATCAATCAACCAACGGCTATAGAATCACTAACCCAGGATAAGATTTTCTTGACTAATTGTATTTTCCTCCTATAAAGTCGAGATGAATCTAACCACAGTGACCAATCTTTATGGTAAGAGAACACTTACAATGGAGTTGAGTGAGCGGACAAGGCTCTGAAGCTCCTGATCTTTGGATCTTTGTTTCTTTCGACTTTGCAACTTGTTTACAGGAAGAAACTTTATCCAAAAGGAAGTCAACGGTTTAACAATTATAAGTCAACAGTCAACTATACTCGTTTTCTTACCGACTATACAATTTTGTTTCAGTCGGCTTTTAGCATCGTATCATTGAATGGGAAAGGGGCCCGTTTAGATAAAGATATGTTGATAAATTCAACATTTCTAACTAAGATTGTTTGATATATTATCTAATAACATAAGCTTAGTTTTAAATACTTTTACGGAAAACAAAAAGACAGAAATAATGAATAAGACAATTCATTATCTTACTAGTGAGAAATAAAATAATAACTAAATTATCTCTGAGATCGGAGAGAAGTAGAGAAGTTTTCTTCCAAGCTATTACCTATGTCTTTTGGCCTTAATCTTCAACATTTTCAAATTTCTTGGCTCTTAAGAATACAATCAAACCTTGGAATATTGTCATCAACTGTTCAGCTATTTCTGCTGGTGTAACTTTTATTTCCCGAATCAATTCCTCAATCTCCTCGAAAAGTATATGATCTTCAATCTGAAGATAATTCGAAGCCAAAACCTTAAAAGCAGCTGGTGTGCAATACGACATGTGAATGTGCATGTCCATACGTCCTGGCCTCAACAATGCCGGATCCAATCTTTCTTTGTAGTTAGTCGTGAACACTATAATCCGCTCGTTACCACAGCTTGACCATAATCCGTCCACAAAGTTCAATAGACCAGAGAGTGTGACCTGAAAAAATGACCAACCAAACTCATTTATGAGCTTAAGTTAACAAATGTAAGACATACACGTTTCCAAGCATATTAATCAAGGAACATATGTGATAGTGAATCAATATGCATTACGGGTTTATCCAGAAGATTGTTAGGCTCATCACTAGTCCGATCCTTAAACTCGATGGAACAATCAATATCTTCTACAACCAAAATCGAACGGTTTGCAGTAGACATCAGTAACGTACGGAGCTCAGCATTGCTCTTCACTGATGTCAAGTCTAAGTCATATATATCAAAGTTGAGATGATTGGCTACGGCTGCGATCAAGCTCGACTTTCCTGTACCAGGTGGACCATACAGCAAATACCCTCTCTTCCAAGCTTTCCCCACTCTTTCGTAAAAGCTTTTACGCTGCACAAAACAATCAAGATCCTCTACCAACTTTTGCTTCACCTCCGGATCCATAGCAAGAGTGCGAAACGTGGAAGGATGGTCGAGAGTCACAGAGGTCCACTCGGAATACGAACTAAGAGTGTGGATTTTAAGCGTTTTGATCTTTTGCTTCATCAAAGCAGCTTTTTTCACCACAAACGGTAAGTAAGATTCAAGAACCATCTTCTTGAATTTCTTGTTGAACCTGAGCTCGTAAGAACGCACCTCAGATTTCAAAGTAGAGTTCAGATCGCGAGGGTTACGAAAATCTTTTTTCTTCACAGGACGGCACACAAGGATCCAAGTGAGCTTGACGCCATCGAAACTATCCACAACTTCCTCGTTGCGTTCAACGGTGACACTGAAATTGCTCTGTTTCTCTAGTTTGTTGACATTGATTCTTCTAGTGGAATGAGATATCTTGGAGGCAAGGTAAGCCTCTGCGGCTTCAAAGACTTGATTATTTTCAAAGCCTCCAAATTCTTCAATCACAGCTGTCATTTGAAAACTGTAATAGCTGAAGCATTTGCGAAGGCCAGAAGAGATGAACTCATGCACTTCGGCTGGCATGTAATCTTGGATCACTGATCGAGCTAGCATTGCCGCTGCGGCCACCGATGCAACCGCCGTGAGAGCTGTTTTGGCGGTGGCGAGATGAGATTCAGCAGAAGTTGAAACAGAGGAACTCATTTCCTTCAATCTTATCAGAAATAAAATTTTGAAGAAAAAACGTAAGTCGGTTCACATAAATCAGAGAAACAAGAAATTAACCAAAAAAAAGACTTAACATTCATACTAAAAAAAGAAATTAACTAAAAAAAAAAGAAAAAAAAAAAAGACAAAAAGGAAATATTGTGTAAGATGAATATAGAACAACATTTTTTTGTCTCTGAACAAGATAACGTGGGGACAAATCTATCTAGATTAACCAAACGATGCCAAGCTTTCTATGATGAGCATACAAATTGAAATTCTAATAATTGAAGAGAAAAAAAAAATGTTGTTAGGGTTTAAGGAGATACTTTGATACCTGTGTCTTTCTCCTTGTTTGGTGGTGGAGCCTGGAAAGATGAAAGTCTTCTGCGATCACTAAACCTTCACGAAAACCTCTGATCGTAAATTTTTTAGATAATTAGGGACGAAGATTGGAGGTGGATCACTAAATGAATTCTATGTAATGGGCCAAGATTACGGCCCATTTGATAAGTTAAATACTCGATAGTCCTAAAGTCTTGTAGACAAGATAGTATTTTTTATTAGAACAACATCTTTCTTCGAAAGCAATTCTTGTTTTTCTCTCAACATATTTATATCATATGTTGTTACTAAAATTCTTTGTTTGATTTAAATATGCTTTTCAATTAATTTAGACTCTTTGTTTAATTAATTTATGACCATTAAAAACCAACATGCAAGAAACAAAAAAAATAGATGGCATATTTACTAAAATAATCAGCGAATATTGCAAATAAAAATCTAAAGTAAAGTTGTATATGCAATTGTTTGAAAAAACTGTTATTTAGTAAAATTAACCTTTACCTTATTGCGTAACTGCTAGATCTTTAGGTGTTTTGTGCTCTGTATTTGTTTAACTTAGTGAGTTTTCAATAATATAATCAAATGACTTGAAATAACTTAGGACTTGATTGTAAAGGAATCTGGAAATTGTAGACAATAAGTTCGATCATTGACTCTGAAAGTCTCTCGAGTTAACTTTTTGTTATGTGAGAATTTTTTTCTCCAGAGTGATCAAATGACTTGATTAATCCTTCTTCTTAATTTTTTTTTTTTTTTTGGCTTTTGATGGTCTGATCCATATGATGTGCTATGGAGCTATTCATGTGTAGCTCCTTTAAGCGGTCTATCTGGATCCATATCTTGCTAATTAATTTGTAATGTTATATCATCCTAAAATACACAATCAACAATGAAATCATGTTATTTAGTTAATACTCTTCCAAATCTCACAAGTTAATGTTACTCGGCTCCTCATGTTTGACCTTATCTTGGTCGTTTCGATCTTCTTAACTTTTAATAACTCGACCAAACCCTCAAGAACATTATCAACACGATCATTCCTCATAAGCTTTCATCCACCTCTTCGTTTTCCTTAACCTCCGAATCTTTGCCCTTGGTGGTCTTTTCCTTGTTCTCCAATTCTTGCTCTTCCTTATTGGCCTTATCTTCCTCATTTTGGATCTTTTTGACTTTCAAGAACTCAATTAGACCTTCAAGAATTTTATCAACAGTGTCATTCCTCATGAGTTGTTCAGCGACCTCTGCTGGACTAACCTCGGTGGCCTCAATACCTTCCTCGATCTTACTGAAAAGCTTATGTTCTTTGATCTCTAAATAGCTTGAAGCTAGAGCTTTGAAGGTACTCGGTGTGCAGTACGACATGTGGATGTGCATATCCATGCGTCCTGGCCTCAACAATGCTGCATCAAGTTTTTCTTTGTAATTGGTTGTGAATATTATGATCCTTTCGTCGCCGCAACTTGACCATAGACCATCTATGAAGTTTAGTAGTCCAGAGAGTGTCACCTTTTTATACCGTGGGTCATTAGTTTCGTCTAATTCACGAGGAGGTTCATCAGCTGTCCTATCTTTCAATTCGATTGAACAGTCGATATCTTCCACAACAAGAATCGAACGGTTAGCAGTGGCAATCAGCAATCGCCGTAGTTCGGAATTGTTGTTAACCGCAGTCAGCTCTAGGTCATAAATATCAAAGTTGAGATGATTGGCCATGGCTGCGATCAAGCTTGACTTCCCTGTGCCTGGTGGACCGTACAACAAGTAACCTCTCTTCCAGGCTTTACCAACCCTTCTATAGAAGTCCCTTCGCTGTATAAATTGGTCTAGATCTTCCATCACATTTCTCTTGACTTCTGAATCCATTGCTAGTGTCTTGAAGGTAGAAGGATGGTCAAGAATCACAGAGGTCCAAGCGTGTGAGTAAGTCCCGTACATGGTCTCTGGGTCAAGAGTGAAGATCTTGAGTGTTTTCTTCTCTTGCTTCACTGCCGTAGCTCTTTTGACCATGAATGGCAAGTAAGATTCGAGAGCCATGTCCTTGAATTTCTTGGGGAAGCTGAGCTCGAATGATCGGACTTCAGATCTGAGTGTGGAGTTTATGTCCCGTGGATTGTGGAAGTTCTTGGACTCAACATGGCGGCAATGGAGGACCCACCGGAATTTGACGCCATTGAAGGTATCCACAACTTCCTCATCACGTTCGACGGTGACGTTGTAGTTGTTTTCTTTTTCGTTCTTACTCACTTTGATTCTTTTGTTTGAAGGAGAGATCTTGGTGGCTAGATAGGCCTCCGTGGCCTCAAAGAGTTCGTTGTGGACAAACCCTTCAAACTCTTCAAGGATTATTGTCATTTGGGAAGAGAAGTAACCAAAGAAGATGCGGAAGCCATATGAGATATATTGGCGCACCTCATCAGGCAAATAGTCTTGCACTAACGATTTAGCCAGCATTGCGGTTGCAGCCACGGAAGCCGCGGCTGTGAGAACCGTCTTAGCCGTGGCTAGACGGGATTCCGCGGAAGAAGAGTCAGGGGAGCTCATTTTCTTTGGGGATGTCTTTGTTCTGAGTTGTGTTCAACCCAAAAACTCAGAATTTATTATTGGTGGTAACGGGAGACTAATGGACGCAAGGAATAAACGAGGATTTGCAACAAACTTGGAAGTTTATTTGTAATAGAATAATGAAAAAGAAGAAGGAAAGTTGAGTTTTAGTGAAAAACAAAAAAAAGGTTGACGTGTGGGTCATTCTACCAGAAAACCATGTTGTTTCCACACATGTGATCAAATATAATAATAACATTATAGCGACTTCTTACTTGTATATCACTATCACATTAATTCCACAAAATTTTTGAATCAAATATAATTAATTGCTTTCAAGATTTGGCATAGGACTAGTTTGAATAAGCTATATATATTAGTTATAATTAATTGCTTTGAAGATTTGGCATGGGACTAGTTTGAATAAGATATATATATCAAGTATAATTGATTGCTTTGAAGATTTGGCCTGTGACTAGTTTGAATAAGCTATATATATATATATATATATATATATATATATATATATATATATATATTTGCATTTTTAATAGGAAACAACAATTTCCATAAAGAAATACAAATAGTAAACAATATCAAGTAATTACAGTAATTCAAATGGGTGATTACTTTAACTTATTTTTAAGAGAATCGACATACACATTCCTAATTTGAAATTAAAATGCATGAAAGTTTGAAATTAGTATGTAACCTACTTAAGCGAAATTGAATTTTTTTACTTCAAGAGAATTATACATATTTAATTTGGAACTAAATACATAAAAAATTCTTATCAAAGTCCATAAAATTTTGATACTAAATGTATATTAAAATCTAGACTTTAATATAAATATTTATAATTAGTGAGGTTGATTTTTCTTTTTGTTTAATAACGAACGAATCGGATTGTTGCACGTAGACCGGAAGTCCAGCAAAGGGTTCCTCACTGTGGACCTTCTCGCACATACCAACACCAAACCTTTCGGTCCTTTCCATACTTAGACGCATTGTTGATCATTCACCGTTGACCGTTCACTGTTGACTCGTATGGTGGATCACACACCACACTAAGCCGGCGAGTATGGAATGAGACCATTTTCATGACAAACAAAGAATAAAAGTTATGATCGGTTGATATTCATAAATCCTATCGGGTTGGGCCGAAAAACTTTTCTTTGGTCAAAAATATATATTTGACAATTTTTGTCTATTACATGTAATGTTTTTGGGCCATTCTTCTTATCAAAAATGTAACACTTTTACTGAAACTGCATGTAGAGATAAAAAATAAATAAATAAATAAAAGATCGCCAACACTCAGTCCTATTTAAAAATCTTGGAAATTGTTCATTTTATATTTTTGACAATTTTTTGTCCATTATACAATGTTTTAGGGTCATTCTGCCTACCAAAAATATAACCCTCTTACTGAAATTGCATATCGAGGTAAAAAAATAGAAAAGATTGCCAAAACTCAATCTTAGTTGAAAAAATTGGAAATTTGTTTGTTTTTATATTTTCGACAGTTTCTGTCTATTATGTAATATTTTTGGTTCATTATGTAATTTTTTGGGGCAATGAACGATGAACGAGATAAAAACAATGAACGAGATCCAGTGGTAAACATAAATAAATGAGCGAGTTACCAGATTGCTATTTATTCATAATGGACATAATAGAAAATTGTGAATCGTAAGGTCACAAAGATCACAACATACAAAGACTGTGACCGACATATATATATATCGTTGTTTCTTTTATTTCCTAGTCAAAGAAACAACGATGTTGAGGTTCATATTGGGACGATGGCTTGAAACACTAAGATACTTGGCCATATACTGTGCATACTTGTCGAACACCGGGTCAATAACGGCTTCTCCAAAGTGAGCAACTAGCAACGGTTCGGTGATGCATCTTAAGCAGGTTGACCATATTTCTCAATTTTGTATGGAACAATATGGTCATGTGTCTCGATCTTGTTGATTTTAAAGGATCCCTCGTTTATGACAACTTCCCTCACCTCTTCTTCGTTTGGATTGTAGAATGGCATGTTGAAAGAGTGCATCTCAGATTCCTTAATAAATCCCCTATACACTCACATTGCTCCAAAATCTTAGTAATTAGATATAAAATGGTATTAGCTGAAAAACATTTATGATCGGCAAAATAAAAAGAAAAAAAAAATATATTAACAAATCAGGTGTTAAATTAAAATATAATAATTGGATCTCTAGCTTATGTATTGAAAATTTTGAAGAACAAAAGAAAAAAAAATTATGTCGTTTTGGCGAAAAAAAAAACTTGAAAGAAAGGCAAAACGCAAGAAAAAAATCTTTTAGCATTCTCACATTCAAAATTAGAAGAAACCAACAGTGTTATATAAAATGACATGATGTTCACCAATTAATTGAAGGTATCATGTTTAATTGTAGCAGTTCGTTTATGCCCTTAGCTAAAAATGAAAAGAATGAAAGCAAGTTTGGGTACCTCAGACACTAGATCGAGGATGCAATCGGATAACAGCGACCAGACCTGAAAACAATCTTTGGATAAAGAATCAGAAACCTTCTGCCCACGAACGTGAGAACCATATGCCCATTAGGCACTATCTCTTCTGAACGCATTCTTAGGAACAACGAGAAATCATTCTTGAACTGATTCAAATAACTCTCGAAGACATTTGGAGGCGATGGATCTTTAATATGAATGCTTTTAGTGTTTTTCTTAATCCCATCGGGAACCTTAGAAAGCTAATGGAGACTTAAAGATGAGTGAACAAGATGAAGAGACTTGCTTGGGAACAGCCTCGAGTAGAAAGAGTTTGGGACTCCTGTTACCGCAAACACTAGAAAAACAAAATTTTGATTTTGAGTGATTTAGAACGATATAGAATATTATAAAAAAAAAAATATGTGATTGTTATCAAACACTAAAACCACATAGAAATCACGTTTGCAGGTGATAGCAAAAAAAACAAATCAACCCATATATAGAAATGGTGCATTCACAAAAAAAAACTTGGATTTCAAAAGGAACAAAAACCAAACAAAAAAAAAGGCAAACAGATCTTTGACTTTCAATAAGAATATGATATGGGATGCTTTAAATGCCAATAACACTTCACGTTCTATCGTTGGTTATCAAAAAAAATAATAATAAATTTTATAATAGAAAGAACAAATTAGACACCAACTTCCTTAGTTCAGTGGTATATGACTTCATTAGTTCAGTGGTATATGACTTCAGTCCTTCTTCCAAACTGGATGAGAGTCAGGCTGAGTGTTGGAAGGGAATTCCTTTCTTTAAAGAAGTGATTTACCTGATCTGATCCCCATCTCAGGAAAATTACAGGCCCACGAGCCCAGAACTTCCTGATAATCCAAAAAAAGAAACTCATAAACCAAATTGAGGAGGGAATCAGATATCAACGACCAATTTTGGATAAAGGGTCCAATGCTTTTCTGCCCACTAAAGTGAGAGCCATAATTCGAAACTATAATTCGTGATCATCGATTTGACACGTATCCTTTTTTGACTCTTTGCTTTTAATAAGTTAACAGCAGTTACAACATTTTGTAATAACCGAACACATGTGTACTAAATTTATTTTATTATATTTTGTAGTAAGTTGCTAAACACTAGTAGTATCTCGTTTTGTTGAATGAATATGCAAGTCTGGAAAGTATATATTTGAGGGAAAGAACAAAACGCATGTGTTTAGTATTCTTTTATTTTTTATGCTAATTTAACAAAATAGAGATTGGAGGAATATGGTCACTACTTCTAAAATTTGTTCGATTATAATATCCGGCGATAAAAAGATGAAATATTAAAATCTATTAAATTAAATTAATAAAAAATAGAGATTTTATTTTATTCTGTAATGGCTAAATTAATTCTCCAAAATCATTCATTTATAAAAGAGAAAACTAGTAGTTGGAACTTTAAAAGCTCAAGTTAATGTTCAAAACAAAAAAAATAAATCAAGTTGATTTTTAATAGTAGTTAATGAGTAGGGGTGTGAATTCGGATTGTCGGTCCGGGTTCGGATCGATCCTTATCGGTATCGAAAATTTCGGATATAACAGTTTTGTATCCAATAAGAGACCGAAACAATATCAGTTCGGTATTTTTGGTATCGAATCGGTTCAGATTTTCAATAAAATATCTGATAATATATCGTATAGGGTTCAGTATCGGATTATTGGTTTGGTATCGGATTGGCTATATATGATAACTCAAAAATGTATCAAAAAAATATTGTACCCAAAAAAAAAAAAAATTGAATCGGTTCGACAAAACTCAAACAACAAAAATCCGTAAAAGAAACACTAAAATCTGTATATCATATATATATATGCGAAACACAGAGTTTGAAACTATGTGTATAGCTGTTTGATTGTCACAATGCATGGTAATAGGTCTTGAATATTCATTCTCCAAGTTTTTAAGCACTGCCTTGATCCAGATTAGTTCATTTGTGAGCTTCCTCATCGCCTTATACTCGGCTTCAATATTAGAGCATTAGACAATCTTTCAAGTTACAAGATTTTCTTCACAAAGATACAATATATATATATATATATATATATATATATATATATGTCTGGATTATCGGATTATCCAATGAATTTTGAATCGGTCTTTATCGGTATCAGATATTTCAAATATAACAGTTTTGCATCCAATAAAGATCTGAAACATAATCAGTTCGGTATCGATTTGAATATTATTGGTTTGATATCGGATCAGATTATCGGATAAGGGTAAAATTCCCGCCACTAATGCAGCACCATACGTACAGACCAAAGGTGGCGAAATAATTGAAGAGAGAGAGAAGTTATTGTAAAGTTCAACTAATTTTGAATTTAATATATTCATCGACGAAAAAGTTTGCTACACTAATCTACGTTAGGACAAATCAACGATGGACAAAAAGTTTCCAGGATCGAGTAGTTTATAATGAAATTGTTGCATACAACAAGAACCTAAAACGTAGAAAGTCTCAGAAGTTAGGGTCTTAATCCAAAAACGTTATCCATTTATCCAGCATCTTTCATTTGTTTGACATTACGTAAGGAGTATAATTCTTCAAATATGCAATTTTTTTTTACAAATTGTGAGTCCAAAATTTTTGAATGTTATTAGTTGAACCGTCCACCACACACATGCTGCTACTAAAGTCAACTACATATCTAGTGGACTGAATAATCGGGCCGTCTATATCCGGCGGGCCGAGCTGATATTATCTAAAGATTGGGCCTATAACTTCTCAACCCAAAGATTGTGACAACTGACAACATTCCTCTTCTCACGTGGTCTTAAGAATGTTCGGACCGGCCTGCTTACACATATTTGAAAGGCATGGACTTCTAAGATCAAAACATTTTAATTGTGATCGTCAAGTCCAAGATATATCATGGAAACCCTGGAAATCCAATAGATATACTATATGTAAGATGAATGAAACAAAATGGGGAGAGTGATGAGACTTATATGGGATTTGGGAGTTGTAACCTCGAGTAAAATGGATCCTGAGACTCCCGAGACGAAGGTCGTATTTAACTATCTAAGAAATCATCTAAACGTACTTCAACCATTTTGTTGTTATGGTTTATATCTCACTGTTTTGACTATCTTCAAGATTCGCCACTAAGGTCTTTTCTCTGTAAGACTAGCCCAAGTCAGCTAGCTTCTTTGGTATCTATTTCTTACAAAATCAAACCTGCTGAATACTTCACAAACCAATAAATTCGTATTTTTTATATGTGATTGTTTATTTTTACTTACAAAGAAAAGCAAAAACACTCAATGCTCCGATCGTTTTATGTCATATATATATATATATATATATGTTATTTTTCTTTGTAAGTAAAAAACAATCACGTATAAAAATACGAATATTGGTTTATGAAGTGGATTAAAGTCAACGATAACAAAAAAAACTAAAGTTGTAGTACGAATTATCCAGTGGCTAATAATTGTATAATTAATCATCATTTTCTACCTAAAATATAATTATTGATCTGATCATTTGTAGTTTAATGGTTTGTAATAACGTTGTTGGTTTGTAATAAAATACGTTCAAATTGGTAAAATTACATATTCAGAACTAAAATTATTAATAAAATTGAGCTATTTAAATATATATATATATATAGATACAATGTTCAAATATTACAAAAGAATAATAGTTTGTGTACCTGGTTTTAGAGGGGGGTCCTATGTGCAGCAAATTAATGAATCAACACCTGGCGCGTATATGTTTATATATTCTCAAACATTTTATAACACAACAATTAATGAATGTTTTATAGTCTTATGAGTAGTCAAAATGATATATTATTACAACTACAAAGCGAATTCTTTTATAAAAATGATTTAAGTATCAATTTCTTGTATTTTTAACAAGGTATCACTTTCTTGCAAGTAACGATCGAATTTTTAAATATACCAAAAATAAATAAATACATGAAACAGCACAAAACCATGTCGTAGGATATTAATAAAAAAATTCATAAGGAAAACGAAAATATAGATATAGTAATATACAACCAATGTATTTGATATGGGTATTGCCATTTAGACAATTTAAATCTTTTTGTCGACCGCTGATATAAATGTGGGCCAAATTAAGCTATGCTACAATTTATAGGCTTTGGTATATAAATATATACCTTAATACTATATAATGATTTACGTCAACATCCTTATCTTTCCTGTTTTCGTTCATGCATCCATGATACGGATAATAATGCATCTCCTAGCTCCTTTTTTATTTTTTATGAAACACTAAAGAAAGAGGAAATTTCTGGAATATGTTTTCATTCATCGGCTCCCAAATCTGTGGGCCTGAGGTGAAAGTACAAAACAAAAAATAGGGAATGAGCTTCTTTGAAACAGTGGAAAGCGTATTTACGCATGCAAATATTCCTCGTGGATATAATTTCTATATTTTTCACTACATCAATTTTGTAATTACAAAACAAATAAATAAGACGTCTTTTTATTAAGGTTTTAGAAACTAAACTCAAAACTAACTTTGTTGTCCATACCAATCCACATTTCGAATTGGAATGTTTATATAGAGTTTTATACGATTTAGAAAACTTATAATATATTTGATTTGATAACTCCAAATATTTCTAAGATATTCTGAAGTTTATCTTAATCTCTTTTTAACTTGAGGTCAACTTAAGATTAACCCAACAGTCATGCTAGTTTTTGTTTTAAATGAACATGCGTGAGTTATCTATATCTAATAAGCATAATTATAATCTAAATCTGGTATGTAGTTTTAGGTTGTTAAAAACATTAGCTAATCAAATTAGAAGTGCACTGATTGTGAATGAATCCAACAACCCAATAGCCGTTCGTGGTGGAAACAATCATCTTTGTCTGCTGATCTCAAATAAAGATCTCAAACAAAAACATATATTTAATCAAAATCGGTAATATGTAACTTGAAAAATATATATATATATATATATATATTCAGATTTTACTTTATGACAAATATAATATAATTATTAACTCTATATAAAAAGATAAAAATAATATATGTAAAATTTGAAGAAAAAAAAAACAAACACAAGATATAGGAGAAAAAGGGGTGAAAAGAAGCTGCTTTAGAAACTTTTATCAGCAGAGATTACGGGTCTTGGAAAAAAAGAAAGTCACTTTTCATCTTAATCTTCCTGTGTGACTGTCTGCATAAAAGTGCATTTTTTAGTACTTTGGCAATTCAATATTATTGCACTATGATTAGTGTTAAGACATACCCACACTCTGTGCATGCAGCTCAAGCAATTATATTATTTTTTCAACTTTGATATATTTTATAGACTATGGGCTGACTTATTAGACCATGATCAATAATTCCCATGAAACAATTATAAGAATGAAATATGCTCCTTTTCATATCATATACACCTTGCCTAATTTGCATGTCGTTTTTATCACACAACATCTGGTTTTTTCGTTACTTATAATGATTTTTCATCGAATAATTCTCTCTTTTTCAATCTATATGGAATGTAAATACTACAAAAGTTTTTAATTAAATAGAATTATCACCAATAAAGACCTTCTAATTTATAAAATTATGGAAATCGCAAACCAAAAAAAAAAAAAACGAAGAAAAACGGTGGAAGACTATGCACTAAAATGCCATGAGACTTCTTTATGTAGCCCTTCCAATCCAACATACCAGATTAATATTTTTTAGATTGATCATTGGCCATAAGAGATCATATGTTTCAAGTTCGAAGATGTCATAGGAGTATTTATGTATTTAACGAAGAGTTAGGACTATCTATTTTGACCTATATCTAATCTAAGGGCAAATTGATATGTTGCTTAGATTTTAAATAAAGTATGCAGATTTACTGAAAAATTATCGGAAATACAGCGAATTGACCTTCGTTTAAGTAGGACTTTTACAATCTAAACCGATTTGAGTCGTTTTAATTTGTACAGCTTAAGTATTCATTTTAATTTCTTAACTAGAAATGTGCGAGTATTGCAAATATATTTTTCTATATAAATCATAACCTATCGATAGTAATGATTTTCCAAAATAATTGATATACTGACTAAATTTGATTTATTATGCAGTAACACGTCCATAAATCAATAATCACGAAAAATATATTTTTCGATTTTATATCATGTTTGTCCGTTCTTTTTTACAAACCTTTGTAAATATTGACAATTATCATCGTCAATAAAATGTTTTAGCTGGCAAAAAAAACTAACTGATATAAAAGAAAAAAAACGTATCCCCTATTTTGGTGATCATCCTACAAATCAACACCCGTTTTTAATTCCAAATGTAAATTATGTAGTTTGCACAAATCAACACCCGTTTTTAATTCCAAATGTAAATTATGTAGTTTGCAAGATTATAGTTTGTATTAAACATAAATACATACACCTTAAACATGTATTCAATACAAGATTATGCATTAGATAGATTATATCATATTTAAACTTTATAAATATCTTTTTTTCCTTAATTACATTACATATGCACCTGTTAGAACGACATGTGGATAACACATATATAGTTCATAGGAAAATAATTTATTTTTCTGGAATAATATATAGAGTGAACAGATTTTCCATGCTTTTTGGAGACTAGATTTATTTTTGTTTTACTAAAATTTAGAACTGAGTTTTTATGATGATGATAAACAAGATCGCATTCTAACATTGTATAATGTCTAGTGATTTTTTTTTTTACTTTAATTGTGAAATGACATAATGTACTCAACCAAAGGTTTACCAACTTCAACATATGCACTCATAGAAGATTTCATTGCAAAAGCAAAGAAAAAAAAAGCACTAAAGTAATTTGGTAATGCCATAATTTCACGAAACATGGTTTCTACTTCAAGTTTGTATTATTATCAGTTCAGGGAAGTGACACTCGCTGAACCAACAGAAATAAGAAAAACAAAGCAAATGCGAAGAACAAAAATAATATCTAATTATTTTTAAAATTAATAATACAGTATAGGAGAACACAAAGCAGCACTGTTCAATATGATTCGTCTTCTAAAATGCATCTGGTTCTTTCGAACATCATTGAAACTATACGTATTTGATCCAACAACGAAAGGAAAAAAAATACAAAACAGAGATCGATCTATCTTCTACGATGTTAAATGTTGTTTTGTCTTCCTTCTCGTGATGTTTTTTTTTTTTCCTTCCAAAACTTTGTTTGTTGGTCCGAACTCGAAGATACATACATATATATATATATAGTTATATATATACTCTCTTTAGATCTGGTTATGGATAACGACGGCGAGAGATTCTCGGCGACGGAATATCAAATGTTTCGCGATGAATGCTTCGATTGTTTTCTGAAACTCTTCGTTCGTCAGATTATCCTCCGGAAATGGAACTTCTTCGCACGGCTCAACGGTTTCATGGCACTTCTCCGTCTCCGACCGCCGTAGCGAAGGTTTCGTCACCTTCTCCGGACTCTGTTTCGCGGAGAATTCCGATTTGCTTCTCCGATAGACCTTCGTTGAATCAGTCACAGAAACCGAGTCCTTCTCAGGTTCGACTGTCACGTGATCTTCACGCGCCACCGTGAGATTTGAATTTGAAACCGAACCGGTTTCAGTGTCGACCATCTGTTTGTCGTCGTAGACGACGGTCTCTTCCGTCAGATCTAAAACGTCTGAAGAAATGACGCGATTCTCTGCGGATCTGATGAAGGCGTTGTAGATGTCAGTCTCTTGTCCGCCGTCGAATGTACGACCGGCGGAGAAAACGGTGGATTTGGTGGTGAGAAGAGTGACGATGATGGAATTGCCGAGGAAGAACATGAAAAGAGGAGTGGAGACGACGCAAGCGAAACGACGGAGAAACTCGCCGGAGATTCGAAGGAAGAAAGGAAGGCAAGTGAATATCCAACAGAGTAAGAGGAAAGCGACGACGATCTCCGTAACACGGAAGAGGAAACCAATGCTCTGGTAAGGATTCAGCGCCTTTGATTTCTCTGATTTCACGTTGTCGAAATCGATCGAATCCATTTTTTTCTCGATCAGAAGAAATATGAGAAAGTAAGGTTTTAAGGGAAACTTCGAAATGGGAAAAAAACGGAGAAGAAGAAAGAAGGAAGGAAGTGGACCCATGCATCTCCCCAAGCGTCTCTTTTTATAGACTTTCTTTACCTTTTTTTTAATTTATTTTTCTTTTTTCTTTCTTTCAAATAATTGAACCTTTTTGTTTTTCCAATTGTCCTTTGTTTTTCGTCTAATTTTGATACGTAATTTGAGTTTGTAGGATTATTAAACACTAAAATTGTTCTTTTCATATAATTCTGAATTTTCCGATTTAAGTATAGAGAGACTACATATAAAAGTGAACGATCAATTCAGTAAAAAATAAATAAATTAAATATGACAAGACTCATACATTCAAGAAAAAAAATAAAATATATCGCGTGTGTTGAACGAGTTGATAGAAAAATAAATAAAAAATGGACCGGGCAAATTGAAAAAGTGATGTAAGAAGGAATCAGGTTTTCACGTGAGCCGTATGGAATCCGTATAACCACCGCTCTTTTTACCCACTTTTTTACTTTTAAATTTTTACCACTTTGCTTTTTTTTTTTCTTTCTTTCGGTTAATTTTTTTAAACCAAACATTTTGGTAATTATTGGTTGGTTGTTCTATCTCTCCCCTGCATCTCACCGTTTCATTAAAATGGCAGGCTTCAATTTAAAAACCAGTTCTCCATTTTGTACACTCGCTATCTAATAGCAAAACCCATTGAAATAGAACGGGTCTAGTATACAAAGCAGATTGGTTAAAAACGCATAATACATATATAACACAAATCGATCGTAATTCTTTTATATATATATATATATATTTATATAAATCATGTAATCCAGGAAATTTTGCTCACTAGCTCAACACCACCTTACAACTTACAAACATTGAACACTTAATTATCGAGCAATATGCCAAATATTTAGTATTAATGAAGTAACAAATAACAATAGAGAAATTTTGTTTTAATTTTACGTTCTCAGAAATAATACAAGTCTAGCAGTAGAATCTTGACGGATCTTCTAAATAAATAGCTACTACTATTTAGTTTTATGTTTGTTTATAGCCTATATTCTGGTACATGCAAAATTCCCCTAATCTCATTCGATGAAACTAATTATCACGTGTGCATGAAAATAAGAACGAGCTTATTCAACATAAATTAAATATGGTTCTATGATTAGTTTACACGTAATATCGCATTTAATACGGTCACATGGTTCCGAGAAAGATTCTACAGGTGATTAAACTGCCATAAATCACGTGTGTATAAAACACTGTATATCTTGCTTCTTGTATTATTGTAGAGATATCTACGGACCAAATTACATAACATATACAAATAAAACACACACATAATTAATCAACAAAGAGAAATAGACACACTGCTTTCGTTGGTCGGCATGAATTAATATATTTAGGTGAGGCCAAATGTAAAGATATTCGGCTAAAAGATCCAAAGAATGCTTTGAGTCACTTCAAATTTATAACTAGAAGCCACATCGATAAAAATGGAAAATATAGTTAGTGGATAATAAAGATTGATCGACCCATAGCTTTAATTTTCATCTTCCTTTAGTTTCTGCCCATAAGTTCCACTTACATGAGTTTTTATTTGTTCACAAGAACCACACACATGCACGCACGACTAGAGTTACATACATGTATACTAATTATATGGTCTGGACCGTCTGGCAGTAACTTGGAACATTAATATATCACAAATCGTAGGAGAAACAAATTCTAAAAATTAAGACATTTTTGATGCTATAGAACTTACGACTAGTACAAATGGGTATATTAGAACACCTCCATTGGATATCTTTTTTTAGATATTCAAAATTCGAGTACCCTTCCAATAGAAATGCTCTTAGTTCAAATTTCAAATTAGGCATCTTTATGACAAAAAAAGGAATAGGAATCACTGATAGGGTTTATTGGAGTCCTAATTTAATATTTGACCACGACTCAAGCTATATCGACATAGCCTCATTGATTTGATTATAGCCAGAGATGAAAAACATCATCATGATATTCAAGAATGATTTGACATAAAACAACACCATGTTATCTCCATACATTTCCGAACTTCATAGCGTTTTTAATTTTTTTGTTTTACATTTTACTTGGTCGTCGTCAATCTCTGCCAAAACTGTACTTTGAAGATTGAGTTTGACAGACTGATAGACGCATCTTGCCATATTTAATAAACAATTCTATCAAACGACACACAGTTTTTATCTCCTACGACAAGACGCCACGGCGTGTGGCAACCGTCACTACGCCCATTGTATCCACTTTCACCCATACTTCTCTTTTTAACGACACTCCAAGTTCAAGGTATACGATTTTTTTAGGTTCTTTTATTTTGTGGAATTATATGAAAAACTTGGGAAGAAATAAATGCAAATCTTTGGTGAATTTCAAATTTGATGTGACCAGGGTAATTAATTTTAGTTTCCATATACATAACCGGTGAATAATATTAATTAACTACAAGACTCTAAAATCAAAAGAGAAAAAGAAAACCAAGTGGAACTATATATACAGGAGAAAACATTCTTGTGGGATGAACCATATATGTTCCTAACTAAAATAGTTTTATAGTGAAAATAAAATAGTTCATTGTTATTTTTAATCAAATTTTACCGCTTCTAGAAATAATTCCTATTAGTGGCATCTAAAAGAAATTAACCAGAGGGAATGCGACGGTGGCTATGTAAACTCTACCTCCTACATATTTTTCTTTTTGGCTTCATATAAAACAAATTTATTACAAATTAAGTTTACAAGACGGATTTTGTTTTTTAGTTTGGCTTGAAAACTATTTCAGCCAAAAGTTTAGAAAATCAAGTAACAATTATTTTTTCATAACTGTAAAATAGCAAATCATTTACAATAATGTAAAAATTCCCTCAAGCGAATTGAAGTTTCCATTAATTCCGTCTGCTAAATTCGAATGATATACAGTCTACTTTTTGTCACTAGTTATAGGCTTTATCGCCATGTAATATATATAGGTATATATTTTGTTTCAAACATTTTTAAGATAAACTATTATTTTACATGTTTATGTTTATAAAATAAATTATTTGTCCAAAAAAAGTTTATAACATAAAGTAACCAATGTGTCTCTTGAGTACTACTAAATCATGTGTCCAAAAGAAGTTAGGCTAAATATTATACGATCACACAATAACAATTATAAAGTTTAAAGCCAGAAGAATCATTTTACATATTTAGCCTGAGTATTTCAATGCCCAAAAAGAATTGGACAAGAATCTAATCTGTAAGCATACGTAAAGTAGCTAGTTTAACCTGATAACAATTGGTCAAAATATAAAGAGCACTCTCCTTTATGTCATTATATTACTTTATCCAATATTTTTCAAAAAGCATACGTGGAAAATTCTTCAAGGCATATTCGACATATATATGGATATATTAATAGATATTGTATATGGAAAATGTATCATATGTTATATAACTTATATTGAAAATTATTCAAGACATATTCGACCTCCATATTTGTATATATAAACTTTATTAATATGTTATGTTATATTTAATATATATATATATCCAAATTTTCGTTCATTTGCACATATGTCTACAGAATTCCATAGACAGCAACATTGTTCTAAAACGCTGAAACACTTATAATATTCGTTAGAATAAAACGACGTGTACATGGCTTTCTCACCGTTGATACATTATATAGGTTCATATTCGAATTTCAACGTACTGTATTACCTTTTCACCTTTTCATGTTCACATGAACATGACATATTCCTTTTTTTACACGCGAGAAAATAAAAGCAAAAATGACTTCCCGTCTATCAGATATATATGATTGTGCTAGGCCCCTGAATTTACTATTATGGGCCTCGTGTAAGGAAACAAAAGCCCATTAATTTGTTTCAATATTGGTTTACGCGTTGACTTCACACTATGCCACATGGATCAAGAAGAATTGATTATAAAATGCGGCAAAGGTTTACCATTTCCCATTTCGAGCAGAAAACGTTTAACGTGAAGGAAGAAGATTGATGAAAGCTCTCAGGTTTTATTTTTTGTCCCCCACCAGAATATTGACTTCCCCGATTTGATATATGTTCCTTCATCGCCTTACGATTTCATTTCATGTTAAAGTTTTCACTTTTTCCGACGACTATTTACGTTGTGCAACGATGCGTTTTAATCCTTCGTTGACTTTGTTTCCTTTTGGTTATATGGCAGCGTCTTCTCTCCTTCTCCAATATCTACTGCCGTCCTTCCTACTACTCTAGAACGGAGATTTCAATCATCTCTCGTGGGTGTTCCTCTGCCTGTTTCTGTCGCTAGATCAATGACCGTCTTAGTAAAAAGAACTGCTAGCAGTGATGGAAACGAACAATTTGGGTCGGTCGAGCAAGAACCTTTCATCAAAGACTCGTCGGAGCTCCGGAACGAGTTGGTCACCGGTGATGGGATCGAAGCCATCGTTAATCGTTTGGTTAGTAAATGGAATCTCCTTGATGCACGCAATGTGTTGAAATACCTCTTTTAAGTATATCACTTTAGTTTATTTCCGTTTTTGGTAAAAAAAAATAATCATTTTGTGTTGTGTATATGCTTTTACTTACCTGTGTTTCAATGAATGACAGAGCAAATGGGTTGTGTCTGCTTTACTTGCTTCCATCATTCTTCTGCGACATGATGGTACAGCCTTGTGGGTAATCATTGGAACAGCTTCGAATTGGGCTCTCGGCTTAGTTCTCAAACGTATACTTAACCAAGCGAGGCCTGGTACAACCTTCCGAACTGATCCCGGGATGCCATCTTCTCACGCCCAATCCATTTCTTTCATATCTGTGTTTGCTGTTTTGTCTGGTAAGCAGCTTCAAAAAAAAAGTTGAAGTGAGTCATCCCTCGTTTTCTTCACTATGATGGAACTGTTAAGACAAATGGATCTATATTATTCTGCAGTTACGGAATTGCTTGGAACCAGTAAAGTCTCTCTGTTCCTTAGCGGTCTCATCCTCGCACTGGGTTCATATTTTGTAAGTGTTTCAGTTCAGCAATTAATCCATTCATTCTTTAGAATCATTTATTTTCTTGATAAAAAAAAAATTTGCATTCATCTCCCTTCCTTTGCAAAATGCTTTGTGAACTATTACAATGTTGAAACCATCTAAAAAACTACTTATCTGCAGATACGGTTAAGGGTTTCTCAGAAACTTCACACAAGCAGTCAAGTGGTGGTTGGTGCGATCGTGGGTTCTATTTTCTGCATCTTATGGTACACAACGTGGAACTCGCTTCTCCTTGAAGTCTTCGAGTCATCTGTATTGTTCCAAATATCTGTGTTTCTCGTTGCTGCAGCATTGGCACTAGTTTTTGTTGTCTACGTTGTACAACTTGTACTTAAACTGGTTCACAGGAGATAGATGAGCAGAACCTCTAATTATGATTGCTTCTTTCATATTATAACATTCCGACTTGTGGTGTATGGTGCATGTAAAAAACTTTAACTTGGTTATTTTGTTATTAAAATTTATTTATCTTTTCGGTTGTAATTTCATAATTAAACATGCTTAAGTTAGAGCAATTTATGGATAGGTAACCTATTTCGAAATGATAAATTTAGAATTGTGATTGTATTTTTCTGCAGCAATAAATGAGTAAACATAAAATATTTTAAATGACAAATGTGATTTTGACCTGAATATGCAATTTATATGAAAAATACATATTTACGATTTTGGTGAAAAATACAAATATATAATTTTGCAGGATATCACGGATAAACGATTATGGTGAAAAACACCAATTTTACAGTTTTGACGAAAAAATACTGATTTGTGGTTTTTATAAAAAAAGATATAAATTTATTGTTTTAATAATAAAATACAGATTTATATTATGGTTTTGATGAGAAAATATAAATTTATGATTTTGATTAAAAAAAACTTGAATTTATGGTTTTAACTGAAAAATATGATTTATAATTTTAGCAAAATTTTGCAATTTTACAATTTTGATGTAAGACAGATTTTACAATCATCCAAGTTATACTGATCAGCAGATAAGTTTTTTGTTTGTATAACCAGTGAACTGTGCATAAAAAACTCTAACCGAGACAGTATTTGGAAATGGGCTTGGGTGATGGGTGTTAATGGACGTGGTCAATATTTGTCCATAACCGAAATGGTCACTATTGGACGGTTCTAAATGAACTTGACAGTTATTTTGACATCTTAACCGTCAGACATGAGTGGATCCAAGGCTGAGTGAGTAGACATAAGGTTATAAAGGTGGTTGTATTAAAGTCAATTAGTCATCCCAGTTTTGACTTGGAAAGTGGTTAAGAGCAGGACATGTGTTTTGTGAGTGGAGGTGATTTAAATATCCTGATATTAGGTATATGGTAGTATATATAGAAAAGTTTACCGGAATTGATTTGTTTACTAAAGTGCATTTTATCTTTTTAGTTATTTATTCAGAAATTATGTCAGAGTTCATCATGGTTGGAAATGGAATAGTTGAAAAATGAATAACTTATGAAAAAGTATTTTTAGATATTGTGTGAGTGAGATAAAAATACATCATAATATATAATAATTTTAAAAAAAATTTCAATTTAAGATTCTCGACAGTCATATAAAAATAAAATTCATAGACAGAAAGAAGACACACCGATAAAAGGGCGTTATACAATTATCCCTCAAATTTGTTTTTGCAAAAATGATGTCTTCCCGTATCTATGAGATGATTATGCTAAGGCACCTAATTTCTCCACCATTCAACCTGCAATCTCTACTTTCGTCCTTCTTACTACTCTAGAAGATCGGAGATTTCAATCCGATTTCGGAGCTATAGTTTCATCATCTCTCTCGTGGGTTTTACTCTATCTGTTTCTGTCGCTAGCAGTGACGGAAACGAACAATTTGGTTCACTCGAGAAAGATTCTCTAATCTATTTGCTTCCATCATTCTTCTGCGACATGATGGTACAGCCTTGTGGGCAATCATTGGATCTGTTTCAAATTCGGCTCTCGGCCTAGTTCTCAAACGTATACTTAACCAAGCGAGGCCTGGTACAACCTTCCGAACTGATCCCGGGATGCCATCTTCTCACGCCCAATCCATTTATTTCATATCTGTGTTTGCTGTTTTGTCTGGTAAGCAGCTTTTAAAAAAAAAAAAAAAAACTTGAACTACTCATCCACACTATCATTGAACTGTGTAAGACAAATGAATCAAATATTATTCTGCAGTTACGGAATGGCTTGGAACCAGTAAAGTTTCTCTGTTCCTTAGCGGCCTCATCCTCGCATTGGGTTCATATTTTGTAAGTGATTCAGTTCAGCAACTAAACCATTCATGCTTTGAAGTCATTTAGTTTCTTTATAACTAATTGCTTTGATCTCCCTCCCTCTGCAATTGCTTTGCACTATTACAATGTTGAAACCATCTAAAAAACTTATTATGTGGCAGATACGGTTGAGGGTTTCTCAGAAACTTCACACAAGCAGTCAAGTGGTGGTTGGTGCGATCGTGGGTTCTATTTTCTGCATCTTGTGGTACAAAACGTGGAACTCGCTTCTCCTTGAAGCGTTTGAGTCATCTCTATTATTCCAAATATCTGTGTTTGTGGTTGCATCTGCATTTGCGCTGACTTTTGCAGCCTACGTTGTACTTAATTGGTTCAGAGACGATAGATAAGCAAAGACGATAGATGAGCAAAACCTCTAATTACCATTGCTTAGAATATCCCTTAAATTTTTTTCTTTTTCAAATTTCCATATTCGCATTCTATAACTAGTTTCCCAAACATAAGGCCGTCTGTGTAAGTTTCAAATGCAGGCAACGAATAGAGACAAAAGTAAATAAAATAGCAAGCCAAGCACCTGAGACTAGAGAGCTAACACTGAATGTTAACAGGTAACACGAACCAAACCGAACCAAATATTTGTTAATGTGTATGCCACCGCAAAAAATAAAGAAGAAACATGTGTTTGTAGCTACTCGGAGCTATACATCCTCTTAACAGGTTAAAACAATAACCAAACATGTATATATTTCTATTCACAAGGCGTGCTAAACGTCCTGGATCTTATTTCTCTTGCTCATATCAAACACCCATTATGGAGACAAGAGGCTTACTTAATCATCCTTGAGAGCTTGTGATGCTTCGGATGATGGTCTGGACGCAGGAATGTAAGACCATGCCAATGCCGCGCTTCCTAGAGTAATAGTTGCTGCAATTGATCCCCATATATATCTCTGCCTCTTCTTTCTCTTCTGTCTTTCTCGTCGTGCCACCTCTGTTATCAACAAGGTCGGAGATAAGATACATAGAACCAAAGAAAAACAGAAATGAAAAAGGATAATTTGATTTTCTTTTACCTATGGCCTCTTGGTTTCGTTGGGACATTTCTCGGTTCACGGCTTCATAGTAGTGTACACGGTCAGACAAACGTGTGATCTCAAAGTTCTTAGTTTCGAGCATAGCTTCCATCTCCATCTCTACTTCAGCCTTGGCCATACCTCTGCCTAGAGAGTCAGAGACAAACCTAGCAACCTCGATTTGGCAGCGTAACTCTTCTGATAGGTTCATGTTGTTGGTGGATGTGGTAGGATCGATAGGAACAAACAGACCAACCTGAGCCAACTGCTCACGGAGTCTCTGCCAGTGTATTTGCATCTGCTCCAGAGCCTCTTCTGTTTGTTTTCTCTTCTCGATTTCCATTAGCAAACTCAGCCTTATCTCCCTCAGTTCAGTTTCGATGTTGTTAACTGAACTCTGCATTCCACTGTCCGTTGATAGTTCTGGAACACCAAAAAAAAAGCTTCAAGGTTAGTTAGGATTACGAAACATTCCCCAATCATACCGTCGAGCTAATCTTAATGCTAATAAGATACTTTAAAAATACATGGGAAAGCAAATATGCGTCAATACACAACGAATTCCAAAATAATACTGCACGTTAAGCAAACAATACTGATATATCTCCAAACGATAAAAAAATAAAGATAACGAACTCTAGCATGTGATTGATCCTACTATCCCAGGAACGTTAAGATCATAAGCATCCACAGCCATCTCACAAGGAAATACTAAATAAGAAAATGAAATTTAGATACGTACCATCCCAAGCATCATAAAATTCTCCCACAGGCGTAGCAAGTCTGTGTGAACCTTCCTCTCCTGCATCTGTGTTACTTGTGAAGCTTGCTGACTCACCCGGGTCATAGAAATCTTCAGACTCACTCTCCTTGTCTGCTTTGGCAGAGACAGGCTCCGGCAAATTGTCTTCCAACTTTGAATCATTGGCAGCATTACCAAACTCCGACTTTCCATTACCAATTTTCCCATCAAGCGGACCATGAACAACTCCATCAAGAAAGTTTCCAACTTGAGGAGCATGAACACCATTAGCATAGTCCTCTTCAGCAGACTCGGTAATAGGAAATGAGAACGAGGTGGACTTCCTCCGAGGTGAAGCCTTAACATCTGTATTTCCAGTAATAGCCTCATCTTCCAAAGTCGTCTTCTGCTGGGAAGCAACGTTCGCCTCAGAAGAGCTTTTCAAAAGACGCGGCCCACGCCATTTGTGGTTGATGATATAAGGCGAGGGAGGGAAAGAAGATGGGGAATTAGGGAGGGGAATAGCATCAGGAGTGGCGTAGAGAGCAGGTGACATCTGAGGACGAGTGAATGTCCTCTCATTAGGTAATTTACCTTTACCTTTCTCCAGCTTAGATGTGGAAGCCCCTGGCTCTAGCATTCTATCCAAAGCTATAGCAGAAAAAGTAGGCATGGCTCTGCATACATCATTTATAGATTCAAGATTAGTATATTTTCTCTTTACAGATGAAAACCACAAGATCGTCTTCAATTCAATCGAAACAGCACGAGATGCAATTAACAAAGGAGTAAGTGAGAATCAGGTATTGATTCCATGAAGCTATACCTAACTTAAACCTAAAATCGAGGAAGAAGCTGGCAAAACCAACCACAAATCGAGAATCTAGAAGCTAAAAAATCGAGAAGTGAATGGAATCTCTCAACGCAAAGCAAGAACAATACCTCTAAGATTCAAACCTTACATAACGACTTTTCCAACCGTAAAAACAAGCCGATAAACCGGAAAACATGAACCAACGAAACAAAATCACAAGGCGTAAAAGAGCGATTACCTCACGCGCGAAGGAGATCTCGACGGAAGAAGCTGAAAGGATCTATTTCAACGGTGTATCCTGGTCAGACGGAAGCGAGACGGCGGCGAAGATTGGTAGAAGAAGAAGAAGTGTGATACAGCATCGTATTCAGAGATGCAGAGGAGGAGGAAGGAAGGAGAAAACCTCTTCTACAAACGAGAGACAACCTCCGTCTCTCCGCAAGTATTTGATTTTTTGAAAACGTTCTTTTCTCTTCTATTCTTGGCGACCCATTTCTGAAACAGATTCGTTATTTTATCGTAACATTTTAATTTGTTTTAAAATTAATCCTTCACGCTGCTTGGTCGTCGGACATTTTAGATAAACGTGTCTTTTTGGAGAGATTTGAAAAGACGGATGTAGCCTCCGACGGTATGACTAACCGAGCAGGGTTGTCACTATAAAGAAAGGGGTGTTTTGTGTAAATAACTCAACGGTAGGGTTTCGGAGAGTAGCTCAAAACGATGTCGTGCAAGGGATCTTGTTTAAGTGTGTGGGGTCATATATATGAACTTGTCCTATCTCGAATATTCATTTACGTCATAAAAACGATGACGTGGCAATATTAGGTTCCTAAAAGCAGATTTTGGTTGTTTTTAACTTTTAACCCATGGCCCAATTTGTCTGTTCACGAATCTGTAAAGCCCATTTTAAAAACGATTTTTTAATAAAATAGTTTTTTAAAATGTTGTTTTTGTCTTCCTCTAAGCTAGAATTTGATATTTTTTAGAGTCAATTCCTAAAGGTCACCCATGTGAACACGCTTACAAGAGTATTCAAAATTTGTTAACAAAATATTTGTCTTCCAAATAAAGGAGGCTGACTACCTTACTTATTATTATAATTTTTTTTTAATGCAAAGTTTGTTATTTAATGAGGAGGAAAATTCAAATGCATTTCCCATTGAAAATTTGAAACTTTCGTCCTTTTTTTTTGAATTAAAGGTATGAAATCAAGAATATTGAACCTGATTCAAAGCAAGCAACTCTGGACCTCCTATATCAGCAAAATTACGAATTGATTCGGTTCTCATTAAAATATCTTTATTATGAACAGAAAATTCAAAACCAAGTTATTTAATCATAATAAGCTCATGGATCTTGAATTTCTCTTATTCTTGAGAACTCGATGAAAGTGTTCTAGACACTCAACTTTTTGATAGACAAAACTATGACATGTTCATAGTTTTCTTTTGAATCGAATCAAGAATTGTTTTTCTTTTTTTGCATAGATAATATATATAAAAAACAGCAATATACAAGTCTTTATTCCTCTTCCTCCACGATTCTATCTGTAATGAATTACAGGTGCGTTAGAATTGGGATCCCACACACCTCCTTCCTTCACATACTCCATATACCTCGCAAACTCCGGTTTCGCCGTCGCCAAACTCTTCTTGGTCGTCTTCTTCTTCTGAAAATGAACGTCGAAGAAACTTAGCAAAGGATGAACAGAACCACCGGTTGGTTTCGCCACCGTCGGTGTCTTCTTCACCTCTTGAACAGGGTTTCTTGAATTACCATAAACACTAGCGGGAACGCTCGTGACCCTCTTCAATCCCGGCTCTTCTTCCCCGAGCTTTTCATAGCCGCTGTGGATTTTCCTAGTGCTCATAATGGTGGTATGGTGGGAAATATTTATGAGTTTTTCTTTTTTTTTGGTTAGGTGTGTTCATGGCCGACTCATAGCCCAAGAAATCAAAGTTTGGGCTTAGGGCATTACAAATTTTTCTTTTTAATGAACATTAAAGAGGCATCAAAAAAAATTTTAAAAATATTTATAAAATATTAAAGACATAAAAATAAATTTGACATAGAACATTAAAATTTATTGGACGGGTACTATCTTTCTTTTGATGGTGGTGTTTATTTAAGTAAGTAGGCCAAGTTTGTTTTGTGGTATGGAAAGGAAAATAGTAGATCTGTTGACTTTTATTTATTTAGTAGATCTCCAACTAACAAAATTAAATATGTGTATAATATAATAAAAAACCATGTGTTAATGTTACACCCACATCATGTATACATTTTGTCCTATTGAATCGCCCGTCAATTGTGTTTTATGCTGACTATTACGTCTACAATCTTTTAGACAATTCAAAAAGGACAATGGCTTTAGTATTTAGACTAACTTGTCGTGTGCAAAACTAACTTTCTTTGTCTCATCCAACTCCGACAATTTATTATTCTTAGAACGAAGAAAAATTAAAACGTTGCAACTTTGTCGAAAACTTAAAAGAATCAAAGGAAACCTCTAAGAACATTTGCAAAGAAATATCTGAAGCACTTGTTTCCAAATCCACGTAAACTTCTTTGAAGTTAGACTTGGTCTTATCAAACATCGCAGCTAGGATTGGGAGATGGAAACCCTACTCATCTCAAAACGAGTGGAAGATGAGTGAAGAGAAAGAAGGAGACACAAATGCTAAAACAAAACAAATAAATTCACCGACCAAGTTATGACAATAAAAATAGATATTGTTTTGTCAATGAGGGGATTTGTGTAACGCCCCGACCCGCCAACGTCTGTGAGCTTCTCACGCTCTCTCGCACGTGGGCCCCACCTTCGTTCGATGTCCGGTGCGTTACTGGAAAGGCTCGAAAGACTTGGTTTACTGTCCCTGCAATCACTACATGACTGTTCCCCGTGTTTTATCCTCACTCACACGGTATCGGGATTGACCAGCTTTCACCAGCTTCCCGATAGGTCACCCATCCTTTGATTGCTCCATCTCAAGCACGCTTAACTCTGGAGTTCTCTCCGAATGTGCAACCGAAAAGGTAAGTGCACTTTGTGACATAGGTAGCCAAATCAATTCTTTTAAGCCCTTCTTACCTAATCTACTATAAATCTGGGTATTACAATTTGCCTATATCAATTTTCCTTTTAGATTGTTATGGAAAATGCGGATAAGAAGAGGATTGGCAAACGATGTTGTTTAAATCACCATTCGATTGACTATCAAATAGGGCAGAGCACTGATAACATTGTCATAGTTGCATTACAAATAGATGACATAACACGAAAGCTAAGAGATCACGGAGAAACAAGTAACAGTTATACACTAGGAAGACTAGGTAATGAGATTGTTGTTGTAACTCCAGTTCAGTGTTTGCAAATAGGATCAACAAATATTTTGTTATCGAGAAGCAAACCATTTCTTATAGACGCAAACTCTTTTTGTTGCTCGTCTGAGCCAAGAAGTGTTGCTTTTCGGCTCTCTTCCTTGCTATCTTTTCACTGCTTTTAGTATCAATAAATACATTTTTGTGTTTGTTTTTTTAATCAGAAACAACAAATACATCATTTTCTTAATTATTTTTCCACCCAACGAAGAACAACCATAAATCAAGAAAACACTATAAACTTCTTGATCAAACACCAAGTTCACAGTTTCAACTTTCAAGTATGCTGTAATTGTTCTCTAATCATCAAACAAGAGGTTTATAGACGCACATAAACATAAGAAATCAAAACATAATAGACGCTTCTGTTGTCCAGATTTGCATCAACAATCCTATAAACTAGTCACGAGTTCATATTCAAAAAGTAATTGGAAGGCAAAAAAACAGGATTTGATATCATTTTTGCAGATCACATGCGTTACCGTTCCTCTTCATTGCTTGCTTGTTATTATGCATCCACACTTTAAAAACCTGTCTTCTCAGATTCACCAACCTACAAAAGTTATCGATTTCCTCTTCGTCTTTTTTCTGAATCCTCCACTCTAGTCTCTCTGCAAATTCCTTCATCTTCTCCTTTTGTTCTTCATTGATCTTTGTCCTTATCCTCTTCTTTTTCCTCATCATCATCAAACCTTTTTCATTAATATTTTGGTTCCCTTGACTCAATATCTTCTTCATATCCTCGCTCGACGAAGAAGTCCTCCGTCCAATCTCACCCATTGGATGATACACTCCACGTGGCTGCATCGCCTTGTACGAGGTACTACTACAATAAAACGCCGGAGATATCAGCTCTTGTGTACTGTTTCTATGTCCGTACACTTCCTTCCGGTGAAAACTCCGGTGGCAATTGCAGGCTGCGCATTTTAACGCACCAAGCGTGCCCTCTTTTCCTCCGGGCATGAACTCGCAGCATCCGTCCACCACGTGTCCTCCGGTTGAAGCCGCGTGGTTCTTCTGGCACTCCTTGTACTTGGTTGCTTGGTCGCCACGTGTCCTCGGATTTTGGTTTTCTTTCTTGACCAAGAATGGAGGTAAAGACGGATCTGAACCGGTTTTGGGTTTCGGATCCCCGTTGGTTTGTGGTTTTGCTTCTAAGGTTTTGGTTGAGATTCTTGTTGTGGAAGTAGTGCATTTTCCTTCATGATCCATTGTAAATCTGACTCAAAAGAAGACAACTTTGTAATACTTAATTATAATCATCACTATGCATGCAAAAACAAAAATCTCTCATTTGGATAATGTTTAGTTCGTACTAATTAGGAATTAAAGAGGAAAGCTGATGGATTTTAGACTCACCTGGAGAGGATTAAAGAGCTTATTGTTTCAGCAAAGAATAGTGTGCAAGATGAGATTGGAATTGAAGAAGATAAAGAAATAGAAATGGTGGTGGTGATGACGTGTCTGCATCTGTTTCCTATCACCCATCAAGTTTAATTTCACATGAAAATCCAACAAAATATTGATTTTTATAAATAAATAAAAAACACAAACCTACTAGAGAGAGAGAGAGAGAAGAGAGTGTGTGTGTGTGTGTGAGTGGTGGTGCCTCTTAAATTCGAGACATTGTCATATGTTTGTTATCTCCCACCACCTGCAACTTTGGCCCATCTCACATTATTACATTTATCTCTTTTTCTCCATTTTCTTTTGTGATTATTTTATTGGTGCTACTTAATGTGTGTCTGCAAAAACCCTAGGTTAGTCAAACTATTTACCAACTAATAAAGACTTTTAAGATGTGGAAAGAGAGACAGAGAAGAAACTTATTGAACTAGTTATTTTAACATAGTGAATTTAATATTGTATTTAATATTGCAGGGGCGATAAGTTTAAGTTTGTATTCTAGACATATATAATAAATTTTAAAAATAATCATCATTATGCTATAATATACACATTTTTTTATAATTTTAATCAATAATATAAATTAGTTGAAGTATGTGTCATACACTCTCATAATATCTCGATTTATCATGCGTCAAAAACTTCTATTTCCGAATTAATTATTGTTACAATAAAATGAGAAAATAAGTAGTATCAACAATGTGCTGGCTTGGGGGGTTGCATGGAGATTAATTGTATTTAATACAGCTTCAACTTCCCATACCACTGGAATTAGGGTTTAATTCTAATAGAGTTATTTATTAGGTAAGCTTTAGCAATAACTAATCAGAGTTAATCCTTAGTCTTGAAAGAGAATGAAAAAATGTTTGAAAAAGAATGAAAAGCTGGTCCACAAAACACAAACAAGAGACATGAACTTTTTTTGTATCTCCACATGCCTCATGGGTTGTTTTCAGATTCTTTGTTTTTCCCACAGCTGTGTTGCACTTTATCATGATCTTCTTATTTACCCAAATATATTTTGATATCAATGAAAAAAATAGATTTGCCATGTACAAACTTTCAAGAGGTTGATCAATGTTCCGCGTGACATCTTTTCACTTTAGTGATTGTCTCCAATAAGGAAAACTCCCCAATTACTTATAATATGCTCTGCTCGTTGATCATATATATGATGACATGGCAATATCAGATCCAAGCTTTCTGATTAATTTAATTGGGGCAGTTGAGAAGGCCAATAAATGGCGGATAATAAGGCATTGGGGACACACACACACAACAAAAGAGAGGCATAGTCTGCTCTCTAAGCAACGAATCCAAGCAAAAGATGAAATTAGATTTGATAATTGATACACTTCCACATAGAGTTACAAGTTACAACATTCCACATAGGGTTGCTCTCACGTGCTCTAAATTACAAAACAAGGACAAAAACACAAGATTTTCCCGCAAGTGAGAAGCTTGGAAGAGAAGGGAAGATACAACCAAGTGGTGGGCGTGGAGCACCTTCTTCGTCACAGCACATGATCAGATTAGTTGTCCTTGGCCGACCAAGAACAAGTGGGTCTTGAGTGTGAAAATGAAATGATCCCAAAGATCAACTACAATCAATCTCATTGATGCTCGATTTAGATGCTTCAAACCAAACATAGTAATACCATCAGTCATGTAATTAGGATTGATGCATATAGAATATACAGCAAGAAATGAAAAAGCTAATTTATGAATTTGGGAGATTCTCAGAATCTATTCTAAAGATAAAAGCTACTCCTTGTGTTTTTAATTAAGTATTGTTTTCTATTTTGACACATTAATTCAGAAAACATTAAATTTTTTATTTTAACTAAACAAAAACATCATTAATTATAAATCTAAACACAATCTAACCAATATAAAATAGATTGCAGAATATAAATAATCATATAACATTAACAACAAATAAATTTTATATTGAAAATTAAAAATTACACTTATAAAAAACAAGAAAAATTCCTTAAAACTATAATTATTAATCATAAATTCTAATTATATATACTCATCAAGTGAGAACACTATATATAATCGGCGACGGATTCAGATCGATTTAATGCGGTTAGGGTTTTACGGAGAGACATGGCGACGGAATCGTCAAACTCATTAGGAATTGAAACTGAGAAGTTTTATCTCTCGCCTTAAGCCCAATCAAATTCTTTGTTGGGCTTGAAGCAATATTGATCGGCCCATACACATATATGGTCGTCGATAGTTCGATACCATAAATGATTTTGGCACTTCGGATTTTTGTATCCTCGCGTTAAACCCAACTGAATTCTTGACTGGGTCCATTTGTAACCCAGTATACTAAAAATAAAAACTCTTATGGTGGAGGAGGTTGAAGAAAGTTGAATATTTGACGACAACGACTGGATAGAAAAAAGTATAAAAAAAAAAGTATAAAAAAAAAGTAACAAAATGAGATTTGTGTGTGATCGTGCAGAGTAGATTAAAAAGATGGTAGAATTAGTACAAACAATGTTGCAGAATCGGTTCAGTAAAATGGGAAGACTAATAATAAAAAGAAAGAAAGAAAAAAAGAAATGAAAATATTCTGTTGAGCGCATATTGACACGAACAAAAGGTCAAGATGAGGTAATTAGAAAAGGACAAACCGACGGTCAAAATATCAAGGGAAGAGAAAAAACAGAGCATAATACGACAAAAAAATAAATAAGTTCATTAAATCACTACAATGCTCTGATCCAAACTGAACACACAACAGTACCACAGACATGAGTAAACCCACATTGGTACGATCAGAATCTAATCTCATAATTCGACGATCAGATTTCAATCTTCACTACCAAACACCTAACCCCCAAATTTTTATTATTTCTTTTACTTTTTTTTTTAATCAATTAAAATACACACAATAATAATAATTAAAGTCTCAGTTGTGAAATTCAGGGACTCAGGTGGAACTGAAACTTCTCCGTTCAACCACAAAACTATATACATTAAAAGAGTTATATCCTATGTCTATATTTTTGGTCTGTGTTTTTCTTTTTCTAATGTACAACCTTTTTTTTTTCTTCCTTATTAACAGTCATGATTGCATCACTCTATGCATTCGATGTGTAATATGCAATCTAACAATATTATTCATTTCAAAGACTAAAGGCAGAAAAATTTTCCACAAGGAGGAAGTTAAAATTTGAAAATAAAGACAGAAAAAGGAATTTAAAATTTGACCAGAGCGGTACATTACAGATAAACCATAAGTTAGACCGTCGCTTTCAATACCATTAACATCGTCTCGCGATATACACTTCTATCTTTTTTTTTCGAAACATTTTCTACCTTTTTTTAATTAGACAATAAATAACTAAACCACATGGAAAATTTTAAAACTCTAAACGTCAATTTCTTTTTCCTTTTTCATCTTGTAAAGTCATGGACAAGACTAGCCCTATCCGCCACATTTAGCCTCCACGAAAGAAACGGAACGCTGCCATGACCATCGTCAGAGTCACCGTTGTTAGCTCCAGCCCCGCCGTAATCATCCATGAACCTGATTTCGTTTGCCGGATAATTGCACGGGACCCTCTGCGTCGTGTGATGAGCCCACGAAGTACCATTATTGTTGTTACCAGTGGCAATATTGTAATTGTTGTAGCCGGCGTTGTGATGTCCGTACTGATCAACTGCTGCCGGTGCTGCTCCGACGACGGCATTCCTTGAAGCCGACGTGGTTCTTCTCTCTTCCTTCTTGAAACGAATGCCGCATGCGTTGCATAGGGACTGTAAATTCCAAAACCATCCATATCATTTAACCATCAATATCAGAATTTAATGTTTTTAACAAATAAGAAAGCCATAGAGAATCGGAATAAAAGGTATGACATGTCTTGGTTTGAAAATCTTTGTTTTTTGGTAGGTTATTTATATAAGAGGTCGCATTTGAAATTTTTCAAAAAAAATTCATATTCAATGGAAATTAGTCAGCTTGTTTAACCATCAAAAGCACTATTTTGATTTTAGTGATATATTCAATAAATAGAGTTATTTTGACAGCAAAATAATCAGTTAACGAGAAGGAAACAAGGATGAAAGAAATTTTTTTTCTTCTCTTTTTTTTTATTTTGCAATCATTGTTTTATTTGTTGATTATCCACAAGAAGTCGCATATTTACAATGATGTAATACAACTTGGTTACCTTGGGGCCTCTAGGACCATTTCTCCATAATGGAGTTGAAGTAGTGTCACAGTTGGCACAGCGTCTGGCAAGGAGAGAGTCGCCACTGCCGTTACCGCCGGAGCAACCGCGTGTTGGCTTAATGGGATTAGCTGTGGAGAAAGAAGGGACGTTACTACACGGCGTCGTTTTGGAGTTGTTGTTTTTGGTTTGAAGCAAGTCCCAGAAGTTGGAGATGCAAGAGGAAGCCCCAGAGGGAGTAGAGTGTCTGCGTTTCTCGTCCTCCTCACAAAGACGTGTGGAAGGAGTTCCAAGAGAGAGAGTGCAGTCAACGACGGAGGAAGAGTAATAATCGTCGCCGTTCGGCTCGAAAACGCCGCTATTTTGCATGGAAAACACCATTGAGTAAGCACCGGAGTTTGAGTTGGAGTTGCTATTGTTGTAACAGCAGCTTTGGCTATGGTGGTGGAACATTCCGCAAGAATGACAATACTGCCCCTGCGTTGAAGTATTGTACGGAGTCTGCATCATCTCTCTCTCTCTCTGTCTCTCTCTCTCTCTGTAACTTTGAAAACCCTAAGTGTAAATTAAGAGAAGCAAAAGAAAATACGAAGAGATAGATTGAAGTAGCAGGCTTCCACGTTGGAGTGAAGTGAAGAATGGAGAAGAGGGTCTCACACCTATATATAGAATCAGAAGTGTATATGCAGGTTTTTAGTAAAACGAATATTTAAAATCACTATAATATGTGGGGACGCAGCTTTTTTAGGAAGTAATATTAATTTATAGGATCATTTACTCGAATGGGGTTCGGTTGTTTTTTTTTTTTTAAAAAATACATTACAAAATAAGATGATACCTGTAGGTACTATCAAGTTTCTACAGCAAAGTTAAAAGAAATATATTATAATTACTCTATATATTTTCTCATTATATAACACATGCTTGCTCGATATGTAATCTATGTGACTGTGTTGATAATTAATTGAATCAACATAGACCTGTTTAAAGTTTATTAGCTCGTGTTTTTTCTATGTCCGGCTTAAAAAAGAACAAATGACATTCCTTGAGGAGGTGATTAGCCTTTACGAAAAAGGATGACAAGATACAGAGATAACATGACGACCCCATTATAAAAAAATTAATAGAAGACAAAACAAAATGTAATTAGTGGTGTTCTAGTATATGATCAAATTAAATGATTTACTATGAAAATAAGAAATTAAGGTTTGATTTTTTCACATCAATTGTAATCATCATTTGCTACTGCATACGAATTCAGTAACGCTAATACTCGGCTCTCTATCTCGCAGACTGAGAATTATTGTAAAATTCTGTTCGATATTTTCAAGTTCTTAGAAAAAATTACAACGAAAATGTTTAAATTTGTAAGAAACAAAAATTGAAACTATGTAGAGAAACATATCTTGGGAAAAAGTATATTAGCTGGTTGATGGATGCTAAATAGCTTCGGATGTAGATGGTAAATCAAAGATGAACACATTTGGTAACATATACTAAAGTGAAATCATTAATTTACGTGCTTCCAAAAACTTTAGATTGAACTTTGGTTGAAGTAGATAGGGTAGATCTTAATGTTAGTAAATGAGAAGCTGGGGTCGGATGAAAAACATGCAAGTTTTGGACAATCATACTTACAAACTCTAGTTAATTCGTTATTGCTTTTTAAAGTAATTATTATGTCACTCACACACGAATGCTTGCTGGATCTACATAAGTGTAAGAAGGATTTGAAAATTATCGGTTTTTGTGGAGTATAACTAAACCATGCAAAAAACTCGAAGAAGAAGAAGAAGAAGAAGAAGGAGAGAGTGATGTGATGTGATGTTGATGGTCATTGAAGAAGGGTGGTCAAAATTTAGCCCACGTGACAGGGGGGAGAGAGAGGAGAGGAAGAAGAGTACAGTCATCACTGCAAAAAATCTCCGATCACGAGGCTCAATTTTTTATTTTTATTTGTTCTCTTCCAATATAATGCTATAAACCTCTGTCTCTTTCCATATCTCTGCCCTAAAATCCTGAATCTCACGCGCTCCTGCCCACTCGCGCGTGGCCTCGTCCTTTTACTTCCACATCGCAATCACACGTTCGATATCTGCTCAGCCTCATGTGGTTAATGATGATCCATGATGATATAAGTAAAATGACTGAGATTTGGTTATTAGATTTCTTCAAACTTGTAGCTATAGCTAGAGTCTAATCTACTCTTGTCGTCAACGAATACTAGTCTTCGTCCCCTATTTAATGGATTTGTATGTTTATTAACTAAAACCCTTTTTTCTTCAAAACATGGACTCTCGATTGTTACATTTGTACATACATGGTAGAAGAGCTTCAGTTCGATATGCAGCTGGCGATGGTGATGGAATGATGGGTCTATCACTTTTCTTTTGACCTGGGCATATGTTAACATTTTTTTAAAAAGAAATACACAATCCAATTATATATTTTAACGTTTTCAAATATTATTTTTAGTCTTGAGAAATATTTTATAGTGGAAGTTTTTACCTAAAAAAAATCGGTCAAACAAAGTGAAACGAAATCTTGCAAATTAATTAATATTTAGGCAAAACTATAACTTCAGAAAGAGAACAAAATTACAAATTTAATATTTGTGAGTGCTATAGAAGTTTGTGGGCTTATTGGTTGATGAATTTCAATACATTAGGATATTAAAGTAAAACCAAGTGCTATTGAATTAGTAATTTTAGAATTCTAATCAAAATCATCCGTTTAATGATTTTTAAATACTAGTTACAATTTTGGTGTTATTTAATTATACATATTCATTAGTAATTTGATTTGGCAGTAAATATAAAAGATTTTAGTGGATTTTTATGTTAAATTTTAAATACATAAATTTCAAGTAAAACTTACAGATTTACAAGTACTTATTAAATTATATTTGTTAGATTTGACAATCATCAAATCTTTATAATTGACCACGTGAGAATGATATATACAAAAATACTCAATAAAACCAATAAATTATAAATTTTCATACGTAATTATGTGAATTTATAAAACAATTTAGGCAAGTGACTTCTTTGTCATAAAAATATGATAATGTGAAATTTAATTAGATAGTCGGAGTAATATGACACAATAGTGGTTATCTCTAACATTCTTAACATAATTCGAAACCAGCATTTCGTAATATTAAATAGGATATTAAAATTAGTAGATTAAATTGACAAAAAATAATAATTAAAGATATATATTACTTAGGTGGGTTGTTTATTTAATGAAGAAATATCATATATAAATAATCATAGCTATAAAAAGATTTACAATCATATTATTTTGTTTAGACTATTTTGGATAATATTAGGTGATTCCAACTGATACCATACTGGAGAGAGTACGATGTTTAACTAGGGACTACTACAATGTTTAGCTTGCGTTCCAATGACTAAGCCAATACAACCCATCAATAAAAAATTACAAATATTTACTGAAAATATTAATTTTCTATGGGCTAAAACCTATTAGTTTTGATTTATACACGCATTAATATTATTCTAAATGAATATTAAGATAGAAAGAATGAGGGCATGAGACGAATATATGTAGACAATTACCATCAAATCATATATGCGTTGACGTATTTCTAATTTGTTATAATTTGAAACGATGATCATCGTGACTTGTTACTTGTTCATTGTCTATATAAAGAGTTTATTTTTTAATATATTGTCTTAACATTTTTGAGACATTTATATTTAATTAGTTATGAAAGACATTTGACTTATTTTAAATGTGTTTATTCTATCAAAAGTTTGTTAAAAATTAAACGAGACGCTTACAATATATGTTATAAGAGATTCTCTCAAAAAGTTAAAAAGTCCATGCTATATAAAACATCCTCAGATAATATTTGTGAAATATAAACGTTACGAAAAACCTTCAATGGTCTCGTTAGAAGGTAGAACCAATCATGGTCATAGTATGGTTAATTGAGCAACGTATCGAAACCCTATGAGAATCCAATTCCCTGTGGGGTTTTTAATAAAGTGAATACGAAGTTAGAATCATAATGACATGAGAATATCCAGGAAGATTTGGATGAATTTTTAGAGTAACAAGAAAAATATTGCATGAAAAGAAAAGCTAATAGATTAGATTGTGAAGAACCCAAAAGATAAAGGGAAGAATCCCCTCTGTTCAAGTGAAGTACCTTGCTACAATCATCAAAGCAAGAACCCAATTAGCCTATGCATACACTTGTGTGAACTATATATCTCTTTTTATATTTTATATATTTTCTCATTTTTCATGTTATCTTAGCTTAGCAAGAGAGAGATTCGGCTCTTGGATCTTGATGGGTCAAAGAAGGACTCTCTAAAAAGGAAAGGTCAAAGAACTAATAATACTCCCCATAAATTTGATCTTGAACTAGTGAAAAGAAACAAAGAAAAAGCTATTGGACCCACCTCTTAAATCATTATACCTAATAGTAATACCACATGATAACTTCTTTGTTCTCTATAGCCAAATTATAATGATATGGTCCGAAGTAATGCTTGTATATGTTTCGATGGACGATTAAGAAATTCTTATTTTTTATATCTCAAAAAATAAAATTTTGATCTCGTGGACATGAAAGCTTAATATATATAGCCGTGAACAAATTCAACAAAAATTGGAAATAAATATCAGTTTTTAAGGAGTCTAAAATTTTCCAAGTAAAATATATACAGATTGAAATTGTGAAGTCTTATAGCTAAACATATGACACATATTATATCTGATTGACTTCAAAAAAATTTCTGACCCTTTTGGGAGGCTGTGATTGGAGTTCCCGTTTTATATATGATTTTTTTTTTTTAACATAGCATAATAACTTTAATATCCTCAATAATATGTGGGGTGTTGGATTCGAACCTCAGACCTAATATAATGAATTATATCACATGATTTCTAAATTAGCATTATAGATGGATAGTTTAAATGGAAATGTACCATACCAGGTGCTCCATATATTCATTAATTCATTTGAATTTTGATCTGCAGTACCTAATTAACAAAAAGGAGTACTAAGCTACTGTATATTGTTGTTTCGCAAGTTACTTATCAATTCCTAACATTTAAGAAAAACATATGAAAAACAATAAATTTTAAAATAAAAGGTGGAAATCAGATCGTCTTGAGATTGCCGAAACTTAGTTCGACTAATGGGGCGACCACCACTTTCCAAAAGATGCTCTGTCGAACGTTTATATTTATACAATTTTATAACTCTTAATTATTGTACGTAATCTATATTTATAGTAATTTTGTTAAACTCGAAACGTAAAACCGTGATAAGCCCAAGACACAAAGCGTTACGTCTCGCCACGACATGCAATGCTATCTATACGTCACGCGACACAACTACACGTGAAAAATACGCTCCCATCCAACCACAAGTTTTTCAACTCACGGGCTTCAACGTCGCGTTGTTATATAGTGATATGAATAAACCAAGCATTGCGCTAATGCCCATAAATAAACTACGTATAATTTAAATTTAAGGCACGAGATCGGCTTTCCGTAATTATACTCCGGGATTTGCTTGATATAGAAATTTCTTTTATTTTTTATTTTTTTTAACATGACCAATTGGCTTTAATATTCTCAATAACATATACGAGATGTTAGGTTCGAACCCCATACCTAATATAATAAATACAAAAATGACTATTATTATATCACATAATTCCTACAAAAAAAAATTATTTAGTTATTTACATTCTTTATTTTTACCCAATATTCATGTTTCGCACTTACACGATAAATTTTCCCAAAAAAAAATTAAATATTTATAAGAAACTTTTTATTATTTTGAGTTTTTTTATTTCATAACTTTAAGCAACCGACAGAAAAATCAGATAAAACCACAATCTTAAAATGTAATTTTACGAACATCAAGATGTTTTTAAACGAAAGAAGCTACCTTATTCAGATTTATTTCGGTTTCAATATATACATATTCAGATTTTGTTAGTGTGGAAAAGGAGTTTTAAATAGTAAAAAGAAAAACCAAACCGATATACGTAAAACAAAAGAAAGAAAAAGGAAGAGACCGGCTCGTAGTCCGGTACGAGAGCAATAAAACTACACTGTGACGCAAATGCAAATGCAAATGATGATGATGTTGGCTTCTTCGGTGGATTCGGCGGGACCCACAACGTTCTCAAAACGTTCACGAGTTCCAAGAAACATAAAGCAAGAGAGAGAGAGAGATCGTCATTTTGGTGACGACGGGTCGATTACTTGAATTAATCCGTATGTCGTTAACCAGGGTGCCACGTGTATACAACCCGCGAGATTTAGTTCTCCGCATGCATGCATGCATGTAAAGTAATCAAATGATAAGTTAATAAACAACTAATTTAAAATTAATGCTCAGTTTATTATAATATAGTATATGTTGGTTTAGGAGTCGTCTTGGTCACATTAATTAAAAAACGGGACATTCCTCAAAAGTTACAAAACACGACTGGAATGTTTCTTCTCTCTGCCCTTTTGATGATTCTGCTTTCTCTTTTTTTTTTTTTTTTAAAATTCTGTTTGTATGGTATGCGTTCTTAAAAAGTGAAAAATCATTATAGGGGCTAACTAAGAATGCTTTCTACTTTTATAATATACACATAACAAAATAATGTGAAAATATTATTGTCTATAGTCAGTTGGTCTAGAGATCAATATTTGTTCTATAGACCACTATTTTATATACCAAATATAAGGTCTAATTACATGAATTTTATACGATTTACTTTCTATACTGAATTAGTAAACTATGGCAAAACTAATGTACTTTGAAATTGGGAATTATTTTATATATTTTTCATTTATAATCACTAATTAAAATCTTTGGAATTTCATGGTACAGTAATCTGAATATCTTTTAAAAAATTACTAGATATAAATTTGTTTGTACATTTTATGAATAAGTCTTAAATCTGAGCATTTCGTATGGTTCAATGTCGAATCAGATACTTTAGTTCGGTATAGTTTAGTTTTTCGATTTCGAATAATTTGACCAAACCTTTGTTATGAAGACTTCTGTTAAGATGAATTAGTTGGACAGTTTAAAAGTCTATATTTATACAATATAAAACGTGTCCCTCGATTTGCTTATTTTTCTTCTTCTCTAAATGAGCATGTCGCTTCCATAGACCCCCGTGAATCATTTCGTTAAAGGGTTAAACTATATAAACTATAAATATAACAGTACAAAGACCAGCTGTCATATATTAATATAGGTCTAGTCTATATCTTTAAGTTAAAAAAAGAACAAAAATTATATTAAACAAACACATTTATAAGTTTTTATAATAATATTAGCATATTCAAAAATCTTAGAGAATGATGGATGGATCACGGATGAATCAATCACAATTTATTCGTTTGGGACTTTGGGTAATGGATGAATTAATCGCAAATAAGATAAAAAAAGAGGCAGAGGCAAAAATAGAAAAAGAGAAAACAAATGTGGGAGTGGTCCAATGTAAGTGAAAAGGGCAAAAGTGGAAAAAGAAAATTGTTGGACCAACTAGAGGAATGCCCCAAGATTGGGAGAGGTATCAATGATGATACAGAACATAAGATTGTATATATAAAATATGATCAAAGTTAGTCACAGGTCCATGGTACATCTTTGCTAGCTTGACCAATTCTTCTAGGGCACAAACGTTTGTTGGATTTGTTGTATCATCTTTACCCCAACAAGTTTCTCTCTTTTTTTTTTAAATATATATTTTTGCTCTTAACGTTTCCCAATTAAATCACTCCACTTTGAATCTTCCACTTATATTCTTTTGTCTTCAAGACTTCATCACAACACAAAAAATTTCAACTTTTTTCTTGTTCTTGTAGCCCAATAGCTTTAGAGCATAAAGAGGGAGACATTAGAGCATAAAGAGGGAGACATTCCATCTAAATTCAGATAATCGTCGAAAAACAAAATTATTGAAACTACTTTAGAGATCCAAAATGAACTACCAAAGCAATTTCACCGTTTGGTGAACCATTACAAAAATTGGAAAATACGTAAAAACATTAATAATTATTTGATATAATAATAGAAAAATACATATAAATACAAATAATATAACGGGTCTTAAAAGGTCAAAAGCCTGTCACTGGAAATTGCAGGGATGGATCATAAGAATTTCAAAAGGCAGAATGATATATATTGATATGAATTGGCACTTCAACCATGTTTTCGAATCTTCAGAGTCTTCCCTTTCCCCCCACCATCGAATTACGTTTTGACTCTTTTAACAATGCACGCCGTTTCACGTAGTCGTACTTCCTATACATTACCTAATAGTCCCCTATACATTACCTAATAGCCTCCCTATACTATCTATTCTACTTTTCTTACCCAATGGACTCCACTCAAACGTTTCTCGCCGTTTTTTTCTTCTTAATAATCGTAAACAGCATGCAGTTCAATTCCACAATTACGATTCCCAGGCCCACGTTTGAGTCCATTCAGCAAACATTACACGCTCAAAGGACAAGAGAAGGAACACAATTTCGTATGGACAAAACACTAAAACAGAGGAATTGAATTACAAAGAGCGATTGAAGTAATTTCGAAACATGAAAACCTCTTAACATTTTCTGGAATCTGACTTGTTATCTGTCATGGTTCAAGCAAGTTTTGAAGCTATCAACCTCGCCATCCTGAAACAGACTTCGGGACAAGTGAAATAGCGTTTGAGGCAGCTTCCAGTCTGCAAAATGCGCGAAAGTGAATTTTGTTTATCCCCACAGCACAAATGAAAATAACAGTAGAGACAAAGATAGAGAGGGAAGAGAGAACAACTTTGATATTTCTTCAACAGCCTTCATGACTTCCGCGGAACTAGTTTCCAGTACCTGTCCTCCAAACAATATCTCATCTAACACTGTGTGCATCTGCAACATAGTGAACCAAAGAAAGACGATGACATAAAATCGCGACTACTAAATCGTTTGTGTTTCATGTAGTTATCCAAAACAAATGTCCAAACTAATATGCAGCACCAGGTTTTGAATATGATGGGGCAAACTATTCTGCGTAATAACATTACCTTGCTGTAGTTGAACACAATGTCGAGTTCACATACATTGCTGAAGCATTTGTCCAGTGTTTCAACAAGAACTACAAATGCAAGAATCAAACTGAAGTCATCATACTATGAAAGATGCACTCTTTCACAGGAATTAAAGAAGAAAAACCAATGAGGAGGAGAATAGGCAAAACCATTCAATAATTTTAACATCAGTTCCGTGACATAGCGTAGATTATTCATTATTTATTACAAGACTAAACCAGTATATTCTCTGTATACACTAAATGGAAAGAACTACACCAAGATTTGACTAAAGAGAGTCTCAACTCTCGACCCAACACAACATCTATCCAAACTACACAATCTCTGTTAGCCACATCCTATACATAACAACTGAGCTAGCATACCATTCGTATCCATCTGGGGTTCATTCATGGTAACAAAAGCTAAGACACTGCACAATTCTTTAACTCAAGACTATTACTTCCTCAAAGTTCATTGCAATCTCAGATTTTTCTTCACATATGTACTTTCTGAGACTGAATACATTGACTTGTAGAAATCTCTACATGGAAGATTTTTAATTTACAAATTTCAAAGAGCAAAGTTGGTTTATACATGAAGAAAAGAATGGTTAAGATGTTCAAAGCAAGCTAGAGCTATATTGTTGTTATATTAAAAGCACACAACATGATTTTAGATTATGCATTGGAATCTAAGAATAACAGTGATTGAACAAACAGGTAAAGAAAAGGCAAAACGAACCTTGAATGAGATCAAGCATAGCAAGCTCATTTTCTGAACCATCAAAAACAAGCACAAAATAGAGAGTAGCATAGTGTTTGTATACAAGCCGAGAATCCTGCAAACGATTCAAACACAATAAGTCGCCGAAATTTGTGGTATATGCACTAAACAAAGCTTTTTTTTTTTTAGAAACCAAAGCATTGAAATTACATAGCATAGTCATGACGAAGCCATTACCGGGCCAAACAATGAATCAATCTCCAGAAAATTGCTTACGTTCTCAGGTCTACTGGACAATACTGTAACATAATAATGATAAAAGGAAAAAATATCAGAATCGCAGCCTGTAACGATCCATAAACAACAGACGATCGACCAAGAGATCTTAGAAATAAAGAGCGTCTGGGAAAATTCAAGGATAAATGAGATAAAGAGAGAAGGATAAACCTGAAAATACGCCGCGAATGAGCTCTTGCTGCTTCTCTACAGGCTGAAACCAACATCCAAAGTTGAATATCGATGGTCGAAGAAACCAAAATTGCATAAAAATAAATAATAAATATCAAAAGCATCGGACCAAGTAATCGTAGAATTTTGCTAGGCGTGGCTTGCCTTGTGTGTTCATCATCATCACCGCCTTGATCATCTTCACACCTCTCTCTCTCCGTTTTCCCCCTGAAACTCGAGAAGACTCCGATCTCACATATTCAACTTCTCTAAACCTTCTGTCTTACTTAGAGGCTACTTCCGATTCATAACTAATAACATTTGATGACGTAAATACCAATGAGACACTTCCACGTGTATCCATTTTCGAGTGCCCTAATTTAAACGAAATTTTTGAAAGTAAGAAGTGAAAAACTACGCGAGAGAGAAGCGGCGCCGTCGCGAGGATTTCGTCAAATCAATGGTTTTAGGCAATCTCCGAGATGAAGACGAGATAGACCACAAGGAAATGCTTCTACTCGGAGAAAACGAAGTTGACGGAGGAAATGTCTCCTCCGGTGCATCAGCGATTCAGATGTACCGTCTCCACTCGATCGAATCAACGGTTGTGATACGTCAGTTACCGTCTCAAGGCATCTCCTTCAAGCTCTGGCTTCCTGCAACAACTCTCGTCACGCTTCTCGATAACTACCGTCGTGACCCAAGCAACAGCCCTCTCACTCGCACACTCTCGAGTTTTACATCGGACGGCTCGGATTCTTCACGGCTTAATGTCGTCGAGCTCGGATCTGGAACAGGGATCGTCGGAATCGCTGCGGCTGCGACGCTTGGTGCTAATGTTACATTGACGGATCTTCCCAACGTTATCGAGAATCTTAAATTCAACGCCGACGCGAACGCTGAAGTCGTGGCTAGATTCGGTGGAAAAATCCACGTGGTGCCTCTCCGGTGGGGAGAAGCTAGTGACGTGGAGGACTTGGGTCGAAATGTTGACTTAATTCTCGCGTCTGACGTGGTCTACCACGAGCATCTTTATGATCCTCTCCTCAAAACGCTGCGTTTGATGCTTTTGGATAAAGAGTCCAAGAGAGTGTTTCTTATGGCTCATCTTAAGAGATGGAAGAAAGAATCGATTTTCTTCAAGAAAGCTTGGAAGGTTTTTGAAGTTGATGTTGTACACTGTGATGATCCTCAAGAAGGTTCTCGAACCGGAGTTGTAGTTTACCGTTTTGCACCGAAAGATCATACCAAGAAAAATGGTTTGTCAAATGTTGTTGATAAATGAAACTGTTTCATTCAGTTCAGAAGCTAAAAGATCCTTCTTTGCGTTATTGAACAATACAGAAAATGAAGGTTGTGACTTGTGAGTAGTGACAGTGTAAAAGAGAGACTTTTGGGGATCAAATAATATCGTGAAGCAAAACAAGAAACAAGGAGATTATAATAGTGAGCATAGCTGCAGTAACTACAAATCCATTTTAAACGTTAAAGTTAGAATGGTGACAAGACTAAACGAAGATTATAGTGAATTTTGTTGTCGTTAGTCAAAGTACAATCGTTATAATTTATTTAAAGCGTAAAACAATCAATCATGAAAACAGTTAAATGATAATACTGCAGTCAAACTAGAATGACTAGCAAAAGTGTAATCCAGTTGCGCAAGCCAAGAAGGAACGGATCGGTTGTACACAAGATCAGTATAAAGATAATGGCCTTGATCCTCTCGAAGTCCATTTAAGTTTGGTTAGATTAATTTTATTCCTGATTTTTTTTTTTTTTATATTTATCTGCTATCTATTTTGAATTTTTGCTCTTTTTTGGAGTTTATGTATTATTTTGGATTCTTTGACGAAAATGGACAAACTATGTAAGGGATATAAGAGATCCGGAACACCCGTATTCCTTGGAGCAGCTTAGTGTTCTGTCCGAAGATTCCATCACTGTCGACGACAAGCTTGATCGCATCCTGTGGTTGAATTTTCTCAGTTCCTTCGATTTCTAATTGTCTCGCGGTTGAATCCTACTAGATTATGAGAAGAAATTTCCAATCTTTTTTGTTTTTGGGATCCAAAAGTGTAAGGCTTTTTCAGCTTTTATTCTTTGATGTCTTTTGCTCTGAACTTTGATGCATCGGGGACATTTTTTGTTGTTGCAGTGAATAAACAGCTGAATGATAAATAAAGAGTGATAGCTGCATTGGAAAGTCCTAATCTCCGTCAGCTCGTGGATGAGTGTATCTACTCCAGTGAGATGTAATCAGATCATTTACTTATTCTACTCTGTTGTACAAAATTTCATATTCGGGATTATATTATATGCCAAAGACACCGGATCAAATTCTAATCTGACCCATTGTACAAAAAAAAAAAAAAAAATCCTTTGAACCTTTCTTATTCAGTATTGTGTTCATAAGCTCTGTCTTTTTATTAACCTCCTTAAACCCTTCTTCCATTATGTTCATCAGTGTCTTCATAGTTTTTTTCAAATCTTCGGATCCTTGATTGGGTATTGCCTCAGCTATTAGCTCCAGTACAACTGGTTGAACCAGTCCTTGTATATATCTTCCCACCAGATCTTTCCTTCTTGGCTAAGAACTTGTTTTAAACATCAACAACAGGGTCAACATCATCCGAATCATCTTCCAATTCTAAGTCAGGCCATGCTTGTTCTTTCATGACCTCCTCTATGAGAACCATCTCTTTATCCTCACATGCCAAAGCACTACAAATATCCTGAGGTATACAAAAAATAAATAATTTCACCAAAACACTACCAAAGTAACATCTATTAAACTTTATATCACAAATGAAAGTGGATTCTAACTTTGGTATCTCCAAGAATGTCATATATTTGATCCAAAGTGAATTCTAACTTTGGGTATTGGTGGCAGTCCAATCAGGAGAGGAGGGCATGTTCTCTGATGGAGTATCGAATGGGGACACTATTCACCACAAACAAAGCTTGTCTGCGCTTATCCGTTTTGGCTGTGCGGAGAAATAACATCCACAATCATGTGGAAGATATGCTTGAACTGAGAGTGATTGCGGGTGATTGAGAAACCAATTCTTCTCCCAATCTTCAAATTTCTCAATGGAGGTGGTGAATCTCTTTAAAGAAAAAAATTGAGTGGTGGCAATGGTTCTACAACCTCTTCATTACGCTGAAAAAAACAGTTTTAAGTATTTGTATAGTTGTACAAGTCATACCATTCTTAGTAATTGTTCGAGTCATACCAGTTATACTAATCAATTTCCATCCCAAATTCAACACATTCATCACCAAAAATCAACAGCTTTATTGAATGCAAAGAAAAGAAGAGAGGGGAATTTGGTGATGAAACGAAATCAAGGATTTTTGTCGGAGAAATAGAAGTTTGAAATCAATGAAGAGAAATAATTATTTAGAAATTGATCCGTAAGACAATATTGCTCTTGTCTCTATTTGTATTGTTAATGTCAAACTACACATTTTGCGATGCTCGAATGTTGCATACTGCTTGATAATGACACAGACCTTCTCTTCAAGGTATCTCAAAGTTACAAGAAATAGTAGCAAAGATGATGCGACAAACCAATGTATTTTCTTTGTGTTTGGCGTTTACAGTTTTGAGGATGGATATGAGTTTATAAGATATGAAACAGCTCTCTCAGTTGGGTTTCCATGACTGTTACCAATCATAATCTGTCATTTACTTGTAAATCTGTACCGATATGAATCTAAACCATGGTAACTAAAATGAAAGAAAAACTGGTTAGAATTCTGCAATTAAAACCCTACCAAAACCAATATAATGTGGTGAACAATAGACCAATCTTGATACTGTGCCAACAAACTCTTTGGTTAAGTTGTTTAAAACAGCCAATGCAGAAGACAAATTCTTACATGTCAGTTAGTACTTGTCCTGTCTGCATTAATCACACGTATCCTGTCCTGGTCATGTAGATTTTGTATTGTACTGTTATATGGAGGCTACTTTGGTGGTTGTGGTACAACATTCAGTTGACCGTTTGTTTCTCTGACAATGTCTTGTTACTTTAATCAACGAGTTTGTTGATAAACTAATTGTTTGTCATGTAGCGTATGAGCACAACCTTTGCTAATTTTTAATCAATAAGTTGAATGAATTTTCCACTAAACAAATGAAATGAAATTTTTATACATAGATAAAAAGCTCAGAAAAGGGTGGATAGAAGTAAGAATAAATGATTTATCTTTTAAACATGATTCATATGATACACTCTTGAATAATAATGTTTGTGTACCAACAAACTTTCAAAAGCATGATTGAGCATTCGAAATCATCATTATATATACAAACGAAAACAGTAAATATTGACCAACTGTATCTTTGTTTCCACATTAAAATCATGATTGTTTGAAGATTTTACAAGTATTATTATATTCTAACTACAAGCATTCACACACAGAAGTTGAAAAAGAAAATACTGAAAAGCAAAAATGGAAGGGGAGTTATTAGTATTAAGATTAACAAATGAGTACGACTTTGCCTCTTTTCAGTGCCCAATTTCTTAAGATTCTGGCTGTTCTGCACCCAAAATATTAAACAATCAATTTCTTTATAGAAAAAGTAAAAGACATAAATATTTATTAAGAAAGAAGCAAATCGATCCACTTTTCCCAAACCCGAATATTATCTGTCTATAGAGTATTAGAATATCAATTACTTCCAACGAGAGATTTGCATCAAAGTAAGGAACAACTTCTCCAATGGGCACAGAGAAGCAGAGCTCAAAGGGACAAGCATGGTGAATGAAGAAGACAGAACACTGATTATAATAGTCGAATTATGAACTTAAAAATGCTGATCTTTTTAGTCTTCTTTCTGTTTTTGGATGCAGGTTTTGTACCATTGGCTTATCTAGTGATATCGAAGTCGAAGTGGATGATATGACATATCATCTCCATAAGGTCTGAAATTTAAACAACTTATTCTCCTAATTTCATAGGTTTCTTAAATACTAAACTGAGATTGTGTTCCCCTTCAGTTCCCTCTAATGTCCAAAAGCAGAAAACTTCACCAGCTGATTACAGAGATAGAGCAGAGGTCAAAACAGAGTGACCAGATGAAGAAACGCCATGAACAAGACGAAGAAGAAGAAGAAGAAAAAGAAGAAGAAAACAGTTATACTCCACACATAAGGCTCGAGAATTTTCCCGGAGGTCCGGAGATTTTCGAGATGGTGGTGAAGATATGCTACGGCGTCAAGGTCAACTTCTCTGCTTCTAGAGCTGTTCAACTTCGCTGTGCCGCCGAGGAACTCGAAATGACGGAAGAGTACTCACCGGACAATCTAATCTCAAAGACGGAGAAGTTTCTTTCACACTCTGTCTTCGATAATATACGAGAAACCACTAAAGCGCTAAAAGCATGCGAATCAGTCATTCCTTTAGCTGAAACGCTAGGTATAACGAAACAGAGCATAGACTACATCGTCTCCAAAGCTTCGTCATTAATCGACCCGTCGCTGTTCGGCTGGCCGATGAACACCGGCGGCTCAACGAAGAAACAGAGCAAGGATTCGAAGTTGGAGCTTTGGTTCGAAGATCTGACGGAACTGAGCTTTCCGATCTTCAAACGGGTGGTGCAAGCCATGCAATCGAAAGATCTGAGTCTCGACATTATAGAGAGATCTTTAATTCACTATGCGAAGAAACACGTCCCCGGAATCTCGTCAAGGTCATCATCATCTTCCACCACCATAGCGTCGGAGAATCAACAGAGAGAATTGCTGGAGACGATAATCTCAGACCTTCCGATAGATAACTCCTCCGTAACCTCAGCGACGAGATCTCTCTTCGGCCTATTACGATCCGCCATCATCCTCAACACCTCCGAGAGATGCCGCACCGTTCTGGAAAAAAAGATTGGTTCGCATTTGGAGAAAGCGACGCTTGACAATCTGCTCATCCCAAGTTACTCATATCTCAACGAAACGTTATACGATATTGATCTTGTGGAGAGACTCATACGCCACTTTCTCCAAAACGCCGCCATAACGTCAACGACGTTGACGGTTGTTGGGAAACTGATCGACGGAGTTCTTTGTGAAATCGCATCGGACGCTAATCTCAAACCGGACAAATTCTACAAACTCGCGATTTCGCTACCTGATGAAGCACGGCTATACGAAGACGGACTATACAGAGCCATCGATATATATCTAAAGGTGATGTTATATATAAACTAAAAACGTTTAAAAAGTTGTTAATTTATGGTGCTGCCCAGGATCGAACTGGAGACCTTTTGCGTGTAAGGCAAACGTGATAACCACTACACCACAGCACCTGATGTTCATTATTGATTTTTTGTTGATAATAGTCTCATCCAAGGATTTTGGAGGCTGATAAAGAGAAGATATGTAGTGTAATGGACTGTCAAAAGCTAACTCTTGAAGGGTGCACACACGCCGCGCAAAACGAGCGTCTGCCACTTCGAGCCGTCGTAAAAGTTTTATTCTTCGAGAAGTTACAGCTCCGGCAAGCAATCGCCGGGACGTTAGTAACAGAAATGACGGAGGAAGACGGTGATGAAACGGCGGGAGAAGAAAAAGTGGAGTTTGAGATATGGGAGAAAGTGGTGAGAGAGAATCAGATGCTTCGCTTGGATATGGATACGATGAGAACGCGTGTGTACCAGTTAGAAAGAGAATGCTTGGACTTGAAGGAAGTGATAACGAAGATCGACAAGGGAAGTTGGTCGGAGGCAAAGGATCGGCGGCAGAGAAAGTGGTCGATTAGTAAGAAATTCGGATGCAAATTCAAAATACAGGTCTGTGATTCGCACGAGGTAACAATGGTCAATCGAAGATGTCGACGTTAATAGTATACATATATCAGAACATCTTGTACTTCTTGAATTATTTATTTTTTAATCATTGTTTAAAAGAAGATTGAAAGCTTTATATTATATTGAATGAATATTAAAATTTATAGTGTTATCATTCTTATGGTGAAGAAAGAGGGACAGTACTTTGTCCTTTTAGTTACATTTTTTCTTTTTTTTTTGGTCATAATCTTTTAATCATTTTCATACGAAAAAAATATGGACTTGACTTTAATTGAATTAATTTATTGGTCGGAATCATGTGACATAATTATAGTCACTTCTGAAATTCATGACAAGGCTTGAACTCAACACCCCTCGATGTTATGAGGGATATTAAAGCCACACGTGACATAATGATAATCACCTCTAAAATTCATGACACAAGTCTGGAGTTCGAACCCAACACTTTTGGATGTTATAAAAGATATTAAAACCACTAAATTATTTTTACAAAAAAAATATATTGAAATTTAATGAATGTTGTAGAAAAATGGAAAGCAATAATATGAAAATAGCATAAAATATTTGTTTTGAGTGATTGCGACGGATTGAACAGATTATTCCACTTGTGGACGAGACCACTTTTTATTGACAACATATTAATCTTGTTTTTAATGGTGAAGGCAGAAAAATAAAACCAAACAAAAAATTGTGATGCAGATAAGAAAGAAATTTGATCCTCAATCAGATTATTAGGGGCAATGGAAAAAACAAAACTTATTGAAATAATATGAAAATAGCATAAATATGGTTTTAAAATAATTGCAAGTTGCAACGGGTTTAACAGATTAATCCACTTCTGGACAAGACTGCTTTTATCCATCATCTAAATAATTTAATTTTCAAAGGCGAAGACAAAAAAAAATAAAATAAAACAAAATTTACACTTTTAACTTTTTTTTTTTAAAAAAAGTAACAAAATAAATGGAAATCCATATCTTATAAACTCGAAAAACCAATACCTAAATAAATGGTTTTTTTTCTAAATTTTCGTATAAAATTTAAGCATATTGTTTGAATTTATTTGTTTCCATTTTTGTTTCCTCTTACCCCTAAATAATTGAGGAAATTCAACAGAAAACGCGCAAACCAAAGGAAAAGGTCAACGGAATTGGTACTTCTTACCACGTGGCGGCTTAACCTCTCTCACTGGTATATCATTCAATCAGAAACTGACACGTCACTTAGCACAAGTGGTCATCGCCGATAAAGCAGGAAGATTGAGGAGAAAAGAACAAAAAAAGGCCATCAACACTTTCCAAGCTGAGAAGACGATCTGGATAGCTAAAACCTAGCTGGAGGAATATTTTTATTTATTTATTATTAAGAGAAATAAAAGTTATAAAATAAAACCTCAAAATTAGTGTCTTCATACGACGAACGATTATTGTTTGATTCAGCTGAGAAGAAGAGACAGAGAGAGAGATGGGGCGTGTGGATTATCTGGCGATGAAGACAGACGTCGATACAGTTGCTTTAGTTAATTCCGACGTGGAGGAGCTCAAGATCGCCGCGAAGAAACTCGTTAGCGATGTTTCGAAGCTTGGTGGATTAGCCTTTGGTGTTTCTTTCGTCAAATGGATCGCTTCTTTCGCTGCCATGTGAGTTTTCAATTGGATTTTGCTTGTCTTTGATTTTTGTTTCTTTTATTTTCTCAAACGCACGAAAGAGTTTGATTTTCTTTGTGGGTTCTTTTGATATTCAACGACTGGCAACTTTTTTCATGTTGGGTCAATCGAAATTGTGAGAATTCGAGATTCTTGATTAGAAGGTCTATGCAAGTGAATCTGATGGGATCTTTAGCAACGTTTTGTTACTCTGTTATTAAGAGTTGGATATGATAAAACGTTTTGTTTGATACAGTACTGTTTCTGTCTACTGCACAAATTTAAAAGTGATTAAGAGTGAGAGACTTAATTTCCATTTGCAGTAATCCGACTGTCTCTTTTAGATTATCATGGAAGAAAGGGATTTGTTTCTTAGTTGTGCTGCAAAAATTTACTCTCTTTTTTTCTGTGTTTGGTGTTTTGATGCAGTTACTTGTTAATATTGGATCGTACCAATTGGAGAACCAAGATGCTTACATCACTCCTTATACCATACATCTTCCTCACCCTTCCTGGTGTGATTTTTAACTTCCTCAGGTAACACAATCTTTCTTTTCTTGTTAAAAGGATATCTTTCTATCTCACAACATATTTTTACACTCAATTCTATAAATAGCATTGGTTAAGTGAAAGTTTCTCTTTCTGTTATCAGTGGAGACGTTGGGAAATGGATTGCTTTCGTTGCAGTTGTACTCAGACTTTTCTTCCCAAAGCATTTCCCAGGTGATGAGAATCTCCTCCTATCTCTTGCTGCGCATTCTTCATTTACATATTTTGTATTATTGTCACAAATATCTTGAAATGTTTAGTCTTAGGGTAGAAACGTGTACACTTTGAGGTAGATGTCTTCCTTGCATTTAAGTGACTCCCCCACTATTTTGCTAATAGCTGAAAGAAACTTAAAAGTCTCACATTTTTTTCTTCTATGGTGCTAAAAATTGGCAGACTGGCTTGAGCTGCCGGGTTCTCTGATCCTTCTACTGGTAGTTTCTCCACACTTCCTTGTTCACCATATACGTGGAGCCTGGATTGGTTCTGTCATCAGCCTTTTCATAGGATGTTACCTTCTTCAAGAACATATCCGAGTATCCGGTGGGTTCAGGAATTCGTTCACGCAGCCTCGTGGAGTTTCAAACACTCTAGGGATCATCCTTCTTCTGGTCTACCCTGTTTGGGCTCTAATCATTCGTGTCTCATAAGCACCATTCCTCTTCCCATCTCCAAGTTGTGGTGTGTTCTTCCTCTGCTTGTCCAATAAACTCTCGTGAAAACATCGAGCAAGAACCTCGGAAATCTTTGGTGTTCCTTTGTTCTTGCTTCTGTTACGTACCCCAAATACTACTGCATCAAGCTCAATCAATGTTCCACATATAAAAAAAAAGAATCTCATTTTTTTAAACTATTTGTTTGTTTACTATTGTAAGACCAATTTCTACATGTTCTGAAATATTCTGTGTAAATCGCTTATGGATTCTGTTTCATACATGATATATTCGCACTCGTGGAATGTTTGTCGTTTTGGTATAGCAAAAGGTTAAATGAACTTACACACTGTTCAGAACTCTGGAAGACAAGAATTATAGATTTCATGTCGTTTGTTGTCTATGCTGTGAAGAGAAGAAAACATTTTAATGACATGTCGCTCGGCATACGCACATGTGGAATGGGTGGCGTTTTTAAATAGCGAAAGGAGAAGAACTACGCGCTGTTTAAATTTAGAATAACTAAACTTCATGTCGTTTATATGTAGGAGACGTCCTTAAACCTTAACCCTAGTTCGGCTTCATTATAAATAAGTTACTCTCCGCCGATTTTAAGTGTATATGTCTTCTCCGATCTCATACATCAACCCTAATTTGATTTTCTGGCTCTGCTACTTTTTTTTCTTTGTCTTTTAGATATCCTTTTATCATCGTATTGTTATCTGCATATCATCGTTCTGTTTGGTTTATTTATTTATTTCATGTCTCTTTAGTCCGATTTGAGTTCTTATTTTGTGTTATACTTTTTGTGGATTTACGAAAGAGGGAAAAGGGTTTCTCAGTGATGAACAACCATAGATGACGAGTCCGATCAATCCATTCTTTAAATCGTGGGGACAAACGAGGCATTTGTCTGAGAGGAATCTTTTTTTTTTTTCAATCTAATTTGAATTTTCTGCTAAGCGTTTTGAAACATCTTTCAAAAGAAAAAAAAAAGAAAAAGAAAAGGCATGATGAGGATTGTTTATTGTCATCTGATTCATGATGAATTAAGACCTCCTACTCATTCTGAGTGCCTTTAATTTTTGTCTCTTAACTTTACTGTTTTAAAATCTGAATTCGAAAACTACTATGTATCAATTCAAATATGATTCCATAATTACCATTATTTTCGTTTTAAAAAGTTGATTGGTTCTTTACACTCTAATTGGAAAATTACCGATTTGCATATGTTTTAATTCAATTTGGCCCAATAGATTGTTTAATTTGTTATTCCAAAACTCTAACAGTCATTGCTACTAGATTGCAAAACAAAAATTTAGTCTCTCTGATTTTATGCGTAGGTGAGAGTAAATTGTAATTTCGTGGATAAACAGATCAGATGTAATCAGTATTTTGAAAATATTAAAGCATCAACGATGTAGAGCTTGTATGAACGAATATTCTGGTTAATAATGATCAGCATAATTTGGGCCCAAAAGAAAAAAATTTAAATTAAATTTGGACAAAAAGACTTGTACATAGTCAAAAGTTGTTGACTAAGAGCATTTCCCTAAGTTTTTTATAACAAACAAAATTAATATTTTAATAAAATTTAACTATTTAATTAAATCAAAATATTTATTAAAAAATTAATCCAATAATAAATTGACATGTGTCAAAAGAGTTTTTAAAACTCCTGTTTAGAAAACGGTTTCTAAGAATATGAGTATGTTAAATATTTCTTTAATATTAAATTATATAATAATTTATATTGTTGAGATTTATGTGAGTTTTTTAAAAAAAATTGGTGATTAAGAGTAGGCAATGTTAAGCTAAGAATAAAAAGTGGGTGCACAACCTATTTTCATACATCAAAAATATACTGACTTAAAACATCTAAACTTTACGTCTATATTTAAATCCATATTTTAGAAAATTTAATGTTTTAATCCATACAACTGAAAATTGTAAATTTTTTTACACCTAAAAATAAAGTTCAGAGAACATAACCGAATGGTTTAAACTAAATTGTATTTAATTAACCCATTAAGTAAACCGTAAATAATTAATTTAGTATATAAACCTTGTTTAAACCCGATTTCAACCCGAAATTGAGCAATTTCGCCCGATCATAATCCAATTTTGATAACCCACACCCGATTAAAACCACTGAATACCCGATTAAAAACAAAAATTCCTAAATCCACCTAAGTGTGAAGAACAAACCCTAAAAATCCTAAAATCGCGACATCTCTAAATCGATCCACCCGATATCAATAACATACGATGGAAATGCCGGCTGAAGCGAACAATCCTGATGAAACGAACGTTCGTAGAGGTGAAGGGAATTACCTTATTTGCTGAAGCATGGAAACAACGAAAATATCGCCTGAACGAATTCAAATTCGATTTTGAAACTTTTACCATGATTTGAGCACTACACCAACAGACTGTGAGCACACCTATAACTCTATTTCGAATTGCATTGGAGGATCCGGTGGAGCACGAGCTGCCGCTCATTCTGGGAATTTAGGGTTAATATAGATTGAAAACAAAGAAAGAAGAAGAGGAATGAAATATGGGCAAATCGCGGGTTTAAAGAATGATGAAGAAAGAAGTTGGGTTTCAGCTATGTATAATCGGATTTTTTAATAATCCCAGTTTAATTTTTTTTGGTTCAGACTGGTTATCATATGGGTAACTATGAAAACCGCTATTAATCGGGATTGGGTGTAAATATGTTTATAATTTTCAGTTGTGTGGATTAAAACATTAAACTTTCTAAGGTGTGAGTTTAAATAGAGACCTAAAGTTTGGATGTGTTTAAGTCGTATAGTTTCTGGCGTGTGGAAATAGGCTATGCGCCCATAAAAAGTGAACAAAGTATTTGTTGAATTTTACAAGATTTCTGCGCATTAATCCCGTTGCAACTAAAATCTCACTGCACTTGTTGAATTCTATAATCTTTATCTAAGTAATATTTAAATTTTACTCTTAACATATTGAAAATAGACAATGCATTCATCTGCAACTTGTATCGTCCATCATAATTCTTTAGTTAACAACACTGTTTTTGCCAGCCTTCTCCATAACCTTTGCAATTCATCAATTTCCCTCTCTTCATTTGCAAAAATGGTTCCAACCTGAGCAATCCCTTCGAATGTGCTGATCATTATAGTCCTACTTTTAAAGTTTCTCACCACAACATCTATCGTCATGGAAATACTTCTCCTCAAGTCCATTGTATTCATTCTTGATTGCAATTTTCAGTGAATATCGTCCTGGTGAGTACAATAGCACAAATAATACCTGCAGGGACAAGCAAAAGAAAGTTTGGATAAGAGAGTTTCTACAACTACGAAACTACATAATCAAGTTAAGAGCATTGAATATCTTACCATTACCAGCAACATCATTAGTAGCATTTGCAACTTGCTTGACTAGACTGACACCAATGTTCTTCATATATCTTTGAACTCTATGTTTTTAGAAACGGTGACATCATCTTTTGTCACTTTGGGAGCTCTCCGACTTTGCTCAATCACAACACTATGTCTCTTGAAAGTTAGCATAACAGTCAGACAAACTAAATCAGACCAAACTAGCATTGAGATCATAGAAATTGAAGAGATAAAACACACGAGTCACACAAATCACATGATAGGAAACATTTCAGTTTTTGCAATAAAGATAAAACTCTAGCCAAATCATATGTATAGATCAGTTATAAATACGTACCTTGGGACTCATAGTGATTATATCAGCATCGGCAAGCTCGTACACAATAGTTACAGACAAAACAAAATTACTTTGTGTTACTTGCAATCCTGAGAACAGAGAACAAGAACAAGAGAAAACCAAAATTAATCCAAAAATAAAACAAGAAGACTGAGAGAATCCATACGAAATTAAGTAGACTAGATCGATTTAATTCACCATATCCTTTTATTGTTAAAGTAAACCCATTAGAGATAAACGTCGATGGGAGGAAGAAATTGATTTCTTACCTAGTTTTTAGAGGCGAGATTTAAAACAAAACGATACATGGTGACTAAAAAGGAAGAAGGTGAACGATGAGGAAGGTGAAAAAAAAAATTTGGAACAAGCAAGCTCGGATCATTTTGAGAAGATGAATAAAAAGAGACATGAGATGTCTCAACTTTATTTTCATTTTTTATTTTTTTATTTTTTTCATTTTTAAGTGAGACAAAAGGCAAAGTGTTTCTGGAGAATATGTGACGCTGGCTCGAATAGTTTCTAGAGAAAATACTGACTTTTGTAAATATTATCCACGTCAGCATCTCAGATTTAGACAATATCTATATTTCCACATACAAGTTTGACACGTGGCGAACAAACAACCTTATACTAGTGGAACAATCCAATGAAAAAATTCGAACTTATCCGACCTTATCTTAGCCCAAAATAATAAACTCTCCCCTCCGATTATTACTTCTCAGCTTCGCATCATCTTCATCACTCAAACATACACAAACATCTGAGACTTGTCATCATGGCAACTTCTCTCCAAGCCGCCGCAAATCTTCTTCAGCCGGCTAAGATCACCGCTTCTCCTTCTCGCAACATTCACCTCCGATCAAACCAAACCGTGGGAAAGTCCTTTGGCCTGGAATCTTCACCAGCTAGACTCACTTGCTCCCTCCACTCTGACTTCAAAGACTTCGCCGGAAAATGCTCCGATGCCGCCAAAATTGCCGGTTTTTCTCTCGCCACCTCTGCTCTCGTCGTCTCGGTATAACTTCACATTCTCATTAAACACAGAAACTTAACAGAATGTGATAGGAGTTTCATTCATCAATCTCGGTATCAAATTCATAATGGATTTTGTTTGGATTTTACTCATTTGAAAGAAGATGGATTTTTAATTTTTATATTATAGACATGGATAAAGCTAATGAAACATAGACAAATCCATGTATTCTCGATTAGTTTCGATGTTATAGGAGCATTGCAATACTTATGATTTAGTTGCATATTCCATATGGAACCTAAACTTTAGGTTTTTTAAAAAATATATATTTGGGAAAATGAAGGGGGCAAATGCGGAGGGAGCACCAAAGAGGCTAACGTACGACGAGATACAGAGCAAGACCTACATGGAGGTTAAGGGGACTGGTACCGCGAACCAGTGTCCGACTATCGACGGTGGCTCTGAGACATTCTCGTTCAAGCCTGGTAAGTACACTGGCAAGAAATTCTGTTTTGAACCTACTTCCTTCACCGTCAAGGCAGATAGCGTCAGCAAGAACGCCCCGCCGGATTTCCAAAACACCAAGCTCATGACCCGTCTCACTTACACACTCGATGAGATCGAAGGACCATTCGAGGTTCATCTTTAGTCACTTAATGCAATCTCATTTTCTACGTGTTGCCTCTACCGCAAGAAACAGGCAAGTCAAATCAAATTGAGTTGTTCATTTAACAGGTTAGTTCAGATGGTAGCGTGAAATTCAAGGAAGAAGATGGGATTGATTATGCAGCAGTCACAGTCCAGCTTCCTGGAGGAGAACGTGTGCCATTCCTCTTCACGGTTAAGCAGCTTGAGGCTTCGGGCAAACCGGACAACTTCAGTGGCAAATTCTTAGTTCCTTCGTACCGTGGCTCGTCTTTCTTGGACCCAAAGGGACGTGGTGGATCCACTGGGTACGATAACGCAGTGGCTTTACCTGCCGGAGGCAGAGGTGACGAAGAAGAGCTGTCCAAGGAAAACGTCAAGAACACGGCGGCTTCGGTCGGAGAGATCACGTTAAAGATCACAAAGAGCAAACCGGAGACAGGAGAAGTGATCGGAGTGTTCGAGAGTCTTCAGCCGTCGGATACTGACTTGGGTGCTAAGGTACCAAAGGATGTGAAGATCCAAGGGGTTTGGTATGGTCAGATTGAGTGAGTTTTAGAATTCAAAACTCTTGTCAAATTGTATTGAAACCTCTTCCTTTATATTAATAAAAGTGCTCGATAAATAAACTATATGGTTGTTATATGTATAATTTGATAAATTTTCAGTTAATTTCTAGTTACAAACATACACGCGAGTTTAACGAACCGTGGGAAACGGAACATGGATTTGAACGAGACAACGAAGATTGAGTTAGGTATTGGTTACACATTATGATTTATCATGAAAATGGGAAGTTGTTAGGACTTGAAAATATGCTGTCGAATTATTTCCCTTTATTAATAGAAAAATAAGGTTAGGTGCATTCGAGTTGGGTATGTTTGAGTATTATAGATGAGTATGATTAATATTTTTCTGCATTTTCTTCTTATAATCAATTCCAAGTTGAGTAAGTTTTTTATTAACTATATGGTTGGACTACGTTTGTTGACTGGAACTAGCAGCCATATAGTATGTCAATTTTGGTATATATTCTCTCAATTTTAAAATAATTGACGTTTTATTATTTTCACACAAATTACAACATAAATTAAAATATAATTATATATACATTATTTTGTTGTTATTAACAATTATAATTTTAAACTAATAACAATTCAATAAATTCAATAAATTTTGTTTTTTGAAATTTGCAATTTATCATTACTAATTAATAAAACTGTATAGAAAATCTAAAACCTCTATCTTTACGAAACATAAATAAAATATAAGAATTATTATTTATAAAACGGAGAAAATACTAGTTTATAGATAAGAAAGTATTTATAAATTGAAAGTTTTACATTTGGCAGTTGATACAATATAGTCCCACAAAAAATATTAATTATATAAGACAAGTACCATTTAGTATATGATCAGAATCAACAATTATTCAAAACCAGCCAATTTGTTTCCATCTGTTGCTTGATAAATATTGCATTTGTAATTATTATGGTAAAGATATATAATTTTCAACATGAAAAAACTAAATTTCATCTTTATATTTCCCATTATCGTTGTCGTTATAATGTGGAAACATTGATAACACCTTATATGTTAGTATTTTCACTGGCTAATTCATCTCCTCATTAAAATTGAAAAAAGAAACAGCCAAACCTACTTAAAGTATACAATTTAATATAAGTTTTATAACGTAAAATTATTTTGTAAACAGCAAAGCAAAAGAGAATAAAGAGGAAACAACGTCCAATTGTCGTCACAGGTATGAAGAAGCTTTGGCCCAGCTTCTCTTTTCTTTATGCTTCAGTTTTTTTTTTTTCCTTTTTTTCGCGACGAATTTTCCAGGAAAACGAGTTGAATTGTTGCTTCTTCTTATTCTTCTTGTTCGGATGATGAAGAGAAACACAGTAGGCGCGAAAATCGGATGGAGCATGTGCCGGGATCGTTCGGCACCAGCGCCAGTTTCGCTCTGCGTTTCGGCCAAATCATTTTCTCTTCCGCTTCTCTCATTTATATGTGCTTGGTTTACGATTTCTATGACTTCACTACCTTCTGGTAATAATCCTACACGTTTCCCCCAAATTCTTGTTCGGTTATAATTAGCGAGTCAAGGGTTCTTGAAATTTCTCCGGTAATTATCAAGAAGTGAAAATTTTGACGATGGTTTTTCTTTGTTTTCATCAAACATTGGAGGAATCAGTTTGGTCTCTGTTTGTTGTTTTGATCAAAATAATGTTTTAGTTTTTATTATAAAAATGATTTCTGTTTATGATTTAGTGGTTGAACTTGCTTTGGTGAAGCTTGTGAGAAACAAATGAATCAAACAAACTAGTTTAAGCTTTATTTTAATTATATTTGAATTTGCATATTGATTCATAAAGAAATTGATTTTGATATTGTCTTAAAGCTATTTGACGACTGTGATGGCTTTTGTAACTCCATGGAGCGTCTCACTCGCGCTGGCCGATACATACTCTGTTTTAATGAAACAACTTCCTCAAGAACCAAGAGTTCTATCCATGGTTCTCGCCGGTGATATCGTAAGCAATGCAAAAGAATTTTTTTTAGTATATCTTCCTAAAAAATGCTTATTGTAATTTCTCATTCACATTCTATATATATATTGTAACAGGTACTGTCGTTTCTTTCTCTGGGTGGGGCTTGTGGTGTAGCCAGTGCAACCGAGATGCTTTCGTCTATGGGTGCACAGATCTGCGGCGATAACCTCTGTAGCCAATACCAAGTCTCGGCTACATTGGCCTTCTTGTGTTGGTTTTTGTTACTTGCTTCAGCTCTTTTCAATCTTTGGAGTTTACCTTCGTTATTATACTGACAGGGCTTCTTTATATAGATAGGAATCATAGTCATAGGACAAGAATGTACATTTTATTGACTCTAGAACATGTCCCATTTTGCAAATTAATTAAAGAACATGTGCTGTTAATTGTATTAATGTGAAATACACATTGGTCCTCCTGATTAACATCTCGCTTTGAGATTTACACTCTTGCCCTTAGATCGTGTATGTGGTCATGGGCCGAGAATTTTCCTCAAACTTAATGAGCCCGATACATTATAGAAGACGACGAATTGATGAAGGTTAAGAAGATGCTGTGCTGAACAAGAACGTATATTTTTACTTTGGAAAAGAAGAAAAAAAAAGGAAATATTTGTTGTTGAACCCCCAAAAAAGGATCAACTCATTATTTATTTCTTATCGGTTGATTAATTTGAATTTGGATATGAAAAATTGAAAATGAAGCTGATTGGGTTTAGGTTTATAAGGCCCAATGGGCTTCGCTCGAACTTAAATTACTACTACTCCACTCTCTCGCCCTTTTGACTTAGGATATGTTTTGTTAATTGTTATACATACACACATTTGTTTTTGCAGTTCAAGTAATCTGAGGAAACCTTAGAATTGCAATGTGCCATGCACTTGTCGAAGCAGTTGCGAAACTTCTATTGCTTGAAGAACTCGACATTTCGTATTGTTCATCTCCTGAAAGCTGTAGGCAACTCTTGAAGCTAAACTATCCTCCTGTGTCCCCTACGAGGATGATAAATTTGCCATAGCAATTGCAGAAAGCATGCCCCATCACGGGCTTGAAAGCCATTCTCTTGACGCTTGTCCTCACCTGGAACACCTTGATTTAAGCGAGTGCTGGGGCATTGACCTTGTCGGGGACCTCGAGAAGCTATGTTCTGAGAGGATCAGAGTTTTGAGACCCCCCCCAATGACTCAACCTCTGATGCTGAATATAAGATCTTAATAGGAATTTTCAGTATTTTTAACACCTTTTTACCGGAGAGTTTCTTGAACGAGTTTAGCAAGTTATATTGAATGCTCGTGACTTTGAGCCATTATCACATATATACACGCCGACATCTTTAAAAAATAACTTGTTGAAGTGAAGTATTAAAGAGCTGATCTACTGAACAAAAACGTAAGTTTTTCCTTTTTTTTTTCCGGAAAGAACTAAAAAGGAAATATTTCTTGTTGAACAAAGGAAAAGGAAACATTTGCTCTATAAAAGTGTGAAACCAGAAGATTATTATCTCAAAAAAATCGCACTAAATTGAATTTGCTTCCGATAAAAAAAAAAGAAAAACCATATTATGGTGGAAAGTATGAAAGAGATTCTTGAAGTTGAGAGCTGTATCAGAAACTTTCCATGGCTAATTCAGATGGTGAAGTCGAGAAGATTCCATGAATTCTGCGATCAACATATCACAGAACAGCGATGTTACTTCTGTTGCGATTGTATGATTCTTCCTTTATGCAAGCTCTGCTTAGAAAAGAACGAGCACAAAGACCATCTTACCATTCAAGTAAACAATTTTTCTCTTTATATATATATATATATTTTAACTGGTTACGCTCCCACATTTGTTGATGAAAACAATGATCCCTTTTGACATGAAAACATGTTTTACTTATGATTATTGGGTTTTCGAAATTGCAGGCATTTAGATGTTCGAGCCAGACAGGAGTAAAGAAGGAGACGATATCAAAATATATGGACATATCAGGGATACATATATATTCGGTGAACCAGTCTTGGATCGTTTTTATTAATAAGAGACGTGAGAATGATAATCATCGTTTTAGAAACAACGTCTCCCATAAATGCCAAGTCTGTGGATGGGCTCTTACCGCTGCTTCTTCTGCTTTCTGTTCTATAGAATGCAAGGTACATACATTATTGTAGTTATATATATAAATTTTGTTGGTTTTTGTATATCTAACACTATAATAATTGTTGATTTGACAGTTTAGGAACGCTCTAAATAGATCAGAACTGGATGAGATGATGGAGAGTTCAGAAGATGTTGTTAAACCCCTTGTGAAGAGAGAACATAGGAGAAAAGGGATTCCATATAGATCCCCATTCTACTAGCTAGTATTTAAATTCCAAAACGATTTTCAATTATATATATATATATACAATTATATAAAGAGGTTTCATATAACTGAGATTTAGACATGCATGTTGGAATATGGATTTTCTTTTCTTTTCTAAATCATGTTTAAATTGTTTAATCTTAATATCCTCAAATTGACAAATTCAGGTTTTCCGGTTTTTTAATATCAACTTTATTTGGATGATCAATGAGAATTCGAAGTAGTTGTTTTCGAATTGGTTGGATTGCTTTTTGTAATTTTGTGTTTCAACTCATAAACAAGTTATGGATCAATACTAATATATAAATGGTTAGAACCAATCTATTCATTATCAATTGGTTTTGAGTTAGAAACCAGTGATAAACCCGATAATCCTCTAATTTAAAATACCTAGGTCGACAATGACAAGTAGATATATATATATATATACAGTATACGATATATTGAAACAAAATCATAAAATAATTATATAGGTTTCTTTAGCAAAAAGATAAGCCAATTCTATTGGCGTGGGACAGCACATAACACTCCGGATCAGTCCAGAAAGAATATTACCTGATTACATCTTAACACTCAGTTAACATACATATTAATGATAATGATTCCATTTTTTGAATGATACTAGATTGTAGAATTCCAAATACCTCTAATTGCTACAATTCGTACCGTTCACCCATCAAGTTTCACGAAATATCTAGACATAAAAAAAAAGTTTCAGGAGATAGTCAGTAGGTTAAGTATGATTAAAGGTGAATATTTTTTTTTATTTTTTCCTTAAGAAAAAAATTATTTTACTACCTTCTCTCTGTTCCAAAAATTTTACATGGTATTATTTTTGTTCCAATATCACATGTTTATAAACCAAAAATATTTGACATTCACAATATAATTTTTATCACATGTTTATCTATCCAAATAATAATATTTAAAATTTAAATCAGTAACTTTTATAAGCCATATATACGTCATTAATAGGCATTTGCCATGCATTATAAGCCGATATAAAAGTTAAATAATTGATATACATAGTAATAACTAATTGTTAAATACTCCTCATTTTATTTATATGAGTAGTAACACGCAAGTATGAGTACTCGTCGATACTTTTATAGCCTGAAGATTTCAAACCGAAGTTTAAACTACTATATTATTAACATTTATTCCCATAAGTTTACTATGTAAAATGTGTACAATGATCTATTGTTATTTCAATCGTAGTATATGTCAATTATCAAACGTCAAATTTGAATAGCCAAATATACCGTATCGTAATGGTTATATAACGCATTAGTAATGGTCAGCCAAATTCTGTTCCATTTAATAACAGTACAAAAACAAAGATTATTGTTGTGTTTATTTTGTGAATCATGATGGTTATATAACGCCACAGTAAAGGTCAGCCAGATTCTGTTCCATGTAATATAATAGTACAAAACAAAGATCATTGCAATGTTTTGTGAATTGGGACTAGTTCTTCTTCATCATAGGACAAAATCGAACAAAATCGCTTTTATTATCTTTCAATTATCAGTCGCACAAACTAAAAAAAAAATACAGTTCGCCGGATACGTGGGTGATCCTATTCTCACACAACAGATCAAACTCTTTTTATTTTTAAACAATATAATGTTAATTAAAATAGAGGTTCATTTTAGCGGAAAATTTATTATAATACAGGTTCATAACTTCATATAATTGAAGCTTACGAATTTTAATACTCCTACTTTAGATACTATAAAACAATTCTTTTTGTAAAAAAAGTCCAGCGGAAAGCGATATTCTTCAACAAATCGATCCTAATCAAATAATTTAAATGTAACATTGTAACAAAAAAACTCGATGCATCGTTGTGGACCGTAATACTGTATAGACACTCAATAATTTCTGAGTTGAATTACATTATTGATGCACGTTCATACGAAAATTTAAATGAAACAATAAATGTGATGCACGTACATAAAGTTAAAGACCCGAATCTCTTGTTAGGTAACCCACGAAACCGAATGAATCTAAATGGGACTGGACCGACCCGACCCGTTTGGGCCCCACCCATGCTTAAGTCTCTGTAGTCTTCACGTGATGCTCCATAAGCCGAGCTTCGTTGCACCCCATCCGCCGGAGAATAAACGTCCACCCACCTAAGCCTTGTCTCCTTGCTCTGATTTTGTCTGCTCTCTCTTATGTTTTGCCACTTGGACTTTTTACTCCTTTCTTATCTCCTTCTTTGTCACGTCTCTTTCTCTCTCTTTCTCATAATACCCTCATGTTTTTTCCTCTGAATTACGACTCAAATAACACCGTTTCTTAGGTCTCATAAGAGGGGTACTCTTGTAATATTGATTCGACAATAAGATTACGTGAGCTGTCCTGTCTGATTTTGAGCACTAAACGACAAAAAACAAACGTTGCTTGAAGTTTCCGAATCACGAGGCTCCATTTTGCTAACTCGGTGTATATATAAAGCCCCACGAGTCTTGTGTCTTCTTAAAAACACAGACTAGATCTTCTTATCTCTCTTTCTCTCTATCGACAAATCTTCTTATACTCACGAGTCAAAATTACACGAAATGGGAGCTTGCGGTTCAAGTGAATCTCGAAGAACGGAGACGGCGAAGCTGATATTACCAGACGGGACGTTACAAGAGTTTTCATCACCTATGAAAGTATGGCAGATTCTTCAGAAGAATCCTACGAGCTTTATTTGTAGCTCTGACGATATGGACTTCGACGACGCTGTTATCGCGGTCGGTGGCAGCGAGGATCTCCGGCCTGGAGAGCTTTACTTCGTTTTACCGTTGACATGGCTGAATCATCCATTAAGAGCAGAGCAAATGGCGGCTTTGGCGGTTAAAGCGAGCTCCGCGCTTACGAAAAGCGGTTGGAGTTGCGGCGATGAAGGTGAAGCGAGAAAGGTCTCTGGCGGTGAGTGTAGAGTTAAGAGAGTGAAAAGAAATGGTTGCGGCGGAAGAGGCTGTAATGGTGGTGGTAAAGGGAGGAGGAAGTTTACGGCGGAGTTGAGTTCAATAGCAGAGTAGGGGTAATTTGGTCAGAAAACGTGTAAATTGTAAATAGAGAGTTTGACTTCTTTTTATCTTGAAAGATAAATATATCCAGTTGATTTCGCTATTTAATACTAGTTCTTTATAGAAATGGACTAATTGAGACTTCAATCACGAGGATGAAGTGATTCAGAGCTCATAAATTGCAATTGCATACAGTTCAAAAGAGGTTAAATTCAATCCTCTCTGGCTTTTCTTGGTCAACACCGCGTAATGGTCCGTTTACATACATACATACTTACGCTTTTATCCTCCGCTCGTTAATATCGTTATGACACTGACAATTAGACTAAACGACACCGTTGGCGTTACTTCCATTCAAAATGCCCATTATCTGTAATCAGATACAATAAAGCCTATTAATGAGCCCGGCAAAATCTGGAAAGCAAAATCAACATTGACCCATGACATTGACAATATTGTTTTACAATGTTACTTAACTTTTTAAATTTTTATTTTAATTATACATAATATATTGACTAAATTATGCTATTTGTGATTCTTTAGGTTCTGATTAATATTTGGAAAGAAGATTTTGATTAAGATTTGAATATATTGGTTGAAAATAATAAGCCGAACAATGGTGAAAATAAACAAGAATAGTTTATATAATGTGTTATTAATGTAATTTTATCATTTATGATGTATTGCTAACTTAACTTTTTCCTTTTGATGTAATTATATATTATATTTTAGAAATAAATCAAAATTTTAATTTTACTATGTATAAACTTAATAAATTAATTTTTAATAAAATTAATTTATTAACTTGCAATTGATCTGTGAGTTAAACGGGATTCGGTGATCCGGAAAGTAGTCCGGTTAAATATCCGGATTGGATTCAAAAACATTGTGTTATAGAAATAGGCCAGGTTTGTTAAAAAGTAGAATAGAAGTCCATGGCCCATTTTTGTTGTGGGCTATATAATACGTGCCAGGGTTGGAAAATGTAGATTATTCTAACTTAGAGTTGATTTGCGTTTAAACAAACTATTTAGGGGCTTAACTGCAAATCAGTTTAGATTTTCCGACCACAGAAATGTTGTTTCCGCTTAGGCAGTTAGGCGCAGCAGCAGCGTAAACCACTCCTTATAGATACCGGAAACGACGTCGTGGGGCGGAGCAATGGCGAGACTCGCCTTTGCCTCTTTGCCGCCGTTAACTTCAGTTTGTACTCTCCGTCGTCATTTCTCCGTTTTCGCCCCCGTTGATTCGAAAACCCCCGAAATGCCCCGCTCTTATCACAGCTCCCTCGAAGTTATCGGCGGAGGAAGCGATCGTTTCCTCCCGGCTCTTAAAGAGTCACTCGCCAAAGCCTACGAAGCGTTTCCTCTAGTCGGATTCAACCGCCACGTGGAGACCATCTACGCCGCTTTCTTCCGCTCTGTTCCTTCCGTCAGACTCCGCCGCGAGTGCCTCCGCACGAAAGACAACGGCTCCGTTGCTCTTGACTGGGTCGCCGGAGACGACAGTTTCCTTCCTCCTGAATCTCCTCTCCTCATTTTGTTGGTACATTCTCAAACTCCTTAACTAAAGAATCGATTTTTATTACCAAAAATTGAATCTTTTTTACTTGAAATGTGTAGCCAGGTTTGACTGGAGGAAGCCAAGATTCGTATGTGAGACATATGTTGTTACGGGCTCGAAGTAAAAATTGGCGTTGTGTAGTGTTCAATAGCAGAGGTTGTGGAGATAGTCCTGTAACTACTCCTCAGGTTTTTGATTCCTCTACTCTTTTCTTTGATCCATCTTTTGTTCTGTAATCATGATCACAGTCTCTGACTGAAGTATGTATGGTACTGTTAATGCAGTTCTACTCGGCTTCGTTTTTAGGAGACATTAGTGAAGTGATTGGTCATGTTGGTGATAGATTCCCAAGAGCTAATTTGTATGCAGCAGGATGGTCTCTTGGAGGCAACATTCTTGTTAACTATCTTGGTCAGGTTTAGCTTTTTTTAAACCCCCAATGAGCTTTTTTAAAAAGTGCATGTAGATGCTTGCAGGTTTTGATCTTGTTCTTCTGTTGCAGGAATCTCATAACTGTCCTCTTTCTGCTGCTGTTTCGTTGTGCAATCCTTTCGATTTGGTTATAGCGGATGAAGATTTCCACAAGGGTTTTAACAATGTTTATGATAAGGCCTTGTCGAGATCTCTTCGTAGGATCTTTAGCAAGTAATTGTTGGTTTTCTTCCACTATCTTTTCTTCTTGCCGGTTAGTTAGTCATTTGTCACATATAGTTTCATCTCTCTGCAGACATTCTCTTCTTTTTGAGGATATAGGAGGTGAATTCAACATTACCATGGCTGCAAATGCTGAGACGGTTAGGGATTTTGATGAAGGCTTAACCCGAGGTTAGGTTCTTCTACATCAAGGAATATCTCTTTGTTGGTATATCGATAAGATTACAATGGAGTCTTGAGGTGCAATTTATTTTTCTTCTATGTAACAGTCTCATTCGGTTTCAAAACCGTGGATGAGTACTATTCCAAGTCGAGCAGCTCCAATGCTATAAAACATGTCCGTACGCCCTTGCTTTGCATTCAGGTGAATCCCTGAATAAATGAGTGATGAACCCATAAGCTTTAGAAATTAGAATTTCTTTGTATGTTCATGTGTTGTATGATATGAAAATGCAGGCAGCAAATGACCCGATTGCTCCTGATAGAGGGATCCCTCGCCATGACATCAAGGTAAGAGACGAATGATCAAAAGGCTCTTCATTCACAGAAAAAGTGATGATTTGTGGGTCCATCTAACAATTGTATATGTCAGGCAAACCCAAACTGCATGTTGATAGTAACACCAAGAGGAGGGCACTTGGGGTGGGTGGCAGGCGCGGAAGCTCCAAGCGGAGCTCCTTGGACCGACCCGGTGGTAATGGAGTTTCTGCAACATGTAGAGAGTTGTGGAACCATTAGTGAGGAGAGGTTCTTGGAGGATGTTCACCAAATTCAAGTCTAGTTCTGTTGATTATGTTTCACTTATACACATTATTGTTGTGAACGAGAATTATAAACACGCAAAGAATCATGGTATATAAGACTTCTAGCATTTCAAGTCTATCTTCAGTTTCCTACTAACTAAACTTTCATATTCTTAATACGTGATCCTTAGTCAAATTCATGCCACCCATTTTCATCTATCTGTTAGTTATTGTTGGTTCTGCATTTGACTTGGTCTCTAGACAGAGTTTTAGCGTTAGAATAAAGACATATTCTATAGGTAAGTAGTTGCTGGATAATAGCTGAAGTCTGTTGTTTTTTGTTGAATCTGTTGTTTCTATTGTGAAAAATCTCTGATAGTGTAGGAGGCACTAGTGTTTGTAAACAAGCTATTTAAAGCGATGAACTCATGAATAAACGTAAGCATTCCAGTCTTATTATTATGTTTTCATTCTCTGTTATTGACATCTGGTATCAGAGCCTTCAAGAGCAATAAGACTAACGTGAAAGAGAGAACTAAACACAGAGTGCAATGGCAAACGAACAGAGCATGCTTTCAATACCGAAATTTGACAATGATTGGGAACATTGGAGGAAAACCTATTGCGGTCCAAAGAATGGTGGGAATTGATCGAGAAAGGCTACATTGAGCCAGCCCGCGGAGAGATACTAAACAGAGCTCAAAGGCAAGAGCTCGCGGAGAAGAAGTTGAGTGATCTTAAGGTAAAAAACTACCTTTTCCAAGCGGTCGACAAATCAATTTTGAAGACGATTATCCAGAAGGATACAACAAAATAACTGTGGGATTCATTGAAGACGAATTATCAAGGAAACGAGAGGGTGAAGAGATCACAACTTCAACGTCTAAGGAGAGACTTCGAAGTTCTGGAGAGATGAAGGACACAGAAAGCATCGCGGAATACTTCTCAAGGGTATTACTCATTGCAACAGATATGAGGAATCTCGGAGAAGAAATGCAAGATGTCAAGATCGTCGAGAAGATCTTACGCACATTGTCAGAGAAGTTCACCTACATCGTTTGTTCAATCGAAGAATCCAAAGAAGACTAACTTCGAAGAACAAGTCCGAGAGGAAGATGAAGCTTCTTCAGAGGAAGAGGCAGAGGACGAGGAAGGACATGAGCTCTGTTCAACAAATCCATGGTGGAATGCTACAAGTGTCACAAATTAGGACACTTTCAATTCGAGTGTCCTAATATGGAAAGGCAAGTTCACTACGCTGTAGCTAATAAAGAAGAGGAACTTCTACTAATGGCGCATGTAGAATTAATGGGATCAAAAATGTAGGATCTCTGGTTTTTAGACAGTGTCTGTAGTAATCACATGACGATTATGAAGAAGTGGTTTTTTGAACTTAATGAAGAGTTTCAGCATTCAGTAAGACTTGGTAACAACTCGCAGATGATAGTTCAAGGGAAAGGCAGCATCAAAGTCAGAATAAATGGGCTAACACAAATCATTCAAGACGTCTACTACGTTCCAGATTTGAGCAACAATCTGTTAAGCGTAGGACAACTACAAGAAAGAAATCTTACCATATTGATACAACAAGGAGTCTGCAAGGTCTATCATCCAAAGAAGGGAGTCATAATCGAAACTCAGATGATCAGGAATCGAATGTTCGGAATTGCTGCACAAGGAGTACAAGCCGAGTCCTGTCTTCAAGTAGTGACTACAAATGATATACATCTATGGCATTGTAGATTCGGGCACCTAAATTACAAAAGCCTACGAGAATTAAGCTCCAAGAAGATGGTGAAAGGGCTTCCTCAGATCGAACCATATAAGAAGGTATGTGAAAACTGTCTAATTGGAAAACAGAAGAGGAAATCATTTCCAAAGAAGAGCAGCTGGATAGCAACACGAAATCTGCAGCTGATTCATGCAGACATATGTAGCCCGATTACTCCAGCATCAATCGGACAGAAAAGGTACATTCTTACATTCATCGATGATCACAGTCAAAAGATGTGGAGCTACTTGATCACGCTAAAGTCAGAAGCACTACAAGTGTTCAAAAACTACAAGGCAAGTGTGGAGAAAGAAACAGAATTCTCCATCGCGGTACTGAGAACAGATCGTAGAGGAGAAATCTACTCAACGGAATTTGAAGAATTCTGTAAAACACAAGGAATCAAACGCCAACTCACGGTAGCCTACACTCCACAACAAAATAGAGTAGCAGAGAGAAGGAATCAAACAATCATGAATCTAGTTCGCAGTACCGCGATGGAGAATTCTGTTTCTTTCTCCACACTTACAGTTACTCGGCCTGATCTTGTGTTCGCAGTGGGACTTGTAAGTAGATACATGGAAAATCCAATAGAAGATCATTATCAAGTGGTCAAGAGAGTACTGAGGTATGTAAGGAATTCTACAGAGCTTGGAATTCTATACAAGCGTGGGATAAACAGAGAGTTTCAAGCATACACAGACAGCGACTACGCAGGAGATTTAGATGATCGCAAAAGCACATCAGGTTTTGTCTTCAAGATGTCTGGAAGAGCTATTTCGTGGAGCTCAAAGAAACAATCGATTGTTGCCCTGTCCACAACACAAGCAGAATACATTGCTGCAGTTTCATGTGCCACACAGGGAATTTGGTTGAAGAGAGTATTGAAAAGCATTGGAGAAAAACAGAACGACTGCATTGTCATTAAGTGCGACAATAGCTCGGCTAGTCAACTCTCGAAGAATCCAGTTCACCATGGACGTAATAAACACATTGAGGTACATTTTCATTACTTAAGAGACTTAACCAAGGAAGGGAAGGTGAAGCTGGAGCACTGTGGAACACAAGATCAATTGGCGGATATCATGAAAAAGACAATAAAGTTGGATTCATTCAAGAAGTTAAAGGAGCTACTCGGGTTAGTTGAAGTACCAAAGTAAACTGTTACTCTGCGAGTATCAGTTTAGGGAAAAAATTTGTTAGTTATTGGTGGTTCTGCATTTGACTTAGTTTCTAGACATAGCTTTAGCGTTAGAATAAAGACCTATTCTATAGGTAAGTAGTTGCTAGATAATAGCTGAAGTATGTTGTTTTTTGTTGAGTCTGTTGTTTCTGTTGTGAAAGATCTCCGATAATGTAGGAGGCACTAGTGTTTGTAAACAGGCTATTTAAAGCCGATGAAATCATGAATAAGCGTAAGCATTCCAGTCTTATTACTCTGTTTTCATTCTCTGTTACTGACATTATCTCCATTTTTTTTTTGTAAGTTGCCACGATGAATTCAGATTATGTAAATCTTTATACCTTTGGATAACCTTTGAAATGAAGGAACATAATCAATTATGCAAAAAAAAATCCATGAATGAGATATTTAAAATTATAGTTAACTAATGTATACTGTAGTACTTGAAAAGAGCACAAGACATGAAATTGGTTTGCTCTAAGAGTTCAAATTTCAGGTTTGAAAGTTTTTGGGATTTCAATTTTGCATCAAACTTCGATTACAGATATTCTTTTTCACAAGTCAAGGAAACATTATCAGTTAAAAATCAAGGTGGCAACACACGTGGTAGTTTTTTTGTAGCTGAGGCAAACTATAAATGACGTGAAGTATATCTCTAATCAACTTCGACATTCGTACTTGCGTATGTGATTGTGCGGAATCTGAAACTTGTATACAACGGCGGTGTTGAAGATGGCTTTCACGGATCCAGATCTGAGAGGACATGATATTGGGTGCGGATTCGCTATCTCTCCCGTCTTTGGTGTTCCACCTCTATTCCGGTGACTTTTCCAACTGTAGAGGTTTGGGAGCTCTAGTCATTCCCTCTTGTGGATGTGGTTTCAAATGTTGTGGGTTATAGGCTTTGCGTTTTGGTCCAAGCTTTACAAGCTTTGGATTACATCGAAGGACTCTCGAGAGAGGTCCAAGCGTAAGTTTATGTCAGTAATACGACGACATACATGTGGCTTTCGTTGATTTCGTTCTTGCGGATCCAGATCCGAAGAGGACAGGATCTGGTAATCAAGCGTAACTGTGAGGATCTTTCAATGTTGTTGTTGTTGTCCGGATATTGTGATCGTTGGATTGTATTCTTGGAATAGTTGTGGATCAGACCATTGCTTTTTGGAGGGTCGTTTTATTTTTTTTGTTTATGTAGTGTCCAAATAAGAATCAATTGGGTCAGTCCAAAACTTATCCTTAGTGAAGTTTTGGATATGTAATTCTCTGGCATTGTGTACTCGATATCATGAATGAAGTATGAAAATTCTCTAGTTTTCATTTTTTCATACACCAAACAATATCGTTTGTAATAGAATATAATATTATAGTCCTATTTTTATTAAATAATAATCTGAATAGAGATTTCAGATCTAAGTTTGTGTTTCTAAGGCAACAAAGATGGTTATATTGATTGAAAAAGTTTACAATTAAGATTTTGGGTGTTGTATATTATTACTTGAGGAGTTCGAATCATGCCCAAAATCCTTATTGTATTACTTATTGAACATAATTAGGAATGACATAAGTATTATTAAAATAAAAAATAATCTTTCGTAAGTGAAATTAATGCCCATAAACACTTGAGATATATTGTAATTACAGTTTTACATTATGAAATATTAAAAGTTATATTCGACAAAATACAACTTCTTGTCAAAATAATTATCAATAACCTTTCATCAAAGCGGATTCACCTGATTAAACAAGAGGGAGTGGTTAGATAACTCGATTCGAACGTCCGGCACTATAAATTAGCGTTTTACATCATGCAATATTCTGTTCTTTTTAAATGAATAGCATAAATAAAACAGAAGAAAAAACAAGAAAAAGAAAGAATCTAGACTTACTCGGAGTTAATAGTGGATCACTACTTTTCAAACAAACAACTTAGCACGTCTTTGAAAGTGCCAAACACGAAGCCAATTGTAAAGATAATTTAATATATACACAAAACGATCATATATATAGGGTTGTCATCTTGAACTATATCATAAGTTCATAACCATAAGAAAAAATAAGAGGAAAAAAATACGGGTAGGATGAAAATCTCAAGAATGATGGGACTAAGACATTGCCTGGTTTATGTCGTGGTCTTTAGTGCCATCGTGGCTACAGCATACCCTTACTCATCCACTCCAACACCACACCCAATACAATATAGAAGACAAAGCCCTAAGTACACACCACATCCAAAACCATACGATTACAGTTCTCCATCATTTATTCCATATTATTCTCCTTCTAAGATAAACTACAGGTTTCCACCACCACCATATACTTACAGCTCGCCACCACCTCCTCCATACTACTCTCCTTCCCCGAAAGTAAACTACAAGTCTCCACCACCATACGTCTACAGCTCGCCACCACTTCCTCCATACTACTCTTCTTCTCCGAAGGTAGACTTCAAGTCTCCACCACCACCATACGTCTACAGTTCGCCAGCATCTCCTCCACACTATTCTCCTTCCCCTAAAGTAGACTATAAGTCTCCACCATCACCATATGTCTACAGCTCGCCATCACCTCCTCCATACTATTCTCCTTCTCCTAAGGTAGACTACAAGTCTCCACCACCACCATACGTCTACAATTCGCCACCACCTCCTCCATACTACTCTCCTTCTCCTGAAGTATACTACAAGTCTCCACCACCACCATACGTCTATAGCTCGCCACCACTTCCTCCATACTACTCTTCTTCTCCGAAGGTAGACTTCAAGTCTCCACCACCACCATACGTCTACAGTTCGCCACCATCTCCTCCATACTATTCTCCTTCCCCTAAAGTAGACTATAAGTCTCCACCATCACCATATGTCTACAGCTCGCCATCACCTCCTCCATATTATTCTCCTTCTCCTAAGGTAGACTACAAGTCTCCACCACCACCATACGTCTACAATTCGCCACCACCTCCTCCATACTACTCTCCTTCTCCTGAAGTAGACTACAAGTCTCCACCACCACCATACGTCTACAGCGCGCCACCACCTCCTCCATACTACTCTCCTTCCCGTAAGGTAGACTACAAGTCTCCACCGCCATCATACTTCTACAGCTCGCCGCCACCTCCTCCATACTACTCTCCTTCCTCTAAATTAGACTACAAGTCTCCACCACCACCATACATCTACAGCTCGCCGCCACCTCCTCCATACTACTCTCCTTCCCCTAAAGTAGACTACAAGTCTCCACCACCGCCATACGTCTACAGCTCGCCGCCACCTCCTCCATACTACTCTCCTTCCCCTAAGATAGACTACAAGTCTCCACCATCACCATACGTCTACAGCTCGCCGCCACCTCCTCCATACTACTCTCCTTCTCCTAAGGTAGACTACAAGTCTCCACCACCATCATACGTCTACAGCTCGCCGCCACCTCCTCCATACTACTCTCTTTCTCCTAAGGTAGACTACAAGTCTCCACCACCACCATACGTCTACAGCTCACCGCCACCTCCTTCATACTACTCTCCTTCTCCTAAAGTATACTACAAGTCTGCACCACCACCATACGTCTACAGTTCGCCACCACCTCCTCCATACTACTCTCCTTTCCCTAAAGTAGACTACAAATCTCCATCACCACCATACGTCTACATCTTGCCACCACCTCCTCCATACTACTCTCCTTCCCCTAAAGTAGATTACAAGTCTCCACCACTACCATACGTCTACAGCTCGCCACCATCTCATCTATACTATTCTCCTTCTCCTAAAGTAGATTACAAGTCTCCACCACCATTATACGTCTACAGTTCGCCACCACTTCCTCCATAATATTTTCTTTCCCCTAAAGTAGACTATAAGTCTCCACCACCACCATATATTTACAGCTCGCCACCACTTCCTCTATATTAATCTCCTTCTAAAATGGACTACAAATCTCCACCACCACCATATATCTCCAAAACTCCCTACTATTGATTCTTGAATGGCTTTGTTAACAAATAATATGATAACAATCATTTCTTTTAATATTTCTGGGGATTCTTCGATTGATGTTATTTTTGTTGATTATTTTGTCTCTTCATTCTTCTATCGTTGTTTCTTGTTCGAATATCTTATTATAATTTGATTTAATAAAGAGTTTTACCTATTTTCTATGGGCACTTGTTGTTTGAATTTTTTTAAAAACCGGACCTGAAATTTTGAGTACATACAGTTTCCTATATTCTTAGATGCCATCTTTATTAAGATTTCGGTATATCAGTTGCATATGTTTACAGAAACGTTAAAATGTGTTTGCTCTGTATCAAATTTCCTTAGTTGTAAGTTCGTACACCAATGATGCTTGGTGTCTTCAAAACTACCATAAAGTTTTTATTGTATTGAATTTGGCGTATATTTTTTTTTACTGATTTTGGCATATATGTTTAATATACATAATAGCATTTTGCTACCGCAGGAACGCAATTTCTATAACGTGGCCGAAATGGTCATTTGGAAAAAATAACATTAAGAAATTAATATAATAATTGAGAATGAGATTAGTAGAATATATATTAGTAGAATGTAGATAAATTTCTATCTTTAACTATGTAAACGGCATGTAGTGTAATGATTGCATTACATTTTTAATTCTATGATATAATTATATATATATTTGTCTTTTAACACTGAAAACATAACCTATCAAACCAAATTTTCTACGAATACTGTTAGACTATGAAAATACCATAAAAAAAGAAGAAATAACTTTTTTTGTATATTTTATTGTTATAAAAATGAGTTTCAAAGCCGTGTTTTATAACCTTAGATCAAAACTGAAAAAGATCATGGAGAACTTTAACTCACATGTCAATCATAATAAAAGATTCATTAATCACCTTGTCACATATAACTTATGTTTTGATCAATTCAAAAACAAAAGTATCGCTTGTAATAGATTTGCTTTCTTGTGTTTAATCAAACACAAAAAAAACAACATGAATATGGTTTCAAAATATGTTAATGGACATACTGTACCAATAATAAATTCAAACTCAAATCCAAAACCGAATATCCAGTGTGGATTTAATACTTCTGATATTTTAGTTAATATTTGAATTTTTTTTAAGTTTGAAGTGACCCATTTTGGAACTCTATTTCTTATCCTAAACAACTTCAATTTTAATATGCAATTACACCATTTTATAATTCTCACGGCAAAGATTATATCGTGCCCAACATCTGATCATTCTAACGAATGTCTTCGTCGGAAAACTCACCAAAAATGATTTTAATGTAATATTTAATTAATTAGATGCAAATCACTGATGACTTGGTTGCTATGTATAGAAAATTTATCCCAAATTACTTTGATTGGTGGGTTATTTTGACACAAATAATTTTCTAACATGCATAATTTTTTTTTTGGGTTGAGAAAAGCCATATCTAGAATCCAAGGAACCTAAGGAATTTGAAATATGGATAATTGAGGACCTAAAGACACGCTTAGTCTGATTCTTATCCATCTCTAGAACACAAACAAAATACCCTAATAATTATAAGATGTGTATCTCAAATCAAGTTCGACACCTTTACTTGCGTACGTACGTAATTGCTTTCATTGAATTATAAACACTTATAGGATTATACTATTTTTTATAGACATTTTCGTTATACTAAGTGTATCTAACGCTTGTATTTTGTTGTATATATTAAAAATAATTAAAATAATAACGATAAAGCAAAAAATAAAAAAAGGATAAGATTGTTTGGTAAACCACAAAAAAAAAATAATAATTAATTGAACATATTTGAGTTTGAATATTCGATTTAATAAAATATACTGTAACATAGGTGGAAAAAATAATACTTACTATTAATGACATTTCCTGGTTTATTTGACTTAAGCTTGGAGTAGCTTGGTCTATTATTATGCTCATGTGGGAAATAAAATTTTCGTTACAATATTAATAAGATTTATTAAATTTAAGTAGCCTTGGAACGAAGTGGGGGCGACACATGACATCAAGAGTCCTTATGCTTCTTCTTTTTTTTTCGTGGGTCTAACTTCCAGCAAATGCCATCAAATCTTCTTTGTCACGTATTTTCATATTTTTTTCCCCTAACTGATATAATATAACATTATAATTTTCCCTTTTTTTATAAAGGGCGAAAATAATAATATTCTTATTCCGTTAATTATTAAGTTTAGCTCTAAGCCTCTAAAGGATCTAACTATGAATGAGAATTCGAATCCGTCCCATTCTTAAGACAATTTGAAAATGGTTTAGTAACTTATAATTGCTAATGTTATCGAATATATAACTACAGCAAGATATGTGATGTACGTTTGTGAAATAAATAAAAAGGTAAATTCAGCAGTATTATAATATTGGTTGCTAGACATTATACATCGCACTAGCCAAACAGTTAAATAATGGCATTTGGTTTTAAAAAAATTAAATTATATCGAACTCCCAGTAGTTTTTTGTTCAACCATAAAGGTAAAGTCTATAGCATCGAAATGTGAATAAACTATGCAAAATAATCTAACTACTCAACAAACCCCCTAAATTTATGGAGCTCACAATCTAAATAAAGAAATAATAAATATTGTGTACGACTAACCAATTATGGTATATTTTACATTCTTAGATTAAAAAGAAAATAAGATTTTCTTAAGCTTTAGCCTTTGACAGAAAGAAAAACAACTATAACATATAAGGTTCCACTAATTAATGACCCTTGTTAACCTAGCATCATGGCATGTGCATCGCATATGTATACATAAATCTTCAAGAAAGTGATGGTTTGTTTTCTAAGCATCATCAAGAATCAAGATTTACAAATAAAGAGACTGTCCCCACATGAACATGAACAAAACACAATTACTTTTAACTTTTAAAATTTTGATTAGTCTCTTTAAATCATTTTAAAACAAAAAAAAATAAACAGCAATAACGATGTAGAGAGTCATGGAGAAGATGGCGTGGCTGTGTGGTCACTCAAGAAAAATAAAGTTAAAAAATTGTTTAGAGAGAGAGAGAGAGAGAGAAAGAAGAATATTTTTGGTACAACAAGGCCCACAAATACATGTAATCATCAAAATCATGCGATAAGAGAGAGAGAGAGAGAAGAGAGAGAGAGAAGAGAGAGAGAGAGAGAGAGAGAGAGAGAGAGAGAGAGAGAGAGAGAGAGAGAGGAATCGGGAGAGAGAAGCCATTTGATGCATCTCTTTCTCTTCCTTTCTTGTGTGTTTGGCTTTACTCTTCTTTTGAAATTCCAATGTCTTTTGTTATGATTTTAGTTTAAAGCTTTCTTCTTTCTTTTCATTCTTCTTCAAACACCATAATTACCTTCAACTCATTCTTCCTACACACATCTGGTTTTATCCTTTTTCGATATTTTTGAGAGATTAATTCACAGATTTCTCTGATTTCTAGGGTTTTTTTGTTGTTGTTTCCCCCATATTTTTACTTAAATCTAAATCTCTACAATTGACTCGATTCCTCTCTGTTTGTGTCTATATCTTAAGATTATAGATTTCTGGGTCCCTTTCTTGTTGTTTTCTTTCTATTAATGGTGTGAAAGCTTAAAGCTTTTCCCTCTCTCTCTCTCTGCTGCTGTATCAAACAATGGCTGAGATCAAGATTGCAAAAGTAGAACAAGGGCAAACCAAGATTAGGAATGTTCCAGTAGCTGTTACTCCTGAAGGTTTCTGGTGTTGTCCTTCTCCTGTAGCTTTTCAAAAGACTCTTAAATCTCACAGCACTCTCAACAAACACAAACAATCTTCTCCTCCTCCTTCATTTCCAAAACCCAGACAGACGCCTACGATGACGGAGAAGGAGAAGGAGAAGAAACCTTCGTCAACGACTATTAGATCCGTCATCGCTTCCGACGAACAACAGCAGAATTCGGGTAACTCGGAAACTCATCACAGTATTGCTGTTTCGACGACGGTTCAAGAGAGACCACAGAGGCAAAAGGTTGAGACTTTGCCGAGGAAAGTGGCGATTGAGTTCGGTGAGTCAGGAAGTAGTGATGCTAAAGTGATTTTGGTAGGGAAGCAAGGTTTTTGTGTGAAACTGAGTGTTCACAAGAAAGTTTTGGTGGATCATAGTAGTTTCTTTGCTAAGAAACTCGCTGAGAAAGATTCTGTTTTTGCTTGTCTTGAGATTGAGAGCTGTGAAGATGCTGAGATTTACGTGGAGACTATTGGGATTATGTATTGTAAAGATATGAAGCAACGGCTAATGAAACAGAACGTAAGCAGAGTCCTTCGTGTCCTCAAGGTATATTCCCTCTATTAGATTCTGGTATTATCATAATCATTTTGGTGTTGATGTTCATAGAAATTACTCAATTTAGTAACTTTAGAGCTTTAAGGAGTTTCTAAGGACTTAGTTGTTGTTATTGCAGATTGCAGAGCTTCTTGGTTTCACTTCATGTATTCAATCTTGTTTGGATTACTTAGAAGCTGTGCCTTGGGTTGGGGAAGAAGAAGAGGAAAAAGTGATCTCAGCGATTCTCAGATTAAAAGCCGAAGGAGTTGGTGTTACTCCTGTCCTCAAAAGAGTTGCTTCCACTGCTGTGGATCCCCCAAAAGAGACTCTCTCGCGCATCATCGAGCTTGTTTTGAGAAGCAAAGAGGAAAAAAGTCGTCGTGAGATGAAGTCTATTGTCCTGAAGCTTCTCAGGGAACAGAATGGGAACAATGTAGCTGAGAACTTCAACGAAACGATCTATTCCTCTTGCCAAAACTGTTTAGACACAGTCTTGTCTCTGTTTAAACAAGCTTCTGAGGGAGAAAAACCTGAGACCGATACCAAACAGATAGCTGTAGAAGCGGATAACCTCACATGGCTGCTCGATGTATTAGCGGAAAGACAAGCTGCAGAGGAATTCTCAATCACATGGGCAAACCAAAAGGAGCTAGCTTTGTTACACGAGAAGCTTCCTTTAATGTCTCGTTACCACATAAGCCGTGTAACATCTAGGCTCTTCATAGGGATAGGGAGAGGAGAGTTATTGCCTTCGAAAGACACTAGGCTTTTGCTGTTAACCACATGGTTGCAGCCACTGTTCAACGACTATAACTGGCTTCAACACGGTTGCAGATCGTTTGATGGTAAACTTGTGGAGGAAGGAATTGGACGGACGATACTGACATTGCCATTGGAAGATCAGCAGAGCATTTTGCTGTCTTGGCTCGGGAGTTTCTTGAACGGAGGAGATGGATGTCCGAATCTTCAGAGAGCTTTTGAGGTTTGGTGGAGACGATCTTTCATTAGACCTTACTCAGATCGTCAGGCTAGTAGTACGTGTCAAACAGACTCGACTTCAAAAGAGTGATTTTATAAAACCTGAGTAATCCTTTGTTAGATTGTACAGGGAGTAATGTAGCTATGGGAAACTGGAAAGTGTTTGGTTTGCTCATCTTTGATTTCCGGTTTGGTTGTTTTGTGTTTTTGTTTGGTTTATATCGTCGTACCATTGGGAGAGGCAATGGCTTTGAAGGCTTTAGTGGTCGAATTTTTTTCCTTGATGTTTTTGTATCTTTCCATTTTTCGTAAAGCATAATGCTGAATATATATTTCTGATTCGATTTTTATACCAATATTAATGTCTGGTTTGAACCGAGTTTTTGTATACCGATTTTTATACCAATATTAATAAATCGGTTGAAAAGATTGAGCTACAATATGGGCCTAAAACTTTGTGAAGAAAGGTACACAATAAAGAATGAACTGGGCTACTGTATGGGCCTCTAGTTATGTTCTATAGTACGGTCATGTTCATTTTGGCAACTGATAGCGATCTATCAAAATAATAACAATAAAATCTGGAAAATTTAAGAATTATTAAAAATTCAACTTCCACTAACCCTTTTAAATCGTTAAAGATATTCCGACAATATAGCTATTGAAAGTGTCAGTCGAATCGAAATATGTCGTTTACAAAATGAGTAGTAAGATGTTTCCAAACGCTACGTAAACGAACAAAAACTCCCACTAACTTGCTATGACTACATATTTAATATTATTTTCATAATACAATCCTTAAACGTACTTTACCAAAACTAGATAAAGCCAAATACAAACACGTAACAGAGTTTTGGGGAACATTCACTGGAAGAAAAATGATAGAGAAAGACCTAAGTAACCTAATCCATAGCAAATAACTCTTCAGGATGAAAGTGATATTAACATGAAGCAGCAAAATAGTGTCATTCCTATATAGGTCTGATGATGAAATGACACCGTTTTACTGCTGATCATGCTATTAGTGCGTGCTAGGACACGAAATCTGGCGATGACTCATTTGAATGGATGCCAACAGCATGCATTTGTTTTGCTTATAATTTTTTTTTTTTGTTTTTGAGTGAAGTATGAGTTACATCCATATATAACCCCACATGTAACCCCTAATAAGTGTAATCATTTGCCAACAAACAAAAACAAGTATCCAAAAAATTCCTCTGATAACTTAATTTATGGGCCCAAACTTTTTTCAATCATTTTTATGTTATGGCACATGTTGTTCAACGTCTGAAGCCCAAATCAATAGATTTCCCAATTATTTTAGAACTTTTAATTTATTATTAAAAAAAAAACATATTACAGCATCGCTTTTCTCGTAGGAAAACTCGTATAAACCAAAATAATATGAAGATGAGAAAGTGAAGAAACACATGGCAAATGTCGAGCAGAGACCAAGTCAGATAAATTGTCCGTCACCTTTATCTTTGCAGGAGATTATTAGTAAATAGTCATATAAATTCTAGCCTACAATTACTGCAATACATATCTATCATAAGAGAAATCTTGTACGAACAAAGATATACCCTCCAAAAGAGAACAATTATCTTAGTGGTAAACATATCTCAAACATAAAACCTCATCATTCATATATCATAATCAACACACAAGCAATTAACCTCACTTCGTACATAAAACCTATACACACACACACATACACTTCATAAAACATTTCGAGCATATAACATGGTAATATAAAATAAATATAAATTAATTTAATTAAACGGTCATCATTTGCCGAAACTCATGATAATCAAGAACTCCATTACCATCAATATCGTAAAACTTTATCATTGCTTCACACTCTCCGTACGTTCTTGATTCCCCCAACTTCGCAAGCATATTTTGCAAACCCTTTGGTGTTATGCATCCTGACCCTTTCTCCACCTCAAACATCTCAAACGCCGTCTTCAACTCACCGCCGCCGTCACCATCACCGTTACCGTCAAGATCTCTTCTTGTCATCAATCCAACGAAATCCTCAAACCCTAGAGATCCGTCTTCGTTGGTAACAACTTCGTTTATCGCTTCTTGAGCTACCTCGTGAGATATATACTCACCGACGGATCCGAAGTAATTTCTGAGCTCAAAGGCTGAGATCTTACCGTCGCCGTCAACGTCGAAATGGCTGAAGACTCGACGGAGTTCGTCAGAGGAGTGGTGACTCTTTGTGTTGTTGTTGTCATCGGTTTTTCTTCTTGGAGAACTTAAGCTTGACGAAGAATTGGATTTTGGTGATGACCCTCGTCGATTTTGGAAACTTAGGTTTAATTTTAAGGTTTTGGTAGAAAACCATTTGAAAGATTTGGAGGAAAGTTTGTCTTGGTGAGTTGCCATGTTGGATCTTTGATATTATATGGTGTGGTGTGTTACTTAAGTCTTTTAACTCACCTCTATATATAATATGATGAATCCACATGACAATATGTAGGGGTGTATATTTATGTTTTATTTGTTGTGACGATCGTGTCGGGATTTTAGATTTATTCACATTTTGTTTTTGGACAATCACTATATTATTTTGGACAGTCACTATATTATTTTTATAGTATTTATATATACACATATAATAACTCTTTGGAAAAGAAAAAAATAACTAAAATACGTAAATAATGGACATTAGGTTCGTAAATTTATCGTATTGAAAGTGTACCAAAAAAGTAAAAAAAAAAAAAAAAATCAATTATCTAAACAAGATTCGAATTAGCATTTGACTGGTGAAAAACACTAACCAATTAAAATTCATCTTTATACGATGGCCGTAGCAAAAGAAGAAAACTAAGAAGAATTTTTATTTTATTTTTTTTGTTTCACATGTGAAGTTTGAGAAAAACAAATATGTAAATGAAAGAATAAGGCATGGCTGTCATTTTCCAGGAATTTCCAAGGGAACAAAAAAAGAGGTCCATATTTTCCCCTCTAAAGGAATTTCGCAGAAGGTGCGTAATGGTGTAGACTACAAGATTAATTGTGAAAAAAGACAAAAAGAAGCAATGTGAAATTTCATCGCAGCTTCCTCTAGTGTTTATTACTTATTTATGAGGTCCAATTCTATAAACTTCGACTGACTCTTCTTGTTGCATTACATTTTAAGTAATCAATCATTTAGCTTTTAGGTGCAACACATTTTTAGATTCACCAACTTAGTTTGCATGCATAAGTAATCACCACTATTTGATGCATTCTTATTTTGTGATCTTATTTTAATTTTCCGATTATCTTATAACAAAACTAAATGCTATCAGCATGCCACAAGAAAACAATTATCTGCTTAATCATAGTTTTTATTCCCCCTTACAACGCTCACCACTCACAAATTTAACCATTTGTCTTATATTTAATGTCTTTCTTATTTATAGGTAATGAAAACAGAGTTTACCTAACCAGAAAGAAACCAGAAACTTGTTTGGATCTTATAATTAAAAAAAAAACCATGGAATCATTTAAATTATATTATAAATAATATAAATTTTACATAATACAACATAAATCTTTCATTCGGCCCAACACAATGGAGCCATATGAGGGCCCATGTTGGGCTGTCCTCGTTTCTCATATGCCTCTCTCAGTAGTAAGTAGTTGTACATACATCGTGTCGTACTAAACCATTGCGCATTACCCTACGCGCACAAACAGTGTGTTTATTTCACGTGCTTCATTATCCTTAAATTGGTACAAAGTCTCTTAATAATATTTTATTATTTATTTTATTATTATTATATTAATAAAACAAAGATAGAGAAAGAAAAACGAAAAATGTAAAGAAAAAGTGGACGAGACGGTCTCATAAAACTCACCCCATTGAGACGGCTCTTTTGGTCTCTACGATGCTGATGGTCTTAGTAAGTAGGATTCGAGTCTTGGAGTTTTACATTTAACAAGGGAAAGGCTTTTTTAAAAAATGTAAAATATGTTTCCACTTCACAATATGTATGTTTCAAAGTTAAAATATTTAACCAAATGTGAGAATTATATAACATAATAATAATTACATATGTTTGGAACTATTTGGAGTTCTAGAAAGATATTAAAATTAAGATAACAAAAAAAATAATTAACCAAATAGTTATAAGTTGTCGTCAATTTAGGGATGTGACGAATGTCAAATGGGCAAATCTAAACCATCAACTGGTTTTATCTTTATAGTTAGCTATAGATAGGCTTCATGGGCCTATAGAAAATGTACAATGGGCCGTTTTATGGCCATCTCATTTGCCGAAGCCTACATTAAAAAAAGTTCGATTCTTTCCTTATTTTTTTGTTAGTCGTACAAGAAAACAAGCAAACAAATTGTGGTTGCAATTTTGACCCGAAAAGAAAAAGTGCGTACTAATCTTCATTCTTCATCTGCCAAATTTTATTTCGACCCGATTAGTCTCGTCAGAGTTAGTTAGGCTGATCTTTGGCATATTGTCCACAAGCCTAATATGCCACTCATAATCATATCATATGTAATGTGAAAACTTCACTTTTTAAGCGTTTTAGTCTTACGTGTATAAGATTTTTTATTACTACAAATCTTATTAATAGACTTAGTTTACTTGTGTGTACATTTTAATATCCAAGATACAAATATAGTAATAAATCAACATAATGCTAACAATTTCATGCACGAATTATAACATTAACAAAGAATTTGTCTATATAGTTTTGGGATAGGGAAACAAAAATTGAGAGTGGAGTACGAAAACGATGTATAAACGAAAATTTGAAAGAAAATGAAAAATCTTAGTTTACAATATTCAAGTATGTGAAAAGAAAAACTAAAATCTCTATTTTAAAACTATATATCTCAAATGTGTCTCGATTTATTTTTAATTTTAATGGGAAAAACGAGACAGCATATATAACTCAACTTTTTAAGTTTTTTTCCCCCATATTTCTAATTCATGTATATTTAGAGGAAATTCTAATTTTCTATCTTTCTCAAAGAGTCAAAAATTGAGTAGTAAAATAACATATTCCGATATATTAAGCATGATGTCTAATAATTACAGCTCATGTACATTTTATATTAAATTTCTTAGTTGACCTGAGGAAAAGAATCTAAATAACATGCATGCTCATTTGGTATACCACATTATCATATAATAATCCGTAGAGGATCCAGACGTAATCCCATTGAGTTGACCCACGCGCATAATTCTTCACTTGTGGCAATATTGTGTAAACAGATTTTGTAGTTCGCATGTGCTTATTAATCATTCAACTATGGTTTAGGCCATGTTTATTTTTTATTTGGATGCTACATCTAAGATTAGCATCTAGATGCAAATTCCAGATGCATCATCTAAATATTGTATATTGTTTGTTTTTTTTAGAAAAAACTTTATAATTGGGTGCAGCATTGTTGGTTTATGAATCTATAAAAACTCCGGTTATAAAATATGTCAAATGACTTAAAACTTTATATTTTGAATTAAATTTTTATCTAATCAAATTAATACAAAAAATGATCTCAAAGTTATTATTATATTTTTATTGCAACAGTAAATGAATAAGCTATTTTTTTTAAATGGCAAATACTGTTTTGTTGGAAATATGTAAATATATGACTTTGTGGTTTTAGCAGGAAAAATGTAGATTTCAGTTATGAAAAAAAAACATAATTTATGGTTTTAACTTAAAAATAAAGATTTATAGTTTTAGCGTGAAATCATAAATTTACTAATTTGATGGAGAAACTCAAATTTGAGATTTTGGCAAAAAAACTCAAATTTGCAATTTTGACAGAAATATGCAAAATTTTCAGTTTTATTGTTTTTTTTTGTCATCATAGTCTAGTAACATTAATATCCTTTATAATACTGAAGGATGCTGGGTTCGAACTCTAGATCTGTGTCATGAATTTCAGAGGTGACAACCATTGGGCCACATGATTCCAACTCCAGTTTTATTGTTTTAGCAAGAAAATCAGTTTTATTGTTTTAGCAAAAAAAACCTGAATTTCTAATTATTGTAGAAAATATGAGTTTGATGGTTTGACAGGAAAACACACATTTATGGTTTGGTGGAAAAACACAAAATTATGGTTTTGGCGGTAAAACAAAATTTTCCAATTTTTGTAGAAAAAACAGATTTGTTGTTTTGAAAGAAAACACATATTTATGGTTTTGACCATAAAACTCATATTTATGATTTTGGCAGAAAATGTAGATTTAAGATTTTTGCGAAAAAATTTAGATTTACTGTTTTGAAAAAAAAACTTGGATTTAAAGTTTTTGGTAGGAATACTCGAATATGTAATTTTGGCTAAAAATATAAATTTATAGATTTGGTAGGAAAACACTAATTTACAGTTATGGTTTTGATAAAAAAACTCGCATTTATGTTTAATTATGGTTTTAAATAAAAATTTAGATTAGAAAACCAAGATTTACGATTTTAGTGAGAAAATATAAATTTTAAATTTTATGATTTTAGTGAAAAAATACAATAACTCGATTTTTGTCTTTTGATTTAATAACAATATAAACTAAATAAAAATATTTTAATCTTTTGTTATTTTTTAGATTTAAATACAGTATTAAAATTCTAATTTTTAGCATCTTAAATATCCAGATGTTTTAGATAAAATTCATCTTGCTTTCAGACGCATCATTTATATACATATTCAAAAGTGTAAAAACGAATAGCATTTAAATATTTGCAGTGTTGCATCTGGATGCCAAAAAAAAAACAGTCCCTTAATCTTATTATCGCACATATATGACAGAGACGTTCTTATATACCTTTACGTATTTTTATATAAGATATGATCATAAATATGTTGAGATATTGTTATGCATATAAGTCGACGTGACTTCTTTTTCTTTTGGTATGAATGTAAAGTAGTCTACGTGAGTTCTGTTTACCCTAAATAGACGATTCAAAGCTATATATTCCTAAATAGACAACACCGCGCTGACTTCTTGACTTTTTATGTGTAATGATTAACTACAAGACGATCTTGCAAGTCTTGGCCGGCGAGTTTATTTCATTTTACACATAAAATTACTGGACATTATTATGTGTATTAATCATATCAACACTGTACAATGATCCAATTGAAATATTTTGATAGTACTGACTAGACAGCGCCAATATATGGAATCGAACAAAAAAAGAACTGCAACTATATATAATGATAATATATCGTCGTTATAATCAATATCTGTTAAATCATATTCAATAGTTGTACTAAATTTATTCTTTTGCATGACACATATATGATATATATATATAGTCTATCAAAACATAATTTAATCACATCACACAAGATATAATGTAATTCATTGTAAGATGTCATTATAAACTATCCAAGATGAATTTTCCACAACTTTTGCTCATAGCCTCATAATGTAAAGAAAATATATCGAAAAAATCCCCGGTTATTCAATTATTATTTTCACAAACAGGTTACAGGCAAATTTACGAACGAAATTTTTTTTTTAGTTCGGTTTAGTAATCAGACTCATCATTGTGTTTGAATTTTACACACACGAAAAAGGATGTTAATATAATTATACACCTCGTTAACTTTGTTATTAATCGAAAAAACTTCCATAAAAAAAAACTGTAATACTATTTAGGGCTATATAGTTTTTCTGTCAATAATTTAACAATGCAATTTTATTGACATCAGTTAAGCGAAGTGTATAAATATAATAATTACGCTTATATATAAGTCTGAGTAATCAGAATTAACATAATTGTTTTTCCTGTCTATGAATTTTTTAGAAACCTCAAATCTCGATACTACTTAAATCAGTTTTTCTTACTATAATTATGGACGATAAAAAAGTTAAATCCAACAGTAAAAAATTGAAAATTCATAAGAAAAGCTCTCATATATGAATTTATTATTACATCCTTATTCCTTAGACTCGCCGTAGTATATTCGGTAAATCGTATATATATTCACAATTAACTATTAATTACCGTATAGGCATGGACTTTATCATGCTAGAAGCAGGCAATAAGTTACGAGAGTATTACCAAACTAATTACATATTGGACTATCCTTCCTAATATTTTATTCAAAAGTATGAATACTCTTCTTCACATCCAGTCAAAAATATGTATTTAAAAAAGAAAGAAAAGTAACTCTTGACTCTAATCTAACTCTCGATGAGGTCGAACCGTGGCTCTAATAAATCATATGGAACCCAAAGCGCATCGAGCGGACAAGGTCTACCACCGTCTAACCTAACCCAAGGTTTCCCTTTCCCGCTCCAATGCAACAAGCTCACTGGACCTGGATGCAAATCTCGGCACAGTCCTCTGAAATTATCTCCTCCTAAACCATGTTGGTTCCAACGGTGATCTACCGGAGCTATGTTTCCGGCGAAAACAAGTAAAAACGGTGGTAAAGAGCCTAACTCGTATATTCTGATCCGTTTCTGTAACTCCATCCACTCAATGATCTTCCTTGTGTAATCTCCTTCTCTCCATTTCTTTAACTCGATGACCATCACTCCGGTGTTGAAATAACACGGTGGACGGCGACGGTTGAGGGAGAGTGTAATGGAGAGAGAAGGGTTTGACCAGAAAGTCGGTGTGAAGTAAGTGGTGAAATTAGCGTTGCAATACTCAGGGGCGGCTAAAACAACGTCGTCGGGGATGTGAGTGGCGAAGAGCTTGGAGATGTCGTCGACAAGTATGAGATCTGAGTCGAGGTAGACGACACGTGAGAGGCACGTGGGGAGAATGTCGGCGAGGTAGTTTCTTGCGTAGTTTAGCGGAGAGTCGAGCGCGGATCGGATGGAGGTGGAGATGAGGCCGGAGATGGCGGCTACGTCGTAAGGGTAAATCCGGAATTTCAAGTAAGGGAAAGAAGCAACCACGTAGTTTTGGAGTCGGTGGGTTTGTTTTGAAGTGACGAAATGGAAAACAACGTTTTGAGGACAAGAGGAGTGTTTGAGGACGGAGAGAATCACGGCCATTGAGCCACGGAGGTAAGCCGCGTCTAAGGTCATTGCCACATGGACAGCTTTGTCTGAACAGGGTAAATCGTCGTCGTTTTGGATGGTGAGACACTCCGGGGAATTGAAGAACTGTGGAGCCTCCTTGAATCTTTCATCGGCAGCGAAGGAGACGGTGAAGATGGCGAGCATGATGAGGTATAAAAAATAGTTAGCGTGCATTTTTGCGTTAGAGTAGACGTTGGATGCAAATGCTGTATTTATTAGCTCTGAGAAAGAGAGAGAAAAAGACAGGAGAGAAGTTTCTTTAGGAAAAAAGGAGCGAGTTTCAAATCAAAAGGGTAACAAGAAAGTCAATATTATGTGAATGATATTTGTCGGCGAGATATTATTTAGGTAATCATCCTATTTTTTTCTGCAAAAAGAGAAGAAAAAAAAACATTATTAATTGCTGTTTTGTTTCCTCGAGATTTCAGATTTGGCGTGTTGTCCCCCGCCAAGGAAAAAAAAAAGTTTTTATAACTCCCAATCAATTTTTTGAGCCGATTAAGTCTTTATATAGCATAATTCTTAGACATTACTATTTCCTACTCCACGGTCATGCCTAAATGTATAAGCCATGTAACACATACAAAAATTATCTACATTAAAAGAAATTAAGGTCGATATATACATGTGCATGTCATATGTGTTCCCTTGTTATTGAAGTTTGTTGTCTATGTTTGTACGTGACACTTTCTCAGTGGTCGTGTAAGCACTATCACATTTAATATGAGAAGCCATACGTGTAAAAGCTTAATAAATTAACTCACTCTTATTATATTAACTCTTTGTCTATCAAATCATCCCTTTTCCCTTTGTCAAAAAAGGAAAAAAAAATAATTACTTTTTTCCCTCCCGTGAATTATTCAAATTGTTACCTTTTAAAGCTTTAAGAAATATTATTTTGTTTCTCCTTTTTCTTTCTAATTTAACATTTTTCAATTATTGAAGAGTTACAATGGGGCCAAAAAACCTATTTATTGGCTGCGGTATAAAAATTCTAATGTAATATGTTTTGGTATATCTTACTTGAAGAGTATCGACTAAGATAATAATGTATTTAGCTATGATTTTTTTCTTATAATATTTAGCTATGATGGCAAGGAACTTTATAGCTACTACATCTTTAACAGAAACTTCTTAGTTACAAAAAGAAATCTAATTTATTTAATTTTTAACTGAAAATTCGAAGGTTAAAGCGATCAACTGATTTTCCGGTCCGTTCGACCCGGAATTAATTGGCGGGAGTTGAGAACACACACACACACGATATGCATTTGCCACGTAACAATGTATTGTGTGTCCCATAGTGCCACCTGACCTACCCACCCAATAAAAAGATCGATTTTATTTTATATATTTTTGCAAAAATTGGTTAATGGCATGTGACATTTTTAAAAATAATTATAGAATAACAAATGCAATAGTCATTTTGATTTTTTTTATACTAGTGCAAAAAAACAAATGGTTGTGCAATTAAGCTCATTACCGAATCACTTTACTGTTGGAGCTGCTTATTCAGATTTTTTTTGGTAACATTATTCAGTTATTTCGTATAGAGCATACGTATATATTTGAGTACTTAAATTAAAATGTTTTGCATTAAACGCAATTCATTGGATTTATTATTATTATTATTTTTGTTCAATGGAAAAGTAACTGACCCATTTGAAAAAAAATGTGTGACTAGTACTAGGTATTAATTAATGGTAGTTGATTTTTTTTTTCAATTTAGATTTTAATATATCTTTTAACATTATAGAATGATTGAGTTCAAATCCCATAAATATGTCATAAATTTCAAAGATGGTGATGATTCAGACTTAACTTACAGCTAGTTGATTTGCAACTAACAAAACGAGCCGTGTTTTCAGTTAATTACTAAGCTGATTTAAATTAAAAATCGTAAATAATTAATGATCCCAAATGGCGATGTACCATGTGCTTTTCACGAGGGGTTTAATTATGTTATGGTTAAACATAATCAATGTCTCAAACAATTGTAATCTAATATGCCATTTGCCCATTCTAATTGCTGAAGTTAGATCCTAAAACTGTTAGCTTTTTTTTAAATGTCGTCCACATGTAACGGAGTCAGAGCTATATGAAGTGGGCAAAAGTGGTGGCGATCCTAAAGGCGTTAAGAACAAGATAATCTAATGTTGATCTCAAATTGAAAACACAAGCAACGTAAATAGAGTGGAAGCAAACTCAAGAATCAAGATGCTTATCAACTACGTTGGAAATTTTTAAATCGTTTATTCCTTTTTGACTTAAAAATGGGATTAATTAAGGATTTCCAGATTGACAGTTTTTTTTTTGTTTCAAAATGTCGTTCCTGTGATTTATAAATATAACTTGTCTATTCTTTAATCGCTCTGATCATAATTGACGGATTAGTATCGACTTTTTTTTTTTTTTTTTTAAAAAAAAGCAATCCTGAAGATTTGGTTTAGGTTTTATAGTGTGACAATTCCGAGATAAACTGAACCCTCTCATGCAGTTTCATGATTTACTAGAGAGGCGATACTATATGATGATGCTAACCACTAACGAGAAGAGAAGGTCTGTTTCATAAGACCATTTTAACTTCCCTTCATAGTGAACTCAAACTTAGTTTATAAACTTAGTATATATATATACCACGCGACCAACGCTTCATAACAGGCGCTAAATGCCATGACAATATGGATTTGGGGTGGGTACTTTAGTCTCATTTGGGTCTGGTCTTCCTATCTATTACCAGCCACTAACTCACTTTTCTGATTCATGGATTTGCTTTTCAGGTCTCTCACCACCGGAATCACTCTCAAATTATATTCAACTTTGACCCACAAACTTGGATATTTCAGTAAGTCTTCATCACTTATAATACTATGTGTTCTCTATATGTGTGCATACCTAAAACAAGATAATACGAGAAACAAATTTGCAAACGAGACTTTTACAATTCCGCGTTAAGGAACCGAGGAGAAATCATATGTGTATTCTTTCCCACTGTCTTATATCCATTCTACAAGTCTTTTTTTTTTTTTTTTATCTCATCGTTATTATAATAGAGGTTGACACCATTTTTACATATAAAAGTATATGTTTAAACCAAACTGCCTTTGCCCAGTTCACCACTTCAGCAGAAGGTCTCACGAAGTCCTAAGTTTTCTTGGTGGAGAAGTTTGGCTTTCGAGAGTTTTCCTCTTCCCAAGTAAAAACATCATGTCCACGACTAGATATTGGAGGTAAAGTAAGAAGTAGAGTAGTTCTTAAAAGCATTCACCTCTGCATTTCTGGACCGCACTGAAGGGAGCAGCCACAGCCACTGAAGAGCCAATATGTATTCCCAGTCTCCTTGGACTCTTAGGACCGAAGAACTCAAACAAATTTCCCAAACCGTGAAACTAGTTTTCAAACCAGAAGAAAGCAGATTTCCCATCTCCAATATCACAGTCCAATAACTGCTTTGCTAGGGGTCTTGGATTGAGCAAGTGCTTCCAAAACCAAGAATGCGATTGATTTTCCTCAAGAAGCCATAAAATTTTCCTTTTCATGCGATGCTCCTTGTTCCAAACCTAGAGAAAAGAAGCCAGGTAAGTCGTAGACAAAAAGTCTTGTCTCAGATCGAACTTTTTTGCAAGCCCAGACCACCCTCCACTTTAGGTAAGCAGAACATATACTCCACGAAATCTTTGTGGTTGACCACTTGCCAATGTCACCCGTCCATAAGAACCTCTTGCAAAGCTGCTCAATTTCTTTGTTGCAGCCTTGGGGAAGAACAAACGCAGAGAGCCATAAATTGACCATACATAGGATAGAGCCTTCACGGTCCAACTTGTAAAGCGATTCTTGATCTTGTCAATAAGGGGCGCGAGTACTCAGAGACCCGGAGCCGTCTACATTGAAGAGGTAGCCCTAGATAACGAATAGGGAAAGAACCGCGAGAGAAGCGAGAACTGTGGACAGTATCCGCTTCCTCCGGTTCCAAATCCCCAAGATAAAGAGATGATTTATCTTTGTTCAGAGCCAACCCCGAAAGACCCTCAAACTCATCCAGATAAGTCGTGATTGCAGCAAAAGAGGAACCAGAGCAATCGCATTCACATTGTCAAACCACATTCACATTGTGAAGAAGGATCATATATAATTATAAAAATAGCATCATGGTAGAAAAATTCATCCGAAATACAAAAGATATTACCACAAAATGTGGTTCCCCCATATTCACGTCTCACGTGCATTGTAGGGCTCGAAAGTCTAATGAGCCCATGGCTTTGGCTCGAGCAATAGCCTATGGCTATAGATTTCTATGTGGGCTATTGTGTGGGCTATAGGCTCTATGTGGGCTATTAGGGCACTTCCGGAGGATTTAAGCAGTGTTTCTTAAAAAAAATTTAATAATAAAAAAAGAAAAGTATTAGAGAGAGTGTGTAAAGTTTAGAAACTGTTTCTAATATAAGAGTTTTAAGAATTAGTTAAGATACTCACTTTACACATGTCAGCTTATGATTGAATTAGTTTTTTAATAAATATTTTAATTTAATTAATTTATTAAATTTTATTAAAATATTAATATTAGTTATGATAAGAAACTTCTCACGGTATGTAACCGTTGGAGATGCTCTTAGAGCCTTTCCATAAGGAGGTTCTTACCAAAGTATTTCACCATTTTAAAAAATAATAATAACAATAAAAAGATAAGAAAAAGAGTGTCAAGAGTTTCTCAAATGAGAACTTTTTAGATACTATGAAAACTTTTCTATACATATTTGTCTTTCATTGATTGGTCCAATTTTTTATTAAATTAAAATTTAATTGTATAATTATATTGTACTAAAATATTATTATTTTATTTATTTATGAATTTCTATGTTTTTCATAAGTGAGGTGCTCTTACACATGATTCCCATGTTGACCTGACTGGAGCGGGAGGTGCTGTGTTAGGGACCACTAAATCTGAACCGTTCAAACGTAACATCGTCGTCAGATCTTATGAACCACAATTACCGAAGATATACCAGAAGGTATCTTTTCTTTTCTTTTCTTTTTTAATCATATTCTTCTACGTGTTGACACATGCTCTCGACGGTGCACTCGCGTTTTCATCCGTTAGATGTAACCTCACAGATTCTGATCTTACGGTGAAGAAACCAAAAGCAAGATTTTTCCCTTTTCCGCTGAACATTGTCAGATGAGCAAAACAGGTTTCTGAATAATAAAACTTCAAAGTCAAGCTTTTAAAAAAGTAAGTCAAGTGATGTCATAAAGTTTCACCTTCTTTTTTCACCTTTTGTCCTTGATATGCCAAAATTAGTTACAAACTTACGTTTTTAAAAAAAATTAATAGTTCGCCTGAAAACGTAGCGATATATCAAACGGGTCTGTATCTGTTGTTCTCCATTAAATTACACTGTAAAAGCCCCCCCAAAAACAATAAGAAAATCTTACTATAACTTTTGCCTCAGTTTTCTCCTCGTGAAGGAAAAACTCTTTTAGTCTTTTCGCTCCTCGAGAATTACGAAACACAAACAAAAACCTAGAAATAACTCAGAAAAAGTGTGAAGTAAATAAACACAGAGAGAGAATGACAGCATCTGGAGGAGGAGGTGGAGGTTTGACGGTGGGGGGAGCAGGAGCGACGGGGAGGATGCCGACGTGGAAAGAGAGAGAGAACAACAAGAAGAGAGAGAGAAGAAGAAGAGCTATTGCAGCTAAGATATTCACCGGACTCAGATCTCAGGGGAATTACAAACTCCCTAAGCATTGTGATAACAATGAAGTACTTAAAGCTCTTTGCGTCGAAGCTGGTTGGATCGTCCACGAAGACGGCACCACTTACCGAAAGGTTCAATCATCCATTTTTCCTTATATTCACCGCAACTTTATAAACTTTCCGACATTGGATTAAAACTTTTTTTATTTTCCGACAGGGCTCCCGACCAACAACAGAAGCAACACCGCCGCGCGTGATAAGCGCGTGTTCGTCAGTCCAACTTAGTCCACAATCCTCGGCCTATCAAAGCCCAATTCCGTCGTACCAAGCGAGCCCAGCCTCGTCCTCTTACCCAAGTCCGACCCGGTTCGATCAGAACCCGATCCGGTTCGACCCGAATCAACCCTCGACTTATCTCACCCCTTATCTCCAAAACCTCGCTCCTCTTCGGTTTTCCAATAGTGCCCCTGTCACACCTCCGATTTCCTCTCCTAGAGGCTCAAATCCGAAACTCTCTAATTGGCGAAATAGTAATTTCCCTACCTCAGCTCCTTCAAGCCCGACACGGCGTCTCCACCACCACTACACATCTATTCCGGAATGCGACGAATCGGATGTCTCGACGGTTGATTCTTGTCGATGGACACGTTTTCAACCGGTGATCGTTTCTCAGACATGTCCACCGTCGCCAACTTTTAACCTCGTCAAAAATAGCGTCTGCGTCTGCAGCGGAGACGTTTCAGTGAAGCCGTGGGAAGGTGAGAAGATTCACGATGTTGGTATCGATGACTTGGAGCTGACGTTAGGTAACGCCAAAGGACGCGGCTAAAAATGGATTAGAAGGGTAATACCGTAAATTAACTTATTAGAAAGGGAGGTCGGTTCGGGGACGTGTTTCCGGTTATACCGTATCTAATAGGAAGGATGGCTTTTTTGGTCTTTCTTCACGTATTCATGACAAATGTACAGTCATTATCAATGCTTCTATCTCGCAAAATCAATTTTCATTTTAAAATATAAAAATCAGATGATGAATATGAAAATATGCAAGTGTGTGAGTGAAAGTGAGAGGGATCATTCCCCATGTGGTGATGGGGCATGTGAATGTGGTTTTTATCCATTTCTCTCTCTCTCTCTCACTCTCTCTAACCACGCCTTACTGTTCAATGTGCCTACCTATCAATAGTGGGCCTGTAATTTTAATAAGAAATCTAATGGGAAACATTATCCAAGAACGAATCTATCGTTAAGCAACTTTATTTTGTTGTTGGGGAATGCTGGTTTGCCATCATCATGAGAGCTTGGTTGGTTGGTTCATGTGTTCTCAGACTTGTGTCAGTATAAACACTAAACAGGAAATTAAAAAAGTTTTGATTGGGGACTGATATTTTTGTAAATATATTTTATAGCCTTTTAGTTTTTGTTGGAGCATGTTATTTTTTAATAAAGAAAATAGGTTTTGTTTGTTTAAGAATGAACTTAGAAGAAACATCTTATAGTAGGCTCGTCCAATTTAGCTTTCCATTCGATTTTGATTTCTCAAAAAAAAAATTTGCTTTTTAGTTTGTAAATTATATTACCAAATACTAATTCCTTTAGTATGTTTTGGTTTTAGTTTAGAAAAAAGGTTTTTGACAGGCAACCAATAAAAAATACATATGAAAACAAAAATCGGAGAAGAAAAAATAAACTTTTTTTTGCTGATTATGGAGGCTGCCGTCCTTTCGACGGTGGTTTCTTTAGTTTAGTTTATGAAGTTTTCGTTTTCTGATCTAGTTTCTGATGGTTTTGGTGAGCGATCCTCCTTTCCTTATGAGGGTGTTCTGTTCGATGGCTTGTTAACCGGCCTTTTGGTCCTAATTAAGGAGGTTGGCGAGTTTCGAAGTTTCTGCATTTAAGGGTGTTCGCCGGAGTGTTATTGCCGTTGAAGACATCTGAGTCGTATTTGCTTCTGTTGCCAAGGTTTTTGAGGGTCTTTACTCTGGTTGCGAAGTAAGATGTGATGTGGCGGAGGCTGAGTCCAAGGCTGGAGCGGTTGAAGTTTGCAGATCTAACTTGTAGTTTAGGCTGAGGTGACAATGGTGACGCCGTATATGTTTGATCTTCGGTGCGGATCTCCGTAAATGATGCCAGAGTTTCAGTTCTAGATGTTTTGGTGGATTTGTTCTCTGTGCCGGTTTGTGGCCTTGTGGCTCGTCGTTTAGAGTTGGTTTTTGTTTTTTCATATTTTGTCTTTTGTCTTGGTTCGTATATTGGTCTCTACTGTGCCGGCCCGTCTTTGTCTCCCCCAGGGTTCGGTGTTTTGAGATGAGGTAGGTCTCATTTTGGATCCGAGGGATCTACTATCCTTCCCCAGAAGTTCCTTTGAGTTCCACCAGTTTCTAGCCAGGACTGGCTCCAAAGCATACCACGAAATAATATACTCGTAAATTACTATTACTCCCTATTGTTTAATACCAGTTCTATATCTTCGAGAATTAGCTGAATTCGTAGTTGGACAACACTATACGCAAAAGTATATCATATTTACGTAAGACATAGCTTTATCTTGATAGAAATATAGACTGACACAATATACATAGTTCGATATATCTTACGTAACTCGAGCAAACGTGGCTCAAAGCTTCCAGATACGTTGTTTCTATGTACTCCGAGTCCAACGCTCAGTAGTATATGCAACTTGCATGAGTGACGATAAGGTATCATTAATTACTTTATCCCAAATACGGCACCATTGACGCAGCCCAATTTATATCTTCTTAATAATAAATGTTGAATATTTCTCCATTATACATGTCAAATGGTTATAATAAATGTGCCTTCCCTTTCACTAATAGTTTAACTAAAACCATAAATACTAAAACATTTTTTAAAAGACTATTATTAAAATATAGATTAAAATAATCAATTATAAAACATATATTATATAACTGTTCACATAACTTTTAATAGTCAAAAACATATATTTAAACCTCGATAAATTAACAAAAACTATAAAATAATAATTTTGCTTCTCGAGTTGGGCCAGTATAAAAATTAATAAAATTTGATAAGATAACAAGACAATAATTTTGTTAGAAACTCTTATGTAATATATGGTTCCAATAATATCATAAACTAATTATGTGTATATAACTAAGATAATATATTAAAATATGATTACAATACTGTTTTTTTTGTTTAGAATTATGATTTCATTTTTTTTGTCAACTTAACATATTGATTTTAATATTTTTTTTAACATCGCTGGATGCTGAGTTCGAACCCTATATATATGTGATGAATTTCAGAGGTAAACACTCACATGATTCTCACAATCTCATTAATGTTTTATCTCTAATTTTAGTATTTATTGTATTAAACCTCTTAGTGATGTTTATTTTTTAGATTTGGATCCAAAACTTATCACAACGTTTAGACACGATAATTCTTTTTGTATGTGTAAGTACTTTCAAATGTATTGTAATATCATTTTAAATTCATCTTCATATTGCAGATTGTGAAGATTGCAGATTATAATTATTATTTTCTTATAAATTTTTGAACTTATAAACATGGATCATTTTTACATGGATATTCTTTATATATTATTAATACTATTTTACTGCGATAAACAATTTTATCTTTGTAACTTTTAAGTTTGTGTATGCATTCTTATTAACATATTCATCTAAATTTTTAGAATAATGTTATTTTAAAAAGTAATCCTTTTAAAAAATTATAGACTAATTTTTGTTGTATAAATTAATAAATATTAACTTATTCATTATTTAATATCTTTATAAATTAATAAATTCTAAATTCCAAACATTATTAATTTATAGAGGTTTTACTATATAAAAATATATTTTGTAAATTAATAAATATTTTATAATACTAAATATTCTCTAAAATATCTTACATGTTAAAATGAAAAAATTGCATTTATTACGAGGATTGAGACGTTTTCCAATACTGAATTAAATAGATAAAAGTCTGCTTCATATTCAATAAGTATCATATCAGATACAATAAATGACAAAATTTAAGCCTTTTATAGTAGTAACCTATATATTAAATAAAAAATATTAATTTTTATTTCTTTATTTATGTTGTTTAAAAGCATTATTACACTATATGTAAATATCATTATTCTCATTTTCATAAATTTACTTTACAAAAATCTTGGAATTATGTAGTATAGTGGTAGTCACTTCTGAAATTCATGACACATGTCTAGGGTTCGAACCCAGCACCCCTCGATGTTATGAGAAATATTAAAGCCACTAGGCTATGTTGACAAAAAAAAATTTACTTTATAAATACATTTAAATTACTAAAACAATTATAATCAGGACTATTTGCGAAATACTATATTTATGTTTATTAATTTGAAAAATACCCTTTCTTTTGAATTTTTTGAAAACTAACTTTCTTTATGTGTTTAGTCATGTTTATTTTTTTTATTTAAAGATCATCTATCCAATATATGATATAAAACTCTCATGTACATGCATATAGTATAGATTGTAATAGTTTTTGAGCAGGGATCAGAGTTCATCCTCTAAGAATGAAGAGTCATTTCGCCTATGTCAGGCAAGTCCAAAGGTGTTCGAGATTCATGCTTGTGCGCTCATTAAACGTGACAAATTATCGGAGTCCAGAGGAGGAAAAAGAAAAGGAATTCCTCCCGAAGATTTTCCAATGTCTAAGTAAAAACTTCGCTCAAATGAGAATAAATTTATCGGACGGACGATGAATAAATATATTAAGTTTGAGGATCCCATCGAGAGATTGAAATCTTCTAGTGTTTTTCATCTGAAAACGTGTTTAGGGTTGGGTTGGAGTGTTATAAATACCCAAATCAGGATGTACAAATTTTGGCTATCGTACCTTCTATTATGGTTTGGAGATAAAGAGAACAATATAAGCATATATATTTAATGGCGTGTCAATATAATATCATCCTAACCAATGGATTAGCAAACTCTTGTCGTGTGCCACAAGCACAGAAAGAAAATTTGGAGTACAATTAGCCGAGCAAAAATAGATATTTTTAATGTTACTTAAAATCATTATTTATTGGAATGGAATTTCAGTTTATGTTTTTTTTTTTAAAAAAATCAATAGATATTCATGTTATTATCTAGTTGAAGTGTTTGACTAAAATGATATTTGAAAATTGTAAATTTCAAAAAATATTAAGATGGTGTATATTCAAAAATCAACATCAATATAGAGTAATTCTCCCCAAAAAAATTATATCACTCACTAACTGGTAGTGAGCGATACATGCGTTAAGTTCAAAAAATATAATTATAAATTAAAATAAAATAAAAAATCGAAAATAAAAATACAATCTCATTTTTTAAGTTGAAGACAAAAAAATCATAAAAACACTTTAAAAGTGTATAGTTTACGTAATACCCAAATACAATTTGACAAAAAATGATTTGATAAACAAACAAAAAACCCGCAATAGAGAGCATGTAATATAAATAATTGGAATTTAATTTTAAGAACACAAAAAAATCATTTGTTATTTTTGACGTTTGATTTGTGGTTTTCTTCTTTTGTTACATCAGGTAGACCTCTTCTTTCTTTAATTTTATTAGGATATATAAATTCATAATGGTATATGGTCCTAAATATATCTTTTTATTATTTTTGAGATATCTACTTCATTATTTTTAAATAGTATATTTATTCTTTTGGATTTGTTCATGCAAATGATTTCCTGTTTTTAGAGGTTTTGTGTTAATTTTTGAGTTGTTATATCTTTTATTAAAAAAGTTTGACTTTTTATTTATAAGGTTTGATTTTTGTTCTTCACTTTTTGTTGCATCCTATTACTTTTTCTTAATAATACATATCTTCACAATACGAAAATTATGTGACATAATGATGATTACTTTTGAAATTTATTACATATATCTATAATCAAATCTATCACTCTAAGAAATTAAAAAAGATATTACAACCACTAGTTTAAGTTGAGTAATATAAATATATATATATCTTAACAATTTCCTATTTTTATTAATTTGATGTCAAAATTTTGAGGCTTTAATTTTAATTGTTGTTCCTTTAATACAAAAAAATGATTTGTTATTTTTAGAGTTTGTTTGGTGTTCTTTATCTTCCGTTGCATCAGATAAATTTATTTTCAATGTCATTGTTTGTTTATTTCTTTTGGAAAGCCTATTTTTTTATGTATAATGGTGTACTAATTCTTTTGGATTTTTATACAAACGATTTTTCTGTCTTTTTATCGGTTTAATGTTAATTTTTTGCGGTTTTGATTTTAATTCTTATTAACAATAAAAATATTGATTTATTATTTTCAAGATTTTCTCTGGGTTCTTTATTTTTTTTTCTGCATCAGGTAATATCTTATTTTTTCACCATTTTTACTGCTATATATCTTCGTTATGGTTTTTATCTACTGTGTATTTGTTTGTTGATATCTTTTGAGAGGCATAATTCTTTTTATTTGTATTTTTATATTTTTTATACGATTTTTCTTTGGTTGTTTGGTGTCAATTATTTTGGAGTCTTTTTGTTATTTTTTCTTTAATACAAAAGATTTTTTTTAAAAAATTTGTTTCATATATTTCAACTTTTGTTTCATCTGATAAATTTCTTTATTTCCCCATATTTGAATGTTATATATCTTCATAAAACCTTATGGTTAAGGTTTCATTCTTCTCTATTCTTTAATGCCATTCAAATAAAACCTTAATGTTTTTATCGAAAAAGAACTATGTGATACTTCCTTAGCTATTTCTTCGCTATTATACGTAACACATCTTTTTCAATATATTTACGAAAAATTTGCTTTCAATTATTTCCTGCTGATTATGAATGTTTAGAACTCGTTTTCTCATTTCGATTCCGGTAAATCTATTTTAGTTTAGTTTTGTACCCTTTTTCCAATATTGTTTCTTTATTTGGGCTTATACTTCCTTTTTGTAAACTTAGTTTTTCGAAGATTTATAGTTTTTTGCCGAGTTGTGTAATTTTACCTTGTATTTCACCTTTGAATTAATATTATCATCAGATGATCAAAGAAATATATATATATATATATACATGTTTATTTGGGAAAATTAAAGTGTTATAAAATATTGTGAATTTTCTATCACTAACCAAGCATCTATAAAACTATTTGCTTCGAAGCAATTACAAGAAAATCATCTAGAAACTTGATGCATACATATATATACAAACACTATATATTGTGCCTAATGACCTATCATGGATAATACAACATAAATATACGTATATTATAAATAAATATTTAATACATATATGGTCCTGTGCAATGTACTATTGTTATGTCTACATAATATATAGTCTTACGAGTGTTATCCTTTGGTCAATGCATTAAATATAGAATGGATCATTCACACAACGACTCACATGATTACTTATTTTCTCTATATAAAATATATATGCAGCTCACTGAGATACAGTTACACCTAGATATTTATATAAATTTGTTTGTTTGCTAAAAGACAATTAAGGTGGTAGATTAGACCTATTATTATACATTTTACAAAACGTTGGAAGAAGACTTTTGGGTCTATAAATAAACTCGTTTGCAACTATCAGAGAGTAACCCTTACCACAAACAAACAAAGAGAAGAAAAAAACCAAGGTTTATCGATAGAGGCTATGCAGATTACAAGACCACATGTCGTCATGTTCGCTAGCCCAGGGATGGGCCACGTCATCCCAGTGATCGAGCTCGGAAAATGCTTAGCTGGATCCCACGGCTTCCAAATCACCATCTTCGTCCTTGAAGCCGACGCAGCCTCCGCTCAATCCCAATTCCTCAACTCACCTGGCTGCGATGCAACCCTTATTGACGTCATCGGCCTCCCGACTCCGGATATCTCCGGTTTAGTGGATCCATCAGCCTTCTTCGCGATCAAGCTGTTGACCATGATGCGTGAGACTATACCAACCATTCGATCAAAGATCGCGGAGATGCAGCACAAACCAACGGCTTTGATCGTAGACTTGTTTGGTCTGGACGCGTTACGGCTTGGTGGTGAGTTCAAAATGTTGACTTATGTCTTCATCGCTTCAAACGCACGTTTTCTTGCGCTGACTATGTACTTCCCAACGCTGGAGAAAGACGTTGAAGACGAGCACATAATCAAGAAGAAACCCTTAGCTATGCCTGGATGTGAACCGGTTCGGTTTGAGGATACTCTTGAACCATTCCTTGACCCAACTGACCAGATATACCGGGAATTTGTTCCTTTTGGTTTAAATTTCCCAACGGCTGATGGTCTTATTGTGAATACATGGGATGATATGGAGCCCAAAACTTTGAAATCTCTTCAAGACCCAAAGCTCTTGGGTCGAATCGCTCGTGTACCGGTTTATCCAATTGGCCCTTTGTGCAGACCGGTTGATCCATCCAAAACTAACCATCCGGTTTTGGATTGGTTAAACAAGCAACCTGAGGAGTCAGTACTTTACATCTCATTCGGAAGCGGCGGTTCTCTCTCAGCTAAACAGCTAACCGAATTGGCTTGGGGGCTCGAGTTGAGTCAGCAACGGTTTGTTTGGGTGGTCCGTCCACCGGTAGACAGTTCAGCTTGCAGTGAGTATTTATCGGCTAATAGCGGCGAAATACAAGACGGTACGCCGGATTATCTACCAAAAGAGTTTATTAGCCGGACTGAGGAGAGAGGCCTTGTGGTCTCTTCATGGGCCCCACAAGCCGAGATCCTAGGCCACAAAGCCGTAGGCGGGTTTCTGACTCACTGCGGTTGGAATTCGGTTCTTGAAAGCGTCGTTAGCGGCGTTCCAATGATTGCTTGGCCGCTTTTTGCTGAGCAGAAAATGAATGCCACGTTGCTCAACGAGGAGCTAGGAATCGCCATCCGATCTAGGAAACTGCCGTCGGAGGAAGTGATTTCGAGGGTGGAGATCGAGTCGTTGGTGAGAAGGATCATGGTGGAGGAGGAAGGTTCCGAGATGAAAGAGAAGGTGAAGAAGCTGAAGATAACGGCGGAGATGTCGGTGAGTTGCGATGGTGGATCATCACATGAGGCGCTATCGAGAGTGGCAAACGAATGCGTTCGTCTTTTGGAGCGAGCCACAATGGCACGTGGTGCCTAGAATTGCTTACGTACCGTTTTGAAAATTTACGTTTGAAAGGTGTATCGTTTTACCGTTTCTGGAATATTGTGTTTTGTTTTCGTGTCTTGCCAAATGCCAAACACATACCACATACCACATGCCACATGCCACATGCCACATGCTATCACTAATGTATTCACATTGTACAAAAAATAATTTGTGTTGAATTTGTATATTTAAGTGGTTTACGTTTAATCTCTAAAACTTTGGTTCTTCTTTTCATTTAAACGTGGGTTTGTCAAAACAAAAACATTTTTTATTTTTTTTGAACAAAAGGTTGTATGGTCCAATCTGAAACGTTGATTAGTTTTTTTAACCCCAAAAAGACCAAACAAAAAACTGAAACGTTAGTTTAAAAACTTTTTCTATAGGAATCTGATGATGTCCAAAATCATTTTGAGATGGTTATTACATTAATTATATCAAGTTTTTTAATCAGCTAATCACTAGTAGTATCCTTAGGGCATTGATCTATAATCAAGCTGTAAACGTCACTTCTAAATTAGAAAAAGGAGTAGCTGTGTTTTGTCTTGTACTACCTTTTCAACTAATTGTATTAACTTTTATAAATTAATACTCAATAAACTAATAATTATAAAATAATAAATCTGATCTCAAGTCAGATCAATATAAAATTTAATAAAATTCAATAAAATAACAAAATAATAATTTTATTGATTAGATAAACTTATGTATATATCACTAAGATAATATACTAAAATAGGAGTATAATGTTTTTTACTTAAAATAAAGATATCATTAATATTTTATTACTAAATTATTTATTATATTTAAAACTTTTAGTGATGCTTATCTTTTATATAGAATACAAAACTTATAGAGTTTTAGACATGATAATTAGTTTTTTTCTAAATGCTTTCATATGTATTGTAAAACTATTGTTAATTTCATCTTCATCATTGCGAATTGTAATTATTTTTTATACGTTTTGAAATTATGAACATATATCATTTTTGCATAAATACTTAATATATGTTATTAAAATCTATTGTATTTTATTATTAGATTCATTTAATTTTTTTTGAATAATATTATTTTCAAAAAATAAAATAATATTCTAGACTAAATTCTTTTCTATAAATTAATAAATATTAGTTTATTCATTAATTAAGTTTATAAATTAATAAATTTTTAAAGTTTCTGCATTATTAATTTGTAGATGTTTTACTGTATTAATATTGTTATTAAAGAATTTTTTTATCTGTTTAGTTAAGGAAACTTTAATTTAATTGAGCTGAGATTAAGAAGAAACAAATAACATATTTATTAGTTTAGACGTGACAGTTCCTCTACCTCCTATCTTTTCGGGATAGGCATGGGAGTATTTTAAACGCCGACTGGTCTCTTATTTTAAATGTTGTTTTATAATATACTACATTAGAGAGAGAAATTATATAGCATAATTCATCAGATATATTTATAGTTGGAACCAGACACTTACAATATATGTATATGTTACACCAATATATTACCGATATAATAGAAAATGGAGCAATTTTGTATAAGACAACTAGAGTGGTATATTGAAAACTTTTGAGGATTTTGGTTTTGTTTATTGAGCATATTGAACACACACAGCAACAAGAAGAATCAAATCGAAATCGTAGATCGAAGAAATGCAGAATACAAAATCTCACGCGGCCATGTTAGCCAGCCCAGGAATGGGCCACGTCATCCCGGTGATCGAACTCGGAAAACGCTTAGCTGGATTCCACAGCTTACACGTTACCATCTTCATCCTTGAAGCCGACGCAGCCTCCGCTCAATCCCAATTCCTCAACTCACCGGGCTGCGGCGCTACCCTTGTTGACGTCATCGCCCTCCCATCTCCGGACATCTCCGGCTTAGTGGACCCATCAGCCTCTTTTGGTATGAAGATCTTGACCATGATGCGTGAGGCCGTTCCAACCATCCGATCGAAGATTGCTGAGATGCAGCACAAACCAACGGCTCTGATCGTAGATTTCTTAAGCTTGGACGCCTTACGGCTGGGTGGCGAGTTCAACATGTTGACTTATCTCTTCATCGCTTCAAATGCACGATTTTTAGCGTTGATGATGTATTTCCCAACGCTGGACAAAGGCGTCGAAGAAGAGCACATAATCAAGAAGAAACCCTTGGCTGTACCGGGATGTGAACCGCTTCGGTTTGAGGATACTTTTGAAATATTCATTGACCCGTCGAGCCAGATGTACCAGGAAGCTGTTCCACTCGGTTTAGTATACCCGACGGTTGATGGCATTATTGTGAATACATGGACTGATATGGAGCCCAAAACCTTGAAATCTCTTCAAGACCCAAATTAAGCTTTTGGGTCGGATCGCTCGTGTACCGATTTATCCAATTGGTCCTTTGTACAGACCGGTTAATCCATCCAAAACAAATCATCCGGTTCTGGATTGGTTAAACAAACATCCGGACGAGTCGGTACTTTACATCTCATTCGGAAGCGGCGGTTCTCTCTCAGCTAAACAACTAACCGAATTGGCTTGGGGGCTCGAGTTGAGTCAGCAACGGTTTGTTTGGGTGGTCCGTCCGCCGGTAGATGGTTTAGCTAGCAGCGCGTATTTCTCGGCTAACAGCGGGAAAATACGAGACGGTACGCCGGATTATCTACCGGAAGAGTTCGTTAGCCGGACGGTGGACAGAGGCCTCGTGGTCTCTTTGTGGGCCCCACAAATGGAGATCCTAGCTCACCCAGCCGTTGGTGGGTTTTTGACTCACTGTGGTTGGAACTCGATTCTTGAAAGTGTCGTTAATGGCGTTCCCATGATCGCTTGGCCGCTTTTCGCGGAACAAATGACGAACGCAACGCTGCTCAACGAGGAGCTCGGAATAGCCGTCCGGTCTAAAAAATTACCATCCGAGGGAGTGATTTTAAGGGTGGAGATTGAGGCGTTGGTGAGAAGGATTATGGTGGACGATGAAGGTTGCCAGATGAGAAAGAAGGTGAAGAAGCTGAGGGACACGGCGGAGAAGTCTCTGAGTTGTGACGGATCGCTGTCGAGAATCGCCGAGGAATGTCAACGTCATCAGGAGCCCGTTAGAGGCATGGCACGTGGTGCCTAAGAATGCTTACCGTCTTTATTTTTTTACGTTTTAACTGCATGTCATTTGAGTATGTTTGGAATATTGTACTTCAGTTTCCGGGTCTTACCACATGACACTTGCTAATTATTAATGTGTAATTTACATTATACCAAAAAGTAAGCGACGTTTAATTTGTATGATTTAAGTTTTTTGTTTTAATCTGTAATTCAGTCTTCGATTAGCAATGATTATGATTCAAATATTTGAAGTAGAGCTTAAACGTTGATCATTAACAAATCATATGATGTGATATATACAAATAAAAAAAAATACATATCATTGTAATGATGGAAAGAAAATTGTTATGTAGTATATCTAATCATTACTCATACAGCTCCTGAATAAAAATAAAACTGAACGTGACATCTAGTTGACACATTATTGATTTAAAAATATATTATAATCCTCCAACGTTTTGCTTTCTCTTACAAAGATATACCTTTTGGAGGGTAATCCAATGATCAAGTGAATAAGAGGACATATAAAGCAAAACCTACCGTCTTTATTCACCTGACACTCGATGAAGTGGAGAAGAACGAGCCTTGCAATGAGATAAACAAAATGATCCGACTTTTTTAATTTCTTTTATGACGACGTGGGAGCATTAAAAAACGTGGACAGGTGATTTACATACGGTTTCAAATACAATACTTCATTCATTTAAGCTATGACGTGCCTTGCAAATATTTTAATCCTCAGACAAATACTTTATCAATAAAAACAAATCTATACCAAATCACTCACATTGTTATTATGAATTATCTAAACGCTAGTGCTCTCCACGCCTTTGGTTTGGACATCATGTCCTTCAGTTAACTATAACTGTGATTCGATTCTACCGATTGTGATGTGAGTTTGGTTTAAACTAGTTGGTTTAGTTTATCTTTTTCGGTTGATTTTTTTTTTTTATTTTTTTGAAACAAACGGTTGGCTTATTTTGAAGGTTGTACTAGTCCTCCAAGCGTATAACCTCGACGGATGTCTAAATAACACATGTGATATTTGTCGTTGTTATCCCAAAACTGCTCTTCAACACACAAAAAAATACATCCAATCTCAATCCTATTAGGTTTCTTGGAAGATGAAGCTTGTGATGATTATGTGGATTCATCATTATATTTAACTGGCTGAAAAAAGTGGCAATTTCTTCAAAGATTCTTTCTGTAAAATCCAGATTTATTTCTCTTTTCCGTCGCTCTTTTTTTTTTGTTGGTCAGATGGATGTTCCCCAGTTATAATCGATTTTGCGTTAAAATCTTCGAATAAGTCAAAATGATTCACCTAGTCAATCGATTCTTGGTTATAGACAGTGTTTTTAACAAACGTAATTACAAACACATGAACCATAGCTTGTTTTGCAATATCCAAATTCTAAAAATACATAATTAAAAGTATCATATTTGTTGAATTTCTCTATAGGCATGCTTTAAAATATCCAAATACTAAAAACCTATTACATATATAAAATTAATTTTGCAACATTTTGTAAGTTACCTTTTTCAGGCTGATTGTGGCTCAATTTGCTACATCGGCCTAGTTCTGCCAACATAACTTGAGGTCTCTGCTCTCGACGTTCATGTTCTGCACTTAACGATGCTAAAACTGCTTCTTCGTCCAACTAAGTATCGATGTCTCTGCACTCGAGATTTTCATTATGCAGTTGACAATGCTAAGACTACCACTAAGGCTAAGATAGCCAACATTAATGCTAAAGAGGCTTTTTCTTCTGAGGGAAAAGCTGCAGCTGTCATTGTCTATACTCGACATCTTCTCAAGTTTTTCTTGTAGCTAGCTAGGTTGTTGTGGACCTTTGGCAACCTTCATCCACAAAGCTAGGGATGTTTTTATAGGATTTGTGAATTGGGAGAAATATGCCTTCTCTTTAAAGTTTGCACAATTATTGGAGCCTCTTATATCAAATTTTCTGAGAAGTTCGGATCTCCTCCTATATACTTCGTGTAGTGTAATGACCGTTGTAGTTGCCTGTTCCAATGGCGTATTTAGCTTTGATCAAATTTTACCAAGAAATATCATTGGGAAGAAGAGAAGAGCCGATGCTCCATATAAAGTAAGTGAGGTTTTGGGTTCTGAGAGAAAGAAAAAACGACAGCAAACTTGTTGTGTTTTTTTAGTGGAAATTTATTTTAATTTACTCTTTCTTTTTTACACATGTGTTGGGCATTATTCAATTTGATTTCTCATAATACAATATGAATTCACGTACGACCATGAACTATAGTCATCAACCGCGGAGAATAGAAATTTTTGTAACAGCAGAATTACATTCTACCATTCCTAAGTGGATTTAAAGTTTTTATGCGTAAATTAGAATAAGATGAACTTAACACTAAAAAAAGATTCAGCTACTTGTTTCATGATAATCTAAAATGTTTAAACAAAATGTTGCATGCACATGTAGAAATTCTACTGAAACTTTCAACAATGAACAAATATTCATTCACTTATTTATTACCTATATGTATATACTTCATTAACAGTGTTGGAATATGCGGACGTCTATGTTGAAGCTTAAACCAATTGTTGCTCATCATAATCACCCTATTTCATCAAAAGCTAATTTGTGATGGAAGCTGCTGTTTGATTCGTGGACTTATTTTGGTGCATGGGAAACAATACTGTCAGATTTGAACCAGAGTAATAATACAACAATCACATAAGCACACATCACTAGACACAAAATCTTGTATTACGTTTTTTAATATCTATTAATTGGTTTTGCTATTCATTCTAATAACTCAATTTTGTTCAAATAATAAAATTTTCATTATTCTCAGAAAATTTTTAACATTGAAATTTTGGCTTATTGATTCTTCATTTTAACGTCAAACACACAAAATTTTCTCCTATTTGTGACGTTTTTGAAATTAAATGAAATTTTATATTTTAAAAATAATTACATTATTTTAGCTTCCCTATTATTTTACCGTTAATATGTGATTTCGTGATTTTGATACAGAGAATCACGATTCCGCAATTTGGATGCAAAATGTTATTCAGCCCTGTAAGAATAGAATTTAGTTCACAACTTCTTAGATATGTAATGGTTTCCATCGCAAAAGTATTTTATATCTTACAGTATCTTTTTTAATATTTTTATCGATGTAAGGTTTTCTACACTAACTTGAATTTAAGGTTTTGATAGCATGTTCAAGTTTATAATTTTTATTATCTTAATATAGAAAAAAAATTAGATTAGATTTTTAATGCTTCTCTACATACAGTTCTTAAGAAATCTTGAATCTAAAATATATCCTTAATTAACCACCTTATGTTTTATTTTAATAATATATATTGCTGGAGTAGACACAAGTGTCATCAACATGATTTGAGCAATGGCAAAGCTTGTTAGAACACCCCGACGATAAAATATAAAAAAGCTCATCCAGTTTTGAATTGTAAGCAAACAAGAGAAGAGAATCCAGGAAGAATGAATATGTTGATTAGCTTAACTACTTGAAGCTTGTGATCAAAGAAACCTTAAGACTAAACCTAGCAGCTCCTATGTTATTTCAAAGAGAAACAATGGCCGATATCAAGATTCTAGACTTTTGGTTAACGGATGATGGTTGATAGGAGGCATTTAACCAAAAGAGGTTTATGGATTGTTCAATAGACTATAAAGGGTATAGCTTTGAGATGTTACCATTTGGTTCTGGTTGGAGGATATGTCAATGGATCGCTTTTGTCATTGCAACTATTTAAATGGGACTATTAGACTTGATTTAATTCTTCAATTGGAGATCGCCTGAGGAGAATAAAGATATGGACATGGAAGAAGCTGATGATGCACACCCATTGTTATTCCTCTCTTCAACATTTTTTCAATCTTTTATCATTAAAAGGGAATTTTTTTAAAAAACCTTCAAGATAAGAAAAAACTTATAGTTATATATAAACTTATATATTTTAAACAGTGGAGAGAGACAATGATATGTATAATTATATTCGTTTCTGTTTTGGAGAAACAGATACCTCTCTTCTCAATGGCTTTCCATGTTTTCAATCTCCACGTAATATGTTTAATCTTTTTTTTTTTTTTTAATTTCCATAACATTTTCTTGTGTTTCTGATTTTCATCAAGTGTCTTGCTTTCATATGGTAAATAAGTAGCGAGTTAGCTTACAGATTTGACAGAGTATAATCTCGATTTCGTAGTGACATCAAAACATATCAAGAAACAAAGAGTTTACTTTTCATATATTGCAATTTTGAAAATCTAAATCATTCGGGTTTGGGCTTGTACTATAAATTGTTTTGGCCTACTTAATGTGATCTCTTTCCACATATCAAACTTTAGAGAGATTAAAATATTGTATACATGTGGAAATATTAATTTAAAAAATAGCATAGATATGTAGTCTATGGACATTAAGTCAGGCTTGGGATCATGTGAAGCTTAGCATAGATATGTCGCCTACGGAAATCAAATTATGTGGGACCGACGAGAGCCTTTTAAAAGGCTTTTGCTCTGCTCCCTTGCAAATACCACATCTCAAATTTGCTAACAAAAAGTTTCCCTTATTTTTGTAAGAAACGTTTCATTGTTAAAAGAAATTAAATATTTCAAAAAAGAAAAAAACCAGGTTATATGTCAATTTATTTTTTTATTAATTTTTTTAGTTGTATATTTATCATGTGGTGTAGGATCAATAAAATAGTGTAAAATCTGTTATTTTAGGATGATTTTCTTTTAAAAAAAGAAATAAAAATGATGAATTATTTGGAGATATTTTCCTTAAATGAAACAGGAATTAAGTGACCAAAAAGGCTGTTCCGAAAAATGACAAAAGGGTATTTTATTATTTCTAACTACTTGACGTTTCTATAAAAGCTAAAACAATAAACACTGTTTCAAACATTTTACCTTATATGTTAATGTTAAATTTATATTTATTATAATTAAAAATATGAGGAGGAGAGAAAAACTGTCCAACTGGAAAAATAAAAATTACAGCTTGATATTTATCATCAAATTTAAATGTTATTTTCTAAATATGTTTAATACAAACGTCCAGATTATTTTAATGTATACTGATAGCATTAATTTAAAATTTATTTGATAATTATTTTTTACATTTACTTGTTTATAAAACTAATCGAAATCTGAACTAGTACAAATTTAAATTTTATTTCATGTAAATTGATGGACCAGAGTTTATAGTCTAGTGATTTGTACAATATCATCAATGTAATTTTGGGATAATTTATTTTTAATATTCTTTATATATATATATATATATTTTTTTTTAATATCTCCTTTAACATTATTGGGTTCTGGGTTCGAACCACATACATGTATCATGAATTTTAGAGGTGACCACCATTGTGCAACATGATTCCGACATCTTTATATATATTCTTAGTTATAACATTAATTATTTTAGTGGTAAATAGAAATTACATAAATTATGTTAATAATTATGTTAATACGATTGATTTAATAGTTATCGCCTAAAATAAATTATGTTATTTTTAACAAAAAGTAATATATGTTAATCGATCTAATAATAACTTAATTTCAAGATTATAGATATTATATAATTTTATTTTTAAAATATATATTAACACAAGATTATAACTATTATATAATTTTATTTTAAAATATATATTAACACCTAGTCATACTACTAAAACAATTTCTAATTTAAAATTTTAATTGATATAAAAATAAAATTTTAACAATTTCTAATGTAAAAAATTAGATAGAAACAATGAATACATGATTTGTAACTGATTTTTATTTGTTTTTTTCTGTTATACATTGGTACACTTCATGCATATAAAAATAGTCCAAATATACATATTAGCATATAGGTCACGTATATGGAAAATGAATTTTTTTTAAGAAGATAAGATTATGAACAAAACTGTGTGACATCCATTTATATATATATAATAATCAACTAATAGATAGAAACAAAATTTCTTTTTTTCCTTTTTTCCTCCATCAAAATTACAGGTCAAATACAAGTTTTTGCAATTACAAAAATGCCCATGTATTCTAACTATAAATGTGCCTTAATATTTTCTTGTTATGTCATCATTTTCTTCTTCTTTCCAGTCTTTAGAAAAATGAGAGCTCAAATGTTCCAGCGAACTCCAACAATGGCCAGTACATCGGCAATGACATTTTATCCTAGCTACCCTCTACTTGTGTCATCGTCTGACTCCGAAGGATATGAATCTGGTGATAATAACCAATTCGATTTCAATATTAGCAGAGAATGGCTACTCAGTGCAAATGACATCGTGATGGGAGAAATGATCGGAGAAGGAAGCAACTCTCTCATCTACAAAGGATTGTATATTTTTTTCTCTCTCAAATTTATTGGTTTTATGAATTTTCATCAATATTTATTATTTAAATGTGTTTAAATTTTATACATGTCTCTTTTTTTTGGTTGTTCTTTAATTTTTTTTTCCTTTCAATTTTCTTTTTAGTTTAGAATGATGCTAAAAAGTTTAGGGCTCAAATTTTTAACGTATGAATTTTAAGATGTTTTTGCTGATTGAAAAAATACTTCAATAGAATTTTTGTTTAAACCTTTAAATTTTGATTTTGATTATTATTTGTTTTAAATCTTTTCATGCATCATTTCTATGTAACATACCAATCACAATTGTACACAAACCTATGCAATATATCTATTTAACTGAATACATTTGACAAGTATTGTGATACTAGACCAATAATCTACTTAATTAATTACGGCTTGGATGAAAATAAAAAATAAAACATGGATATGAAATTTTTTTTTTTTAACCATCTTATCTCAAATATTTGAAAATTCTGGGTAGTTTAATATATTCTTGCTAATGATTTCTAGGTACAAAAACCAAGTTCCTGTGGCAGTCAAGGTAATGCAGCCAGGTAGAACAGTTGATGTGAGCATAGAGCACAAGGAAATTTTTGAAAAGGAAGTTATGATTCTATCCAATATCAAACATGATAATATTGTGAAGGTAAAAAATAAATAAATATTTTGATATTTTCAATATGTGTTATAAATAATGAGATTATGGTTTTTTATATTGAATTTACAGTTTATTGGAGCTTGCATCGAGCCACAATTGATGATAGTTACTGAACTTCTTGAATGTGGCACTCTTCAGAAGTTCTTGTGGGATTCTCGTCCAAACACTCTTGATCTAAAGATCTCACTAGGCTATGCTTTGGATATTTCTAGAGCCATGGAGTATTTGCACTCAAAAAGCCTTATTCACCGTGATCTAAAACCAAGTAAATATGGTTTGTTTACATATTATGTCTTGTAAAAAAACAAACTGATGTTTCTCTCTGTGTGTAGAAAATATGTTGGTAACAAGTGATCGAAAAAATGTGAAGTTGGCTGATTTTGGACTTGCAAGAGAAGAGACAACAGATTGTATGACTAGTGAGGCTGGCACATACAGATGGATGGCTCCTGAGGTGAATTTTTAAGCTCAATCTTCGACACAATGCCTTACATAAATATATATATATATATATATTAAATATTTTATGCTTTGTATATCCACAGGTATTCAGCCATGAACCTCTTAGAATTGGAGATAGATTGCACTATGATCACAAAGTTGATGTTTACAGCTTTGCTATAGTTTTTTGGGAGTTGCTTACTAATAAACAACCATTCAGTAGAATGCAATCAATCCTTGTGCCTTATTATGTCAGTCAGGTAAAAGTCACAAAATAAAAAAAAAATCTTTAAAACAAATTGGAGAAAAAATAATGGAATTTCTTTTTTTTTACAGAATAAGAGGCCAAGTCTTAGGGATATTCCATCTGAAGTTGTCCCCATTTTAGAATCTTGTTGGGCAGAGGACTCGAACGCACGTCCTGAGTTTGAGGAGATTAGTATTTTATTGGAAAACTTGCTAAACCGATTATACTCAGATAATTTTTATAGATTGATTCAGCAATATGCTTCAAGCAACCCGAATAGCAATTCTGCTCAGACAGTAATTATTCATTCAATAGCAAGTGAGGAAGATGATCCTGATGCTATAGATGAAGGTACAACGACCAATCTGATTCAAGGACATAATTGCCAGGAGATGAAACCTAAGAAGAAGAAGAAAAAGGGGAAGAATAAGAAAAAAGTGATGAAATTGATATTACCTATCTTCAAAATGTTTAAGGCTTGTTTGCACAAGCCATGACCAACTTTTTGTTTCCCATAAAGGTAGGAAATAAAGGTTTTGAACTTCTTTCTTTGAAACACCATAGAAAGTTGGTAGATAAACAAAAAAAGACTAAAGATTTTATCAGTGTTTATCTGTTCTAGTTATTTCTTTAGGTATTGTTCTCTTTTGTTATTTTCTATTGTTTTTGTTGTTTAAAATAAAATAAGAATTCATGCATTGAAATTTTTATTTTCAAAATTTTTAACTATATTATTACATAGAAATATTGATGTTTTATCGTTATAGTAGATATATATATATATATTTTATTTTAATATCTCATTTAACATTATTGGGTTCTGGGTTCGAACCACATACATGTATCATGAATTTTAGAGGTGATCACCATTGTGCAACATGATTTCGACATCTTTATATATATTCTTAGTTATAACATTAATTATTTTAGTGGTAAAATAGAAATTACATAAATTATGTTAATAATTATGTTAATACGATTGATTTAATAGTTATCGCCTAAATAAATTATGTTATTTTTAACAAAAAGTAGTATATGTTAATCGATCTAATAATAACTTAATTTCAAGATTATAGATATTATATAATTTTATTTTTAAATATAGATTAACACAAGATTATAACTATTATATAATTTTATTTTAAAATATATATTAACACCTAGTCATACTACTAAAACAATTTCTAGTTTAAAATTTTAATTGATATAAAAATAAAATTTTAACAATTTCTAATGTAACAAATTGGATAGAAACAATGAATACATGATTTGTAACTGATTTTTATTTGTTTTTTTCTGTTATACATTTGTACACTTCATGCATATAAAAATATTCCAAATATACATATTAGCATATAGGTCACGTATATGGAAAAGGAATTTTTTTAAAAAAGATAAGATTATGAACAAAACTGTGTCACATCCATTTATATATATAATAATCAACTAATACATATAAACAAAATTTCTTTTTTTCCTTTTTTCCTCCATCAAAATTACAGGTCAAATACAAGTTTTTGAAATTACAAAAATGCCCATGTATTCTAACTATAAATGTGCATTAATATTTTCCTTGTTATGGCATCATTTTCTTCATCTTTCAAGTCTTTAGAAAAATGAGAGCTCAAATGTTCCAGCGAACTCCAACAATGGCCATTACATCGGCAATGACATTTTATCCTAGCTACCCTCTACTTGTGTCATCGTCTGACTCGGAAGGCTATGAATCTAGTGATAATAACCAATTCGATTTCACTATTAGCAGAGAATGGCTACTCAGTGCAAATGACATCGTGATGGGAGAAATGATCGGAGAAGGAAGCAACTCTCTCATCTACAAAGGATTGTATTTTTTTTCTCTCTCAAATTTATTGGTTTTATGAATTTTCATCAATATTTATTATTTAAATGTGTTTAAATTTTATATTTCTCTTTTTTTTGGCTTGTTCTTTAATTTTTTTTTCCTTTCAATTTGCTTTTTAGTTTAGAATGATGCTAAAAAGTTTAGGGCTCAACTTTTTAACGTATGAGTTTTAAGATGTTTTTGCTGATTGAAAATGAACTTCAATAGAATTTTTGTTTAAGCCTTTAAATTTTGATTTTGATTATTATTTGTTTTAAATATTTTCATGCATCATTTCTATGTAACATACCAATCACAATTGTACACAAACCTATGCAATATATCTATTTAACTGAATACATTTGACAAGTATTGTGATACTAGACCAATAATCTACTTGATTAATTACGGCTTGGATGAAAATAAAAATAAAACATGGATATGAATTTTTTTTTAAACCATCTTATCTCAAACATTTGAAAATTCTGGGTAGTTTAATATATTCTTTCTAATGATTTCTAGGTACAAAAACCAAGTTCCTGTGGCAGTCAAGGTAATGCAGCCAAGTAGAACAGTTGATGTGAGAATAGAGCACAAGGAAATTTTTGAAAAGGAAGTTATGATTCTATCCAATATCAAACATGATAATATTGTGAAGGTAAAAATAAATAAATATTTTGATATTTTCAATATGTGTTATAAATAATGAGATTATGGTTTTTTATATTGAATTTACAGTTTATTGGAGCTTGCATCGAGCCACAATTGATGATAGTTACTGAACTTCTTGAATGTGACACTCTTCAGAAGTTCTTGTGGGATTCTCGTCCAAACACTCTTGATCTGAAGATCTCACTAGGCTATGCTTTGGATAATTCTAGAGCCATGGAGTATTTGCACTCAAAAAGCCTTATTCACTGTGATCTAAAACCAAGTAAATATGGTCTGTTTACATATTATGTCTTGTAAAAAAACAAACAGATGTGTTTTCTCTCTATGTGTGTGTAGAAAATATGTTGGTAACAAGTGATCGAAAACACGTGAAGTTGGCTGATTTTGGCCTTGCAAGAGAAGAGACAACAGATTGTATGACTAGTGAGGCTGGCACATACAGATGGATGGCTCCTGAGGTGAATTTTTAAGCTCAATCTTCGACACAATGTCTTACATAAATATATATATATATATATTAAATATTTTATGCTTTGTATATCCACAGGTATTCAGCCATGAACCTCTTAGAATTGGAGATAGATTGCACTATGATCACAAAGTTGATGTTTACAGCTTTGCTATAGTTTTTTGGGAGTTGCTTACTAATAAACAACCATTTTGTAGAATGCATTCAATCCTTGTGCCTTATTATGTCAGTCAGGTAAAAAATCACAAAATAAAAAAAAATCTTTAAAACAAATTGGAGAAAAAATAATGGAATTTCTTTTTTTACAGAATGAGAGGCCAGGTCTTAGGGATATTCCATCTGAAGTTGTCCCCATTTTAGAATCTTGTTGGGCAGAGGACTGGAGCGCACGTCCTGAGTTTGAGGAGATGAGTATTTTATTGGAAAACTTGCTAAACCGATTGTACTCAGACAATTTTTATAGATTGATTCAGCAATATGCTTCAAGCAACTCGAATAGCAATTCTGCTCGGACAGTAATTATTCATTCAATAGCAAGTGAGAAAGATGATCATGATGTTATAGATGAAGGTACAACGACCAATCTGATTCAAGGGCATAATTGCCAGGAGATGAAACCTAAGAAGAAGAAGAAATGGAAGAATTAGAAGAAAGTGATGAAATTGATATTAACTATCTTCAAAATGTTCAAGGCTTGTTTGCACAAGCCATGACCAACTTTTTGTTTCCCATAAATGTAGGAAAGAAGGGTTTTGAACTTCTTTCTTTGAAACACCATAGAAAGTTGGTAGATAAACAAAAAAGAAGACTAAAGATTTTATCAGTGTTTATCTGTTCTAGTTATTTCTTTAGGTATTGTTCTCTTTTGTTATTTTCTATTGTTTTTGTTGTTTAAAATAAAATAAGAATTCATGTATTGACATTTTTATTTTCAAAATTTTCAACTATATTATTACATAGAAATATTGATGTTTTATCGTTATAGTAGATCTATATTCAATAAATGAATCTCAAGTAGACTTGAATAATAATGATCATTGTAATTCTTAAATAAGAATTGATTTACAGTATCATTGGCTAGGAATATATATATATATGTATATATATACTTTTTGTCAACAAAGCGTAAATTTCTTAGATGAATATAATTAACGTGAAAAATTAGGGTTCAATGACAACGCGAACCTTGTACCAATTTGTTTGCCTTGATATTTTATGTGAGTGGTATGAACAAGATAGCAAATAAGTTTAAAAAATATATGTATTTCTTTGAAACTCTTCCATGTGGATTATAAATATCGGTCAATCCATTGTGTTGATACTATCTTCATAGTCCATAGCCGAAACAAGTGCTTCAAATTCAATATGGAAAGGTGAAAGACTATAACGTACATTTATAGTCTCGATAAGTAATTCTTCCACACCTTCTTGTTTATTAAACCATCTTTATCCAGAAAACTTATTTATTTTTATCAATTATCCATCTATATGATATTCTCGTTCTTTCTTAACTAAATCATCTAAATTCATCATTTCTATTGTTGAGTGGTCTGTGGATATAACTTTATGTAAATTTCTATCAATATAATTAAATAATTTCTCGTTTTTATTCTTTCATATACATTATATTATCTATGGAAAATCTACATTCAAAGTTATTGGAGAAATTATATAACCAGAATAAATAATCTAAATTTGACAAAATAGATGATCTGGTAAATAGGAGTGGATAAAAAAAACCTGAGAAAATGTTTATATTTGTATAACCAGAATATATTCAAAAATGACATGATTAAATGATTCTTTTCCTCAGGGACCGCATGATATAATGGGCTTATATTTGTAATTTTTTTATAGTGGGAAGACATTAAACAAAGAAATGATTAATTGACTATTTCTCAACCTCTACAACGACCACAGGACATATCATGATTAATTTCTTTGAATTTCAATTTTTTATTACCAAATAGATCATGATATAAGTTTTCAGATAAGATTTATAATTTTTTGTGGACACTGTAATATGTTTAATATGTATGATTTACTGTATAAATATGAATGATTTAGTGTATAAATATGTATGATTTATTGTATAAATATGTATTATTTACTGTATAAATTATAATTAAAACTTTAATTTCGTAGTTTCAAACTTCAACAGGTTATATATCAATCTGTTGTGTAAATTATACCATAGTCTTAATAGGTAAGATTTTAGTATCATGCTATATTTATTGGACATGTTAATAAACCTTGGGCTTGGCCAATTTTCCAACTTCAGTCGACAGAGATTCTTGGATGTTTGCGATGCATCAATGAATGGCATCTGTAATATGAGTTTTTGGGTACACATAAAATAATTCAATTGTCCAAACCGTCAGTGGAAAAACGAAAACTTTTTTTTTGTCACATTAAGTGTTCCTTCTTTGTTGCATGATCTTTTTATCATGAACGACCTTTAATTTTACCTCTATGTAAAAAAGGTTTTTTTGGTTCTCGTTTCCTCGACTCCGTGGTGTATGTTTTGATTATGTTCTCTTTATCATCGAATCGAATAAAAAAATAGAAAAAAATAATAATAATATTGTTTTGTCGACCATTTTTATTCATACATGAAAAAAAAAAAAAATAGGCATATCACTTAAAACCCCAATCTCTACACGATTTGCGATTTTGACTAAAATCAAAAACATGCTTACATCCTATCTAGATTTATTGATAAGATAAGAAAATAAAATGTCACGTGTTGAACCGGCCTCATCTCCACCGCCAGGCTTCGCAAGAGCATCACCATTAACTCCTTCCACAGTAGCCGCCGATGTTCATCCAGTCGAAAACAACAAGAGCAACTACTTTGATTGAAACCCAATAACTTTTAAACCAACCGATTGAAAAATATGATTAAATACTAAAATAGCATGTCATTTACACTAAAAATATGTGAATTCTGGCTATATATAGTCTAGCAAGTTATTGTTATCTTTTTCCGTCAATGACGTTATATTTATTTGTTTGTCAATAATATGCATTTTAGTAGGTTTGAATTATTAAACTCTAGAATGCTGCTGTAATTTATTCCAAATTTTTATGGTTGTCGTTAACATAGTGTTCAGGGTTCCTTATCAGGTATGTACAATAGTTTTCAGGTTTACACATGAAAATTTACATCACATATAAAAGTTTTACATTAACATGATAAAATTTTCAGAAATTTACAATAAATTTTTTTATTTCGAAATATTTTACATCAATCGATTTGAATTCACTAATCCTTAATGGAATAACATTTAAAATTTAAAGTATAGATTTTTGTTAAAAAATATTATACACCAATCGTTTTAGGTTCACTAATCCTTGATACGATTTGGTATTTAGAGTTTAGGTTTAGGTTTAGAATTTAAGATTTTCATTCACATGATTCTATTTACATTTACTTTCTTATTAGGTTGATAGTTATTTGAAAATATATCCAGTAACTATTTAATAATTTTTATTCATTTTTTATCTGTTAGTAGTCATAATTTTTCTACTCATTACTATATTGTGGTTTATAAGTTACATACATACGTTGACCAATTAAAATATAGCCACACGGTTAATAAATAGTTTAATTATAAAGGTTAATATTGTATTTTTTATAATGTGTTTGTTACCGTTAACGTTAAATCAAATATAATAATATTTTCATGAGGTTATTATTTTTTTGTAAATGGTATAATAGAAACAAAATATTATTTACTTAATTACGTTTTGGTGGGCGTTAGTTTTACATATTAACTTGGTCTTGAGGTTACCAAGTGTCACATATATCAATTACATGTAATAAACGAGTTTTTCAATGGCCCGATGTGTATACAAATACAATGGATGATCGAAGACAATCGCATTAGGTTTTATTACGTTACAAGATTTTGGAATCACGACGACCTTCTATCTTTGTGTAAGTGGGGTTTTTGTTCTATAGATCTCGAATTCTCTATTCTGTAGTACGTACATATTGGATTCTGGCACTTTATATCATTGAATGTTATACTATATATTTTTTGCTCTTTTTTGGCAAATGACTTTTGAAGAGATAATTTGTACATACGACTAATTAAATATACTAATTTTTAACCCCAAAAAATATCTTGCCATACTTAGATAAAAAAAATAGTTGGATCTTAGATCGGATTGGGGTCAGATATTTTGGTTCCAAATATTTTAATATCAACCAAATTTTTTCTAATTTTGGTTTATGTTAGGCTCTGTTTGGATATACATAACAATTAGGATAAAGGGGTTTTAAGAACATAAATTGTATGTTTAGGTGGTTTATGATGATAAAAGGGTTTTAGGAAAATAAATTATAATGTTTAAGTAGTTTTATAATGATTATGAAATTTTAGGGAAAAAAATTATATATTTAAATGGTTTTATAATGAATTATATAGATTATGGGAAATATATAGGATTATATGAGTATGAGTGGATTGATAGTCATCCCTTTAATATTTAATGTGTATTTAAGTATCTCAAAATATTAAAAGAGACCAATAGTTATATATCAGTTACATGTAATAAATAAGCTTTTTCAAATTTCTGAAGTATTAGATTGAATATAATATTATATTTTTTTGTCAAATTAGCCTAGTGGCTTTTAATATCCCCTTAACTTTGTGGGGTACTGGGTTTGAACCCTAGACATTTGTTATGAATTTCAGAGGTGTCCACCATTGTGCCACATAATTTCGTCGAATACAATATTATATCAAATATAATTTCTTATCGCGTTAGATTTTATTCGTTGCAAGAGTTTTTTTTTTTCACGAACAACCTTTTACAGCTTTTTCACTTTTACTCTTTTTTTGTTGACAATTTTTCCTTTTACTTATTTGCTTTGTTTTGTGGTTTGTGTGTTGGACTTGAGTTCTTTATCGATAAAAATATATTCTCTCTGGTATTATTTAATTGTCGTTTTATAATATTTTTCTTGTTTTTAATTATCTGTAGTTCTTTTTTTCAACACAATTTTGATAAAAAAAAATCTAAAAATAACTTCATTTAATATAACACTATTTATAGTAAATAAAAATCAAAAACTAATTATATCCAAAAATCATTATACCAATAGTCATTTATGATGAAGTTAAAACAGTTAATTAACAAAACTCCTCAATCTAATAAAATTTTTCTAAAACTACAATTAAAAAAAAAAAAAATATGAACCATATAAAAAAATACTAAAGACTATATTGCAGTGGGCCTCTTATGTGTTTAAACAGTTTACAGTCAAATCAAGCTTCCACGTTTAACAATTGATTTGATCCGTGGGCCTCTACAGTAGCATATGTTTGAGAAATTTGGGCCTACTTTAATACAAATGGGCTTTAAAATTATAGCGTATTATCATAACTATGAAGCCTTCGTTGGTATTATTATTAAGAGATTTAAAACAGCTCTTCAATGTTGTGCAGTCATGATACCCATATTATCATTATGGACCTACAATACGATTGGCACAGCAAAAAAAAAAGATATGTTGTCGAATCTCTTTTTCTTTTTGTTTATCGAATATCCAGTCAAATCAATGGTCAAAAATTCGAAAAATTAAAAAAAAAAAACTCAATATCTACTGAAATCTAACAAAAAAACAACTGGGTCCCAAACTCTTCAAAATTTAGGAAAGAGTTTCTATTAAAAGAACTAAAACTCATCTCTATACAAATTCCTATTAAGGCAATGAAAACAAAACGATCCCATATTACTATTGCATTCTCAATGAAGATTTTAGAGGCAATCATTCGTCACTAAAGATTTCTTTGCTTTCAAGAATAAGAAATAAAATTAATGAGAGTAAAATTTTAGCTGCAAAATATTTTAAATTGAAACCTTCTTTTTAAAAAGGCAGTCTCCATTCGTTAAATGGTCCAAACTCAACTCACACTAAACAATTATAATCAAAACACACCTAAAACCCCAAATCTCTTAAACAACCTAACTTTTTACTGTACTTATGATGTTCTTCTACCAATATCTTCCCCTGAAAAGTCTCCCGACCCAAATGTTGCCGCTACATCGATGCTGCCGCTTCGTCCAACTAGAGCGGATAGTCCGTTTCCAGGACCACCACCTCCGTTACTAACCGCTCTGCCTAAACCGAGAAAGTCTAACGTCGTTTGTTTCGGACCAAACACGGATGAATTCCCCATCATGAGCTCTTTCAAACCAGAGCTGCTTTCACCGCCACAAGGCAGTCCCAATGCTAGACCATGAGAGACAATTGAGTCCATAGAAGGTGAAGTTGATGAAACTATGCCTAACCCGCGAAGCAATGAACCACCTGAAGAAGCTGCTCCCATTTGAGCTGCCTTTTGAAGCAGAGCGGTTGCTGACATTGCCGGCTGAGTTGGGAACCGTGTTGAGCAAAGAAAAGATGATCCATGACTTGTTGAGAGACCCAAAGAGATGGGTTCGATGGATGACGATGGCGCGAATAGACTCTGTGAAGAACAAGATGAAGTTGATGCGTATATGCTTGGAGAAGCTGATGAAGATTCGAATAAGCCTGCAAAAACACTATTCCTTGTAACGTTTAAACCGCTTGGTTTTGGAGCTTCTTGCGAGATTTCAGGATGGATTTTTGGGGATTCTGCAAAATCATAAAGGGAAACCGTATAAAGTTTGAGTTCTTTTTTTCTATATAATCAAATAGAAATTTTTAAATAAAGCAAAATCATTCATATCTTTTGATTTTTATATCATAAAGAATCAATGAGCAACTATATCTAATACCAAAACTCACCAAACGAATTATGTTCTTAAACAGGTAACAAGATAAAAATAATACGACGCTACGGACAAAATCATACTAAACTCCAAGATCACCGACCATTAACACAAATCTCTCACTCTTCGTTTTCTTCAAAAACTTTGAAAAGAAAGACAAGCAAACATAGCGAGGAAAATGGATAGCCAAAATTTTGCTAATCTTGGAATTGTGAAACAGAGTTTTACTTTTACCTGATCGCTTAACCGTTATAGCCGGAGGAGATTTGGTTTTAGCAGACTGAGTTTCCACCGGAGCAGCCGAGGAAGGTGCAGGAGGATTCGGAGACGACGGCAATGAATTAGCTCCGGTTAAAGAGTTCGGGTCGGGTACAGGTTTCTTCCGGGTCAAAACTTCCGGATTCTGCTTCTTACTATGATGACTATGGTTTCTCACACTTTCTTCAGCCAAAGCATCACAGAAAGCTCTATGCGTTATAAAGCTATCTCTCCTACAAGAGAAGAAACAAATCAGAGATCATATTTCTTTTAAAGAGTTTGAGATATGAGAGAGAGATTTTCTAGCAATTTCACCTAGAAAACAGAGTACCACAATCGCATTTATACTCTTTAGTTCCACAAATCTTCGAATGAGCTTTCCAATCGGACACAACAGCGTACTTCTTGGAGCATTTGTCGCATTTCCACTTCTTCTCGCCGTGTTTCCGACAAAAATGTTTCTTGATTCCGGTGAGATCTCCTAGAGCGCGTGAAGGGTCGTGATGAACACAGCTTATCTCAGGACAAACGTAAACCTTTTTCCTCACTTCTTTGCTCGATTTCTGTCTTAGTTTCCACGGTAAGTTATGACCTCGACGGTGAAGCTGAAGATTCTGGTCTCTCTGAAATCCTTTGTTGCAGATTTCGCAGACAAATCTGTTTGTTGCTAGTAAAGTTTTCGGTGATAAAGCTATGACTTCTGACTCTGGATCTGAAAGAAAAAAACAAAACAATGAAGAATTTGTAATTTGTTTTGCCCAAACAAGAAAGAAGAATTTGTAATTTGAGTTATATCATAAAGTCTGGATTTTTAAGTTACCGGGCATGCCAGGGAGGTTACGTTTCTTCTTTCCGGCGGATTTCGGAAGTGGATTTTGTTGGTTTCCGGTTGATGAAACACTTGCCTCGCCGGAAACTGTGGAGGAGTTATCTAAATCTACCGGCATCTTCCCAGAAAAAAAAAAACCAAACTTATTTTCTCTCTTTTTGATTCTTGAAGTAACAACGCAGGGAAAAAAATAAAGTAAAAGAATGGAATAAATGAAGAAATTTTTCAGCTCATTTTTTTCGTCAACAAAGTTTCAACCTTTAGGGTTTTACTCTCTCTCTCTCTCTCTCTCTCTTTTACTCTCTTGTCTATATTTCCCCTCCGTTGTTCTTCAGCTACCAGTCAATCTGCTTTTCGTAAGAATCTCTTTCTCGCTACCTACCTTTTCCTGATAACGATTAAAAACTAAAATTCAAATAAATATTTTTTTAAAAAAAAACTTTCATTTAAAACCATAAACTCATCCACTGAAAAAAAAAACGAATTGTTCAGATCCAACGGCTTAGATTCCACCGGAAAGATAAACGCCGTTCGCAAAGTTCTGATTCTTTTGTTATTGTTTATCTGAAAGAGACAGAGAAAGAAGAAAGAATAAGGCGGCTCGTGAGATTTCGTGTGAAAGAAAGCTACGACCCTTTTCTTTTTTTCTTTGGCTCCCCTTTGCTTCTTCCCAGACAAAGGAGCCTTTCTTCTTCTTCTCTCTTCTCTCTTCTCTCTTAACACAATTATTGTTATTTTTGTTTTCTCTTTAATCGATTTTCAACTTTTCAACTCTTTTGATTTTTTTTTTAAAAATTGAGAAATCTTTTAAAATAATTGTTTTCAGCCATCTAAAAAGAAATATTTTGTCGATCCTTGTGGGGTTCGAGTGTTTTCAAGTATCTATCTTGATCCCATGCATTATTAAAATATGAAAGAAAAAAAATATCAATCTCACTGTCTTTCTTCAGTTCTTTTAGCTACTAATCTAATAGACTACTACTCATTTAAATTCAAATGTGTGAGAGAAATTTAAAGAAGTTAATAGATAAAGTAGGTTTATGTCAATGATTCATTATCTATCTCATATGTGTGATAAGAAAAAAAAATGCATATAAATATAGATTTATTAACTAATTATGTCATATATCAATCAGAACATATAATTAACGGTTTTGTGAGTTGTCCTTTGTATCATTATCCAAATTCAAAATCTCAAAAGTTGTATTACTAGTGAAAATATTAATATTATTATCGTGTTACTATGGAAATTCAAATTTAGTAGAAAGTGACTGAGTTGTTTTTTTCGTTTTTTGCCATAATATGTATGCTTGAGTTATTCATGAAAGAAAAAAAAAAAATTTGGAAGATTCACTGCCGTTGTCCTTAAGCGAGGACAGTGGAGGATTTACCGTCACGTTGTCGGACCAAACACCTTCGTTGAAAAAGTAATTTCCATATTTGTCGATAAACAACAAAAATAAGAATAGAAACAATTACGACAATTTTGAAATTACGGTTGATTTTGTCGTCTAGCGACGTGATCAAAATTTCAGTGTGTTCTGATTATCATAACTATTAGTCTAGTACACATTTAATGCAATTGATCGCGTTATTTGTTGACTTTGACCTGTTAGTATATCTACATACATGCTACACTGTTACGTGAGAGGACAAGCTTCGTAAGTATTTGACGTGTTAAGATGTCGCCACGTGTATATTAGTATTACATCACCACCGTTCGATGGATTCGAACCAGATAACACCTTTTGAATAATAATTTAAATTATCATCTTTGTCATAATATATGCCATTGGTAAGATTGAATGAATTGGTATTCTTTCTACTTTTGCATTTGATAAAAAAGAAAAAGGATAAGTGCAACTTTTTATGCAATATCCATCAAAAACAATTGTTTGACTTTACAATTTTCTCCTGTTTTACTAATCTAGTTTTTATGAGTTTCAAAAACAACATTATTTTAGACGTGACAGGGTCCCTCACGATTCCAGAAACACTATTTAGCCAGCTTTGAAATTCCATTTCCTACAGATAAAAAGTTTTAGCCACTCTATCTTGTAATTCCATTAAAGAAGCAATAGTTTTTGCTCTCCTATTTAATATTATTAGGATATGCTGTTAAATAGAGACATACTGACATAGAAAAAGTAGCATTTTGATAATATGGTATTGAATATGCTAAGGTAAATTGAATTCCAAACAACAAAACGTTTGTGATAATTCCAAGATTGCATGCATGGACATTATTGGGCCGAAATATCTATATACCGTGCTGAGCCCATTGAAGTTAATATGTCTTATTTTAGGTCTTGTGAGGTTATGATGCATATTTTGTTTCCAACTCATGTGTTTTCTTACCTTGACTCACTCAACAAAATTAAACGTTGTTAATGGGAAATCATGAAATAGATATAATTAAATGCAAAGAAACAAATTTATATTACTGTTGAAAACATTTGAACATTTCGTTTCTTCCGATTGTTTCGAGCACCAATAAGAACAGTTAGGAAATATTACTGGAAGTTCCCATATCATACAAATAAATGATGACGATGACGACGATGGTGTTGATGATGAGGAAGGTTGAACATATACACACATTATCTAGTTTCATGAGTTTTGGATAGAAAAGAAGCTATGCTACTTCTGCATTATAGCGACTATATCTGAATGTTCAAATTGTCAGTTATGGTCAGGCTGGTGGATTTTCAAATGACGGTTGCTCAACTTGGATTTGCCGCCTTTTTAGAAACCAACTGTTATGGAGGGAAAGAACAAACAAAAAACAAAGACAGCAAGATAGTTTTCGAGACCTTGTTTCTCTGTTCGAGGATCTTGTAAGATGCTTATGTGGATAAATAATTTGAGTTATATCTCGCCTTTCTGTTTTGCATCAATTACTCGTGTCATAATTGATGGTTTGCTTAGGATTGTCGTGCGATGATGCATTTAGTGTAAGACCGTAATATACGCAATAGTACGATAAAAGTAATTGGAATAAAAAATTATAACGTTAATAGAAAAAGTGGAGGCGAGTCTATAGAACTCTTTCTTTAACTCTTTGAATCGCCCGTAGTGGCACGAGAATTGTGATTAAAGAGTCCCAGGATACAACCACTATAATCGAATTCTCAAACATTAGAAAACGATTCTATACGAACTTAAATAACTACGATACTCTCCAATAAAAGTTACTTTGATCTAAGGGAGATTTCAATAGTTTAATGGTGAATTTTTTTTTTTCGTATGTGTCAAAAAATCGGGGTGATCAAAGAAGATGAGAAACTCATCTAATTAAAGACGAAGCTCTCCGCTTCGTTCCACTTTTACATAACACATTGAATGATTCATTATACTCTCCTCCTCTATCACTACGGATTATCTTGATAGTTTTACCAAGTTGATTTTCTACTTCTAGTTAGTATTCTTTGAATTTCTCCAAAGTTTCATCTTTGCTATGTAATAAATATACATAGCAATATCTTGTGCAATCATCTATGAAGATTACAAAATACTTTTTTCCAAATCTAGTTTGCACAAATTTTAAGTCTCACAGATCTGTATGAATTAAATCTAGAGGTTGTGTTTTTCTTTCCACGTTTGGTGATGGAGTTTTAGTGAGTTTAGCTTGAACGCATATCTCACATTTATCTTCGCTTATTTTTTGTTTTTGAATCAGGTTCATGTTCATTAATCTACTCATAGACTTGAAATTAACATGACCTAAACGTTCATGTCAAATATTAAAAAACTCCACAACATAAGCAACTGGTTCCTTATTATTATTCATCTTCGAGGTGGGAGCCTCGGTTACAACATTTTTGCGGATAACCGCTTCTAAAAACATCTTAACCAGCCCATCACAAACAAAACACTTACCCAAATACATTTCATGTTTAGAAACTACAAGCTTATCAGCCTCAAGCTTAATCGTAAATTCATGCTTGCTTAAGAGAGATCCAGAGATCAAATTTTTGCGCATGTCTGGAACATGGATGACATTCATCAGTATGAGTTCACGTCCAGAGGTTAGCTTTGGAACAACTCTTCCATAACCTTCGATCTTTGAGGTGGCAGAGTTCCCCATAAAGAATTTTTCATCGCTTTTGTTCTTTTTGTAGGTTGAAAACATCGACCTATCCAAGCATATGTGCCTTGTTGCGCCAGTATCATACCACCAGGTCTTGGGATGGCTCTCGGCAACATTAGACTCAGTCACGATCGCACACATGTCTTCCTCGGTGAGATTTGCTTCATATTTGTTTGGCACCTTCTTACTTCGACATTCAAAGGATTTGTGACCAGTTTTTCCACAATTGTGGCAAGTACTTGTGAACTTTTGTGAAGTCTCACCAAGCTTCTTTTTAAATTTCAGATTTTTCTTGGGTGGGATTTTTCCTTTACTTTTATCTTGGTGCCCTTTGTTTTGCCACTTTCCTTTCTTATTGGTTTGGTGCTCTGCCATATTTGCATTGGGCTCACGAATTTCTACACCAAGTCCAATTTTACTCCTGTTTGTTGATTCAATATGAAGTCTCACGATCAGATCTTCAAAACTCATCCACTTTCTTTTCAGCTTGAGATAGTTTTTGAAGTCTGTCCAACCACGAGGAAGCTTCTCAATGACACACGCTAATTGGAATGTCTCACAAACTTTCATTCCTTCTGCATGTATCTCATGGATGATGTTAGCTAGCTCTTCAACTTGTACCATCAATGGTCGTGAGTCCACCATTTTGTAATCCATAAATTTTGCTACGACAAATTTTTGTCCAGCATCCTCTGTGTGATACTTCTTGTCAAAGGCATCCCACAGCTCCTTGGAAATTTTGGCATTGGAATACACGTTGAATAACTGATCACAGAGGCAATTTGAATGAAGCCTTTGCAAAGAAAATCGCCATTTTCCTAGTTAAGTACACTCGCAAGTGCACGACTGTCAGTGTTTTTTGGTGGGAGAATGGGCTTATCTTCATGTGTGTATTGGCTCAGCTTCATCGTTGTCAAGTAGAAGAACATTTTCTTCTACCACATTTTAAAAGCGCTTCCATCAAACTTATCAGGAAGTACTTCTGCTGAATTTGGAGCTGAGATTTGCACAGTTTGAAGCTGATCAGAAGCTAAGGTTTGAACAAGTTCAGGGACCTTCACATTCACTGGTGGGAGATTACCGAACTGAATTTTCATTTCAGTGCCACTGATTGGATTCTCTGCTTCGTCGCCAACGTTGGAGACGTTCACATTCTCGTTTGTCATGTTTCTACAATTAAACACAAATTATATCAGTACTAGATTATAATTTATGAACAAACAAGAATAAAATATTACAGTTCAGTTTACTCAAGTCGAAACGAACAAAGGAGTAACCAGGAATACATGATTAGCCCAAATTGCAGCAAAATAAACAAAAACTATTTTCTGCATGATGTGTAAGCTTTCATTTTGTTCTCTTACGTAAACTATTTTTTTTTACGTAAACAATTAAACTCTTGTTTTGGAACATGTGATTGGTTACTCTACATAAACAATTTTCTGCACGTTAACTCAATTAACTTTGAAGCCCAATTAAGCTTGAAGCCCAATTGTACTAAAGCGTTTCAAAGCAACAGAAAATTGCGGTACGCAAACGTTTACACACGTTAAAATTGCAGGTTTTGATAAACCAATTAAAATCAGGTTTTAAAACGTGTTTTTCAATTAAAAAAAAACCGTAAACGCATAACAGGTTGTTAAACCCCAATAGCTGCCGTACACAGTAGACAAAAAAAACCACAGTTTTTTTTTTTTAATAAGCTGATATTAATTTTTTTATCAATGATCATACTAAGAGATCATATGCAATCGCTAAAAGGAAAATGCAGGTTCACGTTGAAACCTTGCATGCATGTTTTTTAATCTCACATTAAAACCTTATATGCATGTTTTTAATCTTACATATGAAATTGCATCTTTCATGTTAAAACTTTGCATGCATGTTTTTAATCTCATATTAAAACCTTATATGCATGTTTTTAATCTTACGTAAGAATTGCATGTTTCACATTTGCATGAATGTCTTTTAATCTCACGTTAAACCTTACATGCGATCGCAAATAAAAAATTGCAGATCAAACCAAGTCTTCATGCATGCAACGTAAGGTTTGAAACATGCTTTGAAAAATTGTTTCAATCTATTGTTAAACCTCTTTCTCCGGACAATTAAGCGATTTGCAGGTTTTTAAAACCTAAAATAGCTGTCACAAATTGACGTTAGCCATTAGTCCTAAGAGAATTCCGATGAGGCTCGCAAGCTCTCGTTATTGTAACTAATCGCAACTTGTACAAGTTTGAGACTTGTGATTACACAAGCTTTCATACGTTTATGACACTCAAATCCAATCTGTGATATTTATATATCAATACGGATTCAAAGAGTTAAGAATGTAAGACCGTAAAATACACAATAGTACGATAAAAGTAATTGGAATAAAAAAATAATAAACGTTAATGTAAAGAGTGGAGGCGAGTCTATAGAACTCTTTCCTTAACTCTTTGAATCGCCCGCAGTGCCACGATAATTGTGATTCAAGAGTCCCAGGATACAAACACTATAATCGAATTCTCAAGCACTAGAAAACGATTCTATACGAACTTAAATAACTATGATACTCTCTAATAAAACTTACTTTGATCTAAGAGAGATTTCAATGGTTTAATGGTGAATGTTTTTTTTTCGTATGTGTCAAAAAATTGGGATGATCAAAGAAGATGAAAAACTCATCTAATTAAAGACGAAGCTCTCCGCTTCGTTCCACTTTTTCCTCACGCCACCCACCTCCATGAAATCAGCAACTGATTGTGGCGACGTGATCTTGATCTCAACTTCCGATTTTTAAGGCGAAGAAGACCGAGTCTCCAACAGCTCGAGTTTATCCTCTTTGACCCATTTCTCATTCACTCCAATTGATTTTACTAAGCCTAATGGGCTTCAGTAAAAAATCGTCCAACATTTAGAAACCAACGGTCGTCAAGGCTTGTTAAAAAGCTTATATACAGGAGTTTTATACCAAAATTTTGTAGTAATAGGTGAGAGAGTTCAAAATCCAATCTTTCTCTTCTCTTTCTCTCGCTTATAAAACTTCTACTATCTCCGATCAACGTCTCTCTACCAATTGAACCGTTTGGTTTGTTGGGTGCGGTGGAGGGCGTGTTTTTACCTATCAGTTCTAGCTATTTTTAAGGTGTTCGGTCTTCAACTTTTGGATAACAAATCGGTTCCTGGTCCACTTCCTAGTGACCAGTGTTTTAGCTGATTATAACCACTTTTTAGTCTTTTCTTTCTTCACATGTAATGTCGTATATACCAAACGTGTCAATTAATGATTTACATTTATCGATCACATAAATTCCCTAGAAAATCTGCAGAAATGGAATAAGAATATTTGATGATTTATATTAGGTCTGGGCGTTCGGGTATCCGTTCAGTTTCGGTTCGGGTAATTCGGTTTTTCGGTTTTTTTGGTTTAGAGAATAGGAACCAATCGGGTATTTTTTATTTTTGGTTCGGGTTCGGTTCAGTTCCACCCAAATTTGGGTCGGGTCCGGGTACCATAAATTTAAAAAATAAAAATTAATTAAATTTAAAGAAAAATTGTTTAAATCTTGACAAATATAACTTAAATGTTTTAGATATTTCAATTTTTTCCGAATGTTTTGATTATTTTAATCTTAAACTAACTAATAAATTTAATTTTATTATTATAATTTAGATATTTAAATTATTATAAGTCTAAATATAATTAATATATTTGAAAATATAATTATTTCAGATATTTTGGGTATCCATTCGGTTCTCGGTTTGGTTCGGATTCAGGTTCGGCTTTTTGGATATAAGAGTTTAGGACCCGTTTGGTTATTTTTCAATTCTAAATTTTATTCGGTACTACTTTTTCGGATTGGGTTCGGTTCGGTTTTTTGGGTCCGGTTATTTTGCCCAACCCTAATTTATTTATAACTAAAAACTAAACACTCTTGTCGAGTCAGAGGGTCTAAACATTTACCGGCTACGGCATCGTTTTACACCGTTGGTTATCTTTTCGGATATGCGATCCAATTTCTTAATAACCAGAATCCGGTTTCAGAATCATTTTAGGTTACGTTAATTTTGATTGATTGATCGTCTCTCTGTGAACAAACCACCCGCTTCCTCCTCCCGCTCCGAAATCTCTTGTCGCCATGGGAGACTCCGGCGATCCTTTCATGCGTAACCAGAACGCCGCCGTTCAGGCGCGCACTAAAGCTCAGAACAGATCTAATGTTCTTCAGCTTAAGCTGGTTAGTCTCTCTTTATCTCGGATTTGCTTATTCTTGATCTTGTTTATATTTATATTCTCCCTTCTGTTAAGTTTGGCTTTGTATCAGTTTAGCTAATTGTTTTAGGATTTGGAACTAAATCTGATTGTTGGAAGATTTCTTGTTGCTCTCTAAAGTTAAAGTATTATAATCTTTGCAGATGGGTCAAAGCCACCCTACTGGCTTAACAAACAATCTCTTGAAGCTCTTTGAGCCACGACCGCCATTGGAGTACAAACCACCACCGGAGAAGAGAAAATGCCCACCTTATACAGGTTTTAACCTTTTTGTATATCTGATTTTGTTTTGTAACTTTGTTTCTTGTGTATATATGTGATCTTGTCTCTTGTATTATTCATTACAGGCATGGCTCTGTTTGTGAGTAACTTTGCTAATCCTGGGGATTCAGAATACGCTCCACCTAAGCCAGATGTTGAAACAACTGTATGATGCATGCACCCTTGAAAACTGTTTCGTTTATGGTAGCTTTTATCTTTTGTTCAAGTCAGTGTCTTATCGTTTCGTGTCCTTGTTTCACGGTCCAGGCACAGAAAAGGGAGAGAGTTCAGAAACTAAGACTGGAGAAAGGTGTTGACAAGGCAGTAGAGGAGTTAAAGAAATGTAATTTCACTTTATGTTCCTTTCATGTTCTCTTACGGTTTGGGGATTCCAATTTAATTTCAAGTATTGTATATACAGATGATCCTACTAATGACCCGAATGCTACTGGAGATCCATACAAGACACTATTCGTTTCAAGACTCGTAAGTTGTGCTTTGTTCAATGGCTTTTACTTAGACTGGTGAGTTTTCTTGTGCTTGACTTTTAGCCTGTTATTATTGTTTCTTTTTTTTTTGCAGAACTACGAATCCTCTGAAAGTAAGATTAAAAGGGAGTTTGAATCTTATGGACCAATTAAACGGGTAAGTTATTATGTGCATTCCCTTGCGGGTTCGGTAAGAAGTTATGTAACATTGGCTTCCCGCTCTCAAGCTTTTTGCTCAAGATGTTTTATTCTATGTACACAAGTCTTGAAGGTTATGAATTTTCAATTCCTTGAAAAAAATGTATGATGTGTAAAGCCATATCTAGTCTCCTAGAACTTTCTCAAGTAATTAAAGCTAGAGATGCATAAATCTCGTGTTAATGTCGCAAACCTCTTCTGAGGTGTTCGAGTAGTTGCTTTTAATTTATTTGCCTCTCCAGAGGCAAAAGACTCTATCCTTCTACTATGATATAGGCGCAATTACTCATCCAGTTGCTAATCCCGTGAAGTAATTACTCATCCAGTTGCTAATATTTCCTGCTTTATCACCAAGCCATTCTATTCCAAATAAAATGCTTCAGCAGGTAGCAGAATACTGAGTTGGGCAGTGAATCTAAGCTCTTTGTTTTCAAGCAACCAAGGTTACTGGTTTACGTTGTTGGTAGTTTTGTAGTATCAGAAACCCTTACTGCTTTTCGTACTTTTACATCTATAAAAAATTCAGTATCTGGGGGACTTAGGGGTACTCTATATGAAGGCGATCTGGTTCACCATTTTATACCATTTTGAAAATGTTTCTATGCCTGGTAAGAGGTGGTTTAATAGACCCTTGAGAAATGGTAAATTTGCTGCAATGCATCCAATTTACTGCGGGTGGTGACGGTCTCGGATTTGGAAGCATGTTATAATAAAGGTTGCCTGCCTTATAGAGCTGCCTGTTTGTTTGATTTGAAACACTCTGTTTCAATCGGATTTTGTTCTTAAAAAACATTGATTTGTTAATGTCTTCTTCTGAAACTCTCAGGTTCAGTTGGTGACTGATCAGCTGACCAACAAACCAAGAGGATATGCTTTCATTGAGTACATGCACAGCCGTGACATGAAAGGTCCGATTGAATCTGTTTTTTTCCTCTCAATCCTTTTTTTCCCTCCCTGAGATGTTTCCTCTTTGTTACTGACTGTGCATTGTGTGCTTTCTTGATCTTCTTACAGCTGCGTATAAACAAGCGGATGGACAAAAGATTGATGGTCGAAGAGTGTTGGTTGATGTTGAGAGAGGTAGAACTGTCCCAAACTGGCGTCCACGCTGGCTTGGTGGTGGACTTGGGACCTCAAGGGTCGGTGGTGGTGGGGTAACTATTGGGGAACAACAACAGCAAGGAAGAACGTCCCGGTCAGAGGAACCACGGGAAGAGCGGTAATAAAGTTTCATTTTCTTTCATCACTACGCTATTTCGCTTTATGTTGACCAATTTGGTGCTGATAATGTTGTGGCATCGTCTGTCCAGTGAGAAATCTCGGGAAAAGGGCAAAGAAAGGGAACGAGAAAGGTCTCGTGAGCTGTCCATTGAACAGCCTCGAGAGCGGGCTCATGACAAACCAAGAGAAGATAGAGAGAGAGAAAGCAGACGCGACCGAGGAGGTAGAGACAGCAGAAGTGACCGTGACCGGAACCGTGATAGAGGAGACAGAGACCGCCGTGACCGTGACAGGGGAAGAGACCGTACTGCAAGGGATCATGACAGGGACCGCGAAAGAAAGAGGGAGCGAGATTATGAAGGAGGTGAATATGAGCACGAGGGTGGTGATGGTGGGTCCGGTGAAAGAGAGCCGGAGTATGAGCAGAGCGTGTCAAAGCACCATGACCGAGATAGACATGGCGAGTCAGAAGAGAGTCATAGCAACTACTACGAAGACGATCAAGGGGGCACAGACCAGTATAGACATCGCTACAATAAAATGGAGGAAGATGAGTACAGATATGAACGTGATCACAAGCGGTCTGAGAGATCAGAGTCACGCGAGTATGCTCGCTGATGTTTCCTTGGCCTATTTAATGTTTCTGTTTAAAACTATTTTTACCCCAACAAAAAAATGAGTCTTAAAAAACTCTGAACTCTGAACGTTTTTTACTCTCAAACATGACTCATTTTGTTTATTACACGGCGATGAATAGAAAGGTATTTTCTCATTTTTAAAGTTTTTAGGGTTGTGCCCTATTTAAGCCCTTTTTTAAAAAAAAAAAAATATATATATATATAACCCTAAATGAGTCCTAAACTTTTTATCTTCATTTAATTATTTGATCTCGTCCCATAAAGATCAAGAAAGCATCACAACACCTCTTGATCTCGCCCTAACAGCCAAAAAAGAGAGAGAGAGGTAGGCTTTTTGAGGCTCAGAAAGATCAAGAGGCCGAATTCAACGATAGACTCACCTGTCTTGAAAGCATCACGACGGTGAAGCGGGTGGTTCCTTTCAGTCCAGAGGCACCAGATCGTCGGTTGCCAAAGCGATAAGCTGCCATATGTTTCCTTGAAGAGACTGCAACTATAAGTTTTGTGTATTCCAGTTTCATACTTTACATATGTGTTACGGTTATAAACCCATGTATGTCAAGTTTATTGTCCTGTCATCTATACACATGTGTTACATGTGTCCACTGAAACTATGTTCATGTATTGAAAGCTTAGAAAACTCTATATACACACCCAATATCAGTATACTCAAACCAAACTTTCTTTTTATCTAATTGCAGAAACGTTTAGACGTTCAATCTGTATAATCGGCTTCAGTGTGAAACCTCTCCATCATTCAAGGTAAATCCCAAAGCAAAATTGCATTCTAAACCACTACTGTTAAAATTAGGACTTTATTTTTTGAAACACAAACCATAAAAGTATCCACATTTAATTCTAAATCAAACTCTAAGGAGAAATGAAATTAAAGATAAAGCTTAAGATTTATAGTTTGAACTTCTATTTAACATTCAAACAAGAACTGAAATTAAAGATGTGAAATTCTAAATCAAATTCTAAGATATATGATTTTACGATTTAAATATCTCTCTTGAACAATCAAACAAGGAGATATAAAACTAAAGATATGAAAGTCTAAATCAAACTCCAAAATGTACGATTCTAGGATTTAAATCTCTCTCTTCAACAATCAAACAAGGAGAAACGAAATTAAAGAAAAGAAATTCTAAATCAAATTCTAAGATATATGATTTGAAATTATGTAGAATTTTTTTTGAATTTTCTAGAAAATGCATTGATACGATTTGGGGGAAAAGACATACCTAATAGCCGTGAAAACCCTAGATTGTAGACAGTGTTCCCCTTTTTTTCTCTCGTGAATGTCAGTTACTATTTATATCAACGCATTATCTTTCAAAACCTAATATATGGTATTGGATGAAAGAGCATCTAATCTATAATGATACGACAATACGTGCGATGGTGTGTATAGGGATTATGTCCATATTGTGTGACGTGATTCGGTCCAGCTCGGTTGCGGCTCGGTGAGGTGTTAGAATGATGCGTACATCTGGATCGTATATTCATATGTTCTTAGCTCTGATTAAAATTTAGTAATAAGAAGTTATCATTTTATACCTTGTTTAATATATGCATGCGCTCGATTGACGCCAAAAGAATATATGTTTGGTTCGTGAATAATATGTTAAACTTTATGAATGACGTTTCAAGTAATCTCTTTTAATATGCCGCATGAAAAATAGTGGTCCAAACAAGTTTAGTAATTATATCATATTACTCGTAGTCTCGTATATGTATAATAAGAGCATCATTAATACGTCGAGTCGTCGACCACATCGCCAAATAAATTACGTGCGCAGTCACTAAAATCATAAAGTACGCTCCAAATCTTGTAGACGGAAAAAATAAATAAAATAAAAAACTCCGTTGCCGGGAATCGAACCCGGGTCTCCTGGGTGAAAGCCAGATATCCTAACCGCTGGACGACAACGGACTTGTTTGAACACTTTCATATTAAATATAATAATTGACATCATTTATACACTTGATTACATGTTTTATAATAAAATATTATTAAAATTCATGGTCAAACACTCGTGGGTTGCAGTATATATTATGTATAAAGGTAACAATCACAACACGTCTCTTGCTAATTAGGTTGGGACACATGCTCAAAAGGTCGTATTCGTGTAAGAATTAAAATAGATTACGATTAGTAATAAATTTGGGGTTGGTAATCGTTTTCTTCATTCATTTTTTGTTGTGTTGATGTAGTCACTCATCTTGTATGTGTTAACCTTTTGAATACTAGTATTTCATATTAACCTACAAAAACTAAATACATGTTTTTCTTTCTTGAATGTAAATGCCAATTTAATAGATCTAGAGACTGAATACTCTATGCATTAATGTGTAGATATTTTTAGCATCATTAATGGGTAGACTATATATAATATACATATAGATGTTGATTTACACATGGGTCTTTTTCTGTTAGCAATGTCGAGGAACGTTCAAACAAAAAAATTTAGTTTATGATAAAGGACATATATAACAACCCATGCGATAAATTCGAATACTTGTAATAACCCATTAATATTCATATGAGCAGTAACAAACTAACAATCGCAAACAAAATCATAAGCCCAACTGGCTTATTTCTACGACACGCTTATGGAAACAATATATGGAACATATAAAGTAATAATAAAAATATAAAATCAGTGGATAAAAACTAATTATGATAATAATTAACAACAAATGAATCTGGAAAGGGGCCACAGCCGAAAGTGAAAGGGGAATACGCTATAATGTTAACCCCATGCGAAACCTAAGAGGGTCCAACAACTTAACACTCTTCATTTCTATTATTTCTCTCCTTTTTTTTTGTTTTAATTATAATAATGTTTGTCGTTGTAATGTCTTATTTTACTACAGTCAAATACAAGGCTTGATTTAATATTATTTCTTTTCATAAACAATCTAAATTTTTGTCTTACTAGTGTTTGCCATTAACCACGCATACACTTAACTTTTGTTAAATTTTGATTTCTTTTAACATCAATTGGTTTACGCGGCTTCTATCTTAAGTTTATCTAGCCTCCTTCTTCTATTCTTTAGGTTTATTATCTGCATAATTATGTTTTGGTTACACAATTATATGTCAATGGTTCGTGTCGGGAGAAAGTCACAAGAACATATGTCTATGCAAATACCTTTTATTAAACTATATACGGTAAATTAGTTTTTTTTAGCATTATGCATTGTGATGTACTTGATGTGAGTGAATCCTTGAAGAAAAATTTCACTCGATACTTCTCTGAAATATTTTAATAGAGATTATTATTACCAATTGGTTTCTTACTAAACCGCCTATAAGAAAAAAAAAATCAAAGTAATAGAAAAGGGAGATTGTCATTATAATTAATTGTATTCATTAGGTATAACCATCTGAAATAGAGAAAGGTAAAGACAAAAAATAATAGAAGGGAAAGAGTCAAACATCGTGAGCAACTAGTTCCAAAAAGTAGTGGGACGATATTATTCAAAGCATGATATATTTGTTTTACATGAACTTATATATCGAAAAGATTAAATTGAAGGAGAGAGAGATAGAGAGAGGGATATGTTGGTTGCGCTCGTGAGAAATGATTGAATTACGATCATAACTTTTGCAGGTGGATGTGGGGGAACCTCCATGCACCCCCTTCTTCACATCTTCACCTAAATTTCCATTTTTTGTAATTTGATTTAGATGGTACGTAATCATATATATGGGTATGTAATCTTGAAGTAATGTAGGAGAGTAGAACTAGTAATCTATTAATCGGTAGAACTGCTAAACAACTTTTAATGTCATAGTCTTCGCTAATTTTACTAATTTACAACATTCCAAATTTTGTTCAGTATTCTACAAGTCACATACACGTATGTATATTTCGAATATATCAATTTAAATTATATCACATCTACAACATCTATACAAACTACTAAACTACGAGCTTCTTTTTTCATCTTTTTCATATCGGTCATTTCGTTACTCTACGGCGCAAATTACAAATAAATAAATGAACATTTTATGCTATTCCATTCAATTCGTGTAACATTGTCAGAACATTTTCATTGATTCAGATACCCAATAAAATAAAATTTTATTTTATATTTTTTAATTATACCATTTATAAGTAAACATCTGTTAAATGGGTATTTCAGAGAATTTTCAAAAACTCTAAAATGAAAACCGGTTTTATCTCTCTATCCTCCTTTTATTATTTTTATTCGTTTAATAAATGAGATACCCACATAAAATTACTGATAGAGATGGCTTATTTTACGATTGTTCATTCAAGTATCTAACTTTTCAAATGCGAGATTTCGAAAGTTTTATTTTTTCTTTCAAATAAAAACATATATTTATGTTGAGTATACCGTATACATAAAAGCAAACGTTTCATAGCTCGAGAATCTGAATCGAAAAGTAAATTATAAACAATATTACTTGTATATACTTTAACCCAAAAAACTTACTTGTTCACTTGTGACTTATGCTGCATTGCAATGCTAAAGAAAACATCATTAAATTGACGAAATTATTCACTGCCAAAACGGACTTTTGTCTATCTTTTTTTTTGTCTTGCTAGGTAGAGAAATGATTTTACACATACATGATGCGTGCGTGTACTTGGGGTGAGAGGAAGGGAATTATGTGATATGGAGAGATCGTATAAAAAAATAAAATGTTGTATTAATTTAAGATATATTTGTCGGTCGAGGGATCCAAAAAAAGTGAAGTGACTGGAATTAATCTATTCGAGAGAGGAAAAAAAGCCAGTAAATAAATAAACCTAACTAGTATGTATGATTGATTTTGTCATATCGATTTGATAGAGATAGTGATGATCCTATTCTTATTTTTCAAGTTTATACCCATCTCTATCTCAATCGATCCGAGTCTTAACTTTATAAATTCCAGTCAACAAATTAGACTTTTGTTAAGTCATGTCGAATTTATGGATCGTCGACAAAAATAGTTGAATACAAGATTATTTTGAAGAAAATTTACACTAAAACAACTTTACTTTAATAATTGGTTGAAAAAATTGCAGTTCTAAAATAAGAATTTGTTGTAACTCGTGAGTTCAAATTTGTGAAACGATATGTGTGTGGATTGAAAGATTTTATGAGAATTTGATTTGTTGTAGTATATAATTAATTATTTATAAAGTCAAAATTTTCTTTGTTGTAAATAAATGCCGTGAACAAAAAAAGAAAAAGGGTTGACTTTTCATGACAAGAGAGGTGGTGGGTTTAAGGAGAGACAGAGAAATGAGATCAGATTTAAAAAAAAAAGGAGTTGTAAAGGAGAAATGCTAAAGCAAACGGTTGGTGAGAGCATTAATATCACAGCCCACTATCCTCTCGTCATATCACTTTTACTTCCACACGTGTGACATGCCACGTGTCACTCTCCCACTTCATACTTGCCCCATGACGGCAAATCATTGGGGCACCGTTACGACCCCGCACCCGCACGAGTGCTTCCTTTCCCTTCTTTTATTATTTCCTTTTTCCATTTTTGTTTTCTTATTGTTTTTTACGATGGTTTTATCCATTTTTTAATTTCTACAATAATTTTAAATCAGTATTATATCATCACATTGTAACAATTTATTTGATTATTAAAATACATAGTATCAGTATCAATTTTGATATCTCTTGTCAGTCTATGAACTACAATGTTAATGCTAATTTTTTGGTTCAAAAAGCATTAAAAAAAATTCTTCTTTTTGTTAATACGTTGATGCTTCATTGATTATCGAAACATTGTATAAATTAATTTATCAAATCAATAAAATGCTAATAGTGAATAGAGAAAAATAGTATTTGTAACACAAACAGATCACTAACTCTGAGTTATATGGTTCTCTTCGCTGAAACTCAACTTTAGTTTTCATAAAAGATTGAAAAACTAATTCTCGTGTGTTTCTTGACCCACTTAAATAAAATGAAACTTACAACATGTTGAAAACCTTAAGAATATGTATTTTTTTTTACAACATTGGATCAGAAAAGCTAAAACATTCTAGTCAACCATTCTGGGGGCGGAGTTGATATACACCATCTCCACTTGAAGTTCATTTGCGCTTCTTGCTAAATTGTCTGCTTTTGTAATTGTCTTTCTTGGATTATAAATGATCCTTGTGCTTTTGAAGTTGGTAGTGCACCTGTTGATCTCGTCCAAATGAATTGCAAAGGCTGGCCACTCCTCCGGTGAAGACACCATCTTCACGACATCGCAATAATCGGTGATGAAAACCACTTCTAATCTCTGATATGCAAGCATACACTCCATTGCCCATATAACTGCTTATAACTCTGCATGTAGTGGAGACTGACTTGACTGACTTGGTCGAATATTCCTTGCTCATATCAGCATATCTTCCTTTTCCCTCTTTGTGCAAACCCATCATTGACCTGAGAATTTATCATTCTCTTTCCATGATCCATCCACTTGACACATCCACATATCTAATGGAACAGCCTCTAAACAAGGGGCTGTTGTCGGTATATGATTTAAATCCATCTCCTGAGCTTCTTCCCAACTACGTCCCTCCGCTTCAGCCCGCCTAAGAATATCTGGAGGTTTCCTCATTGCGTTCTTGTAAACCTTATCATTCCTATTTTTCCATAAATACCAGATTATCTATGGGAAATATCCTTGTGGAATATCCTTCGGTATTTGATTAACTAAATAATCTAAATTCGAGAATATCGATGAAGTGAGAAAATTTCCTGGGTGTGAGGAAATTTTAGAAAAGGCCCACGTTTGAATTGATGGGGGGGCATTCAAAAAGTACATGATTAATAGTCTCTTCCTCCGCTCCTCAAAAACCACATTGGGTATCACATCTTATCCCTCGTGCCCTTAAATTCTTTGTTACAGAAACATAACATGTGATTGCTTGCCATATGAAATGTTGTATCTTAGGAGGACACTTAAGTTTCCATATTGATGCCTGAAGTGATATAATCATCGGACCATGAATATTCCCTTCCATACTTTTATCTGGGTATAATGTTTCAATCTTATACCCCGATTTTATCGAATATTTTCCATTTTTTGTAAAGTGCCATCCAAGAGACGACTTATCATTATTCATTATATTATAATATAAAAATGTTCAATTTTATATACTGTCTATTAATAATTAACACATGTTATTGATATGACAAGGAGAAACTCATAAAATTAATATAGATGGTTGTATACGAAGTTCTTAATATAGTTTTGGTTGTGTAAGTGCTTATTAAGAATAGGGAAATTTAAAATAAATTGATTATTTGCAGAGAAGTTAAAAAATAAGGAGAAAAAGTCATGTGAAATTGGGAGAAAGCTGGTGGACAAGCAAATGCACGTGAAGTGCAATAATGTGAACACATGGACGTGCCCAAAGTATCCCCCATTATCATTTTCTTGTATTTTATTCAAATAACTTAATTATATATATATATATATATATCCAATATGTTGACAAAACAATATAATTCCCAATTTTTGGTAATATTCGAATTCATTTTGTTATGATAATAGTTTCTATACCATAAAACTATTATCCGACATATATAGTTTTAATGGCAACAAATGTGTATAGTTTTTCTAAATAAAAACATGTATATAGTAATTGCATTCCCGTATATGATAAATAGTGGATGGCAGTGGTTCTCTAGTCACATTTCCGTCATTTAAACTCTTTACCCGAATTTTGTGTTAACATTGATTCTCTAGTTACAACTTACAAGTTACAACTTATAAGTTACAAGTCCAGACGGCTCGAAAAAAAGTCAATACAGCATGATACATGCATTTATACGTGTTATATATATGCGTATATGGTCACGTACGCATAATTAACATACACACGTAGATAAAGATTTAGATAACATGGAAATAATTGGTGGTTAACATTCGATACGCATATACACAATATTTATAAATAGTTCATATTGTGTATTTTTCTGGTTTTTGTCATGTTGGTTGAGGTCGTTGCCTCGTTGGATTTGGGTTCAGGGTGATGGATGTAGAGGTGGATATAGTTTTGTCATGTGCAGTTTGATGTGTACTAGACTTTCGCTTCTTTTTCCTTTTAGTTATTTCGGTTTTAGGTTAGGAAAATTAATTAAATATTAAGATATATTCCTAAATTAAAAAAAACTATATATGTTTGATATAATCAAATGCATTTTATTAATATTAATTTTGGTTAAGTTTGTCTTCATTGCATTAAGTTTGGTCCAATTCAGTTTTGTTTAAAAAATATTTAAAAAGATTTAGTAACGATCAAAGTGTAAATCAGTTTCGATTTAGCTTTGGTTAGGGATTATCGTTATACGTCCGTTCATAGTAACATGCATCATTTCTTTCGCGTAATTACGAATTTATCTTAAGTTTTGATTTCAAACCTCTTGATTATTAAAACATACAGATGTAGTGTGAATATCCATTTATCGATCAGTCCAATAATGATTATGATTCTTGTGCTAATCCAGCAAAATTGTAAAGAAAAATGCGTGCATATTATTAACAAGAGTATTGAAAAAACGAAAATAAGAAAAGAGAAAGAGTAGTGACCCATTGAGTATGTGAATAATTGTCAAAGAGAATAAGAGGTGACAACCAAAAGGTTGTGGAATAATGGTCCCTGCCAGCTTTCTCTCACAATCAATATCTTTTGATTTTCTAAATATTCGTTAAAACTTGGGGTAACGATATTGAAAATATTTACAATAGAATATTTGTTAGTTGATTTAAATCCTAGTTCTGGACGTCAGGTTATTAAAATTAATTCAAAATATGGTTCATCTTTCTTTTTACGTTGTTTCTGTTAGATTGATTTCTATTTCAAAAATATTTACATGAATTCACAGACATTGTTTAAGAAAATCTTTATAACTATTTCTAAACACCTTAAAAAAATCGTATCATAAAATATGATATTAGAATATTAATAACAAATATCATCAGTTTGAAGAATTCGATCAATCAATGTATATCAAGATCGAATTATATCATTTAATTTTAATTTATAGTAATTTATAGAGTTTTCAGTTATTATGTAAAATCTAGATTAACAACATGTTAAGAGTTCATATGCGTGTCACGTAGCATATATTTCACTATACTATAGTATTGTTATTTGATACAGACTTATGGTAAAAGAAATTTAATCTACACACTCGTGTTACAATTACGAAACCGTTGATTCTAAAAAAATGAGAAAAAAAAACAATTATGGAACCCTATATGACAATCACTTCAATATCATTCTTGTTTTGGTCATTAAAAAACGACTTTTTGTCGTTTGTCGATTTTTATTTCTTGGATTCCGTTAAATGATCTAAAATGCATAAATCTTTTGGGTTACAGTTTCGAAGACCTCTACAAGCGTGTAACCATCTGCAACTATGAAATTTCTTTCTTTAATGCATCTTTAACATATTTATTGTTAGTTGGAATTTAATAAGAAGGAACTTGTAACTCTTAAACAATTTTTTGTAAGAGATGTCATAATTCAAAATACATTTGGATGTATTAATTTTAGTTTTTCAATTCCTATTCAAATAAGCTATAAATGAAAAAGCTTTGGTCATATATTTGCAAAACCATGAAGATCTTAAAGTTGCCTTCCAAACCTGATAATTCTTCTATTAGATTTTTTTTCCAAAAAATAGTAATTTTTATATTCTCTCAATTTTCATTTAATTGTCGTTTTATAAATCTTTTGTGTTTCTTTATAAGTATCATTTTCAGCTTTTAATTTTATTAGTTTTTAATATTTTATAACTATTTATATTATATATTTTATTCTATTATTGAGGAGATTGAATTTATATATGTAATTAATGTTATTTTTGTTTAGAAAAAATTAATATTTTTTTAATCTATTTACAAAAATCTAAAACAATAATTATAAATAAATGGGAAGAGTATTTTAAAGTACGATATATTTTGTTGCCATAATGACGGCCTCTACGGCTCTACAACTGTGGGAGTCAATTCTTTCTGCAAATAATAAATTTATGTATTCAATGCTACTATTGTGTTTTTTATTAGTAGTTTGTAACTAAATGCTAATATGTTAACCAAAAAAAAAACTAAATGCTAATATAAGGAAACCGCTGAGTATTATTACAGATTTATTTACTTAGTACAAATATTTAGTTTTTGAATTTAAGGACATATTATATAAATATCACATATATGTATTCTGCGTTTTCTTTCCAGAATACATTACATATTCGATAAATTGATTATATACATTATATGCATAACTTTGAATAAATTGTTATTAATAACTAAAAATAAATATTAAAGTATTCAGAATAAATCATCCAGTTTTAAATAAGTTATATAACTGATATGATTTTTCATTTCTTTGATTTGAAAAATCGGATTGTTGGAATCGTTTAGTTGCCAAATTACATTGTTCATAAACTGTCACTTACATTTATAAAAAAATTGTAACTTAAACTTTGAATTGTTAGATATCTAAAACCTAAAAAGGAGATTGGTCTTGGTTCTAGAAAAACCCAAAACCTAATTTTGATCAAGAAAATTGTTGCCAAAAAGATTATGAATAATACATAATCACATGTTAATTGTTCTGGAGGAAACAATATTGATCATGAACGTTAATTAATATTTTTATTTTGTTTTATTAATCGTTTTAGGTTTAAACATACAAATTAAAAATATATAATTTTATTTTAAAACAAAAACAACATTATATATATAAATATAATATGTTTAATGATAAAATAAACTGTAAATACAAATAATCATAAAAATATTAAACTTAACAATTTTTACATTATTGGAAAAATAAAAATATTATTTAATCTAAAACAAAAAAGTTATAAAACTCCAAATAAAAAAAAAGGTATATTTCATGATGCGGTTCAGAATTGGAAGTTGGAACAATACAAAACATATCTATCGAATTTAAACTAATATATTTTCTTTTCCCAAAGAGAAACGAAGTAAATGAGTGTTTGCGACTATTGAGGGGCAAAAAAGGACAATGCCAAAAGTCTACGGGTTTGACTGTCATGTCCGGTAATAATCTAATAATTCTTGTCTTTGACCGCACGCTCGTGTAGGGGTCCTTCTGACGTTTTTACTGTTTTACCCCTGCTAGTGAAGTCCTTCCTTTCGAAAATTGTGAGGGTAATTATGGAATTCTTTATTAAACCGATTGTGACCGAACCAGACTTCTGAGATTCTGCTGGAGCATTTTATCAAACTGTATTTATATTAGCACGAATGGTTAGATATTAATAAAAAAAATCTCACACTTGATCAGATAATTCAGAAAAAGTACTTTATGATGAAACTATCAACGAATTTTTAATTGTGTACGGTTACCTTTAGTTATTTGGATTTAGACAAATAGATCTCTCTCTCTTTTCTACCACGGTGAAATCATGATTCGTATTATAGTGTATGTGAGATCATTATACATAAGATGATTATAATCAAATAATAATGTATCCTTAGTTATATAAAATAGCTGTTTAACTATTTAACTATTTTCGCATCGCAGCTTTCTGCTACCTTTTTTGAATATAATAAATAAAAGGATTTAAAGCATAAAGACGCAACAAAAGTAATGAATACGGAAAACAAAAGCCAGGAAGCTCACTGGTTAGGTTAGCTTAATCGGAAGATGTATTAAACTAATGACGATGATAACAATTATAATTAAATTAATTTTTTCTGACTTCTTTAAAACCCCCTCTTACAAACAGAAGCTCCCTTTTTCAGTAGAGGTCCGATTCCCAATCTCTCAGAAAAGAAAAAGGCAAAAAACAAACACAGAGAGAGAAGAGAGAAGAGAGAAGAGAGAAGAGATAAAGAGAGAGAGTAACTCCATGTTCGAAACAGAGCATACTCTCTTGCCTCTTCTTCTTCTCCCATCGCTTCTATCTCTTCTCCTCTTCTTGATCCTCTTGAAGAGAAGAAGTCGACACAGATTCAATCTCCCTCCGGGGAAATCCGGTTGGCCATTTCTCGGCGAAACCATCGGTTATCTCAAACCTTACTCCGCCACAACTCTCGGTGACTTCATGCAACAACATATCTCCAAGTAAACAAATGAATCTCCAAAAACATCCTAATTTTCTGTTGTCTGAAATTTAACTAATATTGAGGGTTTTGATTATAGGTATGGGAAGATATACAGATCGAATTTGTTCGGAGAACCAACGATTGTATCAGCTGATGCAGGACTCAACAGATTCATATTTCAGAACGAAGGAAGACTCTTCGAATGTAGTTACCCTCGAAGTATCGGTGGGATTCTTGGGAAATGGTCGATGCTTGTTCTTGTTGGGGACATGCATAGAGACATGAGAAGTATCTCGCTAAACTTTCTTAGTCATGCTCGTCTCAGAACGATTCTTCTTAAGGACGTTGAGAGGCACACTTTGTTCGTTCTTGATTCTTGGCAACAACACTCTGTTTTCTCTGCTCAAGATGAGGCTAAAAAGGTTCCTTCTTCTTTTGCTTGAACTGGGTTTTTGTTTATGGCAAAATTTTGAATCTAACTATTTCAGTTTATTGGTTTAAATTGAGCAGTTTACGTTTAATCTAATGGCGAAGCATATAATGAGTATGGATCCTGGAGAAGAAGAGACAGAACAGTTAAAGAAAGAGTATGTAACTTTCATGAAAGGTGTTGTCTCTGCTCCTCTCAATCTCCCAGGAACTGCTTATCGTAAAGCTCTTCAGGTAACATTTAATAAACTTGTTAATTTTTAAAAAATTTGAACATTTTTTTTTTTTGCTGTAAAGGCACAACCTCTCATTATAGGTAATGTTCTTTTTTTTTTTACTTTTTTTTTAATGTTCTAAAGTAAAAATAACTGTGCAGTCACGAGCGACGATATTGAAGTTTATTGAGAGGAAAATGGAGGAGAGAAAAAAAGAGATTATGGAAGAAGACGAAGGAGAAGAAGTGAAAACAGAAGATGAAGCAGAGATTAATAAAAGTGATTGTTATGAGAGAAAACATAGAACAGATGATGATCTTTTGGGATGGGTTTTAAAACATTCGAATTTGTCGACGGAGCAAATTCTCGATCTTATTCTCAGTTTGTTATTTGCCGGACATGAGACGTCCTCTGTCGCTATTGCTCTCGCTATCTACTTCTTGCAAGCTTGTCCTAAAGCCGTTGAAGAGCTTAGGGTAAGATAATATAAACGGTACAAGTTGATTACTAGTACCAATTATGACGTCTTATATTGGTTTATCTAATTATTACTTATGTATTTTTTTATTACTTATTTATGTTTATTGATTTAAACTTTTTGAAGGAAGAGCATCTTGAGATCGCGAGGACGAAGAAGGAACTTGGAGAGTCAGAATTGAACTGGGATGATTACAAGAAAATGGACTTTACTCAGTGTGTATGTTAATTGTATAATTTTGTAAATTTTTACCTTTGTTTATTATAGAAACTAAGTTACTGATTTCTTAAAAAATATTTTTTTTGTAGGTTATAAATGAGACTCTTCGACTGGGAAATGTAGTAAGGTTTTTGCATCGTAAAGCACTCAAAGACGTTCGGTACAAAGGTAACTTTACATACAAAAAGGCAATAATGAAATCCGAAATATTTAAATCTTATTGGTTGAAAAATATTAAATAATTTTCAATTTAATGTTGGAAAAAAGGATACGATATCCCGAGTGGGTGGAAAGTGTTACCAGTGATCTCAGCCGTACATTTGGATAATTCTGGTTACGACGAATCTAATCTCTTTAATCCATGGAGATGGCAACAGGTAAATATTCGATTAACTAATAAATAAGTATATAATATATAGTTTTTCATCTATGCATGACTGCTACGTCATACGTGCATATGCATTTGATTGACTTATTAACCTAATTATAGATACTATTCCAGAACCATCAATCTGGAAAAAAAAACTTTTTTTGTAGAAAATTTTAAAAGTTAGATCTTAACACGTCATGGATGGTTTACCGCATGAAGCATATTAATCAAAAAAAAATCATGTGAAAATTAAAGTAGAAAAAAGAAGAGAGAGAAAAAAGAAGAGACATGAAGGCTATTAATTAGTAGGATGGTATGTCTTTAATGACGTGGGAACTGCCTAAATTTCTGCTAACCTCATCAAACTATAGGGCCCACGATTGGGATTTGAATCCTAACCGTTGATTTAGACTCAGGTTTTGGTAGATTAGATTTGACGGACGATAGTACCACGGCATTGACGGATCTCACACGCCCGATGACTTGTACGTGTGTTAGATTTGGCCACGTTGACCGGTCCCACTCTTCTATAATTAATTTATCAAATCGGCGAATTAGAGAAAAATACTTTAAATAATAATAATAATGGGAGTCTTGTTGTTAAAGAGTGAGTGGCGAAGGTAAGATGATTAATGACCCACGTGGGGTGGTGCCAACATGCACGTGTTCTTCTTCACTTTTTTAGCTACTTGCTCTCTAAACTGTTTGTCGTTTCTTACGAGCAGCAAAACAAGGGAGCGTGCGGGTCGTCTTCGTCAGGATGTGGTAGTTTCTCGACGTGGGGAAACAACTTCATGCCGTTTGGAGGAGGGCCAAGGCTGTGTGCTGGTTCGGAGTTAGCGAAGCTAGAAATGGCTGTGTTTATTCATCATCTCGTTCTTAATTTTAATTGTGAATTAGCAGAAGATGATCAACCATTTGCTTTTCCTTTCGTTGATTTTCCTAACGGTTTACCTATTAGGGTTTCTCGTATTCTGTAAAAAAAGGATAAAAAAGTATTTCATTTTATTCTTCTTTCTTTTTTTTTAAAAAAATATATAATTTAAATCAATTTTTTTTGGCCTCGTTTTTTCAGTTCGGATTTTGTTATGAAACTTTCGACAACAGGACAATATATTTTGTGTACTAGTGGGAGATATTAGACTTTCCTATTGTATAGGTTGGAACCGGTTGGTTGTTATTGATTATTGGTAGTACCGAGTACCGAGTACCGACCACATAGTATCAGACTTGGTTACTCATAACTAAATCTCGAATGAACTTTTATATAGCCCTGCCATGTTAAAGAGACTAAAGTGATTACTTATATAAATTTGGAAGTAAATATAAACAGAACGTTACTTTTTTATGACATGCTTTAACGAAATATCCATTGGTTCTTTTAGACTATAATATTTGATTGCAAAACAAAGGATATTAGGTCATTTTAATAAATTCTAACACCTCTATCTAAGATTATGAAATAGAGTTAACAAGTAAAGTAATCAATCCGCGTTAATTTTTATTTGGCAACTCAAGTATATTGATATAAGAAGAGTTTACAAAATACAGAAACAATATCAAAACCAACGTTAACACAAATAGAGGAAATTGTTTATGAACGGTGTAGAGTAGCCAAGCTTCCTTCTTTTCTGGCTATCATTTTTCTGATGAAACTCCATAATGCACCTAGCACTATATTGACTAATATATATATATATATATATATATATATATATATATATATTTAAAATGTCCTTGATAATAAATCTAAAACTTGTATAGTCAGTGAAATCAAAACATTTGACAATTCAGGCAAGGACTCTATGTGTTCAGGTTGAAAGGTTGATCTTAAAAAAAAACAGCTACACAAGCTTGACACATTAAACCTGTAGACGTCTCTTTCTTATAATACTTTCTGGTGTTTCTTAGACTCTAATGTCTCTTCCATTTCTTTTACTTTTTAATAAAGAAGGAGATCATAATGACAATATTAGAAAGATACATTTTCTTTTTAAGAAAGCTTTATAAAAAAAGGCAACGTTTAAAGAACATAAGACAAAAGTATGTAGCTTAATGTGGTTTGTGCTAATGTAGCTATTGTGTCATCCAAATTCAAGCTCATATATTGCATGTTGTTGATAAAAAAAAATGTTAGAACTTAGAAGAAAAGAAAAACAAAATTATATTCCTTAATCATATCCTCGTTAAAAAAAGAAAAGAAAATACAAATAATTACGTAAAAGGAAAAATTCAAAGTATAGTCTCGACTATAACAAAAGGAATCCATAGACAAACCAATTACAAAGGCTCTTATTCTTTTTAACCATTTTTCTTTTTGATATTTGAATGTTCACAGGCTCGGCCCAGAGGCCTAATACTATTATTTTTTTAAAATCCAACACACAAAAAAAGAAGCCTGTTTTAAGACATAGATTTAGATCACGCACAAACAATTATACAGTACTATTATTTTTAAATCAAGGCCGTTAGTTATATTAGAAAATAGATCTGCACCCAAACAATTATAATTTAATTGAAATTTAGACAAAACACTTAAACTTTTATATTAAGGGCCCAAAACAATAAAATTCGGCCGGGCCTGGATGTTCAATAAATGAATCTTCCACCACTTCTTTTGAAAGCTCAGAAACCAAAAAAACAACCATAGAAAATATCAAATGAAGCTGGTTTGATACTTAATAACTGAACTACGGGTAGACAGACTTGAGCCTTGGACGAACAGGCTAAATTAGTTGTAGGCTATTGCCTATTGGCAAGCCTCCTCTCAATCTGAGCATGTGTCCCTCTCGGTTCGCGAGTTTCGAGGAAAAATTACTGTCTTTGGCTCATGCTTAATCTTTTTCGTTTAAAATGTTCACCATATGCTCTTCACTTTCGAATATACCGCCAAGGTTTTGATTGATTGTTACAAAATTTTCAAATATTGGGAAGCCGAAAAGGTTCCATTGGAGTATTACAGACCTGTTCACATGACCACGCTCTCGATGATGAAATCAAGACCCCACACCCCCACCTTAAAGCCCAAGTTTATTGATGTCCTTAATGGCTTGAGACGCAAGCAATTTTATTTCTGGTAACGTGGGAAAGCATTGAGATTGTTTAATTAATTGCAATTTGGACGACAAAGGAAGTTAGCTGGTCAATAAAAGGGTACGAAAGTTGAGTTTTTGGAGAGGGACTTTATCCAAAAAAAAGAAGAAAAACTACAAATCAATTTTATGTTTTTGTTCTATTAGGTTTACTGTTATTTACTTTCAGAATACTATGGACAAATAACTATATTTTGTATGGTCGAATATGAAATGAAAATTAGCGCAAAGTGAAAAGGTTGAGACAAAAAAAAAAGGGGGTAAATTGTGGTCAGTAAGGGATAAAATGAAAATAAAAGAGTAAGAAAGGCAAAAGATGTGACAAAAATGGGTACACAGAGAGTGGTAAGTAAGAGCCAAAACAGAGTGACACTTTCTTGGTGATGACTCAATACAAACTCTTTGGCACACATACGAAAACCCCACCGATGACTTGGAGGGAAAGAAAAGACAAATCATAACCTTTAACTCTTACTACAGTCCCTTTCACACACCATTCTCTCTCTCTCTCTCTCCAAGTCCACTTGCAGATAGTTGCAATGAAGAAACACTAGAGAGTGGAATTGCCATTTCTAAAGACAAGTCCTTTTCAAAAATCTCATCTTCTTCATTCTTCTATGTATGCCAACGTGGTCACTACTTGAAATCATTACCAAATTAGAACAGTCCATGTCACTAAGTAGTAAAAATGTCAAAAGTGAAGAAAAAAGTAGATTAGGACCAGAGGCCAAACACCATGTTTAGTAATGTGATTTAGGTATTTTAGTTATAAGTTATAAATAAAGTATAGTGAAAGTAAGGGACTGGCCTTTTGACGCGGATACAACGATGAAATGAAAAAGAGTGATGTCTCAAGAGTCCAATGTCGTTCCCATGTGCTTTTTCATTAACTTTATTGTTTTCTTCTTCCTATATAGTTTAAAAACAAATATTACAAAGTCAAGTCAATAAACATGAACACGTTTTTGGTCCAAGAATTGGCTAAATGATCAAAGGGAAAAAGCTTTCACACCAACAGATTTAGGGTTCCACCCTCAAAATATACAAATCATTTGCAAAATTATAAATTCATGTTTATGAAAACTTTGATATATCGCGGTTCAGGTATACAACTCTGATATGCTAATGTCATGAATGATGAATTTGGTTTATGAAAATCTATGAGCCTCTTTTAACCCTTCTTGTCACTTAATTGCTGTGGTGTTTTCAGGTATTGCTTAGTATTTTGGGTAACGTTAGCTTATCCGGCTGCTGCATTTTCTTCGTCAACCATCGGTTCAACAAATACTTGTGGGCCCCTCCACCTATTGATTTTTTTGAACAATGTAGGGCCCTACATATGGGTCCACTTTCGGGCCCACAGACCGTCCTCGTATACAAATTGAAACAAATTCTACTTATTGTTTGGTTTATTTTAAGTCATATTGAATCCATTCACCTATTTTGTGTGTTTTTGAAAGTGGTTTTATTCATGATGTTAGCTTAACTGTCAATGGGTTTACTTTTCCCAAAGTAAGTGGATCTAAAGCAAGTTAATGTTAACCATTTAAGTTAATCAATCCTAATTCAAAATTCTTGGTTGATAAGAAATATCTTTGATTATGAATGAAAAAAACAGATTAAAAGTAGATTTGTGGATTTAGCAGATTTAATTTATTATTCGAAAAATATGAATCAAATGAGTCAAATAGTACAAATGCGATCTCTCGAACTACACTCGGGCTAAAATAGAGTATAGGGTTTGCTTAAATGAAGCGCAACCATCAAATAGACCGTCTCAAAGTGCGACAAGGCCGGTTAGACTGTTTTATACTGTACTAACAAACATTTAATTTGTAGTATTTTATAGATTTTAAAAGTTATAAACTACGGTGAAGCATAGTTTCATGTGATTTGGAGTAACATAAAATCTACTAAAGACCAAATAAATACTATTGATTCTGTTCTATAAGTCGACCAGTTATAACGTACGGTGTCGGTAGCTCAAACTTTAATATGTCTGTACGTGTTTTCTGTTTCTTTTGACATTTATGCGTTTGTATTTTTTTTTTTATTAGTATAGTTTTAATATCACTTTTAATATTGTGTAATGTTCGATTTAAACCCTAAATTTATGCTATGAATTTTAAAAGTAATCATCATTATGTCATATAATTCTAACGTGTTTATATTTTTGTGACTAATTCTATTAATTCTATGAAATGTACTATATTAAATATAAATTTATTTAATTTCTGTAAAAAAAAGGTTAAATATTTGGGTAAATGTATTCTTTTCACTGTTTTAGGATTTTTTTTATAAAATTATATCGTATTGCAAAAGTACTGCAACTATTTGTTTTGTTATAAATATTGATCAAGACTTTTAAACTAACAATATTTTGAAGAAGAAGATATATTCATAAACTTTAAAGTCTTTTTCCTTGATTTCATGCTTCAGAAATTTAAGTTATTTGTCTCGTTCAATTAATTAAAAATTATAATCAATTATAATTGAATTATCGAATAAACAGAAACTAGAATTAAGTTGATAACACCAAATTAGATCAATTAGTGCCAATCATGACTTTTATTAAATAAAGTTTATTAGATACTACTCTTCTGTAAAAGATTTTATTCAATATCAATACAAAAGACTTGCCATTATTTGTCATTATTATTCTTGTGTAGAGTAACTGTACTATTGGTTCAACCCAAAGATGAACAAAGTTATTTAATTAAAATTTTGAGTAATTTCGCGCGTGATTAAAACTTTGAGATTAGGGTAACGTTCAAAAATAAAAGAAAATCCAGACTGTTACGCGTGATCTCACACTTATAATTGAATGCATTTTCCACTTCAATTGAAAGTGGTTATTCACCAAATGAGTTGTTATTTTTTGGGGGGTCAAAATTTATCAAATAAGTTTGGAATTAGATAAATTCTAAATACACTTCTAATTTACTACTTCAACGGTTGCCAAAAAAAAAAATTATTACTTCAACGTTAGTTCAGGAACGTACGTAATGACAACACATGACATATTTTAACATATCGAATTCCAAAACAAGGAAATATATTAAGAGCTTGACAACAATTTCCTGATCCGTAAGCTTTGCTAATATTGAATATGTGGAGAAAGCGAAAGCGAAACTAAAAATTTGATTATAACAAAAAATTAATTAAATATTATTCTGAGATTAATTAGCGAAGGAGAAAAAAACAGTCCCCATGTTTTAATGACAGTGGCTCGACTTTCCACGAGGGAAACTTTATATTATACAAAAATACATTGTTTATCTCTGCCAAAGTCTTCTCCACCTTCGACATACGTGCTTGCAGCTTAGCTCACTGGTTGAAAGTTTTCTCTGTTTCTATATCTCATCATTAATAATATCATCTTCTTCTTCCTTCTCTGTTATTCCATTAGAAGCAAGTAGAGGATCTGGAGAGTTGGTTTCATCATTCTCTTCTCTCCTTTGCTCTATTTCTGGCACTGCTACTGTTTTAGCATATATGTAATCTTTTGAGGAAGGTCTGAAACATTGTACTCCACTTCAAGCCTACCATAAGCATCTCCTCCTTGTTAGTAATCAGTATTCTCTACATTACCACACAGCTTTTCTAGATTTGATAACCTGAGCAATGGTAATGTTATCACCTTCTTTCTTCTCAGAACTCCATTAGAAGCAACATAAGGATCTGATGAGTTGTATTTATCTCCAGAAGCAAGCTTTTGAGGAAGGCCTGAAATATACTTCAAATCTACTTCTTTGTCCTCTAGTATCCTTTACACTAGATTTGATTTTCTGAGCAATGGTAACGTTATCGTCTTCTTCTTCACCTTGTGTCTGACAACAATCCATAGCACTCTCGTTGTCATCCCCACGAGCTCGCTTGCGTCTCTTGTTTGTCAACGGCTCAGTTTTTCTTCATTCCATCTTCCAACTTATGAAAGACTTGGCTCAATGTATGCCATTAAGCTTGGAAACTCTCACACATCGATCAAACGAAACAAACTCATCATCATCATCACTATCATCAAAACTGTTATTAATCCTCAGCCTCTTAGCTTCTTCATTGTAAAACCGAGGTGGGTTCCAGTTCCTTAACGGTCATCGAGAAGAAACAGTCCCACGTTTTCAAATTTCTGTTTTCGACCACTCCACTGAGCAATTCTAGGTTCTCCCCTTGGTGTAAGTTTAGCTTCTGGTCTTAAAGCTCTTGAATCTCTCCCATATCCACACTTGGACCAACTTAAACAGAGATCTGAGGTTGACATTTCGAGTAAAGGCCAAAAACTACGATCAACTGTCTTTAAAAGTAATAAATATTATAATATCAACAAATACTAATTCATTTAGTGTAAAAGATTGTGATATGATGAAATAACGCTATGCATAAAAAAATCGTCCGAAAATTTGATCGCTGTCATATTCACCGTTAAATGTTGTATATATAATCATTTATATACAACACTTCTTTAATTATTATTATTATAATCAAATAAGTAACGGTTTAACCTTGGATTATTATTATATTGCAGTTGGATAGGTAGAGTTGAGGGACATTTGTGTTCTTATAATAATCAAATAAAAAAAGATCAACCTTGGATGATAAATAACACTTACAGACATAACATGAAAACATCATCTGTTTATTGATACATATATGTGTATGTTTTCGATTAATTAGGCAAGCGGACAAGGATTAAGGAGAAAAGAAGCATTTGATCTTTATATGATGTTGATGCAAAAAGAATCAAGCTTTTTTTTTTGGGGGGGGGACTCTTCAAACTAATTAGCTTTGTCAAACAGATGTAAAACAATTGTTTCTTTGGTCGTATCTAAGTCACTTGCATCTCTCCTGAAAATGATAATGTTGTCACACATAGAATTATTGAACATACAAGACATTGTTAAGCTTCTTCTTCTATAATTTAGAAATCTATGCTAGTTTAAAAACGGAAAAAATAATTTAGAAGAAAATAAAAGAACTACTTGAAACACTTCAAATGTGAAGCATAACATGCTCTACTAGCGATTCTGCAATTTCCTGTACAAAAGAGAACCACAAACGGTTCATTCTATTTTTTTATTATTATTATAAGATATGCTTGATCTGCTACATGTAATATAGGTGATAACTATGCTGAATGAGAACATTATGTTGCGGAATATCTGTTAAATGTGCCATCTGTAACTTATAAATTGCAGCGTTTACCAGTTAAGATTGCAGAGAAACAATGATATTAAACTGATGATCATATTTATGTAATTCAATGCCTTTTATAAGCTTACAAATACAAAAACAAAGACATACAACTAACCTACTTTAACGCACATTAAACTCACGAACACAAACCCATAAACCTACCGGTAACAGATAACAACTTAATGAAACCAAGTCTCTTATTGTTGCAACGGTAACTAAAAAACTCGAACACGATCCACTTAAAAACAGCTTCCCATTCGCAACCAAATTGTATAGTAAACTATATATACCTTTGCGGCCTAAAAGCAAAAAGTATTTACTTTTACTTTCTTTCATATGAAATCTTTTTACTTCTTTCTTTGTCAGTGTTTACCTTTACAATATCAAATAAAAGGACAGAAAAAGACAGCTGTGTACGTGTCACATTCATTCAGCAAAGCCATTGATCTGATTCTTCCAACTTAAAATCAAACGGTGCAGATGATGTCACAGTCTTCAATACGTAACCCCCATGAATGACGTCAGTGATTTCACCCTCTTTCGTGTTTTTGGACGCCAACTCATTTTTTTTTGTAAACTGGAGAAATGGTTTTACTCATTCAATAAAAATAAATATTTGTCGAAATACTAAACAAATAAAAAGTCTGATTCTTAATAAATAAAATATCAAAACTAAACATGAAAATAATATATATTATAATAAATTAACATATAAAATTCAAATTCAATATCTCATAATATTAAAAAAATTAATTTACTAAGTTAAATTAACAAAAAAAAATATTAAGTTATTTCTAGTCATATATAATATTACTTTAAAATTTGCATAAAACAGTAAACAAATAGTTGAAAATTAAGCAGGCAGTTAATTTGAAAAATATATATTTAAAGTATTAACAAAGCATTTTGAAAACGTAATAAAATGAAATCGAATGATCGAGATTTAGTTCATTTTCTCTCTCTCTCTCTCTCTCCTCTCGTTTTGGTCAAAAAAACAAATCTCTGTAAAACGCCTTCTTCCAGCGAGCTTGTAGCCGGAGTATGGCTGACAATGGCAACTTAATGGCCATAGCCCATCAACTCATCAAACAGAAGCAGCAACAACAATCACAAAAGCAACAACAACAAGAACAACACAACGCATGGCCAAATCAATCACTAAGTTACGCTCTAACCGGTTCAGATTTCTCAGATCCGTTTCAGCTAACCGGAGACTCGGATTTTCACTTCCCCTTCCTGGAGCATCAAAACGCTGCCGGTTCCAAGGAGTTTAGGTTTTCTTCTGATAAAGAGTTCGACTCAGACGAGTGGATGGAGAGTCTAATCAACGGTGGAGACGCGTTCCAAACAAGTTTAATCGACGGTCATGATCCATTCGTGGAACTCCCTAGTCGACTCAGTGATCCGTCTTCTCAGCCGTCGGATCTTAACCGAGTCATTTTCTCAGATAAAGATAACTCAGCGAGTTCACCTTCACACCCCCTGGTTCCCACCTCTATGTGGACCCCCCCATCTCCGCTTATTAATCTAGACCGGCAGATCTCGATAGAACCGGATTCTGATTTAGATCGGCCGGTTCTGAAAGCTATTCACGAATGCGCACGGATATCGGATATCAAACCGGACGTAGCAGCGGAAAAACTAATTAGGATCCGAGAATCCGTTTCGGAATCGGGCAACCCGACGGAGCGAGTTGGGTTTTACTTCGCGGAAGCTCTCTCCAACAATCTCTATCCGTCATCGTCGCTTGAAGACTTCATCCTCTCTTATAAAACGTTAAACGACGCATGCCCTTACACCAAGTTCGCTAACTTGACGGCGAATCAAGCGATTCTAGAAGCGACGAACGAATCACGCAACATCCACATCGTCGATTTCGGGATTTTTCAAGGTATCCAATGGGCTGCTCTGTTGCAAGCTTTAGCGACCCGAACTTCTGGGAAACCCGCCCGGATTCGGATTTCGGGTATACCCGCTCCGTCTCTAGGCGAATCACCGGGTCCGTCTCTGATCGCTACAGGAAACCGTCTCCACGATTTCGCGTCTCTTTTGGATTTAAATTTCGAATTTTATCCGATTCTCACTCCGATCCATTTACTTGACGGGTCAAGTTTCCGGGTCGACCCGGATGAGGTTCTCGCTGTGAATTTCATGCTCGAGTTTTACAAGCTTCTCGACGAGACGGCGAACACCGTCGATATTGCTCTCCGGCTCGCAAGATCGCTAAACCCGAGAATTGTGACTCTTGGTGAATACGAAGTGAGCTTAAACCGGGTTGAATTCGCTACCCGGGTTAAGAACGCTCTCCGGTTCTATTCCGCGGTTTTTGAATCACTCGAACCGAATTTAGAGCGAGACTCGAAAGAAAGGCTGAGAGTGGAGAGAATGCTGTTCGGTCGGAGAATATCGGATTTGGTCCGACCCGGTAGTAATAATAATAAACCGGGAACTCGGTCAGGGAGAATGGAGGAGAAAGAGCAATGGAGAGTGTTGATGGAGAAAGCCGGTTTCCAGCCGGTTAAACTGAGCAATTACGCGGTTAGTCAAGCGAACCTGCTTCTATGGAACTACAATTACAGCACGTTGTACTCCCTTGATGAATCGGAGCCAGGCTTCATCTCCTTGGCCTGGAACAATGTGCCTCTCCTCACTGTTTCCTCTTGGCGATGACGATCCGATCCAATCAATCTGAACCGAACCGACAATCTTTTTTGCGTCTCCAGTGATGATAAATTAATAGTTTTGTGAGTTAGTTTTTTTGGAATTGAATTGTTTTGAGGGCTAGAGTTGGGTTTTTCTCCGAGTAGTAAAGTGTTAAAGATGTTTTTAGATTTGGTTGTATAATTATTACTTAGGTTTTCTCCTTTTATATAAACTTTTTTAGCATTTGGAGTGATTGTTGGTCTTTTTTTTTTTCATTTTGTAATATCTTGTATCTAACATTTCACTGATTTTCTCTCTCTTATATATGTAAGCCTAGCTTGATTTTTTTTAAAAAATCTTAGTTGTATTATTATAAAATTATTGAATAAAAAAAATATGTGGCAGTAGCAGGTGTCAGAGTGTTTCTGACATCAGGGAGATGAATATTACAACTTTACAAGAAGAGGTAAAAACACATTAACGTGTACTTTATTGTTGAACAATAAACATTAAATTGATGTTCAATTTCAAGACTACAGTCAATTCTGTTGTTTACTTTTCAATGAGCTTATTAAGTATGATTTTTATATAAAAGAAACCTAAGTAATTTAGTAAGCTCGAGTGAAAAACAATGTAAGACAGGACCGTTGTTAAAAGCACATTCATTGGTATGAACGTTATATTTTTGTCAGCTTATGAAAAGATCTTCAATTTTATATATGTAGTGGCCTTTTTGGTCCCCCACACACCATATCTCAAAATCGCTGTCAGCTCAGCTGTCTCACACTAAACCTTCTCGTAGACTCGTCGTCGAACTTTCCCATATCTATCTTTTCTCTTGGCCCAAACTCACCGGCCCTAATCTCTGTCCCATTAAACAAGTACAAAAATACTTGTTTTTTTCGCACATGACCTTTTTCCGCTATGAACTGCTTCCATGTTTGTTAGCATATACAATGATCTTCAAATTAAGTAAAAAGGGGAAGATGGAAAAACTGAAAGGCAAATCATGTTTATTTCACAGTCATTGACATGTTTTGTTGTTCGTTTTACACAATCATTAACGACCATCAAACACATTGGTTAACTAACTTTGTTGTTATTTCAAATGACAGATTTCTAACGGAAACTTTCAGGTATTAACGACTAACTAGTCGCTGAAATCTATCTGTCATCGTTAGTAATCGTCAATAGGACATCATTTAGTAGCTGAAATTTGTCATTGTTACTTGAAACTCGTTGTTGTTGCCAACAAATGCAAAACCACCATGATTTAGTCGTCGATCGGTATTGCTTTCACTTACGTAACCAACACGTTTTAATTCCTTTTCTTCCAAGTCATGGCTATATCAGTTTTTGGCTACTCTAGAAAAAAGGGTCAACTAATGATGTTTTGATATTCTTCCTGTAATGATATGAAATTGCATTTTGACCAATCATGAGCGTAGTGATATGTGGCTTTGTCCCAGCACAACACGTAGCAGAAACATGGTTCAATGGAACTTCGAAGCACGTGATTGCAACCCTGGTCCTTTGACTGCACGTTACAATTTTTTTTTTTTTTTTTAACACTGATCAAATTATCCATTATGGTAATCAAGTTGGTCCGTTACATAGCATCACCATTTATCACTGGGCTTAGCCAGGATGGTAAGCTGTTATCAATCGATGCAAAATAAACATTAAACTGTCTAGCTCTTTTGGCCACTACATCTGCTGCCCTATTAGCTTCCCTATGGATTTGAATGATCTTGAAGGATGGGTTGCTTGAGAGGGCCTCGTTAATGGAATGAGTAAAGTCATACAGTTACAATTATATGTTACGTGGATATTAATTATAACTTTTTTATGCCAATTATTATTGAGATTGCCCATAGTTATTAAGAGAACAAGAAATAACAGAGGACAATGGATAGTTCTCACATGCCCCCACGTGATCTTGAAGTCCACCAAGATACGAAGATGAACATATTGCCAATGAATGATAATATATACAACACTTCTTGCTAACCTCTCCAAAAAATATTCATATAGATCGATTTTAATAGACAAGAGACATGTAGTCTACTAGTTTATGTTACGACTGTCATCAAGATTCAAGAAATGACTCAAACCTGCATATATAATGCACGTTATTGACAAATAAAAATCGAACTTAATTAATGGATCTATGAGTTGGACATTAATCGTCTAATCGCAACTCTCTATATATAATAAATTTACAACTTAAATGCTTAGGCCTTAGATCTCTCGTTCGTTCTATTTGCAATTGAGTCTCCATATCTATCTCTCTTTCTAACAGTATTTCTTTAAACGTCAAGCCACAATGTCATGCATGGAAGTGCACAACTCCATAAGTGGTGCAGCTAGGATCTCTTTCTCTAACGAATTCGTCGAAATCAGATCCGAGAAGAATAATGGTAAGAGCAACAACTTCAACACAAGAAGCTTTCTCTCCAAACCCTCTACTGATTTCGAGTTCTCCGTCACCAATTACACCATGATTCCCGCCGATGAGATATTCCTCAAAGGAAAGATCTTACCTTTCAAGGACACCAGTCACGTTCATAGGACCTTAAGAGAAGAGCTTCTTGTCGAAGAAGAGGGTCCTGTCGATGGCAACATATTTTCCCTGTGGCCACTATTTATGCCTTCTTCGTCCTTTTCCACAAAGGGTACGTGGAAGGAGCTACTGGGCCTCAAGAGAGCACATGTTAAATCTAAGAAGACTGATAAAGATAATAAGGAAGAGATACATCCATCGAGTCAAGATCACAAAATAACCTCTGGTACACCAACAAGCTTTTCTCTTTAATTGGGTTCTTTAAATAAGTCGTTTACTCATGGGGTTAAATTGAGCTAATGAATATTCTTTTGGATGTTAGGAAATGCTGCGACGAGGGAGTGTCAAGTTGGAGATGCATGATGATGGAATTCTAGAGCTCACACTTTGGTTTCTAGAAATTAATTTAGATTATTAATGATAATCTAGATTGACTGTATTATATCCACATGTTTTTTGGACAAAGATGGTTCCAACAACTCTTTTCGGCTCGCATGTTTTGTTATTCTTGCAAGTCTTTTTTGTTTTGTTTTGTTCTGGGAACGTCCGTATTCTTTTAGTGCAAGTGACGATTTGTGTGTACCAAAAAGGAAAAGAAAGAGTTTTGTCACTTTTAGTTATGAGTAGATTAGATTCCCCTAGTTGTATACTCTGCCCCTGTTCTAACACAATTCAATTTCTCGAAAATTTGTCATAATATTTGTTAGAGGAAGAGGTCTAAACATATGAATTGGCTCAAAAGAGTTTGTTAAAAGGTTTCGTTTATATGTGTATACTATCTACGATGGGTTCAGAAAGAAAAGACAAAAATCTATCTTGGGTCGTAAAGCCGAGCTTGTATAAACGAATATGTCCTGAAAGATTCCATCTCTCTTTGGCTCTTCTTCACAAGAGAAATAAAAAAGAAACAAAAAAAAAGATAAAATCTTTTCCTTTTTGTTGTTAAAAAGGGGTAAGCAAATCTTTGCCTCCTGGGTTTCCGTGTACATTCCCGCATCTATGTGTTGTGTCAGTTTGTTGAATCGATCAATACAAGTACGACAATTACACATTTGAATCATAACCTCTGATTTTTTTTCACTGAATAGTTGAATCTTGAGTTCTATTAATAATCACAGAAAAGAAAATAAAAATGAACAGAAAAGGAGAGACCAAAATTAAAGGAGGAAAAAAGTTATTAATAAAGTCATTCTCGGTTTGGGAAATATAAGCGTTAGTATATAGTAATAATGGCAGAGTTTGGTATGAAAAGATTTTTGATTGACCATTTCTTTACTCGTAGAAAACAGACACGGAAATATACACCAATCATTTTGTGATAAAATCCACGTAAGATAGTTAAATTCACATATATAGAGTAGTGTAACTAAGAATGGCTATTTAGTTGGGGAAAAAGAGAGGGAAAAACTGGAAACAGCTATTTAAGATGTTTTAAAACTAAAGTTTGAATTGAAAAAAATGGATTCTGGAAACTCTTATATATATATATATATATTTTATAATAGCATGTGAAGCACAAGCTCGTGGTTAAATCACTACTAACAATAATGTCTCCTTTTTCTTTTAAGTGATCACAAAATACTACGACAAAACTATAGTATTTATGTAACTGGGAAGGTAATTTGTTTGCGCATTTTTTTTTTGTCAACATAGTCTAATGATTTTAATATCCCCAATAATCTGCGAAGTACTGGATTCGAACCCCATATCTGGTGTAATGAATGCAGATGTGACTACCATTATGCCACATAATTTCTACGTTTATGCACTTTCTTCAATAACTTTTTAATTGATTAGTGGAGAAATAACATGGATCTAATTAATTGATACGATGACAAAAAACAAGGTTAGAATTTCTCGATTATTTGAGAAAATTTTACATTTTTGTTTTGGGTAAGAAAAAATTACTATATTACATTAATTTTCATAGAATATTCATACACAGACATAAAAACAAAAAGAAGAAGAGAATGAATACCTGAGTGAGTGTTGTGATCGTCGTCTTTTTTTTTTTTAACGCTTAGTCCAATGGTTATACCATATCCATACAAGTAAGTGATCCATCATAGGTAAGGTGCAGGGATCGAACCCCGACTGAGTAGTGATATTGAGAATTTCAGAGGTAGCGACTTACCAACTGCACTACTTGCTCCCATCACCTAAGATGCTACCGGAGACTCGAACCCAGGTGGAAGAACTCCCGCCCCCACTTACCACTGGACTACGAGCTCTTTCACATTCAATTTTACCAAGTCGTATCATCCACCAAGAGGCTCATCTTTCTCGAAATATAAATTAAACCTGTCAAAATTCACTTCCCAGATAATTAGTACTAAAGGTTTTAAAATCCTCTTGATTTGAATAATAATAAGAAAAAAACTTATTTCCTAAAACATTCTAACACCTTATTCCAGAGATCTTGGAAAAAACCTTGTAGCTCGGTTTCTTTCACCGTCTCACAGCTCTTCTTCTTCTTCACCTTCATCCTTATTTCATTCTTACATTTCTCTAAAGTTGCTTTTAGGCTGATATTTTATATAGGTTTTTTTCATAGCTATCTTTAGGCTAGAAATTCACAACGAATTCCAAAAAGTGAATAACCTAAATAAGACTAAGTACAAACATCCTAAAAAAGTCTCTAAACATAGGGTTCTTATCATACTTAGATCTTTTGATCTACAAATCTCTTCTCATGTCATATATTTTTTAAATGGTTAGTTGACAACTTTGAATTGATAAACGCACTTTACAAACTAGGCCTGGGCATTCGGATAATCGGGTCGGGTTCGGTTCGGGTATTTCGGGTTTCGGGTATTTCGGATCCGAGGTTAAGGATCCATTCGGGTATTTTTTTATTTCGGATCGGGTTCGGTTCGGATCCGGTTCTTTCGGATATTTGATAAAAGATCCGAAATTTATCCGATACTAAGTTGTATGATTTCGGTTCTAGTATTTTAGTACTCGTAAAACCCGTAATATCCGAAATACCCGAAGTACCCGAAATACCCGACTATTATATTATCCGAAGTATCAAAAATATATGAATTTTATCCGAAATACTAACATATATTTTTAAACGATAACAATCAAATATAATATAAATCAAATTTAAAACATTAAAACATTGTAATATTCATCAAACAAAAAGTAAATGTAATAAACAAGAAACAAATATGACAAAAGAAATCAAATATGACATAGTTTACATTCTATAATGTATTTAGAATTCAAAACTACAAAGAAAAAACAAATATGAATGGTCATCTTTAAACTATGAATATTAGATGAACTCTACACTTGCTAATATAAAATATGATACTAGAAAAACAGATAAAATTAGTACTTATTAACTAATAAGTCAGTGAAAACCAACCAATTAAAGTTACAAAACAAATAAATTAGTAATTAACTCTAAACATAAATATATGTAAAATTGAATTCGGTTCTAAAAAATACTAATTCGGGTATCGGTTCGGATCGGGTATTACCCGATACCCGAAGTATTGGAAGACAAGATCCATTCGGGTTTTTCAATACTAAAAAAGTATATCCATTCGGGTATTTTCGGATCGGATCCGGTTCGGATCTTCGGATCCGGATATTTTGCCCAGGCCTATTACAAACATTCAATTTTCTCAATACAATGTTATGGGAATCAAAAAATGAAACACCAGAAGTTAGTAACACCAATGATATCGAGCTAATCTTTTTTTCCTGACAGATTCATATGAGTCATTTATCAATGGCTCATAATCATTTTTATGCATAATTTTAATCGCAATAGTAAAGCAGATATCTAATAGGCCAATAATCAATAGTAATATATAATTTAATCGTTTCTAATTTAATCTCTTGTATCTGTTTCAACCGTGTAAATAGACAATTTTGTAATAATGTGCAATTCTGACATCTTTCCAAACTCATCAATCACTGTCAAAATATTTTTAAGAACAATAATACATTATCAGTAAAAACTAGTATGTCATCGACCAAGTTTATATGAATAAAACCCACATTTCGTTAGTGTTTATACAAAAAAAGATTTAAATTGGAGTCAGATATTCTGATTTTTAAATTAAAATAATTAAAGCTGGATTTAAAGACTTCTGTATACCTTATTTTTCAAACCATATCAAAAGATCTCATATCAAGTTACATAGTTACAATGAAAAGAAATTTATGTAATTGGCTAATTATAAAACAACAGGTAATATACTTTTCACTACATAGTGTATGTCAAAACAACGATCTATATCTTCAGAAAAGTATCTTTCAATCAATGCAACATATTCAATGTAAAACACCTCAAGTAAATGTTCTTATCAACATCTGAAAATATGCTACTTTACAACGTGGAGTCGAGATCGTCATATAAAGGTTCAAATTGGAGTTCAGAAATTATTTTATCGGCTTAATCTATGCCTCCGTTATAAACTCTTGAAATTGTATATATACTTATCCAAACATATATTTAACGAAATTGGTGTGACAGAAAACTAGTAACAAAGGGAGATAGATTATTTATTTTTTTTGTCAACATAACATAGTGACTTTAATATCTCTCATAACATTGAGGGATACTGGGTTTGAATCACAGACCTGTGTCATGAATTTCAGATGTGACTACTGTTATGCCACATGATTCCGACTTCATATGCCAAGAAACCTTATATATAATTAAAGAAAGACGAGTTTTTAGCATAGGTTTTTAGAGATCATGTAAATTGGCTTTCGTCAATTTTCTGGGTTAATATCTAAAATTTATAGATCAATTTTTCTTGTAGCACAATTCCATTGCAGCCTGGTTTTGCTTGGCATACCTCATCATTTTTTTGGGCCAAAGAAAAAAATATATAATTATTATTTTTCAATATACAATCTGGGGATATTTTTCGTTTCAACGTCGACAGAAAAAAGAAAAAGTAATTTGAAAAATTATAAAACATATCACAGGGCTCATTATTTTGTTCTTTCCGACCCATATAAATTTTGGACCGAGGCCCATGCATTCAATATTAGAAATTTAGAACATATAATATGACATTCTTCTAAACGGAACTTAAATTCTCGGCCCTCCAAAGTCAACCATATCTGATGTTGATGTTTGTAGCAAAGAAGACCCTTGAATAAACCAAGACCCCAAGTCAACAAAACCAACTTGTTCTTTTCCCCCTAAAATCCAACAAACTAAAATTCCCATAACAAATACACACATCTAATTAGAAGACAGATAGTTTGTCTGCATCTCGATTCCATGGACCTCAAGTCTTCGCACGTACCATTTGATCCCTAGGTCGATGAAAGCCACGTTGGATCGCACTCAGACGATCAAAGACTTGAACCATGTGAGACCAACCCAAATCATTTTCGCTTCTTAAGGAATACTTAAATAAACAAGGACATGACAATCAAATAAACAAAGTTCCTCTTTTTTCTTTTGAACAAGAAAACTAATTCATCTATTCAAAACAATAAGAAATTAATTGACTGATACAACTAATTTGGTGGGTGATTAACAATTGAGGCTGTTTTTTTCCCAATATTTAGTTATTTTCCTCTCTCCGGCCCGTATGTATAACAATGCAGGAAAACATTGCAAATCGATTACTATTGTCTATAGGTAGGTCATGATGAGGTATGAATATTATATTTAAGAATGGTAATAAACCTATATATAGTTCATTTATATATTTGTTTTCATGCAGCATGCCTAACCCTAATAATGATATATATAGACGCTTGCCAAATGCTAATAATGATAACATCTCTATGAATGGGTCATTTATATATTCATTTCCATGCAGCATGCTTAACCCTAATAATGATATATATTCATTTGATTTATACAGATATGTGCATGTCGTTAATATGACTTCATAAGCATATAATACTATACTTATCATCTTCTAAATATCTTGAATTGTTCTAAATTGAAAATATTTGTGGTCAACTTGTAGCTAGAAATAACTAATTTGTTTGAAAAGTTCGTGCGTTCGATTCTATGATTTCCGAAGAATGATCAGAAAGATAATCTTAATGTATTCGAAGTAAACAGTCTTTTTTTTTGTTTACGCATATATATGCCATCACACTACCCTCGGGCTAAAATAGAATATAGGGTTTGCTCAAATGAAGCGCAACCATCAAATAGACCGTCTCAAAGTGCGACAAGGCCGGTTAGACTGTTTTATACTGTACTAACAAACATTTAATTTGTAGTATTTTATAGATTAAAAAAGTTACAAACTACGGTGAAGCATAGTTTCATGTGATTTGGAGTAACATAAAATCTACTAAAGACCAAATAAATACTATTGATTCTGTTCTATAAGTCGACCAGTTATAACGTACGGTGTCGGTAGCTCGAACTTTAATATGTCTGTACGTGTTTTCTGTTTCTTTTGACATTTATGCGTTTGTATATCTGTGGCTAATTCTATGAAAATGTACTCTATTTAATATAAATTTATTTAATTTCTGTAAGAAAAACGGTTTAATATTTGGGTAAACTTATACCTTTTCGCTGTTTTAGGAATTTTTTTTAAAAAAATTAAATATCGTATTGCAAAAGTACTGCAACTATTTGTTTTATTATTGATCTTGATCAAGACTTTTAAACTAACAACATTTTGAAGAAGAATATATATTCATAAACTTTAAAAGTCTCTTTCCTTGACTTCCCGCTTCAGAAATTTAAGTTGTTTGCCTTGTTCAATTAATTAAAAATGATAATCAATTATTAATTGAATTATCAAATAAACAGAAACTAGAATTAAGTTGACAACACCAAATTAGATCAATTAGTGCCAATGATGATTTTTATTAAAGAAAGTTTATTATATATCTATTTTGTAAAAGGTTTTATTCAAATTAAATACAAAAAACTTACCATTATTTGTCCTTATTATTCTTGTGTAGAGTAACTGTACTATTGAATCAACCCAAAGATGAACAAAGTTATTTAATTAATATTTTTAGTAATTTCGCGCGTGATTAAAACCTTGAGACTAGGGTAATGTTCAAAAATAAAAAGAAAATCCAGATTGTCACGCGTGACCTGACACTTACAATTGAATGTATTTTCCACTTCAATTGAAAGTGGTTATTCACCAAATGAATTGTTTTTTTTTGGGGTCAAAATATATCAAATAAGTTTGAAATTAGATAAAGTAGAAATACACTTCTAATTTACTACTTCAACGGTTGCCAAGAAAAAAATTTACTACTTCAACGTTAGTTCAGGAACGTACGCAATGACAACACATGACATATTTTAACATGTCAAATTCCAAAACCAGGAAATAGTAAGAGCTTGACAACAATTTCCTGATCCGTAAGCTTTGCTAATATTGAATATGTGGAGAAAGCGAAAGCGAAACTAAAAATTTGATTAGAACGAAAATTTGATTAAATATTATTCTGAGATTAATTAGCGAAGGAGAAAAAGACAGTCTTCATGTTTTAATAACAGTGGCTCGACTTTCCACGAGGGAAACTTTATATTATACAAAAATCTTTGCTCAGACCAGACCCCAAATGCTAAACTCTTTTGGCTTCTTCTTCTTCTTCTTCTTTCTTCTCAGGTTCTCTGGACCGGGAAGTGGTCTCATGAATCCACCTCGTCTCCCTATCTAAGCTTCTCTTTTTTTGTTCTTATTGTTTACTCTGTTTCAGAAGTTTCTAGAAGCATCAATGGCGGAGTTCATCTGTTTATTCGGAAAGGTCCCCTCTTTCTATCACTCTCATATATCTTTTATGATTTAAGCTTCTGGGTATCTCTGCATGTATGTCTTATCAACGGGATCTACCTGCAAACTCTGTTTTTTTTTTCCTTCATAAGATTTAAAGTTATGGTTTTTAAAAACAATTCAAGTTTCTTCTCTCTGTTATGTTATTTCTCCATTGTATGATAATGAGATTAATTTCTGAAAACAATATCTATATTTTTCTAGATTCTTGATTCCAACTTTAATCTGAACCGAATCTTGTTTCTAATCTGAGAAGAAGAAGAAGAAAAAAAAAGCCCCAGAGAAAGCAATTGGGGAAGAAGATTGAATTATGAAACTGTTTGATTAGGGTTTAGCATCTTGTCAGGTTTAAGTATTAAAAGACTGGTTTTGATTTTGATGAAACAGGACAGTGCAGCGATTGTTATAAAGCAACCAAAGAAATCACCTCTGTTCTTAAGGATGATAGTTTTGGTGTTTGCAATGGTTTGTGGTCTCTACATTTGCTCCGTTTGCTTAAAACAGTTTGGTAATGTCAGTTTCCAAAGCTCCCAAATTGTTCCAAGTCCTATTGATTCTCACTCGTTACACTTTGTTACTCGGATTCACTACCCAAAGCCACAAACTTTTAATAGGTAACTATTATCATTTCTGTTATTGTCTACATTTTCGACTCTTTTTTCTGTTTGTTTGTCTGTTCAAATCTTTGTTTGGGGTTCCTTTAAACAGAGCCGAATGTGGGCATAATCCGGTGAGGTTCTTTGCGATACTGTCGATGCAGAGATCAGGAAGCGGTTGGTTTGAAACATTGTTGAATAGTCATGACAATGTAAGTTCTAACGGAGAGATCTTCTCGGTTTTGGATCGAAGAAAGAACATTTCCTCGATTATTCAGACTCTTGATAGAGTTTATAATCTTGATTGGTTTACAAGTGCTTCAAAGAACGAATGCTCTGCTGCAATTGGATTCAAATGGATGCTTAACCAGGTACGAAGAATAACAAACAATAACTTGAATAATTAAGGAACCAACTACTTCTGTTTTTATAGTCTTTTTGATCTGATTATGTGCAGGGCTTGTTGGATAACCATAAAGAAATAGTGGATTACTTTAACCGGAGAGGTGTCTCGGCTATATTTCTATTCAGAAAGAATCCTCTAAGAAGAATGGTTTCTGTGCTGGCGAATTCTTATGACCGTTACGCTAAGCTATTGAATGGAACTCATAAGTCTCATGTTCATTCTCCTGAAGAGGTTTATATTATATGCATATACAAAATGTTTCGTTTCATTTTGCTTCTTGATTTCAAATATTTTCTTGATCCTTTCGGTTCTACTGCAGGCAGATGCACTTTCTAGGTACAAGCCGGTAATTAACTCAACATCGTTGATCCATGATTTACAAGAAACAGAGAATTTAGCTGCAAAGGCTTTAGAATATTTCAATAGCACTCGTCATATCGCTGTCTTCTACGAAGATCTTATAACAAATCGAACGGTGAGGTTTCATAACAATCATAGATTTGAAAGTTGTAAAGCTAAGTTATAGATTTTGTTTGATTCGGGTCGCGGATGTTTACTTACTTCTTTGGGGGGGTTGATGCAGAGACTGGAACAAGTTCAAGAGTTTTTGAACATTCCTGTGAAGAATTTGTCAAGTAGACAGGTGAAAATACACAGAGGGGACTTGTCAGATCACATCAAGAACTGGGAAGATATAAACAAGACATTGAGTGGGACTGAGTACGAGAAGTTTCTACTAGCAGATTACTAGTTTTTTTAACTATCTAAAGACTCTTTCTTGTGCAAAATAGGCTCTTTCTTGTTATGAAACTTTCTACTTTGTAGGTTCTTTCCTTTCTTCTCTCGTTTTCTTCTTTCTCTGAACAAAAATGATTTTGTTTCTTTTTCTTCAACATTCTCAATTGGTTGTATAGGGACAGGAAAAATGGATTGCTTTCAGAGTTACTTGATTATTTTTAAAGAACACTGAAGTTGTTTTGATGCGAGTTTATGTTGTTTTGTTTAAACGTTGTTTTGTCCGTTCGAATTTATAATATATTTGAAGTTCGAATTTATCACTCCAAATTAAAAATATTAAAAATCATGTTTTTTTGTTCTTCATTACATGAAAGGGCAAAGAGATCTATTAAGTTGTTTGTTCCAATCTGAATAGTCTTCTCAGAATATGGGCCTTAAAAACAGGCCCAAGAATACCATCGAGAAACTCATGTGGCGCCTTTTATTGTCGACAATAGAAAATTTATGGCGGAGACAAATGTTTTCATCACAAATAATTTACATCCATTTTTTTATTATTATTTCTTTTGCCATCTTAGCCTAATAATACATGGGGAGGTTGGTGACAATTGTAATTATAACCATATCATAGAAATATGATCTTTTTAAGTGGGCATAATTTGGATCTTTATTCTGTAATTATGGTTCTCTTATTTGTTTTTGTGAAAAATATCTTAAAAAGAAAACTAATTAAAATTGTGCTATTGATCAATCAGAGAGAATAATCTCTCCACTTTCATTCGAAAGATTCACTTTGGGGAGAGGAATAAATTTTGAGACGGACCAACTTTAAGGTTGGAAAGTTGATGGAAAGCAGCCTGTGTGGGTGTTACAAATTCATGATTATGACATGTGATTCCTTATAAATTGATTCTTTCATAAACTTTTAATTGAACATACAGTGACCTTTTTCTATGATTATGTAAATGAGACACTAATGAGGAATGTGTTACGAATTAAAATTTAAAACTGAAATGTGATTGGAAACTAATCCACATCAGAATTTAGAAATGAACCCATTATAGTTAAAACACACATATATGTATATATTATTCGCAGACTCAAGAAAACGGTAATCAATCATTTGTTGCTATGTTCCAAATATTTATATCACATGACTTGTTTTCTTTTCAAATTAAGCATGCTAGTGACGCGTGAGTTAAATTCCACTTGAATCTAAATTAAGTTCCTCTGCACAACTTATATATATATATATATATATATATATATATATATATATATTATTTTTTTGATTATCAGGTAACCGAATATATAGTTTGTGTTTCTCACATATTTCTCTCTTTGGTCTTAACCAATAAATCACGTTATTAGTTTTATCTTTGCATAGTAAAGAGAACCCTAATTCCACGACTTCTAAGCTCAAACCCTTCTAACAAACAGATTTTCCAATAGAGAAGAGAAATGATTCATAGGAAAAAAAAAAGAATTAGATAAATGTACGTGATTTTATTTTTATTTGAAAAAATCCTTCCATTACTTTTAACTTCCTAGCCTGTTCCTAGCTAATAGACCCATAAAGAATAACACATCTTAAAAAAAAAAACGTAATTCCCAGTTTAAATGTTTCGTGCAACAAGTAATTCCTACTTAACAAATAGAAATCCGCTTTCTTTTTTTTTTCTTAATATTCAAAATTCCATGTCTATTTTTTTTTTATGTACTGTAATTGATAGATTTCCAAATATTCCCGCTTTAACAAAAACATTTAATTCTAAGACTGGTAGATATATATAAAGATCAGCATTTGAAAAATTGAAATCTTCAATGTTACGGTTAAAATAAAATAGTAAAAGGTTGTTAATATATAGTATCTGATTGTATGTATAAATAGAAGCCTGGGTGGGTCCTTTTGTGGAACTTCCCTGAGTGCAGGAACTAACCAAATTATAAAGGTTTCTTTCACTTTTCAACATGTCATCTCAGTATATTTATATCCCTTTAGTTTCCGCAAATAACAAGCTGTGTATCTATTTATATGGACGATTATATTGCCAGCTACATCATTCACATGATTTACAAATCGCAAAAATATGTATTTTCATAAAATATATAGCTATATACTTTTTTCGCATAGGAATAAAATTTGGAGAAGTACATGATGTGAATTCCTCGTGAACTATATGCTTTAAAAGTAACAATATTGATTAAACTCTTTAATGAACAGAATATATCTTTTAATATGTCGTTATGTCCTACAAATGCAAAAATGGTTCGGTGAAAACGAAAAACAAAATTAAGTGAGTAGTAAGTGACATATATAGTGGTATTGTTGATGGTGATGGTGCCTTTGACTTTATTCTAGTGAATCTATTGACCACTTTGCTTTTCTATATTTTGGTTTATTTTTTTATTCCGTCTTTTAATTTGTGTCGTTTGTCATTATTATTAATTTGGAAAGGGTATATTCTTAGAAGCATGGCGGCTTTGTCGGACACATGCGAATTGAGAAGGTAAATAATAACATCCACACATATATAATAAGTCTGATTCCAGTTCCTTGGAGAAAGCTTCCGTGCGACATAGCTCGATGAAAACTATTGAGTAATATAATTTGATTTTGGGATTTCAAAAAAAATGTAATTTTTTAGAAACTCCAGAATATTTTCATACCAGGCAATACACAGATAAAAGTAACGTCTCTAGCTTTAATCAACCTCTCCAATAGAGAAAATATTGAGAGTTTCATAGTAATATTTTATTAATAAATTTTAAGAAATTTATTAAAAACTGGTTTTTAAAGATTTTATTTAAGAACTTTTTCTTAAAAAATTTCTTAAATTTCTTATTTATTTTAATGTTAAAAAATTCGGTTAAAATACTTTTTATAACTTTTAATGGAAATGCTCTAAAATTGTGTTGGTGGAACGGATCATGGGAGAGAAGCTGATCCCTCATAAAAAAAATAGATAGGAATTTTGCTATGGATGTGAAAGAGAATAGACTAGTCGACGTCATTGATGCCAAACTAAAAGACAATCTGCCCTAAAACAAGCAACATCAGCGTCAAAACTCGTTAGGAATAATAGGAGTCTCGAAGACATGAGACGACCAAAAAATAAGAGAACTGTTTGCCGAACTAGAGCGGATCCATTCCTTGCATCTTCTTTCTCTTTAATCATTATTATAAATAGATATACAATGCAACGTTATACCTACAAGGTTGGCTCCCATAAAATGAAATTCATTATTTCTCCCATCAAATGAAACTCACTATTTCATATCAATAAAACTTGTTATTCATTGAATAATTACGAAAGGTATTATGAATTAAACACAAAAACTACTTATTCACTGGGAAGTCTATACAAACAACAACACAAAAATAGATGGAGCCAACCTATTTTTTTGTAGGGGGTAGTGGAAGATCTTGTGTTTGTGAGTGTGCTGAGATCATCTTATGCTTAGGATGTAAAAATATAATATATATTTAGAAATCTCAACAGTATGCAATATATAGTCAAACATACATAGAATAGCTAGTATTACATTTTATATTCGACTTTTCGAAGGGGGGGGGGAAGAAAAGTCAATCAAGAATAACTTTTGTCAAATCATTAGTTTTCTTTAAACTCGTGTGAAATTATATAACCTTGTTTCAAGTGCATTTTTGTGGTGCCTAAAGGGCGGCTTTTCTTAGCCTTTGAATTCATTTCAAAACAATGTACCGATTAATTTAGATTTTTTTTTTTTTGTCACAACAGATCAATTTATATTATTAATATAATTTGCAAAGAAAATATGATTATATAAATTTAGAATACAAAAATGTGTGCTGTATATTCAACAATAGAGCACTATGAGAGGTTTAGAGACGGCTTTTGTAATATGGTATACTTGACCTTGAACAGAATTACCAATCGACCAATATTTTGGAATCTCCTTTTTAAGACAGGCAATACTCATCGTTCATTGATAGTCTATTATAGCATTTTTCTATATTAATTTACACGAGCAACAAAATATGAACGCGTGCCACCACTTGTTTGTTTCAGAAGGATAAAAAACAATATATTATATATTTGCATGTGCGAATGGAGATTTCACACAAAATCCTCTATTTTTTTTTTTTATATAAAACTACGTTTTGTTATAATAAGATTTTAGTAAATAACGATTGTGTGTAAATTAATAATGATATTATTTTGACAATTTGAGATACAAATCGATTGTAACATTCAAAATGTTGAACGTTACTATTTTACTAACAGCTAGCTACATTTGCATGTGACTAAACATATATGACGTTCTTAATTTGTATATTTATATGAATACTTTGTAGTGTAAATCACTATTCTTAAACTGATAAATAGACGGTCGAAAATCAATCAATGTGGTCACTGTCCACACATTTTAAATTCAACGAACGGCAACATAACCAATCTCATGGCCTTATAAATACAGTATCTTTGGGGCATTCTTACTCCAAATTCCAGCACAACTACTCACATATACAAACTCCTAAACCTTAGTTCTAATTAATTCCTTCACAAAAAAAGGAAACATGAAGCTATTCGCTCTCATTGTGACAACTATCATCGTCTCGATAATATTTGACCAAGCACCGTTCACCACCGAAGCAAGAAAGTTGAGGAAAATAATCGGCCAAGAACATTTCAAAACTGGATCTACCGATGATTTTTTGCCTACTTCTCCAGGAAACAGTCCTGGCATGGGACATAAGAAAGGATATGCAAATGTCAAAGGGGTTAAAGATAACTTCAAGCCCTCAGAAGGAAGAATGCTGCAGAAAACGAATGGTCAGTATCATTTCAAAACCGGCTTGACGGACGATTTCGCACCTACTTCTCCCGGAAACAGTCCTGGGATGGGGCACAAGAAAGGGAATGCGAATGTTCAAGATGACTTCGAGCCCAAGGAAGAAAGAGAAATGCCAAAAACGGAAGGTCAAAATCATTTCAAAACCGGAACTACGGACGACTTCGCACCTACTTCTCCGGGAAACAGTCCCGGTATGGGTCATAAGAAAGGAGATGAATTCAAGCCTACGACACCACGACATGGCCCCGGAATTGGTCATGCCGTCGAGAACGATGAGCCTAAAACTTAATAAAAACTAATAGTTTCTAGCTTCATTTAATACATTATTTTACTGATATATACACCATTTGTAATATTTAATGATCGACTCATAATTCTAGATCATGAAGGGTTAATAGTTGTTTCGTTTTATCAAAAATAAAATAAAATGTTTCGTAACATCTGAAACTCTTGATAATGTATGCTGATATTGTTTCTTGTTATATCGTAATGTTGGTATGGACTAATATTTGCCACCATGAGTTAGATATATAATTCAAAAGTACGTGAGAATGAGTACTGCTGATTGATGAGATATTCTAAAGCAATTAACTGCAGGAGCTATTTAGTACGTCCATATTTATTTATGCTCATTAAACAGAAGTTTCAATACGGTCAACTAAGCGAGAATAAATGGAAGGTCTACAGATTTCCAAATTGGGGAAATGAACAGCTGCATGGCGCTTTTCACTATTTAAATTCGTTTTCGTAGGAATAATATGATATAATGGTAGTCATTTCTGCATCCATTATACTAGATTTAGGGTTCAAACCCAACATCCCGCATGTTATTGAAATATTAAAACCATTAAACTATATTGACAAAAAAATCATTTTTCATGGGAATAATATCATACTAAATAATATGTAGAATAAAAATGCATACCATTTCTGGTTTAAGAAACAACACATTGAGGCCTAAACTTATTTCTACAACTTTCAGTTATTGTGTTAATTTTGTTACCGTGCCCCCGTATCGATATTTCAACTTAGACAATATTTTTGTTTGATTTATTATAATGAAAATATGTGTAGATCTTTCATTAGTCAAAGAGTTAGTGTGCCAACAAAGGAAGAATTTTTTTTTTTTCTTTTTACCATAGGCAACCTAGTTTGTTTCATTCCTTTACCATTTCAAATGTATATATGAAAAGAAAAAAATAAATTAAACTAAGTAGTTTGTGTTATGAGAAAATATTATTGTACCACTAAACAATAAGTGTTTTTAAACAATTTTGAGTGAATCGAAAATTTTGTTTTTTTAACGTTGCCGATGTTTATCAATAAATTAATCAGAAATGACCCAACCTAACGGGATATTAGTGTTTTACTGTAAAATAAAAATCATTATATTTAGCAAGTTGGTCTACTATGGTGCTTGTACAGTAACTTCACTAGTCACTCTGGGGAGATTTTTTTTTTTTAAAAAAAAGACATCTTGAAAAGAAATATTATAATTATAAACTATTAACTATACTGATTTAAACCAAAAATTTTAAAATATCATATCATTATTGTAACCATGTTCTTGTAGTGCACGAAGAAACAGCCTAACTAGAATCAATATTCAAATACGAATATTCTTTTTATTTTGACGGCTGTGGTTGATTACTTGATTTGGTCGGTAAGAGTAAAGTATGAGACAATAGCAAAGGCAATAAGATGCGTAGTGTTTTGTCATGTGGACGTTTGGCAAATGAATGCTTCTGAATAATATTTTATTTCTCTTTTCCTTTGGGGCTTCTCTTACATGGCAACATTTATAAAGAGAGATGTAGAAACTTACAAAGAGCACTAAATTAAGGACGAACAATCTCTCACAAGCAGAGTAACAGAACAGATGAATGAGTGATGGATGCCAAGGACCTGAGCCAATGTAATAATCGACCTACATTCTGTCCAGTGTTAGGTTTGCTATAAGCGATTGACCCAATATTATTTTGGCCATGTTACGTTGTTGATCTTCCACTCTAAGTACCGCAACTGTGAGAGAGTTATGTGCTGGTTAAAAAGATGTGTAAAGAATAGTGATAACAACGTCTGTTATCTAATGTATAAATTTACAAACAATTGTTTCTCACTAAGCATGTGCCTTGTGATAATTATGTTCAAACATTCTGTTTGCTCAGTCTATGGGTAGCAACACATGTTCTTCTCCAAACAGAAACGATTCAGTTCCCGGGTGGATCAATTAGTATGGAGAAGTTTATCAGGTGCTGGACACAGTCACTATGAGAAGCATATCGATTGATCCGTTTATATATCAAATTTTTGCTGCAATGGTTAAGAAACCATTAACTATGTGTTATTTTGGGTGTCCATTTGCACCAGGCAGAAAAATAGATGCGGTGTGTTCTTGTCATGTGACGGTTGGTTTGGTAAATGAATGCTAATAAGCAATTTGACTTACGACTGGCACTTGAACAAAGAACTACTACTTCCACATTTTGTTCGTCCCATTGATGAGATATCTTTGGAATTCTTGCGTTTTTGTTGTTGTTGGATTAAGTAAATTTCCTATTTTTTTTGAGCAATTCTGGTATCATGCATCATTGTTTTTGTATCTTACCTAGCAATTAGCTTATTTGATATAGCTAGATGATTACTCTTTTAGATTCTATAAACTGTGTAGCCTGTGGAGTTTGTGTTTTAAGCGTAGTGTTTATACAATGTTTAATACTTTTATTAATTGAAATCTTTCTCTCTGATACCAGCGTTCGATTCTTAGTGTTGTAAAGTTGATGGAGCTTGGGATTTTAGTAAATGAGTTGTGTTTTTTATTTATTAAGGACGTGCTTTATTTACCCCTTTTCTTGATTGATATCAAAATCAAGCAACCGACATTTTTTCTGCTAGAAAACTCGATATCCACTTTTGGTTTTTACGTATGAACAATAATTTGCATTCTAGGTAACGATTTTAGTAACCAAATTTATCTCAAGTCAGATCTCCATAGTCAAACCACCAAATCTTGATTTTTGGATGGTAAATTTGGTCGCTATTCTTCGGCGTCCGTAACTTAATCGGTGTTAGCTGACCAAAGTGTCGTCAAAGTCATGAGTTCGAACATCGACAACGGGGAGGAAACTTCTTCGTATACCAAAAAAAAAAAGAAAAGAAAAGAGAATAATAAAGAAAGAAAAAACCTCGTGGACAAATTAAAAATAACGTTGCAAATTGTACAAGAAGAAGAGAAGCAATACAAATTAATCAAATTAATATAGAGAAAAAAAGTCGAAATCAAACCCCACAAAATCGAATCTTCTTACATGTAATTAGTTTGAAAATTTGCTTAATGTTAATAAAAACCAACGGTGATGATATCTATAAAACCATTAGCCGAACGGTGTGGATACAGGTGCGGGTCCAGAGAGTGCATCAGACCGTTTAATACTTCCCATACCACAAATGATACAACCGGGTGACGATAGAGCAGCAAATTTTGCGCCACAGAGATCGCAAACATCGTACCCAATGGTCGATAATCTGCTGAGCGTAGCTGAGCATACCTGAGACGGATCTTCAAGCGGGTCGATGGATTTGTTCGATGTGCCTCTCTGGACACACAGATCGACTAGTCCTCTTAATTCTTCTTGCTTGCTCGCTGGTGCCTTTGAGAGAAGCAGTTCCAACATCTGCTTGGAGTAGCCATAGTTTTGAACTTCCATGTTTCGTTTGATTGCAGTTCGTATGCAGTTTATGCGGTGCTTTGCTAGTAATGGCAGTGAAGCTAGATGCCTTGAGAGTCTTGCCATTTCATCCTTTGCGCTTAATGCACTCGCTCCTTGAACTCTTTGAAGCCTCAAGATTTCCTGCAGGTGGGAGCGAAAAGAAAGAAGCATTGATTAGATGAGTTTGTCTTTGAGCAGAATCTATTTTTTCTTTTTAGGTAAAAAAAACTCGTGAGAAGGGAGGTATATGAGTGAGTTAGCTTACCCGAAGGAGAGTAACGGCTATCTTGTACTGAGCACAGATTGTGGCTTGAGCTTTGATATCAGCTCCACGTGATTGATCCTTAGCCAGAGCCAAGAATGCTTCGTCGAAGCAAGACAGTGCATCTGGAAGCTGGTTTTGTTCAAGATGGGCAAGCCCAGTCTTGAAACAAATCGGAGCTGCAGCTCCACGTGGAACCTGAGGAGAGTAGTAATCATAGGGTGGACAAGCAACAGTGAGATTTTATGCACTTTTACATGTCGATTTTGATCTAAATATGTAATTCCATAAACATTAACGAGTTTAGTTCGTGATTGGGAGGCAAACACATAGGACAAAATAAAATGCAGGTTCACCTGTCCAGGACGAACTGAAGCAGGAGGAGATGTAGGCTGCCCAGGAGGCTTTCCAGAATCCGTGTTTGGAACTCCAAGAATGCTAAGATCAAGAGGCTGCGTAGAAACGGGAGCCTGCGGTGTCCCCTGAGTTGGTGTTCCCTGAGTCTGACCAGGAAACTGTGGAGGAACACCGCCGTCAGGAAGACTAACAGTCTGGTATGGAACACCAGGTTGTTGAGTTGTCTGAGGAACGCCACCATCGGGAAGACCAATATCAGGCTGAGTAGTATTGTTCGCTTGATTTTGAGCGTTCTTTGCAGCTTGAGCAATTTGGTCCATTTTCGAAAGATACGTGCCAGGAGGAAGCAATGTCTTGGCAACCTCAACAGATGGGATTGTGTTTTGGAAAAAATCTTCGGGTATCGGTCCAGCTATAACTCCCGTACCCGTACCAGATGGAGCTGGTTGCGACACTGGTTGAGGTTGCTGAGTCCATGAGCCCATCGCAAAAGGATCAACAGAAGCAGGTGCAGACACCGGAGCAGTTGTTGAGGGAGAAGGCTGGCTTAACATCTCACCCAAATCCTGGGATCCAGCACTAATTGATCTTATTCTACTCATTGGTAGGCCTAGCCCATCTCCGAGTTTGAACGTTCTAGTAGCTTCTTTAAGCTTATTGACGTCCACAGTGGTTGATGTTGGCTTTTCTCGTATTCTGATTTGCAGCTTTTTAGTTTTTTGTACACCTTCCTCGTCACTGCTGCTGCCATCACCAGCAGCCCCGTACATTGTTTTCTTGAATTCCTCAGCAGCCTTCGCCTGTTCATCAGCCACGGTTTGTTTTCCAAGAGATTCCAGACCCATCAAGGAACTGGACTCACCAGCAGGAAGTGCCAAAGGTTTATCTGATACAGATTTACCCAAGGAACTAAGAAGCCCTCCAGGTTTAGAAACTAAACTATCTTCTTTTATTTCCACCACATTAACTCTGCCTTTGACACAACCTAAGTAAACACCGATATGATCAGCTACTATTGAGGGGATGGTTCCATCCTCATTCTTCATGTATGGCATCACTTCCCCAGCAAGCTCCCATCGAGGTATGCTCTTCATGTCGGTTGGAGTCTTGATTTCCCAATTGCCACCACCCCATTCTGGTCCTTTTGGAACCATACTCTCAGCTGCGAAATTAGCAAAAATTCCTTGGGTCCATCCTGTAGACCGTACTCGTAAAATTCTTTCACAATATCGTCTCAACTCAGGATCTCCGCTTTCTTCTTCCAATTTTTGGGCAAGACGACGCATAGCACTCGGGTTAAGGTGGCATATGAAAAGATCTAGCATGCTCTCATAGTCGGCTATTACTTCGAAAGTTTCCTTTGCATGATCAAATTGACCATATCTACAGTATAAAATGTCCACAATAGTTAGATGCTTGAACCTTGCCCACAAACATCTCTATAAGAAGCTCACATGTACGGTAAATTATACTTGAAATCAACTTTTCACGGTCCAGTTCAAGATGCACTAAAACTCCCACATATATTAGTTCACACAGCAGATGGGGTTAAATAGACCATACAAAAATAACTAACTTTATATTTAATCTGAGACTCCGATGTTATATATGCCCTGCAAAGAAAGTTTACTTACTTGATACAGGCATATCCAAGCTGCCGGAACCTCTGGAACAAAAGAGATGTAGGAGGACATTTTGGATAGTCTCGTGAACGCAAGAACTCGTCCTTTAAAACTGACAAAGCGGTGGAGAATCGAAGAGCCTTGATTGCATATGTACAGCGTAATACCTAAATTTTGTTCCGAACCATTTAGTACACGAAGATAACTTCCAGAAGAGAGTTGTGTCATAAGATTTAATAAATTCGACTCACCTGGTTGAACTGAGGGCCTGCTTGAGCTAGAGATACAGCAAGATCTCCACATACTGGAGGGCTTCTAGCAAGAATATCAAGAGATCTTGGAGTAATTCGCAAGCTATCAAACCTGCAACCAATGAATCAAACAAAACAAGAAAACTACCATAGTTAGGAAAAGAGACAAAAAAAAAACTCATTGCTGTATCCTGCATGCCTATTTCAAAATTTTCGATGTTAAATATGTAACAAAATTTTCCAACGTGTAAGAGAAAGAAAAAGGACAGCAGGAAAACCTGGTTGTTATTTGATATAATATTTCAGAAAGGTCCAGTTTCTGCTCAAATGTTTGTTGCATTGTAGAAAATCCGATTAAAAGCGGTTCAAGTAGCCCAACAAGGCAACTCTTGATTTCAATCCCTTTTTTCTGCTTCGGACTTATATCAGTGGGATTAGCCAGCAACAGGCGGTCATTCAGAGCACCAACTAAGGCTGCGTTGAAGAGAATAAATTTAAGAGAATGAAATACAGTAAGTTCACCGTACACATTTTGAGAAACAAGATCGGCTTACCTGCGTATGGTGTGCTTATAGAAAGAATGGTCCTCACTTTCCCATCCCAGCCAAGCATACATACAGCAGTTGTTATAGAAAAGAGTAGGGCAGGTCCAACCCATAGAAGAGATCTAAAGTTCGCATAAGTTAAGGCTTTTCTCAATAATAGATGAGCACATATCCAAATAGTGTTAAACATAATGGACATAATTGAAAGGAAAGAAAGATAGTTGAATCAGGATATTGATGGTAGGCCTCTATCATATTTTGTCGAACTGCTTGCCAATATATCAAAATCTGCAGATACCATCAGCACCCTTTGGGTTGTTAATACCCCTGCGACATATCCTCTGGGTGTTTCTTGCCATTGAACCTGTAGATTTTGAAAAAAACTTTACATAAGACAAAAGTTGATTGACCATAATTTCAGAAACAAGTTTATCATTGACCTTTGTAGAGTAATCAACTTTTAAAAAGAGTAAAACGACTGCACGTATAGAGCTGGTCATAGAAACATAAATTAAATACCAAAAGTTTATTTGGCTGGACAATTCCCTCCAAAACATATCGGTAAACAGTACTAAATTATGCTAAATGTTGTCAACGCCTGTACCAGAATTCAGCAGGTCATTCATGTTTTGTAGGGGATTTCATACCTGAAGAGCTATTTCATGTTTCTTCAACCTGATTGACTTTCGTCCTTCGCCTTGTGTTGAAATATAATGACCATCTGAAGCAGAAAGACGGTAGCCTTGAAACAGCTTTGCCAGCCCAATTTGGGTTCCATTACAAGCAAACATCACAGAGGAATCTGTAATAAAAAGTGGCATCAGTTAGCGCTAGAAATACTCCAAATGATTCAGTAATTTTTAAGAATGAGATTATCTGAAGAAAGACCTATCGGTGTGGAAAAAACACGATCAACTTCTGTCTCAAACAAAAATTGTTGAGGACCCTGAATTGTAGAAGGATTAGCCTCCTCGGTTTGGTTCTCTTCAGATAACAAATTCTTCTCATTCTCTTCCATTGTGGTAAGTTTTGGGAGGATATACATAGACAGTCCTGTCTTATCCTCGTCAAGAATTACAAATTGATCATCATTTGGGCCGATAAAGGCAGCATCACAACCTGCAGAGAAAAAATATAGCTGTGAGATAGTCCTCACTGGTTCGTTTATTGCATCTTTTTCATGTTAGCAGAGCATTTTAGTCCCTAGGGTAAACAGCATTAAACGGCATTTCCCAGCGGAAAGAGCACCTACTGGTCTATAGCATACATTCCAGACCTGGTATTTATAAATGATCGGATGCAGTATGATACCATTTAGTGTTCTCAAAAACTAACAAAATCTGAGGCGGGAAAGTTAGTCCATTAAAGATCAGCGAGGGGATCTAATGATCTGACAAACCTTTAGCAGTGCTTCCTTTACTGTTAGGCAGCTGAGAACCTGTATTTTCCCAGTAAAGCACAACTTCATTTGTAGCACCACTGAATTCATAGACAACCAGAAAGAGGTGCCTTTTACGACTGTATACAATGTGTTTCGAGTGATACTCCACGTTTCCGGGAATCTGAAATTTAAAAGTGCCGTAAGCATAAAAGCCATAAATAAATTGAAATCACATGATATGAGATATTACTGATGTGTACAGCTTCTTGTAGATGTTGTCCGTTCCAGAACAGAGATTGTGTGCCATGAGGTTAAGGCCCTCGATATAAAAGGCCCTCACAGGGTAATGAAGAACCCTATTTGGCTTATTGAAGAAATTCAGCTCCAAATGGAATGGCTGTTAAAGAATCCAATCAGTCAGGCATAAATCTCTACTACAGAGAACAAGTTCAAAACAGCAGTTACATACCTGGCAAACAGGAATGTCTTTAAGTTGATCCTTTGTATCCACGACGGTTATAAGGGGTAACCTTGATATTGGAGCAGTTTTGGCATGACCCTCCATAAAATGCTGTATGGATAAAGTCACGGCCTTAGCTAAAAATAGTTCCAAATAATAAACAATCACAATGTGTAAACAAAAAGGTAAAGCAGTCATACACTATACAGGAATGCCTTCCGTGCAATATCTGATATTGTTAACTGACTCTGGCTGCAGAAAAGTAACAAAAGGAAATGTGAAGCAGATTAAAAATGAAAACCTTGACTCATTTGATACGGAACTCACGGCAAATTCCAAGCATATGAGACTAATTTTAAAAAAGGAAATTCCCAACACTGATTGCATGAGGTAGTATCCACCTACCCCTTGTGATGCTGCTCCTGTAGCAGAGCTTGGAGTTGATGCTCGGCTAGAATTCCAGAGGATCCCATCGATGAAAGCTTTTCCTTTAGAACAGAAGCTGTTAATCCATCAAATGTTAGAAACCAGGATAGATACCGAACAACTCTGGACGAACCTACAGTCCTTGTTATTATCAGAGGATTAGTGACTCCTCAAGAGACACATCCGTACAGGTTAAGAAGAGCATGCTTGTTATGAGCAAATATAATTAATGTTCAAGATTCACCTGAAGATCCCCTAGCACTTTGCAGAACTGCAAAAAGCTGCTTCCTTCCTTCCCTGGTCTGAGCTGCTCGATTTTGAGTATTCTCATTACTCGCCATGTTCTGTATAGAAAGAAATCCAGTATGTCAGAGACAGAAGCCACATTTCTACCTAAGCGAGAACTGACAGTAGTAAGTAAAATGAATGTTCTTAACTGCAAAAACCAAAGCTGCTAACTTCAGCTTTGGGTGAACTTCTAAAGTTTTGATTCTTGGTAAAGGGTAAACAGCTTCCCCACCCTGTTGAGAGAGAATTCGAGGAATGTCTATTGATTCCATAGCTGCAAAAAAAGGATAGTGCTACACGGCATAAACACAGTTTCCAAACCAAATCATAGCAAAAGTCATTTCCTCGTCTGTGGATCCACTTTAAGAGACGTCAGGCTTACCGGCAGGCTCAAAAAAGTTAGTTTGTGTCGAAGGCCTGTTAGGATTGATTATAACTCGAGTCTTCCACACTTGAAGAGATCCATCCTTGGACACAGTGACAAGTACACGCAACATAGGAAGCCAAGAAATTGAAGTGATGGGTTGCGAACCCACTTGCGTACTGCAATGATGATACCAAAAGAAAACAAAAAGGAATGAACTTAACGAGAAAGAAGTGATAGAAATCCCATGCCATCTGATATAAAGCTGAAAGCAACGAAAATCTTACATTCCAATCATATTAGGTCTTTCAGTTGAAACATCCCAGGCTAAAAGTGTACCCCTCCTATCTCCAACAAAAATCCATTCTAGTGTCGGGTGAAAAGCAAACGCACTGGCACCGATGAGTTTAATAGTATTATCAACTGCAAAGGATAACAAAGATCTATTGTAACTGGTAGCTAATGCTCTCAAGATACCTCAGCCGAGAAGAAGAAAAAAAATGAGAAACGAGAGAACCTCCTCCTATACTCACGCTGTAGTGTATAATGCACAGCATAAGTATGAATGTTATAGGCTCGAATCAACCCCTCTGCATATGCTACATACTGAAAAGACACAAGATTTAAGAAATTAAGCACTAGTGCACCAAAAACAGATCCCACACAACATCAAATCTGGATGATTTACTTGTATCATACCAGGACAGGAAGTCGAGGATGGCAAGCAATGTTAACAATTGGTTTCTTGAGGTCTGTCTTAATTTTTGTCGGAGCTCTTCCACCTTCAACAGTTCCAACAACTACAACAAAGAAACATAAAAAAGGCAATCAGCAAAAGAAACACAAATTACACCTACTCAGTCCGCTAATATATGAGAATTCAGGGAACTGAGAACTAAACCTGTCACACTCATTCTTTTCGGGAATCCAAAAAACACAACAGGTTGAAGTGGCGTCACTGCGAGATGGACTTCTGTATCGGAGGAAATGTGCTCACTCCTCTTCTCAGGTGAGTGCAAAACACAAGTCTGCTCCGTTTCAAAATCACATGACCTAATTGTACAATCCTAAAGAATCCAAAAACATAAGCAGTTTAATATAATAAACACCAAAGCTAATATTCAGTATGAAATTCCAAAATGAAAGCAATGTTTTTTTCCATAGCTTTATGGTGAAAAAATAACCTCAAGAATTGCAACGACGGCATTGCTGCTAGTAGGACTATACAACATTCTAACAGCTGGAGATCCGATATCAATGGACGCGATCTTACATCCCGTCAATGCATCAAATTCTGAAAACCAATAGGAGAATTACAACTATGAACCAACAAGCATCTTCAAACACGCAAAAGTCAACAAAAAGCTGCCGTATAAATCATTGCGGAGATTGTTTTTACCCATGATGTAAGAGCCGACGGCAACAGCGATTACAGCCTGCGTCGGATGAAACGTTGCCGTATGAGGTTGAAGCGGTTTGCTGACACCGCGACCTACGTGGCGCAGATCCAGATGCTGCACCGTTGCCCATTCCATAGCTGTTGCTTCTTTCTTTTCTCCTGAAAGTTTATCATTCCGCAAGCATAAGAGCAATTACGATTTAGATCGATCTAAGAGAGATAAGGAGAGAAGCTGGTAACAAGATTATTGATTTGAAATTCCAAAAAAAAAAGAGGAAAATTCGTCGTTGATATAGTTTGCTACTGTTCATTTTTTGGTTTACCTTCTCGTAGATCCGTGTGAGATTACGATGAGGTCATTAATTTTCTTTGAATCCTAATGCTGAATATACGAGGATGTGAAGGTTTTTTCCAGAAAACAGAGTGAGATCGAACGGGAAGATCAGAAAAATAAACCAGTCGGTAAAAAGGTAGAGGAAGAAGAACATCGAACCAAAATATTAGATATTTGGGTCGGGTTTGTCCAGATCACTCTTCTACGGGTCGGATAGTTTCTAATTCGATACTACACCCTTTTTCATCAGTTGTATCTCAAAGTCAATAGAGCTTTTGTATAAGCCTAACAAATATTATAAACGGGCCTAACTGGGCTTTACTAGGTCCTCAATGAAGAAGATAAATCTGCACCTAACAATATTGTTATTAAGCAGGATATTATTATTTAGTCGAATAATCGAAATATACGTGTTTTGTTTTTTTTTTTCTTTTAAGAATATTCCTTTTGATTATCAAGAGATAATAACTGCTTTTATGTTTTTAAAAAAAGAGATAATAACTACTGTAACTTAAAAATTTAGGAGATAATAACTACTTTAACCTAAAATGAAAAGAAAAAAATGAATCTTTCTCTATATATATTAGCCGATAGAGTCGTGCATCCATTTATTGATACACACTTCATCACAATTCTTCCTTTTTTTCTACCATAAACCATGAAAAGCTCCTTTGTCCTTGTGACAGCAGCTTTCCTCTGCCTCGTCGCTTTCCCAACCACAACCGTCGGAAAGAACCTGAAATTCTGGCCAAAACCCATCGAAGGATGGCCAAATCCGTCAGACATCTCCAGAAACGAGATGTTCATGAGCACTTCCCAAAAAATTAACTATGGAGATTCCAAAGTCTGGAAGTGCACTTATAGCAACGGATCTGCTCCAGCCATTTCGATTTCTCCCTCAATCCCGTCAACACCATCAACTCCGACTCCGTCAACACCGTCTCCTTCGCCTCCGACTCCCAAAACGTCTCCGTCGCCAACTACACCATCTCCACAGCCTCCAACTCCCAAAAAGTCTCCACCGCCGCCAACACCATCTCTTCCTCTTCCAACTCCCAAGAAGTCTCCATCTCCATCGAAGCCAACACCGTCTCTTCCACCTCCAACTCCCAAGAAGTCTCCGTCTCCTTCGCCGCCAAGTAATGATGAGTCATCATCTCCTAGTCAGCCATTAAATCCACCTCCGGAGCATCATCACAGTCATCATTATGAGAATCCATGGGAGCACATCGGCAGTTGTATGAGAAACATGGGGCCTGTTGGGGTGTGTCGGGGGCAGATGGAGTTCAGTTTCATAACGAAGATGTTTCAAGTCAGTAAGTATTGTTGCGACCTTATCGTCGACATGAAAAATGAATGCGACGACGTCATTTGGGGATACTTCACCGATCCTTTCTTTGTTCCTCTTGTTCGTTGCACTTGTCATGTCACCTACTAGATTTTTTTTCATCTTCATTAGGGTTTTTTTTTTTCTTTCTTTAATGGTATTTTCTTGTTTTGGTTCGTTTAGTCATGCGATATTGTTGTCGTCTTTATCTCATGGACGCCTCTTTTGTTATACCTTTTAATTAATGAATAATATGGCTTTCTTTCTATCTTGTTTTGTGTTTGCAAATGAAAAAGAGAAATTAGTTACCAATGAATTCAATCGCATTCAACTTACGGGAGATGTGAGATCAAAGGAAACATATATTTTTCTTTTTGGAGTTAAAAACTGCGATCTTCCGGTTGGATTAATTCCAATATTCGGGGGGAAATATAATTCAGAACACTAAATGGATCACGAATTGAATGTTTCGTTTCCTTTTTATTCGTGATTTGTTCTAGTATATAATTCAATTTATTTACCCTTGTTCTTCTTGCATGGCAAACCACCTTCTTTTGTTACCTCCAAATTTTTGCTTTTAATATCTTTCAATCTGCCAAATAGAAATGGATATCAAATTTTCATTTCATGATTTTCATAACCAAGTCTTTGATTTATTTAGATTGTGCTAATTTCCAACTTTATTTTTTAAACGTTAAATAGTTTATTATATTTACATTTGTATAAGCTTTTGCATATTCCATTTATTGAGTTGAAAATTATTTTTTTCAAAAATATATGTTGTATTACACAACGTAACCGATATATAATCAATTATAACTGTAACTGCTAAAACTTTTGACTTGTTATCTTAACTTATCGAAAATTAAAGTTTTAAATATATATCCTTCAGTATATTCCAAAAAGTATATATCCCTTAGTCAAATGACTGAAGATATTTACTATATTTAGTTTTTAACAACTTTTAACCTAAAAATCTTTTTGTAACAAACATATCATACCCACGGCGTTCTATTGATGATTTTATTTTGTATATAAAAAAACAAAATGACGTTCTTTTCGTCAATATATATACGTAACAAACGATTCAGAAAATATTCGGTATCTATTTTTATGCGTTATCTTATCGTTAAGATATTTCTTCGTCAAAATATTTAATTGATAGTCATCACATTTTTAAACTACGTGAATTTTTAAATATATTATTATTGTTATTTTTTCACGAGATAATATGTCCACAAATCAGTTTTGTTGAGATGATTGCTACAAGATCTCATATCACGTATATGCAAATTCCGTCGTCATCATCTTTTAATGATTTTCTTTTCCAAAATAAAAGAATAAAAGTTCTATATAAACGGATTCATACTCACTCATTTTTAGGTTTTACAACTTAGAAAAATTAATTTTTTTTCATTGCCTAACCATGATGAAGAGCGTCATAGCCATCATAGCTCTCCTATGCTTCGTCTCTCTCCCAAATCCAACCTTCGGTTTACAAAAGAAACCGTGGCCTAAGCCGTCCGATCTAGCTAACCACAATGGAAACTTCGGTGACTCTAAGATTGGGTGGGCTTGTTCCTCTTCCGGCGATCCAAACTCTCCTCCATCACCATCTGGCTCGGTCCCCAATATCCCCGGTATCCCTCAAATCCCAGGAATACCAAGCATCCCTCAAATCCCTGGAATACCACAGATTCCTCTAATCCCCGGAATACCACAGATCCCACAGATTCCAGCAATACCAATCATTCCTGGACTCCCTAACATTCCTGGACTTCCAGGAGGGTCATTTGGCCCGTTCCAGTCTGTTCTCGTGTCGCAGTCAAGTGAGTTAGAGAAGTGTTTGACCGGGGATAAGTCGAAAGGGGCGAAGAAATGTTTCTCGCAGATCTTTTCGAGTTGGGCAGAAAACGATTTTGCTTTGGACAAAGAGTGTTGTGACATCGTTTTGAATATGGACAAGATGTGTAACAGCCATCTTCACATGATGTTTAAGAGCCATTTCTTTGCTCCTCTCCTTCAATACTCTTGTCACATCAAGCACGCCAAGAAGAACTAAGCGTGTCTCCTCCGTTTTGGATTTTCTTTCATTTTTTTATTTGTGTTAGGGTTTTGTTTTGTCGTCTATTTCTCATGGACATCTCATGATTTGTCCTTTGTTTTTTTTCTTCTTTTGTTAACTCATTTGTTTAATTAATAAAATAATAGTTTTAACTATTATTATTAGTCTGCGACCTACAAATTTAGTTACATTTTTCTAAATTGTTATGTTTGTGGTTTTTTCCTCTATGGCTATACAATCCGTAAACTAGTTTGCTGTTTTTTTTTTTTTTATCAATTTAAACAAGATCAGAAAATAACTATGGGCTATTAGAAGGTTAAGAAGTTCTATAATAGGCCCTTGTGGGCTTTGCCTGAGTCAACCGTGAGGTAGACACACCTGCACTTTACTATATTTATGGTTTAGTTTTCCAACATTTGTTTTGGGTTTTTCCAAGCAATATCTATATTTTGAGACTTAAGAGATATCTAAAACAACTATAAATTAATATTTCAGAAATTTTATATAATTTATATTTGATAATTTGTGTAAATATTTTTTATATGTACAATTAAAAAGATATTGCGACTAATGAGCTAAAAATATTAATTTGTTTAAGATTAATATATGATCGTAATTGTGAATTTGTGATAGATATCATGATAAAAGAAATAAATTACATAATCGAGCTTTTGTTTGTCAGGTATCGAAATTAACCAAGTTGTGCAGTTCAGAATATGCATATTGGCTGATAATGAGCATGAAAAGGATGAGAATGACAAAACTTATTTCAACAATTTGGGTATTTTTAAATAAATAGTTTTGGAATAATTGATATAGTACGAACTATACAATATTAAAAGAAACACATATCTAAAATGAAATTGCGAATTGCCGAATTCCGATTACAGCTACTGACCAACTGCTTTGGGACCCCTTGAATTAATGCTTGTAATCGACTTCATCCCCCACACATAAGAAGAACGCGTAACTGAAAACAAAAATAAAGTTTTCAATTTATGTTAACTAAATAAAGTATTTTCTATAAAAACGAGAATATGATAAGAATGACCAGACATTATGTTATTATCATAATGATCATATAGCCGGATAAATACGGCTTTTAACTTTTGAAGGCCATGATTTAGCACTGCATATATTGTAAGGATTTGTAGCTATTTTTTAATAATTATAAATCTGAACAATGTATTTTTTTTTTTGTATGACGCATTATCTGTAGACTGTCGATATCAACCTAACTGAGTTACAGAATCGAACTAAAAAACCAAAAAAAAAAATAGTTTCGTTAGAAAATTTTTATTTTAGAAAACCATAAAATTTAATTCAATTCGAACCAAAACCAACACATAAAACCAATATTGCAATAAAAACATGTATAAAACCAAATCAATTCTCCAAAACAGAAATACAAGAACAGACAACCTATCGTTGAGTGTATGGAGATTACAAGTATCAGAAGAGCTTATCAACATGGTCCCTCCAGTTTGGATAGCCAGACCATTTTAATATAACAATTACGTTTAGGTTGTAAAAAAAATACCATATCAATTCGCATAAGATTCAATTTTATATTGTTTAGTGATTAATATTTTTAGAAACAAACAAAAAATCAGATTAAATACCATTTAAATACTGTATGATCTGAGCTACTTTTAGTTTTTTATATATGCTAAGTATCATATATGCACACATATTGTATAGAGAATATTATATCTATAAATACTTATAGATTTTAACACTGACACATTTAAATATTTCTGAAAATAAAGGTATTTTCTCTTGTATTTCATATATAGAAATTATTTTTTACCGATTTTAAATTATTTTTATCTTTTTGTGAGATATTGGTCTATTGCATGTAGATGACATGGGAGCCTCTCGTCTCAAATTCTCAATCGTTTGCATTGACTGTATGTACGCTACAATTAGTTAACATAGAATCAGGACTCAATAAACAAAGGAAGTATTCTATATCTAAAATCTAAATCTAAAATTCGGAAAACGTTGATTTCACACCTTATAGTAAAAGATAGGAAACTTACTCGAAAAAGTTATGATTGTCCATTTCACACCGAAGATACACAGAAATAAAGATAAAATGATTCTTAAAACAAAATACTCAACACAAAGAGTTAGATTCTTCGCACACTAACAATATAAATCGAAAAAACCAGACAAAAAAAAAATATCTTCCATTTTCAACAATGGTGTGTAGCTGTTGGCGACTTCTATCACTGTAAAATGGAATTATTGAGCGAAACTGGAACTTAATCGGAAGTTTGTATCAGAGTTTTGATCGGAAAATGTGTCTGGTTCTATGTAAAAGCTGCTTTCTACGCCAAAAAGAGAGAATTTTTAAAAATTAAAAATAAGTGCTTTTGATAATTGTAAAAAAAAATATCACGAATAACTGGTTGTTAATGTGGATTTTGGATAGAATAATATTTTATATTATAAAAATGTTTAAGAACATAATAAATTTCTTGAAAATGATAATATCTTTAAAATTCATCATATCTTATTGAATCCATCATTTTGCAATCGAATCCATCATTTTGCAATGTCAAATAACATATTAAAACTGTTATATTAAATTGAAAAAAAGAAACTCAAACTCATAAAATATCCAAAAATGTAAAACTCCTTTAAATATATATAAATGCACACATATTATATATATGTATGTATACTTGTATACGTATCAGTTACATAATAAGAAGATCGAAGGGCGTTAAAACTTAAAAGAGGATGGAGGAAAGATTCAGAAGAGATTACACCAATCATAGAGGATATGGAATACTCACCCATTTCTGGTCCCGTATTTTTAACTTAATATTTTTTTTTTTGTATTTGTTCTTTTCTCGTTGCCAAATTTTCTTTTTTTTTTCCACTTTTATCTCCCCCAACATCCAGCATGGTTCAATGATTTTTGATGCCCTAAACAAATTTTTTTTTGATATCTTTATATTTTTATAATATTATAAATAAAATAATAATTAATTTTTAAAAAACTAATTTCATAAACAATCTATTAAAAAATATAGTATTGAAATATAGTATTTCTTGCATTTTTTACCACAAAATCATTCATCAAACTCGCATAGTCGAGATCTTTAATCATACTTGTCTCAATTGAAAACAAAATTAACTCATTCAATCTCTCTTGTGACATATTATATCACAAATAATTCTTTATTAATTTTAATTTTGAAAAACTTATTTTTGTGATAGCAACTGAAACCGAAATAGTTAACAATATCCGATAATCGATTTTTGTATTTGGATAACAATTTTCCAATTTTTTAAAAAAATCAGTTGTTACCCAATTCATTTGGTAAAACATTTGGAAAATGAAAAATAAAGGTATAATATATATTTTTTTTTAATTAATATTTTTTTTTTCAAATAGATCTAGGTAAAGCCCAAACTTTGGTTGATGCTTCTAAAAATGATTTCTTGGTGATGCCCTAGGTCCAAGTTTTGGTTGCTTGGGCCCTAGGCCGGGCCTGTCCACACCTAAAAGAATCTATTAAGAGAATCCTAATCTTTCAAGATTCACATTCACAACCCTATCCAATTAATTAATATATCTAACATGATTCAAAAATCAAAAATCAGTCGTAGGATAATCTTGATAATTCTAAGAGTATGGTCAGTATAAGGTTGAAGAATTTGAGTAATGACCAAGATTAATGATATGATTCATTTAGAAGTATAAGAGTAATGTTATCGACGAGCCCAATCACCTGGAGTGAACTTTAAAAATCAAAAATAAAAAAAATATATATATAGAAACTTCGGTGAAATCTGGAGAGGTACATGCATAATTGCATAATGTTATATTTGTATGTATATGTTTGATATGCCGATGAGCTGTAGACAGAAGAGGAAAGGGGGCAGCAAATCTCCAACTTGCAAGACAAAAATAAAAGCCAAATCTTATATACAAAATCTAAGGAAAAATAATAATATTCCCCACAAAGGAAAGCAAATGGCTTCAAACTATTTCATTGATTGTTATCTTCTTGGTAAGTTTTCTTCATTCTACATAGAATATGTATATAGCTTTAGAAAACTGATATACAGTTTGAATATTTTAACATATCACAGTGCTAAGATAAAACTAATCACAATTAGTTAAAAAAAAAATTAAAAAAAAAACTAATCACAGATAAATTCCCCGTCAAGTTTTAACATTGGTTAATAAACAATCTATCATACAGAATATTTATAAATTTCTATTTTGTTTTGAATCGAGTTGACTATGCCACGAAAACTAAATTAGTTAAGATCTGTCTACAACTATCAAATAAACAAATGTAAATAAAATATCCGCATACATATATAGTCTTCACCAGTAGTAGATGAGTCCTCAACCACTTAATTTACAAAAGCCACCTCCTTAGTCTTTTCGATACATATTTTGAATCTCACAAGTACGAACCAATTGCCACAAATTCTTCCACATGACATGTCTATTTGTCTAAGAACCACAATAGACATTGGTTCTTCTTCTTGTTCTAAAAAAACCGCCATATACATTGGAGACCATCTTTCACCTAGAACACATATATTTTATATGTTAGAATATAAGTTAGTAAAGGTATATATACGTATCTACGTATAATTTTACATCATGGCAATATTAAATTAATAAAGGTATATATACGTATCCACGTATTATTTTACATTATGGCAAAGTTCGATTTATTATTATATATTATTAAAGTAGATGGAAACTTTATGATAAAAATGACAAAGAAAGGTTTATATAGACAGCAACGAAAATTTATCTAGTCCACAAGAATATTTCTCCCTCTTACAACAGTCAACACAATCTTATAGAGTAGAGAGAGAAAGAGAGCTTAGAGATCGGCCTAGGTTAAGGGGGCAGCTTAGTCGACAACTATAAAACTTATCATTTATTTTTTATACTTTTATGCACAACTCAGAGAGAAGCATAGATTATAAAGATAAAAGAAGGTGAGGAAAAGGAAAGTAATCATATCATATAGGACTGATGCTGAGAAACGTAGGGAGTTCGACCTCCGGCGGCAAAGGCATAGCGGCGGTGGTTGGGGTCGGTCCAAATCTTGGCCGTTCCGTCGCTCGAAAGTTCGCACACGAAGGCTACACCGTCGCCATTCTCGCCCGCGATCTCGGTTTGAGTCCTCTCTCTCTCTCTCTTTTACTTTTTTATTTGTTGCTTTTTATCCATTTCTCTCTACCTATACATACACTTCACACACCCTCATAAACTAGCAGAACTTTTATGTATATGTGTGTGTGCTTTTTTTTTTTCTTTTTCTAATGTGCCGATGAATTTTCCTTCTCTATTTATCTTCTAAAAGCAGTTAATTTATAATGTTTTTTCTTATTAGATTTAAAGAAATATATGGGGCTAACGTTTTCACACACACATAAATATAACTGGTTGTCAACCAGTTTATCTTTTAAACAAATCTTAAATCTTTTTCACAAAATCCACAGTGTAGTTTTACTCTGAATTACAGTGGTTGGTAACTAAGATATAATAGAGCAAAATTTTCAGTGTAAAAATATATACATTTTTTTTTTGTCTTGCTGAATTCTGTTTTTTTTCCCTTCCTCTAACATTTATAACTTCTTATAAATTAAATATCAAACACAGCCAAGAAGCTTTACCAGTTTCGGCAACATGCTGAATTCAGGTTTTTTAGAACAAGTTGATGAGTAAAACTTATTTAATTAAACTAAAATAATTTTCAGTTTCTAACAACAATAGTTGAAACGATTACACTTATTCTACATCCTGTCCGGTGATAAAAATTTATGTATGTAACTGGTTTTATACTTAATATAAATAATAAGTTTTGTTTTTATTAGTCCGCTTAAAGCTTCACTATATATTTATTTCTTCTTAATTCGTTCTTTCTTTTATTTTACTCCAGTTTTTTTATCAGTCACAACCATAAACTTATATAAGCACAAATCGGTGCACTCATCGTCACTACTAAATAGAAATATAACACTTCGACCACTCTCTTAATATGGACAGCTAAATTGTGCAGGTAGGTTATCTCGAGTGGCTGAAGAGATAGCGAGAGAAGAAAAATCACAAGTGTTTGCTATAAGAATTGATTGTGCGGATCCAAGAAGCGTAAGAGAAGCCTTCGAAGGAGTGTTGTCGTTAGGGTTTGTGGAGGTTTTGGTGTACAATGCTTATCATTCTTCTTCTTCTTACACAAGTCACCATCCAACTTCATTCACCCATATTCCGTTCCAATCTTTCCAAACTTCTCTTTCGGTTTCTGTCTTCGCTGCATTCATGTGCGCCCAACAGGTATACCTCTGTCCAAATCCCGATAAATATATTTGAAATTACTTTTACATATTTTCTAAAGTTTTTGGAGATCTTTTTATTTGATGATAATGTGTATTGACCCATAACCCTTGTTAGTATTAATGGAGTCATCAATATCTATTAGACCTTTACTATTTTGATTAAAATGAATAAGATCATTTCTGTCGTATCTATTAATTAGTTTGTTTTATATAGATCTAATCATTTGTTGATGTATAAAATACTGTGTTTATTTTCTGTGACTATTCTGTAGCCTGGAGTGAGTGATTTGGACATTTTTAATTTTTTATAGATTTAATCATTTGTTTGTGTACTAGTTTTTTTTGTAAGTGTTAAAGAGTTGATGTACTAGTTGTGTATAATATATTTTAAAGCACTGTTTTTATTATATGTGATTAAGCTTTTGTCTGTAGGGTATATGTAATATTGAGTGATATCGACATTTAAATTTTTATATTAATATAATTTTACATTGTTGTAAGGTTTGAATTTATTTGTTTAAATATGGTACAAAAAGGTGATTCCCGGGATGATGGAGAAAGGAAAAGGAACAATACTCTTCACCGGTTGCTCGGCGTCATTGAACGGCGTTGCTGGTTTCTCCGAACTATGTAATTCTCTTTAGAATATTTTAATATTTGTTAAAAGAAAATATCCTTTTAATAATGGATTATCCCACTAAAGAAATATTTGAAATTGGAACAGGCTGTGGCAAATTTGCTTTGAGGGCTCTTTCTCAATGCTTAGCAAGAGAATATCAAGCTTTTGGAATACATGTGGCTCATGTTATCATCGACGGTGTGGTTGGACCTCCAAGGTGCGTAACTATATGATCATTTTCCTCCAATTTTATAGTATATAGTTTTTAAAAATTATCTAAGAAAATAGGAAAATTGAATATATGAAATTAGAACCACAATATCTGTCCAAAAAGTTAGTTTAAGCTTTATATAGCTTCCACAAACGGCATGATTCTGATCCAAACCGACAAGAATCTACCTTCAAGAATCATTTTTTTTTATCAAACTTTATCATAAGAGAAATTGTTTCACCTCATATATTTGTGGTTCCATTTCTTCTTCCCTATATTTTGTTTGCAAATGGAAGCCATTTCTTGAATCGTTAGTCTATATTTCATTCTTCTATTTCCTGGAAATTTACGGTCAAAGATGAAAAAGGGAAGAACTTTAAGTAGAGTCCCCCACACCACAACGGTCCACACTATTGACAGTTTGGCACATTAAGTATGTCAAGATATAAAGAAACAAAATAAGAGACAAACTCCGAAAAAATGTACTTTCAGAGAAACATACATCCCATCGAGAGGAAAGGTCGCAGAGCAATCATTCAACGTTGGAGGCGCAGAAGGAGAAAGAGAAGGAGAAGGAGAAAGCTCGGGAGTGATGGGAATGAATCCTGATGTATTGGCTCAAACATATTGGAGTCTTCATGTTCAAGACAGGAGAGCTTGGACTCAAGAGCTCGATATCCGACCATCAAACACAAGGTTCTAGTAATTAAAAATATGATTTGATTCTTGGGGTTTCTGATTTTATTCAATGTTATTTTAGTCGCATGGTACGTAAGTATGTGTGATCATTTGATATGTACGTATATTTCTTGCATTTGGAATGTACATTAAGTTTATTAAAGGGCTGGTTTATGATTGGTATGCATATCAATCTCATATTCACAACTTTTGGTTTCTAGTTTGCGTGACTTTTGGGGTGATGGTTGGTCTTGTCGGGTAAGGATGAACTTTTTCTGTGGCGTTTAACTTTGAAAGAGTACAAATGACTTCGTGTTCAAATTCAGCACACATGAGATGGTCCGACAAGTCATGTGAATAGACATAAAGATCCGATCACAAATAAGAAGGGACCCCCTTAAAGGTAAAAACAGAAGCAATCGTCCTTTAAGTGTTGTCACGTCGAGGAACTTCTAGGGGTCCATTTATTACCACAGAAGAGTGAAGGAAGCTTTGAATGATAATCATCAAGAGAATAACAAGGAGTCATGTAACTTTTTTTACCTTCTTAGAAAGAAAAAAAAAAACGAGTAATAATAAGTTTTTGATCAAGAAGTCACTGAGAGTTCTCTGACTACACATTGATTGAGTTAGGATTGTGTTCTTGAATTGCCTGAAGGAGCGAAACAAGGCCAAAAATAGTACTTTAAAGAAGTTACAACTCTCTTATAAAGCTTGTAATAAGAGAAGAAATAGTCTCCTTCCGAAACAGATTTTCCGACATCTTAGGATTTTAATTAAGAGCCTCTTTAATAATAATATTATTACCTTAATAAGAGATGATCTTAGACTGCTTCTCTGCTCCAAACTTTTATCCTGAGAAGCCGGTAAAGACATAAGAAGGAAATTATATAACCGCGGAATATCTACAGTACACAGAGAGATTGATGCAAACACAACAAATGCTGGCCAAATAAATCTGTTTCTCTTAGGACAATGCAACAACAACAACAAACTGCTTTCAGGTTCGGCTAATCTAATCATAGGCGCTTTGATTACTTTAAACGCTTCAAGATTTAAGCTACAACAATGAGAGTTAGATAAGAAATGTTCATGACTCCTCAAACAGAGATTTTTTAGCAACATCTGTCAAAATTCTTACAGAAATGCAGGATGATCTCATCCCAGACGAATCTATATGGACTCTATTCACATTCCTAAATCCATGATTACCCATAAATTAAGCAACGTGTTTCCTATTAATCGAATTGTTATTATTATCTACAGAAAATAATTTATTAATCAATCGTTACAGTGTAATAAAAACCATAGCTCAACAAGAAATTGATGCAAAATGAAGCAATCAAGATTCATAAACCCTAAATTGATAAACCTTTGAGCAGGCGAGTGACTTTATCTACAAGAGAGTCTTCGTCGTCGTCATCGTCTTCCTCATCCTCGTCGTCATCCTCATCACCGTCATCGTTATCAAAATCCGAATTCGAATCAGTGGAATCATCTTCACTACATTCGCTATCATCACTACTGTTCGAATTAATCAAGAAATCGATCAAAAACTACGAATAAATCTCAAAAAGTTCTTAGCGAAATACGCAAATTAATACCTCAAACTCCGATCTTCATCATCATCTTCTTCTTCTTCGCTACTCTCTCCATCAATATCATCTTCTTCTTCTTCGTCTTCCTCATCTGAGCTACAAATATCGATGATCTCCTTCTCATTCGCCATGGAAATTTCGAAAAAGCAAACGGCTTTTTGACTTCTTTTTTGTTTAAAGTAAAAAAAACTTAAAGATTGTCGGAGCCCCGAGAGAGACTCCTTAACTGGACCCGCTTGTCTGTCGTAATTACAGTTGGATCCTTTCTTAAATGAATTCTGTTGGATCATTTTTGCTTTTTTTACCCCTTTTTGTAGTGAATTATTAATTATTTATTTATCATTTTGATGTATATAAAATGCTCCAACATAATTTAACAAAATAGTAAATAAACAATTCATAGTTTACCGCAAGTAAATATACTAATGACCATATGTTTTGTTTTTGCCGATTTATGCTCAACATAAAATGTTTTAATTGGAATTACGTTTAAAAACGTTATTCTACAATATTTTGCCAATACAATTTTTTTGCGGAATCGCATATGAAACGCAAAAATGCAGACTTACGTTTTTGCGGATAAAAAAATATAATTTTTTTTTCATTAAGCAGAAAAATGAGTGTGAAATAGTTTTTTGTGGAATCAAATTTTTATAATTATTTAGCTACATAATAATAATATTTTAGAATTTTAAATAAATACTAATAAATTTTTAAATTATAAATATATTTGTTTTACACAAATTTTTTAAAAAATTTAGTTAAAAAAATTCAAATCAATAAAAAAGAATATTAAAAATGTTAATAGTCACATTATATTAAATATATAAAAATTTGCACAAAATTTGAGAAATCAAATATATTAGAACAAAAAACTTTTAAAAAACTTATATAATAGAATAGAAATAATAATAAATAAAACTATGATATTTGATTTTTCAACATTCTTAGATATTAATGTATTTATTATAAACATACTAAGAATAAATTAACTAATTACAATAAGAAAATTATTTTTTATAATAATATTTAATATTTTTTATAATAATTAGCTCAATAATAATTATTAATAATAAATAATATAGTGAAATTTTATTTAAGATAATTTATATTTTGCTATTCTACAAACTTATCCAATCATAGAAAAATTTATTCCCCAAATTTTAAATTATTCTGCAGGTTTTAAATTATTCCACAAGTTTTTTTTATTTTTTCTATCATTCCGGCAATTACGCAAGTAATGTTGCAACATTTTGCTCAATGTATAGAAATCGTTGCAACGCAATTTATCAAACTAGTAAGGTAACAATCAATAATTAACAAATAAATAAAAATACTTATACCCATATGTTTTACTTTTGCAAATTTTGAATCGTTCTTATCACCATGTAATAAAATTTTGTAGTTATATATTTATTATCATTAGTCTTATGATGTGTAATAAATTATGTATTGTTACTGTTTTGATATATTTTGTTACTTAAATACTAAAAATACTATGGTTATTCGTTTTCTAATACCTGAGAAAGTTGATTGTTTAAATATTGTTTGCTAAATTTTCGCAACTATCTATAAATGTTGAACAACTATTATCGCCAAATATACTTAACTGTTCTTCTTTTACTTTTTTGCTAAATGTTGTTTCAATCCTGTTTATAAATATAACTAGATAATATAGTAAATATATCAAATGCTATAAATATTATTAGCTTTATGATGTGTGGTGCTTTAAGTAGGTATCATGTAATTATGTAGACGGGCATTAACCTTACAATGGTAGTGAATTAAGGATTGTTTACTTAAAGTTTAGTTAACGTTGTTGAAATGATTTTTTATAGATATTGAACCATTGTTATCACAAGATAATATAATTAACAAATGTAGTTAATGCGTAAAATATATATGGTCATTAGTCTTCTAATGTATGGTGATATATATACTTAACTTCATTTCTTTCGCTAAACTTGTTGCTTAAACATAACATGCTATAAATATGTGTGGTAAAGAGTCTCTTGATATGTGGTATGTTAAGATCTAGTTGCTTACTTTTTCGCAAATTTGTTACAAATGTTAATAGATGTTAAACCGTTATAATCACTTGACAAATTAGTTAGTGTATTGAATGCTAAAAAAGATCATTAGTCTTCTGATATGTAGTATATGATAAATTGCTTATTTAATATTTTGTTAATTTTTTTTTCTTTAAAAAGTGTGAAAAAACAAATGGCCATTTAATTTTCTTATGTATAAAACTATTCATTGTTATTTACTTCTTTCTCTCTTCTTTTTTTTTTTTTTTGGTTTGCTTTTAAAGAAGAAAAGAGGGTAAAAGAGGTAAGAACTTTCGAGGAGGATCATGAACAACTCGGACTGTAGAATGGTTTTGTTAAAACTTCAAAACCATATCAGTTCTCTATTATTATGATTTTTCCCACTATAAATATTTGAAGTCTATACGCTTAGAGAAGGGTCTAATCTAGTTATTTATACATGTGACTCCAGTATACGGATTTGAATCCGAGTGATAATACAGAAGCACTAACACAATCCTCTAGCTTAGGGTACACCATCAAAACTAAATCTAGATGGATCATTTTCATAATCGAAGATTAAATGAGTAAAACTCGAAGAAGTTAGAGAATCTATATTTGGAAAAGTTTAATAGTTTGATGTTTTTCAAGACTTAAGACTTTCAGTTAAGAAAATGATAAGAGAGAAATAATCGGAGAACAAGATTTGTGTCACAATCCAAATCTAGAAGTAATGTCAGAAATATCATCAATTGTCATAAGTTACCAAATTTAGAAAATATCTTCATCCTCTACAAACTTACACACACTTCTTTTTTAGCTACATTCCTTTTTTTTTTTCTTCTCCGCTTTCATCACAAAAGGCAAAGCCATATTATAACTCAATTGGTCCAAAGCTCTTGGGAGAGAAGAGATCTCAGACAAATCTCATACATATTCGGAGTTTTTAAACCCATCTAATGAGCTTTGATAGTGCGGCTAGACACACCATGTAACAATTTTACAAACCCAAGAAAACTAAGCTTTCCATCGGTATGCCTAAGCCAATCGTGAAGCACTGCATGAACCGGTACAGAAGGTCCAAGACCAAGTTCCTGAAATAAGTTCACTTGGATGAGTTAATCAGAACATTTTCGAAGACTCTAAACACAAAGATTTCTTCAACATTGTTGTAATAAAAGGACGGACCGAAGCGAGTTCATCGATCATGATGGGTCTGTTTCCTTCCTTTTCGAAAAGCTCATAAGCACAACGAGCGTGTTGTTCCCATCGATCAAGAGCTTCTAGCTGGTGAACACTCAAAGCCGCTGCACAGAACTCGTCAAAGTCCATTCTTCTATATTGAAGAGCACTCAGCTATAGATTATCCAAAAGATGCAAAATTCCCAAGTCATTTTGTGTGATCTCAAACATTAAGTTGTTCAATGTAAGGCTCTTACTTGTGCTAAGAATTCAGGTATACGCGAATCCTTCATTGCGTCTGTTGCCATTATCATCAGAGCCTAACAAAGAGAGTTCGAGGCAGCGTCATGATAAATAACCAAAGCATACAAGAATATAAACAAAAACACGACGGAAGGTTGAAAACTTACTGATTTGATGTTTTCTAGACTTATCGTTCCGTTCTTGCTAGGTTCTAGTAAAGCAAACTGCTCTCTCAGATAAAACAGTTCATCAACCGTAAGTGTTTTAGATAAAGCCTGCAAGAAAATGGTGAACGGTAAGCAAAAACATAAGCACCCATTTAAGTTGAAATACTGAACAACTGATCTACTCACCCTTAATGCAGATTTACGGAGAGACGATGATCGTAAATAAACTCTCATAAGTTTGAAAACCAGAATATCCAACGGAACCTTTGCGTCATTTGAGTCCTTTATCCATGGATGACCTGAAACAAATGGAAAAAGATTACAACCTTTACACATTCAAGCAGTTTTTGTATGCATTCTACGTTACTTACTTAAGGCTTGAGCAGCTGTTAATCTTTTACGCGGGTCTTTATTTAGCAACCGCTTCACAAAATCTCTTGCCTCTGAAGATAACAAAGGCCAAGGAGGATCGTCAAAACTGGGATCTGCTTTTAGAACAGCACGAAAGATTCCTGATTCCGTCCTAGCCCAAAACGGCCGGCTTCCACATAATAGAATATACACAATCACACCAACACTCCAAATATCGGCTTCTGTACTGTAAGATCTATGTAGAACTTCAGGTGCTACGTAGTAAGCACTGCCAACTATGTCATTGAGCCTCTCATCTGCAAATGGAATGTTTAAAGTATACAGACGAATGCCAGTCCCTACAATCTGGAAATAAAGAGTAATTGGAGGACTTTTTACCTGGTCTCACGTAATCTGACAAACCAAAATCTATTGCCTTCAGTTGAGAGGTGTCTTCTTTTGAAGTAAAAAGGAAATTCTGTACCAAACAGTTTTTAGTAAAATTCAAGAAGATGGCGATGAAACATCAAATGTATAAGTAGAAGTAAAGAGCTTTTATCACCTCGGGTTTGAGATCTCGGTGGACAACCCCTTGGAGATGACAAAATGCAACCACATTCAATATTTGTATCATAACAGTCTTTGCATCCTCCTCCGTGTACTTCCCACCTCTGCACATAAAAACACCACCAAGTTCAATATAAGACGATCCCGAAACCGAAACTACTAAAAACAAACAATCCTCTACTTCTGAAGTGTATAATCCCTTTACCTTGAGAGTATTCTATCCAAAAGCTCACCTCCTTCACATAGCCTAAAACAACAAAGACCAAACAAACCACTTGTTAAGACACTCCAAGGCTGCTTCTCTGTATAAAGTCTGAGCTAAAAGAGAGCTTACTCCATCACTATATAGACATTATCATGATCCTCATACGCATCATAAAAATGAGGAAGGTTGTTATGACCAGACAAAGCTCTCAATATCTTCACTTCTCTCCTCACATCTTCAATGGCAATAGCCGTCGTCATCTACACAAGAATGTTAGAAACAATCAAATCCAATCTGACACAAAACTGAAATTGAAAAGCTTTGCAGGACATATTATATACACTACTGCAAATAATCTTAAGAGATCTCATCACTACAAATCAAAAAGCACTAACCTTTGCTTTGGGAATAACCTTAACAGCGACTTGTTGTCCTTTGTTATCACCTTTCTTAAACTTAGCAGCACAAGTGTATCCAAAATGACCACGACCAACTTCATCACCAAGCTCATACTTACTTGAGAAACTCTTCGAAAATCCAAAGCTTTTATCCAAACCCACTCCACCTCCTTCCGCTTCGCTACCTTCCGGGATCGCCGCCGTGTTCGGCTTCACGGAGCCGTGCCGTCTGGCGAGAACAGCTCTGATGTGTTTAGCAGGAGATGGAGGAGGAAACGGCCGTTTGAAGAATCTTTTCGGCGTGGAGTTTTCATTAGTCGCCGGAGATCTCGCCGGAGTCTTCTTGGAGAAGAAGTAGTGTGCTGGACTCGGACTGTAAAAGGGGAAAAACGGAGACTTTTTACCTTCATTGTTCGTTACAGAGTGATCGCCATCGCCGTTAGGGTTAACGGAGGAGCTTGAACAAGGAGGAGGCTTGACGGATTCTGACGCCGGAAGTGGACTATTCACTGCCGGAATTCGATCGGGGTTTGGCGAATTCGGACTCGGATGAGATTTTGAAGTACAGAGACCCATCAAGTATTATCTCTCTCGCATCACACACAGATCAAATTCTCAAGAGTAACATTTCGAAATCGAAACAAACAAAAAAAATTCAAAAATTTCAAATCTTTGCAAACGAGAACCTGAATTTTTAGTTTGTTTTTTTTTTTCACTCTCTTCTCTCAATTTTATATTTTGGGAACTGAGATTTTTTTTTTTTTTTTGTTCGCTTATTCTTCTTTGGAATTGTCTCCTTTGTCGATGGCGACAGATTTGGATCCAAAGAGAATGAGTTAAAAGAGAAACGACGATACGTTCGCTTTTTAAAAAGAAAATTACATTGAACAACTACTAATTACACGATTAACTTAGTATTTTAATATCACTACGCAGCTTAAGCTACAAGTGAACAACAATACATCATAATTTTCTTGGTGACATAATAAATACGTGTGTATATATATATAAAAAAAAAAAGACAAAGACCAAACTAGAAAATAGGAGTGAACATTCTTACGGCGATGTATAATGTTTTTTGTGTGTTGTGTGTACTTTGTAATGAATATATAAATTTTGGTATTATCCCAATCAAGAAAATAAAGTCTAACTAACTTCATTAACTACTATAGTTTTATTTAAATAAACGCTAGTATTGGGGAAGAGAATTAATTGGACACTTTAATAGACATTGACAGGGTACTGTATTATTATTCATATACAGATGCATTTAAAATCCTGCCAACTCTTGAATGTGCACAACATTTCTATTCTGATAACCTTTTTTGGTAAGGCCGCTAATAGTAGCTTAATCATTGATAATTGCATATTATAGATTTAATCAGCGTTTTTTATAATGATTTTCATCTGAGCTAAGTAGTTATTTGGATTACTGAAAAAAAAATGTTAAGAGTTTATAATTTTCTATTTCTATTGTTGTTTATCTTTTTCAAAATTACTTGTTTCATTGTCTTCACATTAAAAATTTAAAACAAATAATTAATAATTAATAGTATAGCAAATACTAGTGAATAATACTATAGAAGTAGGTTTGTTCCTTCCCTTAATTAACGCTATTGCCATTTGGATATAGTGGTGGGGACTCTTGTGTGAAGCTTCCCTTTTGAAGGGTATAATCGTCATTGCGAAAGTTCATATATATTGGAGTATTAATTTCTCGGTCCACCTCATAATTCAGGACACGTCAGTAACTCAATTTTGTTATGGTCAACGATGTTTAGCTTCTCACGTAGAAAAAAATATATTACTGCTACTTGTCAAATTTGACATTTTTAAACAATCTCAGCTAGATTATAGGCGGAAAATCATGATTCAAATGTTTGAGAATTCATGTAACTGATTACCATATTATAAAATACGACGTGAGAGTGAAACTAATGATTATGTTATATTTACATGTTCGAATGAGATCAGTCATGATGAAATGAAACTTTGCTTAGTTTGCTTGTTGCACCCGACATATTGAGAAGCCAATTCAAATTTCGCAGCTAGCTATCATTTTTTTACCCACTTATATTCCTATTATTAGATTTTCAAAATGCATGCACACGTAGTGGTAAACATATTCATTATGTATCCCTATATGACTTGTTTGATAGATTCGTATCACCCATTAAAATTAACATCATTTTGTAACCAGTTTTGATATATATATATATATATATATTTATATTTATTCTTCTCTGTACAGAGAGTTGAAAGAAAAAGTTACGTACAATTTTATAGATTCGTAATCAGGATTTGTTTGTTATTAGTTTAAGTTTGAGCTTGTGATTTCGCGAGGGATATACTAAATATAACATTTCAATTTGTAAACGGGTATCTGAAAGTCGTGATTAATAAATTTAACAATTATAAACCAAAATTTAGGATCAAGAAATGTGATAATTGTGTGTACTATACGTGAGCAGATCACATAGTCAAGGTGACTAATCAGCGGCACGAGGCTTAACATCTCAGGAAGATTCATTTATTATGTAAATAAAAAATCGTTAATATGATATAATAACATAGGAGAAAATAAAAAGAACACAAAACTATAAGATCCAAGCATACGAATGAATGGACTTTTTATTCTATATATAATTTTGTGCCTCCTTAAAAGACGGGATAATCAAATAAATATACTCGTTATTCCACTAAAGATTCCAAAGTCAACTTCTAAAATCTTATGATATATGGTGCAGAAGAATTAGATATAAAGTGATATATAGATTATGATTTATGGCATGGTGCTCCGCAATGATAATAAAATATGGCCACCCTTTTAATTCTCTTCTTCTACGTTTCCGCTCAACTCTTACATTTTCTTCTTCTTCTATTTTTTATTTTTTTATTTTTTTGTTAACTTCTTCTACTTTTTTTGGTCTTTATCTTTCTTTTCTTCAACAATAAAAAGCTTTCAGTAAATATTTTATTCAAACCAACCAATTTCAATCCAATATAGAAACCGTTGGCTCTCATTTGACCTGCAACATCGATTCTCTCGAACGTGATACAACACCGTCTACTTTGCCACTATGAGTTCAACAAAATTGCATATTAGAGATATTAATCATAACCTATACTTCATTAAATAAAATAAAAAAATTTTAGTCACTAAAAAGACTGGTCAATAATTTATATTAGCAGAAATTTAAATATTACCACTATATAGTTCGAATAAGAACTACGAAATCGAGAACTTAATCAGTCTAAAAAAATCCAACGAAAGAAAGCAACAACACCGAAACTCATACTCATAAAGTCCTAATGATGACAATCATGGAGCTTAAGGAAAATAACACATTTCTACTTTGTTCAACTATTTATGTATTTGTCTTTTTTACCCCTTACCCATTGCCGCCAAAATCAGAGAGAGAGCTATGGGACCAATGGTCAAATGGACGCAAAGGTGGTTCAAGGGAGTAATAATATAAATACGATGTCTCCTTTCTCAATCTCCAAGAAGAAGGCAATTTTTTATGATCCCAATGTTTCTATTGAAAGGATAACTAGTTTTTAGTTTAGAGTTCAGTCAAGTTAATAACACTTCATTGTTCAATGTTTTGAGAACTTCATTGTTCAATGTTTCCATTCTCAGTCTCCAACACTGTATCTTAAATAGTGATATTTGGGACACCACGATTTGGTCCCCCTTCAGAATCTAAATTTCATTTCCAATATTGATATTTTTTCAATGTTCAATGTCGCATACCGTTCATGTTCAATCTAATTAGCTAATTGTCTAATTATTCTGCTAAGGATCATTTTTTTTTTTGTTAGTGGTCAGAAGTCCAAATTGATCAGACTTGAATACCAAAATTGGTTTCTTTACTAGAAATTGGTGATTTATTTTGTAGTTTAGCGAAGGCATTAGATTCAATGTAATTTAATAACTTTGACTGCACGGAAACTGTTGAAATTTGTAGCAAATTCACTTTATCAGTCCTCCCAGTTACAGGCTAACTTGGGATAACCCTCAAAGTTATGGGGTCAAAGCGCGAAGAAGTAACGGAGTCAAGCTAACCAGATGTTCTGTCACAACCAAAACCGGATTGTAAGAAACCGGTGTGGTCCAAATGAGTCACATCTCCCCAAACTTGGATTGTCCATTTGTCTCCGTTGAATAAACGGAACACATTGAGCGATGTATTGAGAATTTTTTCAACATTTTCGTGCGCTTGGACGAGCTCTTTGGTGTAGAGAGATCAAATTACACCTGCATAACATTATACACATTTGAAACCTCTATAGTGTCTACAAAGCCATATGGATAAATAAAAAAGGTTATTTTAGAACTTAGAATCATCTGCTAACAACCAAAACAAAAATAGACTTTGGTTATACCTCAAGCTTGCTGCATTTAGCTGCAATAATCTGTGCAGTCTCAAAGGCTCTCTTCAAGTCAGAAGAGTACACATAAGATATCTTAGGCTCCTTTGATAACCGCTCAGCCACCTATATTTTTCAAAAGGAAAGAAAAGTATCAGAAGGCATCATCATCATCATCATCATCATTCAAGGTTACAACAACAATCAAAAGACAAAGACACGTACTCTTTTTGCTTGTTGTCTTCCTGCATCGTTTAACTCAAGATCTAAATGACCCTACAACCAGAATTCTGATATATCTCGATATCAAGAACTAAAATTAATTAAATTACTAATGTTAATTAACTATCAAGAACAGATTTGAGAATCAGGTTCTAGTTCGAAGATACAACAGCTTTAAGCATTTGCTAATTGAATTGACATTACCTGGATCTTTCTCTCCGCATTCCAAGATTTTTTTCCGTGACGAACAACTATAATCTCAGCATACTCGAAACTTGATCCGCCATGGGAGCTGCTGAAAAATCGGTCAATGGCTTAGATCCGGCGTTGAGAGAAATGGAGACGAACACCAATTCGAACATGATTATAATTTCAGCTCATTGGGCCCAACAAAAGGCGTGTCGTTATAAACATCCACGAGTGGGCTTTAACTTTGAGCCCAAGTATACAATGAGGATATAAATTGCTATAGTATATACAGTACATAGATTATTATCGTAATTATCTTCCAACTTTTAATACTATTTACGCTAATGATTATCTTATAGTTTGTTTGTATATATCAGTAAATCAAATATATATTTGATTGCTTTCGAGGATGCCAATTCTCAACGACCTTCACCCAAGCCAGAGAGAGGATGCCATGAATTCGCTTGCTTTCGAGGCACAAGCTTGTCTCCATGATCCTGTCCATGGGTGCACTCGTATGATTTAAAACCTCCAACGACAGCTTAAAGACCTTGAGGACCAACTTCAAATCGCCAGGAACGAGCTCGCCTCTTACAATATCATCCCAACGCTACAGCTACCTCCTTCGATTACGTATCAGCAACACCCTCACAATCCTATGTTGATGCCTGTTGTGTCTAAATATGGCGGTCAGTTAACGTCTCAACAGTTACATTATACGTCAATATGCTGTATAATTTTCACCTGTTACTATTCCATGTATAATTTTTCTTAGTGAAGTAAGTTTCTTATGCTCTGTTGAAGCATTTCTTTTCCTTAAATTCATGTCGTCGAATAATCCATTCATTTTGGATGGCATTAATCTGCAAAGCAAAGAAGGATTATATTATTCTAGTTTACATTATGATGTTTTTTAAATATGGTTCAAACCAAAAAAATGTAGTTGTGATGGTCTACATATATCTAATGGTTTGGATATGAATTTGTAGGTTTAACACTTTAACTTGCATTTTTTATAACTAAATATATATTTTTTTAAAGAAGTAGTAGTTGTTTAAAAATTTCGAAATTACATAATGGTAATATTTTTTTAAACAAAGTTTTAAATAACTAAGAATAAACTTACAAAAAACAAAATATATTTGAAATATATTTTTGCAACAAAATCCTGAAAAAGCTTAATTAATCTAACAGACGATACTGACGGAGTGAAATCGAGGCGTATGACTGTAAAACTAAAAGAGAAGCAATAACAAAATCAACAAAAACGCGGCGACAGTTGTCGTTTTACAGCAGAAAATCCTAAAACAAACGCCGTCGTTTAAATGTTCTCTTTTTCTCTCTCTTATCTATTTTGAGAGCGACCAATAATTGTCTTCGTCTTTCTCCTTCGTTGTTTCCTCAAAATTTTACCTTCCAAAGATATTTTCTCCTTATGCAAATTCCAACGCGAAGCTTCTTCTTTCCTTCTTAGATTCCACCTACTGAGATTCTTCTCTTCTTCTCCTCTTCAAATTGATTTATGTTCTGAACTTTTTCCGGTAATCGGATTTTAGCTATCTGATGTGATTGATCGAAAGATAACAAAAGGTTATAGAAAAGTGGAGATGGATCCGACGGCTGTGATGCCGATTGATTTGCCGATTTTGCACGACAGCGATCGATACGACTTCGTCAGGGAAATCGGGTCTGGTAATTTCGGCGTGGCTCGTCTCATGACGGATAGAGTCACGCAGGAGCTTGTTGCTGTTAAGTACATCGAGCGAGGAGACAAAGTATGTTCCTGTTTTTACTTTCATTAATCACATCATTCGATTCACTATATATAGGCTAGTGATGATCATTTCTGTTAAGTTTCCAGATTTAGTAGCTTCCTTTTCGATCCAGCCTTTAACGGTTTATTACGATAATTGATGCTTTTATATACGTTTATTTGTCTTTAAAAAGTTGTGACTTTTATAATTAAAGATTTGATATTTCCACATTTTGCTCAACGGCTTTCACTTAATGCTTTCAACTTTGTAAAACGAAGTGAACAAAGACATTGATTTTGGATTTGGTTCTGATGATTGTGAAAATTTTACTTTATTGGTTCTACAGATTGATGAGAATGTTCAAAGGGAGATCATTAACCACAGGTCGTTGAGGCATCCTAATATTGTTAGGTTTAAAGAGGTAAATAAAATTTAAATACCTTACGTAGTTCTCCTCTGTTGTGTGTGTGTGTGTGTGTGTGTGTGTGCACATATCTCTTTCTCTCTCTCTCGCTCTCTCTAGTTTAGAGTTTTTGCATTTCTGATGATGTTACAGGTGATTTTGACGCCTAGCCACCTGGCTATTGTAATGGAATATGCGTCTGGTGGTGAACTTTATGAGCGGATTTGTAACGCAGGGCGGTTTAGTGAAGATGAGGTCTGCTTTCTGATTATCTACTACACTTTAACTGCCTCGCATTATCGCTTTTGCTACTACTGATCTTTGAGTTTAATGTACAGGCTCGGTTCTTCTTTCAGCAGCTTATCTCTGGAGTTAATTATTGTCATGCAATGGTACGTTCTTGCAACTTGAAACTCGTCTTGTTTACGTTTGTTTCTTTCGGAAGAGTTTCAATGGTTTTACTCTTGTGTTGATTTCCTTATGAAGCAAATATGCCATCGGGACTTGAAGCTGGAGAATACACTGTTGGATGGAAGTCCAGCCCCTCGTTTGAAAATATGTGATTTTGGATATTCCAAGGTACTATTTCTCTCAAGGTTTGTTCTCTGAATTTCCGAGCTTTTAATACGTGAACCTTGATCAAAACAACAAGGAACATGTTTCAATTGCTGTTGTGCTTCTTATCACTTTGTGTTTCCTGCTGATTATTGAAATAGTTGTTTATGTTTAAGTCCTAAACTATGCATTTGTTTTCTTTCAGTCTTCTGTTCTTCATTCGCAACCCAAGTCAACTGTTGGTACTCCTGCATACATCGCACCAGAGATTCTTCTTCGACAGGAATATGATGGCAAGGTATGAGGCCATGAGACCAATTCCTCTGTCTAGAGCTAAACAAGCTAGTACATGATTGTTTATAGTACAAATATTATTTTAGTTGTCCTCTGAATAACGACGCGGGTGTTAAAATTCACAGATTGCAGATGTATGGTCATGCGGTGTAACCTTATACGTAATGTTGGTTGGTGCATATCCATTTGAGGATCCAGACCAGCCAAGAGATTATCGGAAGACTATACAAGTAACGTTCTTTAATGTTGTTTCTATCTCATTCATTATTCTTCCAGACTTTGATTGTTTTGAGCTTGCTTAAACGCAGAGAATCCTTAGTGTCACATACTCAATCCCTGAGGACTTACACCTTTCACCAGAATGTCGCCATCTAATATCAAGGATCTTCGTGGCTGATCCTGCAACAGTAAGTTTTTACACACTCTGTTCTTTGTAGCATTTATAGGTTTTGAATAGATTAGTGATGAGAGATCCAATGGTGGCAGAGAATCAGTATTCCGGAGATTAAATCCCATGAATGGTTCTTGAAGAATCTTCCCCGTGATCTAATGGAAGAGAAAAAAATGGGAAGTCAGTTTCAAGAGCCAGAGCAGCCGATGCAGAGCCTTGACACTATAATGCAGATCATCTCAGAGGCTACGATTCCAGCTGTTCGAAACCGTTCCCTTGATGATATCATGGATGAATTTGATGATGATGACATGGATGACTTTGATTCAGAATCTGAGATTGATGTTGACAGTAGCGGAGAGATAGTTTATGCTCTCCAGAGTTGAGGACAAAGTCTGTTTTGTCCGTACTGTTCAGACAAACCATTGGAGTTTTGTCTTAGCTCCTCTTCCATCCTTCATTTTTGGATCGTTTGTTGTTGTTTTTCTTTTTATCTACAAACTTTGGATTCCCATACATATATATATGTGTAACGACGTCTTATATATATAATTATAAATTTATCTTTTATATTATTATTAGTAATTTTTATAATACAATTGACATTGGATTTGATAAAAAGAAAAGGAATTCTACATTCTGTATCTACACACATTTCAAAAAAGAATCATATTTCACATTTAAGCATTCATTTTATGTGTTGTCTAGGAGGCATCACTTGACGAAGAATCGGATCTTACGATCTTTGCTTCGTTTTTTTTGAACTCCATCGAAGGTGGATATCAATCTTTGGTTCGGATCCATCATTCGAGCTTTCTTCATTTTCCTTGGAAGATCGGTCTGTTGCTTCGAGTATATTTTGATTACTACTTTGTGATATCACTGATTATATGCTATGTTTGCTATTACTCTCCGTTGGTTGGCACGTGATTTTGTCGAGTTTAGTGTTCATTTCGGACATCTTGGCTATGAGTTCTTTGATATCAGCCCATTGATCGAGTTGAAGATCAATATCTACCATCCATCTTAATGAAGCTTCTAACTCTTGGATTCTTCTCTTGCACCTACAGATCAACACCAAATATAAATATATATATATGCATATGTTAAAAATGAAAAATGTGCGGTATTAAGTGACTTATCGGAATTAACTTGGGATATTTTTATGGAATTTTCTCAATAAATATTTATATATTATATATAGAAATATACAAAATATGCAGCAATCAAGATTAATTACCTCTTAAATGGCACAACTTATGTACAATTTAGAAGGATATATGTATGTTCGTTGTAACGACCAGTCAGCTTCTTTTAAATTCCCACCAAGATAACCAATTTAGGAGAAGATGTATGAGACACCTACTGCATACATTTGGGCTACACAACCATCCTCGAATAGTCGAGGAGCTCTTTATTTTGTACGAACTGTTGGGGCAAAGTAGTATGATGTGAAATGAGATGTTTTTTTCCTCAAACTCTTGGTAATGATTGAGCCTTCCACTTTTGTAAGATATCTTGATTTTTCTTATAATTGTTCTATGGAACACTCAAATGGGTACATTCATCAAAACTGAACAGGTCCAGCTAATAACGTTTCATGAGGAAGATGGACTAGAAGATCTTCTGTAACATCAAAAAATGTTGGAAGAAATATCTTTTTCATGTTGCGCAACAAGATTGAAATATTATAATGAAATTGTTTCTTGCCTTCTATGGTAAAAGTGTGTACTCAGATCTCGGAAGAAAGACCAATACATGCATATGTGCTTTATTTAAATACATTCAAATTAATTAGATGTTAAATAAATCTCATCGCTATTATTTTTTTCAGAATGATACAATCTTTAAAACTTGTCTGTTATTGGCAAATACCACATCCGTTGGTATGATACTTTATTTCGCCCATTAGCTTTGTGGCTTATATCTTGACTTTTTGTAGAATCGATATTCTAGTAACTTATCATCATCTTTTCATTATATCATACAATTGTTTATACACACATCTATCATCTCATAAAGCAATCAAAGACTAAACCCCAATTTTTAAATCTCATAATATGATACAGCTGACAAATTGTCTCTGGAAAATACTCTTTGGACAATTCAGCCCATGTATCCATGCATTTTAAGGTAAATTATGATGATTTAATGTTCACCATCCTAGTTTCGAATGATAATTTAGACAGACCTTCTCCACATCCATCATAGATAGGCTGGTGTACAACATTTAACATTTTATAAAACTTTCTTGCATCTAAGTTAGGTTGTTCAACAACTGTCCAATCAGAACACATATTTTATCATTTAAGAAGTGAAAATCCGTCGAAACCATGTGGTACAATTGTTGCAATTTCTAAAATTTATGATACATATTTGCGATTCGAACTCAGCATCCCACAATCTTAAAAAAAATATTAAAATTATTAAGTTATGTTGACAAAAAAAAAAGTGAAAATCCATGATCCAAACACAATTTTGTCAATATCGAACAATCTGTTTTTACAAGCCGAATTAATAGATCCCGAAAAAATAATAGTTCTACAAACAGTGTGAACTGTATAAGTAACATGATGGATCTATTGATTTTCTAGGGCTTGAAAAAAAGATTCATAAGGAATTTTACCTTCTTCACCTGAAACTTTATATTTTGATGTTTTTTAGGAATCTAAAGAGATATCAACGGTAATACAATCATTATATTACTATTCACAACAATTAATTGAAATGGTTTTGAATCCTACAAAATAGTCAGCATTCGCAATGGACTAAACAAACTAAGAGACTTACGATTTTTTTTCAAAATGTTAATTTGATTTATGAACTAAGATCCACTAATGTCTAAACAGACTTTTGGCTAGAAACGAACGCAAGCACCATAAATCGTATATTCTGTTATGTAAATACGTTGCCATATTGCATAGATATCGTTAATTTGTCTTTTGCGGATTCGTATTGTACTTTAAATCAATGTGTAAAAATTATGTTTGGGCTATAAAGTTATTATATGGGCCCTAAAGCCCATATAAAATAAGAGGGAAAATACTTGGAAAGCAAATAAATCTTAAGTTTGAAGTGTGACAGTGTGTCTTCAAGCTTCAACGGTCGGAAGATCACTAAATTTCTTTTGATCCGGCGACTATGAATTGCGAAGTTCGTCGAGCCAAAATTTTCATGAGGATTTTATTTGGTTATTCGATTGATTAAGGTCGTGTGTGCAGTGTCGAGGTGCTTGATCCTACGTGTTACATGTGTTCCAATATTCGAGTTAAGTGGAGGTTTCTCGGTTTAACACTTATGGTCCCAGTTTCTGTGTTTGGTTTGGTATAATAAACGGAAACTATATTGACTCTACAAATTGATTAAAGTTTCAAAACTGAAACGTCCTTGACGCTCAAAGTCAAAGGTGATCCGATTTGGAGCTCTCTGCGATCAGAGACGTGAAACTGAAGTTGGTTCGGTAAAAAAAAACAACAAAATTCGACCGGTCTTAATGGGAATAACGGTTCATCAAATCTTAATGTGCCACAACAGACAACAGTCTACAAAATCCTAAATAGGGAAAGTCCCCATACTAAAGTAGGTAAGACCCCTTGAGTTAACTTGTGATATTTATTGAAGAAAGTGACTACTTATCTTTGTTTTTTCTGCAACTTGCACCGTCTTTGTGTATTGACAAATGGTTTTTTCTCATTTTCTGATCTGATTCAGGAGATAAGTGACTTTAGGAGCAGGACCTTGCTTGACCAATCCTTACCGACGTCAAAATCTTTGTTCATTTCCATTTTTTTTTTTCACCTTATCTTCGATGTGCCATGTTGATTCCTCGAGAGCCTAATTGAACGATATGTATGGCTTGACTGGTGCATCCTCTCGGATTCTGACTTTTGACATGAACTTGACCGAGAGGATGCGTCTAACCGTCCTTGCCACAATTGATCAGTACCGGTTTAATTCCTCTTACTAATAACATTGACCTTTTAATTTGCGTCTCTTCCTTCTTCAAAGTCTTATTCTGGGGCCATTGATAGATCTATTGTCATTCTATATGTGGGACATGTTACTGTAAGTAGATATTTTTTTTTTGTGTTGTCTCTTTCGATTCTTTGTTTTCCCTTCTCTCTTTTCTTGTTAGTGCTCTCAAGCTTTTAGACAATTTTCAAGATTGGGTTGTCATTTATGCTTTTCCTGAAAGAATGATTGCCTTTTTTTTTCTACTTTTTTTGCGGTAAACATCTTTTGAGAGTTTGATTTGGCAATAATTTGTACTTGGACTGTTGGATTTCCTTCCATATTCTTTTTTAAGACATGTGTTACACTTTCAATCTTTCATTTTACGATATTGTTCTAAATAATATATATATATGTATACAATATAGAGTCATGCAGTCGTCATACAGGTAGATGATCCTATTGAGGTACTACTTGATTAAGAAGATAACCATAAAAAGAATTTAATTTGTCAAAAACACTTTCATTGAGGTGTTACTTCTCTAAATAACTTATTATTTTATAATATTTCATGCTACAGACTCAAGGTACAACATAATCTTATTTTATTAAAGAAAACATGTTTATCAAATGTTTTGTGTGTTTTTCTTTTGCAATTGGAAAAGTTAATAGTCGTTTCGTGTAAAACATTCATTTCATGGCCATTTAGTGTAGTTATCCTAAAATATAAATTACTAAATAATATATAAGATTTTTTTTTGTCAACCTAACATAGTAGTTTTAATATTCCTATAACATACGGAATATTAGGTTCAAACCCTACACTTGTGTAATGAATTCAGAGGTGGTTACCGCCACATGATTCTTACAAATATGAGATTAAATGAAGAATACCATTACATTAAGGATGTATCTCCATAAAATTTATATAGAATATATTATATATATCAAGATTCCAAACATACTTATAAATTTATGTCCTTTGTTAAAGTAGGAAATGTGTATGAAAACTCTGAAGTCATACCCATTTTACAGAAAAATGTAAGATTATATCCAATCAAAGATTTATTTCATATTTAAATCAAAAGTAAAAATCAAACTCTCAAACAGAATACTAGACATAAACATACAAATACAATGCACCTACAAAATCCGGTATCTCACCTAATTCTTTCTAATTTTCTCAGAAAATTTAGTTTAGACAGCCAAAATTTACCTAAGAAAAGTTGCAATGTCCAAATAGCCTACTAGTGTCATTATTAAGAAACAGATCTAGCACTGACAATATGTTAAGAGAGAAATACAAAAAAAAAGGTTGAACAGTTACAAATTTGACATTATCATTTCAGAATGCATTGCATCTTTGTGTATTACTCTACGTGCTTATCTTTAATACTTTCCTTTTAATTAATCAACAACAAAAGAAAGTATTTAGGCATACCATTTTGTTATCCGGCCAAACCACTGTTCTAACCTATTGACGACTAAATCCATCTCAACACATAAGCATGATTAAAACTCATATAGGTAGATTGATATCTCGAACAAGAGGTAAACAAGCAAATTTAGACTAGGTTATTCGTTTAGTTTCCGTTTAGTACACTTGCCTTGTTGGAAATCATAAACAGTTTAAATACACACCAGAATGTAGAATCCCTCGATTCGGTTCTAACCAGTAAACGAACAATTAAACCGTTTCGTCAGAACTTAACTATCCGTCCGGATGAATGGGCTATATAAGATAACATGACTTATCAAACAATACAAAATGCAAACACAGCCCATGCAACCACACCATCACCATCACTTCGTGCTTGTCCACGGATCTTGTCATGGAGCATGGTGCTGGTTCAAACTAGCCGCAAGGCTCAAGGCCGATGGTCAACGCGTGACAGCTATTGAACTTGGTGGGTCCGGGATCGACACGAGGCGGCTCGACGAGGTTCGTTCTGTCTCTGAGTATCTAGAGCCTTTGATGAGTTTCATGGAGTCTCTTCCTGAGGAAGAGAAAGTGGTTCTTGTTGGTCATAGCTATGGTGGCATTGGAACTTCTCTCGCTATGGAAAGATTTCCGACCAAAATCTCGGTCGGAATCTTCCTCTCTGCTTATATGCCACACCATGAGTCTTCTCCATCCGTTCTCATTCAAGAGGTCGGCAAAAAAAAAAGACATCTTATATTTTAAGAAAGAGAAAATAAAGTTCTTATTTGGGATCATTCTTGAGTATATATCTTATCTGATCGTTGCATGTCACTTTCTGTTTGTCTGCAGTATTTCAAGAGACTTCCTGAGGGATTCGCCATGGATTGTGAGTTTACATTCGAAGAAGGACCAGAACATCCGCCAAGTTCAGTTTTGTTTGGTTATAGTTTCTTGAAGGAGAAGGCATATAATAATTGCAAGTTAGAGGTGAATTTACATCCATTTCTGTTTAATAGGTTTGAGAAAGAAAAAGAAGCCCTTTTAGCATACAATATTAATCTACATTAGAGTTAAGATCATGAGTACATTATAAAACCTTTGTCCAAGATTTGGGATTAATTTTATAATCCTAGGTCAGGTGACCCACTGTTGGTAATACACTATTATCTGGTTGCAGGATCTGGAGTTAGCTATGGCGTTGGTGAAACCGAGCTGGTTATACCCAAAGGAAATGGAAAGTAAAGATTTGCTGACAAAGGAGAGTTATGGATCTGGGAAGAGAGTGTTTATCGTCTGTGAAGGCGACAATGTGGTTCCAGAGCAGATTCAGAGGTGGATGATTAGTAATTACGAGCCTAACGAAGTGAAGGTGATTGAAGAAGCAGGTCATATGGCTATGATCACTAAGCCTCAACAGCTTTCTCAACTGTTACAGGAAATAGCAGCGAAATACAACTGAAAAATGTAAAATTTAACATTTGTATTGAGTATCCTGAAATTAAAGCTAGCCTCTGGAGTGTGTATCTCTCACGCATCACTTTACATTTATGATATGAATAAAAGATCTTCAATATTTTGTGATCCTTAATATTCTACATTACATTGCTTACTGTATTTGGATGGGGCAGTTTCACATTAGCTTAACCAGAGTATCTTATACCTTTCAGATTTGGATTGTGGAGGCAAGAACATAATGCTCTCTGATTTTGTAGCTCCTTCACCGGTCAAGAATGTAGGATCTCTCTATAAAAACAGAACTCATGTTAGCTTCACTTGTGTCAGAACCCAAGGAAATTCGATTAGACATGAGATTCTCGAACTTAGATACAGTTCGACATGTAAGCCAAATTAGTTTGAAATTGGAACTGGAAAGGAAACTTCTTTGTGTTAGCATTTAATCCTCTTCTCTCTCAGAAAATCTCAATTGAGAGGTTAAGTTAAATACTTCTGTAGCAGCTAACATTGTTGAATATGACTTCCTAATTAATCTCCAAGCCGGGTCACCACGTTTTTCTTGACAAGAAAGAATCTAGAAATTTCCAACACAAAGAGTAGTTAAGCATATGACCAAAATGCGTCATGGAGTTTTCATACAAGTCATTTTGTATCAATATAGAGTATGCAACTGATTTACCTTTCGTCCAGATAAACTACTCTTGCAATAGACAGAGTTCTTGAAACCTTGAAAACCTGCCTCAATATAATTAGAAGTTCAATTAGGTGATATTATGAATAGCTGAGTTTACAGTAGCAAAGTTAGACTAACCGTCGTAGAAGAGCTTCTGGGTTGTATGGAAAGAGTTTCTTCTGATGTAGCTTAACAACTGAATTTCGCAATGAAAGAAGACAGTCTTTAGCATCTTCAAAAGCTTGGGAACATAACTTCCAGTTTTGTTCAACTTTAGAAGTCTCGAGAGAAATTTTTCTTCTCTTTGAAGACGAAGCATCTACATTTCCTTCACATGGAAATTCCATAAATAGAGTCCAAGAATCACAGACTGCACGCAAGCATCTATCAGGAAATACAATGGATGTTAAACAGGAATCAAACATATATCATCCACTTGGAAAATGCATTAGGGAATTTGGAAAACGAGACAAACAGTAATAGACTAGATTACAAGCTAAAATGGCTGATCTCACACAAACAAAATAGCAAATTATAGCCAGTCCTGATACTCCGGATGGAGAAATTTGATACATAGATAACTTAAGAGAAAAGGATTAACCTCAGCAGGTACTCTGCACAGCTAGCCCCGATGTCTTTAGATATAAGGTAATCAAGAAGGACTTGATGATCATAATGCAGCTGACAACAGAAAACAGAGGTGCATCACATTAAGACTTGCAACAAAGATAACCAAGCATACATGGAATATCGCACAAGGGATTCCCATATGTGATTTTTTTATGATAATTACCTCTGAAAGAAATATACAGAATAGAATTACAGGATTGAACAAGGTTGATAAACGGAAGAGAATAATCTGTTCTTCGTTTTGAAGCGAACGCCCTTCCACGTTAAACCTATAAGTAAAAAGGCTCATAAGAGAGCTCACAGAAATTTGATTAATTATTTGCAGAGAGGCAGTGTTTTACCCTACTTGCGGTTCCTCTATATGAAATGGTACAGAAAGCAATTGCAGGAGGACTTTAAATAATAGGTCATCCTACAATCAAATAGAGAAAAGATATAATATAGCTCTACTGTATGATGCTAAGCCCCAAATACAAATGGCAGATACAGAAAAGTAAACTTAAACCTCATGCATGAACAACCGGACAAAGGATGTCGAAAAGTTAACACTCTTGTTGGTATAAGTTCTGTGATCAGAAAATGTATCACCTGGAATCTGTCGTTCAATCCAGTTAAATATCTCTTTCATCGCTTTCTTTCTACAATCAAACTCACATTGCTTGTCTGTATGTCTACTTAAATAAAGCAAAGTGAAGGAGCATCGTAGGAACAGAAACACAGAAAGTCTTTGCAAATGATTGCAATGCGTCTCATTGACCTCCCTATCAGACAAACTCACAAAAAATGGAGATCCTTCCAGACAGTTATCTTGGACGGGTCTAAGCCTAGTTAGAGTGTGTTTAAGAAAGCCGTGAAAATGGTGTTGCAAATATTGCAGCCATGAAAGAAGAATGGTACATTTTATATTGGACTGATAAGTAAGTCTGATCATCAACACCTACAAAAAAGCGAGAGATAGCAGCGTGGGATGAATTTTATCAGAGATATATCGAGAAAGAAAGCAAAGACGTTCTCTAAACTTGTAACTTCATAAACATACGAGACAACGTACCAGTAACTTGTGTCCTAGGTATCTTGACATGCAAGAGCCACTTTGACTTTCTAACTTTGGTTGGCACCAACGGAGGAGATCCGGAATAAGCTCAATGGTTTTTTGGAGAATCAAACGTGTAGGTTCAAAACCATCAGAATCATCTGCAAAGCGAGCCTGGTGAACCACGGAACAGAGAAACTGAACAAAGCTCTCAAGAAATACAGTTACTTCCTCACTGCTTGCAACGCTTCCTAGAGTTCCATTATGACCTTGGGAATTTCTTTCATCACTACCATATTGATGAGAAAAAATAGCATCGACTCGGCACCAAGGAACTTTTGCAAGTGTAGAGTTGACAGATTTCAAGTATACATCAATAAGTTCTTCATTTTCTTCTTGGCTCAATCGCTTCAATATATTACGAAGCACTCTGAAGATAGCAGACACCGTGCACCAGTTAGACTTTTGCATCTTACTTTTAAGAACATCAGAACTAAAGAAATGTAGATCCAGAATCTCAAATCCAGTTGTAGAAGAAACAGAAGGAATTAGGCAACTGTATATAACTGCTAAGCGCAGAGAGTCGCAAAGCAAGCGAATGAAATCATCCCACTGACTTCCCTGGAAAAACAAATCGGTAAGTAGGAGAGCTGAAAGATATGACATTCTAAAATCTCGAGTGAGGCAGACGCAACATACAGATTCAACCAGAGACTCGGATACTTCCACAAGAATGTTGCCAGCCAAATGTTGAACATGCACGTTCTTCACACCTAACAAACCAACCTGCCAGAAAACCCCAGAGATACCAGATCAAGCTAAGGACATGTACTTGTTTGCGCCTTTATCTAAAAACTTCAAATCATTAACAATCAAAGCTACCAATCTTCTACACTAGGAAATCGAAACGTATGCCTCTTCTGCAGAGACAATCAATTTAACTTTACCCTGATTTAGCATTATTAAATAGAGGAGTATCTCTGTGAACCAAGAATGAGGAACTTACAAGATCTGCCACAAGTCTTTCTAAGCATTGATCATCTTTGGATTCAGGACCATCTAAAGCAGAAGCAGCAGTGTCCTCTCCCTTTTCCTGTTGAACGAAGCTAATCAAACAGCTGCAACAATCATCAACCAAACGAGAGAGTGATCGAACCAAGGAACTCACCGCAGCACTAATCGAAGATTGAATTTCTCTCAACACCTGAAATACCATTATTTTGTGAAGTAAATCAGACGCAGTGAAGATTGAATTCGTCGTCTTTTGGAAGAACGAAGCTTCGAAGATACAAAAGCACACGACTTTAGAGACTGGAATTAACAAAGAAGTTACCTGCGACAGAGAAAAAAGCAAGTCTTTCTCCATTTCCTCCGTCGACGAATTTATTTCTCCTTCCTACAACGATCCAGCGTTGCGTTTATACGAAACTCACAACGAAACGGATAAGAAGAGTTAAAGAGTACTTACAGCGTAGCGGCGGATACAACGATTGATCAAGAGATGAAGTCGAGAAATTATCTCTCCGGTAGCCATTTTCTCCGACGACTGTTCTGGAACTAAACCCCCTCACTGACATTCACTCGGAAACGCCATTTTTGTTTAAGCGTTTTGTTATAATGGGAGCGTTCAATTCAAAGAAGCGTTATTATAAAATGCAGCGTTTTAAGTCCACTGCGTTACGTAGGCCTTCAGCTTTTCTTTCTAGCTTTCATGCCACTGAACGAAATAGCTTCTTGCGTCGTAGAACTTACACGGAAATGCGTTTCGTCCACCGCACTAAAATGGGCGCGTCAGCTCCACGCTCTCGTCCTCACCGCCTGCGCGGCTTCCGAATCTCCGTACGTAAACAATAATCTCATCTCAATGTACGTGAGGTGCGGCTCACTGGAGCAAGCGCGGAAAGTGTTCGACACAATGCCTGAGAGAAATGTGGTTTCTTACAATGCGCTTTATTCGGCGTATTCCCGGAACCAAGGTTACGCAAGTTACGCGTTTGGTCTGATAACACACATGGCATCTGAGTCCTTGAACCCCAATAGCTCGACTTTCACTAGCTTAGTGCAGGTTTGTGCTTTGCTTGAGGATGTTTTGATGGGATCATCATTACATTCGCAGATTATAAAGCTGGGATATTCGGATAATGTAGTTGTCCAGACATCGGTTTTGGGGATGTACTCCAGTTGCGGGGACTTAGATTCCGCGAGGAGAATCTTTGAGTGTGTACATGATGCAGATTCGGTGGCTTGGAACACAATGATATTTGGGAGCTTGAGAAATGATAGGATAGAAGAAGGGCTTGTGCTGTTTAGAAGCATGTTGATGTCTGATGTTGATCCAACGCAGTTCACGTATTCGATGGTGCTGAATGCTTGTAGTAAATTGGGAAGCTATTCACTGGGGAAAATAATCCATGCCCGGATAATAGTCTTGGATAGTATAGCTGATTCACCTGTAGAAAATGCTCTTGTTGACATGTATTGCAGTTGTGGGGATATGAAAGGAGCACTCTATGTGTTTGGGAGGATTCATAACCCAAATTTAGTTTCATGGAACTCGATTATCTCGGGGTGCTCAGAAAACGGCTTTGGAGAGGAAGCGATTCTTATGTATGGAAAGTTACAGAGGAGGTCCACACCTTGGCCAGATGAATATACTTTCTCTGCTGTTATATGTGCAACAGCGGAACCAGAAAGATTCATTCATGGGAAGCTTCTCCATGGAATAGTAATGAAGTTAGGTTATGAAAGGAGCGCTGTTGTTGGAACAACACTCTTGTCCATGTATTTCAAGAACGGGGAAGGTGAATCTGCGCAGAAGGTATTTAGTGTGATCACGGAAAGAGATGTTGTTCTGTGGACTGAGATGATCGTAGGGCAATCAAGACTCGGGAACAGCGAGTGTGCGGTCCAGCTGTTCATTGATATGTACAGAGAAAAAAATAGAACTGATGGTTTTTCTCTGAGCAGTGCCTTAGGAGCTTGTTCAGACATGGCGATGCTAACACAAGGTGAAATGTTCCATTCATTTGCCGTGAAGACAGGATTAGATATCGTTATGTCGGTTTGTGGAGCCCTAGTAGACATGTATGGGAAAACCGGAAAATACAATGCTGCAGAATTAGTATTCGCTCTTGTTTCAAATCCAGATTTGAAATGTTGGAACTCAATGCTAGGAGCTTATAGTCAGCATGGAATGACAGAAATGGCTCTGAGTTTTTTTGAACAAATCCTACAAAACGGTCTCACGCCAGACGCAGTAACGTACTTATCTTTATTAGTAGCCTGCAGTCACAGCGGATCAACTCAGCAAGGTAAGTTCCTGTGGAACCAAATGAAGGAAAGAGGCATCAAAGCAGGGTTTAAGCACTATTCTTGCATGGTGAATTTGGTATCAAAAGCTGGGTTAGTAGACGAAGCACTGGAACTGATAGAAGGATCTCTTCCCGCAAACAACCAAGCAGAGCTCTGGAGAACTCTGCTAAGCGCCTGTGTTAACACAAGAAACTTGCAAATGGGACTATACGCTGCTGATCAGATCCTGAGACTTGATCCAGAAGACACTGCAACACACATTCTCCTATCGAATCTTTATGCGGTGAATGGGAGATGGGAGGATGTTGCAGAGATGAGAAGGAGGATTAGAGGTTTAGCTTCTGCGAAAGATCCAGGATTGAGCTGGATTGAAGTGAACAACAACATACAAGTTTTTTCCTCTGGAGACCAGTCTAATCCAGAAGTATTTCAAGCGCAAGATGAATTACACAGGTTAAAGAGTGATATGTTGTATAGATCATCATTCATTGAACAAGATCAATTCCTTACAAGACTTGTCTGTTCTGAATAAGAGTTGTTCAAAGAAAGTGTCCTCATTTCCATTCTAAATCATTTGTGCAGTAACTGTAATAACAGAGTAGAAAGTAACAACGTAAAAGATCTTAGAGCTCAAAAAAACACAAACTTTCTCTGTTTTCTAGTTTCAAGTACACAAGTTCTAAAACGACCAGACACACTAAGAGTAAGTGATCACTAAAGATTGACAGAACCAATAGAGAGACTAATAAAAGGAAGATATCGAAAACCCTCTCGTAAAGACGGAAGCTTTATGAAAAGTTCCTTCATTTGAGTGAGTTCCCTGGTGTCGTGATCGAGAGATCCGGCCACGCAAAGTACTCACCGGGGACGAACCCACCACCGGCGTTGCTGCTCTCTAAGCCCTCGAACTGCCACGAGGCTGGTATCGGAACCGCGTGATGACCACCGTTACTCCCTACATTCGTCGTCGCAGAGTCACCCACAGTTGAAAACGGCCACACCGCTCTTCCAAATCCAAAGCTAACGTCATCAAAACCCGACCCGAGTCCGATTCCAAACCCGCCGATCCCGATAACCGATCCGGATCCATGCGTTGCCGTCGCGGCGTTGGCGTTTTGGTTCAACAGAGAGGTGAAACTGCCGCAGAGAGATAAAGCACTTCCCTTTCCGTCATTTTCAAGTGGAGCGGTTACGGTGTGGCTAACGCCGTTAGAGCCAGGCGAATGAGGGAAGAGAACAGGCGTCGCTTGTAACGGAACGCTGCGGATTCCGGCAGATGAGGTAGAGACGACGACGGAGGAGGAGGCTGAAGAGGAGCAAGTGCGGGAGCGTTTCGCGGCTTTGCGAGTACCGCCGCCGATTGGAATGTCGCGGAGAGTACCGCCATGAGTCCAGTAACGGCGACAGGACTTGCAGAAGTGACGAGGCTGAGAGAAGTTGTAGTTGTTGTAGTAACAGAACTTGGTGTTGGTTGAGTCGCAGCGAGGACAAGGGATTTGCCCTTGGTGCTCAGTGGTCGGTGGAATCCCTGTTGTCACGCCGTGAGGTCTCATCGCTATCCTTCGTGATTCGCCGGAGTCAGACGTCGTCATGGCGGAGAAGAAGAAAAAAATGGTTTTTTTTAGAAAGGGGAAGAAGAAGAAGACGCGGGAATGAGAGCTTTGCTTTCTTGTTTATGTTTGGGATTAAAGGTTGAAACTTTTGTTGCGAGGGGAGTGAGATTTGGGGAGTTTGTTTGCTTTTTTATGGAGGAAACATGCGCAGATAGAAATGGGGATGGTGAAGAAAGTCAGGCTTTATTTGACAGAGGGTGTTGGGTTGATTCGAAGCCACGCCCTCTCTCTCTCTCTCTCTCTCTCTCTCTCTCTCTCTCTCTCTCTCTCTCTCTCTCTCTCTCCCCTCTTGTCTCAGTCTCTCTCCCCTCTTGTCTCAGTCTCTCTCTATTGTCTTTAAAATTTGTCTTTTTATGAAATTATTTTTACTAATTTTTTTTTTTTGGAATTGTTGAGTCGGCTATATGAATTATTGTGAACAGTGTTGGTTCTGTTTCCTCCCTAAGTCACTATGAGTCGGCTCACTTCATTACGTAGGTGGCTCTTCTTTTAAAGTTTTCAGTTTGAAACAATGAATCATTTCTACATTATTCTCTATCCATCTAAAACAAAACAAAAAACTCACATCTTTAAAATCTCAAAAATGTTTCCACTGTGATGGAATGATAGGTACTATTAGACTTTTTAAATATGGAAATTTTTTTAAGGGAAACCAAAAAAAAATGTAACTAAATGCCGTTATGAAAAATATCTTTGAAATATTTGACTGTCGCAAACAGTGCTATTGGTTAGGTGAATAGTGTGCCACACTAAACGTTTTAGTTGACATATTTGAGAGGTTGAGGTTTATATGAAATGAGTTCAAAACGTAAATTTTCTATTCAAAAACTTCTACGAGGTGATAATTCATAGTCGTTGCTCTAGGATTACTAAAATCTTTGTTACCTATATTTTCGGGAAAACATCATGATACAAATTTTTAGTCTAGTCTTCATTATCTATATATTTTATTATGATCTTTACCAACCTTATAAATCATTTTGACAACAAAAAAAAGAAGCAATTATTGTACTTATTTGTCTAATAATGTTAAAATTTAGTCATAGACACATGGCTTTATGTTTAAAGTTTTTTAACAACAATCAAAACAAATAATAATGACATAATTTATCTCTTGTGGAAAAACATATACATGTGGAAACAAAAAACAAAATGATACGGAAATGATGCAGCGGTAGGAGACTATTGAGCTTATTTATGTACGGTCAGTTCCCAGTGATTCTACAATTATTATCTCTTAAACGTTTTATTTACTTATTATTCAAATTTCATGTTCAAACATGATAAAATTATAAAAAAAACCATACAACCTAATTTGTTCGATAATTTGTAATACTAACGCCATGTTTAGATATAGTAATAATTTAGGTATTTTAAAAATAAATTATACGCGAATAATCATATTTTCTTACTCGAGTGATTGACTTATAATATAAGCTCATTAACAATCAATATCATAAGCGTAATTCTTCGACAAGGGACACGTTTTTCTATCATTTTCATTAGATTTTAACTTTAAAATGGATAATTGGATTTATTGTATTACTTTATATGTGACGAATTAAATTATAGTAATTGTTTTTTTTTTTGTGGGATCACGAACGCAGCTATTGAAATTAAAGTCCAAAAAATTGATCTTGTTTCATTGTTCGCTGTCTACAAAAAGACAATATAGTAAGTAATGTACCGAAATCCTTTTGTTTGGAGATTATTCTTTTTGAAACACTTCTTTTTTTATTTATTCAAAGGTTAGAGTACAAAAGTTTTCGATGTTTCTAATTAAAATGGTAAGGGCGGTGGACACTGCTTTCGTGTTTCTTCAGTAAAACGCTAATGTTAATGGTATCACAAGTCTAACAAAATGATCAATTATATCATTAAAATTACGTGGTAAAATTATAATGTTTTTCTTTGATTTTGACAGGGGAATCAGAATCTATGTTTATGTTGACTAACTGTTTGTATCGGAGTTTGATTGCTCAAGAGGACCACATTAATCCCTCATACCAAATCTATGCAATAGATATATCATTATACAATTGAAAGTTAAAACATGGGACAACAAACATTTTTTTTTTTTAATAAAACAAAAAACAAATAATACTTACATGGTACAAAAACAAACATAACCCTTTCTAAAGAAAATAAAGAGTATGACAATATCGTCTTGTAAGTGTGACAAATGAGGATGTGATCTAAAGTAATGCAAGCAAGAAAAATACGGTGATGCATTTTTTTCTCTAATACAAAATTAATACAGTATCTATTTTACCATATATATTTCAAGTAAAAAAATATGAGAAAATTTATAAAAACTGTGACGGAGGGAATCGGATTCGGGAGACCGCAATCAGAGGAAATGTGTAATAATAAAATCTTCACGCCTTGTCCCAACCCTTCCCATCATTCTGTCCCTCTCCGCATATCTCGTTCACTTCTCTTCTTCTCTCTTGAATTATTATTATAAGTTCTTTTCTTTTTATATATATATATAATAACGATTTTGCAGAACTTCAAGAAAATACCCTACAAAACATAGGAAGTGATTAAGACAAATGACAAATCCGACGTTTTCTTTAAAGTAAAGTTTTCATACTGGTCTGGTCAATACGTGTATATAAAGGGAAAATGAGTTACAAAACAAACTTTACAAAAAAATACGTAGCAAAATGGGGAGAGAGAGAGAGAGTACGTAAAAGAACACGGTCAAAGAGACAAGAGTTAAGCTGTCGGGTCGGGGTCGAAGGAGGTGGATAAGCACGCGCAGCCGGAGGAAGATGATATGACCCACACATGAACCACCATCCAAATCAACGACTTATCTTTCTCTCTCTCTCAAGTCGCTTTCACACCCAAAACAATGAAGAGAGAGAGAGAGAGAGAGAGAGAACGCAGAGAGGTGTAGTTTGTGTGTTGTAGTGTGCCATATGGGACGATGTGTCCTAATTGTATTGCTGTCCTTTCGTTGTCGATAATTCGGGTCCGGACCGGTCCTTTCAGATCATACCACTGACACCTCCCTTATTCTTCTCTCTTCTTCTTCTTCTTGTCTGTTTCTTTCTTAATTCTCTCTGTTTTCTGATTCCGATTCTCAGCAACCTTTGATCTGAGGGTGTTTTTGTCTTTTGAAATGTGGGTTAGTTTCGTCTTTTCTTGATCACGCCGTGTTTATCTGTGATCGCTTGAGCCCATCGGTCCAATTCAATGTTTTTTTTTTTACCTCAGTTTACCAAATATAAACAAGTATACAACTGATTATTCCCTTTCGTTTTTTTTTTTAAACTTCCTTTGTTTTTCTTTTTGTTTCTTTTTTGGTAAAAGATAAATTTCTTTTGTTCTTTCATACTTTAATAAACCTGAGTTGATCAAATATTAGATTCATTCTTCCATTAAATTGGAACAAGATTACAAATTTGGTTTAAGGTTATAAGTATAACAATGGCATAAAATTACTTATCCAAGAATAAGGTCATAATTTACTATCAGCTACTTACACCCATGACACGCCAAGGGATAAAGTTCAAAGAGGACGAGTTCTTTTCTCATTTAGACAGAGAACAAAAATCCCCACAAATTAACAACTAATAAAATCATTTAACCAAGAACCATAGCTTAAAATTAGTTGTACTTGAACAGAAATGAAATCAAACCACATGAACTCAACTCCAATCCATCTAAAATTTTTAAATCATAAAACATGAACAACTGTATTATGATCTTAACGTACGGTGATATATAAATAACAAAAAAAAAAAGAACAAAAACACAAAGAATGAATCTCACAGTCTTGGAATAGAAATTAATATATAAAAAAGATTTTTCAAAGGTCACGAAGGTGGAGGAGATTAAAGGGAGTAACAAATTTGGAGTCACCGTAGAGTAATTTGTCAGCAATGAGGAGATTAGCAGCTTCGCTAGGATGGTACGGGTCCCAAAACACATGCTTTGACCGGTCCGTACAAAGGCTCGATGTTGGTCCACATGGTAATATCCCCGCCAATCTCCCTCCCGTCCCAGTCCCACAGCACGCCTCACTCGCCGTCCTAAACCCTATACATTATATTTTTTTCACAAGAATCAATAAAACTCTCACAGATCACATTATTTTTTCAATATAAGTTTTGATTCAATGGTAAAATAAATTTTATGTTTTTATTTGTAAAAAAATAGTATATTTGGAATATTATTTTTTCAAATGAAAAATTAGAGGTGACCATTGAAACAAATCTCCTATCTATTTTTAGATAACTCTATTTTTAGAGTAAAAATAGAGTAAATCATTGGAGATGGTCTAAGAACTCATGAATAATATCCCTAGTAAATGAATCCAAACATTGAAGTGCTCACTGGATGTTTTTGAAAGCTCATGGGCCATTGATAAATATTCTTACCATATTCTTTGTAGTTGACAATGAGGTCCATAACTAGATCATAGACGTTTGCATAAACGAAGTGTGCGTCTTTTAGACTATCTTTCAATTCCACGAGCAAGAGATCTTTGAGACGAGCATTGTACTGAAGAGCTAGCTTGTTTGCCAAATCAACACACTGCTTATCATTCAGCTGATTGATGGATCTTTGGTATGGTATGCACCCGATTGGAGCCACATTCCCCACCACAAATTTACGAGCATCCAACACATATAATCTCTAACATTTCATTCCCCACAAAAAATATGTTAATTAACATCAATACAGAAAGACGCATAAAAGATTTTTAATAACCATTCTAACATACCTTAAGTTGATCACGAAGATGGCTAATCATGTCCTCCACAAAACTTTCGGGGGTTTGTGTTAATCTTGCTTGAGCCGCAACAAAAGGGACTAAATAGTTGTTGAGAAAATCGTTTGAACCAATAACTATTGAGAACAGTGATTTCTTCCTGATGTAATCTCTGGCTTTTTCTTCACCCAAAAGCTTATCGAATTGCTTCCTTGTAATGGAAAAATAATCGACTTGTATATCCATTCCTAACCGATTCACCTGTACAGTCAGCAATTTTAAAACGTTATATATATACAACATTCTAATGTACATTTGTGTACACAATCAAACAAATAATTTGAGTTCAAAAACATGGTTGAAAACTTAATTATAAAAATAATTAACTGAGTTTTAACGTTATTTTTTCCCATCAACTAAACGGACGTGACAGAATTAATATACGTTACATAATGTATGCATAGAAGCAAAAACACTTACAAATACGCTTCCAGTAGCATTGAGAATTCCACCACCACCTGATGCGTAATTCACACCATTTAATAATGCTTCACCATTTGCATTTGGTGCTAGATATGGAACTGCATAATTTGGTTGCCCTAGCTTTTCTCCTATAGACAACAAAACAGAATTAGAATAAACATTAGCTTATACCATTATCATAAAATGAAATATTGATTTATATATTTGATTAATGTTTTTATTAGATTACCAACAATGTCACCGATGGTACGACCGTTTGTAAACCGGCCCGTTGGGTTCCCACGGGATGGTTTGAAATCGATGCCATTAGGAGGACTATTGGCTCTAGACAACGTTTGCAAGTAATTGTTATTTCCTGCGTCCACTAGCGAATCGCCGAAAACAAATGACGCAGCTAAGGCGTTTTGGTCTCCTGCGCTAGCTACTCCGGAAAATATTGATCCAAAGAAGAAGAATATGAAGAAAGGGACGAAGAAATTAGCTTTGTTCATTGTCATGAAATGGTTGATAAATATTGATTTTGTGTTTTTGGTGTTGTTTGACACAGAAGACTTTATATAGATAACCATTATGATTGGTTAAGAAGCTAAGAGAAGCAACCTTATGTGTTCGATTTGAAACTGGGTTGTTTAACAAACAACAACCCTTTTTTTTATTGTCAACATGTTTCCAATTTTTTTAAAAATTATCATTACAAAAACAGAGAAAGTTAGGACACCAACATCGTGGTGGTTTATGGTTTAGAAAGTTTGAAAATCATACACCCATGTTTTCGTATCTACTTTCTTACATCATGCTTCAAGATGATCACGAACATATATATTTTTCTTTAACCCCTAATCGGAGAAATAAGAGAGAAAAATACTAAAAAGTCTCGTATAGGGTTCATATTACGTGGACCAGTATTTCTAATTCGACCATCGGGAGTCACCGAGGGTATTAAAATGCAAAATTATTTTTTTTTGTCACTGGAATTTAAATTGAAAACAAAAATAAAAGAAACAAAATTCGCCGTTGCCGGGGATCGAACCCGGGTCACCCGCGTGACAGGCAAAAATACTTACCACTATACTACAACGACACTGATGCTCGGATTTAAACATTTCACATAATATCATTAGTTTTCCTTCACATACTGTATTGTTCTTTGCATGTTATATGAATCTTTTTCCTCAAAATATTCAAAACATCTTACAAGGTTAGTTTAAAATTACGATTTGTATCTTAAATTTGGTTCATTTTATAAGGAAACTGTAGACGTATTCATTAAAAAATTGTACACGTATAAATAAATTTTCTTGAACTAAAATCTTCATCATGCTTGTTGTCTTGTAGAAACCGCTATTTGATGCAGTCTATTATAAAAAAATTAGCTTTATATGATTGATCATAATTTCATACATTCATAGGAACGGGAAAGCTAAATAATATTGAAATTGATAGTTCTCTTTCACTAAAAGGAATGGGAAGGCCGGGACGCACGGATGTTGTCGCAAAGGAAGGGCCTTAGAACTTTTTTTTTTTTTTTTTTTTTTAGAACTTGTATTCTCTCTGAGCTTATATGATTGATGCCCAACAGTTTATCAACTAATGAAATGATGTTTAAAAGAAAAAAAACAATTAACGAACATATTTTACCATAATAAAAAAAAAGTATATGGTTAAAGGATCAATATAGGCACCACAAAAAAGAAAGGGATCAATGTAGGCATGTATGATCTAGCTGATATAATTAACTTTTGAGTTCTGACATATGATTTGTGGTGCATCGTTGATTGCTTCTTCGAAAACCAGGCCGATATCGGATCTACACAGATATTTTATTTTTTATTTTTTTTCGCGAATATTAGGAAAGTAAATACTCTCTAAATTTTTATTTAGTTATTTGGGTAGTTGTTGTTTCGTATTTCGTATTAGGGGGAATGGTAGTTTACGTAGGGTAGTGTAATATTAGGACGAAAATGACCCTGTCTGTATGAGAGATAGAGCTAAAGTCATTCAAAGGAAAACAAAAAAAGTAGTTTCCTCTTTTATGATTTTTTTTGATCTGTCAATTGTTTAATTTCTTGTGTCATCCAAAAAAAAATAGTTAGTTTTTTTCTCTTAATTAAACGGAAAAAAAGATAAGTTCTATTTGAGAAATTTGATAAACAATATCATATGGAGGACTCTAATTAACAAATCTGAGCAAGCGCAAGGGGATGAGAATCCATCTCGGTTTGCGACCACCGAGGGCTCTCATAAGGTTCATTCCGTAGCCATCCATTCTAAATCCGACGGTGACAAGTCCAGTTTTGAAAGTCCCCTAATTGTTCTCTCCTTAATTGCCTCTTGACCAATGACATACCATTTTACTTGAAATCATATCAAAAAGTTGTAAGTCAAATATATATCCTCTAAAATTCCGGTTAAAAGACGAACCGGGACTACATCAAATTGCTTAAATGCTGGTTAGATCATTCTGTTTACATAAACATTTGCGTAGTTCGATGTTGTTTTGTTTAGTTACAAACAAAAACTAAACTAAACTATTTTTTTGGAGCTAATTCTTCCTTGAGCCGAGAAATTAGGAGCCACTATTAATTCAGACGGACCGCCTCGGCGGAGAATTTTCAGACACACGCCACATCTTCACCGATCTATATAAACTCCCACTGTACACGATCCACCGTCTCTCACCAGAAGCCGATTCTTGATTTCTCTCCACCGCCAAACACTTCACCGGACCTGCGTCTCCAGTCAAAACCGAAATGCACACGTGCTCTCTTCCACCACCTCTTCCGCCACCACCGCGTTCTGGTCTCCTCCAAACGCGAATCCCAAGGTCAGCCGAACCACTGAACAACAAATTCCCCGCAGCGACGAGGCAGAGCACGGCTAGTTTATGTCCTTTCAGAACGCCGCCATTTTTCATATTATTGTCTCGCTCCCAAAAATTAACGGTTCCGTCAGATGAACCGCAGTATACTAACGTCGCACTCTGATCTACAGCGATCGCCGTAACGGCGCAGTCTTGTTTCAAAAGCGTTTCCGAGAAGAAATGTTTCGTCTCCTTGGCTTGATCCTCTCTCCTCCACACTTTAACCGTACCATCAGCTGAACCAGTGAAAACCAAACCATCGAAACCCGCAACGACGGCGTTTACTGCGTCCTCATGAGCGTTCACCGATTCCAAACATCTCAGGTCAGAGACTCTCCACACTTTAAACGTTTTGTCCCACGAACCCGAGCTCAAGGCGAGACACGAGATCGCGTCAAGATGTCGAAACCCTTGCGCGCTTGTGCTCGTTCGGTTCCGCCTCGTGAAACTGAAGTAAGAGGAAGGAGCGATGGAGTTTCTGAGGTAATCTCTGAGAATCGGCATCGTACCAACGCGATGGAAAACGTTCGAATCTTTAGACGAGACTTTCCACACACGGATTTTCCCGTCTTGATGTACGGTAAAGATTTTGTCTCCGGCGATAACAATGGCCTTCACCAACCCGCCGTTCGATTTGAAACTCGAGAACTCGATGTGCTTTTTCCAAACTCTTATGTTCTTGGAATCAGATCCTGTGTAGAGTAAATCGCCAGATGTAGCTAAAGAATATATGTGGCCTTCTTCACGGACCAGAGATCCCATGAGAATGTTAGGAGAGTAGTTATGAGATTCTTCCGTTTGCGACGTCGTGGATTTCGCTGCCGACGAATGCGGCGGTTCTACGTCATTGTGATCAACTTGTATGGACCATGGTGATTTGGACAAAGGAGAAGAGGAGCCGTCAGAAGGAGATACATCGACGTAGGTTATGTCATAAATGTCAGGATTTGGATCACTTTCTACTTTCTCTAGTTTTGTAAATTTTTGGCTATTGGTATCTTTGCTTGAAGCTTTATGATGATGCATTTCAAGAAATTTAAAACAAATTAGGCTTCTCGTTATTGGAATTTTAGATTGATTTTCCAATTACGACAAACGTCTAGAAAGAAGAAGAAAAAAGATTGGAGATGAATGACGATGGTGCCTATCTGGAATGTATGGAGTGCTGTACTTCTCTATATATAGTTTCTTCAAAACTAGAACCGTTTATATCGGAAGAGCTTTCCATAGATTTGTTAAGAGATGAATATGAATTATGGCTGTCGGGAAAAAGAAGAAGAACACGAAGTATAGCTTATTCAAATCCAATTTCTTACAATTATTTTATTTATAAATTTCACTTTTTAAAAAAAAAATAAAGAAACCTATTAAGAATCCGAATATCTTGTTGCTCCAATGGTAGAATCCCACTAGGGATTCTTAATTTATATTTTAAAAAATAATCTTAAATTAATTTATTTTAATAACTGTATTAAAAGAAATATGAAATACATGAGTAATATTTCATAAATATTATTCTTGCTCTGTTTCAGAATCTGAACTCAGGTTCCACGTCCATTGCACACGTAATTTTTTCTAGGAGAGACTTGTTGAATATCTGTACATAAGAGTCGATTCTTGAACAAAAAAGTGGATAAGCATAGTTTATTATTACTTTTTGGTTAAGAACCTTTAATAAAAAACCCTTAACATCCCCATTCCCCCAATAGAAATGGTAAGTAAATTATTCGAGAAAACCCTTCATAACAAACAAATATTTTATAAAACTAATTTAGAGAAAAGTAATCTCTATAATATTATTTGAAAAATCAATTTGTCGTATTCACATTAATTTTCATAATAATCAATTACATATGTATCTTGGATAAATTTAAAATATTATCTTTTTGCCATTATTAATTTTTTTCTTTTGTGCTTAATAAATTTTTCCAAATCACATATATCAGTATATCACTACAAAAGGAAATTTTTATAAAAATAAAACAGTAAAACGTAGTATTATTAACTCACATAAAAGAGTTTGTTTCTCAAAAATAATATATATATATATTATTTTAAGAAATAACAAACTTAGATTTTTAATAAAGTTAAACCCAAGTTATCATATTTTCTCATCATCGTTAATATTTTATCTCCATGATGATATTAAAAATCAATAAGTATTTTTATTAAAAATAATAATGATTTTGTGATATAATATCATATTAATACCAATATACTAATTTGTTTATACCAATAATATTAACAAAATATTTAATAACATTTGATGTACTAATATTTATACCAATAATACCTATTTTATTTTGTAAACTTATAATAATTTTATTAATAGTTTATGTACTGTTTTTAAAATATCTAATTATAAAAATTTATACCATATTCATGAATCATTTTTATCAAAAAATTTAAAAAGACAAATTATTTTTAAATTTACATAATCCAATGATCTGATATTATGTTTTGAAGTTATTTTTATATCATTACCTTAATACCAAATAAAAATTCAAATAATATGAGATCAAAACTTGAAATTATAATTTGACTGATCCAAACCGAACAAAACCAATCTAATGGAATCAAATTTTTTAGCTTTCGGTTATCACTACGTGATCACAAACTTTCAAATATTATCAAATTTACTTATGCAATTCCAAACCAATGAACATTATAGTTTTTTCTAATTTTTTCACCCAAATTACATATATTAAAAATATATAAAAACTATGAAGAAATGTATACAAATATAAGATAAGAAACTAATGTAATTAACAAAACTAATCTGAATGTACCATAATTACAATTATGGATGTCAATTAGGACCAAAACCCTAAACATGACCAGCTCCTAAAAACTAAGTTTTTAGATTCATGTTGTCTGGGTTTTGTATGACTGGACTTAAGACAGTTGAAAATCTCCAAAATGAATATTTTAATCAAATTATAAATTTATTTGAAAATTTTAAAATATGAAATTTTTATATATTGTTTATTGATCAAAATTTAATAATATATATATTTTTTTTTAACTATAGATTATGATGAATATTTTGGTGATAAAGATTTAGAAAGATTTTAATCTAAACTCGGTTAATTAGATTTAAAACAGTTTGATTTTATCTGATAATACAAACTAAATGAATTTTATTTGAATTCATTTGATCAAAAAAAAATTCAATCATATTAGATTTGATGAAATATGTTAATGATTATTGTAATTTAAATCTGTTTTATAATTATTTTATATTTATATTTATTTTATTTTAAAAAACTATTTAGTTATTTTAAAACCCAAAAAACCATTCTTTTCAATCGTATTAGATTTGATGAAAACTTGTTAATGATTCTTTAAATTTAGATATGTTTTAATAATTACTTTTCTTTTATATTTATTTTATTTTAAAAAATTGTATAATTATTTTAAAACGCAAAATAGCCACAGAACAGTTTGGACTGTTATGATACAGACCCAAACAAATTTTGAATCGTCTTATTGTATCCTTGGCATGTGCAGGCAGTGACAACTGGGGGAGCCCACTTCACCACAAGTAGCCATGTCCACCACACCACCATACAAGCATACAGCTCGGGGAGTCCATTTCATATATTATATATTATATTATATTATTTTATATAACATTTTATTTTATTTAAAATATTATTTTTAATTTAAACAAATGGAATGTCACATTTAAAAAATAAAATAAATTAATCTTTCATTTTAATATATTTTATATCAAATAATTATAATTTGTAAAATTTGATTAAACAATCAGTAAAAAACTATTACAAATATTTTTAGAATTTTCATATTTATAAAGTTATCCAAGAATTTTATTTATTTTGTTAAATATTTGTATTTAAATTAAATAAAAAAAATTAAAAAGGTAAGATCCATTATATTTGGGTTGTTTGGATATATATTTATGTATTGTACAGTTTGAAATATGTTTTTTTTAAAAAAAAATTTTTTGTCAACAAAAGCTAATAAATATTGTAGAGATTCTTTCATCCAATTCGGTAACATCGGACTGATGTGCTCCATGACAGTTGCGTAGCTCCGAGCTCCACGTGTGAGTTTGTCTGCTATGGTATTTTGTTTCCGTGGGATGACAGTTATCTTAAGCTTTTCGAAACAAATTTTGCAGTGCATGTATTCCTCTAAATGAATTGCAAATGCTGGCCACTCTTCCGGTGAGTTTATCATCTTCACCACATCATGACAATCTGTTGCAAAAACAACTTTTTAAAAAAATTAGCCTAACAGTTTTAATATTCTCTTTATATGTATGATAAACTTCAAAGGTAAATGCCACATAATTTTCACTGTTTGAAAATATTTTTAGTAAAAATAATTTTGTTTTTTATAATTGTCTTTAATGAATTTTTAGCAAAATCATTTATATTCAACATGTAATATAACATATAAATAAATATATTCTATAATGTTTCTTGTTTCAATAATATAGATCGTATACAAATTGATACATCCATAATACATTAATATTTAATAATGAAGAAATTCAAATACAGATCAAAAATACATAACCAACATTAAGAAGAATAATGGAAACACGAAGATGTTTTCGATACCAAAACTTTAATCACCCAAAGGGTTAGTAGATCCATATCGTATACAAATTGATACATCCATAATACATTAATATTTAATAATGAAGAAATTCAAATACAGATCAAAAATACATAACCAACATTAAGAAGAATAATGGAAACACGAAGATGTTTTCGATACCAAAACTTTAATCACCCAAAGGGTTAGTAGATCCATTTTATTCCTTTTTTAGAATCAATCTCAAATGATAAGATTGTCGTTCTTAACTACCATTTTTTAGATAAAACTTCATAATTATATAATATTGTTGACAGAATTTAGTATTTTCTTTTGCATTAATATGCCGATTCTTCATGAATATGCTATATTTGGATCCTAAATTCACAAGACACCATATAATTATTTGGAATTTAAACTCCTCAGTCTTTTTCTTTAACTGAAATTGTATATATCAGACATTATGAAAGATTAAAAGATGGTCATGGTTCTAGATTAAACTAAAACATCAACACACTCCAACAGTTAGAGATGTTAGAATAGATAAACTGAATCTATGTAAACTCGATTTTATTTAGGCTTATTCCATTTAAACCATGAATATTTTAAAATTCATTTAATTTAACGATTTCATAGGCTGTCCTAAATCCACTATTATCACATTAAGCTATTTAAATATATTTTAGCTATATATGATTTTTTATTTTATTTTAATAATGATGTAGTCACATGAGTAATTTTTTTTCCTGAACAAATAAACTCAAATAGTAAAATTTTGAGAAAACTTTTACCAAAAAATATTTTCTACCAAAATATATTTATTCATGTTTTTGTCAAAAATATATTCCACAATTTTCCGCCAACAAAAAAATAATTATACGTTTACCTTTTAAAAACGAACCAAGAATCAAATGCCTCCAAAAGCGGAGGAAGTCACTTGCCAAGCTAAGACCCTAATCGAAACTAAGATCCTAACACATGCCATGGTATGCACATATTTCTCCTATGATTTCAGATATGTTACCAATACTCTTCACACTGCGTCAACAAAATAAAAAAATTGATAATGATGGCCTCCGGTGAAAGCATATCGCGATCTTTACCACCATCAAAAAGGAAAAAAAAAACTAGTAGAAAAAAAGAAATTTGAAACCAAAAATGAAATTCTACAAAACTATTAGCAAAAGCCGACGGCCCCAAACAGCAAAACAAGTGAAGTTAATATTGCTTTTTTGATTGCCTATTATAGAAACACATTTTTCATGGTCTGAACTTTGAAGTACATTACTTCTGAAAAATCTGTTAAATTAAAAATGAAATTTTCAAAACTAACAGAAATTCTGTTAAAGTAATAAAAGAGTAACTTTAAAAATCAAAGAGATAATGTGGAATAAACTGCAATATCAAAAGGTTGCATCATCATTGCAATCTTCTTGATTTTTATATACTCCATTATCATTTTAATTCAAACTGATAAAAGGAATCATTATATATTGTTATAGAGAGCAGAAGAAATCTACATTATCAAATACGATTTGGACCGTTTTTACATGTTGAAAATTTGAACAAATTTGAGCAACGCGTTGGCTATTGGTAAACTATTACACAGACATAATAACGGTAGTGAAACAAAAAAGAGAGAAGAAAACATAAAAGAGTACCATGTTCATTAACCAAATCACCAAGAGTCAAAGACACACATGTTTCTCACATGATACGAATTTGTCTACACCACTCTTCTTCTTCTTTTTGTTGGTATTTTGCTCATGCAATAACTCTGCCAAAGGCTCAATCTTCTTCACCAAATTAAATTCTTCTCTTCTTCTTCAGCAAACATTTTCCAAAGTTGCGTTTCCACCTTTCATCAATCAGTGCTAAAATCGAGCTTACAGAGGAGAAGAATGCGTCTACCATCACAAGCCAATATTTGATCAAGTCCTACCACGGAAGAAGGCGACGGTGTGAACTGAAAAAAAATCTTGCTTTGCATCGCACCAGGTTGGATACGAACCCATGAATACCCACTTGTTAGCTTTCAAGTCGTACACATGAACCACTCGGTCGTCACCTTTCTCACACAACACTAAACACTTGCCGTCGTAAGCTTCTACGTACCAATTTTTAAGCCTCTTTTTGTCCATCACTCCGTCCCGGATCTTCTTCACGAGGACCCACTTGGGATCACTGAGAATATTCCCGAGGGCAAAAACGTAAATAACTTCCTTCGTTGCAGATATCAAAGTCAGCCTATCATCTCCGGCGGTGAATAGCGTTTTCGAAAATCCCTGAGGGAATTTGACCGGGATCAGTCGTGCTTGCTCTGTTTCGGGGTTGAAAGCTAGGATGCTTCCGTCGTTTCTTAACCAGTGAAGAGATCCGTGGATATAAACAGGATTTTTCATATAGTAATCGAGATCGCTTGAGCGGCAAGTAATCATCGTTTTCGAACATTTCCATGAGTTTCCGGCGTAGATCTCGAAACCATAACTCGTTTCATTGTTCTTTACCATCTCGAATATGTATACGATTTTGAAACTCTGGGTGGTTCGATCAATTTGATTAACTGCGAGCCCGAGTTGCTTTTTGTTCTCCGGGCGAAGAACTTCTTGATGACTAGTGAAACGCATCATTTGATAAGAGTGATTCAAATATCGAAACTTCTTTGTAAGGGGATTTGCGACACATAGACTATCATCAATGTGAAGTAGAAGAAGGCCAGAGCAAACTCCCAAAATATGACACTTTAATAAGAAATCTTTGAGTTTCAGTGACCTAGAACCGCCGTGAAGGTGGTGATAGCAGAAGGAATGTGAGCCATAGGCGGAGATATAAAGCAAATCGGATGGGATTCGAGGAAAGTATTCAGATTCAAAATACGGGTCTTTTGTATGCGATTGGAGGAATTTGTTTGTGCAACGCATCATCACCAGAGCTCTGAGATCTATCATGAAGAGAACCTCGTCCAGGAGATGCCCAGGTAAGCCGTCCATTAGAAGAGAAACTAAGGTCTTTGCTTACTTCTTTGATGTAATTATTTTTTTCACTCTGATTTTGTTGTTTATGATGGTAAGTGTGTATGCGTTTATATAGGGTAATTGTTGAATAGCAATTCCAACAAGCAAACATATTTAGCAATATATCACTTTTAGTAAAAATGGAAAGATCTAACTAAAATTTATGAAAAATAGATTTCTTAGAATTTGGTAAGAATTTGTTTTTCCAAATCTCTTCTTATTATATCTACTATTTGTAAAAATCTTTCTAAATTGAAGCTTATTAGATCTATTATTTGTATAAATTCTTTTGAATTTTACTTATTAGATTTATTATTTATACATTTTTTTTTCAAATTTTCCTATATTATAAATAAAGACTTTATCAATAAAATCTATTAAATAAGATTTGATGGGATTTGAGAGATATTTTTTAGTTAAAAGTTAATGAATAGAAATACCACATCTTATGATGGTATTTGATTTTTTTTTTTAGTTTCCATCTTAGAAAAGTAATAAAAAATTTAAAATAGTTTTAAGAAAAAATATATATTTTGAAATGAAAAAATATTTACTGAAAATGAAAATTATTAACAAAAAATATAGTAGAAAGTTTCTATTGAAAAAAATAAATCTTACCAACTCAAAAATAAAATTTTATTTTTATTTTTATTTTTTTCCAGAATCACTAATTTAAAATCCCAACAAAATCCTCAATATCTTTAAAATCCTACCAAAACCACAAATTTAATCCTCAATCATTTAAATTCCATTTTTTTAGAACTTCCAAATGCTATCATATCACCAATTTAACAAGCCCCCCTATATTTTTAATTACCTATTTTAAAACAAAAATCAAAATCTATGTTTTACTAGTTTATCACAACATATATAATAGTTGATGCTGACTGTTTCTTTTCATTTCAAATATTGCTATTTAATATATCAATATATTTGAAAACAATATAATAGAGAATTTAAAAATAATAAATATTCTAAACAACTAAGCATAAATCAAAATAATTTGTTAGCATTTTAAATATAATATATAAAATTATGAAAATAACTTTTTATAAGAAAAATATTTTTTAAATTTATCAATAAAATTAACTTAATTGTTCAAAATTTAACTGTTTTAATCTATGTACATCTTTTTATTGATAATTTATTGATATTTATAATTAAAATTTTATAATTATTATTTCAGTGAATTTAACTTGTTTAGAAAAAACTAACTTATAAAACAATTTGAATATAAATAAATACGTACACAAAATCAAAAATTAAATTAAATCACCAATCAAGTTTTAGAATAACCAAAATCTACACAAAAATAAAAAAACTAAAATAATTATATGATTATTTAATAATTATGAATTATTTTTATGATTAACGAACTAATAAATTCCAAAATCATGTATCAACTTTTTAAAACTGTTTTATTGTAACTTTTTAAAACTGTTTTATGATTGAGCCACTGCTCGACGGTGGGAGACGGAGTTACCTCTGGACGACGGTGTTTTGGGTTGTTACGAAGCGACGGCGTGAAGCGGAGGTGGGTCGCTCCGACTATGGGTCTCCCGAAACTCTCTTTTTTGGCGGCTGGCTTTCAAAGGGGATGCTGAATTCAAAATTTCTTGTTAACGGAGCTCTTTGAAGACAGGACCTCCATTATAGAAAGTTATTCGACTTTGGACTGCCTTTTGTTTGACTCATGTTTCCATCGGAAAGACACAGGATCCATTTACGGTGTTACGGGAGGATGAGTCTTTGCGGATTCACACAATCCAAATATCGAGTTTTCTGATGGATGCATTATTACGGATTCAAATTCGACGATGACTGGAATTGAATTCGTGCTTAGCTGCATTCTTTGGAATATCTTGATGAATAATTACAGACGACAATAAATTGGCTTGATGTAATTTTGGTTTTTAATGAAACCGATAACGGTTTATCGGAAGATCGTTCTGTTTTTTGGTTATTCTTTGTTCTAATCGTGTATGTGATAGAGTTATTTAGGTTAAGTCTGAACTTTGTTTAATTCCTAGTAGAGTTGCTGAGTTAGATATTCAATTAACTATTTTATACCTTTTGGTAGTGATTCTGACGATTGTTTAACCTGTTTTTAGATATGTATTAGCTTATGATTATGTTTGATTTAGCCTTTGTAGATTTGTATTATCTATTTATATAATTTTTTATTATTAATAGAAAAAGTATTTTGTGTTAAAAAAAAAAAAATTACATGTAGTCCTGCTAAGCAGAAAACGGCAAAGAACAGCTTCATCGCCTTGTGCCGACGTAAGAGACTGACACGTGTTCGTAAGGGTTTGTTGTCGTGAGAGCCTTCTGACGTCGTCTTTGTCCTCTTGCTTTCCCGCTCTGCCTGATAAGGGAATTTGGCTCATATCTCTACCGTTCGTTTCTCTCTTCAAACTCGTTAATGGAGGAATCGTTCGTCACACACACTCACTAAGAAGCTGTATCTGTTCGACTTGAATTCGCATGACGTTCCTTTGCAATTTCGTCCGACGGAGACTTCGTACTCTGTTGCGGACTTTTTCTCGGGAAGAGCCTGATCTTCAGGTCAAATTAGGGCTTACTGATACTCACCTCACACTACGGAATTTTCGATTCGATGTTTCTCAGCTTAATCAGCTCCTCGATGGATCTTCTTTTTCGTTCCAAGGATTTACTGTCGACCACCTGGTTATTCACTTTTCCGTTTGGTCAGCTCCGGCGGTTAAGATCGAAATTCGCGGTGTACATGTCAAATTGTCGGCCAGGTAATAACTTATTCACATCACTCAATTGTTAATTTCGTGTAATTTGGTATCATAGTCAGTAACTAATTAGGGTTTACTGGTTCTCTTCCTTTAGAGGAGAGACGGAGGAAGGAAGCACAAGAAGGATCCGAGCATCACGTGAATCTGTAGCCAATGAGATAAAAAATGTTCTCTCGTCTATTGATCCCGAGGTACACCTATCAATTGCTATTTCCCAATTCTTCATTTAACTCTTGGGATTGATTTTGTTGATCTTTAATTGTACCTCTGTGGTTTGGTGTATTGCCAATTTCTGATTTTACATCGCAGGGATGCTTCTTGCATGAAATTTTGGAAAGGATGATGGATGACACTTCCCAAAGAACTAAGCTCAAGACTTCTTTCTCGAATCTTGTTCTCAGGCAGTTCCGTATTCAGATGGATGGTATTGATGTTCAAGTTTGTTTCCCGGGTTCGAGTGACTTGTTTTGTGTTCTGGAAATCAACGAGCTGAGGAGTGATTCTGAGAATTCTGGGAATCTTAGTTTACTAAGGAGTTCAGCTGCTGCTGTTTTATTCCCTTTGAGCCGTAGTTCCTTGACACTGAGTGGCTACGGTTTCAAGATTGGATATAAGAGGAATAATGATACCACTGACCTTTGTGTATTTGACAGTTTTGTTGTGTTGATGACGTTGCATAATCTTCAACTTACTGATCTGATCGTCCGTGTTTCAGAGTTAAGCTTCTCATTTAGACCCAGTGATCTTCCAGTTTTAATGGGATTGTCAAAGTTATCATCTAAAGATAGGAATTATGTCAGAAATGGACGTTATCTTTGGAAAGTAGCTGCTCGTAGAACTGGCTTGATGATCTCGCCTCACAGTAATTCATTCCATAATTTAGTTACTGCTGTTATCCTCTGGATGCGATACGTGAATGCTTATGAGTATCTGCTATCTTTAGCTGGGTATTCTAGGAAAATGCCGGAGAAATCATCACTTTGGAAAGTTTCAGAAAACAAAAGGCAATTTGTAAATGCAAGACGTAAATGGGAGATGATATGTAATATTGAGAAAGAGCTTCCTGCTGAAGCAATCGCACGGGCGCGGAGAGTAGCCAGATACAGGACTAGCCTGAATTCTCAGAATGCTGATGATGATTATGAGGAAACTTCCTTATATGGCCACTTCAGTTGTTTGTGTAAAATCACCTGGGTTTTAGCTTATATCTGGAGACTTATTAGTAGAACATTCTGGTCTATAGCCTGCTTTCTCTCGTCAAAGAAATTGTTGACCCAAGAACTACAAACTGATGGGAACAATGAAGAAGATTCCGAACGGGTATCTCTTGAGTTTCATGCAGTTGTCAATCTTGGGAGACTTTCTATCACATTTTATCCTGAGAAAATGATTTCAGGTTTGGTTTCATCGAAAGACAGTATAGGACACATGGACTCAAATGTTCTCATTCTTTGCCTTTCGGTTGATGAATTTTTGGTAATGCATACTGTTGGCTGTCTTAATCAGTGCTCGTCTGCTTCCTGTGGGAAACTGAAGGTTGAGTCCTCTAGTTTTATAGAAACCAGTCGTTTCATGAGATCTACAAAAGATCCGAGTACTTCTGCGGAAAGAAGTACGAAGCATACGCGTGAAGATGTGAAAACTATCCTAGAGATGGACCCAGCACAGCCAATCCGACTGTCCAAAACAGATAACAATCATGGCAATGATCGACATGAAGGCATTTTGCATCTACAAAATCTTCTGAGAGATATGTGGTCGAACTGGAACAGCAATTGCTTGAAGTTGGATAAAAGTAACTTTAAAGTTTCTGATAACCCTTGTCTACTCGTTGATATTAAAAGCTGCATGGCATATGAGGATGCTGGTAACCAAGATTCTGGGCTCTGGAAATGCAGCATGGTATTGGGAAAGTTGGATATTGTTATAGAGTATTCATCGCTGTTTTCGATGGCTCTGCTAATTTGGCAGACACAACAGTCACATAGCTTATTTGTAGCCGAAATTACTGGAGAGGTTCATTCAAGTTCTTTGGTAACAGGTGGTATTGATCCTGAAATGGCTAGTTCTGATGAATACGGGATCTACAGAAGAGTTATTGAACTGTCTTTGCATAAAGTTCATCAAGAGAGACAGATTCAGGTTGGCATACTTGTTGGTGGTCCACAGGTCAAATTGTCGGTGGAAAAGGCGGAAGAAGTGGATGCTTTAATTGGCCAAAAAGATCTTCTTTTATTTGATTTCCATGATCTTGAGTTTGTTGTCTGGCCGACTTCAAAATCTGACGTGATGCCATTAAGGCTGTTTCAAGGGCCTGACAACACAATATCAGACAGGCCTTCGCTTCAGGAGCTGGGGCTAAGTGATACTGTGATTCCTAGTTATGAAAAATATGTTTCTCAAGGATGGAATTCTCTTTCCTCACACCTAGGGTTTTCTGGTTTTGATTGTTCTTTCTGCAAAATGGCAGAAAAGAAGCGGAGTCAATTTTTTGTATTGAGACCCGTAACCATCTGCTTTTCATCCTTAAGGTGTGTAGACTTTATTCTTATATCAAATGATTCCCTTTTAATCATTGGTGAACCTTTTTTGCCATTTATTGCGACATATGTGCTAGACTAAGGTAAACATTGTTTTTGGTCTCTCTGCTTGATACATCTTTTGCTTGTCATGTCATATGAGAATTGTTTGATCACATAATTAAGCGCTGAATATTGATAGATAGCTGCATCTCCTCCCCAAATTATAGGACTGAGTTTAGATGATTCGTTGAACTTGTTAGTGTATGTCCATTATATATTTCCAAGCTCCGGTTACGCTACATCAAAGTAAAGAGAGTCTTATCCAGGGCAATCTTGCTTTCTGTGGGAGCTAATTATCCGTTTCCTCTTTTCATGAGTTTTTGTATTTATTTTTTCTGTTTTCTTTTTATGTTATAGTTTTTACTTTTCTTCTGAGAATCATTATTTCATATACCACGACTTCATTATGCAATCAATTATTGTAAATTGATAGCAGCCATCATTTACATTTTGCAATTCCATCTGAATCTGACAGAACTGCAATCTATTGCAGAGAGCATGTTTATTCCTTTAGCGAAGCTACTATCGATTTCTCAACTGGTTTGGATGTTTTGGTGCTGGGACTGATTATTGTATCAAAAACGGATGATTTCAGTGCTTACTTTCAGGTAAGAGAGGCTTTCTTGGCAGTTTTTACTTTTCACGTCTTTAATCTGCATAGTATTTGGAAAATTAGATTCCTACCGACTTTATATTTTTTTTTTTGGTAGTTCATATAAGGCTCAGATGCTCGGAAGCATGATTATCATATCCCGTTTTAAACGTGTGCCTTCTGTCCTTGCTTATGGCATTAATCTTTGTCAGTAAAACAATATGATAAAAACGGCTCTATAGTAATGTACTCTTCTAACCCAAGTGACTAATTTCTGGATATAGACTTGTTGCTAACAGATATTATCAAGATGCCTAAAGGATTTATATATATGATGTTAGACAAGATGCAGATTTTCTATGATTTGGCGTTCTGTGAGAAAGATATCCTTTTAGGCTTTCTCAACGTTGGACATGATGCTCAACTACTTATGAGTTCCTCAATCTAAATGAACCTGTCCTTGTTCTTGTTCGGTATTAGATTCTGATCGTACCATCTAAATAGCTTCAAGATCCTAATTTACGTTTTAGATTATTAAAAAGCATGCTAGTAAGTTTTGTTATTTTGTACCAGATGCTTCTAAGCTTAGTTTCTGGGCTATCCCGTGGTTTGAGCGGCTCTAACTCTGCGGGTCATTCAATAGGACAAGGCTTTCTCAGGTCTGACGCAGTGCATGTGGAACATGAGATCGAGAAGACTTTTTGCAAAACTCTTTTTGCAGTTAAAGCGAACATTAAGGTGAAGGCTATAGATGTGATATTTGATGTTCCTGCAGCAGACGAAAAATTTGAGAAGCCTGCGGAGCTAGCTGATTCGAGAATCTGGTCTTCTGTCCAGGAAGTATGCGCTGAATTATCTTGTGAAGAAGATAGGTTTTTAGTCAATGTTGATTTGTGTGAACTCCAGTCTATACTCTTCAGATGTAGGGATAATATATGGAAGAGTTATGGCAACTTTATCACAGAATCTTTGCCGTTCAGGTCACATGATATCTTGTTTGAAGCATATCTTTCTAGCTGCATATTGAGTGTGTGTATGGATTGCTCATCAGCTCGAGGGGACGCCTCTTATATGGCTAATTATTCTCCAGGAAATGCATCCACAGCAAATGAACCTACTACAAATAGAGTTCAGGTTCAGAGAGAAGTGGACCAGTTGGACACTGCTACGGACTCTTCACTAACCGACTCGACCCCTTGGATAAACATCGATTTAGCATTGACTGACTTACTTGTAGCTAGGTTCTCGACAAAACATGTCTTGGTTGAAGTTCGTCGGTCAAGTAACTTTGTAACATCGGTCTCTATTGGGAGAAACTTTCAGTCAATTTCCTGTAAAGTCGAGGTAAATAATAAACACTGCTTGCTTTATTTTACATCTTGACTAGCTCTAGACGGTGCATGAAGTAACTTGGCATGTTGTTGGCAGGGTGGTCTTTTTGTCCTTGAACCAGAGGCCTTGGTAGGGTTAATTCATGGTTACTCCGCGTACCTTTATTTCATTTCAAATAAGATGTCAGTGATTCAATCTTCTGCGCCAGTTGTTGAGCAAGTCGAAGCTGTATCAGGTGTCAGTGAAGTTAATATTCCTTCTCAACAAGCAAATTCGTACCTCGTAGAAGCGTTTTCTTTAAATGTCACCCAGTTTTCACTGGGTTTTGTCTGTGTTGATGAATATGGTAAGCTGTACTATCGTTATCCACTTATACAACGTTTAAAATTAAATTTCCAAAGAAATGATAATTGCTTATATTGCAGGAGGTATAAGGGAAATTGTTCTGGAGATCACTCTCCATAGTTCCCTTCATTCAGCAGGCAGAGAACAGAAGTTTCTATGTGAAGTTTCTCGCCTGTCAGTTCTTTCTAAGATTCTTGAGAGCGTGGAAAATGACATAAATATTACACAATTTTCTTCTCCAGCATTTAGTGAATCTTCTTCTTTTCTGTCTGGTGCTCCTCTTGAAACATCATTTCAGCGAAGGGATGTAATCAGTTCAGGTGATAGCACAAGTGCTTCAGGAGATTTTAGTGGTCTAAGAGAATTTTCTACAAACAGCAATTTAGAGGAAGAATTTAGCTCTCGGTATAAAAACTATATTTTGGAAGACCTACGTGTCTCTGCATCTGTGAAGAAGCGAGAAATTACCGGTCACCAGTTTAGCCAGGCCTGGGAAGGCGGTTGTTCTGTTCTGGGATTCGATATAACCATTTCTCTGTCAGAATTGAAGGTATAATTCTTTTTGGTCTAGTTATCAGGTTTGGAATACATATGTAAACGGTTTTGAATATTCCTTATGTGTTCAGATTCGTATACTTCCTAATACTCCTGTTTGCTGGCCTATCATGTGCTGTTACGTCAGATGGTCCTTTCAATGCTTTCATCCTTTTCTGCATTACCTGGAAAAGAAAACACACATGCTTCTTTAGAAAGGCCTTCGTTCAACAGTGAACCGGAAAGAAGTTTCGAGTCTGTAGTTCCTGATGGTAAGTAGGTATATCAATATTTTAGTCATTTATAAAAAAATTGGGTTCTTTCTCCTTAATGGAAAATTGATATATGTATAGGAGCGATTGTTGCTATTCAAGATATACACCAACATATGTTCTTCACGGTGGAAGATAGAGGGGACAAGTGTGTTGTGGCTGGTACCCTTCATTATTCTCTGGTCGGAGAAAGAGCTCTTTTCAGGGTATGTAAGTTTAGTATGAGAACAAGAAGAACAGAGAGAAAATTATTAGTATTCTTTGGTTGTTAGACTAAAAATCAGGCGAGCTACCTTTTTATTTGTTTCCCCTGCTTTTTCAGTGAGATGATATCCCCTAGAAATTTTGAATTCATGTGCAGGTCACCTACCATCGCCATCAAGGATGGAATTCATCCATATTATGGTTCTCCTTGACATCTTTGTATGCAAAAAACAATAAAGGAGAGCCATTACGGTTAAACTATCATTCAAGATCAGATATTGTTAACGTCTCTGGACTTTATGACAATGCACCAACACTCTTTCGGGCATCTTTTGGCGAATCCGAAAATTATAAGGGTGACATTGACTGGGAGACATACCGTAAATTGGTAAAAGATTCATTTTATCTCGTCAACAAGAAGGGTGATTCAGCTGTTGCATTTATCGACGGTGTTCCAGAATTTGTCCGGAAGCCAGGAAATCCATTCAAGTTTAAAGTGTTTCGTGAAAGTCTGGCGACTCGTAATATTACATCTGTGGTACCTCCTGAGATCCATGATTCTGAAACGCAATCTGTGATGAACTCTTCTCTTCCTTCTATTTCCGTAACAGTTGATGGCATATCTCTGACCATTGTTCATGAACTTTCAGAAACAAGGGACAGATTTCCCCTGTTTCGTGGTTCAATCAATATGACTCAGCTAACTTTACAAATGCTATCTGCTAAAGCCAGGATTATGAGCACAGCGAACCTTTTAGTGCTGTACTTTGATGCTCAGACAAACCAATGGTGAGAAGTTCTCTTTCCCCGAGCTCTTACGATGGTGTATTCCCTGTTTTATGCATTTTCCTCGCCTATGTAAAATTTCCGTCGGCAATGGTTTGTTTTTTTCTTCTGGAGTAGGCGGGAATTTATACATCCAGTTGAAGTTAGTGCTTTCTACCGTTCAACTTTTCAGACTCAGGATCTTAAAAATAGTATTCAAAAAGTACCTACCCATCTTTACTGCAGAATTGGAAAGGTACTTAAAGCTTCTTACTGCATTTTCCATGAAGTCTTAGAGCAATATAACTCGTTACATATTTTTCCCCTCGCATGTGCAGTTGGAAGTCTTTGTAACCGAGCTGTCATTGGATATGCTCCTTTTTGTGCTTGGAAAACTGGAGGTTGCTGGTCCATTTACTGTGAAAACCTCCGTTATTCTTGCCAATTGTTGCAAGGTTATCGTTTCCCTGATTTCTGTCCACTGCTTTAATGGATTTCGTACTTTTTTTTCCTTGATATAACCATGAAGAGAATTCGTCTTTTCCAGATAGAAAACCTCTCTGGCCTTGACCTCACTTGCCGTTTCAATGAGAAACAGACTGCCACAGTTGGTAGGAAGCAAACTGCTTCGGTTTTTCTTCGGTAACTCCTTGGTCCTTGAATGCTTTGTTTTATTCTACAACAGGAAGATGCATGTGTTTATGCTTCGTAGTGAAAGCGGACAATGTTTGGCATTCTCTTCACTAGATTGCTGATTAACTTTCTCTCCCATTTTTCTGATTAGTGTAGTTCATACTTTTTCTTAACACATAAGTTGCAGAAGAAAAGTACTAAATTAAGACTAATCTTTTTGTACTAACTGAGAGTGGAGAAACACGTTCACTTCTGCTTTTAGATAACAAAGTGAATGGCAGATCCCTAATCGTGTGTAACGTCTTTCAAAGGCATTCAATGAACCATCAACCAGAAGCTTCTCCAGTGGCTGCGGTCCAGCTATCTTCTGGAAATTTCGTAACTTCTTCTATTAATGTTTCTTTGTTAGAAGCCAGAACACTAGCTTGGAGAACAAGGATAGTATCACTCCAAGGTACCTTGATGCTTTTCACACCTATCTGTTCATGAGTTTTCCACCAAAATACGCATACGTTGCAGCCACTGCTGAACTTTATTTGTGTTTTCTAGATTCGAGGAGTCATCCTGGACCGTTTGTTGTTGTTGATATTAAGAAAGGACTTGAGGTATGTTTAAGCTGATTCTCATGGTTTTCAATAAGATCATCTAATAATTAATGCCAACCAATGAATGCAATTTTTCCTTTGTCCTTTGCATTTGACTACAACCTATAGGATGGTTTATCGATCTCAGTTTCTCCTTTGACAAGGATTCATAACGAAACTAGTCTTCCGATGGAGATCCGTTTCCAAAGATCTAAGCAGAAGAGAGATGTTTTTGCTTCTGTACCTCTGAAGCCCGGTGGTTCAGTTGATGATTCAGTGGCAGCATTTAATGCCATAAGCTTATCAGGAGATCTGAAGAAGGCATTGACGTCCTTAGCTGTTGGTAGGTTTTGTCGGTACGATTTTGGTTTCTTGATAAGATATTCATAACGTGAACTATTAAGTAAGGTTCAAATGTCCCCATCACATGCAACTAGGTTTCCATCAGTTTGTCTTTCTTCGTTTCCCTATATTTCTTTACTTTAATTCTGCAGGTAGTATCAATAGTCTAGTTTCTCTTAGCAGACAGGATGATAACCACAGTAATTTTTATTAGTGGCATTCTGATTGGATTCGCAAACTAAATGGCAGGTAACTTTTCGCTCTCGTTCAGACCTGAATCTTTGGAAAACATTTCTGAGAGTGAGAAGTCACTGGCAAGTGAATGGTCTGAAGAGCTTGAAGGAGGGAAGGCGGTACGCCTAAGGGGAATTTTTGATAAATTAAGTTATGGAGTTAAAAGGGCTTTATCTATCAATTCAGTGAACGTCTCCTTGACTACTACATATTGCTCTGTCACATCTGAAAGTCAGTGTGTCGGCAAGGTGCATTTTCTGATCCATAGCATTGGGAGGGAAGTATCAATAACACGGCCTGATGCATCCTCTGATGTGTTTGAGAAACGGAATGCATGTATTGCATTGCGAGAGCAGAAGGAAATTTTTCTTTTGCCCACCGTGCAGGTGTCCAACTTCCTGTCCTCCGAAGCAGCCATTTTTTTGACAGAGACTGGTAATTGCCGAATAGCATGTGCTGTTTAGGTACTTATATTTCTGAACTAACATTATTATCTCGCTTGCAGATCAGTTCACCTCGATGGAGACACACTGCATTGGCAAGCATGCAACGGTACAGAGCGGAAAAACAATGGATTTCTATGCAAATCCTGACATGATATACTTTAGAGTTACTCTCACTGCTTCCCAAACGAGCTGCAAACCAGTGAATAGTGGTCAATGGGTTAAGAGTTTACAAAAACAGAAAAACGATGCAGAATCTTTGGATGTTGGTCTTGATTTTGCTGGTGGAAAATACTGCGCTTCCTTGATATTGTCGTTAGGGAAAAGAGGCATACTGGAGGTCGTTATTTTATCTTGAATTCTGTTTCCGTCCTAATTGCCTTTACTTAGAAATATATCTTTCTGGTTGGTGCAGGCAGCCGTTTTCACGTCGTACATTCTTAAAAACGACTCAGACTGCACCTTGTTCTTCTATCCTCCTGATCAAAAGCCTCTATCCAGGTACATGAAATATAAAACAAGATATCTTTTAACCTGGTGATGGCCATTTACACTTAAATAAACAAATGCAGGGAAGATTTGGAGAAACTTGATCGCATTGTCCCCCCTGAGTTTGGATTGTATTTGCCCCAAAAGACAGAGGGGTCGTGGTTTTTAAGGTAGGATATCCGTGCTCAGCACACAGTTATTTCCACCCAATTTCATTTTATAAACTACTTCAACACCTTGTTTGGCCAGATCTCGCAAGGTTAGCGTTATATTGGCTGATGGTCATGGGGCAACTGAAGCAGTGTTGGATTTGGATGCTTTATCAGGACTTACAGAAATTAGTTTAGGAACAAAAGATGAGTCTGGATTTCGGTATATAACAAGGTTTGGATTGTCAGTTAAATCAATCTCAAGTAAAATGCTTGTTCCATCACGGATTGTGACTTTTGTTCCGAGACATCTTGTAATCAATGAGTCCGAAGAGACTATCAACATCCGCCAATGCCATTTTCAGGTTCTTGTTGTGTCCCCTTTTAATTTTTTTTGCTTTCATCTCGGGAACACAATTTATTTACTTTTCTTTCTATCATTTTTGGTTTTCTGGGAAGGATGACTCTGTAGGCATAATCACCATCAAAAGTAAGCAGAGAGCAGCCTTAAGATTGCAGGTGGAAACTACACAGAAAAAAGAACTTCATCTGTTCGAAAATTTTATCAGAAAGCACGGAAGTGACAATGCAAATCAATTGACATTCATTCAATTCCGGTTGAACAAGGCAAACTGGAGTTGGTCAGGCCCATTATGCATCACTTCAATTGGATGTTTTTTCCTCAAGTTCAGAAAGCAGTCGGGTGAAACAGGCAGAGGTGCAATTGAATTCGCATCTGTAAATGTTACTGAAGAAGGTTCAACTCTTTCTGTGCGCTTCCAAAAACCACCAAATACCCCACCACCATATCGAATTGAGAATTTCTTGTCTGCATCTCTCACTTACTACCAAAAGGTTGGCCACATCCTACTTATTTTCATGCTACATATGTGTTTATTTTTTTGATTTATGTGCATCATTCAGTGCCTGTTGCTTGTTAATTGCAGGATTCATCAGAGATTGAAGTACTTGGACCTGGAAGTCGGGCTGATTATGCATGGGATGATATGACCCTTCCTCATAAGCTTGTAGTTATAGTAGATGGTAATAGTTGGCTTCCAAATTTTTTCCTGCTTAGAAATCATCAACTTCCATAACGTCTTTAGCTTTACTAGGAGCAAGAAAATTGGTTGTTTATTTCATGTTATAAATCTACTGAGCACTCATAGGTATTTGATTGACCAAAAAGCTGGAATTTTTTTTTTCAGGCATGATACCTCTGCGTGAAGTCAGCTTAGATAAGGTTCGTCCATGGAAACCCCTTTTCAAGGCAACTCAGCACAGAAGCATAGCCTCCCACTTAATGTTGGAAAAGAAGGCCAAAGATCATAAAACGGCCTACGAGCAACTGAGTAGCGTACCGATGGTAAAGGTCGGATATGAAGTCTATGCAGATGGTCTCACTCGAGTCATTCGCATTTGTGAAGTTTCAAAAAGCCTTAAAGGAGACTCAGTATTCCAGTCTCGTTCAAAAATTCAATTCCGGATAACCCATTTAGGAATTCACTTACTTGAAAAAGTGAAGGAAGTAAGTCTGTCCTGTACCTCTCTCTTTTGCACCATCATATCTGTATTATGTAGCTATTCTTGCATTAGTTTGCGTCGACCTCCTTTGCCTCCTAGACTTGATTCTGTGTTCAAATGTTTATGCAGAATGCAGAGGAGAAAACTGTCCTGTCTTATTCTCCTATCCTAGTGGCAAGACTAGATAATTTTGGTTTACAATCCATGTTCACTGACCAACAGAAATTTAACCAACTATGCATAGAGGTATACTTTAATGACGTGCAAATAGATTGGCTTGGTTTTCTTGTTGCAGAATAAGACAGGGCTTTTGTCTTTGGATACTGCAGGCCCTGAATGTGGATCACAAATGGGCAGGGGCACCCTTTGCAGCCATGCTTCGTCAGCATCAATCAGATTCCAGTGACGGAAATGGTTGTCTATTTAAATGTGTATTTGTTCTAGCATCAAGCGGTTCCAGCGTCACACAAGTCAAGCACGCCTCGATAGTTTTGCAGGTATCAGGCGGTTACTGTGTCACTCTGTTCGAAATTCTCCTTACCTTTTTCTCCTCACCCTGTCTAAATCAATGAGTATGAAATAGAACAGCCAGAGTCAACTTCTGACACTTCAAGTATTGATTGTATTAGAGCAATTCGATCCTAATATTCCTGCTTATGCTGTTGGATTTATATTCTTAATGTCTTACGTGCAGCCAGTCAATTTGAACCTAGACGAAGAGACTTTGATGAGAGTTGTGGCATTTTGGAGATCGTCTCTCAGTACAAATACGCAAAGTAGTCAATATTATTTTGATAATTTTGAAATTCACCCAGTAAAGGTTTGTTGTAAAAGTTATTCTAATCGTTTTCTCTTTCAATTTCTAAATGTATGCTGTGGTTAAAAGTACTACATCCGTTTCTAATCTTTTCAATTAGATAATTGCTAATTTTGTTCCTGGGAGCTCATATTCGAGCTATAACTCCGCTCAAGAAACTCTAAGGTCATTGCTGCATAGTGTTGTTAAGGTATGGGGATAAACATTGTTCATATCTTCTTGATTTGCTGTTTTGCGTATCTTCACATGCACATCATTTTTCATAGGCGAATGCTTGTCTGGTACTTTGCTTTCTGTAGGTTCCGCAGATAAAAAATATGGTTGTCGAGCTAAATGGTGTACTGGTCACTCATGCTTTGATAACGGTTCGCGAACTACTTCTCCGATGTGTAAAACATTACTCATGGTATCATTTTTTTCTTGTATCTTAAAAAGTTCCTAAGTACACTTCCCCCTGTTTTTAGATATTAGTAACTTGGATAAATGCTTTTTAGGTATGCAATGAGAGCAATCTACATTGCAAAAGGGAGTCCATTACTTCCGCCAGCTTTTGCATCCATGTTTGATGATTTTGCATCTTCTTCTCTTGATGCCTTTTTTGATCCTTCTCGAGGCTTGGTGAACGTCCCTGGTTTGACAGTGGGTAAGATATGAGCATCTCTGGTATCATTACCTTCATTTTTGGTTTCTATATGCATCATATCTCAATTAAGGTGGAAATGTCGTTTGCTTATATCTGTTGTAGGCACCTTCAAACTCCTCAGCAAATTTATTGACAACAAAGGCTTGTCAGGGACAAGACGTTACTTTGGTGATCTTGGGAAAACTGTACGTACCATGTAATATATCGATCCTGAATATCCTAATTTTTTTCATTAAATTATCTTATGCAACTACCATGTTGCAGCTAAGAACAGCAGGATCCAACGTCATCTTCGCTGCTCTCACTGAAATCTCAGACTCTGTTCTGAGGGGTGCAGAAATGAAAGGTCTTGATGGACTGGTGAGGACTCTTCTCCTTTCATAATGATGGTCAGTTAGGCTAAAATTTCATCACCGTTACAGTTTTTCATCCTATTTCTCTCTTCTCCCAGGTTAGCGGTTTCCACCACGGAATCCTTAAACTGGCGATGGAACCTTCGGTGATAGGAACAGCTTTGATGGAAGGTGGGCCTGATAGAACAATTAAGCTTGATCGTAGTCCCGGTATTGATGAGGTGATATCTCACGGCCCTGTCTTATACTTTCAAATTAACGTTTTTGCTAGAATAGAAAAGAGAAACCGAAACGAAAAACGACGCATATAGCTTTTGTACATCTGCTGAGTTTTTCACTTTATATCAAAAGGATCACACGGCTTCCTTAACATGTAAAACGTACAGAGAATAAGCTTCCGTTATATCTGCTAATTTCTTAGACTATTTTTAGAATCATTGTCACACGTTCTTGCGAGATTTAGTTATGTATGCTCAGATTCACTCCTTGCAGTTATACATCGAAGGATACCTTCAAGCTATGTTGGATACAACGTATAGACAAGAGTATCTCAGAGTCAAAGTCATTGATGATCAGGTAAATTTCAGGAACAATAGTTCTCTAACTTAGATTTGATTTGCCATTCCAAAAAAAAAAAACGTAAAACCAATTCGTGATATATACCAACCAAAAATCATGAATTTCCTATTTTGCCTGACTGACCAAACATATTCACTTATAGGTTTTCCTGAAAAATCTCCCACCAAGCAATTCTCTCATAGATGAGATGATAGACCGTGTCAAAGAATTCTTGGAAAGCAGGGGTTTGCTTAAAGGAGATCCTTCAAGCTCTCGTCCTCGTCGCCGTCTCCATGGAGATAAGGTTAAACTCGAATCCCTTTTATTTGCCTGCATGAGTAGCAATTTGTGGTTTATGCTCTTTCGTGTGATTTTGATGATCACTGAGTAATGTGAATATCTTGATATGATCAGGAATGGAAGATCGGACCAACAGTGTTGACGTTATGTGAACATCTCTTCGTAAGCTTTGCAATTCGCATACTTAGACAGCAGGCCACTAAGTTCATTTCCGGTGTTAGGCCAAAGAAAGAAGAAGCAGAGGCCGAGACTAGTGACACTGGTTCCAGTACTGAAATCGTACCTGTACTTAATGACAAGAAGAAGAAGAAGATGAAGTTTATGTGGAAAGCTGGTATTGGCAACTTCGTGGCTTCAGGTATCGTAGCTTACATCGACGGGCGTTTGTGCCGACAGATTCCAAATCCAGTAGCTCGACGAATTGTGAGTGGGTTTCTGTTAACTTTTCTAGACAAGAGCAGTGAACAATAATTACTTCCTTTGTAAATATTATTCTTAAGAGTAGAAGAATGGATCACCTTACATAAAAGTAGTAATTCTCCTTACTTTTTTCCTCTTCTCTGCAACAATCGAAAAGAAAGAAGAAACAAACTCTAAAGTTCACAGCAATTCAAACTGCAATCGCAAGCGCTATCGCATTTGCATCTCGAATTTCACAGTAACGTCTCGATGTGTGATAAAGTGGCCGGTATTGTGAGCTTAATAGGTTTCGCGACTTGTCCAACAAGCGAACACATGTTTTCGTTGACAAGAATATAACACTTTTGATGACAGGAAAAAAGAGTTTATAGGTCCATGTCGCTAATACGCTAACCATAACTAAAAGCTAATTACATTAATAAGGTTTTTTTTAAAAAAAAAAATCTAACAAAAATGTAAACGATCGCTAGTTCTTATGAACCACAACGTAATATGCATTCTGTATGCCTAACTCAAGTTTTTTTTTATGTTTGGAATCAACAACAACAAGAACCAAAAAGTGATCGTTGTTGCTCAAAGAAATTTGCATGATGAAAAGCAGAGAAATGGGTAATACTGCATCAAAATTGAGAATTTGGGGCTCCAAATAGAGGAGTTTTTAATACAGGGTCCAAATCATAAGATGAATTTTATGTGGAAAGCTGGTATTGGTAATTTCGTGGCTTCAGCTCAAATCGACGGACGTAAATCTCATCATCAATACTGATTTTTGCATAACACTGCGATAAATGGGCCAAAAATCAGGATTGTTTAGTTTAGTGGGCCTCTAGACTTGCCGCCCAAGCTATATGTATTTGTTGTTACGAAAAAAAAGGAAATTCGTTTTGTTTTAACAGAAACCAAAAAAAAAGGAAAGTGGTAAATCCTTTTTCTCGTTATTTCATCTATATAAACCAATCGTAGTCTTCCCTCAGCAGCATCACTCATCACTTCTTATCTCTCTTTTGTTCTCCATAATTCTTCTTTTGTTTTAATCTCTCAAAAAAAAAAAAAAACGATGGCTATTTCCGATGATCTTCCTCCTCAAAGTAAGAAATATGTCAAGAGAGAAAACAGAAAAAGAAGAACTGTGAAAACGAGAGACTTTGAACTACTCCTTAGGGTCGCTACACGAGCTGCGCATATCGCGAGAGACAAAGGATACCACATCGTCTCTCCCGAAGCGATACGATGCGTCGAAGTTCTGAGAATGATGCGAAGCTTTCCTTTGACTCCTCGGGTTATCACCAAAACTAACGCAATGCGCGCTCTTCTATTCCTCGCCACTAATGGTAACCCTAAAATCCGGTCTGAGTCGAAAACCGTTGTTGATCACTTCAAGGATGTTCTTGCAAAGGGAAGCACATAATTCAAGAGTTTTTCAAATAGGTTTTCGCTTGGAAAGACGAGGATGACGTAAAAGAAAGATTTCAACATCGATTAAAATAGAGAGACTAGAAATCTAATTAGGGTTTATATCTGAAAGTTCTCTTCTTTTTTTTTTTTTTTTATAACAAATTTGTAACGAATTCTTTTTGAATATTAAGTAATATGTAATTTTTTTTGTTGTCTAAAGTTTGAATCAAATACAATTCTCTCTCCTCTCTCGTGAACCTTAGATCTATAATTTTTTTGCCTCGCCAACGACTGGTGGAGTCCGGCAGGCACCTTTGATGTATGCATTTGCGTTTGCGTTTGGCATTTGGCGTGGTTATTGTTATTAACTAGTTGTTTGATGATTTGTAATGTTGGATTTCTTGTGAATTTTGACCATCGTCTTTTGGAAAATCATGTTTTATTTTGGTTAAGTATTTTACACAAATGGATCATTCGAGTTAGGTTTAAATTATTCTTTAGTGATGTTTAGATTAATAATTCTCGAATAAATTAATTGCTTTAAACAAGATTAATTTGAGTCATAGTGGTCGTGACTATGACATTATATAGCCTATATTAGGCTACAATATCATTAATAAAAATGATATTTGTGTTAAAAAAATTGAATCAAATTGATTGTTACTGAAACAAAATTGCATTGATTAAAAAAAATAATTGGGTAATAATGATCAAATTAATAGTTATAGGCTAATCAAAGACAATTCTTTTAAGTATTGGGTCAAAAACATAAAAGAGAAAATCTTGTCCTGGTTTATCTCTCGTACCTCAGCTTCGTGTATGTGTTTTTTTCTTTCTGGTGTTTCTCTTTTTTTTTTTTGTTTTGTTTTTGTTTTGGTTTTTTATCTCCGACAAGAGAGGCAGTAGTAAGGGGGTAGGGCTTTCTCTCCGACGATTCGTTACTCTCAGCGGCTTCGTCGTCTCGCCGCAGCGCACGTTAGCCATCGTCGTTGATACTATCATACGCCCACTACCGCCGGAGGTAATCGTGCGCTTCCTAAGTCGAGCTGATTTCACCAATGGAAACCCTAATTCGTTGATTTTCAATCAACTTTGATTATTTCTCCTCTTCGGCGTTTTGGTCGCCGCTGGATCGAATCTGAGAAATTGATTGCTTTTTTTTGGTGTGATCAGGGAGAGATTCTTTCGATTGTTGGTTCTTCTCCAATTTTTGATCAATTCGTTCACTGTAAGTAGATCTGAGGCAATAGACTGAGGAAGAAATTGACTGGGGGAAGCAGATCTAGTTTTAAGGTTTGATGCGTTGGCGATGTTCAGTGATCGGCGGAAGCGGGATATGGCCAATCATGGAGAAGGAAACAAGCTGAACAAGTCTTATGGTTATCATCACCAATCACATCATCAGTTCAATCAATCTGGAGGTTATGGGGCTAACCGCGGGAGAGGCGTTGGTGGTGGTGGAGGAGGAAGTATGGTGGTTCTTTCACGGCCAAGAAGCTCGCAAAATGCTGGGCAGAAGCTATCTGTTCCACCCCCCTTGAACCTTCCTTCACTCCGTAAAGAGCATGAGCGAGTTGATTCGTCTGGTTCGAGCTTTCATTCCGGTGGAGGAATCTCTGGGAGTGGAGCTAGACCAGCTTCGTCTGGAATGGGATGGAGTAAGCCTGCGGGTGCATCTGCTTTGCAAGATGGTGATGGTGCTAACCTTAGTGTTGAAGGTGTTACCAGGGGGAGTAATGGGTCTGCTTCTCGTGCTGGTGCAGCTGAACCTTTGGTAAGGGCTTACCATCCTGTAGAGAAAGTTGCAACCTTGAGAGGTGAGGATTTCCCGTCGCTGAAGGCTTCTCTTCCTTCAGCTTCTTTGTCTGGGCAGAAACAGAAGGAGGGTTTGAATCAGAAGCAGAAGCAAGCTTCAGGTGAAGAGTTTTCAAAAGAGACGAGAGGTGTCTCTGGTGTCGGCAGTTCACTTGTAGATGTGAGACCTCAGAACCAGTCTGGGCGTAGCCGGCTTAGTAACGATGAGCTCAGCGAGAGACCCACTTTCTCAGATGGTTTACATTCATCTGAACAGGTGAGGAAAAAGGAGTATCTTCCAGGGCCACTTCCTATTGTTCGTTTGACTCCACGGTCTGATTGGGCTGATGATGAGCGTGACACTAGTCATGGCTTGAGAGATCGGGATAGGGATCATGGCTATTCAAAAAATGACCAATATTGGGATAGGGGTTTTGATCTTCCGAGGTCTCATGTGTTGCCCCAGAAGCATGCTGCTCCTAATCTTTTTGACAAACCAGGACAGCGTGAAAATGAAATTGCAAGATCCTCTTTGACTCAAGCGAGACCAGTCAGCGGAGGAGGAAGGGAGGCCAATGCTTGGAGAGTCTCCTCACCGCTCCAAAATGAAATTGAAAATAATATGTATGGAGCAAGGCCATCTAGTAGGGGCAGAGAGGGTGTTAAGAAAAGTAACTACGTCTTGTCAGCATCGAGGGAAAATGTTTGGAATAATGCTGGAGCTAGAGAGGCTCCATATCAGCATGGAGGAAGGCAACCATGGAATAATAATATGGATAAGTCCGGCAACAGGGGAACTTATGGAATGGATCATCAGAATAGGTATGGAGCTAAGTCTCCCCAGTATGGCTCTGCTTCTGGTGGTTTGTGTACTTCCTGTAACAAGAGTTTATTAAATATTGATCTCAATATATACTTCTTGCAGGGATAAACGCCCCTTCTTCAAGAATGACAAACCTCATGTGGAAGATCATTTTATGAAAGACTTTGGCGACTCTAGCTTTGATGTCCATGATCCATTCCCAGTACTTGGTGTTGCTAAGAAGAAGAAAGAGGCTTTGAAGCAGATAGAGCTTCATGATCCTGTCCGGGATTCATTTGAGGCTGAACTTGAGCGAGTTCAAAAGATGCAGGAAGAGGAACGCCGGCGAATCATTGAGGAACAGGAAAGGGTGATTGAACTAGCTCGAACAGAAGAAGAAGAGAGACTGCGGCTGGCTCGTGAACAAGATGAACGGCAGAGCAGATTAGAAGAAGAGGCCAGAGAAGCTGCTTTCAGAAACGAGCAGGAGAAATTAGAGGCTGCAAGGAGGGCAGAAGAGTTGAGAAAGTCAAAAGAAGAGGAGAAACATAAGTTGATCATGGAGGAAGAAAGGAGGAAGCAAGCTGCTAAGCAAAAGCTTCTCGAGTTGGAAGAAAAGATTTCCAGGAGACAGGCTAATGCTGCCAAAGGTTGCAGCAGCTCTTCAACTGTTTCAGAGGATAAATTCTTAGATACTGTTAAAGAAAAGGAGTCTGCAGATGTTGTTGATTGGGAAGACAGCGAAAGGATGGTGGATAGAATCACTACATCATCAACTTTAGATCTACCAGTATCCACTAGATCGTTTGAGAGCAATGCGGTGCCTCAATTTTCTAGAGATGGTTCTTTTGGGTTCCCTGATAGACAAAAGCCAATTTGGAGAAAGGAAGATATTGAGAGTGGAGGCAATTCGAGGTTCATTCCGCAAAATATGGAGAATGTTCCACATAGCCCGCAGAGAGATGCAGGTGGAGGTTTTCCCAAGGAAGAGTGTTTTGGGAAAGCTGGATATCTCAGTGCTACTTCCTACTTCAGACCTGGATTCCCAGAGCATTCAGTTGATCAGAGTTGGAGAATTCCTGGAGATGGAAGGCCCTATGGTAGGAATTATGGGATGGAATCGGAATCTCGTGAAACTTTTGGAGAACAATATGGTAATCCCGGATGGGGACAAAGCCAAGGCCGTGGACGCCGTGGTCCATACACTCCTTATCCTGAAAAGTTGTATCAGAATCCTGAGGGGGATGACTATCACCCTTTTGGAAGACCAAGGTATTCAGTAAAGCAGCCACGTGTTCTTCCTCCACCTCAGGAGTCTAGGCAGAAGTCGTCCTTTAGAAGCGAGGTTGAGCATCCTGGTCCCTCAACTTCTGTTGGAGGGATGAAATACAGCCATACAGATGGGAGTAATTCGACTGTTCTAGCCAGTTATATTGATGATCTTCAAGATAATCATGTGATGTCGGGAAGTGGTATGGATGATCATCGGTTCGATAGCAAGCTGACTAGAAGATGTGACTCTCAGTCTTCACTTTCTGTTACCAGCCCACCTGATTCCCCTGTTCATCTCTCTCATGATGATTTGGATGAATCAGCGGATTCATCTCTGCTAATATCTTCCAGAAAGGCAGAAGATGCTAGTTTACTAGAGAAGGGGGGAGCGCCAATTATCTCTAGTGATGCTGGAAAGGATAGTCTGATGATTGCTACAGGCCCTGTATCTTGTTGGGATAATGAAGAGTGGACTCTTGACAGTAATGAACGGTTGCAGGAACAAGAAGAATACGACGAAGATGAAGATGGATACCAGGAGGAGGATAAAATACATGGGGTTGACGTGAACATAGATCTTACCCAAGAGTTAGAAGAATTGCGTCTCCAGGATAAAGAATCTAACCTAGTCTTAGGCTTTAACGAAGGAGTCGAGGTTGAAATACCCATTGATGACTTTGAGAAATGTCAACAGAACTCCAAAGCAGCATTTCCACTTCCTCAGAACTCTGTCAATTCTTTAGATGGTGAAAGACCTTCGATTGAGTCAAGCTGTGATGAACAAGCCACCAAACCTGTTGAAATTTCTGATCCAGTGAGCAGGCATAATGCATCTCAGAGCTTTCAGGATACGGAAAACACAATGCAGAACTCGACGAGTTACTCTACCGTTTCTACTCATCCTGTCGCACCACCTTACAGCATTGGTCTGCATCCGTCAACTCTTCAAACAGCTACTCCTCTTGTACCTTCTACTTCAGCACAGATGGATGAGCCTGTTAAGTTTCAGTTTGGCTTATTTTCTGGTCCGTCGCTGATACCTTCTCCTTTCCCTGCCATACAGATTGGCTCCATCCAAATGCCTCTTCCTCTTCATCCTCAATTTGGCTCCTCACTTACTCATATCCAACAGCCCCAGTCTCCTATCATTCAGTTTGGTCAACTACGATATACATCCCCAATATCCCAAGGGGTACTGCCACCACCACCTCATTCAGTTGTCCAGTCGAATTATGCTTTAAATCAAAATCCTGGATCCATGGCGACTGTTCAGCTTGGTCAAGGAAATTCGGCTAATCTGGTAGCTAGAAATGCAGCAGCCTCTGCCTCAAACCCTCAGATCAGTGTTCTGAGGAGACCAGTGGATGTTTCTGATGGGGGCAAACTAATTAATGCTAATATCTCTCCAGCGAGAGCGAGCGTTGAGGTTGGCGTGACACCTCATAAGCAAGGGGAGTTTTCTGGCAAGTCGGAATTACCTTCTCGAAAAATGAGTCATGGAAAATCAAATTTTGTTGAAAGAAAATCAGGAGGCCAAGTCCAAACTGACACAACTGCAGTTAGAAAATCTGGCTTCCGCTCATCAGGCACTGATGAGGTTTCTCGGACAGATTCTGGTGGTTATCAAAGATATCGACGTCAGAGGGTTGAATTTAGGGTTCGGGAATCAAACTGGCCTTCCGAGGAGAATCAAAATGGCAATGGAAGGGCTCAAAATTCCACAAAAAACGGGAGTAGAAAGTATGTTGTGTCCAAGTCCCAGAAACAAGCCTCAGATAGCTCAGTATCCGGTTTGAATGCTGTGCAGAAAGCCAATACTGGGGGTTCATTTGAGAGTAGACCTGGAAAAGATGTAATGAAGAATTCACTCATTCCAAATTCTGGACAGGTTAACCTTAAAAGGAATATGATATCAGAGATAGATATTGATGCACCTTTGCAGAGTGGAATCGTTCGTGTCTTCGAGCAACATGGCATTGAAGCTCCTAGTGATGATGATGATTTTATTGAGGTAAGATCAAAAAGGCAGATGCTTAATGATCGTCGTGAACAAAGAGAAAAAGAAATCAAGGAAAAGTCCCAGGCGTCAAAGGTTCGGATGCAATCTAAAACCTCACCTCTAGTACTCTACTTGTAAACTGTTGTCTAAGCTGAGTAATTCTCACTAAAAGCGAAATTGTTTTTTGCAGGCATCCCGGAAACCCCGTTCAACTTTGCAGAACAGCACTGCTGCAGCCAGGTCCAACAGAAGCCCACCAGCTGGCCGAGTTGCAGACACCAAGCACTTTAATTCTGTCTCCAACAGACAGCTGTTAGCCCCAATTGGCACACCTTCTCCTAAAACAGATTCCCATCCGGATGAAAAATCTGGGAGCAGCAAGTACTCTCCTCTATTTGATCAATTAAAATGCTTTTAGTGTGTTTGCAGAGATGGCACGTCTATGTTTATGTTTTTTACCTTCTATTTCATTTGTCAGGTCCGCTCAGGCAAGTAATGCGCTTCCAGTTATACCCAGAAATGATCAGAATCCAGCGTCAAGTTTCGAATTCAGCAACAAAAATAAGGTTCTAGATAATATTCAAACGTCTGTGGGGACTTGGGGTAACCAACACACCGATCAGCCGGTAAGTAGATATTTTCTTCGAGATTTCATTAACTTTTTTTTGACTTGGCCCTTGGGTTCATGTTTCTGTAAAAATCAGAAATAGAACATTCAACAAAAAATGTTTATACAAAATTCCGCTTGCCTTTCTCTTATCATTTAAACGTCTGTATTCCATACCGCATCTCATACTTCCTTTATATGAATTGATAGAATTGTTTTCTGAAAACATGAAGCTGTAAGAATTTGTGACAAAGTAAATCATCGTCGATAAAAATCAAGAATTTTTTCGACTCATGATTTACTTGTCAAATAACTAAATCCTTTTTGGTATATAGGTCATGGCGCTAACGCAGAGTCAGCTTGATGAAGCCATGAAACCAGTATCTCTTCTTTCATGTGTTTCTGTTGAGAACGGTGCCAACCGAATTAGCGGGCCAAATCCGAAATCAACGTCTGTAGCCTCAAAGAATAATACATTTTCAAGCAGCACAAGCCCAATAAAGTCATTGCTTGCGGAGGGGAAAATCCAATTCGGTGAGCTGATTGTCTAGACACCTGATTGTCACTTTGGAGTAGCTCTTCTTTGCATTTAAATGATGCATCTCTTCTCTACTGTATCAGGGGCAGTTACATCTTCCACTGGTATCCCTCCTTGTGGTGGGCGGACGGAAAACGATAGCTCTTTATATTTTGAAAAGAATAATAAACATAGAAACCCGTCATCCACTGGCATGGAGATTTGTGAAGCAGAAGCTGCTGCGTCAGCGATTGCTGTTTCAGCCATTACTAGTGATGAAACCGGTGGGAACACCTTGGGTACCGGCTCTGTATTACCTGCTGAAACCAAAATTTACGGAGGAACAAAGTTGGATGGTGGAGCAGCAAGTGGTAATTATTTACTTTCTGGCTGCTTATGCATATTCCTAAATGGTTATTTGTTGTCTGAAATAGTTTCTTTCGCTTTGTCAGGCACTGTTGGTGCGCATCCTAGTCTATCAAAAGCTGAAGAGTCTCTCATTGTTTCTCTCCCAGCAGATCTTTCAGTGGACACCCCAACCTCTTTGTGGCCACCATTGCCAAGTCCACACAACTCAAACCAAATGATCACTCATTTCCCCTCAGGCCCTCCTCATTTCCCTTTCTATGATATGAACCCCATGTTAAGAGGACCCATCTTTGCTTTTGGCCCGCACCATGACTCGGGAGCAAACCAACCACAGTCCCAGAAAGGTCCAGAGACAGTTTCAGGTCCACCTATGACGTGGCAGCAGCAGGGTCATTCAGGAGTAGATTCCTTCTATGCTCCTCCTGCCGGTTTCACGGGTCCTTTCCTAACCCCACCAGGTGCTATTTCTGGCGTTCAGGGCCCTCCTCACATGTTCGTTTATAACCACTTTGCACCTGTTGGACAGTTTGGAGGGTTGAGTTTCATGGGCACAACTTACGTCCCATCTGGAAAACAACCAGATTGGAAACACAACCCAATGGTGTCTTCTTCTCCGGTTAGAGAAGTTAGTGATGTAAACAATCCAAATGTGGCCCCCATGCAATGTAACATTGTGCCTACTTCTCTTCAGCAACTCCCTATGCCTTCTCCTCTTGCCATGTTTGAACCATCCCCTTTCCAGGTATTTGATCCATCTGTCTCTTAGTTTTCTCAGCAATGCTGAAAGTAGTAGAATCCATGAATTTCATATCTAATTATTTTCATTGGTGTGGTCAGTCTTCTCAGGAGATGCCTGTTCGAGCACGGTGGCCTTACATGCCATTCCCGGGTCCGCCAACAATGCAAATCCAGAAACAGCAGGAAACAGCAGATGGTTCTAATCATCCACCTTCTCAGTTTAACAACAACAACATGCTTCCCCCTCCGCCCAACAGATATCCAAACATTCAAACATCCACGGTCGGAGATGCAATGGTGGACCCCTCGAACTCTTACGGTTCCACCACTTCCGCTTCACAACCAAAGCCGACCACCACCTTTTCTGATCCCAACAGTAACAACACTCAGAGTCCAGCTGGTCCTGCCTTCAAGCCACCACCACCACAATCACAACAACAACAACAGCAATCCTCCCAGGAGAAAAACACGCAGTCTCAGCATGTTGGTGGGTCCAGCCACCACCATCAATATCAACATCAACACCAGCATAACCGAAGGTCGGGCTTCCATGGCAGAAACCAGCCCATAGCTAGAGAGAGAGGCTTCCATAACAACACAAAGGTGAAGCAGATTTATGTGGCTAAGCAGACTAGTAACAGCAATGCCGCTGCCTCTTCCACCAAAACCACTTCGCCTTCAATATGATTCATCATCATCATCCAGGTCCGTTTAAGATATATAAACACATTCCAATAACCTAAGCAGCTTTGGCTTCATAAGGAGATCTGGAATTTTGTTTTAGTTTTATCATCTTTTTTTTTGTATTTCTCATTAGATAAATAGTTTGTCTTATTTGCTCGTTTGGGGTTTCACTCTATGGAACTTTGGTATGATTAGTTTTAATATTATGTTTTGGGTGAAATATTTCCCTTGACGTCTTCGGTGTAGCCACCGTTGGATACCCAATTCATGGTCGCCCATATGTATCTCTTGTCAACATTGTCTTATATTTTTTACAAATCATGAAACTCTAATTGAGTTAATTTATTTTTGTATCTTACTTGTTTGATTGAATGTATTAAAGTCAAAACTATTGAAAATTTATTTTGTATCTAATATTGTATCTTAGATACTTGTTTGGAACTCTAATTGAATTCCAAATCACGAAACTCTAATTGAGTTATGTTGGTTGTTTGTATCTTACTTATTTGGACTCACTGTTGATGTTGATATAAAAAAAACAAGACAAGATTTATAAATAAGTTAAAAGCATGGATATGTGAGGCGAATTCAGAGAGTGACAGAAACATAATGCAAAACCTTGTAGTGATGTAATAAAGAATCAACTGTCATGACAAGATGAGACCACTCCATAATGCCCCAAACCTCGGCTCCTCCTCCATGTTGTTGGCACCGGAGTTGATGAGTCTGGCCCCGGGAAGTAAATCAATGAGTTGTTTCTGTGTATTAAATAACCTCATCTTACGGGACTCCCACCCAGCCTCTAAAACGTTATCAAAGTGGAACAGTCCTTTCTGTTTCCTCGCACTTGACCAACATTCCCTCTTCCCCATTTACCTTCACTCGGTGAGTAGTAAAAGCTTCTTTGCATTAGATCCACTGCGTAAGTTTTCTCCTCCCTCCTCACCACTCTGTCGTGGATATACTGAGAGCGTATTTTTCGATTTGGCATTGCCGGCAACGGTTTCCAAGTTTGGGTAAAGTACATCTGCCCAGTTTGAAGAATCTGACCACATAAATTTTTGTGTAACATTTTCATTTTTGGTATATGCTAATTTATATGATAAAATTATTTAAAAAAATTGATTTAGGTATATGTGTCACTAAAATATATTTATATTTTCTATTATTTGTTCAAATAAAATTTTAGAATAAAGATGGATGAAAGAATTGTTTTCGGTATAATGCAAATCAAACCAGAGGAAAATCATAGTTAGTATATGATGACTTTCAAATCTCTTGATTAACGTTTCCAACCATCGGAAGAGTGGACTCACGGACTGAGACGAGATAGGGCTCAGAATTCCGGGAGGGGTGAGGCAATTCTCGGTAATACCATATTGCGATCTCATCTTGTACGTCTCAGGGGAAGCCACTAGATACCGATAACTCTTGTAGACGTGAGACAATGCCGCCTGGTCCGATCTTGACACTCAAACCAAGCAGTTCATAACCATCTCATCTGGTAGCGACCATAAAGATGGTGGAGGCGGAGACGTCTTCCTCTTTTTATGCGGTGGCTCTACGACGGCTGTCTTACACATCGAACTCTTTCAATGATTACATTTTTCTCTTTTGGTGGTTCGTAGTTTCTGTGTGTTTCTTCACCATGAGATCTCCATTTTTACAAGTTATTAATAGTAGTGGTAAATTAAAAACCAGATATATATATATATATATATTCTTTCTTCAGATAAATAATAAATTAATTAGAAAAAGAAATAGTGGGAATCATATATAATATATATATATATAGTTGTTATTTCTGAAATTTATTCGATCCTGCAATTTTATAAAAAATATTAAACCTATTATGATAAATAAGATTTGATAAAAAAAAAAAATATTTCATTTTTAGATAAATAAAAGGTTTAACTAGAAAAACAAATAAAATTTAACTAAAAATATAATAAAACCTCTATAAATTAATAATTTTAGAGCTTCAAATTTATTACTTTATAAATATGTTATCTAACAGATAAATTAATATTTATCAATTTCTAGAAAAAAAAATTAGTTCATATTTTTTTTATAAAAAAGACTTCTTTAAAGTGTTATTTTAAGATTTTTAAATGAATTTATTAATAAAAATATATATATAAAGTAAACTTAAAGTCAAGAAATGATTTTTTATCACAATAAAATAGATTTTAAATACATACATTGTGACTAAATATCTTTATAAGTGTTGAATTCAAATATAAAAAATAAGCATCAATAAGAGTTTAAATAAATAAAATTAAAGATGAAACATTCTTAATGAGATTTTAAATCTAAATAAAAAACAACATTACTCTTGGCTATATATATAAAACATTTATCTAATTATTATTTTATAATATTATTGAGACCATATATTTACATAAGAATTATTTAAAAAAATATTGTTTTATTATTTTTGAAAGGAAAATACCGAATTGTTCTATCAAAGTCAAACCATTTAGTAACTTGTTTACCGAGTGAATCAGTTGTCTATGTTACCTGCTCATAATAACTCATAATAAAAACAATTTAACACACTTATGATAATTCAAGCTTTCATACGAAATCCATCGACTAAAAGACAAGAGACGATCACGGGCCAACCTTTGTTACTGGAAGTACATACTAATTCGCTGTAAAATCAAACACAAGTTCGAACGTTTCAGTGGAGTTATGAAGAAGGTATACTATTTGAGTCTGAATAACCAATGCAAACTTTTAAAAGGTTTTTTTATACAACTTAAAACTGATACAAAAGACCAAACTTCTCATTAAGATAGATTGAAACCCGAAACATATATATTCAGTAATATTATAGACGATATAATAACGCCTCATTTAAAGGAAAACAGACCGCACCAGTATCTTTAACAACAACTAATTTTAGTACTCATAAGCAGTAGTTCTCTTCATCATCCTCATGAATTCTTCCATACTAACTTCACCATCACCTGCAGTTTGGTTTATGAGTGTTGATCATTTATACTATATCATAATCCAAACCAAAGCATTGCACAAGAGAAAGAGAGAACAAGGTTGGAAGCTTACGGTCACGGTCTGCTTCTTCAACCATCTCCCGTATCTCAGCATCTGTGAAGTTTTCACCCAAGTCCTTTGCCATGCGTTTAATATCATCAGCAGATATCTTCCCCTGCAAGAAAAAAAAAAGATGAATTTAGATCTTTAGAGAAATTAAGATTGTAATCCTCAAATGAAAGAAAGTGAGTATATACATTTTTGTCAAGATCAATGATCTTGAAAGCCTTGGTGAGCTCTTCTTTGGTGTCTCTTTCACCGATCTTAGCAGTCATCATATAATAAAACTCATCGTAATCTATGGCTCCACTTCCATCTTTGTCCACATCAGCTATCATTTTGTTGATTTGCTTCAATGATTACACCAACCAACCAAAAAAAACAGATATCAGAATCTATCATACTTTGAGCAAAACATAAAAAAAAATAAAAACCGAAATGAAACGTATGTATGTTACCTCTTCTGTCATTTCGAAACCAAGCGCCCTAATCACAGAGTAACATCAAGGATTAATAATACTCCAAAAAAAAAAAAGTCAAATATCATAAGAAAACATGAAAAAAATCCAAAATTCACCTCATAGCAACATTAAGCTCTTTAGCATCAATGGTGCCAGAACCATCAGTGTCGAATAGCTCAAAAGCTTCCTTGATCTCTTGCCTCTTCTGCTGATTCAACCCATGATGACGTCTGGGTTTCTCTTTTCTCGAAACACCTCTGTACAAACTCGACTGCAGTAATCACATCATTGCATAACATTAAATCTCAAGAACATGAAGCATTTCATAGAGAAACCAACAAGAGACAGCTCAATTCAAACTAAAAACAAAAATCTAAACTTTTAACACCTTAATGGTTTCTCAGATAATTTAACACAAGTGAGTAAGAAAAGAAATCATTTTTATCGCATAAAATCTTCGATATACAGCCTATTATTATCCCTGAGTTCTTCAAATCTAACAATTGGCAAGTTTCGATTCAGATCTTAAAACCCATTATGCCAAAATCGTTATATTATAAGGACAAAACCCTTATCGATGCCAAAAAATTGCTGATCGTTAGACACAAATTAAGACAAACCGAATAAACGAACCATAGCTTCTTCGCCGCGACACACGAATCGGAGAGATCGATGAAGCTCTTCTCCCGCTGAATAATTTTATTTCCGCGTCGAACTCTCGAAAAGTAATAATCTAAACGCTTCTTCTACTTTCCGCGTTTCTTTCATACCGAAACGGTTAACGAATTATATCATATATGGGCCTATTACCGGAAGGCCCATTAACTAACAGAATCCGGGCCGAAATGCGATTCGCATGAAATATTGTCCCGGTTATTTTACATCTTGTAACATCAATATTCCATCAATACACTTAAATCCCAAACTGATAAATCATAATTATTGGAGTACTAATTAGTCAAGAAGATACATAAACTGCATATTTTTCATATAGATTATGTTTTGTTTTGTTTATTTTAATACCATACATTTGGACCTTTTGACACGCGCATGGGTAAAAAAGAAGTCAAATAACTCCTCTTAATCATGTATAAATCGAGCTACACCATTAGTAAACTCAGTTGAAGTAATTAGTAAGTATAAATTCAGTTATAAGATGTATAAATCCAACTACAACATATCTGAATTCAGTTATTAACATGTATAATAAATCCATGTATAAACATATATAAATTCAATTGTCACATGTATAAACATATAGTTACCGACTCAAGACTATTAAAAGCACAAAGATTCCCAATAAACAAGACTCGCCAATTCAACATATAACCAGAACCAATATTCCTAACAAGATAAGTTGCGCAATTAATTTTAATACTATCAAGAAAACAAAACGTTCGATTATATGAAGATTGTTCAGAATATACACTATTAGTTTTGAAGAATTTCTTGTATAAACAGGCATCAGAACTCTTGTAGAAGGCAGAAGAATTTTTGGTGAGAAATCACTTTATAAAAAAAATTGCTTAAGCTTTCACACTGTCTTTGTTTTATTTCCAACCATCGTAATTCGAATTTGATTGTATTTCACATAAGTTTAATATAGCAAGATTTAATCATACAACTGTATCTCTTTATTACGAGAATTTTTTTGTTTTTGGACATGTAAGTTTTAATTATATGTGAAGATATATATATTTTTTTGTCAAAAATTTTCTTTTATAAATAGCTTAATGTCCATTAATGGAACAATTGTTCAAAGAGAAATACGTTAAGGCCAACATAGCCAAAAGAAAAGCTCTAATCAGGATAATATCTTTGTGTTTAGATCTGTTTTTTCCTATTTTTCAGTGTTCCGTTGCGGCGATCTCATAAGTTTTGGTAGTGACTTTTAGATTAGTCGCGGCGAAGATTTTTTACGTCATCTCGATGATTTATTAATAGATCTGCGGTAGTTGCGTCTTAGCGAACTCAAATCCGAAGAGGATAAAATCTGGTCAAGCTTTTCCATACGTAATCACTTCAAATTCTTGAGACCATCGCTTTTTAAAAGGTTATTTTTATTTTGGTTGGTTTAAAATTTGCGTGATATAGTTATTTGGGTTAAGTTTAGACTGATGTCTAAATGGTTAATTCCCAAGAAATTTAGAATATTCTTTATTGAAGTCTATCTTTAGTCTTTATAACTGTAACTTTAGCGTTGTATTTTAATAAAAGATGGTATTTATATTATAAAAAAAAAACCAAAAGAAAAGGTATTATAAAAGCTGAATAGAGTAAGTAAAATAAAATAGGAACAAACAAAACTCTTAAGCAACTAAAACCGAAAAGCAAGTCTTCCAAACTCGTCGCCAAAGACAGATGATGTTTTGGGAATTAGTAAACATCTTCAATGACCTAATACTCAGGATTGAGACAGCAACTAGTGCATAATTATCAATTAGGATTCCGGCTACATATAAGGATGTGACAAAGCACCAAACTACTGAGCTTCGGAATAAAATAGAGTTTGAGGCAAATGAAGCCTTCAACATATTAATCCCTGCAATAAACCACTAAAAACAAGTGATAAATTAGGGAGACTAATAAACTCCATAAAGGAGAAACCTGGACAAAACAAGTCCTGTAAGACCAGATTCATTGGATGGCCGGAGATAGTAAGATTTAAATTTTCAAAACGCAAACAAATGAAGAAACAAAAACTTGAAATCTGTTGAATCCACCATAGATCGAGTGCCGCATACTGCGGTAAGGAAAACCTCAATCCGAGGTAAAGAGACCTCATACAGAGGTGAAAGAGAGCTAAGTAAAGAGAAAGAAATAAGGTTAATCCGAGCTATATATGATAGAGTCAAAAAAATCAAACTATGGGAGAAAGAAATAAGAAGGAGAAAGAGGAAGATTTTCATCGAGAACGACTAGTCAAGTCACACCAGCGAGAGTGAGTCAAAGGAGAAAACCTTACTTCACCTTCTTTATATGTGAAGATAACCTGAGATTTTATTAAGTAAATGGTACTCTAACCAAAGAATTCGGGTGTTACCCTATGTTTTATGTGAAAATAGATGCTCCGAGAACCCTAATTACCAGTGCTCTTGACAAGATTCTGCTGAGATGATTTCGACCTTAGACCAATTACTTTGTTTAAATATAATATCTGTAGTTTGAAAATTGTTTGAAGAAAAACAGTTTACCATTTGCTTTATAAATAAATCTTAGGTTATAACTACTTTTTGCACAGCTCCTAAGATAGTTTCACAAACATACACACTTCGGTATTATTTTCATATTCGTGTATTTCACTCACTTAATGCCTTGGATTAATTTTCATATCACTTATTAGTAGGTTTCAAGCACGCATAATGCATGTTATTCAGACAAATTAAGTTATATATATATAATAAAAGCCACGCCTGTCAAAAAGTCAATACAACAAAATCTAAGAATATACTTTTGCAAATTGTGTACAGTGGTATATACAGAATTATACGTCACATACACTAACAGAACATCAAAGCAATCAATCAATCAAGAAAGTTATTATATATGTTTTTAATATAATGAACAATAAAGTAATATACAGACAAGTTGGGTCCAAAATAAAATTGGTAATTTATTATTGTGTGTGTAGTAATATTACAACAATGATGAAATGGGCTCCACAACTGTTTGCCCGTTTTAATTGACGTGTCCCGACCATTTATAACAGACGTTTAAAATTTTAACGCCGTTAATAATTCATCTACGTAGGTGATTGGTTCACGGTGCACGCCACCACTCTCGCCCACTGCTTCAACTTCGTCTTCACCGTCTGCGGATCATCGCCTATTCAAACGAAATTTAACAATTTAAGTAACGCAAAATCGTGTAATGTATATATATATATGTATGCATAGGTTTGTTCTTATACATACTGGTTCGGTATAAGGTGTGTGGGCTGGTATCGCCGTCGGAGAGCGAAGACGACGACGTCGTTGCTGATTTGTTAGAAACGGCGTCGTTGTAGCTTTTCTGAACGGCGAAGTAGAGTTCCAAAGCGGGAAGCGTGTTGGACAGTCTCGGATCGGCGATTTCGGGCGATCCAAATCCGAAACCGAGTTCGATACTGGCTTTGAGCTCGTCGAGATCCTCGTCCGTCAAGCTCTTTCCGCGGCGGCCATGGCGGGAGACGTCGCGGCGCTTTGACCAAGCTTCTTCGCGGATGAGATCCGGCGACCAAGAGTGTTGCTTTGAGAGAGAAGTAGACGGCGGCACGTGAAGACGACGCACTACCCCCGACGAGGGGGTGTGCGGCGGTGGACGGCGAGTTTCAGACTCAATTTTGGTAAATAAATTAGAAAGTCTTCGGCTGAATTAGTTAAGGGAGAAAGGTTAGTTGAAGATTTAGTTATAAAAGGAGAGAGAGAGAGAGAGAGAGAGAGAGAGAGTGATGCCGACTCAGAAATTGGGCCGGCGCAAGTCATGATGGCCTGGCTTTTACTGTATTTTATCAAATTATATTTTTATATTATATGTAATTTACCTGGAATTAACAAAACAGAAAACAAGTTGTCATTTCATTTGCATAAATATACTTTGAAATTTTGGATATTCTACTTTTTATTATAGAATAAGGACATTCCACGAGTGAAAAAATCTTATAGAAATTTTTTTTTTTGTGGATTACTTTAATGTATTTGAAACACAAGTGGGTTCTTTTTTCAAAATACTTTTGGGTTCGTGTATGTATTCTAAACGACCTTAATCCTTAACATCATCATCATATAACGTCCTTTCGAAGAAAAATATATCGTTTTTATTAGTAACTGAGGACTGACGAGGATTTATTTAATTTAGGATTCACTCTATGAACTTCTAGCCCAATCAAATTCTTTTATGGCCCAATAACTAAAACAATACGTGAAGCTACCTTGGCTCCATGGATTGATTTCATTCAAGCTGTATTGGGCCGCTTGGCTCCAATCAATTGTGATCAGAAAAATCCAATCAAGAATTCTCAAGTTACCAGCTTAAATGTTGAAACTTGAAAGTTTAAATTACATTAGGAATCTCACAACGTGTTCAGTCATGAAATGTCAAAAATCAAATGTGCCGTAAAATTCGCTTTATAGCCGATTCAACGAACGGTGATTAAATTCAAGTTTGCAGCTTGAACTAAATACCGTAACGGGAGCAGAACAAGTTGTTGAACCAAAAGAAAGGTCCAATTTAGACAGTGAACCAAACTTACTCAGGCTCATTATGTTCGACCACAACAACATAGCCAGTTATAATTAAGTGACATTTATTGTGGGGATGGTGTGGGGGATCTTTAGGCCTGCTCTGAAAACTACATTATCGATATATGTTTTTTTTTTGTATAAGAAGCATTTTATAAATATGTTTGTAATGATCTTCATTTTTTTTAGATCTGACATATTATCACTTGAAATGCTTTATCAAAGCTATGATTTGAGAGGTGATGTGAAGTATCAGTCCAGTCCATGCTAGCTGCAATTCCAACAAAACCTCCTGAAATGTCAAACCAAATCTGTATGTATATAATAAATAGTGATCTTTTGATTTACAACTCGCAACAAAAAGAAAAAACACAGTTCCAGCATTAAGATCCTCCAGCTCCTGTGGAGAGACGATCAAAAACCGCCAATAATATGATATAAGTGTATTAAGGTACTCCATGCAAAAATTAAATATTATTATTTTCGCGTAGGTTTCTACTCATAAGTCGAGAAAGAGTTACGAAAATCAGATGACGAGTGGCACATAACACAATGTCATCTCTAGAGTCTTATTATTAGGCAGAAAGCTGCTCGGATGTGAGTAATCAGAAATTGCAAAAAAGAGTCGAATTCTCCAAGGGTGTGATTGGTTTTGTAGTGGAGTAGGAGCTGGAACAAAATTAGTAGAAAAGAGAAGAACGAAACAAAAAAAAAAAATTAATTTCTTATCAATTTTTTCATGTTTACATTTGGTTAGTACTATCAATCTACATCACTTATGCTCTTTACTACTCCTTTTATTATATCACGGTTTAAATCCTAAAATTTTACAATTTATGCATTTAAAATTTTTTAAATATCTTTCATTTAACATTCTGACATGAATCTACCATCAGAGCACCAGCTCTAAGCCCAAACAGACCAAAATGGGTTTACAAGACTTTATTTTTTTATAAAGGAATTATAAAAAATAGCCTTTTAAATTAAAACAGAAGGATTAGATTCACTTATTTATAGCATATGAACTTCTATAACACAAGATCAGCTCCTCCACCACATACCTAAACTCATTTTTATAAAGGGCATAACCTCTTTTTGACATGCCCAAAAGTTACAATATGTATCCATAATTAGGACATGTACTACGAAAGAATTGTATAAACGTGGCATAAAGGATTTAATATGTATACAGAAAATTACAGAAAAACGTAAACCTGAAATATCACTTGGCAAACCACATTCCAAATTTTTAAAAAAAAATCTAAAAAAAAAAATGAATAAAAATCCAAAACTAATGAAGAAAACAATGAGAAATACACATTATTCCTCGCCACACCACGCACGCTTGCTTCTACCATGGTAGGCTTTTATAGCCTTCCTATAACCTACGAAGAATCGATTTATAAAGAGTGATATGAGATATCGACCACACGAGTGCTTATTAATATATGGATATATAAATTAATAAACAATAACAAAGCGTGACTGGTTTATAAAAAGGTAGTAGCAAATCCAGCAATAAAGTTTCTTCCACTTAAAATAGAATCGTCTATTTTAATATTATAGGTTTCGATTAATCTGAAGAAACAAGACTTCTATTTTTTTATATAAAAAAAATAGTCGTGTGGTTATAGTTTATAATTTAAAATGTCGTTTTAAAATAAACAAAAATTATGAATGGTGACCAACAGACATATCAAAAAGTTTTTACAAAATAAATTTTGTACTCCTTTTCATTTAGAGACAAAATAATGCTGGCAGTCTTTATCAATAAGTTGAAAATTAAGAATAAACCAAAAGCTTTATTTAACAATGACAATCATATCTTTGATACTACCAAAAGAAAAGTTAGAGAGTACAAAAAAAAAACGGACATAAATTACAAATAATATTTGAGTAGCTGTTTAATTAATGATCATAATTCATACTTCAGTAGAAAATTGTATGCTTGTGCTAGATGTCTATACATTTTCCACACACAAAAAAAATCGATTTACACACACATACTATTTAGTTTCGTGATAATTTTTGTTTACATTTCATTTTATAATCGTCAATGTATATTTTTCTACTAAACTTTTAGTTGAATTCAGCCAACTAACTGTAATTTTTTTGTAATTATTTTTTATAAGAACCGAAGTACTGTGGTTTGTTGTATATGTATTTTAATTGAGCTACTTGATGTACCTACATGCAAATACAATACTACGGTCTATTCGTTCTCATAATTATTCGTATATATATTATTGTGCAAGGTAATAACTAATGAGGTATTAAGCACATGGTGAGCATTAATCATCTTTGAATTTATTTAATTATGTAACATTTGTATTTGTTATGCTTCATTGAGATGGTACATGCCGTCTTTGTGTATTTTGTTATACGTTTATATTAAAATTTTATCTTCACTAAACGTTTAATGGAATTCAGATTACTAACTATAATTAGATGGTAATAATATTTGATTATAACAGGAATAGTGTATTTGTTGTGATTGTGTGTTTAAAATATTAAGTAGCAACTTGATATACCTATATGCATATATTACGGTCTACTTTTTCTCATAATTATTCGTAAAACAGGTTTAACGTTGATGGTAATAAGGTATCGAGCACATTGGTTATGATATTTTATTATATGAAGTGCCAGAGCTTTTAACCCTCTCGCAATTTTTTATATATAATTATATAGTATTTTATTGTTTATGATGCCTTCCTATATATTAATACAATAGTCTATCATTGAGATAATATAGGTCTTTGTGTATATTGTTATTATATCGGGTGGTTTGCCTTAAAATGCGATAAATGAAGAAGAGGTCAAATCAATATATTTTGTAACTTTTTTTGTCTTTTCTAATATTATTTTCACAATTACCTGATCATAACATGAAAACTGCTCGTTTGTGATTGTGCCGTCACTATCCAAATTTTAATCCAAATGTGACATATATTTTTGAACAAAGAAAACTAATTTATCCTCCCACATATTTAATATTATTATTCTTAAATTCGCTAGTTTTTATTAGCATGTATATAATTATATTATACTTACAGTTTGAGTCATGATTTGATTATCAATCAGAACCTGGCACGTGTATATTGCATCAAGCAAACCAATACCATACGAGTTAACATGTCTCTAAACGTTAAGCAGAAAAAGATCTTTGCGTCCAGTCGACTATAACAACTTCAGAGGTTGACGTAAGTTACGTACCACACCGCCTCTCAAATGACTTAGGAAGAGACATTCAAGGCAAACCCGATCAAATGTACATAGTCGAAAAACACTTGTCTGTTTGGTTATACTTATACCATGCACAATGATACACTACAGATATGACATGTCACAAGAGATACTTGGCCACGACATGATTACCAACGTCTTTTCTCATTCACCGAAAGTACACTGCAGTCTGCCTAGGCTAGAGCAACCCGAGTCAATTACCTAGAATTTCCATCTCTTTGACTAGCCATGTGAATTTTTTTCTAAGTTAAGCGTCCTAGAGCATTCAAAAGTCCCATTTATTCCTCCATAAACTATCCTGATTCTACTACTATTTCATGACCACGTTTACTTTCTCACCAATCTATACAGAAACATAATGCTTACAAGAAATACTTGTTCTCATCGAGCAAGGTGCTTCATGGACTCCTTCTCCCGAGACCAGGCTACAACATGATATCGGCTTATGAAAGCCTATAGTGTTCGATCGATAATGGTCGAATCATTCTCCTTTGATCCACAAAAGTCCAACATATAAGACTCATTTGTCCGACCAATCATGAAAATTTTGTTTTATTAAAAAAATTCATTAGGTTTGGTAATTATCTTTTACTATAGCTAGTAGATTTAACATTTATCTATTTGTATGTATTTATGATGTCGTTAATGATATTATTGGGTCCTTTTTTCTAATCAGTTGAACGAAGTATTATACGCCAAACTTGAGCATCATATCATTTATGTCCTCTCTTAACATCAACCAACAAGAAAAATCAATTACGAAAACCAACCCACCACAACAAGAAATATGACATTTTTCATAGATCTTACGAAGACACTGAAGCAAACCAGAGCTGTTGGATCAAATTGACTGATGGATAGTTGTGATCGAGTGGGGACATAGCAACGGTCGATAGAATCGAATCCACACAAAACGGACCAAAACTGTCTAACGACAATGACACTTTGTAACGACATTTTAAATTCAAGAATATTGCCATAATTTTCGTCGACATATATGTCAAAGATATAAGGAACATCACGTAAAGTCGAAAATGTTTGACCTTATCATTAATTGTGTGTGCAAATTAATGTTTAACTTGATTTGAGATATAGCAAACCTTATTATTTTGTAACTCATTTCTCCTGCAAAATAAGATATATATTGGCGTAAAAAAATAACATATATATGACGTCTCACTATAATCTATATGTCATCAAAAATTGAAAACAAACTATGCTTCTCTTTTACATAGTTAGTCAATTATATAGAGAGGAAAAAAACTACTGTAAAAGTCTCTAAAGAGATATGTTATATATGAAAGAGTAATTAAGAACATTCAGACCAGCTAAGATAGATCATAAAGTATCTTAATATAAATTGTAAACCATATGTTCATCTGCAAAATACAACAAAAATGGATGAAACTGGATCAGGAATGATAAAAAGACATACTATATTTCTATATTGGCTCTTATGAATTCAGTCAATCGACCACAAACATACATTTCACCAATCAATGAACTAGTTGCACAAAATGGCACCTCCCTTATATCTCATTAAAAGTTGTTAGATTATGTGGTTGGAACAAATGGACCCTACAAAGTGTCGCACAACTTCAGCTAGCAATTAAACATCTAACTTGTAAATATTCCAAAAGATTCACGCCCAGACAACAAACACTCTTCACTCTTGTTCTGAATCTCGCTATATGCTACGCATGTGGATAGATCAAGCGAGTACATAAAATCGGAAACAAATCGGAGAATACTAGAAGAGTTTTTTTAATAATTAAATATTTTTAAATACATTTATACATAAATAAATATAAAAATTAATAAAACAAATATAATAAGTAATATTTCTTTAAATTCATATTTAAAATAAAAGAAAAAAGAGGTTTAAGCTAAAGGGGTTTTCTTTGTTAATGGGTCACTTTCTTGACTTTTACATAATAGTTTAAATGGGCCAAAAAAAATTCTTAAAATTATACGGTTGATCAATCGTCTAGACGGCTGTGTTTTGTTAATATACGGCAAAAACTTGGTCACTGTATAATTTGACTATATCATCCTTATTTGCCATAATTTTTTACCGCCTAATAAAAATTTGACCGATTAATCGCTTAGCGATCGAGTTTTAGAACATGACCCTTAACCTTATGAGAACATTTCATTAACTCTTAACCATATCTAAGTCCAATCTTTCACATCGTAAAGTAATATAATTCATGTATCAACGAAAAATAGTCAATTTAAAATTAATTAATTTATAGCCTTTTCATCGATGATAATACCAAAATCTCTTTATAAGTTATATTACCTACAGATCTGATCCAGCTTCTTTTCTGCTCGAATTTTTAAATGATCACGAGATCTAAGGTTCAAATTCATATTGTTGGCTATATTTTGATTATTATATGTTGATGAACGACTACTATCAAGATGATAACCAACAAGTTAATGGATTCCGTCAAATAAACTAATTAACGGAAAAATGAAAAGAAATTTTTTTTTTTTGTCGATCCTGCGAACTCGTAGATTTATAAGCATTGTAGATATATCATTTTTTGTTGTCAACGTAGATGGATCATATATGTGAATGGTATGACGCCACCAAACGTTGAGAAATAAAAAAAATAGATAAATTGCTACAACTTTGGAAACGGGTCGGACACAATTATAACTGGACAGAGCAAGTGGAGTGGTACAGAAGTAACTTAGCTAGTTAGCTTGAGCCCTTATCTTTATTTTTTAGATGTTGATAACATTACAAGGAAAATGGTAGAAAATAATTGAATAAGAAAAATCTTCCGACATATATATATATAATATACACTAATAATTTTACGATTTAAAAATTTATTACTGAATTTGCTGACTGAAGGAGCAAAATTTGCGACTTTATAAAATTGTATAATTGGTAAAAATCTGCAAACCTGAAGAATTGTTAACTTTTCACCAGCGGTTATAAAATGGATATTATTGAGGATGTAGAGTATAATTTTGTGTATATACACAGGTAATTCAAAACAAAAAGTGTTGGTTTGGATGCTATTTTATTGTTCAAATGGGACTACAAACAAGGAGAGTATAATTAAAGTTTCTTTCGTGAACGGCCTTGAAGTAGCTTAATTATGTTATATAGATTTTGTATCATTTGATTATTTGTGAGTGTGAACATCAAAACAAATGTAATTTACAAGTTAATATCTTAATATAACATAATAAACTCCTTTAATACTCCATTAATTAAGCGCGAGTCACGTACGGTATGCAGAAGTCTATGCCGTTGACCTGTTAACATTTTTTACAAATAGTTCATGAAACTTTTACTATATTTCGAAAGAACGTATAAAATCTGATGCTAAAAACATAGCTAGGGTTTAAAAATTAAAAGAAAAAAAAACAATACCTAACATGTGAATTTTTTTACCCGATACCTAACATGTGGTTAAGCTGACAAAGTGACCGTTTATTTGAAAATTAATGCTTTTAATAATTCTAAGCAGCTTCGACGAGGTTAGAAAATGCATACACAAAGTCACAAACTAATGTGTTTCTACATGATGTAATTTTAAAGTCTGCCCACGCATTTAAATAAAACTATTGAAAATTGTAGTACTATCAAATTATCATTTAAAAATTATGTTTTTTTTTTTGCGATTTAACACTCGAAACATTTTTCTTCTATAAAGAATCCATGCCATATTGGTGTTGGTATGTGAGATTCCCGAGTAGTGTGGCCTAGAGTCGCGTGACCTTTTTTATTGCTTACCCCCAAAGATTATGCCTCAACGGTCATAGATTCACTATCGCATTAAATTAAAACCACAACTATATAAGTAAAAAGTTTTAACTAAACAAATCTAAATCTAAATACAAGCGGTGGAATTTTCAACTTTACAACTACAATTCATGCGTAAACTGCATGTGTACTGTTTTCTTTCTTTGGACTGTCAAATAGAGATTTGTAGAAAGAAACAAAACAATGTAATCCATTTTATCATATATGATATATTGGTGTGTTGTTGTATGATTAATATGCTACTTTAAAACTGTTTAAGTCCACTGCAAAAATTATGATTATGTGGATAAATCAAAATCTAAACTAAACAGTGATCAATATCGATGTTGTCCCTAATGAAATGAGGAACATGATTTGATGCAGCGTGGCGGAGTGGGTATGTTATTGGCTTACGTCTAATCACTTTTCAACCTTTTTTATTATCAACAATGCTTCTAAATCTGAGACACACCTCTAATCCAACCGATCGGGTCGACTATAAACCAGATTGATAGCCAGTTTTCTTTAAACCGGATAATTTTTTTAAAAAGTTCAATCAATACCTCAAAAAAAAAAAAAAAAACCAATGATCCAAAACCAAATACAAAAACAGGTTGATGTATTGATCTAATTTTTCTCGATATAATTTTTTTTAAAAAAGTAATATATCATACTTTTGTAAAATATATTTACATAGTATTACTGTTTGACTTTTAGAATTATTGTAAGATCATACCTATTGTAAAATATATTTACATAGTAACAACATTTGACAGTATTGTGCTGTTGCTGGTCTGCTCAATCAAATTAAATAAAAAAATACAACAACATGATTTAAAATTCGCAATTCTAATTTTATCTTCACATTTGATTTTATTGTCAGTTAGAGCACATCTATTATTATACGGGTTTTTAAAATTTTATATCTATATCTAATTTTTTTTTTAAAAAAAAAAAAAATCAAATTTCAATCGAGAGCAGTCCAAATTTATTCCCAATCCAGATCTAAACACAGTTAATTACTCAAAAACAAGGAAATATTTATGACCGATTCTAAATAATGTTTGATTAATGTTATAAACTGATGTTTATGAACCTTGCTTCCATAATTTACGCATGGGTACTACGTGTTTCCAGAAAATCAGAGCCGTGAAAGAGAACTAAACAAAAGTGTAAACCGATCAGAAAGGTATCTGATGCTGATTTAGATAATTAAAGAATCTCAATGAAGAAAAAAAATATCAAGACTTTAATCATCAAATTAGTCTAGTCGATGAAGTCACTAGAGATTCTAAAAAATTCGAACAATTTCAATATTTTCTAATAAAATACTAAATCAAACCAAATAAATAGAAAAGACAATTCGTAGGACCCACCAATAAGACTTGCTATAAATAAAAGAAGTTCCTTACTTTGATCAACAAAAGCTTCTCTCTCTCTCTCTGCCTATCATCTTTTTCAGTTCTCCTTCAGACATATCTGAAACCCCATAACTCATAAAGCTTCACTCTTTTCCATAATTCTAACTACACAAACTTTTGTTCTTTTCCAAAGCAAAACTAATATGGTCGACGTTGATCGGAGAATGACCGGTCTCCGGCCAGCACACGCGGCAGGTCTCCGTCGTCTCTCAGCTCGCGCCGCCGCACCAACGACTCCAACGGTCAGGAACAGTCTCGTCTCTTTCTCATCTCTCGCCGACCAAGTTATCTCGCATTTACATACTTCGAGGATCCAAGTCCAACCGGGTCTAACTGACGCTGAATTCGCCAGAGCCGAAGCCGAATTTGCATTCGCCTTTCCGCCGGATCTCCGAGCCGTTCTCACCGCCGGTTTACCACTCGGCGCCGGTTTTCCAGACTGGCGTTCTCCCGGAGCTCGTCTCCATCTCCGAGCCATGATCGATCTTCCAGTCGCCGCCGTGTCGTTTCAGATCGCGAGAAACACTCTCTGGAGCAAATCTTGGGGCCCGAGACTGTCTGACCCGGAAAAGGCCTTACGGGTCGCGAGAAACGCTCTTAAGAGAGCTCCTTTGATGATTCCCATTTTCGATCACTGCTTTATTCCTTGTAGCCCGTCTTTAGCGGGTAACCCGGTGTTTTACATCGACGAGACCCGGATTTTCTGTTGTGGGTCGGATCTTTCCGATTTCTTCAAGCGTGAGTCTCTGTTCAGAGGTTCCGATTTGTCTCCGGCTGTTCTCACTAAGCAGCGTTCTGTGAGCGAGATATCCGCCGGGTCTTCGTCGTCGTCGAATTTCTCAAGAATGAGCTTAGATTCAGGTCGTGTTAACCGGTCCGGTACGCCGAGATGGGTGGAGTTTTGGAGTGACGCGGCGGTTGATCGTCGCCGGAGAAACTCTGCTTCTTCTATGTCGTCTTCACACTCTTCATCGCCGGAGAGATACTTAGACTTACCGAGATCCGAGACGCCGAAATGGGTCGACGAGTACGTGAACCGGATCGGTTCCGTTTTAAGAGTGGGCGGGTGGAGCGAATCCGACGTAGATGATATCGTCCACGTGTCGGCATCTGGTTTCTTTGAGGATGAGATGGTGATTTTAGACAACCAAGCGGTTTTAGATGCGTTGCTTCTGAAAGCGGGTCGGTTCTCGGAGTCACTCAGAAAAGCTGGATGGAGCTCCGAGGAAGTGTCGGATGCACTTGGTTTTGATTTTCGACCGGAGAAGGAGAGGAAACCGGTGAAGAAACTGTCTCCTGAGGTCGTCAAACGAATCGGGAAACTTGCCGAGTTGGTTTCTCGGTCATGATAATACTCCCCGACGGAGATTCTTTTCATCTTTTATTATAAAAAAATATACAGCAATAGTTTTTAACGTATTCAAAAGGTTTTAAATATGTGTAAATCTTGCATTTTACCACGTATTTTGTTATTAGACATAAAAATTTTAATTTTAAAATTGGGGAGCGTTTTGTATTGTGGAAAAAAATACGCTGGATAGTAATAAATAAATCGGGAATTTGTACATTAATATAAGTGGTTCTTTTAAATTAATTGTCTACAGCTCATTTTGCATTGGAGGCACAAGGCAGGGGCTAAAATAAGAATTTTTCTTATAAGGGGTGATTTTTAGATCAGTTACTTTTAGGTGAGGTTCATTTGTGGAATATCTCTAAAATCTTTAAAAAGAAGCACCAACGCACACGTGTGACGACCTTCCCAAACATAAACGCAAAATAACGTTATTGGGTCCCGCGAACAATGGAAAAGCCCAAGTCGTTTTCTTAACGCAACGCTGTCTTTTATTACCCTATCTTCGTAAGCCATCGAACGACGTAACCAAAACTATGAAATGATTACTTAACCAAGAACGATAAATACAAAGTATCATTATTATTTTTGTTTCATATTGAAGTTGTAGGATAATAATGGTTTAAGTTTTGCCACTGCAATTTCGATTATATATATATATTTATATAAACATATGAATCCTGTTTTTCGTACATTTTGAAGACTGAAACTTCCGGCCAACTCAACATTTCAATTCACCGTCTGAATTTTTGATGGTTTCGGTATGTTTATGAATTATGGGAATTTCAGTTGAGAAATAGAAATATAAATGACAAAGAAAAAGAACAATCTCAATCTTTGTTTTTTTTTAGTCGTTGAAGATGGTTGAACATGTTGTCAACAAATGTCGTGTTAAAAACAAAATAATAACTAAAGAAAAATAATGTACTGGAAATAGTTTGGACAATTATTGGAGATATAATTAAGGAACTTAGCCAAAAAAAAGAAAGATGTGTAGTATACCGAACACTTAATAATCCAGAAAAATGATAAAGGTTAGATGAGATGTATCAGACAGTCTACAGCTATGTACACTTAGGAATTAAAATGCTTTGCTTACGTTCTGATCATTGATCATAACCAACCTTTACCACTAAAAGGATTGTTGTTGCAATCATTATTATTATTTTTTTTCCAAATTATAATCTTTTAGATTCCTAACATTTCTGGTTTCATTATTGTATTTGTACACCAAACCTTTTGTACAATTTTAATTATTTTCCACAAAGAGCGAGAAGAAAACATTTTCCATTAAAAAAGAAGCATATAATAGATAGTTAAACCCAAGAGTTGTAATCCAGATATAACTGTTCTGATCTAATCTGATTTTAACCAAAACACATTAAAGTAACTGAACAACCAAAACTAAAAACTTTATATTTCTTTTATAAATTATAAACATTTCTGATTAAAACCGTGATACAAACCGGAATCAAATTTATTTCAAACTGATGATATCCTAAGACTCAATGTTATTTTAGTAACTATATTTTCTTAAATAACGACTGAAACATATTGATTCTCAATGGTGAACAAAAAAATGAATGGGACTGGAACATATCCACATACGTAACTGTAATATATTTATATCGAACAAGATTAAAATCGGCGCAATGGCTTTCTCTGCTCTGATAGGGGCTTGCTTCTTCAAGCTCTGCCCAACCTATACAAGGTGCTCTTGGAAATATATGATTTGTATGTTGATGTCGGTCCATAATAATTTCATCGAAACGGTCACTGCTACCACTAAAAGAACCATCCGAATATCTGACCGATGGTCCTCTGATCACGTGCAGATCGCACCGCCCCCATCACGTTCCTCCCCATCCGTGTCTTAACACACGCATGACATGTCAGATCAGATCTAGGCCGTTGATTAGACAGAGGCGTATGGACATGTGGTGGGCTGTGAAGCAGACTAGCGGTGAGAGAAGAAGAAAGTGTGTTGTCGGTGAATCCGTGTAGCGACTTAAGGGATGGTTCGGTCCGCTCAATACTTTACGTGTGGTGTGTAAGTGTGATGTGTGTATTTAGAGACATCCGTGTATCGATTTTAAAGGATGGTTCGGTTCGGTTCGGTTCGCTTAATATGTGACGTGTGGTGTGAAGAGTGAACTGTTTTCCCCCTTTTTTCTTTTTTTTTGATATATTAAATGTGAACAATTTATTAATTGGGCTAGACTTTTTCACCTTTATTTTTATATATAGTTTGAAAATTTAATATGTTAAAATAGTCTTCTACAGACGTAATTTTCATAGATTCTAACAAGCTGGAAAAAAAGAAGATAAAAGGTCGTTCGGTTGTCGTTTCGTTCGGCTTGCATATAAATCGCACCTAACGCTATAGCTACAATTTTCCAACAAAAAAAAAACAATTAATGTTTTCTAATAAACTGCAAGAAATAAATACAACTGTACGAGGTACAAACTTTTGACTACTGCTTGCTCTCTGTGGGGGCAACCACAAGTTTGGTCCAAGACCTTTGGTAATATAGGGGCTTTTTGATCCATCTATGAAGATTCTCAATTAAGAATCCAAAAATCAAAAGTCTAACTACTTTCTCTAATGTTCTGTAGCACTGATTTTCACTAATTCACCTCAAATTAATGAAGTATAACATCTTCAATAAAAAATGATTGCCCACCTTACTCTTCTTTGTTCATAGTCTTCTAATCTCTGGATACTCTTATCATTTGCATATGACAGGCGCAGAGGTAGTAACATTAACTTAATTGCACTCTACATCCTCAAAAATCTTTCTTATGATACTCTTTTACATTCTTCACCTACAAACCGAGAGATATTGACAATCCATAACGCAAAACATCTATACAAGATTACCGTTATACACAAGCAAGAAGCATAGCTCAACTGTACCAAATTTCACAAATTCTTATAATAATAGTTAAGCCTCCTTTCTAGTGTGTTCTATAAAAGGACTGAGGCTCTAATATCAGTTTAATGTCTCTGATATCAATTTGATGTTAGATAAACTCGTCATATACATAGAGTTGGTATACTGATTAATCCAGTCACCAAACAATTAAACATGTCAAATCATTCGTTAATTAAGCCCATCAATCTTCCAATGATAGTGATCAACGATAACAACTAAATTACTTCACGAAATAATATTCTATTTTTCTTGTCAGGCTCTAATTTATATTTGAAAGACGAAACATCTAACACAACCATGCCTTAAAATCAAATTGCCCGTATGAAGAAATCAATGTAAAATCTTGATATATCATGTTCTATAGACTAAAAAACAATCAGTAAAACACTAATTAATTAGATAAACAAATTATGACATTGTAATGATGTTTCCAAATAGCTAGAGAATAGTTACCGAATAATCGGCTTTGTCGCTTAATGGCGATGGGATTAATTTGATATCTCTAGATTCTCCACTTATACATGTTTTTAGTGAAGGTAATCAATTGGTCTTGTTGGCGTTCTTAGAATAAAATCGCCTAAACTGATATTTCCACCTACATATCTTTAAAGTGAAGATCGAGGGCATACATAATCACTAATCACAAAGTAAGCAAACAAATAACCCAAACAATGACTGATCTTGTCTAAACACATGCTCAGAAAAATCTAGCTAGGAAATATTAGAAATGGACTTATTCGACCTGACGTAATCCGTATTAGATCCACCCGATTATGATTTAAACTTGAGAAATGCAAAGAAAAACGACAGATTTGGTGGATTTTTCCTGTCCCATCCAGATTGTGGATGGTTTTGTTCTATATAAGTTAGATCTATTCTTGATTTTTGTCCATCAAAATATCCCAAACTGTAGCATGACCAGTTCAGGGCTCAAGCAACCAAAACGTAGATCTAGGGCATCACAAATATTTTTTTTTTTATGGATATCAAAGAGTAATAATTTTTTTTTAAAAATATTTATAGAACATTAAGGCATAATAACAAATTTGGTATACGGTATTAAAATTTATTGGAACGGTGGTAAATATATAATCTATCATAAGTAGCATATTTTCCACATTAATTAAAACCTAAGTTGTATAGACATAATTCAAACAAAAAAGCTGTGAAACTCAGGTTTAATCATAAAAATAAAACTAAATAACCCTGTAAAATACTTTAGTCAAATTAAGAAAAAAGAATGTTGTTGGTTATACCTCGAAACTATCTAAACCAGAATGATTGAGCCAGAAAAGAAGACACTTGGCGTGGACATACTTGATGTACCCATGACAAGGGCTAGGGTGTCTCAACGGTTGGCCTAGTTTCTCTGGGTATATGCAAATCCGACAAATCTTCCCGCACTCTTCTTCTTGTATCGGCAACCGTACGTAAAGGATTTTAGTAGGCCTGGGCATTCGGATAATTGAATTGGGTTCGGTTCGGGTATTTCGGGTTTCAGATATTTTGCATCCGAGGTTAAGGATCCATTCAGGTATTTTTTTATTTCGGATCGGGTTCGGTTCAGATCCGGTTCTTTTGGATATTTGATAAAAGATCCGAAATTTATCCGATACTAAGTTGTATGATTTCGGTTCTAGTATTTTAGTACTCGTAAAACCCGTAATATCCGAAATACCCGAAGTACCTTGATGGGGTCATCCAAGCTACACCAACCAGATACTTGGAGGATGAAGACCAGACCACCCCCTATGTGCCCCATCGCATCATGACCAGGAGCAGAGCTGCCCAAGGAGCCCAAGACAGGAGCATAGGAGATCATGCCCAAGGAGACCAAGCTGAAGCCGCCTTAGCCCAACCAGCCGGTCTTGGAGAGGAAGAGGAGATTGGGGAGAAAGAGCAGCCTCCTGATCACATTCAGCTGAGTGTTTCTGACCAAGGCACTCATGCACACAGCCTTAGGGATAAGGTCTTGTGTGTCCTTACTATCCATGGGTAAGGGCACTTTTAAAGACCTTAGGTGATTAGGGTACTCTTTTCCTTTCTAAGTTTACCACAATGGGTTCTTGGAAAAGTTTTTAATGAGACCTGAAAATCTAAGGCATCAAGTCTAGTGTCCCATTGGTTTAATGAGGATATGTCCTTTTAAATCAATTAGGCTTGATCTCTATCTTAGGCAAATGTTTAGCCTTGTTTATTTCTTTTAAAAGACTTAGTCATTTGGGGTTTATTTGATTTTGTTGACCACGGTCAACTAGGGCTTTAGGTCACAAAGCTTGTAGCCTACAAAAGGCAGAACTTACTTATTTTCTAAGGCAGACAAGTTAGAACCCTAAACACTAATGGCCGCCTTGGTCTTTCTCTTCTTCCATTGTTGAGTGTGTCTCCAAGAAAGAGTGAGTTCCTTGTTAGGTTGAGTGTGTCTCCCTACTTGGAAAGGCTGCATCTAAGCCTGTCATAGCTTAGTGAGTTGCCTTCTACCCCCCCCTGTTCAAATCGTTTCAAGAAAACCCAACTTTCACTCCTAGCCATTTCCATCCCCAATCGCTGACCGTGGCCGGCCGTTTGTACCGTTCGCCGTGTGTCCGCTCCGTCCCCTAGGTCGTGTCGCCGTCCGCGTCTTCTTTCCTCAGGTCGTTCTTCATCCGTCCCTTGGTCACCAACCCATCCTGCCATTCGAGTCGTCGCCCCCAGGCCGCTCCGTGTACGTCCTCCCGGTCGTGAGTCCGCCCGCCGTTCACGCCCTGCGTCCATAGCAGCGACCCAACCAACCGTTCCCCTCCGTTCCCGAGTCCTTCCGGCGACCTTTCCCGACCATTAGACCATGGCTCGTAACATTTTGGTATCAGAGCCCAAGTTTCCTGAAAAAGGTTGTGTCTTTCCATCTTAGCACTTAGGGTTTTATCTTGTTAGAACGGCTAGCTAGGGTTTGTTAGAATTTGGATTTGGGCTTGCTGTGTTAGGTTGTTTAGCTGATTTGCCTGAGTTGTTTGTGTTTAAAATCGCCATTGTTGAAAACCTAAGGAGGAAGAAGGAGTTAGGTGAGACACGGCTGCCTTTTGGCAGGTCTGGTCGGTGACTCACCGTGTGGTCCTCACCGGCTGATGTCACCCTTGTCTCCCCCTTTGACCAATTCGAATTTGAATGTTGTTGCTTTGTGGATTTGGCGGTTATTGTAGCTAGTTAGTTGGGATTTGAAATATTGCATGCATAAATTAATTAGTGATTAGTTTTAAGTTTTAAATTAGATTAATTAGATCATTAATCCTTAATCTAGATTAATTAGCTTAATCACTTTGACTTTTGTTGACTTTTCTTGGACAGGTACCCTTGAGCTAGATGGCTGACCCAGCTCTAGCAGAGATCCTCACCAGTCTCCAAGCTCAACTCCAACAGCTAGGAGACCGCTTAGGTCGAGTTGAGCAACCTCAGCCCCAACCAGCACCGGCGCCACCCCCTCCACAACCAAGAGCGCCACCCTTATGGCCTGAACAAGACATGGAGGGACTGTCTGAAGAAGATGCATTCCCGCCTCATTTCAGGAGACCAAGGCACAGAGAGAGGAGGTTCCCTGAGGAGAGAGGGCATCACCAACCACCTAGAGCCCACTCCCCACACTTGAAGTTGACGCCTCCTACCTTTGCCGGCAAGGTTGATCCAGAAGCTTACTTGGATTGGGAGAGAAGAATGGACCATATCTTTGAGGTCTATGGGTTTGAAGAACCCAAGAAGGTGGCCTATGCAGCAGCCCAACTTACTGATCATGCTCTGTCCTGGTGGGATCAATATTCAGCCAAAAGAAGAAGAAGAGGAGAAGAACCGGTCAGATCATGGGAGATCATGAAATTCATGATGAAGGGAAGGTACATTCCACCTATGTACCACAGAGAGCTACAAAATAAGTTCAGAAAGCTCACCCAAGGCCAGAGGAGTGTAGAGGAGTATTTTGGAGAGTTTGAACACTTGAGAAACCGGCTTGGACTGGAAGATGCTGAAGAGACTCTCATGGCACAATTCCTAGATGGTCTTCAAGAGAAGATTGCCAGCAAGGTGGAGATGTACTCCTACAATGATCTCAATGAATTGATGCATCTGTCTACACAAGTTGAGAGTCAGCTCAAGAGGAAGACTAGAACCAGAGCAGTAGTCCACAACCCTTGGAGAGCCTCTGCCCCAAGCACCAATCCGTAGGCTTCAAGCTCCCAGCCTGCCTTCCTTAGGCAAACCGACCGTGGCAAGGCTATAGCTCAGGATACCAGGGCACCCTACAAGCCCAGAGAGGGCACCCCTGCCCCACGGCCAGACAACCGCCCTGCCCCCACTGGTCCCAAGACCAGGGACATCATGTGCTTCAAGTGCCGCGGCCGTGGACACTATGCTCGGGATTGCCCAAATCCTAGGGCCATGATCATCACTGCCACAGGAGACTAGGAGTCTCAAGATGAGATGGAGGCCCCTGAGGAAGCTGATGAAGAGGAGGAGGACGTGGCCTATCCTGAAGTGGGAGACCTCTTGGTCTCAAGGAGAGTCCTTAGCACCATCCAAGAGCCGGATGAGACAGCCCAAAGGGAGAACATCTTCCACACACGCTGCATGGTCAATGGTAAAGTATGCTCACTCATAATTGATGGTGGATCATGTGCTAATGTTGCTAGTACTTATATGGTTGAGAAGTTGAATTTGGTAGCTACTAAACATCCTAGGCCTCATAGATTGAGATGGCTGAATGATAAGACTTAATTGAGGATTAGTGAACAAGTTAAGGTATCATTTAGCATAGGCAAGTATGTTGATGAGGTTCTTTGTGATGTAGTACCTATGCAAGCCACTCATATATTACTAGGCAGACCTTGGCAATTTGATAGGGAAGTTGTGCATGATGGTAGAACCAACAAGTATACACTTATGCTTAATAAGAAACGAATTAGCTTAGCACCCTTGTTGCCTGCCCAAGTTCATGAAATGCAAGTTAAGCTAGCTAAGGAGAAATGCATGTCTAAAACCAATTTCTTGATTACATCTAGTGATGTTAGGCGTTCTCTCTTTGATCCCACTTGTCAAATTGTTTTGGTTGTTTATAAGGACTTGTTGAATTCTAGACCTACTAATGTGGTCTTGACAAGGGAAATCCGAGTTTTGCTTGACAGGTACAAGGATGTGTTCCCTGAGGAGATACCAGCAGGCCTGCCGCCCTTGAGAGGCATAGAGCATCAGATAGACTTCATCCCTGGTGCCCAACTCCCAAACCGGCCTGCATACCGCGTCAATCCCACGGAGGCAAAGGAGCTGGAAGCTCAGGTCCGAGACCTCATGGCCAAGGGATATGTGAGGGAGAGCCTTAGCCCATGTGCTGTACCTGTGCTCCTAGTGCCCAAGAAAGACGGTTCCTACAGGATGTGTGTTGATTGTAGAGCCATCAACAACATCACCATCAAATACCGCCATCCAATCCCAAGGCTAGATGATATGTTGGATGAGCTGAGTGGAGCAACCATCTTTTCTAAGGTGGATTTAAAGAGTGGGTATCATCAAGTGAGGATGAGGGAAGGGGATGAGTGGAAGACCGCTTTCAAGACCAAGCATGGACTGTATGAGTGGCTGGTCATGCCATTTGGCCTCTCCAATGCCCCAAGCACCTTTATGCGCCTCATGCACCATATCCTTAGACCCTTTATGGGCAAGTTCTTGGTAGTATATTTTGATGATATACTGATTTATAGCTCTTGCTTGACTGATCATGTGCTGCATCTAGAACAGGTCCTAGAAACTCTTAGGAAGGAACATATGTATGCCAACTTGTCTAAATGCATCTTTTGCACAGATGAGGTTGTTTTCCTTGGCTTTGTGGTTAGCTCACAGGGATTGAGAGTAGATGTGGAGAAGATAGAGGCCATCCTCAGCTGGCCTAGACCGACTTCAATCAGCCAAGTCAAAAGCTTCCATGGGCTGGCCAGCTTCTATAGGCGTTTTGTGAAGGACTTCAGCACCTTGGCTGCACCACTGACCTCCTTGATCAAGAAGAATGCTGGGTTTCAATGGGGAGAGCTGCATGAACAGTCTTTCTTGGCGCTTAAGTATCAGCTGACCCATGCACCAATCCTTGCTTTGCCCAACTTTGAGAAAACCTTTGAAGTAGAGTGTGATGCCTCAGGAGTGGGCATAGGGGCAGTGTTAACTCAAGGAGGAAGGCCAGTGGCATACTTTAGTGAGAAGCTGACTGGAGCCACACTGAACTACCCAGCCTATGACAAGGAGTTGTATGCATTGGTCAGGGCAATGCAAACATGGCAGCACTACCTCTTGGCTAGGGAGTGCGTGATACACACAGACCATGAGACCTTACAACACTTGAGGGGTCAGACCGTGTTAAAGAAGAGGCATGCCAGATGGTTGGAGTTCATTGAGACATTCCCCTATGTGATCAAATACAAGAAGGGCAAGGAGAATGTAGTGGCGGATGCCTTGTCAAGGAGGCATGCTTTGATCTCTACCATGGATGCTAAGGTTTTGGGATTTGGACACTTGAAGACCTTGTACCCAGAAGACCCAGACCTCAAGGCCGCTTATGAGGGACATGGAACAGGAGCTTACACACGGTTTTTCATGCATGATGGGTATCTATTCAAAGACAGGCGCCTGTGCATTCCCCAAGGGTCAATGAGAGAGTTGCTAGTGGAGGAAGCTCATGGAGGAGGTCTCATGGGACATTTTGGAGTGGAGAAGACTCTCAGTGTTCTTAAGGAACACTTCTACTGGCCAAAGATGAAGAAGATGGTAGCCACTCACTGTGATAGGTGCATCACTTGCAGGAGAGCCAAGTCGAGACTACAGCCTCACGGCCTGTTCATGCCTCTGCCTGTTCCTACGCTTCCATGGGTGGACATCTCCATGGATTTTGTTCTGGGATTGCCCAAGATTCAGCACAAGGATTCAGTGTTTGTAGTGGTGGACCGCTTCTCCAAGATGGCTCACTTCATCCCCTGCTCCAAGACCAATGATGCATCTCAGACCGCGACCTTGTTCTTTAGGGAGGTGGTGAGGCTTCATGGAATCCCCAGGACCATTGTATCAGACCGTGATACCAAGTTCCTGTCACACTTCTGGAGGACCCTATGGAAGAAGCTAGGTACCAAGCTCTTGTTCTCTACCACATGCCACCCTCAAACTGATGGACAAACTGAAGTGGTCAACCGCACCTTAGGAGCATTGCTGAGATCGACCGTGGGCAGACACTTAACTACATGGGTGGAGAGTTTACCTCTGGTGGAATTTGCCTACAACTCAGCCAAGCACTCTACCACAGGCATGTCACCCTTTGAAGCTGTGTATGGCCGCAATCCAGACACTCCCCTGACCTTGACACCATTGCCGCCACATGAGACAATGGACCTTGAGGGAGAAGCCAAAGCCGCGGCCATGAAGAAGGTTTTTGAACAAGTGCATGGCAACATTGAGAAGAGGAATGATCAGGTCCGATCTAGGATCAACAAGAAGAGGAAGCAGCTGGTGTTCCAACCAGGAGATTGGGTGTGGCTACACCTAAGGCCAGAGCGTTTCCCCAACAAGCGCAAGCACAAGCTAGACTTTAGAGGAGACGGCCCATTCCAAGTGGTGGAGCGGATCAATGACAATGCCTACAGACTCAAGCTGCCAGGTGAGTATAATGTGTCTTCCTCATTTAATGTTTCTGATCTATCTCCTTTTGATGCACAGGATGTTGGCTCTTTGGAGACCAAAGCACTTGAAGAGGGTGGGGATGATGGGGTCATCCAAGCTACACCAACCAGATACTTGGAGGATGAAGACCAGACCACCCCCTATGTGCCCCATCGCATCATGACCAGGAGCAGAGCTGCCCAAGGAGCCCAAGACAGGAGCATAGGAGATCATGCCCAAGGAGACCAAGCTGAAGCCGCCTTAGCCCAACCAGCCGGTCTTGGAGAGGAAGAGGAGATTGGGGAGAAAGAGCAGCCTCCTGATCACATTCAGCTGAGTGTTTCTGACCAAGGCACTCATGCACACAGCCTTAGGGATAAGGTCTTGTGTGTCCTTACTATCCATGGGTAAGGGCACTTCTAAAGACCTTAGGTGATTAGGGTACTCTTTTCCTTTCTAAGTTTACCACAATGGGTTCTTGGAAAGATTTTTAATGAGACCTGAAAATCTAAGGCATCAAGTCTAATGTCCCATTGGTTTAATGAGGATATGTCCTTTTAAATCAATTAGGCTTAATCTCTATCTTAGGCAAATGTTTAGCCTTGTTTATTTCTTTTAAAAGACTTAGTCATTTGGGGTTTATTTGATTTTGTTGACCACGGTCAACTAGGGCTTTAGGTCACAAAGCTTGTAGCCTATAAAAGGCAGAACTTACTTATTTTCTAAGGCAGACAAGTTAGAACCCTAAACACTAATGGCCGCCTTGGTCTTTCTCTTCTTCCCTTGTTGAGTGTGTCTCCAAGAAAGAGTGAGTTCCTTGTTAGGTTGAGTGTGTCTCCCTACTTGTAAAGGCTGCATCTAAGCCTGTCATAGCTTAGTGAGTTGCCTTCTACCCCCCCCCCCCTGTTCAAATCGTTTCAAGAAAACCCAACTTTCACTCCTAGCCATTTCCATCCCCAATCGCTGACCGTGGCCGGCCGTTTGTACCGTTCGCCGTGTGTCCGCTCCGTCCCCTAGGTCGTGTCGCCGTCCGCGTCTTCTTTCCTCAGGTCGTTCTTCATCCGTCCCTTGGTCACCAACCCATCCTGCCATTCGAGTCGTCGCCCCCAGGCTGCTCCGTGTACGTCCTCCCGGTCGTGAGTCCGCCCGCCGTTCACGCCCTGCGTCCATAGCAGCGACCCAACCAACCGTTCCCCTCCGTTCCCGAGTCCTTCCGGCGACCTTTCCCGACCATTAGACCATGGCTCGTAACATACCTGAAATACCCGATTATTATATTATCTGAAGTATCAAAAAATATGAATTTTATCCGAAATACTAACATATATTTTTAAATGATAACAATCAAATATAATATAAATCAAATTTGAAACATTAAAACATTGTAATATTCATCAAACAAAAATTAAATGTAATAAATAAAAAATAAATATGACAAAAGAAAGCAAATATGACATAGTTTACATTCTATAATGTATTTAGAATTCAAAACTACAAAAAAACAAATATGAATGGCCGTCTTTAAACTATGAATATTAGATGAACTCTACACTTACTAATATAAAATATGATACTAGAAAAACATATCAAATTAGTACTTATTAACTAATAAGTCAGTGAAAACCAACCAATTAAAGTTACAAAACAAATAAATTAGTAATTAATTTTAAACATAAATATATGTAAAATTGAATTCGGTTCTAAAAAATACTAATTCAGGTATCGGTTCGGATCGGGTATTACCCGATATCCGAAGTATTGGAAGACAAGATCCATTCGAGTTTTTCAATACTAAAAAAATATATCCATTCGAAAATTTTTGGATCGGATCCGGTTCGGATCTTCGGATCCGAATATTTTTTCCAGGCCTAAATTTTAGCCTGAGTTGAATTGTTTGGATTGCCTAAAAAAAATATCAATACAGAGATAATTACGAGAAAAATATTATTTTAATATTTTCTAATATTAATAAAAAGGGTGATTTTAGAAACTCTATTTACCCTACCATTCTCTTTAAAAAAACATTTCGACCCTACGTTTTGAAAGTCAAAACCATATCTAGAAAGGAAATTTTTTTGAAATTACAGCTAAAAGAAAATAAATTATGTATATAAGGTAATGAATTCTATCAGAGCAATTGCAAAAATACCATCAATTGGTATACTTTTCAGATATCATATTATTCTTTTTACATTTTCAACAATACCATTTTCTTAATCCAAAAATGATCAAAAGGACACTGTAAAAGTAAATATGCTTGTGATCCACAATTAAGAGATCCTAACCAACTTCGACTCTTAACACGACACTGATTTTGATTTGCTCACTAGCTATTTTTGTCAACAGTCTGTCTATTCACAATTTTAAAATTATCGGTTCTTTCAAATCTTGTTTTCTTTATCAGTTTAACTATTTTTTAGTTCTTTTTATGTATTAAAGATTAGTTTTAAGCTTCTCTTTTAATCACCGACTATTTTATCATAGTATTTGTTTTGGTTGCCAGAGAAGTTTATGAGAATAATTATGAATTTTTGTTTGATTATGTTATTGTTTTGAGTTTGCTTCTGTGATTGCTAGTTTTGCTCTATGATTTTTGTGAGTTTTTTCAGTTTATAAAAACATCATTAATCATGTTATTCGTCTTTAATAGATAGCTATTCTGACATATGAAGTATAATTGTATTCTCCAAACATACGTGTTTGTTGATAAAATTTAATAAGGTTTTCTGTTGGTTTTTGGAATTGTCCATTAGTTATTGGTTTCTATAAAGAATAATGATATAAAAAATGATTGGATGATACAAATTAAAACCAGTTACACTTCAGTTATTATGCAAGTTATGTAACATAATTAAAGCCAAATACGAAAGAACCATTTGCCAGTGGACTTAAAAGCTACAGGCTTGTGATAACTGAAGTGTAACCGGTTTTACTGTAACCTTTCAGGCCCATTTCATTCTCAACCCTTTAGTTAATGTGCATTGTGATGGTTACTACGATTTATATGTATACGCAATGGCTATTGGAATTTTATTTGCCAGACTCAATATTTTGTTAGTTGCTCATTTCGAATATTCAGTAACCAATAGTGGTTGAGTGACTTGGTAACAATGAAGATTGTTGATCGAAAGAGTGGTTTAATGATTTTTATTGACTCAATTATTATTTTATCTGGATTTCTCTAACCGATCTGTAATTTTGTCTAAATCCAAATTATCCTTTGGTCATTTTTGACCAGGATCTAGTCTAAAGCTATTTTTTTTTTTTGTAAGAATACCTTACCTTTCGCTTCATTAGTCATTCTGAATTATGGATCGTCCGAGATGAAAATGCTATGTCTGGATATTAGGGTTTTGTGTCCTTAGACAAAACAAACTCAAGCCTTGAATCAAAACCTAAAACGCTCATAATGGTGATTCAACGCAACAACTTTGGAATATAAGTTATGAACCAGCATTTTTTTAAAGAGATTGTGAAGTACTAGTACATATTTTACAAGAAGGATTACAAGACATCTCGACTTCAAACCTTCTTAATGATACATATATATGATTGGTTGTCTAAATTTTAATGCTTTAATGGGCTCCATGTTAAAAGACAAGCAAATGAAACGGCATATCTATTAGCTAAGCATAGTTCTCTAGATAATCATTTCTGTTTTGGGATCTGTTTATCAACAAGGTGGTTAAGTCCTAATTTGTATTATGGTTATGTTACATCAAATTAATATAAATGTGTCTTCGTAAAAAATCGAAATTAAATTTTTACTATTTTTCTTTTTACGAATTAGCAATTATCATTTTAAAAAGTTATCCTTTAATCTTAAAAATATATGAATAACTTTAGTTAAGTTTTCTTTTTTTCCTACACATTAAAATATTTCTAATATAGTGATTATATTTACTGATCTACTATTCTGTAGAGAAAAATATAGTTTTGTATATATTAAATTACTTAAACTTCTAATAGATATTGATATACTTGATAAATCAAATATCAATCTTCAAAAACATCTAAATCGATGAATTGATAAAATTTTCTATCTAACTCACATTGTTAACAATTACTTACATCTAAGCAATATTAAGAGATAGTCTGAAGAATTGACCGAAATTTTATTCCAATAAAAAAAGGAATTTACTGAAAATGATAGAATTCATCACAACAAAACTAACGTAACCTTTGAGATTTTTGCATGACCTCTATGTATAAAATATATCTTGCATGAAACTTTCAAAAAAATTAGAGGTATATTCACTGATGAAAACAAAGATATTATCCTAAATTATACATTTATCATGTCTTGTGAGGTGCACCGGAAAATATATAAACTGAGTACATTTAATATAGCACAAGGGACATGAATGGGTGATAAAAAAAAAACAAGAGTCAAAGTATGTACGAGATACTAAAAAACAAGAGACAAACATATAAAAGAAGAGAGGTGTGATCTACTCTTCTTCATCCCATAATATTTCCTCATTCGGCACAACTTTTTTTTTTTTCTATTATAATAAAATCTATATAACATCATCTATTTGTTTGTCTGAATTCTTTCGTATACTAAATTGTTTTAATTCGTACGTCTCCCAATTAGGGAGGCTCCCATCTTGTAGGTTTTGACTTTGTTTGTTTTATGTGAGTTTTTCTTTGTTCATTTTATGTATGATTTGTTTTAGTAATAAAGTACTGTAATTAAGATTGGATAAAATATCTCAGATCAAAAATTTAAATCTCGATCCACTAATATTCAATTGTCTTTAATATATAACTAAATAGTTAAATTGAAAGATCATAATATCTAATTCGATTTAGATTTATTATATAGAATTTTCATTATTTATTTTTTTATCATACTTATATACTTAATAATATAACACTTTAAAATATTAATTACCAAATTAAAGTGTGTTTAAGAACTGAAGTGTTTTCTCAATATGTTTGAAATGTTAATAAAATATAATTGTGGCTCTATACTGTTCATGTGTGTGCCGAGAGTGCAATATAATGAGTTTGAAGTTTTCTTCGGTATTTTCAATAATTTGACAATGTGTTTGTTTTCGATCTTTATGCTTCTATTTTTAAATCTTTCGTTTGTTTGGAAACATCAGTTTTTGTTTTTGGTTTTGAGATTTTGTGATTTTTGGTTTGTGTTATTGTATGAGTTCCTATTCTTTGAGTTTTTGGTTTGTCTTATGAAAGCTGTTATTTCTGATTTTGTTTATGTTTCTAAAAGTGGGGTTCTAGATCATATTCTTTAATGATTGATGGAAAAAAAATCCTACTCTTGTGTTTCACCTTCATATTTTTTTTTCATAAAAGTTAGACATTATTTTTTAAAAAATACACATTATATTTTTTTATTTAATTTAATTTTTATATAGAATATTAATATTTTTAATAATTAATATATTATTTTAGAAATTTTTGGTAGATTTCTATCGGATATGAATACTTGTGAAATTTTAGTATTGGGGGATCTGGAATATTAAAAAATGTGAGATCTGGAATCAGATATTCTAATTTTACATTAACTAATTTCACTATACCAATTAACCTTTACCTATGATTAAATTGACATTATCTTTGTCCATTCTTTTTATTTTGAGCTTATGTGTTGATAAAGCTGTGGAGTATTGATCGTTTCAAAGTTTGTCTATTGAAGAAAATATTATTTCCTTAATAAATTAACCCCCATGTATAGTGTAATCGACACATTCATATTGATATAGCAATAATTGCAATAATTAAAGAGGGATGCATGAACTTTATCCTGTCACATAGAACATGAGAATTTATCCGAATAAAAGAGAGATTGGAGAGACATAATTTTCTTTTTTAAAAAATAAAGAGCATTGAATAAAAGATAATGCGAAGAAAGTAAATTAATTCATAAATATTCTATTTTTCCATATGGACAATATAATAATGGGAAAAAAGAAGAAAAAGATAGAAATTGTCAGGAGAATACAGAGAACTTGCTCAAGAGATTATAAGATACTATAAAAGAAAGTGATCTGTAAAACTTAATATCAAGATTATTGTAATGACCTTTGTGCGATTTATTGGGTATATTTAATTAACGGCAACAAAATAACTACTATTTTAATTTTGTCCGAAATCGTGATTGATTTAATAGGTGATATAGATTGTGGTGTTAACAAGGAGCAACGGGCATAGATGATGCTTGGGACATGAACACAGCTGTATCACTACCTTGCCTTAGGAGGCAACCTACCCCAATTTTTTTGTTATTTAAATGTAAAAGAAATAACTAAATGTTATAATTTTATGCTACTTTGGTGGGAAGATCCCAATGTTTGTTATTTTAATACAGTGCCCATACTCAATTAAATAATCAAATAATACGACGACAGTATTTTCCAAAACATCAAGTACATCATCGATCCAATCAAAAAGAGAAATCAAAACTAATTAATTACCAACATACTAAAAACCTAGATATTACGGAAATATATATTGTAAGTTTCATTTTATTTCGGAGGTTCATATAAAATCGTATCAGATATACCAATATCTTCAAATCGTCAGTGGCTTTTAGTTTGGTCTCTCATCATACACATTTTGGGATAGACCAATTGCCTATGCAAGTCAGCTTGGTTCAGTAATAAAGAGTGGATATGATAAAAAAAAAAAAAACTTATAGTCAAAGACACGTAAAATCTCAAAACTTGACGCTGGGATCTGACCCTGTGTTCTTACGGTCGCATATCCGAAAATTAACATTATACATTTTAGAAAACTCAGATGAAACTATATATCCTTAAATAAATACATAAGAAAATTTATAAAAAGAAAATCATAATCTTTTAGCAAATGTCACTCTCTATCTTAACGGCATTTATCAATCAATAGCGTAATGAATGACATGGCCGCTTTTTAGAAAACATGAACAATGAAAAATATCAAAAATCAAAGTGAAAGTTCTCGAGAGACAAAGAAAAAAAGTACGAACAAGACTTCGAATCTTGGTTAAAAAATTTAAGATTCGGTGGGAAGGGGGAGTGTTTAATTCTTACAGTGACTTTGTGGAAGTAAAAAGGTGACTTGAAGGGAAAATAGCATCTAGTTTGTTATTTTCGAAGCTGGTTTCTTGATTGAAAAAGTGAGTGCAGTGAGACGTCATCGTTTCGTTGGTTTTCTTACATGTTTCAGTGTCAACATAAGAGGGTAAAACCAAGTTCGAAAGCAACTTACTGTGTCTGTCTATTTTTGTCTAATTATAGGAAAGAAGAAGAAATCAGCGTTGATTTAATCAACAAACAAACGAAAGTAATTGTTTGATGTATTAAATGTGACCTCAAAATAAGTTAATTTATGTTTGTAAAAGATTTTCTTGTTGTGGTTTTGCCCAAAATCTTGATTGAAGATCGTGTGGTTTGAATGTCATTTGGACTTGGGCAGTTTTAAGGCAAGAGTCATTAATTAGATTTCTTATTGAAGTGCTTCCTAATATTTACGAACATATCTTTCTTACCGTCTTTTTTTTTTCTTTTGTCAACAAAAATGATCACGTAAACATTTTGTTTTTAATTTTAAAAAGGAAAATAATTTAACGAAGATCGCAATAAGTCCTTCACGATCGGCTTTGATAAGCGTGCCATATACCAACGCAACGCTCGACGCCAACTGAGATTCGATTATTACATTTAGTCCATTATAGACAACATTCTTTCAGTATATCTATATAATAAGGCGTATACATTGTTTATATTCACGTCTTCTTCAATTGTAAGCTATAACATCAATATAAGGTTACTAAACAAGACAAAATATTGGATCCAAATGATACGATTAGATAGGAGAAATTTGTTTGAATCCAATGTAATATTTCGCCGTCGCCTGAGCAGATTCCGGCGAAACAGATGGGTACACTGCTTTCTGACATAAATCATGTGGATGTGGAGTAATTAACATTTATAAACAAAAACATAATTATAGCATAAAGTTTAGATACAAACACTAGCAACGACTACGCGACTACTCTCTTTTATCATTATAGTTCAAACTTCAAATAGATACAATTTTACAAAAAAATAAAATATATATATATATATATATATATAATTGTGGAAAATAGGAAACTTCATTGCGACTGCCTGAATGGTGAGAGCGGTTCATGCACCTTGATTTGTCCAGACTCCAGAAAGAGCCTTGTTCAGGACTCGTGGGTCTGACATCCAACCGATTTATGACACGTGTTTCTGTAAAATGAATCAACACCGTCGATCCAAACCAAGGATAATCTATTCGTGAATCGACGGTTAATATGACTCGTATAGTAAATGCACAAAATTTCTCTTCACCAGCTAAATGACTATTCTTTTTAGTTTTTAATTTAGTGCTTTGTGATATATCATTCGATATTCAAATTCTCTAGAATAATACGTGATAAAAAAAGTAAAAAAACTCTAAATACTATCGAGTTGCTATATTCTTTTTGGAGAAATAAATATATAACACCAACTGTATTTTATAGTACAAAATAGTACTGAAATAATTTATTTGGTATCTCCTAAACTACACATTATCTGTAGTTAAAAAAACTGCAACGCGCCAAAGAAATATGAATATGTATGCATTGAACATCCTTCTTTTTTTTTTTTCACCCTCCTAATTTTTTATACGCATAATTATATGAATATATACGTAGACGTACTAACTATCTGTCACACTGTGTGTGTATATAGAATTTATAAATATATTTTAACATTATATTTTATAATAAGTTAAAGAATAAGGATGGGTCACAAAGTTCTATATAAATCCTTCACTTCCTGTTATATTGCTGAATCTCTGATTGGCAGTAACAGTTTGCATTTTCACACATAACTCTCCATCTCTCTTCCATATATCATCACACCTCTTCTGTGATTCAGACACATACAAATTTCAATCTTTGTCAGATCCTTCTCCTTCTTCCTCCATACCTTATCTCACCAGCTTCTCCATATCTCCCTCAAAGAAAAAGAAACCCTATAAATTTCCAAAAACTTAGAGAAGAATAGAATGGATAACTCTGACATACTAATGAATATGATGATGCTACAGATGGAGAAGTTTCCTGATCACTTCTCTATCCCAAACCCTAACCCTAGTCCCCTTAACATCATGATGCCCTCCGAATCCGACACCCAACCATTTTTCTTCAACCATAACCAAACCCATCTTCCACTAGTTGACCCAACCATCACCCACCACCACCGACCCGGTTTAAATTTCCGGTATGCACCTTCCACGTCATCATTTCTCCCGGACAAAAGAGGAGGCGGCGGCGACAACGCTAACATGGCGGCGATGCGAGAGATGATCTTTCGAATAGCCGTGATGCAACCGATACATATTGATCCGGAATCCGTGAAGCCACCTAAGAGAAAGAACGTGAGGATCTCTAAAGATCCACAGAGCGTGGCAGCTCGACATCGAAGGGAGAGGATAAGCGAACGAATTAGGATTCTTCAACGCCTTGTCCCCGGCGGAACCAAGATGGATACTGCGTCTATGCTCGATGAGGCTATCCATTACGTTAAGTTTCTCAAAAAGCAGGTGCAGTCGCTGGAGGAGCATGCGGTGGTTAACGGCGGAGGAATGACGTCAGTACCGCCGGTAGTTGGTGGAGGATATGGTGGAAAAGGATGTGGGACTATGCGGTCTGATCATCACCAGATGCTTGGAAATGCACAGATTCTTAGATGATGTTCTTTTAATGTATTTCATATTTATTAGTAATATGAAGAGGACAAATATTCTCGGGAGTAGTGGAATTTAATATTATGAACCTATGAGAGTATTTTATATTTTAAACGTAATTTATTTTTCCGGTTACGAAAATGTTTGGGATAGTTAATTAAATCAGACTTGGGCTTTAAAAATAATTATAGTTTCTGATAATCATTGCTAAATGAATTAATCTTTGATTACCACTGATCAATGCGATATATTACAGCTTTCAGACATAATTAGCTCATGTGTTGAATACTTCTTCTGTCTTGTTTCCAATGTAACAATAGTGTGTATTGTATACTCAGACTTGTACGTTGCATAGGTATATGATTTTGGGCCAGCGTATAACAAGAATATTTTTGGATTTACAGTCTTAATATTAATCCCTCTGTTTATAAAGATTGATATTAATAATTTTACAGTTTGTAATATCCATTTAACTTTTTCAAGATTGACCATTTAACTTTTTAATTAATGATGTTAATTAATTTTTAACATAAACAAAATAAAAATAAATGAAGACAAAACTGGCAACTATTCAACCAAATATGCATTCAAAATTGAAAATATCAACTTTTTGGAACAATTTTTTTTCAGAACATCAATCATTTTAAGACGGAAAGAGTATTTATATTTGATTCTAGTTACATATTATTCTAAACTCTACAATATTAAATGCTTATCTTTTTTCTTAATTAAGACTCAGTTATTTTCTGTTTAACAAATTTATTTTATAATGTTTTAAAGAAAATTTAAACGCAAATATAAAACTTTTTTTTTTGATTTTATATAAAAACAAAAATAGTTTTAAAAATAAAGTATTATATATAGTACTCGTTTTTATTGGTGAGCTCAAAATATTATTGTCAATATTAGTCAAGAGAAGTTATAATGAAAACGGAGGAACACAAAATGTTAAGTGCTAACTAGTTCTTTTCTCGAGAAATTGATATTTTCTTTAAGTTAAGAAATTACAAAGGCGCGCATATTGTACTGGTATCTTCAATTCATTATTGGCTTGCTGTATGTATAAACAACTTTTATCTTTTGAATATAGGTAAATCAAACAATTTGATCCCTAAATGATTTTTTTTCTTGCCATTACATAGATTTCTCGGAACTTGAATCGACCACATTCATTATAGAAGATGGACAAAACCAGACACTTAAAAGAAATATTTTATACTATGTCTAACAAAAGTTTACAAAGCCAAGTTTGGACCAGAAGGAGTTGTATATATTATTGTGCCACAAGGCAAGTCCAAATAAAGACCCATTTCACAAACACAGGCCCTTTGAGCTCAAAACCAATATTACCATAGGCCGTCCACACAAGATCAACCATCATAAAAACACTTGAAGCTGGCTATAATGATTTCAGATGGGGTATATATACTTTTGATAATAATAACTGGCATATGTATATATCAAATCGTCATCGATTGAAATATTTAACAAATTGGCTTGTGTTAATACCATTACTGTATCTTAAAAATTATTATATAACAGTGTGCGTGGCGTGGGTGAATCTTGAAGCTGCAAATATGATTTCCTTTTATGTATACACTTCGAAAATGGAAACTCCACATCTCAGTCTATTGAGAGTAAAACTTGTGGTTAATCCTTTCTCTTGTTGATTGTCATTATATCTTTATCTCAGTCTCATTCGTATAACAAAACTAAAATAGTAAACTGATTGTTACAGAAAATTAGTTGACGAAATACAATTTTTTTTCTTATTAACTTTCATATTCCGTTCATCTCTGTTCTATTCTTTCGTCATATTTATTCCTTTTCATATTGACCATTTGGTGTCAAAGATTAGACAATTACGCTCCCAAATCCAATCTTAGCATAGACCGTGCCATATTGGTAACAAATGGAGAATTGATTGGAAAACCAAAAACCTACGTTTGGTCACACTCCCCACTTTACTCTTCATATCTTTAGCACAATCGCCTAGATCAGGAAGATCTTAATACATTAATAATAGCTCTCAAGCCCTATTCGATCTATCCGATAAAATTGGCGGTAGTTCAATATAACATGTTCGAAATAATTTTGGTTTAATCTGGGTGGTCATGCATAATGGATTCCGAGGAATATTCGTAGACCTTGAATTATGCTTATCTTTAGAGGGACCCCAAGTATTACCTTTGGAAAAAATCGATTCCACTCACGACGACAAGTTGAATTGAATTGTTTACTTTCAGAAAACAATTAATTATGGGCATTTGGTTTACCGTTTCTTCAGAATCAAGTGGTGCATATGGTGCTGTTACTTATTAACACATCCAAAACAAAAATCCAAATAATTTTTCTTTAGCTCAATGTTGTGGTTGAATCTATGTAAAAGAAGATTTATTTTGACTTCTATGGCAAACCAAACAAGTAGTAACATGGCTCTCCTATAATTTTTGAGCTAATATGACGCCTACATGTATTAAACTTCATGTCTATTTCATTAAATATCACAATCATAAAAAGTAGTCGTGTTATTTACTGCATAGTTGTGTGCAGATCTGTATATTCCATTAATATCTACATATAGACGTCTATTGTTTGATTAATTAGTTCAGCAAAGAGATTAAAACTATGTTTTCCGGTGCTATTTTTGAAAATTTCACATTCGTTTAATACTTCCAAATATATATATATATATATATATAGTTATCTGTTTTCTTAACTACGTTTTTTTACGTTTTTATCTTTCATTATAAATGTGTTAATGTAATAAAATGAGCAAGTTGTGAGATCACAACGTAGTTAAACGACTTGGAAATAAACACAACATGCGTTGATATCAAGCGACGGTTGAAGACTCTGTAATGTGTAGGATACAGAAGAATCATTGAGAGGTTCTTTGTTGTTACAACAGAAATAATTCTAAGCAGATAGGAAAAAGTATAAACTACGATAAAAGTAGCCGAAAGAAAGAAAAAAAAAAAGAGAAGAAAAGAAAAACCGGAGTATGTGATTGGTTCATGGTACCTAAATCAAAAAGGCAAAAAAGAGTCGCAAGTCGCATCTTTATCCATTTTTTACAAAAAAAAACAGTTACGTTATATTATTATAAAAAACGATAAATAAATAAATGTTATCGAGGAAGATATTCGCTGAAGAATTAAAAAAAAAAAATACAATAACTATCGAACTAATAAATAAATCAAATGGAAGGAAATTGGTGGAAAGAACATGCGAACATGTGACGGTGACGGAGTGACGGCTAAGGATATACTAGAGTTTTGTGCTTTCGTCATCCTCCCAGGTTCCGTTGATGTCTGTTATCTTTTTAAACTATTACTACTTACTGAAAAAAATATCCTATATTATTTTGTTAATTATAATATTAAAATGAAAACTTAAGAGCCGCAACTTGTGAAAGTCTGTTACTCTGTTAAGATTCGAAGACTTCGTTCAGTCTGATTCCGACAATAAAGAAAAAAACTTCACTGTGAAGCACTTCTTCTTTGTTTCTTGGATGCTATATTTTTTTATTTATTTAATAATCAATACTTTTATATTGTAGAGTCAGAGGTGCGCCGCAATTTTGTTTCATGACAATCTTGCAACTTAGTTATAAATAAAACTATGATGTTATCCTCAAGTTAAATTACCCGTCAAAACCTCAGAAAACTATGATGTATAATGCTTCGAATCCTAATTTACCATATAACAAACAAAATTGATTTATAGTGTTCTCCTCAATTCTAGTATGATTACGGAATCCTGGTTATGAACCGTATGATTATATATTTTACTGAATTCTGAGAATCAAGTATTTTATACAATAAAGTTTTAACTATTAATGTTATTACAAAAACTAATTAATAAACGATATTAGCGTTATAGTAACCCAACTTCTAGCTCAACCCACATATCATATGGCCTAAACCATAGATCTGTTTCCCAAGTACCGATAGATCTGTTGTGAGAGAGAGAAGCTAAACTCAGGATAACATCTTCTGTTTGGAATTTCTGTATTCAACATATGAATAAAATAATTAATGTAAGCTATTAGATTTTATTATAAAAGCCTTTAAATCTCTGATATTTTACTTGCACCATATTTCCGTCCGTGATATTCCTATACTAAATTACTAATTCTATTAGGCTTTTTAATAATAATTCTGATTTTTTTTCTGTCACTTGACAACAAAACTATAGTTTAATTGTCGGCATTAGATAGACTCGAAACTTGGTAAAAAATATCGTCGCTATTGTCTAATGTTTAGAACAATATCTTGATATATTTTAATTATACACATAACAAAATTGTATTTGTAATAGATACGAAAGTATGTGTAAAACATAAACGAAAAAGGGCTAATATAGAAGTATTTATACAGACAATGATAGAGTATTACTTTTCTATGGTTTTCATGCAATCATCCCCATTACGACTTGGCCGGGCAAGCAAGTTGATGTGAAAACTTCTATATTAAGCATTTAATTACGATAAAAGTTAAATATATCGTATAGTTTGTGACTATTAAAATATTAGCAAGAAGAATAATGATTGGAAGACTTGTCGGATAAAGTCATATATCGAAGCATCAAAATCTGTTGAATTGCTGTTGGAATTGGTGAAAGACAATAAAATATAAACTATAGTACAATTCACATGTGACAACTTCATTGTATTCAGCATTCTTTTCATCTATCAATATCAGTTCGATTTCGTTTTACAGAGACACATTATGTTATTTGAAATATAAACATGCAAAGTGCACCAATGAGAATAGGTCATTCTTTTAAGGATTTTCTACCAATAAATTTTCCATTGTATTTTTATTTGCAATTATACCTTCGATTATCAGAAAATATAGCGTCTGGGTCAAATCGCAAAATAAATTTCGAATACATTTGACAAATCCACGAATTAATGATAGATATTGGAGAACGGGTGCTTTTGAGAAAGAAAGGCGAAGATACGAAGAGAAAATTTTAAAACGTTACCAAATGGAGAAGAATTTGATTCTTGGATTGACAAAACAAAAACATCACATCCCGAACTTGCATTTTTGTAGTTTGATACTATCAAAGCATTTTTTTTATCTATAGTTTAACTAATATCAACGGCCCTTGAAAGAAGATCTTACTATGTTCAATATAACATATGGATCCTCCTCGTAGATAAATTAACGGTCAAGATTTAAGCAAAAGTTATACATCGATCTCAATATCGCGTTTTTATTCAAAAAAAATATTGATTCGCAACTTAACTAAAGTCGTTCGATAATAGTATTTATACGATAATAGTATTTATATTCTGATTATTTAATATCATTTTCAGTAGCCCAATTAGGAAATATCAAATATCCTCTCTCATCACGTGCATTAATTATCCGCAAACAAGTCAAACTTTGGTAAATAAATATTGTTATTAAAAAATCGAGTATATATAATTAGGAAGTTGCGCCACAATTTTAACAGTCACGAGCTACGTGCTCTGTATCTTCCAAGAGCTTCAATTTCATATTTTTTCTAATTCAGAATCCTATCGAAAAAGAAATTTTTACCCTAAACCAAAGTTCGTATCTATAAAAAAAGGAAACTTTTCGTTACAACACTTACAAACCCATAAAACTCAGATAATTTTTTCTTCTCAATTCTCTCAGAAATTCGTTTTTTGTGAGCTTTTGTGGTTTCAATGGAGTGGGTTCGTGGTGAAACAATCGGATACGGAACTTTCTCCACTGTAAGTCTAGCGACGCCGTCGAACATCAAAGATTCCGGCGAGTTCCCATCACTCATGGCCGTCAAATCGGCGAACACTTACGGCGCTACCGCAATCACGAACGAGAAGTCGGTGTTGGATTCACTCGGAGACTGCCCTGATATCGTACGATGTTACGGCGAAGATCAGACGGTGGAGAAAGGCGAGAAGTTGTACAACTTGCTATTGGAGTACGCTTCGAGAGGAAGCTTAGCGACTCAACTAAAGAAGTTAAGCGGCGAGGGTTTACCGGAATCCACCGTTCGTTGCTACACAGGATCAGTGCTTGGAGGATTACGTCACATCCACTCGAAGGGGTTCGCTCACTGCGATATAAAACTTGGGAATATTCTGTTATTCGGCGACGGCGCCGTTAAGATTGCGGACTTCGGTTTGGCGAGAAAGATTGACGGAGTTCTAGCGGCGTCAAAAGAAGGCGTGGAGTTTAGAGGGACGCCGTTATATATGGCGCCGGAATCCGTTAACGATAACGAGTACGGAACAGCTGCTGACGTGTGGGCGTTAGGATGCGCCGTAGTTGAGATGTTTAGCGGCAAAACGGCATGGAATGTTAAAGAAGGATCGAACTTCATGTCGCTTTTGTTACGAATTGGTGTCAGCGACGAGTTGCCGAAGGTTCCAGAGTTGTTGTCGGAAGAAGGAAAAGACTTCTTGTCGAAGTGTTTCGTTAAAGATCCCGAGAAAAGATGGACGGCTGAGATGCTTTTAAACCATCCGTTCGTAGCCGTTGATTGTGAAGACGATGATGATCAACGAGTAAAATTGTTTGTGAAGGTGAAGGAAGAAGTATCAACGTCGCCGAGATGCCCGTTCGGATTTCCCGACTGGGATTCTATGTCGTCGGTATCAGACACGCAATATCAGCCGTTGGATTCTCCGGTGGAGAGATTTGAGAGCCTGGTTAGTGAATTGATACCTGATTGGTCTGTCTCCGGAAACTGGGTCACCGTACGGTGACGGAAGTGAGAAGAAAACAGGGAATAACAGAGTTGTTGACAAGAGGCTAGGTTATTTTATTTACACCTAGTTAGATCCAAATTCAACGATTCTTATTCATATTTTATTTACATGTAATGTATATGCTAATATGAAAAATTCATTGTAGTCTTACGTATCATTGATTGTTTTTTTTTCTGTTGCTATTCTACCAGAATTAATTCAAGAAATCGAGAGCTCGTTAATACACAGATCACAACCCATACATCAAAAAGTGTATTAGAATAGGGAAAACAGAAAGAATCGATATGGTTTTATAAATGTAGTTGTGACAAGTAACAACATGCCAAGACGAGATTCATATTTGTGTTGTTGTCCTTCTGAAGTTGCTGATTATGAACTAGTGAGCACCAAGCAGCGTTGGCTTTATAAACTGGTGGTAAGCGCATAGCATTAGGATCTGTAGCTCAAATTAACTAACCATGATCGAGCTTGATGATGAGTTGCTTCCTGATTGTAACTCAAATCGTTATTCGATTACGTTCATGTGAAGTTTTACATGTTATGGGTTACAGTTAAATCCGTATGCTATATTGAAACCGATTGTGCATTTGGCGTAGAACTATGAATATGATTATTATGATCCCTGTCTCTGATCCCATCTTCTGTGCAAGTCCAAAACCTCTGTGTACAATTTTAACCTCTCCTTCAGTATGTTCCAAAGCTTTTGTGGCAATTGATGAGTATTGCAAGTGAGATAACGTAAGTGAGAAAATAATGGAATCTTATTCAGAAATTAAAAATGTCAGATTCATAGTTATTCTAAAGTTGAATGCACAAAGAGGACTCTTAAGATAGATATGAAATCTTGACTGAAACCTGTAACGTGTTATATAAGCCAGCTTCTCTGTTTGCTTAGATGAGCCAGAAAGTTGCAAACTCTGTCGAAAAAAGCTCATTTTGTTGTCTGAGCTGCTTGAAATGTTTTCATATTGATGACTAGTATCCTGCAAATCAGTACATTCTTTTATTTTTTTCTTCCAAATAATCATGTAGTTGTAACATTCTCCATAGATTCAACATCGTCCACTAAGTTCACACTAGTACATTGGACCATTACGATGAAGTCAATATTCGCATGAAGACAAGTTTGCCACCAATACCATTTGCCGGGGTAGCTCGGACAGCGATCGGTTTACCCAAAACGAAATTGTTATCGTACACTTCGAACCAGAGAGAGCTTTTGACAATCAATGTCTTATCACCCATTCTACTTCTAACACAAAATTCTTGGGATCTTACGTTCTGTAAACCAATTCTCTACAAAATCTCTATAATTTTCATTCGTTTGCGTCCTCACCGTTTTACATATTTGCAAAGCTGTTTCTTCAATCCATTCCATGTGAATGTCTTTTGTCTCCATAGCTGACTGGTTCTTTTTACAAATTTGTAGAAGTGAACCTTGTAATGTCTTTGCTTTCCACAATAGAAACAGCTTGTATTTCTTTGATGTGTTCAGATATGACTGCTTTTAAACTGATCCTGAAGATTTCCACCATTCACAAACGTGGTTTTGTCTTGAAAGGTAGAGCCTATTATCAAGTTCAGATTTAAGAAGCAAAGAATTGTACTTTTTCTTTAACAACTTCTGCTTTCAGCTTCTCTATCAAACTTCTAAGACTTGATTTTTTTCCTGATTAGCGCAGCATTTTCTTATGTGACTCTGATTAGATTATCAAAAATTTCCTTGTACTCAGGCTTTAGCTCATCTTCACTATCATCATCTGTCGACTCATATTGTTCTACTATATTTTCTGCAAAAGATTCCTTAACTTCATTTGGAGTACTGACTTCAACATCCAAATCATCACTTTCACCAATGAAAGCCACGAAATTGCTCAATTCTTCGTTGCTTTCACCATCTTCAAATTCAATATCTTCAACTTCTATATATGATCGTTCTTTTCTGAATTTTAAATCACTTTCACATTTTGTTTGTGTACGACCAAAAACTTTGCATTTCAAATGCTGTATACCTCTTCTTTTCATTGTTGGACATTGTGTTTTGCATTCATAGCTCTTAATTTCTGATTTTGTGAAACTCTTCTCAGGTTCAGCTAGTTTTGAGGTAGATGTGAATCTTCTGTCGCCTTGGTCTTTCTTGAAACCTTTAGTAAAATTTCTTTACTAACATAGTAACTGTCTCTTCTAGATTATTCGTCTTTTTTCTCTTCAGACGCAGTAAGAGCAACTCCTTTAAACTTCTTGGGTTCTTCAGCAGCCACCTCCATCTCGTATGCTTCAATCATTCCTACTGCTTCTCCAAATTTTAGAGTCATCTGTGTTGAGAGACACTCTCAAACTATCAAGTCGTCCGTTTATAAATAAGATATCGAGAATTAGTTGCATTATCAAAAATCTCAAGTATATTCGTGGATCTTCACGTGCTCAACATCAGAGAAATGAGTTTTGATATCAGGTTAGCGTAGCATTTATTGTGTCCACAGATATGGAGCCCACAGATAAACACTTCATGTGTCCTTTGTCAAGATCCGCTGGAAACCACAAACCACATCTTTTGTAACAGCAGTTTCTCTGCACAAATATGGAAGAATCTCGGACAAGAACTATTAAAGGAGCGATTCACAACATAATTGGCAGGACATTCTCTCAATTAGCTCAGGCGCAAACCAACCTAAGATACCTCTTTTCACATTAAGATATATCTAAAAAGGCTTTTTGCTTTGAACATTTATTCGAAAAACATTGAGTAGTATTCATTTTGGTACGAGGTTAGAGTAGATTTGTTGACTTCATCATATTTACACTTGTCTCTAACATCAGTGACTCTGTAGGTTTTTACTCGTACATCACCAGACCTAAAAAGGGTGAGTTTGACACCGACACTATTGCTAGGTCTAGGCTGCCATCGGTTTGCCCCAATTAAAGTCGGCCCATAATAGATATTTTTAAATGAACATAAACCATGTAGACAAGATTTCAAGGTCTCACACATTACACAATCAAAGAGAAAGACACTATCAGCCAAAGGCTATGTCCCTATTATTTCTCAATTGAATAAATCGGCTAGTAGATCGGCTAGTAGATTCACTAGTACATCACACCATAGAGTCGCCTGAACATCAATGCTTCCTTCATCGATTCCCTGAAAAAGTACAAGCTTTCCACTGATACTATTGCCAGGTCCAGCTCGAACTGCAATAGGTTTGCCCCAACCAAAATCTTTGTTGTACACTTGGAACCGTGGGGAGCTTGAGACAACTATAGTATCACCAGCCATTCTACTTCCAACACCTGATTTTAGATTCTTTACATTTCGAACCCAACTCTCTGCAAAAGTTTTAAAATATTCATTCGTTTGCGAGCTCACTAATTTATTTATTTGCAGAGCAGCCCACCCCAGCCCACGATCCAGCAGCTCTTCCACGGTGGCTATAGCTGGCGAAAGATACGTCATATTCCCAAAGCGCTCTTTCTCAAGCGGAGGATTCAGCCTCTGTCTCCAGTCCACCGCTACTTTACAATAAGTCTCTCTTTCTCCACTTAAGCCACTGTGTCTGATGATTGACCGCCACATATGTGCTGAAACCGCTTGAAGAGATGAGATTTTTTGGCCATTTGAGCCAACCTCACTGTTGGCTTTAGCTTTGAGATCTGAAATATTCTTCTTTGTGAAATGAAAAACCCTATCTTTCGTAATGGGCACCGAAGAAAGTTCACATCTTGGTGGTGGCCTCTCCGTCTCTGAAACAGGAATATGGATTGGGTAATCGATTCCCTCGAGGAACCATTCTTTGATAATAAGTGATCCATGATCTGAACCTGAACCTGAACCACTCGAGCAAATCTTGGCCCACGTATGGAGGAAACTCCACATCGAAACACCGTCTGCCACCAAGTGGTTATAACAGTAACTAATGAAGACTCCGTCCTTCATCTCGGTGACTTGTAAAGCAAGCAAGGGCTCCAAAACGCCATCACAGCTCTTCAAATCATCAGCGGGAAAGAAGTCCTTTATAAAGTCGGGAACATGACCATGAGGTTGAAGAAGATCGCTCACAGAGACAGATTTCGCTTCGGCATGGCGAAATCTAGCGCCAGAGCCATCGCAATCTATGAAAAATGACACGGTATTGTCTTCAAGATTTTCCACTTTTGCAATACGACCCGCAAAAGGGAAGTAGGTCTCTAAGGCAATAGAGAGAGAGGCCTTTAGCCGAGAGATGAGATGGAAATCGGGATCGGGTTTGGGAAAGAGAAGACCTCTTTGAGGATAATCAACATGAAGAAAACTGAAATCAAATGGAGTAAGATGGATCTTTGCCCTACCCGATAAGGTGGTGTTTACGGGTCGAACAATGCTCGACGAGATCAAAACAACTCGTCCTGCCATTTTTCGTCTCTAGCTAGGGTGAAGCTGTGAAGGAAAGTTATAACTTGGCCTCTCTAGAATAGCACCCATATACCAATTAGTAGAAAGCAAATCCTATCGTAAGTACGTAAGGATATAAATGATTTGAGTTTCTTAATCACGTTTCTAAAACGATACTAAAAGTTGAATTTTTAGTACTTCTCCATCGAAACCTGTCTATGCTGTTTTGATATATAAAACATGTGTCCACTAGAACTTGTCCTTTTAAAAATTTGTCCATAAATGATTTGTTTGTAAAATATGTATATGTAAAAATATATTATTTTCGTTTGTGTGATAGACTAGTTGTAGTTAAAATAGACCAATATTTTGTGATAAACCAAAACATAATATGAATATTTTTTGGATGGATAGTACCATCTTGTTCTAGTCTTCATAATTGTGATTTCAATCATTTTTTTGCTACCCATAAACGTCTTCAGTGATAAGAAAATTATATTTTTAGGGGTATTAGGTATTTGTCTAGATTTTTCTTTTCGATTACAAAAATTATTTGGATCCAATCACAATACACAAGTTTGTAAACTTGCAAAAAATTCTTGTAATAGTTTTACAACGCAAATTGTATTATTCTTTTGTGGAACATCTCAGCGTTTTGAAGACAATAATTTTTTGTCATCTAAAACTTTATTAAAAAGCTTTGACAAGTATATGATTAGATACATAAGACGGCTATCAACGGAAAGACATCAGATCAGTCACAAACTCAGATGAGAGAACCAAAATCCCAAAAGAAATGAAATTTTATAACATCAAGAAAAAACAAAACTACACAAAGCTTCGGAACACTAACACAGTCGAAATCACCAGGCAGATCGATAGAAACTAAGAACGAAAAGGCTGAAATGGGAGCAGAAGGATCGAAAACACACTTGCCAAATTATTAGGGAGGTCATGAGGCAGGACGAAGATTCATTGTATTACTTCCACCACAAGATATATAAGGATTACGAGAGCAAACAAAACCGAACCAAACATATTCTGAAAACCGGATGAAGAACTGTTTTAAACTCGACTTTCAATGGGGAAACCTATGAGAAACTGGTCAACTTCCAATCAATAGTACTGAACGACAAAATCTAGAACAACAAAGTCAACAGCATGAACAGCTATACTGCACCGTCAACAAATCCAAATTTGTACATCTGACACGATACACTTCATCCATTCCAGACCAACTAAACATCACCGCAACTTTAAATTGTTGCTGACTAATAACAATACCTATCAAGCTATAACCATGCCAACCCCACGAGTGCCACCGTCGTTCGGAAGAGATATCCCTATCTAATCAGGACACCAACAATAATTGTATACCGACGACATAAACCATCGCTTAACATAAGCCGGAAAGCTTTTTTTAGAAAAAAATAACATAGACTGATAAACCAATAGGTCGACCTCAAGACTTCTTTGTTTTTCTGTAAAAGGACCTGAGGACTTCTTAAGGAAATGATAAACTTTTAAATAGCGTGATGTGATTATGATATAAGAATTAGACACTCGATAAATTGATACTCTGGTGTTTATGAAACAATCGATACAAATTAACAAGAAAATCATAATTAGTCAGTAAATTTAAGAATAATGTACTTTCGGGATGAAATTTCAATACAAGGACGAAACAGAGGAACTTTCGTAACAACGTTTCACACAGTTCTATGCGCACCGCGTAGGATAGCAAAAGCCATCGTTGTAAGATAGTTTCTTCTCAAATATAAATTTTAAAATAGTCTATTTTCCCACCAAATCATCATCCTGATATTCCGGGTCAGGTAGCTTGTTCAAGTCAACCCGCTTCCATAACCCGCCAACATAGTCTTCCTTTTGACTAAAAACGCAGCGGCGTTTGTTGTTCAACCTGAGCTCCGACCTCCGTGGCCTTTTTCCTGATAGCTGCTGCGGACATGTCCTCCGCCGCGGATTTCTCGGTGCTCGGCAAAAGCTTCGGGAAATTGAGCGTAGCTGTGGGTCCTCTCAGGTAGAAAACCGCCGTGTCGTATGCACGCGCCGCCGCCTCTGGGGTAGAGTAAGAGCCGAGCCATAGTCTTGAACGTTTGTTGGGTTCTCGAATCTCTGCCACCCATTTTCCCCATTTTCTCATCCTTATCCCTTTGAATGGTCTTTCTCTCTTCCTTCCGTCGGCCACATCAGCTGCTGCTTGATGGTCTTTCTCTCTTCCTTCCGTCGGCCACGTCAGATTCTGGGAAATATGTTCCTGTTTGAGTATCTTGTTCATGTTATTAAATTAGATTTCATGCCTCGAAATCAAGGTGTGATTCCTGCAATGGGAGTCATACTCAATGACCTAACTTACGATCTACTGCCAAATTTTCTTCAGGTAAGATACTAACCACTTCTGAAACTCTTGTGTTGTTCATCTGTTTTTAGGTTCTTGAGTGAGAACTTCTCTTGCAGGTTGTCGACAATCCTAATTGGAAGCTAGAGATTGTTCTTCAGTATCTCACCAAATACATTCTTTAGGTTTATTATATAATTTTCTAGTTTCTCTCTATTCATTTTCTACAACAAGCAATCTTCAATCTGAAGAAATCTCTTTCTGGTTGTAGCCTTTGTTTGTGTCCGAAGATCGAACGTTCCTCAAGCAGAGGAATTGAAAACGCTAAATGGGATCTTAAAGACTTTTTCAAATGGCACAAATGCAAAAAAACATCACTAAGAAGATAGATCCTCCCATTGTTGCATTTCTGGTAATAACGATATATTTGTTTCTCCTTTCACATTGTATAGCTTTTCATATCAATGATCCATAAGTGGTAATAACGATTTCTGGAGAACTGATGAGAAGTTCATTGCTATTAATTTTTTTTTTATTGTCATAGCATATATGCCACAGAGATTTTTTTAAATTAAATTTTTTAAAAAAAATTTCTAGAAACTTATTTTATTTTCACCATTGCACATATAAATTTTTAAGAATTTCATATAAAATCTCTAACAATAAATTATTATTAACTTTAATATTAAAATATACTTATGATATTAATGAATCCTCGCATTATCCAAAATCTAAGTATATTCGTGGATCTTCACGTGCTCAATTTCAGAGAAGTGAGTTTTGATAGTAGGTCAGAGTAGCATTTATTTTGTCCACAGATGTGGAGCCTACAGATAAACACTTCACGTGTCCTTTGTCAAGATCCGCTGGAAACTACAAACCACATCTTTTGTAACAGCAGTTTCTCTGCACAAATATGGAAGAATCTCGCACAAGAATTATTAAAGGAGCGATTCACAACATAATTGGCAGGACATTCTCTAAATTAGCTCAGGCGCAAACTAGCCTAAGATACCTCTTTTCACATTAAGATATATCTTTCAAGCAACAATACACTGCATTTGGAGGGAAAGGAACCGGTGTCGGCATGGGGAAACAAAAAAGTTACCTCTTTTTCTTTTTATATGATGCATTTGATGTAAACAAAAAAGTTTTTTGCTTTGAATAATTTAACATTTATTCGAAAAAAATAAATAGAATAGCATTTATTTTGGTACCAGGTTAGAGTAGATTAGTTGACTTCATCATATTTACACTTTCGCTGAACTTGATACGTTATCTAAAGGTTTGTTTTATTTCTCAACAAATCAAATCATCCATACCAAAATACAACATCAGTGACTCTGTAGGTTTGACACCGACACAATTGCTTGGTCCAGGCTGCTTGCCCCAATCAAAGTCGGCCCATAATAGATATTTTTAAATGAACATAAACCATGTAGACAAGATTTCAAGGTCTCACACATTACACAATCAAAGAGAAAGACACTATCAGCCAAAGGCTATGTCCCTATTATTTCTCAATTGAATAAATCGGCTAGTAGATCGGCTAGTAGATTCACTAGTACATCACACCATAGAGTCGCCTGAACATCAATGCTTCCTTCATCGATTCCCTGAAAAAGTACAAGCTTTCCACTGATACTATTGCCAGGTCCAGCTCGAACTGCAATAGGTTTGCCCCAACCAAAATCTTTGTTGTACACTTGGAACCGTGGGGAGCTTGAGACAACTATAGTATCACCAGCCATTCTACTTCCAACACCTGATTTTAGATTCTTTACATTTCGAACCCAACTCTCTGCAAAAGTTTTAAAGTATTCATTCGTTTGCGAGCTCACTAATTTATTTATCTGCAGAGCAGCCCACCCCAGCCCACGATCCAGCAGCTCTTCCACGGTGGCTATAGCTGGCGAAAGATACGTCATATTCCCAAAGCACTCTTTCTCAAGCGGAGGATTCAGCCTCTGTCTCAAGTCCACCGCTACTCTGCAATAAGTCTCTCCTTCTCCACTTAAACCACTGTGTCTAATGATTGACCTCCACATATGTGCTGAAACCGCTTGAAGAGATGAGATTTTTTGGTCATTGGAGCCAACCTCACTGTTGGCTTTAGCTTTGAGATCTGAAATATTCTTCTTTGTGAAATGAAAAACCCTATCTTTCGTAATGGGCACCGAAGAAAGTTCACATCTTGGTGGTGGCCTCTCCGTCTCTGAAACAGGAATATGGATTGGGTAATCGATTCCCTCGAGCAACCATTCTTTAATAACAAGTTGTTGACGATCTGAACCTGAACCTGAACCACTCGAGCAAATCTTGGCCCAAGTATGGAGGAAACTCCACATCGAAACACCGTCTGCCACCAAGTGATTATAACAGTAACTAATGAAGACTCCGTCCTTCATCTCGGTGACTTGTAAAGCAAGCAAGGGCTCCAAAACGCCATCACAGCTCTTCAAACCATCAGCGGGAAAGAAGTCCTTTATAAAATCGGGAACATAACCATGAGGTTGAAGAAGATCGCTCACAGCGACAGATTTCGCTTCGGCATGGCGAAATGTAGCGCCAGAGCCATCGCAGTCTATGAAAAACGACACCGTATTGTCTTCAAGATTTTCCACTTTTGCAAGACGACCCGCAAAAGGGAAGTAGGTCTCTAAGGCAACAGAGAGAGAGGCCTTTAGACGAGGGATGAGATGGAAATCGGGATCGGGTTTGGGGAAGAGAAGACCTCTTTGAAGATAATGGACATGAAAAAAACTGAAATCAAATGGAGTAAGATGGATCTTTGCCCTACCCGATAAGGTGGTGTTTACGGGTCGAACAATGCTCGACGAGATCAAAACTACTTGTCCTGCCATTTTTCGTCACTAGCTAGGGTGAAGCTGTGAAGAGAAGTTATAACTTAGCTTCTCTAGAATAGCACCTATATAGAGTATTATATAATTAAAAAAAATAAAAAATAAAAAAAAATAAAAATAAAAAAATAAAAAAATAAAAGTTAAGAGACTCTAGGTAGAAAATTTTTTTATAAACGGACTTAAGATATTTTATGTCATATGTCATAATATTATTGATTCAATATTTAAATAATAATAAAATAATTTAAAATTAATAAAATTAAACAAAAATTATCAAAATATTACTATTTTTAAAAATTCAAAAAATAGCATTGATACTTTTCCAAATAATTTGGGTTTCTTAATCACTTTTTTGAATTATAAAACATCTGTCCACTAAAACTTGTCCCATCTAAAAAATTTTCCAATGATTTATTTGCAAAATATGTATAAATACAAATATATTATTTTAGTTTGTGTGATAGACTAGTTCTAGTTAAAATAAACCAATCGTTTGTGATAAACCAAAACATATTATAAATATTTTTTTGGATGAAAAGTATTGTTAGTCTTCATAACTGTGATTTCAATCATTTTTTTTGCTACCCATAAACGTCTTCAGTGATAAGAAAATTATATTTTTATGGGTATCAGGTATTTGTCTGGATTTTCTTTTCCATTAAAAAAATTATTTGGATCCAACCTTATAATAAACGAGTTTGTAAACTTGCAAAAAAATTCTAGTAATAGTTTTTACAACGCAAAATGTACTATTATTTTGTTGAACATCTCACCCATTTTGAAGACAATAATTTTTTGTCATCTAAAACTTTATTAAAAAGCTTTGACAAGTATATGATTAGATACATAAGACGGCTATCAACGGAAAGACATCAAAGCAGTCACAAACTCAGACGAGAAAACCAAAATCCCAAAAGAAAGGAAATTTTATAACATCAAGACAAAACAAAACTACACAAAGCTTCGGAACACTAACACAGCCGAAATCACCAGGCAGATCGATAGAAACTTAGAACGAAAAGGCTGAAATGGGAGCAGAAGGATCGAAAACACACTTGCCAAATTATTAGGGAGGTCATGAGGCAGGACGAAGATTCATTGTATTACTTCCACCACAGGATATATAAGGATTACGAGAGCAAACAAAACCGAACCAAACATATTCTGAAAACCGGATGAAGAACTGTTTTAAACTCGACTTTCAATGGGGAAACCTATGAGAAACTGGTCAACTTCCAATCAATAGTACTGAACGACAAAATCTAGAACAACAAAGTCAACAGCATGAACAGCTATACTGCACCGTCAACAAATCCAAATTTGTACATCTGACACCATACACTTCATCCATTCCAGACCAACTAAACAGCACCGCAACTTTAAATTGTTGCTGACTGATAACAATACCTATAACCATCCATATCTTTGATACGGTTAAGAGTATCTTAAAAAAAAAAAATTTATTAATAATTAATTGTTTGATATTCAATTAAAAACTGTTAAAAGTTTAACATGCATTGCTGAGATTCATAAGAATTTTTTATTATTATTTTTTTAAAAAATATTTGCATAATGAAATAAAATAAAATTAACAACCTAGAATGTGAATTCCAATACACACAATCAGAAAAGGAAAATGAACATGATGAGGAAATAATGGTAGCTATTTTTTATGAAGCTTTAGTCACATAGTCCATTGAACTACCTTCAATGACTGCAAAGAAAAAAAAATACAACAAATCCAGTTGAAAATGGTAGCATAGACATGATATTATAAATTATAGTAAGGTTCCAAAATCTTACTAATGTGATCTTCGTTCTAGATAATAGAAAAATGATCTTCACTCCTATTTCCTTTTGGAGTTTCATCTGTGGTCTCTCTTTCTTCCAAGAATGCAAACCCATTAGCACGCACATATACATGCAAGGCTAAAGTAAACTCACAAGTCTAAGATTAAAAGCGTACAGCTCTTACTCTTTCTCTCTGATGAATTTAATCAAAGAAGCACCAACCTGCAACAAATCACAAAAAAGTCAAAGGCTACAGGAAACATACATTCATAGAAGGAGAATGACCACAAGAGAAACTGAATCCTTTCCAGCTGAAACAACTGAGGCTGCCCCATTCACTCCTCTTTTCGTAACTTCCTCAGATACATCACTTGATTTGCTACACTGAGATTCTTGGACTTTATTTCCAGCTTCTGTCTCATCATCATGAAAATTCATGTAAGATAGAAAGCTAAAACCACGATGTCAAATACAATATTAGCCTACACAAAAAACACACAGGCACACACATGAAATGTGTTTTGGAATAACCAAGACGTAAATACGTGAAAAAATTAACTAGAACAAACATGAACTGCATAAAAAGTTTAAAGCAAGCCAATCTACAACTTTCTTAAAGTTTGAAGCAAGTCAATCTACAACTCTCTGCATAGCGAAACTTAAATCTATCAAGTAAAGCACTACACAAATGGTAAACAGATTTGTCTTTGGCTCTTTGGTATTGGTAGATTGGCATCTAAAAATTGTCTCCCATAAAATCAAACATTTGGTTCTTAATTTCACAACCCATTTTCAAAAACCTACAAATTTAGCTAATTCCACTGACATCTATGGATATAATTCTAGATTCAAGTGAACATCAAACATAAATCTTCTGACTTTGATCAAACCCAAAACTAATCTAAAAATGAAATCAAATTGGAAAAGGCTTTTCGTGAATTATGAATCTGAGGGAAAGAGAAACCAAAAAGGCATCAACTGCTCTTTCCAATTCCAAGATTTAGATCGCCAGGGAAGTGAGTGGAATGAGTAGCAACGACAGAACAAATTTTGTAGAAGAAGAAGAGAGGAAAGGTGATAAGATCTTGGTTAAGATCACAAACCCAAAACCGACACAACAAGGGAGTAGGAGGGATAAGCCTTGCACAACGAGCGTGAGCTCAAGTTGCCAAGGGATGTGGGGTGAAGTGGTCACACAAAGGCTGCAAAATTCCTTTGATTCACCGGACTTGCAGCACCAAGGATATGACGCAACAATGTACTACAAAGGTTTCTTAGATGGGCCCAAGGATATTACGCACCAAGGGAGGATCTAAGAGAGAGTAGATATGACACACTACTCAGTGATCGAAATTCTTAAGAAAGAAAATACTCTTTTTATTAAAATTTTCGATGATCACTACAAATGGCCAAGCCATCTATATATAGAGAAGGAAAAAGGAAAAGGTAGAAGGCTTGCATGTTCGGAACAAACTCCAAGAACATGCAAAACTATGCAAGAATGGAAGTAAAGGAGATAACTCCCAACTCCCGTCTGCCAACTACTTATTAAATGCAAAAAGACAAGAAAGAAAAAGATAGAAAATGGTCGGGCCAAAAATACTAAGTTTAATCCAAGAAAATGCTATGTGCCTTAAACAAAGGTTCATCTAAGATGTATATCCCAGCCTCATCAAAACCTTAGTGAGAAAAACCCAGTGGGACAAAAACTCATTAAGGAAAAAGAGTACTAAGATATACAACTTTCCCCTTTACTTAATTCAAATAGCTTGGATCAAACTTAGCATACCGGCTTAGGTAGGTGCAGTCTTGGTCATCCTTAGTCCTGCTCGCATCTTGGTCCGTATGGTCTTTAGATAACCTTCTGGGATGTCCTCAAGCTTGCTGGTTTGGGACTTGGTCATGGGACCGAATGGTTTCTAGACGTCCATATATCCAACCTTGGTCAGGATCATATCAAGAGGAAAAGAAGAGAGAGGGGAGGAGAATAGCGCCAAGTAGAGAGAGATGGCGGGAAGAGAAAATAGTACAAATATGTAAAAGAAGAAGAAATTGAGACGAGAGAAGATAAGAGAAGTCTCTAAAATCTCTACTGCTAGAGACTAATGTTAGAGTATTTTTAATTTTTTTTTCTTTTTTTATTCAATTAAAAAGTGAAGAAATACAACCGATATCACCCATGCTCTAATGCTATAACCATGCCAACCCCACGAGTGCCACCGTCGTTTGGAAGAAATCCCTATCTCATCAGGACACCAACAATACGAATATACCGACGGCATAAACCATCGCTCAACATAAGCAGGAAAGCTTTTTTTAGAAAAAAAATAACATTAACTGATAAACCAAAAGGTCGACCTGAAGACTTCTTTGTTTTTTCGTAAAAGGACCTGAGGCATTCTTAAGGAAATGATAAACTTCTAAATAGCGTGATGTGATTATGATATAAAGATTAGATAGATACTCAGTTAAATTGATACTCTAGCCTTTATAAAACAATTAATCAGTAAATTTAAGAATAATATACAGAGTTTCACTTACGGGATGAAATTTCAATACTAAGGACGAAACAGAGGAACTTTCGTAACAACGTTTCACAGAGTTCCATGCGCTTCGCGTAGGATAGCAAAAGCCATCGTTGTAAGATAGTTTCTTTTTCAAATATAAATTTAAAAATAGTCTATTTTCCCACCAAATCATTTTCCTGATATTCCGGGTCAGGTAGCTTGTTCAAGTCAACCCGCTTCCATAACCCGCCAACATAGTCTTCCTTTTGACTAAAAACGCAGCGGCGTTTGTTGTTCATCACCGCCGTCCCAAACGCGTCAACCTGAGCTCCGACCTCCGTGGCCTTTTTCCTAATCGCTGCCGCGGACATGTCCTCCGCCGCGGATTTCTCGGTGCTCGGCAAAAGCTTCGGGAAATTGAGCGTAGCTGTGGGTCCTCTCAGGTAGAAAACCGCCGTGTCGTATGCACGCGCCGCCGCCTCTGGGGTAGAGTAAGAGCCGAGCCATAGCCTTGAACGTTTGTTGGGTTCTCGAATCTCCGCCACCCATTTTCCCCATTTTCTCATCCTTATCCCTTTGAATGGTCTTTCTCTCTTCCTTACGGCGGCCACATCAGCTGCTGCTGCTCCGGCGTCCATGGAGGCAACGTTATAATAAATTACTGTCGGATTTTGGTAGATTAGGGAAAGAGAAAGGGAGAGGTTGCAGTTGTAGTTGGTGGAGAAAATTCCAAACTACAAGAAAGACTCGCGTTATTTAAAGGGTGAAATTTTGCTTTTTTTGTTTCCTTAATATTTTTTAATTTAAACTTTGTTTTGATGGAAAAAGTTATAATATGATTATATAAAAATAAATTGAGCATAAAGATGAGAAAGGTGTGACTGTGATAGACCCGAGATGAAGCGTGGAGACAACAAATTCCTTCTTTTTCCCCCTTTTTTCATAATAAAATTAGACACATCGTTGAATCCTTGAATTAAGGGATAATGATCCAATTTTCCAGTCATTTTGTTTAATAAATAACGCATGTCTATGTATAATGTTGGAAAACTTGGAATAATTATCGTATTCAATGTACTCGCTAAGCCTTGCATGTATTTTTACATATTGTAAACGTACGAACTTGGAAATAAGAAAATAACAGGTAGATATTGACTTCTTTGTAGTTTTTACTCTGTAAAACATATTTACAAAATACTACAATTGCATAATATATTAATATACACAGAGAACTTAAAAGTCGAATCCTAAAAATCATAACGAAAACAATACCAAATACGTTCACCGATTTATAATCATTGGATAACGGTCATTACGTAAAAACACATGCACCACTTTATACGTTAAACCAGAAATTTAAGATTAACAAAAAAAGACAAACATGTAAGGTTGTCGATTATACGTAAATTTTTGTTTTTCCGATGACGTAAGCGTATTATATGCTTACGTATACACACACGTCTATATATAGACAGGGATGAGAACAGAAAGCGGGACCCATGGTCGGTAGTGTCGGTGGCTGGATACCGTTGGGATTTGACTTTATCTTCAAGTAAGCGATGACACGTATTACATATTGTCCTTTTTGTATGTACGCAGGGACAATTTCGACATTTTCTTATTTTTTTTCTGATTTCATTATTGTAGGGATGAGGTCCATTTCGGGACTTAACGTACGCAGCTACGTTACGCTTAATTTCACTGCTCATTATCCACGAGGGCGGCTCATTTCCAATTTGTTTATATCAATTATATTACTAGAGGGACGATTACAGAGATAGTACAGGTCTGATATTCTAAAATTTTAGAATATCTGAATCTATATTTAAATCCATTGAATCTATTATCCTAATCTAAATCCAACATTATTGTGGTAAAAAAAAATCCATCCTTATTCACCAATTAATTAGAATAATAAATTAAAAAGAATTTGCTATAAAACAATACTTCAAATTTTTAGAAATATAGTTTTACAGATATTTGAAAGTATTTGTCTATTTCTAGATAAATATTTTTTATATAAATATATTTCTAAAAACTTACATACGAAACTGAATCCAAATTGGATTTATAAATTTAATTATTTTGACCTAAATTTAAAATTTTTATATTGTTTGGACTAAATTTGTGATTAGATCATAAATTCACATATTTTATTCATCGTACATAAATAAAATAAAAGGTGTTTTATATCGATAATATATTTTGATTTGAATTATCTTGAATTTAATTTCATTTTTTATCTTATTAATATCTTTTAAACATGAATTTATTTTGCTTTTGGTTCATTTACATTATATGGTAATGGAATCACAAAGTTAAACCATTTTTCATGTACATTTTGCCAAATTTATATACTCGATTAACTTTATGATAAAAATAATAAGATCTATGCTATTTAACCAACAAATATATATACAGCTCTAAATCTTACAAAAATAAAAAATATAAGAACCTGGTTTAATAAAAAGAAAATAGAACCAGCGAGTTAAAAATAATATTTAATATATAGAAACGGTTGTGCTCGTGTTGGGCCTCTGAAGGTATATATGAAAATAAAATGACCTCCTTTAGTGGACTCTATTTAGCCCAATAGTACCATGGTTGATTTTGTACACAATCGGTTCCGAACTAGAGCTGGATAAATGAGAAGTTCAGTTAGCGCAAAATAATATTGGAATAAACATCATCCAGAAGCCTAGTGACTATAAACCATGACCACTTGCCGAATAATATCTATAATGGCACATGGTAAGTTTATATCAAAATTAATCGTACTACCATAGGTATTATATCAAAATGAGAACATGGAGATATATGAAGCTAAATAGCTAATCAATCGCATCTCTAGATATGATTCAAAAATACAATTTTAAATATTTTGTTAAATATTCACTAGAAAACTAAATGGATAAGCCTAACAACAAATAAATATTAATAGAAATTAGGTACGTACATGCAAATGCATTTAAAAATATACCATCATCTTAATTTCGTTAGATAAACCCCAAACTTGAATAATAAGCATCTAACGTAAACCAACATTAGAAGCTATATCAACGTTTGGTGCAAAGAATTTAGTTTAGCATCGAATGATGTAATACATAATAATTATAGAGAGAAAAATATATGAAATTTTCCATAAAAGAACAACAACCCATGACATCAAACTAATTTCTTAAATCTCAACGAACTTCCATTCATTTTACCAAAAAAACAAAGAACGTCCATATAAAAAGTGGACATTCTTGGTTAATTTGTCTATTATAAGTGAGATAAAGGTAAATAGATGGAGGGGACGGGAAAAATAATAGTCACTATCATGACTAATCATTACAAGTTAACTTTATACATATATATAATATAATTAATACCTACCATTAATTTGTTTTTAGAAAAATATATTATATGACGATTGCTATGATAAACTCTAATATATAATCAATAGTCTGGAACTTGTTTTATAATTGTTTGACTAATTGCATAGTTATATGGAATCCCGGTTTATACTATGCTATTTCATCTTTTTACAAATTATTGACTCAAAAGATAGTCCTTCATATGTTTTACGTTAAAATTATGTATGCAATAATGTTAACGATTTTAACATTTTTGTTTTCTTTCTTGGCCACTGATCCATAATCTTTATGGACTGAAAACCAACTGTTTTATGATACTTGTGATGGATCCATAAAATGTAATCTAATATTTTGTCCTATAGTATAACACCAACGTCTCAAATTCGGGTTCGGTAAATCTGAAACAACAGTCTTCAGTTCTAACCAATTAAGCTAATCGTATTTGGGTGGTTTTTTCATTAACAAGTATAAACGATTCAGAAATTAAAGTTATATATAACTAATGATACGTGTTAAGGTCTAATAATTTAGAATTATATCTTTCCACTTATTGTTCACGTCTTCTCCGTCCAAAACGTTGAAAACCAAAAGAAAGTTAGAAACCACTAAACAATAAACATACAGAATGTATGATTAGTCTAAGAAAGCAATAAGTGGATAAAACCTGATATGAACTAACTAATGAGCCCTGCAGAGAGACATGTGAGGTAGGGCTCAATAAAGGCCCAAATGGGAGCGTACTGTGGTCCCTTCACTTTTGGCAAAATATTCTATACTTGTGTTATAATTTTGTTTTTACTTTTATTTTTATATATATATATATATATATAAATATTCACTGTTGGGATTTTCCCGCGCAGAAGAAAGGACCAGAAACGAATGTCTTGACTCTTAATAGTTTTTTTTTTTTTTTTTTTTGTCTTTTGGCTAACGAGTTGATGGAAACTACAATTTTCTTTAAATGGTCAAGCACATTTGTCTTATTTACGCAAAACCAACCATAAAATACAATAATTATCTAATTTTTTTTAATTTCTTTAAAAAGCAGGTCTTTTTTTCTTTTATTGTGGGACGCATAACAACAACAACATTTTAATATGATTAAAGAGCGTAGACAGATCTGAATATAATAGTAAATCTCTTACCAAAAATAAAAATAAAATAAATCTCTCACCATTTGTTTTCAATAGAACACGGACCATTGATTTAATAGGAAGTGAAGAAGGAAGAGCTGACCTGGAGGGTAAGATAGTAAAATAAAGGTTTGGGGAAGGGCAAAAATGGAAATATAAAGATACCTCGTATACCCAAACCAGAGAGAGAGAGAGAGAGAGAGAGAGAGAGAGAGAGAGAGAGAGAGAGAGAGTAGTGAAGTAGCTTCTTCCTCACTTTTTCTTCTCCGTTTCGCCTTCTCCCGAGGAAGCGATTCGGTCTCATTGCGAATTTAAGAAGAAGAATTTTAGACTCTTTCTTCTGAATTTTCTTATTCAATGGAATTACATTCTTCCTTATCGTCTTCTTCTTCTTCTTCTCCTCCGGCGTCGTCGTCGACAATGGAGAGTAGTTGTACCGTGAAAGTGGCGGTTAACGTACGTCCTTTGATCGGAGACGAGATAACTCAGGGTTGCAGGGAATGCGTTTCTGTTTCTCCAGTAACGCCACAGGTTAGTTTATTTTTTTCCGATTCGTGAAATGTGAGATTTAATGGAAGTCAGTTTCGTCTCGAATCTCTCGATGGTGTTAAATGTCGTCGTCGTCGTTGTTCACGCCTTTTCTTCTGGATCCAGGATCAAATCTCAGTTCCAACTCTGACACGATAATTTATTAACTCTCTTTTTATTTTCTTTCTTATAAAACAGTGTCAATTTCTTTTTTACCATATATATATATAATAATAATAATAATAATAATAATAATAATAATGTGTTGCTACTGTGTTGTGGTAGATATGTCATATGATATAAGCATTAAAATACTAATTTTCCAATGTGATTTGATTTGACCCGGATATACCAACTATGAATTGGGTTATACAACGGGTCTAACATAATGTTTCTGTTGAATCTATAGATTGGTGTTTCTTGGTTTTGTTGTTGTTGTACTGTACCTGAGTTTGAAGTTTCTTGTCTGAAATGTGTGTTTATTGATGGTACTGCTAGGTGCAAATGGGAACACATTCCTTCACTTTTGATCACGTTTATGGAAGTAATGGTTCTCCGTCTTCCTTGATGTTTAAAGAATGTGTTGCTCCTCTTGTTGCTGGTTTGTTCCAAGGATACAATGCTACTGTCCTGGCATATGGTCAGGTATAATAATTTTTTTTTTTTTAAATTGGAACAGGATTTGGTTTTAGCTGCTTTATCTTGTGTTTATCTTTTTCCATTTGTGTTACATAATTAAATGATGCAGACAGGATCTGGAAAAACATACACCATGGGGACTGCTTTTAAAGATGGTACAAGCAATGGGTTGATTCCCCAAGTTATGAGTTCTCTGTTTGACAAAATTGATTCAGTAAAGCAGCAAATGAAGTTCCAGTTACATGTCTCTTTCATCGAGGTATCACCAATTGGTTGCTCATAAATAATCTGTTCAGCTTTTTTTTTTCCTCTTCAGATTGTAATACATAAGACTAGTTTATTCATGAGTAACTGTAGAGTTCAGTCTGTCTTGTCAACATTGCCCTTTCTGTCTAGATCAATATTTGCATGGTATTAACTGAAATCTTCATCTGTAGATTCTAAAAGAAGAAGTTCTGGATTTGCTGGATAGTGTGCCGTTTAACAGACTAGCCAATGGAACCCCTGGAAAGGTTGGTCTTAGTAAGTCACCTGTACAGATTCGAGAATCACCAAACGGGGTAATAACACTCTCCGGTGCAACTGAAGTTCCTATAGCTACTAAAGAAGAAATGGCTTCCTGTTTAGAGCAAGGATCTTTAACCAGGGCGACGGGGAGCACAAATATGAATAATCAGTCCAGGTGAAAATCTATGTTCCCTAGCCTTGAGACGTTAACTTTTCATTAGAAGCAAGAAGTGCCTTACATTTACTGTTAATGATGCTTTCCCAATATTATAACGTGGATGTATCGAACATTGACTGAAAAAACGAGCATTCAATAGAAGATTAGAAATGGTTGAAAGTAGGCATCATTAACAGTTTCTTTTCCTGTTTATATTTCCTTAAGATATGATTGTGTCAGAGTATCATAATGCATCCTAATGTATTAGCATGGGCTTTTTTTGTGTGTGTGATATCAAAAGCCGTTCACATGCCATCTTCACGATCACCTTAGAACAGATGCGCAAAGTCTCTTCGATCTCAGTGGTTGATGACACCGTAGATGAGGATATGAGTGAGGAATATTGTTGTGCGAAGCTTCATCTGGTAGATCTTGCTGGATCTGAAAGAGCTAAACGGACAGGTTCAGGCGGTGCTCGGTTTAAAGAAGGTTCGGGAAACTGATTTCACATCTTACATCTTTCTTGACAAGGCTGGCTTGCATCTTAAATCCAAGTTCTTCTTTGTTCTATGAAACAGGAATTCACATCAATCGGGGGCTTCTTGCACTTGGTAATGTCATCAGTGCACTTGGGGATGAGAAAAAACGAAAAGAAGGTGCTCATGTTCCCTACCGTGATAGTAAACTTACTCGGTTATTGCAGGTTCATCTCTAACTTTTCGTTTCTAGATCCTAACATGTGGAAGGTACTCATTATCTTATATAAAAACTTTTAACATCATATTATCTTTATCGGCCTGTAAATGTGATTCATGAAGAATATATATCACCCAATTTTCCGTCATATATGATTTATGTGACATAATTTCCCTTAAAGATGTCGTTTACATTATTGCAGGATTCTCTTGGTGGAAATAGTAAAACAGTCATGATAGGTAAACCTCTAAGTTTTATGAGTTAATTTCCTCGAAATATCATATCATTTCACAAATTTAACTCTCTCTCTCTCTCTCTCTCTCTCTCTCTCTTTGTTTTATTCTTGTAGCTTGCATCAGTCCTGCTGACATCAATGCTGAAGAAACTCTGAACACGCTCAAATATGCAAATCGTGCTCGGAATATCCAGAATAAGCCTGTTGTAAGTACCGAGGAACTACCTTCAGATGAGCTTTATTCTGTTGACAAAACACCATCAGCTAACGCAATTAGAAAAAGTTCACATGAGGAATAAAGGGATTAAGAATGTTTACTTGGGAGCTCTAACATGACAGACTCCTTGTTTTTGTTGCACAGGCCAACAAAGACTTAATATGTAGTGAGATGCAAAAGATGCGTCAACAGCTACAATATCTACAAGCTGCACTGTGTGCTCGTGGGGTAACCCCATCAAAGGAAGTACAGGTATAAATATAACTTATGCTGAAATTAGTCAAATGGTTTTTAAACTTCTGATCACTAATGGTGATATAGTTCCATTTTGAAGGTTATGAGAGAGAAAATCATGAAGCTAGAGTCTGCCAATGAGGAGCTTTCTCGAGAACTTCACATGTATCGCAGCAAGAGAGCTACTCTTGACTATTGCAATATTGATACAAAGGTAATTTCTGTATGCACTAAGGAATTAAGACAGATTTATCTGGCAGTTTTCTTCACTGCTGAAAACAAGAGTTGTTCACTTGATCATATACTCAGGAAGACGGTGTAGGTTTTACAAAAGATGATGGTCTGAAGAGGGGATTCGAAAGTATCGATTCAGATTATGAAATGAGTGAAGCAACATCAGGTTTTGAACACTGGCTTCTCTGGAAACTTATTCCATGAAATGCACTCTGCATTCTCGTACCTTCATTTCATCTTTTAATCTTTTCTGATTTAAGGTGAAATTTCTGAAGATATAGATGGAGCAGCAAAAGAGTGGGAACATGCACTTAGGCAAAATAATATGGGCAACGAATTAAGTGAATTGAGCAAACGTCTGGAGGAGAAAGAGGTCTAGTCATTACTCAATTAATACCTTGATTGGATTGTTTTGATAATTTTATGGTTTTTATATTTGCAGTCCGAGATGAAAATATATGGGGTTGGAACAGAAACTATCAGACAACACTTCGAGAAGAAAATGATGGAACTTGAGAAGGAGAAGAGAACTGTACAGGTGAAATAAAACATTATAAATTTTCTCGTTTGATATCTTACTTCAGTTTTTATACCCTACTCATGAGAGACGTCTACAGGTTGAGAGAGATCTATTGTTGGCTGAAGTTGAGGAACTCTCTGCTAGTTCTGATAGACAAGCACAAGTTGCAAGAGATATCCATGCACAAAAATTAAAAGTACTCGAGACACAGATTTCAAATCTTAAGAAGAAACAAGAAAATCAAGTTGAGGCCTTGAAACAGAAGCAAAAAAGTGAAGATGCAGCAAAGCGTTTACAAGCTGAAATACAGTGCATTAAAGCTCAGAAGGTTGCGTCTTGTTTCAGCTGTAGCTATCGGATCACGTAATGTAGATCTACATGTTAACTTTTGTTCTGTCTTTTTTTTTTGTTTGTTATCCAGGTTCAACTACAACATAAGATGAAACAAGAAGCTGAACAATTCCGACAATGGAAAGCTTCTCAAGAGAAAGAATTGTTGCAGGTACTTTATCTCCATCCATTTCATCATCTCTTCATTGTCCTTCAAATTTTATAACTTGAACTAATCTCAAGTTTCACTTTTTTAATTTTTTTTTTGTGTAGCTCAAGAAAGAAGGAAGAAAGACGGAGCATGAAAGACTCAAACTCGAAGCCCTCAATCGACGTCAAAAGATGGTAGGAGTCTGATGGAATCCGGCTTGAGAAAAAAAACTTTCAAGAATTATTTCAAGAGAAATGCATCTTAATGTCTTCCAGGTTCTTCAGAGAAAAACAGAGGAAGCAGCAATGGCTACCAAAAGACTTAAAGAGCTGCTAGAATCCCGCAAGTCGTCAGGTAATCTATTTTCCTTGACACATTTGACTTGATTCCTGTTTTTTGTTCATAATCCTTTGCTTTCTTTCCCAGTGACTGGCAATGGTCAACCACCAACTCGACAGGTAATAAGAACTTCTAATTTAGATATGGATCTCGCCATCCTGCACAAGTATCAACTGTGTTAGTTTCATACTCTTTGCAGGTGAATGAAAACACTGTTCGGAAATGGCTTGATAATGAGCTAGAGGTTATGAAAAAAGTGCATCAAGTTCGTTTCCAATATGAGAAGCAAATCCAAGTGTGCGTTTTTAAAACCCTGGTTCAGTCATGTTGTTAGCGGCAGACTTCTTTCTCCCAGAAAATTTTCTAATCAATAATCTACTCTGGTTGCATATAGACGAGCTGCATTGGCTGAAGAGTTAAACTCTTTGAAAAGAGAGATGGAGTTGGCCTCAAGTCCCCAACAAGATAAAAATGAACAGTTCAGGTACAACATTGTAGATGAAATGACTCCAGTATTGACATTGCCTAAAACGAAGTTACTTGAGAGTGGATTGATCGACTTTCTGACCTGCTTATCTTTCTCCATGCTTCAGATTCTTATCACCAAAAACAAGATTGAAGAGAATAGCTTCTCTTGAGAGCATGTTGGATGTTTCTTCAAATGCTCTCACAGCGATGGCCTCTCAGCTCTCAGAAGCAGAGGAAAGAGAGCATAACCTACACGCTAAGACTCGGTGGAACTCCATTCAGTCCATGACTGATGCGAAGTGTGTGCTTCAATATGTGTTCAATTCCGCTGCCGAAGCAAAGTAACTACTCTTAAATCTGTTAAAAGACAAAATTTAGGACGAAAGGATGCTTGGAAGGTTAATGTTGTCTTTGCTCTAACATCAAACAGGTGCAAAGTCTGGGAGAAAGACATGGACATCAAAGAGAAGAAGGAACAACTAAATGATCTCCTCTGCTTATTAAAACTATCTGAAGTCCAGAACCGAGAGATACTTAAAGAGAAAAAGACAAGGGAGCATACATTGTCCATTGCGCTGGCTTCGTCATCATCATCACCCTCGGTTTTTACTTCTGATCCTGCTTTTTAAAATTTGAAATCCAAACCTCTTATGTGGGAATCTCTCCTTGAAAAATATGCAAAAAGTTCACTTCTTGCAGGTAACTTCAAGAAGCTCATCAAAGCACTATGGAGATAACAACGCTAGCAACCAATCGTCTCCATCTTCATATCATCGAGCAACAAAGCATCTCAAATACGCTGCGCCGGGAGTAGTCAATGTCTCAGTGAGAGAATCAGCGGCTTTATTAGAAGAGAAGAGAAAGATGAAAGCAATGAAGAAAATGGGACAGAGTGGGAAGCTGTGGAAGTGGAAGAGAAGTCACCATCAATGGCTGCTTCAGTTTAAATGGAAATGGCAGAAACCATGGAAACTCTCTGAGTGGATAAAGCATAACGACGAGACCACTATGCTCTTCATGTCTAAGACTCATGATGATGATGATTACTCGTGGAACCGACACTGAGTTTTGCAAAAGTGGTTAAAGCCGTACTTGGGTTGTCTTTGATATCTGTATATATGCACAAGTGACGACCCTTTTCTTTCTCTTCTTGTTAATAGATTTAGAGTTGGTCGGTTAGGCTGTTATAGCACAGTCGAAGAACATTGTAATACTTTTCTAAATACAAATTAAACAACTTTTTTCTCACTTTCGTTTAAGGTCGAGTCTATAAGAGACAATAAAGAAGATTGATTAAAAAAAAGTGTAATGTAAACGTTTATACGCAAGGATGGATTTCTCCAAAGGAATTATCATTTTTTCAAAAGAGATAATTTTCACATGTTATTTGCTCGATTATTGTGTTTTTTTTTTTCCTAATCTCGTTCAAGTATTATACCTCCTATGTTAATTTTTGCGTTTTCTTTCTTTTTGCTGTTTTTGACAATACAAATTTTTGGATGTGAATCTTGAGGAGGATTCACATCAACAATTCTTCATGTTTGTTTCTTTCTTGTTTTTTTACGATTTACACATTATTTAGGCAAGTTTTGTTGTCGCCTTGAATTATTCTAGCTTGTGGTCATCAAGATTGTTTCTCTTGCTCTTTCATTGCGAGAAAGAAAACTTCTTTCCAGGCTTGTGTTTTATTGAGTGATCGGCGTTTACCAAAATTTTGAATATATACTCAATTAAGTACAGAGAATTCGCTTTAAGATGATTTATGAAACAGGTAACTGACGAATACAACCTGAAAATATAAATGGATTTCGGATAAGACAAAAAAAAAACCTATAAATAAAAATGGATCACGGATAAGAAGATTTCGTTTACATTTTAAATCTAAAACCAAGCTAAAAAATACAAATAAACAGAGAAATCGTGAGTCTTTTCAAATCTAAAATATGCTAAGATTAAAAAAAAAAGAGTCGCATTGGGTTTAGTTATATTAAATTTCTGGTTTTTGACAAAAAAAAAAAAAAAATTCTGGTTTAATATAATTTAAAGCAAACGAACACCTTGATTAAAATTATTTTCCGAGAAAACAATTGATGTGGCTTATTGAATAAGCATCATTCCTAACATACTTTCAGAAGCCGTCTTAGCTCAGTGGTAGAGCGCGTGACTTTTAATCCCGTGGCCGTGGGTTCGATCCCCACAGACGGCGTATATGTTTTTGCGTACAACAAATAAACTAATATCAACCTACAGAAGTCGTTAGCTTTGGGGCTGCGGCTGCCTGCATAAAAACAATATTCTTGCCCTTGGTGCACGTTAGCTCCAGCGCCCAAAATCTCTCTACGTCACACCATCGACAAGATCTTTGAATTTTTCCAAAAAAAAAATCAAAAACAAACATCATAAAATTCCCCTTTACATCTTAAGAAAATTTACACTTTCAAGTAGACAAATATTCTTTCCTCAAAAAGCACTACGTGTAGTGGAAATTATCAGTCTCTTCAGTCATCACAATACTCTCCTTTATATCTTGAATCATTTTGATCACCTCTCTCATCGTTGGCCTTTTCTCCGGCGACGTCACACGGCAAAGACAAGCTGTTTTAGTCATCATCTCAAGCCCATTCTCTTCCTTTGACTTTTCCTCTTCTTGCCTCATCGCTCTTACCCAATCCAACATATCGTTTTCCGCCATAAACGGTTGCCTCGAAGCCGGTTTACCAGTCAGTAGCTCCAAGAGGAAGACACCGAACGAGTAAACATCGCATTTGGATGTAGGACTGTTTGCTGATTTCCTGATCTCTGGTGCTTTGTAGGAGGCGATGTCAGGGTCACTGGGAAGGACAGATGAGTCTGTTAAGACAGTTAGACAGTAATCTGTGAGACAAGCTTCGAAATCGTGACCGAGGAGGATGTTTGTGGACTTGAGGTTTCCATGGAATTTCGCAGATGATTGGTGAAGGTAATGTAGTGCTTGAGCTACATCTTCTGCTATCTTTAAACATGATGTCCAATGTAATGGCTTTGCGTTTGATGTTCTTGACCCTGAGATCATGGATGAAACAGTAAATTAGTTTGGTGGAGCCAGCAGATCAATGACAAAAGATAATAGAGTTATTCACTAACTATATGGAGTTATTCACTAAGATACTTCCAATCATAGACGAGTAATATGGGACACGACACTCGAACACAACTCCTAGATAGACACACAAATTCCCTGACACAATGACTGTAATCTCACGTGAAACCAGCACAGAGATTCTGTCTTCTACCTACAGTTATTCAATTTGGGAAAAAGGCAAAAATCCAAAATTTAAAAATTATCAATATAAGACACGTAATGGTTTCTGCTTCATAACGAAGATGAAAAACATTACCGTGAATAAGATTGAAGAGACTTCCGTTAGGTTGGTAATCGTAGATGACAAGTCTCTCTCCGTTTGACTGAAAATAGGCTTTAATCGGAACAATATTCGGATGCCTGAGCTTACCCACAACCTCCATGTGATTCTCAAACTCCAAATCGCTAATAATCGCTGTTTTGGACGGAGCAAACCTCTTCACCGTCACGATCATTTGGTTAACCATCACCGCCTTATACGTCGTCCCTACAGATCCTCTTCCTAAAAGCTCCGCTGAAGCTCGCATCAGCTGGTCAAGTGTGTACATAGCTTCACCAGATTCACTTCCTTCATTTGTGTCGCCGCAGAAAATCAGATCACCGCTTCTTGGTATTCTCTTTTGCGGCGGCGGCGTGGCTTGGATTTGAATCTTGATTTGCTCTTCGCGCTTCTGTGGTTTGATCTTTAAACTCGTGATTGGTACGGCTCGTGTGGTGAGAGATTCGTTTTGCGGTTGCGTGTACATGTTATTTCCTTTAACATTCGGTTGAAACGTTGTTACGTCGTCGTCTCTTCGTTTCTTGATAACCAACGAGAACACGACGAGGCAGAGACCGATGACTACTAAAGAAGCGAGGCCAATGGTGAAACCGAGCACTAACCATCCACTTTTTCCCTTTCTGATCACCGGTGCCGGAATACTCCGCATCATTGCTTCACCGTTCTGAGCCGTTTGACCAATCGGCGCTTGCGAAGGAGAAGAAGATGATGATGACGTGGCGTTCGGTTTCTGCGAGTCGAAGAACGGAGGAGAACTTGAACCGCAGGATCTGTTGATGATCTCACCGCATAGCTCAGGGTTTGACCAGAAAGAGGACGCGTTGAATCCTGACAGAGTCACCGTCACCGGAATCTTTCCGGTGAGCTTGTTTCCGGAGACGTTGAACGACGTCATGTACGACTGATTCAGCGGTGGGAGTGTACCACTGAATCTGTTGAACTCAAGATTCAATGAGCTGAGTCGACTAAGAGCATTGATCTCAGACGGAATCTCACCGGAGAATTTGTTATACGAGAGATCGAGAACGGTTAACCGACGGAGGGAGAGAATCTGAGGAGGCAGAGCACCGGAGAAATCGTTTCTGCTTAGGACTAAGGATCTGAGATTGACGAGTGGAGATAGATCAGGAATCGAACCAGAGAGCGAGTTATCCTCAAGGCTAAGAACACGGAGCTGGTCAAGACGACAGAGAGTCTCCGGTGAAAAACATCCACGGAGTCCAACGCCGTCAAGAACGAGACGAACGACGCGATCTTGAGAGCACTCCACGCCGCGCCATTGACAGTAGTCGTAAGGCTCCGTGAGGGAGTATAGAAGCTTGTCGTCGAGATCGGCGGTGGATTTGAAGGAGAGTAGCGCAACGGCGTCGGAAGGTAAGAAGGAGTTAAAGTAGTCGGTCGCCGGGAGAGGATATCCGGCGGAGATAGGGAGGAGGAGAAGGAAGAGAAGAGAGTGGAAGAAGAAGAGTGTCATTTTGTGTGTGTTTGTGTTACGGAGCAGAACATCTGTCAGTTAATATTCTGAATTTTCCTTTTGGAAATATGTAAATCTTGTGGCACGCGTGTGTATAATATATATATACGCATTAATTTTGTAAATTTATTTACCTTTTGAATTATTTTACTGTGTGTTTTCAAAACCAAGCAAAATAAAATTATCTATTGTAAAACGTTAGTTAGTTTTCTTCTATAATATATTAGTAGACTATGACAAAATAACAATTATATTATGTATTAGTATGTACAACGTAGACACGAAAACGAGATCATATACAAGCATCGCTTGTTTTGCAAACTACACCTAATAACAAAATGGATCTTCATTGTATTGGTACAAGGAAAAGGACATTCGTTGAATATTCATCGTACAAAGTAATTAGGAATTTTTAAAATTGTTTTAGGGGTCGCATTTGGGCTTCATAACACGCGCGAATCTCAATGGGCCTAAAGTTTTAAAGAAAGCACGGGACGAAGTACAATGCGTAGTTGGGACCAAATCTAATGTTGTAACTTGGTGATGAAAATCAACCTATGGAAAGCTTAAACTAAAGATTGGTTATGTCAAATTGAATACAACACTGGATTAAACCGAATAAAACATCCATTTATTAACCAATTCTTCAATTTTTGAATAATCAATAATATATACTACTTGTTTAATGTCACTCTACACTCACCTTTACCACCATTAATTAATAAATAATGAGATCCCAATCAAGCTCACACGAGGACACATAATCTGCTTTTTCTTTGTTTTATTTTTATTTTAAAATTGTGATGGATTTCAACTGCTACAAACTTGGAAGCAAATGCATGATATAAAAAGTGAAGTGAGATACTCTGATCCTACAAGAACAGAGCACCACTTCGTTATTTGCGGAAAAATACATAATTAAAAAGAAGAAATTGAAAGATGACATGGACTTTGACTTAATCTTGGTATCTTAGATTAGGCATGTCTTCCTCCAAAGTCAATGTCTTGTGCCACCTCATCATAAAAGTCACCTTTTTCTTTTTCTTTATCAGCCTTTTTTTCATGGAAGCTTGATCAATTCGATAGTTTTATTACCGGTATATATGCGGCCTTGCAAATTAATATTTCATGTAATCCGAATACATCGTGGCCTTGTACAATGGTTTCTCACCATTCTCTAGCACCTCATGTAACGGCTCGATAACGGAATCACAACTCGTTGCACAATAATACGCAAAAGAAATCCGGCTAAGAAACCGACTAGCCATCACCCCATGTTCCACGCTCTTGTGCCGATCGTTGATTAAGATCTGTAGCATGTCTCGAATGTTAACCACAATTGCTCCAATAACTGGAGGGACATGGAGCCACTTGTCACCGTATCGAGCATAAAGGCTGCCTATTATGTCGTCCTGGATAAGAAGTGTGAGGGTGTTGATGTCGCTGTGGCGACCGGTTCCTACGGTAAGTTTCGGGTCGGGACACTCTGGATAATAGTTGACGTTCATCCTCAAAGTTCCCATTACAGTTTGTTCTTCCATTCTTGCGTTTAGATTGCTCATTAGTACGTATTTCAAGAATCTTCCTACCTATCGGCTTCATCCTATGAGAATCACCGGTGCTGATAACGCACCTTTCCCAGTTGTTGCGGCGCCTATGATGAGTTTTTCAGTGGTGTCTCGTTTCTCCGGGAGTTGGATGTAACGTGAAGGCAGTGTGTTTGGAGATATAACGTCGACGAGACCTTTTACTGCGTTAGTTTACTACGAAATCTGTAACAGCCACATCGGTGAGTCCGATCGGAGCCAATTTTAGTTCTTACTTTATTATTATTATTATAATTATTTTTTTATATGAAAGACAGTAAGAGAATTGAATGAAAGGTGGGATGTAATTGACATTTTTACGTGGATATATTCAGATGCATGATAAGTATTGTTAGTTCGTTATTTGTGTTATAAAATACTTTAGTATAAAAATTTATGATATCCCTTTTTTGTCAAAATTTATGATTATTATAATATTTTATACTTCTCTTTGTCGGTTGTGTTTTTTTGCTATTTGCTACATGTAAATAACTGTATAAAGAAACAGAAAGATAGAAAGTAAAAAGCTTTACAACTCTTTTCCCACGACAACAAAACTCTTCTACATTTAAAAATATTTAAAACTAGGTTTAAAAAAATGAAACAATACTATCTGAATTGTTGGCTGTGGTACTAGCTGAATTGATTAATTCTGAAAAATGTAGCTGAATTTTTAGTGTATGTCACTGTCAGATAAAAATTTCACTAGAAATTAAAGCTTTTTTCTTTTGTAAAATACATTAATTTTCCATATATAATACATTATTAAGAGAACAAGAGAGAACTCTAAAAGACAAAGAAATACAAAATTAATATAGTATTATTATCATATATACAATTTTGGCAAATTTTTTATTATTATTTTCTCTATTTATTTATTAGAATTTCGAATTTAAATCATCAAAATGAGATTTTTAGTTTTTGATTCATTTTTTTGTTCGATTATAAACCATCTATAATATATTAAAATATATTTAATTTTTGCTTAAGTTTAGTTTGATATCACCCATCAATTTTTCTATTTTTTTCTAATCAATGTATATTGAAATCATACAAAAATTACTAATTTAAGCAAAATAAATTAATGTATCAAATTTAACAAAATACATCTAAAATTTCAAACTGAAAAATTGAGCTAATCAAATTTATCTACTTTAATCAAATTTATTCAATTTTAACTGAATTTAAATTTAATTTAAACCAAAATACCAAATATTTTAGTTAATTTTAAAATTTGATATCTAAACTAACTGATAACTGAGCCAAATCATATTATATTTCAATAATTTTGGGTGATTTTTTGAAAATCTAAATTACCAAAAATCTAATCTGAACTGAACTTGATTAACTAAGTCTTACCATTAATAACTTAAATGCTATGTAATTTGATTATGATGGGTGCATATTTCAATTTTATATTCTTTTAAATACATAGTATAAAAACTCAATTTTGATAATAATTTTAAAAATTCAATTGTTTTAATAATTTTGTTTACTAATCCACTAATTAATTAACAATATTCGATAATTATTAATTGTTCTTTAAATTTTTTATATATTTCTCCATATAATATTTAGTTTTTCACTTCAGTTAATTTTTTTTAGTTAACATGTTATTTTTAAAGAAAAAAAAATTAGTTAGATAGTTTTTTTCAGCTATTCAATCATATTATACAAACTAAAATGAACTATTTAAATTTTTAATTCTTCAACCATATTTAGCTAAAAACCAAAAAAAAATCAGTTAGATTATACATTCAACGAAATTCAACTTTTATCATTTGACCATTGTTTAAAATTATATATTTTGTAAATTTAACACTTCACCAGATATAGATGAATCTTGGTAACTACCACATGGATTGGTTCTCAAATACAATATTATTGCGATCTCTTTCAGTTCAACTATTTTTGCATAGTTTTGAAACTATCTTTTTTGTCTTCTCACTCTAAATCTGTGGATGATTAGTCTATGAGGACCTTACTGTCTTCATAATGGTAATACCACTTAATTACTACTACTATTAAATGACATTTATGAGGAGTTTTCTTTTTTTTGAGAAAATTTACAAAATAATTTTGATTCGATTTTTCTTTTTATGTGAAAAACATCATCAAGTGGGATATCAATTGCACATAATTTCTTTGTTTAAAAGCTCATGCTATTTATTTCTAATGACACATTATATATTTTAACAGGTTATTTCTAATAGGATATATTATTTCTTAGCATTATATATACTTAATACATGATCTCACAGACTCAGTATTTGTTACTACAACGAAAACCTTCCTTTAATTATTGTGTTTACTCATTTTCTGTTATCTTACGGTATGTATAATATTGTTTAATGTTTTACCTATTTAAATTTTGAATAGTTGAATTTAGGAAATGATGACCTTAGGTTATCAAATATGTAGGAAAAGAGTGGCCATCTAGATTTAACGCAGAGGGACAAGAGGCAAGTTAGACAAAGACTTTCTTAGCCTATATCATGGAAAGCTTCCCCAACCGCTCAAACATTACCAAAACCGAAAAAAAACAACAAATGAGGCAGGTTCAAGAACTAAACTCTTGGGATAGTTCGCCAAAGGTTCTACTTATAAATAGAAAAAGGGAGAAATTAAGGTAAAAACGTTTTCTTACCCATATATAATACGAGTAGAAAGAAGAGTTTTTATGCCACTTTTTTTTTTACCATTCAGTAAGTTCTTTTTCGGCAACTAAACATTTATGACATCTAGGTGTTCGAATCTCTCCACTAGAATCCAACATATTTTCACAAAAAAAAATACTTTCTCTCCCATGAATCTTTGTGTTGTTTGGTCATGTTTAGGAAAACCCGACTAAAAGAGATGCCGGAGACTCCGACGAGAGACGGCTTCTCATCCCCCTAAAGGATAAATACATATCCCATGTTCATCGGTTGTTCCATTCGTCGCAGATACCCTCAACGAGTACATAAATATTTAAAAGAAATGAGTCATCCAGTCCCACAAACCTAAAAAGTCCCCGAGCACCAACACCAGATTGTCGCTCCGTACGTGCAATGCATACGAAAGAGTGTCAACCGTCAACCTCTGGAAATTTTTTTAATCGTTTTGTATTCTCTTGGGACCTTTTCTATTCCTACTCCCTCTTGGAAAGAGAACCCATTAAACCAACAAACAGCTTTCTCATCATGGGAAGTTGTCACTAAGTTCTTCCGTGGACTTACTCCAGCTCATTGGGATCATTCATACAACACAAAGACTATCTAGACAGTTTGGAATTGAGATAACATTTCCAAAAACTGCCATGCTTATCAATATGTAGCATTTTGTGTAAAAAGCAATTCTTTCTCACACTCTAACACGTCTTTGCCGTCTTTGTATATTTGTTAAACGTAATTATTTATTGTATATTTTAATGAAGTGAATGTCCCAATCTAACGTTGGGTAACAATAATCAAAGGAAACGTAAAATGATTTTTAAAATTTTCTATTATTTATTTTTTCATATGTTTTTTTTTCTCGTAGTTTTGGTCTGTTTCCTTAAGAGCTAAACAAAAGCAATAGGAGACGGAGACTTTTGGTCTGTAATTAGATATGGTGTCTCTCGCAATGACCAAAACTCTTACACTTATACATTCAACAACCTCACACGCCCCTCATTATAGGTGATATAAAACATAGTGGAAAAAAATATGGAATACATTCACGATTTGTTAGAATCTTTTTAAACGCTATTAAACAAAAAAGATTCTTGTATATGATCAAACAATTTCTACTATAAGCCATTAGCCAATAGACAATAATATAAATACTGCCCAATCTAATATATATATATATATATACACACATCTAAACAATATATATTATATATATACATATACATGATCCATCCCTATTATATATATAAAGTAAAAAAATTCCGTCGTAAGTAAGGTAATGTATCTTGTGAATTTAAAATTATAATTTGTAACACTATTAAAATTTCAAAAGTGATGTTTAACTTTTAAAAATTGGAAATCCAAAAGGTTGGATTTTTTAGATACTAGATATATATCATGTCTCAGTTTGTTTTGACAAAAAGTTTTGACATTGATAATTTTTAATTAGATATTCCATTTGTTACACAAGAATGTTATTCTACTTTTTTCATTTTACTTTTTTCGTACATATTAAAACTTAATTAAAAATTCTATTATACTCAAATAAATACACTAAAAACATTTATCTTTCTAACTAATACATTAATATAAGAAATTAAAACAAGATTTTATTAACAAAATTGCATTAAAACACAAAATAACATTTAAAAAAAACAAAACAAAAACAATATCTTACAATGAAATTTTTTGTAAAATGGAGGGAATAACTTTTGATGGTTCAATTTTGGTGAAAAGAATTGGAAATGGGCTCCAAAAGTATATGAATTTGAAAAATTATTGGTCTACTACGTTAATACAAATGTTGTTTGCTTATAGGTCACATTTCACGGAAAATACGCACTACTCACTTCTTTTAAATCAACCCCAATTTTCTCCCTTTGAGAAATCTTAAACTATCCTTCATCGTCTTCCTCTTTCTCTTGAAAATCTTCAGAAGAAGAAAACAGAGGAAAGAGAAGTTAAAATTAGTTTTACGATGAAAAATTGGTCAGGGAACACAAACACGAAGCTCATCCTTCTTCATCCTTACATCCAGAAACAAACGAGCACGACTCGTTTATGGCTTCTCGCTTTCGTCTCCTTCTTTACCATCGTTTTCCTCCTCACCCTCCTCTACACTAGAGACACAATCCCTTCCAAAAACACATCCGTCGCCGCCGCCGTAGCAGCCGTTGTCACATCCGCCGCCGGAGTATCAGCTTCTCCGATGACCATTTCCAACTCCAATCTACCCACAAGCGCCATCAACGCATTGCTTCACTACGCATCAAGATCCAACGACAGTTTCCACATGTCGTACGGCGAGATGAAATCCATTTCCGACGTCCTCCGCCGCTGTTCTCCGCCGTGTAATCTCCTCGTCTTCGGACTCACACACGAGACTCTCCTCTGGAAATCGCTAAACCACAACGGCCGTACGGTATTCGTCGAAGAGAATCGATACTACGCTGCCTACTTCGAAGAGATACACCCTGAGATCGATGTTTTCGACGTCCAATACACGACGAAAGCTCACGAGGCCGGAGAGCTCGTCGCGGCGGCGAAAGAAGCCGCGGGAAACGAGTGTCGTCCTGTGCAGAATCTCCTCTTCTCCGACTGCAAATTAGGTCTAAACGATTTGCCGAATCACGTCTACGATGTCGACTGGGATGTGATCTTTGTGGACGGACCACGTGGCGACGCTCACGAAGGACCAGGAAGGATGTCGTCGATTTTCACGGCGGCGGTTCTTGCCCGGAGCAAAAAAGGCGGGAATCCGAAGACTCATGTGTTCGTACACGATTATTACCGAGACGTTGAGAGGCTTTGTGGAGATGAGTTCTTGTGCAGAGAAAATCTTGTCGAGTCTAATGACCTGCTTGCGCACTACGTGTTGGATAAGATGGATAAAAACAGCACGCGGTTTTGTAGTGATCGTAAGAAACGCTCTATATCTTCTTTGTCCTAGATATGAAAGACGCCATGCATTGCTACGTGGAGTTTGTAAAAATAAAGTTTTCTTCCTCATTTTAAATCTTGGATCTTATCATCTATGTGAAGACTTTAGTTTAATCTAATCGATTTTCTATTCCCTCGGTCGATATATTTGAAGTAAAATCTATAGAGATGAATATATATATATATATATATATATATATATATATTAAACCAAATTAACACACACTGATTTTGTTTTACCAAAATCAAATAAAAAAAATAAATATAATTTGGTCATTTTTTTTTTCCGTTAGACGGTTTATTTCTTGTATAGTACATTATGATTGTTTACATATTCTTGAAGAAAACATGGAAACCATGGAAGAGACGTATCATTAATTTATATAAAAAAAGATATAGCCAGCTTTCCTAGTTAAAATTGTCTGCACTTTGATTAGAAGACCGATTTGAGAATTTGAACATTACACTGTATTTTTAGTGATCAATAAGTCTGTGTCGTCCATAGACCGAGATAATACATAACATTCCACTTCTTTTGGTGAGTGTTGATTTTGGAATTTTCCCACTGCACATTTCATTCAAACCCTTTTTTGTTCTGTATGATCTACCCAAGTCCAGAAACTATATCTCTTTCGTAATGTGGTGCATCATAATTGCATTTTACCCAAATCTTATTATATATATATCATTGTTTAACTAATTACAATTCTTCTGTAATCAACTCATAAACGACCATTGTAAGAAATAAACAAACTAACCCAAAAACATAAGTTGATTATAAAATGGGTACCGCCTGTAAAATTTGGTTTAGCTATTGTAAATAAATATTCTTAATCAAATCTTAAACAAGATTAGTCCAACAACATAAAAAAACACCAACTTAGACTAAAAATATACAATCACTATACATACAAATCTTCTCGAACTCCTATAAAGACTTAAAACGATCCGAATGGAAAGCATCCATTACTCACTAAAAAGTCCCTTAGTGGTTATTTTGGTGCCCACGTATATCTCTTCACCATTTTCATTTCTCAAATCTTATCTTTCTTCATATTCACGCTCTTTGGTTTACCTTTTTTACTAAATCAAAATCTTGGACCAAATTACATGATTTTAACTGGTATTTAAAAAGAAATGTAATAAAAATATAATAACAATTTAAAAAAAAAAAAAAATCATCCAAATATATCAAAATTCTGATTACTTAAATTAAATTGATATTGATTTTTATTCTAACAAATCAAATATATTGATATTAATAAAAGTTTACAAAGTACATAAATATTTCCAAGACAAAAATAGAAGAAATTGAAACAATTTTGATGAATAGATGAAGAGTAGCTAATTAGCTCTATTTTCGAAAGTTTTATAGGCTAGCTGATGAAACCTGTTATGTCCCCCTTCATATATATATATAATTTTACTGGCTATCATCTTATGGATAAAACTCCAAAATGCATTTTGCATTATATTGACTAATAAAACTTATAAAAATGTCTTTGGTGATGAATCTGGGCATTGTCTCCTCGGTGAAATCAAAATACTTGATGAGTCCAACAATTCCATGTGTTTATAATGAAAGATGTGTCGTATAACCGAGAGAAAAAGGACAAAATACCACATTTTTTCAAGATCCGGTGGTAGTCTAAAGAGCACATCATCTCCCTTGTTGGCTATAACCATTGAATATTAAGACCGTCTCCGGGATCACTCTATACCATCTCTCTATCAACAATGTCCAGAATAGTTATTCTTGGATCCCAAAACCAGTTATGAAATCTTTTTTCCAAATGTGAAAAACAAGATTGGTGATGAAGTGAATCAAACGGTTCGAACATGTACTAACAAACGCCGTGTGAAGAAAATCTTCAACGGAAAGAGACCTACACAATTTCTTTTGGATAATATCTGGAATTTGGCCAGAATAAAACTCTTATGGAGAGAAAAATAGAAAAAGAGACATTGAAGATGCATCATCCGATCCAAATAAACAACATGATGATGATCATCTTTCAATGGTTTTATTTACTTAGAATTTAGAACTATAAACAGAGAAGATAAAGAAGAGTACGGCTGACATTGAAGCCGACGCCGGCTGGAGGAAGATGGTTGAAGAAAGGTGGTTTAGTAGATCTCTTTGGTACATGTGCAGAGAAAGAAGCTGTTATTCTTTTCTATTCCCTTATATTTAATCGCTATTTTCTGGTTTTTAATTAACGTTTTACAAAAAAAAAATTGTTTTAAATTAGATGATATTTTCAATTTTTAATGTAAAAATTTATAAAATTTTAATGTTTTATGAATATTTATATTATACAGTTTGTTTCATTATTAGATAAATTGTATTTAATGTTTTTGTTTACAAAAATAAAATAAAATATTTTCTTAAATAATATCAATTATGTAAAATATATAATATTTGTCTTAATAATAAATTTAATATTTTCATAAATTATATGTTTAAACGTAAAAAGATTAATACATAAAAAAAGAAGAAATAGTGATCATACTTTGAATAAGCAACAAAAAGAGCAACCAAAAGATTGGAATCTTTTCTTTTTTTTTTGACAACAGGTTGATTAATAAAAACCAAAGTATCTAAGTAGTCTTAAAATAGTGTGTTAATCCAAATTGGGAAATGGGGAAAAGCAGCTGACAAAAGATAATCCTCGTAAGCCACGTACACTAACTAGATCAGATAGATTCTCCATTTACCATTAAAACATTCCGAAAGAAGATTCTGAAGCAGAGAGAGTAAAAGAGGAAACAAGATGGCCACCGACTTCAAATCCTTACCAGTCATCGGTACTAACGAAAACCCTTAATTCTATTCTCTTCTACTCTAAATCAATATCTTTAAACTCAATTTCGATCTTCTTACAGACATCTCTCCTCTACTGCTCAAGTCTGATGATCCCGACATGGCAGAGGATCCCGGCGTCATTGAGGTTGTCCGGCAACTAGATAAAGCTTGTCGGGATGCAGGATTCTTCTACGTGGTACCAAAATTGAGTTTAATTGTCGAAATTGAGTTCCCTTTTTTCTCGGGTATGAAAAAGATCAGTTTCTTTTTTGGTGAGTGGGGAGCAGATAGGCCATGGAATTTCGGAGGATCTTATCAAGAAAGTAAGAGAGATCACACGTGAGTTCTTCAAGCTTCCTTATGAAGAGAAACTTAAGATCAAAATGACTCCAGCAGCTGGTTACAGGTTTGTGTGTAAATTTACAAACTCTTTCTCAGCTTCGAATAATCTTCGAGGATCATTTATCGAATGTTCTATAAAACAGAGGATATCAGAGAATTGGAGAAAACGTAACCAAGGGAAAGCCAGATATTCACGAAGCCATTGATGTAAGCATGTATTCACTAGGGACTAACCATGTTTTCGATGTGATTCTCCTGATGTGTTTTAATCTCTTGTGGAATAGTGTTACAGAGAGCTTAAGCATGGGCAGTATGGTGATATAGGCAAAGCTATGGAAGGGCCAAACCAGTGGTATATCTTATATTAGATTTCTTATCAGGTTATGTTGCTTAAGTCTTCTGACCATTTCTTTATTGTTTTTGTGGGGTTTTCTTGAAGGCCAGAGAATCCTCAAGAGTTCAAAGAGTTGATGGAGGAGTATATTAATCTCTGTACAGGTTTTTTTTTTCTTACAGTTTTGTTCTGTCTCTCTCATGTATTAGGCTTTCGCAGAAATTTCTTATTTTAGTTTCATGGTTTTTTTCAGATCTTTCAAGAAACATCTTGAGGGGGATTGCATTAGCTCTTGGCGGATCACTTTATGAGTTTGAAGGAAAGATTGCTGGAGAGCCTTTTTGGGTGATGCGTCTTATTGGTTATCCAGGTGCTCCTTTCACAGATAGCCACCTCGAAAATGATATCGGATGGTAACTTTTCCTTCTGTTTACTAAGATTCTCTTTTCGCTTATCAGCTTGACTAACTCATCTTTGCTGAATATATATGCTTAACACGTTGCTCTTGTTCCAGTGGAGCTCACACTGACTATGGTAACTAAGTTTAATCCCTGACGTTGAATCAAGTTGGATTTCTGATTGTAAATCTTCATACTTCTGTCTCAATAGGGGAATTTGTTTATGTAGGCTTGTTAACTCTTGTAAACCAAGATGATGACAAAACTGCTCTCCAGGTATATTGTTATTGTTATTTTCTCTAATTATATGTGAAGAAACTGGTCTTGTCTCTCTCTCTCTCTCTCTCTCTAAGAGGTTTAAACTTTGGAAAAGGTGAGGAACTTGGGTGGCGACTGGATATCAGCCATTCCCATCTCTGGATCATTTGTCTGTAACATCGGCGACATGCTAAAGGTTCTTGTTATTTCTACTCTCACCTCTCTCTCTTGAATATAACCTTTTGAGAACCTTTTGGGGAATCATACATGCAGATACTTTCAAACGGAGTATACGAATCCACACTTCATAGAGTGATCAATAACTCTCCACAATACCGTGTATGCGTTGCATTCTTCTATGAGGTTTGCTAACTTTCTAAACAATCTTTGTGTGTTTCCTCCTGTACTCCACATTCGAAGTTGGGATATTAGTTTTTGAATCTTGACTGAAACAGACTAATTTCGACGCTGTCGTGGAGCCATTGGATATCTGTAAACAGAAGTACCCTGTAGGGAGAGGAGAATCCCAAGTTTTCAAAAGAGCTGTCTACGGAGAGCATCTAATAAGCAAAGTCCAGACCAACTTTGCAATGTAATGAATCATCAACTTCACCTTCAGGTTTGGCTTGTAAAATTCTAATAAGGGCTTCCTCACGTCTGTGTTATTAACGTTACAACACATATGTGAATTTGCTTCAAGAAAGATAAAAAAAGTCAGGATTGTGACGCAATGGCAACGTACATGACTATGTTATTTTTTGTTGTTAATTTTCAAACATCGAATAATTTAAGATATTTTACATCCCATAGCATAAATAAATCCATACAATACTCTATTTTGAAATAATTGTTTTATTTGTGTAATCCGAATATACTCCTACATGTATAATCGTAACAAATATAAATTCTAATTATAGAGGCATCATGTCTCTTTTTCTTTTTTTCTTTTTCATATTTCTTCATTTCCAATTTTTTTCCATCGATGGAGATAACCAATAAACTAGAAATAGACAAGTCAAACATCATCTACAAGTCAAAATAGATAAATCATAAGAGCATATTGTGAGTATGTGAGTTGTGCGTGCTCTAATAAATGTTAAAATAGACAAACTAGAAATAGTTTGTTAAAAAAAAAAGACAAGTCAAACATCATCGACAAATCGTGCGACAAATCAGATATATGGATAGATGGATGTTTCATAAAGGTAAAATCAAAACTAAAGTAATGTTTATTGATTTTTAGCCTAACGTTTGATAAGAAGATTGGACAAAGCGATCATGATCAAGATTGGAAAGTTTTTCATTCAAATTCATTTGAGCATACTCACTCAATTTAGTAAGCTAACTCAATGAGTTAAGTGTGAGTTTCTTTTTGTTTTTGATTATCCAATCTTTGAACACTTTGGATAAACCTTTCCGAAACTATTCAAATTTACTAATTAGAAAGAGAAACTTCTTTCATGTACTATATAGTGAAAGTTACAATAGAAATTTACATATTTTTAATATATGTGAAATATGTTAAAATGACATTTTTTGAAACAAATGAAAGTATATATACATTATGTTTTAAGTCTTTGTGTAAGAGTGCGAAGTCTTTTTGTAAGAGTTTTGTTGATTGAAAAATAAGCATAACATGGCCAGCTCACAGCTTAAAATTAGTTACGGCGTTGCTTTTGACATTTTTTCACAATTAATGCCTCCGAAAGAAACAGTCTTATTATAAGAGTAGATACTTTTTCACGCTCAATCTTCAAAATATTACAGAATTTATTATACGAGATATTTGGTTGTTCAATCTCACTCGTCGAATAAATAGCATTTTATCCTAATCTGTTTTTACTAGAGTTTACTGTCTCAATCTCACTCGTTGAATATATATTTACTAGCATGTATGAGTCATTTTATAAGAGTAGGTAGTTTTGTTATATATAATTTTAAATAAGAAAATCATTGGCCAGTTACAGCTGCAAGTGAAATATTTTGAAGTCTACCTTGATACACAGGTACATGAATAATCCTTGGGAAAATTTCTCTTTTACTGCTGCAGTTATTCTGTTATTATAAGCCATGCAAATTCTTAGCCTTGCTTTGGAATGTTTTTGTGTTTTCTTGTTTTTCATTTTGTTTTCTTCTATCCAATTTTTTTATAAAAAAAATTGAAATTATACATTTCGTAATGATCGTTGGATCTGACATCTGAGCCTGGATTATCTCCACTACGTACGATGAAACGTTCAGACGTTTGTTCTCCCTACGTGGACAGTGGTTTACGTGACTAAACACTATTTCTGTTTGCCAATTTAGTCATAATGACGTTTGGAAATAGGGAAAATTAGGTGAAAGAAAAAGAGGCGAAGCTGGATCAAAACTGGGATTTAATTTTCCCTTGATCATGTCACACGAATTTGTTTGTCTTTTTATAAGAGTATATAGTCTTTCATTTTAATAAGAGTTTTGGGTGTTTGAATCTCACTCATTAACTTCATAAATTACAAGCATTTATGAGAGTCTTTTTATAAGAGTATATAGTAGTCTTTATTTTTAACAAGAGTTCGAGTGTTTGAATCTCACTCATTGACTTCATAAATTACAAGCATTTATGAGAGTTTTTTTTTATAAGAGTACGAAATCTTTTTATAAGAGATTTGTAGATTGAACAACAAGCAAACACATGCCAAATCACAGCTTTAAATTAGTTACAACGTTTTATTTATACTCTCGTTCTCGCTCTCACTCTCCTGAGAAGGCTTCAACCAGCAAGAAAAAATGGTTTTAGTTAATCTTCACTCCGATGGTCAACCGATTATCATCAACAGAGGCATGTTGACATGGTATTTGCTCCGCATGAGGAATCAAACCAGAAACCAACAATCTGAACCGATTCAAGATCTGAACCTCCTTGGTTTACCGGATATTAACAGATGTGATCAAGCCCATGACTTGCATAGCCACGAGCAGCAAAGAGAGGAATGGGTGATTTCCGTAAAAGACAAGATGAAGCAAGCACTTAAAGACGGCGCCACAACTAGTTGGGACAAGCTCTGTATCTATAGAGTTCCACCTTACCTGCAAGAAAACGACAAGAAGTCCTACTTCCCTCAAACCGTCTCGCTTGGTCCGTACCATCATGGCAACATACATCTTCTGCCCATGGAGTTTCACAAGTGGCGTGCGGTCAATATGATCATGTCACGCACCGGGCACGGCATTGAAATATATATTGATGCCATGAAAGAGCTCGAGGAGAAGGCTCGTGCTTGCTACCAAGGCCCCATTGCTTTAGGTGTTAATGAGTTCACAGAAATGCTTGTTCTTGATGGCTGTTTTGTTCTCGAGCTCTTCAGAGGAACCGTTGAAGGATTCCAGCAAATCGGGTAAGCCTAACTAAATTTCTAGTTTGTCTTGTTACTTGTTAAACCGGTCTAAATTCGAATCCAGTGATCTACAACTTCGAGTTTTATTTATTTTGGATGAGTAGATATGCACGCAACGATCCTGTTTTCGCAATGCGGGGATTGATGCATTCAATTCAACGTGACATGGTTATGCTGGAAAATCAACTACCTTTGTTCGTTCTGGATCGGTTATTAGAGCTACAACTTGATACACCGAACCACACCGGTTTAGTGGCACAGGTAGCCGTTAAGTTCTTTGATCCACTAATGCCAACTGGAGTGGCGTTGACCAAACTTAACCCGTCAAAACTCAAGCCCTGGCTGGAAGAATCCTTGAACTCACTTGGCGACAACGGTGACTTGCACTGTCTTGATGTTTTCCGTCGAAGCCTCCTCAAGTTTAGTCATACACCGAATCCAATGTCTCAGGATTTGGTCGCGGTGAATATGGTGGACAGGCGACAACAACACCTTGTACACTGTGTGACCGAACTAAGAGAAGCTGGTGTTAAATTCAAGACAAGGAAAACCGACCGGTTTTGGGATATCCGGTTCGAAAACGGGTTTCTAGAGATACCCAAACTACTGATCCATGACGGTGAGTCAAAAGTTTTCTTTAAACTTACTTGCTATACATTTCTTGTTTATATGGATGTTGACAAATAGTATATCTGTTAGGTCTTATAATGTGAAATCTAGCTTCAAAATGATACTCCAGCTAGTGATATCAAGTTTCTGTTTTTAATTTCGATTTTATAAAAAAAACCAAATTTATCTACTAAACCCCTTAAATTACCTTAAAACGTACAAATCGTCCCGTCCCTAACACTCATTTTTATTGTAGGTACCAAATCACTCTTCTCAAATCTTATAGCTTTCGAACAGTGCCATATCGACTCGAGCAACGACATAACATCGTACATAATTTTCATGGATAATCTAATAAATTCTTCCGAAGATGTTAGCTACTTGCACTATTATGGTATCATCGAACATTGGCTAGGGAGTGATGCTGAAGTTGCGGATTTATTCAACCGGCTATGCAGGGAAGTGATTTACGATCCAAAAGATAGTTATCTATCGCAACTGTCTGATGAGGTTAACTATTACTATAGTCGTAAGTGGAATGCTTTGAAGGCTACTTTAAAACACAAATACTTCAGCAACCCTTGGGCATATTTCTCCTTCTTTGCTGCAGTGATTCTGCTAATGCTCACATTATTCCAGAGTTTCTTTGCTGTTTATGCTTATTATAAGCCACCTTCTTAACCTTCCATGTCATTTTAATTTCATTTGGTTCTTGTTTTTTCTCAATATTTTGTAGTTTGTCTTTTATTCAAAATAATACATTGACGTTGTAACATTCGGATTTCCTATCAAATCCGCTGCTACGCGGAATGGCAATTTAATATATATAGCAATAAATGTAAAGGTGTCGCTAGTCGCTACTAGATGATTGAGTGATTAACGATGGTTGTCCTAGCTAATGCTATCGTGTCACTTATTGGCTCCTGATTTCTTACAGCCGTGATATTCTCTTTATGTAATTAGCTTGTCAAGAGGATTTATATTTGTGATCTCAGTGAATATTGAATACACTGAATAACAATATCACTTGCATCTGTATATGATTAAGGATGAGGTTTTTAAATTAGAGTTTGAACATTTCAAATTCAGCCCTTGAATATATTATAAGAACTTGTAATAATCTTTAATGTGATTTGAATATTTTAATCGTAAGATACTATACAAATATATTACGCAGAACCTTAGATAATTCTAAGAAAGCAAGATAACAAAAAGGGTCTGTATCCAATCTAAGATTTTGAAGAGATTATTAAAATAATAAAGTTATTGTTATTTAAACATAATTTTTTAATATACTTTAAAATTTATTGTTATTAAATTTGTGATTTTAAAATCTACTTTAAAATTAAATATTATTAGAATATTTTAAATAGTGAATATTAAAAAAAATTATTGTGACTTTAAGGTGATTTGGTAATATTTCTTGGTTAAAAATATAAAAATTTAAATTTTATGGTTTTAGATGGGATTCTAAAATAATTAATGAAAATCACTATAACTTTCCTAATTCATTCATAATCATCCAAAAACTCACTAAAAATCAAATCACCTCAACTTCTCTCATATATCATATTCAATACACCTTCATTTACCTCGAAGGGGAATTATATAGCTAAATTAGATCTCAATATAGATATTGTAATAATCATCCCATCTGAGTCTGATTATGTCACTCCTTTGGACACTGTTTTTTACATCATCTTGTATCATAAAAACTACTACAAACTAATTAACCATTTTAGGGAGATGTGCTGATAAGGTTCATGAAAGAGGTAGATTTTATTGCACCAACTGCTAATTTATTTGTCATCATGTTATCAGTTCATTGAATTATGTAATTCTTATAGTAAAAATTGGTTTTATACCTGCTAAACTATTACAAATGTACAGAGAAATTCAATATTCTGACGCCGCGACCATATTAACCATATCAAAACAGTTAGTAGAAAAAAATGTCGAATCGCTGAGCTTCAATCATGCAGTCTATCGCTCATAGAAAAGTCTTGAATTCAGCATGTAATGAAGAAAGACTGCACCGAATATTACGAGCTCTAAACAACCTTTCTTTCTTCATAATATTGGTGCAAACCCATCTTTGTTCTATAGTTTTATCTAATGCATTTCATGAACCATCCACCTTACACCACCACTTATCATGTTGGAAATGACTAATTCTCCAAACCGGTGATTTACAATATTTGTTTTCCTTTATGGTTTATGCATCGGCTTTTTCTTTTGTTTCTATCTATGTAAGAATTTTTGGTAGTGATCTATCTAGATTTTTGAAAATAATATTTTTTACTTACTTGAAACCTCATTGATTGTCTTTATTTTTCCATAGTTTATTTCATTTAGTTTGGAATGTTTGTATTTTTTCACTCTATTTTTTTCTATTGTATTGCAATTAGATAAACTAAATATTGATTTCACTAAGTTTGTTTAAATTCATATATCAAAACTAGGGAGTTTAATTCAGATTTGATTTGTTTTCACTTAATTGTGACCCTAGGTTAAGTTGCACTTAATCAACAAAAAAAATGTTTTAATATAGAAAGGAACAAAATTGATTTACGTTTTTTTGTCGTTGTTTAATTACATTCTTAATCATTATCATACCATTTTCATTATTAAACATTCTTAATCATTATCATACCATTTTCATTGAGAGTATTTTCAATAAGTATCTCAATAGTAAAATAAATAAAGAAAATAATAAATAAAATAACAAAAAAGTGAGAATCGGTTCTCATTTGAGAACTTGTAAAAAAATCATGATCTACTCATAACACACTTTCAATTTATAAATAATTAAATTGTCTAAAAACAAAAAAAAATTAATTACATAATTTTATTTTTATTAAAATATTAATATATTGTTCGAAAACACAAAAAGGGTTTCTCGTAGTTGGAATGGAGATGTTCGAAGACCAAGAACCAGAACATATCAAAATTAATCATATCCTTAATGCTGAGACTCAGATTTTTATCTTGAGAGATTCTTCCTCTATAGTTATCAAGCCTGTCATAATGGAGCTAGCAACGAGTATACGTTTCTAGTATTTTTATAAGAGTTTGTAGAACAAAAACAAACCAAACGTGGCCAGTAATGGCGTTATCCAGCAAATTTAAAGTCATTATTAGATGTATATAACTTAATGATGTGTGTACAGCCTCTGTTTAGTGCAGAAATCTATTGTAAGTTGGTAACATTAGACATTTTTTCTCTTTTAATCTTTTGGAAAAGCTTCGACCAACAAAGATGGTGCGTATTCTAACTTTACCACCACCACCACAACCATCATTTAGATCGATTCCTCCTCGGCCGTATTTCTTTAAAAGAAATAAAAATCCACCACCACCACCGCCACCACCAACTTTTGGGTCGATTCTTCCTTGGCGGAAATTTGTCAAAAGAAAAAAAAAAATCAATTCACCATTGCCGTCTTTCATCAGCAAGGACATATCTTTGATCCAAAAAGACATGTTGACCTGGTACTTGCTCACCCTTGTGATGCGCCGAAAACTCCAAACCCGAAACCAGAAACCCCAAGAGACACGAGAAGAATGGGTGATTTCGATCAAAGACAAGATGGATCAAGCACTAAGAGTCACCGCAACAACTAGCTGGGACAAGCTCTGTATCTATAAAGTTCCACATTACCTTCAAGAAAATAACAAGAAGTCCTATTTTCCTCAAACCGTCTCGCTTGGTCCATACCACCATGGCAAGGAACATTTAATGCCCATGGAACATCACAAATGGCGTGCAGTCAATATGGTTATGAAACGCACCAAGCACCGCATCGAAATTTATATTGATGCCATGAAAGAGCTTGAGGAGAAGGCTCATGCTTGTTATGAAGGTCCTATTGGTTGGAGCAGTAACAAGTTCACAGAAATGCTGGTTCTTGATGGTTGTTTTATTCTTGAGCTCTTCAGAGGAGCTGATAAAGGATTCTCTGAACTCGGGTAAGCGTGATCCAATTTTTTGGTTTTCCGGTTGCATATACTTGCTAAACAAGTTTGAGTTATCTACGTTGTTAACTTTGATTTTTTGCTTGCGATTTCTTTTCTTTGGTTTGGTGTTTGTACGTAGATATGATCGTAACGATCCAGTTTTCGCTATGAGAGGATCGATGCATTCGATTCAACGTGATATGGTGATGCTGGAAAATCAACTTCCTCTGTTTGTTCTCAACCGGTTATTAGAGCTACAACTTGGTCCACGGAGCCAAACCGGTTTGGTGGCGCAGTTAGCAATTCGGTTCTTCGACCCACTAATGCCGACAAACGAACCAACCAAAACCGACCAGTTAGATCTAGGAAAGGGAAAAGATAATTTCTTTAACCCAATTGGCGACAAAGACAAGGACGAGTTGCACTGTCTAGATGTTTTCAGGCGAAGTCTGCTTCGGCCTAGTACAAAACCAGAGCCAAGGTTGTCACGGAAGAGATGGTCATGGAAAACACGTGTGGCTGATAAGCGCCAACAGCAACTGATACATTGCGTAACAGAACTAAGAAAGGCCGGTATTAAATTCAGGACAAGAAAAACCGACCGGTTTTGGGATATAAGATTCAAAAATGGTTATCTAGAGATACCCAAACTACTTATCCATGACGGTATGAGTTTGCAATTTTTTTTCTCTTTTCAATAATATGCTTTCTGACGGATTCAAATTTTGATGGTGACACATCGTCGCCATAGATCTCCTTTTGCCGTGCAATATGTTTGTTAGTACAAACAGTAGACTACAAGTCATGGTCTAATTGAGTTCACATTTTAATATTATTTTTATGCACATTTCTCGTTTAAGCACTAATTGGGTTCAAATCAAACTTTGTGTATATTAATTAGTTTTTGGGATCAAAGTTGCTAAGTAAAGAATTATTTATCTGTAAGTCCTTATTGACCAAACCTTAAACTTACAAAAACATCATTTGCCTTGTTTTCTTTGTAGGTACCAAATCTCTCTTCTCGAATCTTATAGCTTTCGAACAGTGCCATATCGACTCAAGCAACGACATAACATCCTACATAATCTTCATGGATAATCTAATAGATTATCCACAAGATGTTAGCTACTTGCATTACTGTGGTATTATCGAGCACTGGCTAGGAAGTGATCTTGAAGTTGCGGATTTGTTCAACAGGCTATGTCAAGAAGTAGCTTTTGACCCTCAAAATAGTTATTTATCTCAGTTGTCGAACAAGGTTGACCGTGATTATAGCCGAAAGTGGAATGCTCTGAAGGCGATCTTGAAACACAAGTACTTCAATAATCCTTGGGCGTATTTCTCTTTTTCTGCTGCACTTGTCCTCCTCGTTCTAACGTTATCTCAGACTTTGTTTACTGCTTATCCATATTTTAAGCTACTTACTTAATCTTCATTATTCTTCCATAGTTTCGTTTACTCAACTCGAAATGTTTGTATTTTCCTTTTATTGCCGAACATGTTAGGCAAATTAAGTTCTTCACACTATGCTTCTATTGTATTAAAAATTTTATAGTAAAAAACTTAAACTTCACTATATTTTTTAAGCCATGCACATGTTAGCAGTTCTAAGGAAAATTAATTAATCTAGCTCCTCAAGTTTAATTGTAGCTATTATAGAAGAGCAAAATTGGTTGTTTGATCTCCATAATATATTGAATTTTTTTTTGAATAGAAGTATTATAATATAAGTTCAATATTGTGGAAAAAAATTCCGAGGTAGTTCGTCTACTTGAGGATGAATCTTCTACGAATAGTAAGCCTTGAAACAAAGAAAGGCAAGCCTTGATCGGAGATTTGGAAGTGATTAGAGAGTGTTGTCGAGCTACGTCCCGGGTTATGTTGTCAGAGTATCGGACCACTCATGGACAAGCATCCTCCAGACCGGATTACAAGAATTTATTATAGATAAAATCATATAATATAAGAGTTTGACTAACGAAAGAAACAGATAAAATGTGTCCCGACTAATAGATCTATACGAAAAATGGTGAGGTCGTGCCATGTTCCTCACGAGCTGTCTAATGGACATGTTTCGTTATGCTCTTATCGATTTTTTATCAAACTTTTTCCTAACAATAACTAGTTATATAAATGCATACATAAATAAATAAACATATTATATAAATGCATATATAAATAAATAAATAAAAACCCGCCAAAACAACAATAACCGTGATGAAATGTGAAATTGAAGTCGACACTAAGAGAAACAAAAATACCTAAGTAATCGTTTTTATTTTGTGATTTCATCTTTAAAATTTCCCTAATTTGACAAGATCAACTTACCAGATCTAGTCCAACGACTCTCATATTCCCTATATGAGTTCATTTTTAGTAGGTTGATAATTCGTAATTTAGAGAAGCGAACACCCTCTTTACGCGGGAGGGTTCCAAATAATGTATCTATTGTAACCAAAAGACTATCATTTTTTTCTATTGTAACAACTAGTCAAAAGACTATCATTTTTTGTGGCTATGTTTCAAAATTATTAATGTGTGTGTGTATGTTTAGATACATGGTTGTTGTCATTACAGATCAGTTGGGTCCATGAGTACAATAAGTAACCAATTATAGCTTCAAATCATTTTACATATATTAGTTGCTTGCTTGCTTCTGATATTTCTTTTATTTTTTTTGGATAAAAGCTTCTCATATGTAACAACTACATCTCTCTTCCTCTCTCTCATTCGTCGAAAAATAAAGCTTCAACCAACCAAAAAAATGGTGGCTGTCTTCTACAAAGACATGTTGAGCTGGTACTTGCTCACCCTCAAGATCCGAGAAAAACTCGAAACTGTGAACCAAGTATCCGAACCGGTTAATCAAGATCAAAACCTTTCTTTACCCGAAGTCACCAGATCCGATCAAGACCAAAACAATCATAACTACGAGCAGACTCTGTCCGAGGTTCGTGGTAAGATCGAGGTGACCAAAGAGAGCCCGAAAGAGACACGAGATGATTGGGTGATCTCAATCACAGACAAACTCGAGCAAGCACATAGGGATGACGATACGACGATATGGGGAAAGCTCTGTATCTACAGAGTTCCGTATTACTTGCAAGAAAACGACAACAAATCGTATTTCCCTCAAACTGTCTCGCTTGGTCCATACCACCATGGTAAGAAACGGCTCCGGCCGATGGACCGTCACAAATGGCGTGCAGTCAATAGAATCTTGAAACGTACAAACCAAAGCATTAAAATATATATTGACGCTATGAGAGAGCTCGAGGAGAAAGCTCGAGCTTGCTATGAAGGTCCTTTCGGTTTGAGCAGTAACGAATTTATCGAAATGCTTGTTCTTGATGGCTGTTTTGTGCTTGAGCTCTTCAGAGGAGCCGTGGGAGGATTCACAGAACTCGGGTAAGCCTGATTTCAGTGGTTGGTTATTTCTGGCTATCTCAAAATTTTGATAAACCGATTTTGATTTTGAATTATTGTGTTTTTTTATTGTGTAGATATGCACGTAATGATCCAGTTTTTGCGATGAGGGGATCGATGCATTCAATTCAACGTGATATGATAATGCTCGAAAATCAACTTCCCTTGTTCATTCTAAACCGGTTATTAGAGCTACAGCTTGGTACACGGCACCAAACCGGTTTGGTGGCGCAATTAGCAGTTCGGTTTTTTGATCCGCTAATGCCAACGGATGAGCCAATGACCAAAACCGAGCAGTCAAAACTCGAGAACTATCTTGCAAGAGATAAAGCCTTTGACCCATTCGCTGACATGGGAGAGTTGCACTGTCTTGATGTTTTCCGTCGAAGTCTGCTCCGGTCTAGTCCTAAACCGGAGCCAAGGTTATCAAGAAAGAGATGGTCTCGGAATACGCGCGTAGCAGACAAGCGCCGACAACAGCTGATACATTGTGTAACTGAACTGAGAGAGGCCGGTATAAAATTTAGGAGAAGGAAAACCGACCGGTTTTGGGATATTCAATTCAATAACGGTTATCTAGAGATACCAAGGCTACTTATTCATGACGGTATGTTCACGTTTTCCACAGTATATCTCTTTTTTAAAACCCTGCCCCATATTAATTAATATCATAATGTGACATCCTCATATCCAGCTAGCTTGTATAGAAATAATTTTGTCATGTTTTTTAATTCATTAGTTTTTTAATGGCTAAAGTAAGGAAATGTCATTTCCCTATATAATGACTAATTCAAAATGATGTAAGCATGGAAAAGAATGCGATTTGTTTACACTAGCAAGAAATTGAGATGATGAAGCAAATACACTTTTTTCAAACAAGAAAAAACTACGTGATTCCTTAAATCATTGCATTTTTTTTGTATTGTAGGTACCAAATCTCTTTTCTTGAACCTTATAGCCTTTGAACAGTGCCATATTGACTCGAGCAATGACATAACATCCTACATAATCTTCATGGATAATCTAATAGATTCTCATGAAGATGTTAGCTACTTACACTACTGCGGTATTATAGAACATTGGCTAGGGAGTGATTCTGAAGTTGCCAATTTGTTCAACCGGTTATGTGAAGAAGTTGTTTTTGACACAGAAGATAGTTACCTATCTCGGTTATCAGTTGAGGTTAACCGTTATTACAATCAAAAGTGGAATGCATGGAGGGCGACCTTGAAACACAAGTACTTCAATAATCCTTGGGCAATTGTCTCTTTCTGTGCTGCAGTTATCCTACTATTCCTCACATTATGTCAAAGTTTTTACACTGCTTATGCTTATTACAAGCCACCTTCTTAACTTTCATTATTTTGATAGCTTACCTTTTTTTATTAAAAAAGAATTTTTGTGTTTCTTTCTTACAAGCTAAAAACGTTGATATTATTGTAATACTCGGGTTTGTGGAAAGCTATGGTATACCTTTTGTCCTTGATATTTCAATCCTTATATTGGTGTATGATTTATACATTCTTCAATCCATATTATAGTCGCATATATATAAAAAACTAAAGAAAAAGAATGTGCAATTAAACAAATTAATAATGCTAATGAAATCTTTCTACTTATAGGAAATTAGATCCAATCAAAATATCTAGGTAAAAAAAATAGTAAATAATAATGTTGATGAACTAAAATTATTTAGGAATGTAAATTCGTGTGGGAATATCATTGATGATGTTAATTTGTAGGGTGATTTAACCCAATATTCAAAATGGAGTTGTATATTAAACTTATAACATATCTAACGTAGAATCATTGCACATAAGATAAAATATAAACTGTTTTTACACATACGCGTGGTTCTATACTATTTCCACTCTATCTATGATATGTAACATTACTATTTGAGACAAAGATGATTCCATTTTTTTGGAAAACGCTATTATGTGAGAGAGAAATTTTAGTTTGAGATTATATTGAGAAAATCACAAGTATATACATCATACGTATATATAAGTAGATTGGACTGCATGTTTAAATAGTACAAACGTAATCAAATATGATGAACAAACAAAAGTGAACTATAAAATTAAGATTGTTGACTAACTATAAACTCTTTTGTTATATATAATATATTATGTAGGAAAAACAAATATTGTATGTGTATGTCAAATAAAACTTACAATGTATTTTTGGTGTTCAAAAGTAATTCTGTTTAACAAAACTATAAATACATATAAAAATTATCGGAAAAAATATATAACATGCATATAAAATAATATGTCATACAAGTTTTAGTATAGTAGAATAGATATGACATAGATATTCCATCTATTATAAATATGATTACAATACGTGAAGGAGAAAAATAGTATAGTATAAATAGATCTCAATAAACTACCTGTTAATTCACCGGAGCAAAACTCACTGGAGGATGAATTGAGTTGTTCGGTCGGAGGTGGGGGAGGCATCAGAAGAGATATGAAATAGGTAGAGGTTGAGGTTGAGGGAATAAAACTGGTGAATCTTGAGGTTTCAGCTCCTTGGAGGACTTTTAAGTGTCGAAGGAGAAAATGAAATATGAAGAAGAAGCACGTGGAATATTAGGGGCAGAAGAGTATATATTGATAATATGTACAAAATATCATACCCAATTAAATGGTTATAATTTAATTTATATGATAATTAAATTATATAAATTATGTCTTCATTTTAATCAATTTATATCATTATTCAAAAAAAAATTAGCTTTTATATCTGTAAAAAACTATATATATAGATATGAGGCCTAAATTCCCTAATTTATAACCCTGTAAAAAATTGTTAAGAGTATTATTTCAGCCCAATAGGCCCACGCCCATTTTTAAAGGCCCAATATACGAAAGTCGAAATGTTCTGACCGGCATGAGCGGGGATGATAAAAAAAAAAAAAAAAAAAAAAGCCGTAGCGGACGGGGAATTTGATCGTTAATCTCCGCACGTTCATCGGGAATTTCGTCCATCTTCTTCCGTTCCTGGAATCTCTTCTTCGCCGCGAAGTTAATCGTCTCGCATTCTCCGGTAACCAATGTCTAGCCTCGTTTTTGTTTTGTTTTTGTTTTTTTTCCAAGCCTAATGCTTGTCGAATAACAAGTCTAGCTTCATTTCAAGCCTCTTGATCTGCTTCTACTAGATGATTTCACTTGATTTTCTGATTTGAAAGATCTAGTTTTATGAATCAGTCGTTGATTTGGCGTTGAGAGATGTGTGAAAATGGATGCGACCTGGTAGATTGAAGCAAATGTACTAGTACGGTCTCAGATTCCTTATCCTGCGAAGCAATTTATCGTAATCGGTGCTCTTTCAGATAATTTTATAATCGAAATCAGCCAATAGCTTTAGCTACATTATGTTTATGCACACATTTTCAAATGCAAACTTATGGTGTACTACAAAAAGAATTGGAGTCGTTTCTGTGTTCTTCTTGTGTTTTGTTAAATGAGAAGCTGTGCTTATACTCAAACGTGAGATTTCCTTTATTTTCTTAGGTTGGTGTTTGCTCGTCAAGTAGGCTAATCATTGTCTGAGTAAAATGGACACTGATCCTCCTGGCTCTTCATCTCAATCTCCAGCTATACTAATTGAGAAAGATGATGTATCCGTTGCTGGTAATTCTGAACCTTCTGAAAAATTTATGGGCGTTGAAGGCAAAGAGCCCGTGAACTCTGTAGGAGAAACTCATGAAGACTCCATTAGTACAGAAGCTTCAACTACAAAGGTTGATACTCAAACTCCTGTTATATCTTCAGGGGGTGAGCCTTCGAGTAAATCGGAAGATGGTATAGTTCCTTGTCCGCCAGATTCCTCTCCACGTGAATCACCGCCATCTCTATTTTCTTCTTCTGGTCTTTCGTCTTTGGCGAAAAGTTTTAAATTCCCACAGCAAGATCCGAACGCTACAGATTCTGGGATGTCAGCTTTCACAAGGTTCACCTCTGAGCTTGGTCGGCATTTGCCAACGAAAGGGTCTGACGAAGTTGGTAACCCCATATCGCCAAACACACAAGTTGGTGGTGCTCTGGAGTCGCTGAAAAAAGCCGTGGTAGATTCATCTCGTGGTGCCGTAAAAGCAATGCAGGTGAAAGCACGCCACATTGTCTCTCAGAACAAAAGGAGATACCAGGTACGGTAAATTTGACTTCTTGCTGTTATTAGATTAACTAAAACTGTAGTGACGCACATTATAGTAAACAACCGCTTGTCGAAGCAGCAACACTACCCTTTGTAGTGGCTGGTCCAAAATGTTTTGCCAAACCCAGTAGTTACTATCTTCTTTTATATGAGCTTTTCATGCTATCCATTGTAATCCATCTGCTAGATTTTTGTATATATAACTGCCCGGATCAGTATCGCATACATCTCTGTTTTACATGCCACCTGGTCTTGCTTTAGGAGGGGGAATTCGATTTGGACATGACATATATAACAGAGAATGTAATCGCAATGGGGTTCCCAGCTGGTGATATAAGCTCTGGCCTTTTCGGATTTTTCGAGGTAAATACTAAATAAGCTTGTCCCGGCTTGAAATACCAGTTCTCCAGCTAGTTCTTTTCTTGTATCGGCCTTGAGTTCTCACTGACAAATGCAAATTCAGGGACTATATCGCAATCACATGGAAGAGGTGATCAAGTTTTTTGAAACTCATCACAAGGTAATCATTGACACAGACTAGAAGCCTCTTAAACTGCATGAGTTTCTGACAACTCCACCAATTTGTATATATATGATTCATAGCAGTTGGATTTGGTTAGACATTGAGCCCAGACATGTAGTGTGGTTGCTTCGCTTATGTTTGATCATGTCGGTTCAGGCCAGATCTCTAAACCTTGTTCTAAATATGCAGGGCAAATATAAGGTCTACAACCTTTGTTCAGAGAGATTGTATGATGCTTCAAGATTTTAGGGGAAGGTATATATATACAAACTCTACTCACTTGCTATCTCAAACCATATATCTTGCTTGCAGTTTCTTTTGGGTTGCCCTTTTTCCAAAGCTAATGTTTATGGACCTCTTATAGGCGTTTGCTTCATAATGTGTCTGATTTCCTTTATTGTAGGTTGCATCTTTCCCATTTGATGACCATAATTGTCCTCCAATGCAATTAATACCATCATTTTGTCAAAGTGCATACAGATGGTTGAAGGAAGACATCCAAAATGTAGTGGTAGTTCATTGTAAAGCCGGAATGGCAAGAACCGGATTAATGATCTGTTGTCTTCTCTTATATCTCAAGGTGAGACTTTAAATGAAGCAAAGTCTTGGCCTATCCACGCATACCTTTTCTGAAGACTCCTGCGACTGATCTGACTGGAAAATCCATTGCAGTTCTTCCCTACAGCTGAGGAAGCTATTGAATACTATAACCAAAAGAGATGTCTCGACGGGAAAGCTCTCGTTCTCCCAAGTCAGATTGTAAGTCCTAAGCTCATACTTATCTTTTTATGTGCTTGTCCAACTCTCCCTCATCCTATCAAACGAGCTTTCCTGTTTTATTTCAGCGATATGTCAAGTACTACGAACGTGTACAAAATCAATTTGGCGGGAAAGTTCCAACTGAACGAAGGTATGCTTCAGAAATTCTGACCAATCAGTTAGTTTGATCGCGGTGATTTTCACATATACCTAACCACTGTTACAAACATTGATGTGTAGATGCATACTCAGAGGGTTTCGCCTAATCAACTGCCCTTACTGGATTAGACCTGCCATTACCATCTCTAACCACAATGGTACATAGCTAATTTCTTCTTGTCTCTTGTATGTCTGCATAAGTGTGATAGATTTTCTGTTTTCTTCTACCGAACAGATATACTTTTCTCAACAGAAAACATCAGAAAACCAAAGATTTAGGGGTAAGACATTGTTCTCTCACTCTCTGCTAATGTTCTCTCATCAGAAAACCAAGGATTTAGTGTCTTAACATATATAGACTTGTTTTTTTGGGGATGTAGCCTGAAGATTTTTGGATGAAGGCACCAAAAAAAGGAGTTGTTGTCTTTGCAATACCTGGTGAAGCTGGTCTAACAGAATTAGCCGGCGACTTTAAAATCCACTTTGAAGACAGCTATGGAGATTTCTACTGGTAAAATCTCCATCCTCAACAGTGTCCTGCTCTCAAATCTACCAATTTCACTAACTTTCTCTGTTCACGACACGCAGTTGGCTAAATACTACACTGACTGATACGAGAACAATGCTAAAAGGTATAGACTTTGATGGCTTTGAAAAGGTAAAAGAGAATCTGTTATTATTAGCCTTGATGATCTGTGAAACAAGCCTTCTTGCTTTCCATTAAACTTGATCTTGTTGACGGTATTGCAGCGAAAACTACCTGCACCGGGGTTCCATGTCGAGATCGTGATGATAGAATCCAACAACTCTCAACCAACAAACCCCAAATCTGACTCTTCTTACTCCACCCAACAACAACCTCAAACCAGCTTTGGTGCTGATTCAGGCAAGTATAAACAGAACAGAGACGATGATGTATTCTCCGACAGTGATGGGGAAAAGGAAGGAAACTCAAAACACACAACTAGTAAACCTCATCAGATCAATGAGCCACCAATGACTGATGATCATTCTGCAAACAGAAGTGTAACGAATTCGGCGTCCACTGGTCTTTATAACCCAGTAACGAACGACTCATTAGCAGTTAGTGATATCGAAGCTATTGCTGCAGATGCATCTGTCTTCTCCTTTGGAGATGAGGAAGAAGACTATGAAAGCGACTGAGCTTGAAAACTCAGGTTTTGACAACATTTATCATATATACTCATTTATCATAATAGAATGTATATTGTCTCTGAATCTATATAGCTTAAAAAAACAATTGTAACAGTTTATTAAGGAAAAAAATAACTCACTTTTAAATTAATGAATACCAGGAATATATTTGTAGTTATCAATAATTTTCTTTCTATATTTGCACTAGAAATTCCTTTTAATTTTTATTTCAATATATTTTATATCCACAAACCTTATGTTGTATTGTTTTACTCTGACAATGTAATAGCTTTTGCCGTTTACTGTTTGAATATGGAGGAAACAATTAAAATATATTCAAAGCCGTTAAAATTTCAAACAAAATACCCAAATATAAAGGATAGAAGAAAGTTTTCCTAAATTATTATAATGATACAATACCAAATAGTTAAACATAATCCAAGATTGCATCATCATTCATCTTAAGCCGTTTTACGGACATAACATCTGGCGCTTAATCCCGAACTCATCGTTATGTTAAACAGCTTTTGTGGCAAACCAAATGAATCCTGAAAGAAAGAAAAAAACAATAATGAGGTAAACTCATTTCTTTTTTGAATGCGGTAAAGAAATTGATGAATCATAAACTCATTTATTTCAAACAAAGTTTTAGATCTAAAATACCGTCTCTAGGCTTCCTTTAACGTTTTTAAATGCTTGATGAGCTTCTTGGGAACTATCGAAAACAACAACTGCATAATAATAGCCTCCCTGAGTTTTTGCTGGCTGCCAAAAGAATTGAAAAAATAAAATAAAAGAGTGATCAGAAAAGGATCCAGATACAAAGAATGAAGGAACCATAGAGAATATACATATATATATGCTTTCGATTTCAACCTTAACATCAAGTATAAACTTTCCGGAACGAAACACTCCAGCAAGAACAAGGTTCAGTTTTACAGATGGCACATTTGAAGGGATTCTATGAATAAAGAGTCTTGATTTCTCAGCCTCCAACATCTATAAAGAAAAATGCATGCTTTTGTAATTACTGAAAATTTAAGATATAACAATATTTTTTAAGTAAATCTAATATTTTATATAAAACCTCCTTCGATGGTGTTATTGTGGTGTCAAATGGTTTATTTATAAAAGCAAGTGCAACTCTCATAGCAGCTTCTGCGTCGTGAACACAATCATGAGAAAATATATATATCTATGTTTACTACTTCTAGAGTAGAGATAATAGTGTTACCATGTGAAGGTCATTAAGTGAAGGTTTTCTAGACTTTCTTGCATTGGAAAATTTGAACACAAGTGCTGTATCAATTACTTTGGGATGATCTATCTTCAACACTGAGAACAAAAAAAAAATATAACAAATACATTTGAATCATAAAAAACACGTAAATTAACAAAACATATACTGACTCTACAGTATAAATTTTTACTTACCTTTCATATCTTTGGTCAAACTGTGACCTACCAAAATAGCACCATTAGAAAGAAACGGCAGCAATTCTCTCTGCATATAAATAAGATCACCAATATATAATAATGAAAACATTAAGAAATAATAACTCAACAAGGTATATACCTGAATATCTTCCTCTGAGAGAGTAGCATTTTCGATATCTTGTGCAGTAACCCCAGTAATGGCTGTCCTATAGTCAACAATAGCTTTGTCCGGTTTCACAAATTTGTCAAGTATCACCTAAAGCCATGAACATTTGATCAACTAAGAGTCAAAATAACAGATCCATTGCAACAAAAGAAAAAAAAAAGAGAGAGAATCTCTACATTTAAATGACGATCTACAGCGCCAACTCTAACCAAACCCTCAGTCCCATCTTCACAAAGAACCATTTCACAGTCAACAGCTATCATGTCTGTTGACTTCATCACCATCGACGACTTCATTCCAATATCGGATAAAGACCAGCCCTGCTTATAACATTTCTTATTGATCAGCATAAACAGAAATTGGATACAATAACCGTCAAGAGCCAATGATACAGGAGAGGAAACAAACATTGGAGAATGACGGGAAAGAATAGTCTTGCAAGTACTCCGGATGCTTCATGGTTAATCGAATAAGCCTCTTCACCGCCAAAAACATTTTAAAGCTCACTTCAAAAACATTACTAGCAAACATATATATATATAGGCATCGTTAAAACATGTTTTGTTTATTTGATTTTCAACGCCCACCAGCTCAAGAGGGTCATTATCTGGAGACTCCAGCTTCAACTTTGCAACTAGAAGACGATTGGCGTGATGTTGCAGAGCCTAAGAAGAAGAAAAAAATGCGATGGTGATTAAAAACCAACACTCTAGTAGTCTTAAAGCACTTGGTGGTTAAACTTACAAAATCAAAACCTGCATATCTTCTTTCTTCTTAAAGGTTGTGAGAAAAGCAACCAACACGTCACGAGAAAGCTTCGGATGGTCATTCGACGATTTAAATGTTTTGCCGTAAACATCAAGAAACTCCGTCCATCCTCCGTTTTCTCCTCGTAGACCTTGACGCTGCACTAGCTTCACCAATTCTTCCAACACCTAACCAAATTTTATTAACGGGTATGTAATGTAAGATACATAGAATGTAGCTCGACCTCAAAACGGACACAAACACAGTATTCAAAGACAAAACAAAAATAAAGGTACGAACTTCCGTCTCGGCGGTGGCTAGTTTATGATCCATAAGTGCCGTCGAATAAGTGGAGGACGATAGAGAGTTTGGTCAAAGCTGTTTTGCGGAAGATTAAAACAGAGATGCATGGGGTTTTTTAAAGAGGATCCAGAAATGTTTTTTTTGGAAAATGAACCTTTCAATGTAAATATTAATACAAAGTGTAAAACGTTCTAACTTCCAACAACGACATAGTCTCGAAAACTTTCCAAAATGCTTCTTAAATAATGTTATATTGAGAGTTTTGAGAGTTTTTTCTTTTTGGAATTAGACAAAACGTTCCAACTTCACAACTTTTGAAATAATTGTTATTTTTCTTTTGACTTTTAAGAAAATAAAAAATCTGGCATTTCGATCTGCAGACGTAAAAGATAAAAAAAATTAAAAAGTAACAATTGGGTGGAAAAAATGGTTAGTTACTTGGTAATGATAACTTAACTTTGTAAGTCAAGAAATGTTAAGAGATAATACAAAAGTGGGTTTTTTTTTTCATATGCAAAACCCTTTTGAGCCCATCTCCTGAATGTGGAAGTCACCAAGTTCTTACTTGCAAGTGACCCTAACTTTATCTTAAAAATTTGTAACAACTCGTTTAGCAAAAAAAAAAAAGAAAAGAAAAGAAAACACACAAAGACGTCAATATTCTTATAAAGTTGCAATTTTAGGATATATAAAAGAGATTACTGAATTTTTTTTCATTGTTTCCTAATTGTGATGTAAAGTAGCAATGATCTTACTCCTGCATCTGAACTTGGAACTCCATTTTTAGCTCTTCAATTTTTGTTTTAATGATCTTCAAAGAACTTTAGTCTCCACAACTTTTTCTTCCATCTTCTTGTCTCTTATGAAAACTTATGTTGTTCTTCTCTAATGCAACAGGAACATTGCTAATAGTACTAGTTTTGCCATATTTTTTTTTTAATAGAAAATCTTAATCAAAATAACAAATATTTAGCCTACTCCTGCGCTGCATTAATTTTTTCTCCGGCAATTTCTCTTTGTAGTCACAGAGATCTACGTGGAATCATCTTGAACCATTTTACGGACATACATTCTAACTCTTGAACCAGAGCTCAGCTTTAAGAAAGCCAGCTTTTGTGGCAAACCCAATGAATCCTGCAACAAACATAACACAAGATAAATTGTTATTATCAGTACCAATCAGAGAGTTTAGGACTCTTTACAAGAAAAAGAGGTTATAAAATACCTGTCCTTGATCTCCATCAACGTTTTCAAATGCTTGATCTGCTTCTTTTGAGTTATGGTAAACAACAAACGCACAATAGCAACCCCTCGGTGTTTTTGCTGGCTGCCAGAAGAGAGAGAGAAGAAAATGGAGGTTAGAGAAAGATTCATCGTTAGAGGTCCTCAGAGAAAAGTAAAATGTAGAATCTGATATCTCAAAAGTCGAAACCTTAACATCAAGTGTAAACTCTCCAGAAAGAACTTGCTCCAGCTCTTCAGATGTCACATTGTGAGGGATTTTATGTAAAAAGAGTTTTGCTTTCTCAACCTCCAACATCTATAGAAAATTTTGCAGACATTTGTATTTGTTGAAACTTGTGACAAAAATATAAGTTTGGTTAAAAAATCTCTCTTTTCTTTGAACCTCTTTAGATGGTGGGATGGTTGTGTTAGCTCTTTTCTCTATAAGAGCAAGTGCAAGTTTCATCGCAGCTGATGCGTCGTGTACACAATCATGAGAGACACCAGTCTTTCGGACTTCGTAACCCAAAATAGACTGGAAAATTCATTTCAAAGAAAAAAGAAGTATCAAAAATGTTATCTTTTGGTTATAATCCCCAAAGAGTAGAGAAACTTACCTTGCAAAGGTTGTTAAGAGAAGCCCTTCTCGGCCTTCGTTCATTGGAATACTTGAATACAAGTGCGGTATCGATTACTCTGGGATGATCTATCTTCAACACTGTGATCAAAAGATCAATTAAATTTTTAGCTAAAAACCAATAAAAGAAACACAGACTTACTGAGGGCTTTTTAACTTACCTGCCAAATCTTTGTTCAAACTGTGACCAACCAAAATCGTACCCTTTGAAAGAAATGGCTGCAAAGTTTCCTGCCACATTTAAACAAAATTAACAAAACCACTATACGTTATTGCTATGAAAATAAACCAAAAGAACGAACTCTACATGGTATACCTTAATATCTGCCACAGAGAGAGTAACTTTCTCGATATCTTCAGCAGTAATCCCTGTAATGTGTGTCCTATAGTCCACAACAGGTTTGTCCGGTTTCACATATTCGTCAAGAATCACCTAAAGCCAGGAACATTTTGATCACCAGAGTCAAGAAAACAGGTTCATAGCAAAAGTAATAACTCACCTTTTTAAATCTATACCTTTAAATCGCGGTCTACAGCACCAACTCTAACCAAACCCTCAGTCCCATCTTCACAAAGAACCATCTCACAATCAACAGCTATCATGTCTGTTGATTTCATCACCATAGACGACTTCATTCCAATATCGGATACAAACCAGCCCTGCTTAGCAAATCCAAAACTCATATAAGAACCGCATAAAACAAGAAACAAGCAAAGAGCTCACTGTTCTTCAAGAGACAGGAAACAAACCTCGGAGTCTGACTGGAACAAATAGTCTACCGAGTAAGCCGGATGCTCAACAGTCAATCGGACTAGACTCTGTACTGCCAACAACATTTTGATATAGCTCAATTTCAAACATATTCATATCAAACTTGTACACAGACATCTTTAAAAAAACATGTCTTTTACTTCAGTTTTTCCAACATTAATCTTGCCCTCACCTGCTCAGGAGTGTCATTATCCGGAGATTCCTGCTCCAACTTTCTAATCAGAAGATAATTGGCGTGACATTTCAGAACCTAAGCCATAAGAGAATGAAAAAAAAAACAAAATTTTAGTAGTCAGCATATCAAAATTACAATCACATTTGTGTTTTTTCTTCACTAACCTGCAAATCTTCTTCCTTCTTGAAGGTTGTCAGAAATGCAACCAACTCGTCATTAGAACGCTTCGAAGGATCATTTGGTGACCCAATCTTTTTCTCTTTAGCATCTAAAAATTCCTTCCATCCTCCATTTTCGCCTCGCAGACCTCGACTCTGCACTAGCTTCACCAATTCTTCAAGCACCTAATCGGAACAATTTAACGGAATGCTTAGACACGACCTGAAAATGGAAACGGATCCCAAAAAAATAGGAACTTGGCCAGAGAAATAAAAAGAGACAAAATTCTTTCTCGGCGGTGGCTAGTTTAAGCTCCATAGTACAAGACACTGCCGTCGAATGTTGGAGGAGGTGACACGGCGACGAAAGTGAATTTGGAGAAGACATATTTTTTTTTTTAACACAAATTCCATTTTTCATTAATGATATTAGAATTTAAAATATGCTATTACAACCTAAAAATAAGCTAATATAACCTTAAAAAGACTAATACAACCTTAAAAAAGCTCATTCAATATATAATTATACTAGAACAACCTAAAAATAGGCTCATACGACGCCAGAGCCATGACCCAAAAGGCACAATCGATCAACTGAATTACAATTCAGTCGACTCTCCTAGGAATTAGACCATCTAAACTTTCCTAAACAAAAAAGTTTAAACTTAACCTAGATAACTCTATCACGTCCACTAAATAAAACAAAAAATAAATCGACCCTCCAAAAGGTTATGGTCAGAATCACCAGAGACCCAAAATTACAAACTGGCCAATATACTGTCAATAGAAATATCCACCAAGAGAACTAATTTGGTTACGACAAAAGCGATTTCAGAACCTATCCTCGTTGGATCGAAACCGCAAAGTGTAATTGCCAAAGAAACTCGATGCTTGGGAGTCACTTGAATCTTCATAGCACATCTCTTTCAACACCGGGGATTGAATCCCAACAAAAACCTTAGGACTTCGCCAAATGCTAATCCTTAAATGGCCAAAGCCAAACGCAACGCTGAACGCAAACGTCAACACTAATAGAACCACCATACGCCAAATCGCCACTGCAGAATTGCAACCCGTCAAAATCCTTTTTTACCGTACTCAAGCACATCGGATCTGACCGGATTAAAACTCTGAAGAAGCTTAGTCCAGAAGAGCAGCTCCTTCTGGTGAAGCACCGGTACGAACCTTCCCTTGGCGAAATAGCTGGATCCTATTATCTTTGGTGAAGATCCATCCAACCGAGCGACCCATCGCAACTCACCGCAACATGATGAAGCTTTGATGACGGTAACTCAGCCTCTTACCATCGAAGAATGAATCCAGTCTTCATAATAAGAGGAGCCATCGTCTATAAGAGTCAAAGAGTTGAGAAGAAAAAGAAAAAAAAAAGGGAAAAGGGAGTCCTCTCTCAGTGCCGGACGTAACCGGACACCGAAGGGCTGAAGGCGCTTCTTAGGCGTTTAAGTCTAACCACGAAAAAGAAACAGAGTTTATTAGGGTTTTTTATGTCTTTCTATATTATGAGTTTGAGATCAATTTTTACAACTTTGCCTGCTTATAGTGACAATCGTTGACTTGGAGTCTTCGTTGACACATTTTAACATTTTTGCCATTATTCTAGGATATCTAAATCTTTAGCTTTTGTCACTCACTAAAATTATAACTTTTGTTTTCGCTCTCTCATATATCTTCTCTCTCTCTCTCTCTCTCTCTCTCTCTCTCTCTCTCTCTCTCTCTCTCTCTCTCTCTCTCTCTCTCTCTCTCTCTCTCTCCATGCCATGTGATCAAAGTTGTGAATCAAGTCTCTCAATGTTTATCCGTCAATGGACGTTACATCTGCAATCTCTCCATGAATCTAGCGGCTCTACAGAAAGACATGGAAGTTCTCAAGGCAAAACGAGATGATGTGAACAAAGAAGAGTTTACATAGTGTCGTCAAAGGCTAGCTCAAGTCCAGGTATAGCTTAAGAATGTCCACGATATCGAGAATCAATTCAACGATCTGCTTAATACTAGGTTGTGTTTTCGTGGATTCTGCTCCAAGAATGTGCGAATGAGCTACAGTTATGGCAACGGAGTAATCCAGATGTTGAAAGTGGTTAAGAACACCATTTCTTAAGGAGACTTTGATGTGGTGACTGAGACTGAGGAAGTTCATGTAACTGAGTTTGAAGAGATGCCTATTCAACCCACAATTGTTGCTAAATTTCTTGAAAAGGTCTGGAACCGTTTCATGGAAGATGGAGTTGGGGTTATGGGTTTGTATGGTATGGGCGGAGTTGGCAAAACCACTCTTCTCGCGGAGATCAACAAAAAGTTTACTAAAGCAAAAGGCAGCTTTGATGTTGTGATATGTGTTGTGGTGTCTAAAAATTTAGACATCCATAAAATTCAAGAAGACAGCAATAAAACTAGAGCTTTGGAGTGAAGAGTGGGACAGAAAGAATGAGAACCGTAGAGCCCTTGACATACACAATCTTCTCCAGAGACTGAGGTTTGTATTGTATTTGGATAATATATTGGCGAAAGTGAATTTACCGACGATTGGAGTCCCTTATCCGAATAAAACAAACGGTCTCAAAGTAGCGTTCACGACTCGCTCTAGAGATGTGTGTGGACGCATGGAGGTTGATGACTTTATAGAAGTCAGTTGTCTAGATCCGGACAAAGCATGGGAGCTGTTCCAAAGGAAAGTTGGGGAAAACACATTGAAAATCCATACAGACATTGCTGATCTTGCAAGACAAGTCGCTGGAAAATGTTCTGGCTTACCATTGGCGCTCAACGTAATTGGAGAAACTATGACATGCAAAAGTAGGGTACAAGAATGGCGTGGTGCAGTGGATATTTTGGGTTTATCGGCGGCAGATTTTTCAGGCATGTAAGAGTAAATTCTCGGATTCTCAAGTATAGCTATGACAGTTTAAATTGAGAGCTGGTGAGATCATGTTTTCTTTATTGCTCTCTGTTTCCTGAAGATTATCTTATAGATAAAGAGATATTGGTAGATTACTGGAGATGTGAAGGATTCATAGATGAAAGCCAAGGTAGAGAAAGGGCAATGAACCAAGTTTATGAGATATTTGGCACTCTTGTCCGTGCGTGTTTATTGATGGAAGGAGTAATGAAGGATATATCATATGTGAGTATGCATGATATGGTACGTGATAATGCTCTATGGATAGCATCTGATCTTGGAAAGGATAAAGAGACAGACATTGTGCAAGCCTGTGTTGGTTATGCAATATACCAAATGTCAAGAACTGGGAGACTGTGAGAAAGATGTGGTTGATGCGTAATAATATTGAAAGGTTATGTGGCAGCCCTAAATACGTTCAACTTACAACTTTATTCCTTCAGAAAAACGAATCATTGGTACATGTTTCGGATAATTTCTTCATGTATGTTCCAATGCTAGTTGTGTTGGATCTGTCAGGCAATTTAGGCCTCTCTGAGTTGCCGCTGTTTCAGTTGATATCGTTGCGCTATCTTGATTTGTCATGAACTAGCGTAACAGGCTAATCCATTTGAATTGGGAATCTACACGGAAGCTTGAGAGCATTTAAGGGACACTAGGACTACAAGGCTTCCAAGTGATACTAGATATGATCTTACTCAAGGCGCTGCAACTTGTGGAATATCTAAAATTTCTAACCATAGAGATCAGTTCAAAGATGGTTTTGGAGCAACTGTTAAGCTCCCACAAGTTGGTAAAATGCATTCAAAAGGTAGGCATCAAAAACCTCGAAGATACAAAGAAAGTATTGACTTGGCCAACTATGAATCTTGACCAGCCTACCATGCCAGTTCACAGAGAAAAATTAGCCCAGACAAGGATCTTTTGGCGTCAAGAAAGGGTTATTATCGATATCAGTTTGACAATTGACAAAACCATCTTTTATTTGATTGTTCTATGATCCTCTAGTTCCAATAGTTTCGGAATTGGATGCAAATACTATATTACGGAAAAAAGACCAAACATGAAATGTCTGACTCTGTTTATCATGGGATCAAAGTATAAAAACGGACAAGAATATGGAAAAATATAAGTATTTGTGGCAAGACAATTGTGAAAACTTTTGGGAAATTTGGACGGTTTTGCTGGAATACACTAGACTAGGTTTAATCACTCACTCTACATCTTTTCTTAGATTCTTGAGCCATCGAAAGTGAACAAAATATTAAAAAAGCACGAGGTTGGGATAATTTAGTAATTAGATATTTTTTTATTGAATTATAAAAATTGGCGAGATCTCCCATATAGTACACAATTCGACGACAAAATAAGGATATACAAATCTTCAAGGATAAAAGAGGGATCTACAATTCTAGTGTTCAAATTTTTAATCAAAAATGTTGATACTGCATTAATATCTACCATTTTATCTCTCATGTAAGAATATCTATATTCAAAAACCATGCTTTGGAAATCAAACAATGCGAGCCTCAAAAAAAAACTTCTAATTTAAAATGAATAGACTTCTAAGGTAAATCGTTACTTTTTATAATTGATCCTTGGTCTTTTTTTTATCATCGATTTGTTTCATTCCCATATTATAATTCCATTTTTCTCACAAGTTGTCAATATTGACCTAAATTTTTATAAACTTCATTATTTCTGTTTTGTTAAATATATCGAATAATTTAGTAGAGATTGCGATTCTTATTATATTTTGGGAATCTCTAAAAAAAAAGGAGAATCAAAATTAAAAAAAAAGTTTGATACCATAAATACCTAAAAAAATTGTTCAAATTTAAAACATATGTGGGCTTTTAAAGAGAACACAATTAACTGTTTTGTTACATATCATATGTGTCGTCACAATTAATATCTCTATTCCCAAACTTGTTACAATCTCTCTGTTAATGAACTTTCTTCATATCCATTGACACAAAAATAAAAGTAAAAAAAATTTGGAGAAAAATAAGTTAAATTTGTTTCTCTGTTTTCTTCTGTTCATTGTAAAGTGTTACTACTATTCAGAAAAAAAGGATGGCAGCTGTATGTAACTATTAGTATTTAAATTTAAATTTTATTTTTTCGTCCCTTTAGAAATTCACCCCATGCTTCAGGTGTGCCTCTGTCGTGGAGTTACAATTTGGTTATTTTGTTATCGCATATGATTTCTTATAGAATATAAATTTAGTTATAAAGACATGGCCCCCATCACCAGCCTGTTTTATTTTTACTTTTACTTTTTACCATTTAATTTTTCTTTTTTCCTTTAAAAAGGGAAAGAAATGTTTAATTTGTTTCAAAGTAAGAAATCACATGTTTCAATTTCTTACGATATGTGCTTTTGTATTCTTTTATTTTTCCATATTTTGTGAGATGATTATAGAACTGCAATATTGTGTTGGCAAGTTTAATACATTGCAAAAAATAATACTTCTATTTATGTTCTTTTGGTTGTCTCTTTTTTCCAACCGAAACAAAACAATTATAGCAAGAACAGTGACGAGGTCTATAAACGGCTAACTTTTCAGGTTTGACTCCAGAAATATGTTGAGATTTCAAAGGACGTATTCAATTTGTATTTTACTCTCAATAGTATCTATAATTATGAACTGGTACTAGTAATTAGGTTGGTGGTAATGATGTTAGATTACGTAATAATGAGAACGTACCAATAATGATGAAAAATCACGAAAACAATGGATAATTCTTCTACCAATTTTTTTGTGGATTGGAGCAAAAAAAATTATTATGTTACCTAACAATCTGACAGCTTATAATGCTTACTAACATAATAGCAATACAATAGAACAGTGAATTTTTTAAATAAAAAGATTTATTCTTCAATATTTTAATGGTAAAAAATGGAAATTCTTCTTTTATTTACTTAAAAACTTCAATGATCAAGTGAGTGGTAAGCAATTTGCAAATGACATGATTGATAGAGAAAATAGTCAACGGTTGATAATTTATATACGGAATTTATGCAACTTTTTGCTTCAAAAATTACTATTATTATATTTTCAGCTGTTATTACAAAGGAATAGTGGAATGACAAATATATATTGTTGAATTGAAAATGAATAAGAAATATAAATTCCAATTCTTTCTATTCGCAAAAGTCAAAACATACCATTTCCTAATGTTGTGCTAATACAAATGCTGTTCTTATTTTGGTAACAAATATATCCTTAAATTTCATCCTCAAAATTCAAATGATGTATATAAACAATATACTAACACAATTTCATGATAAGTGGTGATTGTTTTTCTATCCATAAAAGTATATGACATAACTCATTTTCAACATTTTATTCTTTTAGGAGTTATTAATCAAATCAAAACAACAAAAAATATTGTTAGAAGACAAAAAAATACCAAATTGATACACAAACAAAAATCGAATAAAAGAAAAAACAGAAAAATGAGTGCATTTTGGAAGAAAAAGGGTCAGTGGTAGAGGATATTATATCGACTTTTAATTTACACAAGTTTGAACATGGAAGTGAGACTGTGTGAACAAGCCTTAAGCTACATGTGATGTTATTTGACCGAGAAAGAAACTCGACCAAAGGCGTGGAACTTCTCAAGTGTCTTAAAGAAACAGAAATGCACAAAACCCCTAGGTAATACATTGAACACGAAATGGGTGACACCTAACAATCAAATAAGTTTATTAAAAAATGATATATTGATATGAGTAATGTTTAGGAATAAGTATTGTTAGATTTTCATAAAAATAAAATTATAATATGTATAAATTTATATAGTGATATCAATAAACTTAATTTTCTTAATAAATATAAAAATAATGACGAATTTTTTATTTTTTAATATTTTTTGGATTTTTTTTGATTTTTTAGATACAGTTGATTTTTTCGATCTTCTAAGATTCTTTTAAAAGTTCATACGTACGTGATAACACGTATGAAATTGGGCAAATCTTCAAATACCGATAATATATCATGTCGTTAGGTTATCAAATCGATGTTAATATCCGGTTATAAGATTAAATTGGCTGCAATACCCGATCGTCGGGTCATCATCCACATTTATATATAGTCGTAGGGTTCATTATCGACGTTTATACCTAGTCGTAGGGTTTATCATCGACATTTATACCCAAATGTAGGGTTTATCATCGATGTTTATACCATTCGTATAATTTTTCAAGTAATTAAGAATAAAAATCACATAGATAAAACAACAACTAATGAAGGCGAAAAGTTATATAAAAAAATGTTACTCACAAATGTGAGAAAAAACATAAAATTGAATAGATTTTGGATTTTGACTTTGATACCATAATAAATTGATAAGAGTAAAACAAACAAATATGTGTTAGAAAAAAATATTATTAGACTCTCGTAAAAATAAAATATAATATGTATAAATTTTAAATTATAATATGTATAAGTTTATATAGTGATATCAATAAATTTTTAATTTTTACATATTTTCTAATTTACTTGATTTTATTAAATACAATCAATTTTCTCATTCCCAAGTAATACTACTATGTGTACGCTTATAGTATACTTTATAATAATGATATATAACTACAAAAACTAATAAAAGAGGGTTAGAGTAGGAAGATGGAGATCGAAAGTTAGCGTACGGCGTTGGTTTCTGGCAGACAAGACGCCATTATTAATTACGGCCCAAAAACCTTCTTCGATCTAATCAACAGAACACAACACTTACACACACATCCTCTTAATCTAATCAACTTGTTTTTGCTTGTTTGTTTGTTTTATTATTAGTAGTAGTACTCCTATTACTTATCATAAAAATTACTATAAACCAGAAGACTCCTCTCACTTGTCTTCTAGCTTGTTGACCATTAAATAAAAGGTCTATCGTCCGATTTCTTGGACCATTATTATTATTATTATCTTGTCTCCTCTAGATCACAACCTGCTGCTTTCTCATACTTTTTTTTATTTTATAAGATATACCTTGTTCAAAATTGTAAGTTTTTGTTCAAATTTCTTTTTCTTAGAAATTGCAAATGGGGTATTAATTATCACTAAATACACTACAGAGTTAAAATTACTTATTCAATAAGTATACATATATACCAAATTTAGTATGGGTAAAAAACAAACATAAAAATACATAGAAGTACATTGAAGGTTCATGTTGATATAAACGATAAAAGAAAAATATACAGAATAACTAAACTTAAACGAATAAAATAGTATATATACCAAAAATTATTTTAAAAAGACTCAATCAATTTTTGTAATAAGTTTATTATATTTTATATCAGTAAAAAGTTTAAAATTGTTGTCATTAAAATGTTTAACTAGAAAAACTAGAAATCGAAATTTCATAAACTTGTGTAACTAATGAAAAAATACAGATTGTAGAGTCAATCGGCAATTACAAGAGTTATCATATGAAACCATAGTGAAACAAATGGAATTGTTCTTATAAAGACAACGAACAGAATGCATTTAAAAGAGATGATAAGGAATTTTGTTGTTTTTTTTGTTTCTGAAAGAGAGATATGAAATGTGGTAGTGAGAGGTCACTATTAAACTTTGTACAAAATCTCAGACTCCGCTTGTTACCAATGACTTGGTTTCCTCTCGTCGTGATTTACTTTTTCCCCATTCCCTTATTTAATTTGTCTTTTGCTTTTTTCATTTTCAATTCTTTTACCACACATTGCTTTCTTTCACTATCGATTAACCGATTCTAGGGCCGGTAAGAACGCAGTAAGCGTAACAACAGTCTCATTCACTATGTTTTACCTTACAAAATATGAATTTTTATTTATTATAAGAAATTTATACATGTTCCAACATAGAAAAATTCTAGTTGTGAGTTAAATTTTTAGTTGATTTTCTTAATTCTCTAATCTTAGTTTATTAAATATTTAAATGTACCGAATCTTAATTTATTAAAACAGTTGTTTCGTACTGAGTAATAACTATACTGTTTGTTCCACGATTATTATACATAGACTGAGTTATGTGATAGATTTTTTAATATAAGTTGCATTTATGTATCTTGAAAGTTCAAGTTTAGTACAACTTTTTAAAATAGTACAACGAATCCATTTACGTTTTTATCGGATTTCTAGGGCCTCAGTCTTAGTATTAGCATATAAAGCAGCGAGAATTAAAATTATAATGTTCATCACGATCAAGCTATTATATTTAGAAAATACCTTTATACGATACATAAAGAAAATAATAAACTAGTTTAGTAGTAATAATAATAATAATATAAAAGCGCGAGCGTTTTAACAGAACGAGGTTTTTTAAAATATTTGAATATTGTTTATGTTTTTGCATTTTCAAATGTTATGTCAGCTCGTTGACCATATAAAGCTTCTCATTGGTTCACGTGGATTTTTATCTGACATACGTGACCCCACGAGTGATTTTTATATGATTGTTATATCAATTTGAATCATCCCTTCCGTATATCATATTTAATTGACGGGAATAAAAAATACATATACTCATAATTTTTTGTATTTTATGTTTCAAACATTTTTACTTGATGTAAGACCTAATATTTTGCTATTTAATTGACAAAAACTATGATTTCACACTTTACTTATTTGCTCAAGTATTTTTCCTACATTATATTAATGAGAAGAAACAATAATATTTACTTGTAATCATCGATGCTCAAAACTGAAAGGTGACAGAAATAATTAATGGTCAACGATTTTATCCACCATTTAAAACTCCAACACCACTTCAATATCGCGTAAATCATACGCTCTAAATCGAAAGCAACTGGTAGTCGCATCGGACGAACAGGGATTAAGAGCGTGTAATACAAACGTGGTAAATGCGTGAGTAAAGCTTTTCGTAATAATACGTATCGCTAGCTACCTCTTTAAAAACAAACCATTCTTAATTAACTTAACCTTATTTAATTCAATTTATACAGTATTACGTACTAAAAAAATAAATAAAAGGGAAGATTTTTCCATTTTTGAGAATAAAACAAAGAAGAAGTACGGTTTCATCAATTTTCTCGCGCGCCAAACATCTCCGAATAATTAAAGACAAAAAGGAGAAAGAGAAAAAAATAATAAATAAAAAATCTTGAAAAAGAGAATATAAAAATTGAAAAAAAAAGAGGACAAGCGTGAGATTAAAACCCTTCACTTTCTTGGCATTTGTCTTCACTCCTTTTTTCCTTCTCACTCTAAATCCATAGAGAACAACACATAGAGGGAGAGAGCTCTAATGGCAGAATGAACATAGGAACTTTACAATCTCTTCTTCTCCGAAGAGGAAGATGGCTTTAGAAGAAGAGGAAGAGTTTCAAAACGCACCGTATTGTATGCTTTTCTGTGAGGAAGGGAGTTGTGCGTTTGAGGGAGATGAAGGAGAAGTAGATTTACGAGAGAAATCTGACGACAGCGTTGTAAAGTTTCCGTTTTTAAATCTGGGTTTTCTCGATCATGATATGTTTTGGGATGAAGATGAGTTATTGAGTTTGATTTCTAAAGAGAATGAGTTAAAACCGTGTCTTTCCGACGAAATCTTAGATGAGTTTCTGGCTTTGTGTCGAGAAAAGGCTCTTGATTGGATTTTTAGAGTGAAAACTTATTACGGATTTAATTCGTTGACAGCTCTTCTTGCTGTTAACTACTTCGATAGGTTTATTACAAGCAGGATGTTTCAGGCGGATAAGCCATGGATGTCTCAGCTTACAGCTGTGGCTTGTTTGTCTTTAGCTGCAAAAGTTGAAGAGATCCGAGTTCCGTTGCTCTTAGATCTCCAAGTAAGTTTTACCTTTCTCAGATTCAGTTTGTGTAGTAATGTCGCTTGAGTGTTCGTTGAAATGCCGATTTTTGAGAGTTCAAGAGTTTCCTCTTTTGTGTGTTTGTTAAGGCGGGAGAGGCAAGATATGTATTTGAGGCTAAAACCATTCAGAGAATGGAGCTTTTGATTCTCTCTACACTTCAATGGAGGATGCATCCTGTGACTCCAATCTCGTTCTTCGATCACATTATCCGTCGATACAGCTCTAAATCTCACCAGCAATTGGAGTTCTTGAGTAAATGTGAATCTCTGTTACTCTCCGTTGTTCGTGGTAATGCTTAGACCTCTTGAATTCACATGATTTTTCATTCTGGATCTCTTTGGATTCTTGGTGCTGAATTATGTTTGTTCTTGGTTTTCAGATTCGAGGTTTTTGAGATTTAGTCCTTCTGTGTTAGCCACTGCAATAATGGTCTCTGTTGTTAAAGATTTCAAGACGTGTGACGAAGCTGAATACGAATCTCAGCTCATGACTCTACTCAAAGTTAATTCGGTATGTGGTATTATAGATTCGTATCAATAAATGCCAATGTAGTTAGTGTTAAGATCAAGAACTGATTCCATATACGTTGTACTTAAACAGGAGAAAGTAAATAAATGCTATGAGTTAGTGTTAGACCACATTCCAAGCAAGAAAAGGATGATGAACTGGATGCAACCCGCTAGTCCAACCGGTGTATTCGATGCATCATTCAGCTCTGATAGCTCGAACGAGTCATGGGTTGTGTCTGCTTCTGCCTCTGCTTCAATGTCTGCATCACCGTCTCCAGAGCCTCTATTCAAGAGAAGAAGAATGCAGGAGCAGCAGATGAAGTTGTCTTCAATAAACAGAATGTTTCTCGATGTGTTCGCTAGTAGTCCTCGCTAATAATTTCAACAACAGGTCCAAAAATCTGTCGATTTAGAATCATAAACATCTTTTTTCCCCTGTTTTACATATCATCGGTTAAATGGTAAGGCAGAAACATCATGCGTTTTACTTGGTCCTTGTGTTAATGGACGGTTTCAAATGGTGTACTTTTCTAGTATTTCTTAATCGAAAAACAGAGATCTTTCGTTTACATTTAAATGATTCCTTATTATCTTGTACTTGTTTCATGGTTGAATGATGATCTTATTTGACCTTACATCCTTTGCAAATGTCATAGAAAGATAACAATCGAAGACTAGAAAACCTGTCTTTTTATTGTGAGGATCTTACATAAGAACCAAAATTACCATTATACTACTTGTCCTTGTCCGAAAATTCACATGACATTATTGGTTATTTACTGAGTACAGATATGTGGAAATTTGTCCATTAGATTGAAGAGACAACAAAAGAGTTGGTTGGACAACTAATAGTTTTGAGAATCAAAATAAACTCTTTATCTTCTTAAGCAGTGTTGGCTTCTTCAAATCATTTATTTATTAGTCCCATTTTTAGAGGTTTTTGATTTGAAAAGATACGAAGTAAGACCAAACAATTGGGTTGGTTTTAAGTACTTGTTTCTTTTCAGTTGTGGTGAAAAGCAAAACTGTGTGGAGAGATATACACATAACATACGTACGCATATATCACTTTATCTTTTATGTGCCATTACTATGTCATGTCATAACATTAAATTAAAATACCTTCCATGAAGAGTCTTGTTGTTACCAGAGGACCAATATTAGCTTTTATGTGCCATTACTATGTCATGTCATAACTCCGAGTGAATTTACTAAAACCAAAATCTAATCCAAACCACTCATCAATAGATTCAGGACAATTTGTTCTGTGATATTCTCAGAGACCTTGTGTGTTACTTGGAAATAGTATCCCCATTGCACTCTAGAAAATTTAATATTTCGTAATACATTCAAGAAAGAAAGAAAAAAAAACAACTAAACTTTAAACGACATTAATCATAGCTTGTAAGGAATTAATCTTTCCCCTAAGGCATGACATAAGTCAAGCAGTTTTATACCGTTCCAAAGATAAATCAGGTGCTAAAACAACTTAAACTCGATGAAGTTATTCCAGTAGAGCTTCTTAACATACATAATAAACAACCAAGTGGAAACTTCACAAATCGTACTTTCGTTACAGAACCAAAGTAGTTATCATCATGGATGATTATGAGTCCATTGAAAATTCAAAATTTGCTCTCTTTATTCATCATACCAGCAAGGAGTCTTTTGAGATATATACTAAACCTATCAGCTAATCCAATGTAAATCTCAGGAGCCCAATAAAAAAAAACGAGATTTTCAAATCATTAGTGACTTTGAAAACCCTAGCTATCGAATGAAGGCTATAGCTAAGCACTGTATGAGGGTTCTATAACGAATAATATTTCAATGTGATCATCTACCTAGAAATAAAAACGTACCCATAATCTAAAAATGATGAAGATCCCAATTTTTATGCTACTAAAATTCACCAAAAAGAAAAGGGAAATGTTCTTTTCTTTAAGAACTTTATATTACAGAGAGCGCAAGAGTCTTCATTAATTTGTAGCTAGATTTTCTGAAATAGAAGATCACCAAAATCAACAAAACTAAAGTAGTCTTTAGCCATTTGAGATGAGATGATTAACAGCACGTTTTGGGCCCAAAAGTTGGCGAAAGTAGATAGAGACGGCCCATTCAGTCTAATTCGTTTTAAAAGCTACTGGACTCTGACCGGTTAAACCATTAACTGGTTTAGCTGCACACGTGCATGTGAATAGGATACACGCACAAAAGAACGCGAATCACGTGTAACTGATATGTACGGAAAGTCTTTAGTCGGCGAATAAGCGGCTAAATTTTGAAAAAGGGGATACTTTTGTCTTTGTCATAGTAACCGATCCGATCTGTATAATTATTACTTTTCAGAGAACCCTTTAATTTTATGATCCGTTTTTAATTTTTTTTTTTAAAAATTTTCAAGGTTTTCTTATTAATTCTTTTATGTTTTTTTTGGAAAGTTTACAAAAAAAATTGAATAATTAAATTTTAACCAAATCTCAATATGGATAAAAAAAAATTAAAATTTAGTTTATAAAACAAGCTTTAAAACTAATGAAACACAACAATATCCTAATATATCATCTGTTTTATATATATATACATATATTATCCAGCTACAATTTATTAATGTTATAATAATATGAGTAATGTCTGGAAAAAATTAAACACAACTGCAAGATATGTTTTATTTACGCGTATGTGGTTTATTATTATATGTTGTGACAAGATTATACACCTTTTCACTCATATAGAAATCCGCAAAACGTTAAAACGAATCTATAGGGAATTCGTATTTTTCTATTGATAAAGACACTATGAACTCAGTCAACATACGTTTGTTTTGCCCTCTCTCACACACCGACTCATTTACGACCGTATGTGTCTATTATCTTTGTGTTAGTTAAACCTTATTGTTATTATATAAAATTATATTGACCGATTTTATACGAAAAAATAGTTTTAACTTTTGTTTTTCTACAGCAAAAATAATTGAAAATTAGCGGAACAAACCCGACAATCCAAGCATGGATTGTAACAACAAACAGCAAATAATATGATTAATTAATTAGGTCTCACAATATAATTTTATTCGCATCGTGCACCGTCTTGTTCCTTTTGACAACAACCTGTTACCAATATTTTAATTACAAATTTTTAATCCACATAATTAGTGGAATAATTCCACATCTCAGATATATGCTCCACAAATGTTCACGTGCATTTTTCAAATCTAACTAGGCGAAAGTACGTGAAATTATATAATACTGTAATACTGACCCAATAATATATGTTTCGTATCATAATGCATATTTTTAGTTAATATATGTGCGATAGATCGATGAAATGGTATTATCAAGAAATGACAAAACATTAAGAAAGTTTGGTTACTAAAACTTAAGAACTGAAAAAACATTCTGAAAAATATATTCTACAACTTAAATAAATGCTATGAATTATATTCAACATCATGGTCATACATCTAGAATTATTTTTCCATAATAAACAAGAATCTTACAGGATATGCTTATGTAGTTATGTATACATAGAAATAAGCTAGGAAATTGTCAAAATTTAGTAGATTTAACTTGTTTATTCCGGTTCATGTATATATATCAAGCTTATGTTTTTTTTATATAAAAAAAAAATCAATGATTCTATCATAAATGGTTAAAAATCCGTCTATGATTGACATTAAATCGTTTTTATTGTTTTGTAACTAAGTTGACATTAAAAAACGGAAAACGATATGTTTTAAGAAAATTGAATAATAAATAGTTGCGAAACCGTTCGAGAGAAGGTTGGGGGGAAGGTGCAGATGACGTTGGAGACTAAAGTGCGTTACTAACGTTAGAGACAGTTACACAATTTTTTTTGTTCTTTCAATATTAGTCAAAAAACTGACACGTGTCAGTTTGGTGAATGGACGACAGTTAGTTATTTGTTGAGGATTACAGCCTGGATTTTTCCATCATATTTTTTAAAAAAGCTTTTAAGAAATATAGTAATAATAAAAAATTTAAAATTTCACATCACACATAGACGCAGAATGATTATGACACGTATTAACCTACAGCTGTATCCCAAAACTTTCAAAACCGCTTGCGTGGAAGAAGCGATGCCCATGGGGCCATGACTTTCTCCACCGACTCAACCAGTTACCGGTTAGTTTTCCCCTTTCTCTCTTTGTCTGTTATAAATACCTTTTTTTTCCTCTCTTCAGTTTCTCGACCTTCTTCTTTCTAAAAAACCGAAAGAAAACAAAATAAAATTATTTGAAAGATCGTCCTTGATTCAATGGCTGATCGGGTAAAAGGTCAATGGATCCAAGAAGAAGATGAGCAGCTGAGGAGGATGGTGAAGAAATACGGACCGAGGAATTGGTCGACGATTAGCAAATCGATTCCAGGACGATCTGGTAAATCTTGTCGGTTACGGTGGTGCAATCAGTTATCACCGGAGGTTGAGCACAGACCGTTCTCTCCGGAGGAAGACGAGACGATCGTCTCCGCTCGAGCCAAGTTCGGCAACAAATGGGCGACGATCGCTCGTCTTCTCAACGGCCGTACGGATAACGCCGTGAAAAACCACTGGAACTCGACGCTCAAGCGGAAATGCTTAGGCGGAGGTGGAGGTGGTCATGGTAAACTCTTCATGATGAAGACGACGACGACGGAGGAGAAGGAACAGGATCGGCCGAAGAAGAGAAGATCGGTGAGCTCTGAATATGTTCTTCCGGTGGACACTGGATTGTACATGAGCCCCGAGAGTCCCACGGGAATAAGTGACTCCAGAAAGATTCCGTCACCGACGTCTCCGGTTGCTGATCAGATATTTAAACCATTGCCGGTCTGCGGCGGAATCACGCCGCCGGTGGAAATGTCTTCGTCGACGTCGTTGAGCTTGTCGCTGTCACTTCCAGGAGCTGACGTTAGCCATGAGTGGAAGAACACGGGTTTGAGCAGCCAGAACTCGTTGTTTCCGCGGTTTGAGAGTCAAATGAGGATTAATGTGGAGGAGAGAGGAGGAGGAGCACGTAGAGCTGAGTTTATGAATGTGGTGCAGGAGATGATAAAGGCGGAAGTGAGGAGTTACATGGCTGAGATGCAGAAGAATGGCGTTGGTGGTGGTTTCATTGATAGTGTTTGAGTAGTTTGAATTAGAAAATCGAATTAGTTTGGGGACTTTGAAGAGCACAAAATGTACAGAGGAAATTAAAATTGGATAATAACAATCTCTACGGGATAATCTTAAATTGAAACATCTCTCGGGATCTCTTCGTTTGATTCGAATCTGAAGAGAGTAGAGATTGTTGTTGATATAGAATGAAAATTAGGCTTGGGCGTTGGAGTATTTGATTCAGTTCCGGTAATTTGAGTTTTGGGTATTTTGGTTCTTAAAATGAAGATCCGTTCGGATATTTTAAAAGTTTGATTCCGGTTCGATTCCGGTTCGATTCGGTTCCTGTTTGATTCTAATATTATAGTATACAAAAGTATCTGAAATATATAAATTACTCAAATTTAACATTAGTATATACTATATAATTATAGTTTAGATATTTTGGATATCCATTCGGTTTTTGGTTCGGTTCAGGTATTTCGGGTATCGGATATTATGGTTTTTAGATTGAAGATCTATTCGGATATTTTCTCAGTTTCGATTCGGATTCGGTTCGATTCAGATTTTCGATTCCGGTTATTTTGGCCAACCCTAATGAAAATATGTGATCGAATTTCTTGATTTAAAATTGATTAGTGATTAGTGGACCTTGTGACATAGTATGCAACATATAGCTTGAATCATTTATATGTTGAGTTTACGGAAACACTTGTATATGATGTCGAAATCATCCGACAATCGACTTTTAAATTAATGGCAGCATAGCTAATAAATACCAAAAAACTACGTCGTTTTGGGTTTTAGAAGGCCTCATTGCTGGGTTTTGTCTCAAAGCAAAAGTGGGGTTGGTTCCCGTAGATCTAACGTATTGACTTTCTTCCCGTCGTCTTGCTTTCTTATTCCCCCCCCCCCTCGCATTTTCCCCCCCCCCCTCGCATTTTCCCCGTCGGTACGGTCACATCGGAGATATTCTGCCGGCGATTAAATGGCGCTGGCGTCGATCAGCGCGACGGTCTCTCTCGTTATCTTTTTCTCTCTCCCTTGTTTAAATGCGGCTGGTGAAAACATCCTCCACCAATCTCCTCCCTCCGCTGCTGGATCACGCCGTCCCATGGTGTTCCCTTTGTTCCTCTCTCAGTCGAATTCTTCTTCTTCTTCTTCGAGATTTGTCTCTATCCACAATCGAAAGCTCCACAAAACCGACTCAAAATCACTGCCTCACTCTCGCATGAGACTCTACGACGATCTTCTTCTTAACGGGTAAAATCCCGTACCTTCAACGCGTATTAGTTCCCTTTCCGATCTGATTCGCTTAGTTTGTCTTATCAAATTTGTAGGTATTACACGACGCGGCTTTGGATTGGTACACCGCCACAGATGTTTGCTCTTATAGTTGATTCTGGCAGTACTGTCACTTACGTTCCTTGTTCCGACTGTGAACAGTGTGGCAAACACCAGGTAATGCTCAAATCATCCAAAGTTAAGCCGCCTTTTAACATTTGAAAGTTTCAATTTTTCTGAAACCTATTTTCAAATAGCTCTCATCATCATTGGCCCTAAAAAAAACTCCCTTTCAATCTTGTGTGCTTTACTTAGCTTATTGTTATTTACCAGGACCCAAAATTTCAGCCGGAAATGTCTAGCACGTATCAGCCTGTGAAGTGTAACATGGACTGTAACTGTGACGATGATAAAGAACAATGTGTTTACGAGAGAGAGTACGCTGAACACAGTAGTAGTAAAGGTGTGCTTGGAGAAGATATAATATCATTTGGTAATGAAAGCCAGCTTACACCACAGCGAGCTGTTTTCGGTTGTGAAATTGTAGAGACCGGTGACCTCTACAGTCAACGTGCTGATGGCATTATCGGATTAGGACAAGGAGATCTAAGCCTTGTGGACCAGTTGGTAGATAAAGGTTTGATAAGCAACTCTTTTGGTTTGTGTTATGGAGGGATGGATGTCGGTGGAGGCTCGATGGTTCTTGGTGGTTTTACTTACCCGTCTGATATGATATTCACAGACTCTGACCCTGATCGTAGGTATGTTCCAAGGTTTTGCCTTTGTCCTGATTGGCGAATGGATTCTTGTATAATCCTGACAGATACGTTTAATACATTTCACACATTTACTCTAGTTTCGGGATGGCGACAGTCCATATTACAATATAGATTTGACGGGGATACGTGTCGCTGGGAAGCAGTTGTCGCTTAACTCAAGAGTCTTCGACGGAGAACATGGCGCTGTTTTAGATAGTGGTACAACGTATGCTTATCTACCTGACGCAGCATTTGTGGCATTCGAAGAAGCTGTAAGAATCTCAAATTTTGTTAACACTTAGTTCAGTTTCCGGTTTTCTTTCATAGGCGTCTGATCTTGTTGTATTGTGTAGGTAAGGAGAGAAGTCTCGCCATTGAAGCAGATTGATGGCCCTGATCCAAATTTTAAAGATACTTGCTTCGGTGTTGCTCCAAGGTATCATTTTCTTGCAAGCTTGTGATCTGTATTCAAACATTTCAATCAAGGGAAGTTACTGACAGTTGGATTGGGTTATGCTCAAAGTAACGATGTCTTTGGACTTTCAAAGATATTCCCATCAGTCGAGATGGTATTTAAGAGTGGACAATCATGGCTTTTATCCCCTGAAAATTACTTGTTCCGTGTAAGTAATTTTAGTCCTTAAACCTCTTATGAAGTCCCATTTTCTCTGTATAGCCAATATCGTAGCAGCTGATATGATTGCGTTTTGTTCAATAAAAGCATTCCAAGGTACATGGCGCATACTGTCTTGGTGTATTCCCAAATGGAAAAGATCATACAACTCTTTTAGGAGGTAAATAGATAACGTTACTCTGTTTTTTTTCTTTTTGAGCTACCTTCATTTGTTTCATTTTATTTTACTGGTAACAAAATATCTTGTATTATCAGGAATTGTGGTTCGCAACACACTTGTTGTGTATGATCGTGAGAATTCCAAGGTTGGATTCTGGAGAACTAATTGTTCAGAGTTATCGGATAGGCTTTACATCGATGGTACACCACCACCTGCCACCTTGCCTTCAAATGATTCAAACCCATCTCTCAATACATCAGCCAATCTCCCAGGTTAGTGATAGCTGTAAGTTTAATCATAACTCTTTTGTCCTGAAAAAAAAAAAAGAAACTAAACAAGAACCTAATTTAAAGTATGATGCTTTGTATGTATTTCCTCAGGGGAGATTCAAATTGGTCAAATAAACCTTGCTATTCAACTAACGGTCAATTCGTCATATCTGAAACCTCGCATTGAAGAGCTCTCCAAGTTATTCTCCAAGGAGCTCGATGTAAAATTTTCACAAGTGAGCTATATTGATAAACACACAAATTGCTTGTAAGCCTTAGACGCTGTTTTTGCTAATGTTGAGTAATACGTCACAGGTCAATTTATCGAATCTCACCTCCAAAGGAAACAACTCTCTCATCAGAATAGTTGTTGTTCCTACTGAACCTTCTTGTTTATTTTCCAATGTCACAGCAACGGTATTTGATTTTTTTTTATTCCAATAACCTTCTCTTACATTTCTAGATTTTATTTTCTTACTTGACTTTCGATTGTTCTCCTTGTAGAGCATAGTTTCTCGGTTTACCAATCATCAAATCAAGCTTCCTGACATCTTCGGAAACTACGAGCTCGTTGATTACAAACTCGAGCCTCCACGAAAGCTGTACGCCATTCATTCTTGTAAGTCTTAACCATAAAAATATATTATCACTATATTTGTCTCAAAGAAAGTCTTTTTCCTTTGGTTTTAGGACAAGGTGGCAGATTGAAAACACCATTGTCGTGATGGCAATTGTGATCGTCGCTGTAGTTATTGGGGTATTAACTTATGGAGTTTGGTTGATGTGGAAACGCAAACAAACATCAAATCCATATAAACATGTCGATGAAGCCATAGTCGCTGAGCATGAACTGCAACCTTTATAAAGAACCTCCTAAGTACCTTATTTTTCTCCTCTTATCATACAAACTGGTCTTATTCAGAAAAACAGCATACCAACTTTTTGTTGCTTTTTAGTAAATAATATAATGCCAACTTTTTTGTTTTAAATGATGTCATTCTCATTAGTTTTTGTTTTTATCTCTGTCTCATTACTCAGTCATGTGTAAAGATTGCAAAGTGCATTCAGTCGATTTTTGCTTTGTTCAGATTAATATTTAATTGATAAATAAAAATTATGTAAATCGAGTTATTTGCAATGCACATGTTTACTAGAAGGTCTAAAACTAAAATTCTACTGGAAAGCACAATTCACAAGGGTGCTAGAGTAGAAACACAAAAAAATACGATATTTCCAGTTTTATTTAATGTGTGAAAATGCAGTTTTATATTAATAAATGTATTTATGGTAACAGTTTGTAGTTTTCCAATAACGACCGTCCATTTACTGTCAAATTTGTTTTTTAGATATTAGATGATTCATTTATGGTAAAAATGTAAAATTGAAATAGGAAATATTTCAAAATGCATAAAACAAACTCATTAAGTTTTATTAATAATCATTTTTTTCCGAAACTTGCTCTCGTATTGTAACCGTCAAATATTTACTTTTTGACCACTCAAACTTCAAATACGATGATTGCTTTTTTTTTTAACTAAGCAATGGTGTAAAATAAATCGTAAATGATATATATATATATATATTTTTTCTTTTAACATTAATTTCAACTACATTTTTAATATCAAAATATATTTCCTCTATTTTTATTACAATGATTTTTTTGAATCTTTTTCTGATTCCTAAACAACTGATCTTTTTATATTATAATTAATATATTTCCATTAATTACTTGCAAGTATTTGAGCTAAGAAACTGTAAAAAATCAAGTTTCTTGATATCGATATTCTTCATATTATTCTTACTGGTCACCATTTCTTTCTTTTTTTTGGTTATAAACACCAAATCAATCACAAATAATAGAAAAATGATTGGTAAAATTAAAGTTTTAATATGTATGAAAAACTTAACAATTCATTATATCAAAGAACAGAGGGAATATATGGTTACTTTATTTGAACAATAAGCGAACAATAATCTTTCATTTACAGTTTGATAAGAGTTCAAGTTTTACTTTCTACAGTTTTACTAATTTACTTGTTGTTATTGTGAAGTGTGAACTAATTGTACCAACTTACTTCTGTTAGTTACATACACATGCATGGAGAGCATTAGTTGTACTTGGTTTTAATTAAATTATATTAGTTGTAACTCTTTTACAATTGTACAAATTGCATTTGATTATTCAAGTTGTGATATGTTGGAATCAGTTTTACTAATTATTATTTATTACCAAAATTGTCATGATTTTATCGTTCCGAATTTAATGATATATGAAGCAAAGAAAATTGAAGTTTTTTTTTCGTTTAAGTTTTCTTTCGTTTTCTTATAAATTCCAATAGTAAAAAATAATATAAGAATCTAATAATGTGAAGCCGATGTTTTGCTTCTCTAAATAATCTGGATTAATAAGATAACTAACAAAAAGATATCAGACTTTTGGTTTCGAAATCTAGTTGAAAAGAAGACAATTATAATAGTATTTAAGTGTTGAAGAGACATTGTAGAAAATCATTTGAAAATCGTTGAGAATCTGAAAAAAAAAAGAAGAAAAGGAAAAATAATAGAAACCAAAAAGAAAGAAAGAGGATTTTGAATAAAGTAGTTATAGAAAACATCTATTAAATTGGAGAAAAAACGAGAAAAAATAATTAAAAAAATTTACAACAGCATTGCGAAATTATTTTGGGGATTAAAAATCTCTCTTTCAACTTCTTTTGGATTCGACTAGCACCGACCAGTCAATTTCTCAAAACAGTTTGGTGAATAATCTCTCTCTCTCTCTCTCTCTCTCTCTCTCTCTCTCTTCTGTGTTTTCTTACTTTCGCGAGACTTTCTCCTCTCTCTCTCTTTAGGGTTTAGGGTTTAAGACTCTCCAAGACATTTGGATTTACGCTAACAGATTCTGATTCATCAAATCGCTTTCGGGATGTGTGATATCATCTTAAGATCAGCGAATCACTCGATTTCGAGAAATTTTCTCAGTAAAATTCCTTTCTTTTGGTTATAGGATTGAATCACTTAGGCTTTGGAATCAGTTAAGATCAAATTTCACTGCTTTATCGAAATTAGATTTCGCATGAAAGTTGAAAGCTTTTGTCTGCTTGAGACTAATTTTGTCTGATTTTGTTTTCGGTTATAGCAGAACAAAGTTGAATGCTTTATCTACTTGGGTTTAATCTCATTGTCTCAATCAGTTTTCTGGTTTTGTTTTCGATTGTAGCAGAACAAAGGTGAACAAGGGGGAGGGGATTTATGGCGTTTAAAGCAAAGCCAAGATCTGAAATGGATCCCTCGGATTGTTCTGCAAATCAACAAGAAGACCAAAAAGTTGATATTTTGGAGTGTGAAAATCCGAATTATGAGTTTCAAGAGGAAGGGGAAGTTTTGTGTCAATCCTCTTCGAGTTCTTTTGGTGATTCAATGTTTCCTCGTGATGATGATGATAATGATGATTCTGGTTTTGAAGCCCAATCTATGTTAAGCAAAGATTATCCATTGCCTGAGACTTTTGGTGATGGGACTGACTTTTTGGGTTTGAGGAAGAAGAAGCTAACGGATGAATGGAGGAGATTTTGTCAGCCTTTAATGTGGAGGTGTAAGTGGTTGGAGCTCAAGATTAAGGAAATTGAGTCTCAAGCAAGAGGGTATGAGAAAGAAGTTAGAAGTTACTATCTGAGTAAACAGTTTGATTTGGAGAAGTCCAAATTGGAAGGCTTTGATGGGAAATCGATTCGTTTTCGTGATCAATCTCAGAGGATGAGTGTTTTCAAGAGAGGAAGAAGGAAACGAGTGGAAGAGACGACAGATGTTGCAGCTTATGTGTCTAGCCATAATGTTCTCTCTTATGCAGGTATCGACATTGTATATTTCTTTTGCATTTATTCAACTATTATTTGTGACTACAATGGTCTAACTTTGTGATCTAAACTTTGTGTTTCAGAAAAGCGGAAGCCAACAACTCTTAAAGCTCAGTACCCTGATTTTGGTGAGATCAATACACAATGTTCCAGTTTCTCAAAATTAGATATTTGTTTGATGCTAGCTGTTTCAGCACTAAATCTTCTATATCATGTTAGATTTTGGTGCAGGCCGCAAAGCTACGGGCAAGGAAGATGAAATTGAAGAGGATTGTTATGTTCCTGAGTCAAATTGTTCTGATGATCTCCTAGCAAAGATTCTGTGTAAGATAGATGAGGCGCAGGATAAAGCAAAAAGATTGAAGAAGCGTGTTGATCAACTGATGTGCGAGTCTCAGGCTGGTCATACATCATCACTGCCTCGAACAGTAGCTCGATCTCGGAGTGACTTTACGGTACAGATTGGTAAGCAACATGCTCTTGTAGAAGAAGAACCGTTGATGCCTCATGCTGCAGCTCATAGTCAGAGAGAAGCGACTGTGCAAATTAGAAGGCAACGTATATCGGCTGATCATACAGAAGATTTATTGATATCTCAAGCTCCTCCTTTTGAAACCGATGGGCAATTTTTGTATAACAACTCTTCAGTTTCATATGGAGGATTAAGGTTTCCCTCAATCGAAGATGTAAGAATCGTTTTTTTTTCTTAACATTTTCCTATTATAATGTTTGTTTGGAGTTGAGAAAAACGTTTCAAAGCTTTGAAAATGGTTGTTGTCCAGCTGCCGATGATGGGTGAACCAGAGATGAATGGTTATGAGGGAGAACCGGACAAAGATCTTGCTCGTTGTTTCCTGAAGCTAATGAATGAGTTTGAAGGAAAAACTCTGTCAGAAGAAGAAGACGAAGAAGACGAAGAAGAAGACGAAGAAGAAGAAGAAGAAGAAGAAGAAGAAGAAGAAGAAGATGATGAAGAAGAAAAAGATCCTACACTGGTCACTAAGAGGCATAAAACCTGTCACTGAAAGCTCTCTTTATCTCTCTGTGTACAGAGCCTTGTCCTCCTGCTGGATCAATTCCCATAAAAGCTCTTTGAAACTAGTAATATTGGTATTTTTGTTCACTCTCTCTCTGTCTCTCTCTAGTAACTCTTTGCATTCGGCTTTTTTAGAATTATGAAACCGCAATAGGTTTCAGAGTTTGTGCATAGTTAAGTGATTTAGAATCTTATCATAGGCTTTTTTTTTCTTGTTCTATATCATGAGACCCTTTATGATTCATAAATTCAAAATTTTGAGAGCTTCTCTGGTGGAGAATTCATGTGATTGTGCACGAGAATCGAAACACATAAGCACGCGGATTAAGTGACTGATTAAAATTAAAAACTGTTGTTTTTTTTGTTACTTTAATAAAAAGGTAAATATTGAGTTTCTCCGACAGACACATGTCAAGTTGAGAACTTAGTCTGAACTCTGAAGTGTTTTTCTTTCCAAGAAAGGGGCTTTCTTGATTTGCGAATCTTGGAAAAGAAATGATTATGAACATGGAAGATGAGTCAGGTTAGTGATAATTAGTTTACCTGTAAAGACCAAATATTAGTGATGATTAATTGAGTTTAAAGAGAGGCTTTTTAGGTAGCCGCATTTTCTTGAGACCCAAACAAGATTTTGATATTTTGTAGACGAACGACAAAAGGTTTCTTATGTGAAATTTACTTCACTCTCATTGGCTTGCTCCTTGAGGGGACCGCAAATCCAACTTCATTTATTTCATTTTCTTTTCCATTCTCTTGCACGTTCAAAGTCTTGAATATGTACGCAAGACATAAATCATTGGTTACATAAACTGTAATGTTGTGCTCTAGACTTGAATTCGATAGATATACTTAAGCTTTCCATTCTTATCTTGAAAAGTCTCAATTATAAGCATTAACTTTGTTTGGAATCCAAAGAAAAAAATTTAGCAGCTTCATAACTCATGTCATAATTTCACTAGCTAGATTTAAAATTGTTTGTTACTAATAGTTGTGCAAGTTTTTTATGAAACAGTTGTTTGTTACGGATAATCGAGATAGGTTTATGAATCATAGTTCAGTATCCATCTTATTAATTTAGTGTCCCTCTGGGGCAGAAATTGAAGCTTAAGTTGAAGATAAACTTGCATCTTATGTTGATTTTGGACAACTTTTTTAGACATTGAATTTATGTTTTGAATCAAAAAGATCATGTGATTCTCATACTATATATCCTAGAGGATATATATGAAAAAGTCGTTAGATGTAATGTAATCATTTTGGTAGACATGAATGATTCATTAAATTTGGACTATAGATGATGACATCAAGATGTCAAAACCACCAAAGAATCTGTGTTCACACGAAACACCAAAGATTTTGTCTATCATCACATATCTAAAGATTATGTGAACACAAATCTTTTGTTTTTTTAACCTAATTTTGGGTAAAGAACACGAAACCTTGATGTATACTATTAGTATTCGAATTCATTATGTTTTTACATATTATTAACTAAGACTCTTGGAACTTGAAGTGGAAAGATAAAGGCTAAAAAGAGAAGCCGCCATAAACTTTCCACGCAGGCGAATATTTATTAGTATTCGTTTTTTTTTTGAGTTGATATTAAATACTAATTCATCAAAAAGAGAGAAATTATGTAGTATTTTGGCATAAAGCATAATTGTATGGTTGGTGTATTCTTCTCTTTCAAGATTTATTTGCCATCTCCTTGAAAAACCAGAAGCCAAATCAAAGAAGAAGATGCTCAAATTCGATGAACCGCAATGCACAAACCCATCCTGTTTCTTTTGCAGCATGAAGGAGACGAACCCTTTTCGTCGAAGATCAAAACTCGCCGCGATTTTCAAAGAGATTCCTCGTACGGAGTCAAAAGACCATGTCTTGGTCTTGAGTGGTCTATGGAACATAGCCAAGTCCGAGCCTGACGATCCTGAGTTCCCATCACTCGGTTTGTTCGAGTGTATGTCAAAACTCATACACAGATCAATCAAAAACACAGCTTGGCTTCTCAAAGACCAAAACATTTTCATTCCTTACTATGCAGCTCATATCATCGGATCATATGTTATGAACAAGGAAGATATTGCTGCTAGAGCGGTTGATTCAAAGGTCTTTCTTGTTCCTGCTTTGCTGGAGCTTCTGAGAGGGAAAATCAGTTGGGTTGAGCAGAGAGCCGCGGCTCGAACTCTTGGTCATTTAGCTAGCCATGATAAGAGCTTTGAAGCGGTTTCTTTGTTCGAAGAAGAAATTGTGAAGCTTTCGATGGAGGTATCTACTAATTGTTTGAAGAATGTTTACAGAAGCTTTCTTGGGGTTGAAGATAACTTGAGGTTGAAGTATCAGAGCGATTTGTTGACGAGAGGGCTTGGTGGGTTAGGGACAGAGAATCAAAAAGCAGAAGAATGGGGGGTTCAGCTGCAATGTTGGTCTTTATATCTATTGAATTGTTTCGCATCGCGAGGTAAGTCTATTAATCGAATCTGCGAGGGAGGTTTCTTGAAGAAAGTGAGTGAAATGTGGGGGGGTTTAGTGAACCGGAAGTCACCAGGAGGAATTGGATTGTTAAAATCTTTGTGTAAATCAGAGTTAGGAAGAAACAAAGTAAGTGAGGTTAGAGAAGTGATTGAGAGGCTTTGCGATGTTTCAAGATCGTCTGATTATTGGAAAGAAATGGCTTTGGATACCCTTATAATGCTTCTTAAAGACTCAAATGTTAGATATCGAGTTATCGATGTTTTAGGGCAGCGTTTGGTGGATTTAGCAGAAGATATAGTTGTTGGAGACAGAGTAGCTCAAATAGTTTTACAAGATTATCACAAGATTAAGTATACTGGCTTGAAGATGAACAGCGACGAAGCTCAGAAAAGTATAGAGAATCTTTGGGAGATTAAGGTAGAGAGGAAGAAGAAGGAGCAGCTTATGAGTGACACAGAGCTTGAAGAGAGAAGAAAGATGGTGAAATCGTTGAAGAAACAAGGGAAGAAGAAGTTTTTGATGGGTTTTGTTAAAGAAGCCATGGAGATTTATACAGTGGCGATTGATTTTTGTCCGTTGGATATGATACGAGATAGGATTGTGTTATATAGCAACAGAGCACAGTGTTGCTTGTTGTTGAAGAAAGCTGAGCCCGCCATTAGTGATGCTACTAGAGCGCTCTGTTTATCTGGTGTGGATGATCCACATGGTAAGAGTTTGTGGAGACGATCTCAAGCGTACAATTTAAAAGGGTCGGCGAGAGAGAGTTTGATGGATTGTTTGGCGTTCGTAGATCAACGACTCAAGCGTCCTAGTCCGCAAAAGATACCATACTACGCGGTGCAGATGATAAGAATGCAAATGAGCGCCACGTGGGTTTACTCTGGGGTTGACCAGAGGACCACAGAACCGGACGGCTGAAAAACGAAGGAATGAAATTACTGAGCAGGGCATCTACACGGTGTCCTTACACGCTAGTTTTGTTTTGACCTAAGGTGCTACACTCGTTTTGTTTTGACCTAAGGTGCTACACTCGTTTTTAAAAAAAGAACTAACGGAATAGTGGTTTTGAATTGATAAATGTGCTTTGCAGAAAAAAAGAAAGATAAATCTGCTATAAATTTATAATAAATATAAAATCGTTAACATATATGTGTGAAATCTTTGAATATCTTTTTAACATATATGTGAAATACGTTTGTTATGGAATTGTTTTTTGTTGGAAAGTAATGCCTAAATCAATCGTAATCTAGGTGGTCTAATTAATAAATGTTTCAAAAACTATCTTATCATTAAAGTATATGTTATATATTAACAATCTGATGTATATTTCATGAAGAATATTATTACTTGAAACTTCTACTCTTATCGTTGAAACTTTTAATTTCTGGTCAGATTTCAGTGTTGATAACGCCGACGATGACATATAGCAGAGACATTACTTGATAAATGTATATCATTAAGGCCGAAGAAGAATGGGCTCCTTGTCGTCTGCAACTTGTAACATAGCTCTAAAAAGATAGAGATCACTCCCTGTTGAAGGAGGAGGGATTCAATCTCATCTAGTGTTAATCTAGCTGCGAAGCCGTTAATCGCCTGGCTGTATGAGTAAACTAGCTCCGGGGAGTTGGAGACTGATCAATTGAATGGAAGATTCGTAGCACTGAGACTTGTTCTCAAAGATCATTAGCATTTGAGCCATTTGAACGATGAATGTACCCACTTCTTTTAGCAGGATCAAAGGAGAAATGCAGAAAAAGACAAAAGATACCGAAGCAAAACACAGCTGTCAGAGAAAAAAATATGTTTTGGTCGGAGAGAAATGGGTGTTTTTTTAATAAAAAAATCAGAGGGAAGCTTAATTATGTTGCAACATAATTTAACCACATTGGTGCGTGACTAAGTGGTTAGGTGATGATATTAATTGATAGTAGTTAGATGATATGAATTTTTCACAGTTTTGGAAATATACTTTTTTCCTTATCTGTGTAATATCTTATATAATAAATAATGTTTTTCTAAATACAAGTTTTATGAGAGTGTCATGTGTTACTTTCAGTTTGATATTTGTTTCTTTTTTTCTTTTGAAAATTTACAATTAATGTATTCATTTATTTAATCATGAATAAAGAGAAAAAAGCTTTTATATTTGATTTTTTGCCGGTAAGGCTTTCAAATGATGTCTAATTTATATATTACTTATTTTTTGTTTATTTTTTTTTTTAATATTTTGCTGTTATTTATAATTTATGTTTGTATGATAATTATTTAATACTATAGATTATTCATGCCTTGCAAGTAAAATAAGTTTTAAAATTTCAAAGATGAAATGATATATTGTAGTTATAAAATATTACAGATTTTACTATGCTAATTTGAAATCTATGCGTAGGAATCATGTGGCATAATGGTAGCCACTTCTGCATTCATTACACCAGGTCTAGGGTTCGAATCTAACACCCCACATGTTATTGGGGATATTAAAACCACTAGGCTATGTTGACAAAAAAAAAAAATTTGAAATCTATGCAAGGCATAGACAATAACAATAACTAATACACAATATTAGTTAAACTTTTTCTCAGTTTCTAGAAAAACGAATCTTATGAGAAACAAATTAACCATTAAATTTGAATGAATGCTAAAGTATATGATTTGGTCTTGAACCTTTTATTGTGAAATACAAACCATTAAGAGAATATAAACAATAGACAATACTACTCACGCAAAAATCTTTGAAGTTAGATGTGGTTTATGCGTTCAGCTATATCTACCATATATAAGAAAATTTTGTGAAACTTTTGCATTCGAACGAATTCGTAACCCTATCTATCTACCATATATATTATTGATTTAAGTTTTTTAACCCTAAATATCTACCATATATTGACCAACCAAAAGTAATGAACACATCATCATTTGGTTATAGTAAGCTCGTTCATGGGCATTTTAAGTGATGGACTTTGATTTGCTACTATCCAATTTGTTCTTATCAGGTTCTATTCCGGAGAATAACATAGAGGATGCAGTCAAATATCCAATTTGGATAACTCTTTAATATAGAGTTGTACGATAAAACTGGTAATAAGTAAGTTTATTGTCTCTCCATTACGTTATATCTCGTTCCACATGTACATTCCTGGTGGCACATACCCTAACATTAAACTTCTCTTTTTATATAGTAATATCACTTTAAGGGTCCATTGTGATCATTTCATGTTCTCCAACAAGTCTTTGCATTACTTCTAATGGTGAAGACTGCTCCACTTCTCGATTTGGCATGGATCAATAAGTTTCAGGTTCAAACTTCCTCGACGAAAACTATACAAAGTTACTTTACCTGCACTGTTCGCTTTCCTTTCCCTGAACAATGAAAGTTAATAAGAATACATTTTGTTTATAACACCCAAAAGAATGTAAATTCTCCATAGGAAATAAAACGATGGCTTCACGAATGGTGACAGAAATTAGGATAACCTCGTACCAAAGCTCAATAGAACTGTTCACTATTCACTGTAGTCCTCCAAATGGGAGGGTCACCAAATTCTAACGGTGGCTTCTCAGGTCTGTGATAGATAGAGACTATACGTCAACAATGATGTGTTTCTCGGTGACTTACTCTTCATATTTTCCAAGATTGCGTTATACATAATGAAAAGTAGATAAATATGACTTTCCTCCACATAGATCTCATCTGCATTTACTACAAAGTGTCGGATTTAAGTCTTATTTTTTTCATATATCATTAAATAAAATCCAAATATCTTTGGAGAATTTTAACATTTTCAAAAGTTTGTATCCTTTAGTGTATTTTTTATTTGTTGATTCTAAATGAAATCTAGAAAGTTGAAAAACAAATCATAACTTGTATGTTTCAGATTAACTTGATAGATTTATAAAACCAAGAAAAGATTACAAAAGTTTGAAAATAGATGATGAAAACACTCGGCAGATCACACATTGTGAGACGTCTCTATTGAGTTCTCATTCTGCTGCTTTCTGCTGCTCTGACTTGCGCAAAATACGGGTGAGCCTGTTGATTTATCAAAACGTCATCAAACTTAGATACTAAACAATTCATGTAACCAAACAAACAAGATTCTGAGTTATGTTTTGATACGTACCATTGCTTCTTTTGCAGTTAATCTGTCTTGATGATCATACCGGAGTAGCTTGTCCAGGTAATCAATCGCCTACATATAAGAAAATATGCAAACGAGTTACAGCTCGGTGGAGAAAGAAACTGTGCAGAAGTCAAATGGACTTTTGTTTCTAAAGGAATAAAGAGAAGAACAAGTTACCTCAGGTGAGACCAAATGCCGATTGTCGGCATTGATGAATTTGGACCAAGGCTTCCTGCTATGTCTGTGGAAATAGCCCAACAAGTCAGGAAGGAGAGAATTAGTCATTGGCATCATTACTCTGATCTTACTCTTATACTATAGAGGATACGTCAGTTATGCTTACCTCCCAACAAGCGCCTCTAATTGAGCGTCAAGTTCTAACTGATACTTATTCAGATATGCATTCAACTCATCGGTTCCAAGGACCTGAGTCAAGATTCGAACCATATCTTAATATGTGTAAAAGCACTTATTCCCCTCCAAAAACTCTAAAAACGTTATGCCATGCATTTGATTACCTTGGCAATTTTGACGAGCTGATCCTGGTTGTCATGGCCATAGAAGAAAGGTTCTTTGCGGAATATCTACAAGAAAAGATAATAAGACACATCACATAACCATACTATATTTCTGGCAATATTCTGAAAGGAATCTTCGGATGGTCATACAAATTCACAAGGTACTCACCATCCCAGCAAACATGCAACCCAAGCTCCACATGTCCAAGGAATAGTCATAGTCCTGTAAATCCACAAGAAGCTCGGGTCCCTTGAAGTATCTGACATAGGAGACAACATTTGATCGAGCTTAGCTACTGATAAAGACTCCATATTGTAAATAGTTTAGATAAAAAAAAAAGAAAAGAGGTAACAAAGCAAGTTATTTTGAAGGCTTTTAACATACCTTGAGGCCACACGGACGTTATACTCTTTTCCAGGATGATAAAACTCAGCGAGACCCCAATCTATTAGGCGAAGTTTGCGCAGCTCATGGTCGATCATGACATTGTGTGGCTTGACATCTCGGTGCATTATACCTTGTGAGTGGCAGAAGTCCAATGCCTGCAGCATGTCATTATACATTAATTTGTTGTGAAACCTGGAAAATTCCACAGATGAGAGAAGTCGTAATGAAATTACATTAAGGATACATAAATTACCTTCAACAGCTCATAGATGTAGTATCGGATGTCATAATCAGTCAATGTAGGATACAGAATCTTGAAGTCTGTGCTGTTAACATACTCAAATATCAAGCTTGGGGTTTTTGAGTGTTGATCTCTGACAACATCAAGCAGCTTGACAATATTTGGGCCTCCACAGAGATTCTGGAGTATTTTAATCTCTCTTCTAATCTGTTCAAGAATCATATTAAAAAATTCAGAAAGCCAAATAAAAATAAAACGAATCAAAGCAAAACCCACTCTGCAAAAGAAACAAAATTCTTTCCTCATGAATCTGCCTATAGAAAGTTTAGCCTCTTGTTTCTTTTACAGCAGCAAAACACCAGAAAGCGACTTAACTCTGATATAGTTCCATCAATTATATAATCACTGATTGAATGAAGTAATGTAGAATTTACTCACCTTCTTTTTCTTGACAGGCTTGAGAATTTTGATAATGCACTTCTCATTGTTGTTCATGTTAATCCCCTCAAAAACCTCACTGTATTTGCCTCTCCCAACTTTCCTGACTACCTCGTAATCATCTTGCTCCCTGAGAAAGCAAACACAAAACAAGAAAGCTTGAAACTTTTCCAACAAAAGCATCATCACCACCTATCATGATCAAATCACAACAACACCCAATCATATGCAGGACTAACCAATCAACTCTCCTCAAACAGATCAAAAATCAAAGAACACCAGCAGCTAAAAAAAAACTCAAAACTTCTGTATCACTTCCAAAAGCTACAACTTTAGCTGGAATCAAAATCACCTTCCAAAGATCTAAAATTAACATGAAACCCAATAATCCAATAAATCAGCTCTTTAGGGTTCTCCTAATGTTTTCAGAAACAACGATCTTACCCCCACTGAACATTGAGCGACTCGTAATCCCAATACTCCTTGGGTCGGATCACGTTAACGTCGGTGTAAACACGAGCTTTCGACATCGCTCTTTGGACGGTGGAAAGAGAGATCTCGTCGAGAGGATCGGTTCGGTTGGTGATAAAGGTTGATGGTAAGATAGGAGAATGCACGACAGCGCACGCGAAATCAAAATGACGCACAATAACAAAGAACCGTCGAAGAGATGCCAAGGGAAAGTAGGAGTAGATGATTAGGCGCACATATCATTCAGTGCGCTCTCCCGCGCTGGATTATTTCCCTTTAAGTAACATACACTGAAATAAAAATATTATAAATATTTATTTGAAACGGTGCGTTTTGATCAACCCTAAAAGGCTTCGAAGCCGTTTTTGTAGTTCATCATCTCTCTGCGCCTCTTTCTTTCAAGCTCCACAGGTAAGCTTTCTTCTTGAACCACTAGTGCTTTAAGCTTCGTTTCTAGACTTAATATCGATTATTTGTATTGACAGATAAACCCTAATTGTAAAAGTTTTCACCTTTTATGATTAGTCGGGAATTGACTGTAGTCTAGTTTTTGCGCCGAATTGATCGCTGTCACTTAGAAAACCCTAATTTTTGTGCAATTATATAGTTTTCAAACACTCAGAATCTCAAAATCAGTCGAAAATGGGGAAAAAGAAGTTTATTGATAAGAAAAAAGCGGCGACTTTCGAGTTGTGTCCTCGTGATACGTCAGACCCAAGATACAGTGACGCACCGGGAGGTGATAAGATCTTCTTACGAGTCGATCAGAACCCTGTAAACATCAGTGGTTTCGTTGAAGAAGGAGACAACTTACAGTTCGAAGATGCCGATGAAGGAGACAACTCGCAGTTTGAAGACGCCCCTGAAGATTTGGCTTATGGGTACTCCAGTTTTGGGGATTCGAGTAATCCTTTGCCTGATCATTTGAGGAAGGAGATTCTGGAATTAGGTTATCCTGATGATGGATATAATTACTTGGATCATTTGAGAGAGATTAAGAACACAGGTGGTGGTTCTAATTTCTTTGCTAACCCCAAGTTTGAGGCTGATTATCTACCTCGTGATGTCAAGGCTTATGATGCGTCTCGTGTTAAAATCTCTGGTATGATGAATGAAGAAGCTAATGATAAGGTGATGTATAGCGTGGCGTCGAAGACTGTTAACGTTAAGGTGAAAAAAGCTATTGATCCTGAAGTAGCTGCGTTGCTTGAGAACAGTGATGCATCTGAGTTTGGTTCTGATGTTGAGGATTTGGAAGAAGATTTTGTCATTCAAGCTAATCTTACTCAACAGGGAGAAGCTTCTGGTGTGAGCAATAACGAGCCAGAGTTGTTTTCTGAAAGACCTGTGGCAAGAGATAGAGAGAGTGTTGTTGGGTTGACTGATAAACCTGTGGCTGAGAACCCGAGAGTTCCTCGTGAAATTGATGAGCTATTTGATCAGCTCGAACTCAATGAGTATGGAAGTAACAGTGACAGTGAAGGATACATGGCTGAAGATGGAGAAGAAGAAGACTTCACTGCTCAGAGCGTTCGTAATCTTATTTATGAGAAGCCTAAAGATTATGAGCTTGAAGAAAAGTATATGAACCCTGCAGATCTATTGAAGAACAGTGACTCTGCAAAAGATAAAGAGGAACTTGCGTATATCATCCGTCGGTCTGTACAATATGGTGAAAATTTGGTAAACAGCAATGAAGATGAATTTGTAGAGGTGGTCGAAGAAAGCAGCGACGAAAGCGAGAAGTGGGATTGTGAAACCATAGTCACAACATTCTCGAATCTCGATAACCACCCTGGTAAAATCTTTGATCCAGATAGAGCTAGGAGGAAGCTGAGTGAAACAGTAGCTAAAGCAAAGAGGTCAGAGGGTAAAATCATTACCCTCCAAGGAAAAGAGAAGCTTCCTGTCGAGTTTTTACCCGGTAGGAAAGCTGAACAACCCAGTGTCAAACCGGTGATCCCGAAAGCTGAACCGATCAAGAGGAAGGCTCATGGGCAAGAGACGAAAGAGGAGAAGAAAGAGCGAAAAAATGCTGTGAAAACCGAAAAGCGGGAAGCAAGGAAGATGAAGAAAGAGACCAAGGAGCTTTATCGCTATGAAACACAGCGTGGTCAGAAAGCTGTTGCTGTTTCTGGTCCATCTTCGATTCGTCTATAAGGTAAAACAAAATATTCAGACAGACTGTTAAAAAAACAGTTTGTTTATCATTCTGTGTAATATTTTCTGTTTTGTTGTTTTATGAAGATTTTCATATCTTGGATCTTTTTTGGATATGGACGTCTTTAATATTATTTATTACTTTACTAGTGAAAGTGATAGAACAAAAGACACCATTTATAGGCTTATAGCAAAGGTTTAGTTGTGTCTCAATCAGAAATTCAATTATCAAACAAAATGTATAGATCTGGTAATTAAAACTTGTAGGGATACAAGATTTATGTTCTGTCACAAAAATCCAACATGTGCAGTTTATTTATTCTCCCTCTTTTTTTCTTCTTTAGTTCATTCATTGTCCATGTTCAGTAACAAATAAGTGAACGTTCTATAAGCTGTATGGACAACAAAATTTTGGAATTAATTGATAGTCGACAAAATTTAAAATCTTGAATCTCGGAGAAGAAGCAGACATTAGAAAATCAATGTACCTTAGTGGAAAATAGTTTGGCTATTTACTTTAACTTTCGATTTTTTTTTTTTACAACAACTTTCGGGTTTTGATTTGTACATTTTTTGACGCTAACATAACAATTATGCGTATATCATAGTTTAAGTATATAACTATTTGGCGGTGTAATCGATCAAAGTATTTAAATTTTTGGATAATTATTGCTGTTTGTATTATTATAGCTTATTATTACGAAAAGACGTTTCATATCAACAATGATCCCTACCTCTTTGAACTTTGAACCACATACTCCAAAAACTGTCTCAACTCTGAGTCTTGAGCTTTTCGTGTCAAGTGTTAACTACGTAACTACCCTTCATGACTCTCACTCTTGTGGCTCAGTGACAGGGCTAGTTTAGGAATTTTCCTAGTTTGATTTGAGGAATTTGGATTAGCGAAAATTAAAGGTAGAAACTTTTTGGTGGATCATATTCTTCGTCGTCTCTTTTGATTACGTGTAACCATTCCAACTTGAAATGCTCTCCAGATATATATATATGAGTTACATTGAGAAGGTCGTTGAAGTAGTCTATGGTTGATTTCTTGAGCAAGAAGAAACTAAACGCCAAGTTTCGTCAAATGTCCGCAAAGGAGCTTCTGTCCTTAGCCATGAAGAGAACTAATGAATGGTTTATCACTCTGTTCTTATATTTTCTTCTTCTTCTGTTATCAAATGTTAAAATCGTACCCTTTTTTCTCTCACAACCGGTTTCAGGATTTCTTCTCAGGAGCTTCCTATTGATATCACTGTTCACATAGGAGAAATTTCGTTTTCTCTCCACAAGGTGATTTTTTTCTAGATCTAATTTATACACAAGGTTGTTCACTTTTCTTAACACTTACTCTCTGTCATAATCTGCAGTTTCTTCTGTCAAAATGTGGGTTTATAAAGAAACTTGCTTCCAAGTCAAGCAACGATTCGAACATTACCGTTATCAAGATCCCAGATTTTCCTGGAGGTGGAGAAGCATTTCAGCTAGCAATCAAATTCTGCTACGGAATAAACTTAGAGATGAACGCAGAGAACATTGCCATGCTGCGATGTGCAGCAGAGTATCTAGAGATGACAGAGGAACACTCTGTTGCAAACCTCGTGGAGACAACAGAGGTTTACTTAAACGAAGTGATCCTCAAGAGTTTAACGAATTCGGTTAAAGTTCTGCGAAAATCTGAGGGTTTTTTGCCTATAGCCGAGAGAGTGAAGCTCGTGAGCCGGTGTATAGATTCCATTGCTTATGTAACTTGTCAGGAGAGCCAAAACAAGGAGGGTATAGTTGACTTGTGGGCTGAGGATTTATCAGTTCTAAGGATTGATATGTTTCAACGTGTCTTGATTGCAATGATGTCTAGAGGGTTTAGGCAATACGCACTTGGTCCAGTGCTTATGCTATATGCTCAAAAAGCTCTCAGAGAGTTGGTGAGATTCTTGATTTGTTTAACAGAACAATGTATTTATCTTATTTAACTAATAGCAGAGAAAGAAGATTCATGAAATTTCGGTTTCTCTGTTGGAAATGCAGGAGATCTTTGGAAGAGGGGCGAAGAAGATGGAGGCGGAACAAGAACACGAGAAAAGAGTCATTGTTGAAACAATTGTGAGTCTTCTTGCAAGGGAGAGAAACGCAGTTTCAGTGAGCTTTCTTTCAATGCTTTTAAGAGCTGCGATCTACCTCGAAACTACGGTAGCTTGTAGGCTTGATTTGGAGAAGAGAATGGGATTACAGCTAAGGCAAGCCGTGCTTGATGATCTACTGATTCCCTCGTTCAATGAAGACAATACAATGTTTGATGTTGATACTGTTCAACGCATCCTCATGAACTATCTTGAGTTTGAAGTTGAAGGAAACTCTGTTGATTACGCCACTGATATCGGTGAATTGATGGAGTCCTATCTTGCTGAAATCGCTTCTGATAGAAACATAAACTTGGCGAAATTCATCAGGTTAGCAGAATGCATCCCTGAACAGTCTAGGGTTACTGATGATGGCATGTATCGAGCCATAGACATTTACCTCAAGGTATACATTTTGCTTCAAATATGAAAATTTTGTTGATTAACTTTTTTAACATTTGTAGGATGTTGTCAGCCATATCTTGAAAAGTTCAAAGATCGTATGGTTTTGAATCGTATGAGAGAGAGATCTAGTCTTTATAGATTTTTATGAGAACCCTTCACTTGAAACTAGAAAATGAAGTTAAATCTTGTTGTGCAGGTGCATCCAAATATAAGTGAAGTGGAGAAGAAGAAAATATGCAGCTTAATGAACTGTAGAAAGCTATCGCAAGAAGCTCGTGCTCACGCAGTTCAAAACGAACGTCTCCCTGTACAAATCGTAGTTCAAGTTCTCCACCAAGAGCAACAAAGTCTTCACCAAGTGTTAAGTGATTCAGATTATCCAGCAGCCGTAGCCGTAGCCACAGACGCATCAGAGATTCTTCCTTATCCTAATCTAAGCTCCTACAACAATGAGCTCTCCAAACTGAACCGCGAAAATAAAGACTTGAAGCTTGAGTTGCTCAAAGTAAAAATGAAGTTCAAGGAATTACAGAAGGAGAAAGATTTTGAAATCATGAGTGGTTCGGAACATTCTCCGGTTTCAACTGCTTCGGTGGTCAAGCCTCCATTACAGAGAAAGTCATTTATAAGTTGTATTTCTCGGAAACTCGGAAAGCTTAATCCTTTTGGCCACAAACAAGGACGAACCAAACCAGCTAAATGCCGAAGACACTCAATATCTTAGAGACAGTCAATACAACACTTGTTCTTGTTGATGATTTTTAATTCATATTTTAAAACGAGTTTCATTGTATCAACATATGATCTGATGTTTTGAATGTACATAGAGCTTTCCGAGAATATCTTTCACTTTCGGTGTTTGGTGTAATCTTAAAGTCATAGAGAAATTCTCATTAATAATTTTCCATCTTTTGTTCTTCACTATTAGGGATACACAATGCATACAGAAACAAGCATCTGCCAGATTTTACTCAACTTCTTCATTCCCAAACTTAGGTTTGATGGAGTGCATTGATCTTGTTTAGACGATGATCAAAACAAAAGCCGTTGAGTTTTTAGCATTTTTTTCATCTATGGAACATTGGTAGTGATGTAACTGATTCCCAAACTTTCCCAAAATTTTGGAAACTTTTAAATGTTTTCAGATATCTTATATGAGTATTTTGTAAGAATATTGTTCATCTACCTCATTTGAATTGTTTTTTTGTTTGTTTTTCCATATCTGAACACTAAATTATGAAATCTAAGTCCTAATTCCAACAACATTAACTCTCGCGGTAAATTTGAAAACTCTTTGAACATAGTAAGCTTTTGATTCCATGTTACTTATGTAAACCGTGTATCAGTGGGTGCTTTCAGAATTCCAAAGTTTAAGTTCTCTTTCGAGTTTGAAGCTTCAGATGTTTTGAAGGATATGGGGCTAAACTTCACCGTTTAGTACTCGTGGAGGTAGTCTCACTGAGATGGTTAAGTCGCCTACCATGGCTGACAATCTGTACGTCTCAAGCATTCTCCATAGAGCATGCATTGAGATGGATGAAGAGGGAATTGAAGCTGCATTTCTGTTGCAGTCACATGGTCAACATGTTCGCAATATCCATCGAGAGTACCAGATTTTGTAGCTGACCATCCATTTCTAGTCACCGTGAGAGAAGACAAGATTGGAGTAATTGTGTTCATGGGTCAAGTTCTTGAACCTTCAAAACCATTGATTAAGCAACAAAACGTTTGTTGTGCGTTGAGGTTGTCGTTGACCAGCGGAGAAGCACACGTTTGAGATACCAAACCTTAGATTTCCTCTTTTACTTCATGTTCTCTTTTCCATAATGCATTTCTTTCCAAGTTTGTACCGTTTGTTCCAGCCTTTCTATTTAAGAAGATAATAGACAGATTATACTTTTCCAATTATTTTTTATTATTAATTTTTACCTTTGATTGAGATTTCAATCGTTGTGTCAAAAAGTCTATTCCTAGTTTGATGGAATTTTGGTTTGTAAAACCAGTTACTGACTTTGTTGGTTCATTTTTTTACAGCTTTGTGGCATCCGATAAAGTTGATTCTTGACTCATATTGGTAGTAAGCTGTCTTTTGGCCTCACACGGTGACGAATTAACTGATAAATTCTTTGGATTCACCAAAAATAAGGATATGCTATTAAATAGAGATCAGGCTTGGTAAGTAAGAAACAGCTCGATCCAAAAGAACAACTCTTTTAAATACAAACAATAAGAGTCTAGAGTAGTATCTTCTTCGTCAAAAATCGCGACCGGTTTTGTTGGACTAATCGGTTTACAAAACCAGAAAAAGCAATCCCTACATTTTTCTATTCTAAGTTTTTTCTTCAAAAATTGTGAAGGCAATCTTATTGGAAAAAAAACCGGTTACCGAACCAAGAAGAAGTCACACATAGATCTATATTATATGTCTTATCACATGTCTTGTCTGAATTCAATGTCCATATGTCTTGACCATTGCCTATTAATATTTCCTAAATGCAAAGACAGTTGTTCAAACTGCACATGTTTATGTGATGAAGAAATGCATCAGACAGTCGGAGTTTTCTATCGACATTACTTGAAAAACTTCTGTGTGAAGATCAAAAGATAATATATTTGTTTGTTCATCAATGAACCAATAAAAACTGATCCATCTACGTATACAGGACTTCCGAAATCATGAAACAGATGTGTCTTTTACCTTCTAGAAAGAAAAATTACTGTTGCAAATCACAAATCATCAAAATAACCTTGTAATTGAGTTTGTAAAACTAGCCACTGACTTTGGTATGTTTTTTTTTACTGCTTTGTTACTTACAATAAAGTTGATTCGTGACTAATATGGTAGTTGTAGTCCCAAATCCCAGTTCTTCTTACATGCGGCCATGCCGTCTTGTTGAGTTGTGGAGTCAAAAGTGGAGTGATTTTGTTTTTGATCCTTCAAAAAGTGATGGAACTGCTTGTGGTGGTGTGGGAGAAAATATTAAGCATTAATATGTTTATTTTATTTTTGTTGTGTCTATTCTTGGTTTGATGACATAGGGTTTGTATAACCAGCCTCTGAGTTTGCTGTTTCGTCTTTATATTTTTGTTTGCTATCTGTCTAACAATAAAGATGTTCTTTTGTACTCACACTTTGGGTTGTGCTTAATTATACGCATTTTCATAATTCCATCTCGTATTTCAGTATTTCAATTATATGAACCAATTAAGTATATATGAACCAAGTGGATATATATGGAGCCTTGACCTTAGCTGCCTATGAACTTCTTTTTTCAGAAGGCTATGATCACACCTCGAAATGAATCACCGCATAGCGAGTCTTTTTTTTTCGTTAAATCTTTCAAATGATTGGCCTTACGTTCGAAAACTATGTTTTAATCGATCGAAAACCTTGAAGTATGAAAAAAAAAAACTCAAAACAAATGTATGATTTTTGGGATACATATAAAGATCTTTTGCTAAATCACAATCTTCATTTTCGTTTTTCAGACAAACTAGCAAAAGGAGCCGCATAACAAAACAAGTTATCAACACAAACAAGGAGGGTGCCTTGCACAATCTGTTCGTAATATACTAATAGTATTATACGGATATATGTATAATTCCTAAAATATTTTATATATACGAAAAATGAATACTATCGTATATCAAAATGATATAACAACCTGTTTTGCTCTCTAATTTAAGGAAATAAACTTCTCTATTAGAAGATTTTTTTTTTATAAATAATTAAATATAGATCTCTTCATATTGGAAATAGCATAAATAACCTACATCTATAGAAGTAGACTCTTATGTGAAGTAGCTAGTACAGAATTATATATATATAAATATTCTGTTTCATATTAAGTGACGTTTTATCTTGGTTAAGAAAAATTGAAACTTTATTTTAATTTTATTAACAATAATGAATTAATTATTTTATTGCTTTTTGGTAATATATAATAGACTGTTGGTCGATATGTAATACATTTAAAACCAATTGGGTAAATAGCACTAAAATAAAAGTTTAAAACAATCGGAACTGATATTGATTTTTCTATGAATACATCTTAATTTTAGTTAATAATAACGAAACTAACAATTCCTAGACAATTAGACATTCTTGCAAAGCTATTATTTTACAATAATGCTCAGGTTTCTGTAACGACGTGCAAGTCACATCTCCGCTTTGCGTGTTTGTAATCCAATTTTACGGTTTTACCTTCTTCTTTTTTGTTTCGGGGATCCACTTTTACCTTCTTCCATTTTGTCGACAATCCACATTTACCTTTTTCAGCAGATTAACCCATAAGTAATTATAAAATTGATCAAACGTAAGTAAATACACGGTTCATTAAGGCAATTAAATGCATGGTGGACATTTATGTTTCATTCTCCCTAAGGAACTCTGAGCTGATTTTCCGCCCTTGTAAAAAGTTGTTTAAAGAAGTAATATATTCAAGGGTCACTTCAGTATGTTGACAAGTAGTATAAATGAAATGAACAGGGTTTGGCGTGGTGCATTTAACCAAAAATCGAATAATTACCTCAAAAGCCTAAAATATTACAAATGGTACGTATCTTCTTTATTGTTTCTTTTTTAATTTGAATAAAATGATATATTCTTCAATCCCATCATTATATAATCCCTTTATCGTGCAACTTTTTCCATCATCAATTAAAAACAACACTTCTTGTGTTGATTCAATTTAATTCAACTCTCTCTCTCTCTCTCTCTCTCTCTCTCTCTCTCTCTCTCTTTGTACAAAACATGGCTCGCTTCAGTATGGTTCTAGTCGTGGTTCTTTGCCTCGCTATTTCTGTATTCCCAGATCAAACCACCGCCCATCTAAGCCGAACTTTCTACTCCAAAACTTGCCCCAATGTCGAACAAATTGTCAGAAATGTTGTCCAAAAGAAAGTTAAGCAAACATTCGTCACCATCCCTGCCACTCTCCGTCTCTTCTTCCACGACTGTTTTGTCAATGTATGTTTTCATATCCTTTTGTCTTCGATTTATTAGCCAATTAATTGTTTCTTAGTTCTACCTTTGGTGTAATTTGCATTGCAGGGTTGTGATGCCTCGGTTATGATCCAATCCACGCCTAAGAACAAGGCGGAGAAGGATCATCCCGACAATGTTTCATTGGCAGGAGATGGATTTGATGTGGTGATCCAAGCTAAGAAAGCCCTTGACGCTAACCCTCATTGCCGCAACAAGGTCTCATGCGCCGACATATTAACCTTGGCCACCCGAGATGTCGTTGTTGCTGTGAGTAATAAAACTTCATCTATTTTTCTAACCAAAGAATTCTAAACCGAAAAACTATCTACTATTCTCATATAAAATAGTTATTTTGGCCAAAAAAAAAAATATTATATCTTTTAAGTATATTGCATTGCTTTTTTTTGTTGAATGTTTAATGGAAACAAGGTTTTACGCATGTGTAGGCTGGAGGACCATCTTATGAAGTCGAACTTGGTAGGTTCGATGGAATGGTATCAACTGCGTCTAGTGTGGAAGGGAACTTACCGGGACCTTCTGACAATGTAAACAAACTTAACGCTCTTTTCAAGAAAAACAAACTTACCCAAGATGATATGATCGCTCTTTCAGGTAAACTATATATATATATATATTAAGTGCGGTCTATTTATATCATCAATTCTTCGATATCTAAACCGATACATTCATAATGTAGGGGCTCACACCCTTGGATTCGCACATTGTGGCAAAGTCTTCAACAGAATCTACAACTTCAACCGTACGATCTCCGTGGATCCCACCCTGAACAAAGCCTACGCTAAGGATCTTCGGTTGGCTTGTCCTAAGAATGTGGACCCAAGAATCGCAATCAACATGGATCCAGTCACGCCCAAAAAGTTCGACAACGTTTACTTCAAGAATCTTCAACAAGGTCAAGGCCTTTTCACCTCCGATCAAGTTCTCTTCACCGATGACCGCTCAAGGCCCACCGTTAATGCTTGGGCCAGAGACTCTCAAGCGTTCAACCGCGCTTTTGTGACCGCAATGACTAAACTCAGCCGCGTTGGAGTCAAGAACAGCCGCAATGGAAACATCCGTCGTGACTGTGGTGCACTTAACTAGACATCATGATGATGATGATGGGAAAATGTAACTAGTATATATTGTCCCCCATTTCTTTCTTTTACACAATTCAACATTTTTTCTTTTTGTTTGACTAATCTTTGAACGTTAATTTTGGTCATGAGGGTTTATTCTGGTTTTTCATTGTTGCCTTTTTATTTTAAAAAATGTAATTGTCTTTCTTATTATAAAGATTCACTTTTTCATGAGCTATATAATGTCATATGCTTTTTGTCGTTGATATCCATATGCAACAATAATAACCAACGGTAACTTCTCCATATATCATATTCTTGTCGGAAATCATATTAGTTTTTAGATATGCATGATGATACTCATTTTTGGCGACAAAAGAAAAAACGATATGATACTATGATCACTCGAGTGATTTTCTAAAGCGCACATGAGCTTCAATAAATTGTAAAATGTTATTGCAGTTATCAATTTCCAATGATCAAAACCAAAATTTATATATATATATATATATATATATATATATATATATATACAAAGTGTTATTAATTAATTATATTCTTAATTTTCATAATTAAATAAATCTCAAATTACAGCGATCCTAAATACTACTCCCTCAGTTTTTAATTAAGTGTCATTTTAGATTTATTTTTTTGTTTTTAATTATCTGTCATTCTCACCATTTCCATGCAATAATGTAACAGAATTTCAAATATAACATCAATTAAATTCACATAATTTATAAATAAAAAATAAAAAAAATCAATATCCACATTAATTATGTTGATAAGGTTAATACAGTCAAATTACAACATTCAAGAATTTTTCTAAAACTACTATTAATAGAAAATAGAGGGAGTACTATCCAATCAAAATGGTAGTTAAAAGTTAAAACCAAATCAACCCTCATTAACTCGGAACCCAAACGGTAACAAAAACGACACTATGACTTTTCCACGTCAGCACGAGACTCTCATCGTCATCATCCTTCTTCATCCCCCATCCAACGGCGTGCATGCTCCCCCAGCATCATCTTCAAATCCGAAACCACCTCTTCTTTAACCCTAAATCCACCGAACTCAGCTTCTCTCATCCTCTCGAGCCACCGTCTCTTCGTCTCTGTTCTCTCAACCCTCTCCACACCTTCCTTCACCACCACATTTTCTATCTTCCAACTTATATCCGCCTCGTACCACCTTCTCTGCTCGCTCATAAACGTGTCCGTCGTATCAAAAGGGATCTAAAAGTAGTTAAACGCCGATATCAACCGCGTGACCAGATTATCGGATGTGAGATCTGCGTCTTCTTCGATTAGGGTTACGATTGTTGGATAATGACGATGATGATGTAATTAGGGTTTCGTCGGGGATGTACCGGAGCATCATGTGGCAGTTAACGACGAGAGCTTCGTTGAAGGGGGTAGGGTACATCCGTAATTGTTGGAGAAGCGAAGAGAAGCCATCGGAGTACGTTGAAGGTATGATCGTGAATTGCATTTCTATGTTTCTCGTGGTGGCGAAATTGACGAGCTTTGAACCGAGCTCTTCGTAGGAGATGTTGATGAATGGTGGGCAGTTCGAGGCGGAGGAGACGACGGTGAGTTTGAGAAGCGGAGGTTTGTTGAGTTTGCTTGCCATGGCGTCTATGAGAGTAGGGATTTGCATACAGTGAGTCAAACTAAGTCAACGATGTGAACCATTGAGGCCTTCCACGGCGGTTAAAACCGCCGCGTTGGCCGCCATGAATCCGAATCTGTGCCATAGGCTTAGGTCGACGAATCCGGCGAGCTCCACGACTGAGAACCGGTGGATTTCATTGACCGGTGGTTGAAAGACGGCGTTTCCGACGGCGGAGAAGAGTGCAGGGATTTTGGAAAAGGCGCATGAGAGCAACTTTCGGACGAAGGCGGAGGTGAGTCTCTGGGTGGAGGAGTCGCCGTGGGGTGGGGCGATGTTGTTGAGGACCCAGAGGATTTGGTGAGCCAACGCGGCGTCGTAGGATTCGATGGTGGTGGCGCAGTGGAGGAGGAGCTGCTCCATGAAGTTAGCGTAGCAGCCGCCACCGCAGCGTTAGGATTTGAGAGAAGGGAATCGGGTCGGGCTTATAATCCACGTTTTGGTCATTTGGGTCCTGCTTAGAGAGAATTTTCTTATTTTCTTGCGGTTTTGCATGACACAAAAGTAATCAAAAAGAATAAAAAGCGTAGAGAAGGTGAAGAAAACGACATATCCATAATTTTTAATGTTTAAATAATTTTACGCATTTAAATTCTGAAAAGTGAGAAAGGAGACAATGGAGAGGGATGAGGAAAGAAAGAGACGAGACAATGGAGAGAGTCGTGTAAGTATGTGGTAACCTTATCATTGGGAAACGCACCGTTTCGGTCGTTTATGCAAGACAAATCTACACAAGAAGAGCTTTTTTCTATATAGATATTTATGTAGCTAGGTAAAATTATCTAACATGTGTATGTGCAATATGTCTGAAATAGCAAAAAATAGGAATCTCTAGTTAGATAGTAGGGTGCATTTTATGCTCATTTGATATGTTATTTAGGGAAAGTATTGCATTTTCAGTATTGTTGACTCGAATTGTAGTGAGTTCCATACATAATATATAGTAAGGGAAAGAAAAATAAAAAGAGAACTGCTTGAAGGTGGGTGACATGTGAATAAGTAGTGGCAGGTTTGAATTGTATTTATGTTTGGTCTTTTTCGTTTATCTGTGACTAGAGATTGTGACTACAGTGACTGTTTGTTTGGTAATCGCAGAACTTGTGATCAGCGATCAGTGATTGATAAATTTTGAGTCGCTAGTTTTTGTTGTGACTGACATTTTACGACTGCGATCAACGATTAAAAACCAATGACTGTCAAACGAACAAACCTGCGACTGCAACCAAAACTAGCTATTGTCAAACAAATATTATAACAGTCGTTGGTTGCAGTCGCTAATCGCAATCACAAGTCACAACGACTGATAAACGAACATGACCTTTTGTATGATAAACTAACAAGGTCTTTTGTATGTAGGCTGAGTTTTTTTTTGTCATAAGGTTGCTAGCATTCTCTTTTCGCCGCACTATAGCATTCATCAATAAAATCACTGCATGCACTTTACAACGAATTAAAGAAAATCTAAACCACACGATTGGTTATTTGATTTTGGGACGTTTGTATTTAGCATTTGGACTTTATTCAATTGATTAAATTAAAATTTTAGATGTCAACACAGTTTATACAGTGCATAGGAACTTGATAATTTATTGACTACCCTTTCTCCAAAAAAAAACTTGGAAATCTATATAATAATTGTGTTTTTTTTGTTGAAATGCTGTTTGAAGTCGATGATATCCACATATATAAAAGTTGCAACCTCTACTAGCACATACAATATATCTCTAGCAATAGATGTGCGGAATACATTTAGCAGATTTTAGTTTTATATAAACAATATTGATATCAAGACGAATACGAGAAGGATAACATCCAATTAACTAGGAACGTACAAAGATATAAGTTATACACAAATAACTGTTGGATTATCTCTGATTTGGTCCAAAACAAGTAACAATCATAATTAAGTTTTCATCCAAATTAAATACTCAAGAGAGAAGTTTAAAAAGATAATATTTTAGAATTGTGGATGAAAAATATAGTTATAGAGATATAAAAAAAGTATTTAGATATATAATGACATGTGGGTGAGGTTATATAAACTAGAGTGTGTAGTGACATTTGTAACGACCAATCCACCACAAACCAAAACAAGTTATTTGCCATACTATTGAGATGTCGCAAAAATTATAAGAGCATCAGCATCAATGATACTATGTTAATCTTTAAAAACAGTAATATTTTAATGATTTTGTTTAATTTTATTATTTTTAAAAATATTATATTATTAATTAAATATTGAATTAATAAAATTATGACATGTGGCAGAAAGTTTTATGAAATAGTCTCTAAAATTTCTTTATATTGAGACGTTTTTAGACAAAAGTTTCTTAACTTTTACTTTTTATTTATTTTTAATTAGATGATACTCTTAAAGTATCACCAATGCACATGCTCTAGCACTGCTTTTGCGATAAATTCAGAAGTAATCGCAAATTTATTATAATATAGTAATGATTTTACTGCTGGTTAACGTAGACTTTGTAATTAAATATCTCACAAAGCCATAGTATAATAGTGACTACACCCGTTGCAAATTTTGTAGTATAATTGCGATGAAGTTACGAGTTTTTTCTATAAAAAAAATGTTTTGGCCATAAACATATATATATAATTTAGTTTTTGAAATTTTCAATTTATAAAATAACACTTCGTACTAAGAAAGGTTTAAACCCAAACACAAAAAAAAAACTAACCAATTTACACTATCATTAAACCACTAATATTTTGGTACACAGTAATAATTTAATTTACGAATATTCTGCAATGACTCCTAGAAATACACCACAAAATGTGAAATGTCTAAAGTGATAACCAAATGATATAGTTATGAAAATCAAATGATATAGTTATGATAACCAGGCATGTGAATCTAAACATGAATGTGTGCAAAAATTATATGTGGGTAATGTTTATTCCATATTCTAGAATTTTTAATGTAACATGCATGCATGATGTTTCACATCTATGTTATTTATTCACTTATATGTTAACTTTTACTTTAGTCACCTAACCATGAACATCAATTTTTTTTTTTTTTTAAATGAAAATATTCATTATAATAAACTAAAATAGTTCATATACATAATTTGACCAATTAGAATATAAAAAAAATTAACTTTAAACACTTTCATATTTCGTAATGTGATGATTTTTCGAGGAAGTGAAAAGTTTTCGCAAAATCAAATGTCGAATATATGTATCCTAGGCCTATAGTTGAAACTTTTAACCCCAAATATTGTACTTTGTAATGTTTGTGAGAAATCATCGTAAAATTAATGTGAAGCTAAACTTTACATATTTTAAAAATATACCGTATATTAATTCTATATAAAATCAAATTCATGATGATTTTGCGAGGAATTATCGCAAATTCCTCACTAATCCATCGTTAATCAAATGTAGTATATATAGCTAGAAAAAATAAATCCATAACCACTTAATAACATCGATTTGTATATTGAACATATTTGCTGAAAAAAAACCATTGATAACAATTGGATCAATCAATTATTTGTGATCACAGATCACCATCGTCAATGCATGCTGACCAAATCGGCTGAGCAATCCAGAGGTCACCCTTGTTGGCTGAGTAATTTGGAGGTCACTAACCCCGGCCGAGCACACCAAATAGACCATCTCCACGATTTAAGCACACTAAAAAAGCCACCGTCACTAAATCATGCCGCCGGAGCATGCCAACACAGCAGAATATGCCACCAAAATTATATTATATATATTTAGAATGTTTATTTTTAAAATGACCGTAACGTTTTTTTAACCTTTCATTAATTTATATAAATAAAACAAAAGATGTTATAAGTTTTTTTGTCAATTTAGCCTATTAATTTTAATATTCTCTTAAATATTGTGAGGTGCTGATTCGAACCTTAGATATATATTATGAATTTAAGAGGTGACCACCATTGTACTATATAATTCCGACAAAGATAATATAAGTTAGTAATTAAAATTTTCATATGTCCTAAAATTTATAATAAATTAGCGTTAAACTTTTGTTTGCTATGAGCTATTACTGAGTTATTTTGTCGCAAATGCAATGGTAAATCCGGTTTCTTATGTTTTTGCAAAGATTACAAAACTGTCTCAAATGGATTGTTTTTTATAATGATCTAAGGAGGATACAAAAGCTTTTACAAATAATTTTTTATATCATTATTACTATATTTTATAATGTTTAAAAGTGCAGTTTAAAGCTTAAATCCTTAGTTATGTAATTTTTATTTTACGCTTCATCAAAATGATAATATCAGTTTTAAGTTGAAGAAATTGAGTTAAAGCAGGATATTTTTGGCATGAATCTTGGTAAGTGAAATTTGTATATTCTTACAAAAAAAAAAAGAGACGTATTATTGTGCAACATGAATTAACGTAGACTTCTTACAATTCTGCTAGCATATATTTTCCTTTCTTAGTTAACCTTTGTCATCCCAAAATAAAATAAAATTCGTATTCTGTTAAGTTGTAACCGTGTTATGATTTGTAACTTTGGTTACATGCCTGCGTACCACATGACGTCGCAACAGAAGTATAGTCCATTGGGCTTAAGCAATATAACACATACTGGAACTTTCAAGCCCATTTGAATTGTTTATCTACCATAATGTTATTTCTGTTTTTTTTTTTTGTCTCAAGAGAAGAAATTGTGTGTAGTTGGCCGATTTCGGGTAACCGAACCGGTTTGTTTTTTTTGTTTGTTAGGTTCTTAACAAACTTATTAAAATTAGTCGAGCAAAAAAGATTTGATTCAGTTTGGTTATCTATTATTTTAATATTTAGCATTATTCAGCATTCTATCGATTGTTTTTTTTGGTTTGCCGTAGCTTTTTTGTGTTTGAGATTTTGTCTCTGGAAATATAAAACATTTCGACTATGTATTTCAACAACTCATCCTGTCCTTATATTATATTTAAATTTCATTTTCAATGTAATTTAGTGAAAAAAAAAAAAGAGTAAAGGATTAATCAAATGTCAGAAGCTATTGTAGGACCCAAAGGTGTAGAGTAGATAATATGTTCCAGCGATGAGGGAACCAGTCACGTGAAAGTCACGTGTCGGATCCATTTAAAGTCCTTGTCGAGATCTCTCCCAAATCTTCACTGATCCGAGCTCCTCCAAATTCACGAAAATACCCTTCAAGACAGGATTACGATCCGCAAACAATAATTTTAGTGACGTTGTGTAATCAATGATCATACTATAAACTTGAATTAATCAGACATCAGAAGCATCGATAAAGATAAACGACTTGAGTAATCTTATTTTATATATTATTATTATTATGAAACCCCTTTTTGCTATAATAAAACATTTCCAAAGTGTAACTAAATGTACGGCCAATAAAAGCTTTGAAGGGGCAAGAAGGGTCTTGTATCCTCTCCTAACTCGAAGAAGGATCACACAAAACCCTAAATTGTTGCCTGTTCATCAGCGAAAAAATGTAGACCAACTCTTATGATCTTCTCGATTAGTAATAATAACAATTATTTGAATAGTAATATGATATATATTGATCCACAAGAAAAAACACAACTCTTAACAGGAAAACCAAAAAAGAAAAACACAACAAAGTACTCTTGAAATATCATAAGCTAAATTGAGAAAAACTGAAATCAAGAAATAACCTATACAGATATCGATCGTGGAATCAATAATAATAATAATCTTGTTTGAAGAGGTCATATACATGAGATTCAATTAAAATAATCAAATGTTTAAATACGTTAGTTAGTTATGTCTCTTATCCACAAAAACTGTTGCCGCAGTAACTACGTATTTTACTTTTGTGGTAATGAGCAAAACAAAAATTCATCAAGAATTATTTAACTATATCAAGATTTATGGATTACGTGTGTTTACTGGTTTGATATGATATTAATTGATACATAAAATACAGTTAATCCCGTTTAGTTTTAATTTAGAGCCAAGTGATGTATATAACGGCTGTAACAAAACAAAATAAAATATTACGTATGATATGATTTCAAAACATTTTTAATTAACGATTTTCACTTAGTTGTGTGTTTTTATTTAGATGTCTTTGCTTAATTATCTGATACCAAATTGACTAGTCTTTTATTGTGTTCCACATCGTTTTTCCTGTTTACTATTGTTTTTCACATTCATGTTTTTTATAGATCAACATTTTTGTGGAATCTAGGAAAAAATGTTCCACAGTCAATTGAATACTATAATATTTACGTTTGTTTTTTTCGTACTGATTTTCTCTAGTTTTTCTTACCAATATAAGTCTCAACTAAAAAAAACTCATTTCTAGGCTTAAATTCTTTTTTTTTACTTCAAGCTTAAATTCTTACGAACTAATTTTTGTTTGTTTACGAAAGAAAAGTTACGAAAATAGCAAGTACTCATATGATTAATTTTCTTAGAATCATCGTTTTGTTTAATACTGTTTTTCACCTCATTGTTTTCTCTAAATCACCATTTTTGTGGAATATAGGAAAAATGTTTCACAATCATATGAATACTATTAATAGTTACATTTACTTTTTTTTTCTTACTAATTCTTTTTGTCCCCTAGTTTTTTTCTTACTGATACAAGTTTCGTTTTAAATGACTAAATAAACTCATCTATTGGCTAGAATCTTAATAACTAATTTTTTGTTTGTATAAGAAAGAAAAGTCAAGAAAACATCAAGTGGACTCACACCGACTTAAGTGGAGGAGCTGATGAAACTGTACTGGGCCCATCAGAAAACTGCGGCTGCTCGTGGCTTTTGGCATTAAAAAAGAATCTTGCTAATGTTATTTTATGGACTCATGTTTATCCAAATTTTTATATATCTTTATTCGCAAATTAACATGTAAAGAGTATCGTTGTGTATAATTAGAATTAGTTCCGTTAAAATGAAAATTCATGATTAGACACTAAGTAGATGTAATGAACGGACGAGACTGAAAGTTGGAGGATGTAAACAAACCCCACTTTCACATCCCAATATTCGAGACGATCTTTCATTAAAATCCTCAGATTGCGGAACACCAGCTTTTAATTATTATTTTTCTGGGACCAAAGCCAACTTTTGCAATTTTTCAAGCAAAAGCATGGGAAATTATTTTGAAACATAGTTATGTTTCTAAAAAAACTTATGGATCAAAATATATCTATTTGGTTATTGCAAACTGTGACTCGAATGTAGCATATAAAGCTCGTTCGTTTATAAACTTTGGAGCTTGTTATTGTTATATAAAAATTGTAAACCTTCTCTATTTATTTCGTGTCCACTGTTCACTTTGAAAATTTATATTCTTATGCTGATGATAGGTCGTGAGAAACTTCGAACGGACAAAAAAGAAAACAGTTTATATTGTTTTGAAAAAACATAAAAAGTCCGGTGGTCAGAAAAAGACGAGAGAGTGACGTGGAGCACAAGCATTTGTTTGCCAATTGTGGACCAACAAAAAATTATTATTTTAAGTTGGTCCCACTTCGTAAAGATCACTTCTTCTGTTCGAAACAAAAATAAAAAATCCTCATTTCAAACGATCTTTTCTTTTCTTTTTATGTTTGGGATATAATTTGAGAAGTGTTATTCTTACAAGAAATGTCACAGTTGATGCACATCATATTATTATTTTTTTCTATCGTCTAAGGGTCTAAGCTAAACTTATTTTTTAAGAAATAAGCAATAGATTATTATTGATAAATGTCCTATGAATTTTTAAAAGGATATTTAATTTTCAATTTCCTCGTCACCGCTGATATATATTTGTATATGGAATTTCGTGAGTGTTATCTTAGTTTAAATTGTAGTTGAGCTACCAACACCGTGTCTAACTTTATGTTTTTATCATAATTAGTGTAATACAATGAATCCCCGATCATATTGAATAAAGACGATTGTGTAATCACAGCAAATCATTAGATTTGCCATGTTTTTTATTAGTTTGACATTTACGCTAGTATAATGATTCGTAAGAGTATAATGTTTATTGAATCAACATGTTATTGGTCCGTTTATATTTTATTGTAAAGAGCACTTATTCGCTTATTTTCATTGGAGCTTCTACGCCATCATCCACAAAGCACAGTAGGTATACCTTGTCATATGTTTTTAGTTAAACAAAATGTGAAGAAGATGAACAAAAAAGAAAGAATAAAAAGTGCTTTTGAAGATTCAACGAAGGTAAGTTAGTGAAAAACGGCTCTTTGCGTCGTCCAAAAGCCGCCTCTCCTCCCCACAAAAGCTTTCCCTTTACAACCCCAACTTTTTGGTTCAATCCAATTACATGCATTATATATACATATATTATAATATATTACATACTAATACGATGTACTTCACGTAATGCATCTAATCATTTCTGGTTTTTAGGGTATGTCTAAATTATCATCTATGTGTTAAGTAAGTATAGGCTAATCCAGAAATTGTATTTCACATTAGAAGAATACGCGAGGGTTATAAAATCTTGGATGTTATGTGTATACAACGACCTCAAGACTGACGCGAGTGAGTGAAGATATATAATATGTTATCAATTAGCAATAATAACCTTATCTCGGGGAATATTCGTATGCATGTAGATAATTATCTTATTTACGTTTTATATTGTGTTGTATATAAGCAAGTGTATCAAACTAATAACTCGGAGATGATATCTATATGTTTAGGGAGTAATAAAGATGATTATCAAAATATCAAGTTGTGTATTATAATCATGAGTGTCTATGCAACATGTTGGTCCTTAAAGAATCGAAGTAAGGTTGGGTGCAAAGAACTGGCTGGTGCTTTGTTTTTGGAAGATGTGAATGCATTATGTATATGATGACTTCATCCTTTATTAATATTGTAAACGTCTATAATATTCATTTATCGCACACATTATCATCGTTATCTTTAAAATCGAAATTAATGAGAATGATGATTATGAAGAAAAAATAGTACAACACCACCGACTCATTATAATTATTCTCTCAATTGAATAACTGTGGTTAATTTCTCATAATTAATAAGAGAGAAAAAAAATTATCACGTAATTTTGCCGGTTGTGCCACATTTCCCAAAATATTACTCCACGAAAGGGCAAAAAAAGTTAAGGAAATTACATTTTTAGCCCCAAAATCGAAACGAGGCCGTTCAAGCGAAAAGGTTGAGCAACTTTGTCGTTTCTCCTCCGCCGCGTACGAACTGTTCGCCGACGGTGTTTTCCGGAAACGACGTCGTCGTAACGGATTCCTCGGAGTACATCGACGGTGTTTCCGGTCGTAGCGTTTCCTCCTTGAGCGGTGTCGTGTTAATCGGGAAAGTAGGGATTAGAGAAAGGTCTAGCTCCGACGACGGTCGTTGTTGTTGTTGTTGTTCTGACGCTAATCGTTTCCGTTTAGGTGGAGAAGCCGTCGATCTAGATCTAGAGCTCGAGAATCGGCAGTGGTGGTAAATATTCGGGTCACCGGGAAAATTAAGTATATCCGTGCGGATCTCGGAAGCTTCGTCGGAGGTTGGAGATGGAAACCCTCCAAATCCGCCGTCACGTGTAAGAAGCTCGGGGATCGGTCTCAAAGAACCGCCGCGAAGAACAGTTTGAACCGCCGCTTGACAGATATTCCAGTTTCCAGTCCATAACAACCCGACGGCGCCGTGAACCGGATTCACAGTTCTTCCACAAGCTTCGTAGAGCAAAGATTGGAACAAAGCTGTAAAATTACCAAAATAACCCCAACGAGGAGGGTTTAAAGAAAACAAACCAAAAAAAGAAAAAGAAAGAAGATCTGAGAGAGAAGATATGGTTAAAAGTACCAGGGCACTGAGATTCCGGTACAGCGGAGATGAATGACATTAAACCGGCACGGCCAAAGAATTTAGCGACGAAGATTGTGGCGTGACCTTGAGCATCGGCTGATTCGATCCATTGGATACAAGGACGGAGAATGCAATTCTCGCTGCAACCTTTTCGAAGAACGCGACAACCATTGCAACTCATAGTATCAGATTTCTTGATTAATGTTTTTTATCTTTTTTTGTTCTCCTGGTTTTGCTATTATCTGGGAGATTCGCATGAATTAGGAAGATGATGAAGATTTGCTTTGGGAGCAAGAAAGAGTAGAGATATTTGCTCAGACAGAGAGAGAGAGAGAGAGAGTGTGGGACAAGAGTTTCAATGTGATTGGATGATGAAGCAGACCTATGTTATTATATAGACACACGGTACTTGAGTAAAAGGAATGGGTCATGCTCATAGAGTTTATTTTATTTTAATTCTATGATAATAAATGTTTCAAGTTGCCCTGCAAACATTACGAATATATAAAATGATTACTTACTACTGCACCAACATAATATTTCCTTAAGAAAATTGTTTTTATTTTTGGGATATTCAATAGTAGGAAACTGATTAAATTTTGTAATAAAGAAAATTTCTATAATTATACTGAGTAGCAAGAATTTAAAGATTATTTTTGTGAAATTTTAAAAATATAAATAAAATAAAGAAATGGTGTGTGGTTGTTGACTAGTTGGTGATGAGGAGAGAGAATATAAAAAAAAAGTTAGATTCCAAGGTGATGGGTGCGAACGGCTCCGTGTCTCCGCGAATAGTTGTGTCTCCTCAACCATTGGTTCTTTTCATTTATTTCAAAAGATATATCTTTTATAAAATTTCATTTTAAAAAAATAATAATAATATACATTGTTACGTCATGCGTGAACGATCTCGAGTATTCGATCATGACAATTGCCTAATAAAAATAGCCTTTCTAATCTGGCCAATGATCTTGTTAGTTGTCAAATTTTCGTCGTTTCAAGTTTTTGTTTAATACAACTTCTCAGCCGCAAATCGACGATTAGCTTAGATTTTTTAAAAGCTATGCCTATGTCCCACTTCAAATTCATAACTGATAAGTATATACTTATCCACTTCTCTCAAGTTCCTTTTTCTTAATTCGTTAAACTAAAATTTGTCTTTCTTAACTATCCAATGTAGTGCACTAATCTGTGTTTTTATAAATAAACATGGTTCATCTACGTAGACTTTGTAAACAATTTATTATAATTTATCAACCCAATAAAATTGTTTGTTTAGGGTTAAGTCTAAGCTGACCTTTCGATGAAACAAATCCACTATCTGACCCTTATATCACTCTTAAGGGTTTTGATGATTTAGTGTTTAAAAAATGTCTTAGAAGAAAGACAGAAGCTTTTGTCTACGATGTTGTCTCACTTGTGTGACCAAATCAAACCTTTTATTTTCCTTCTCCTTAACATTATAAAACAACAAATGTTGACAAAAAGATAAAACAAAATACAAATAAAACAGCAAATATATGCTTATTGTATTGATCTTTACTTTTCATCGAAGTGTCTGCTCTTTCGTAGTAATCTGGTGAACGGCGCCGTTTTGGTGGCTTGACATGGTGTCGTTACCTAGGCAATTAGGCAAATTTCCACTGAATGCCGCCGTCTGGATATATATAATTTTATAATTTGTTGCACCATTACTTCATTCCATTAGTAACTTAAAAATGAATAAATTCATTGAACATCTTGGTTCTAAAATCATATGTTTAGACATTTAAACAATTGATCCAAAACACTTGACGCCACAACTTTGATCAAGAACAACAGATAGTGTATTATATGGTAAGATATCATGATATTATTATTATTATTATAACTTTGTCAAGTGGTAAGATAACACTTGACGGCACTACTTACATTGATCCTTTTTTTGTTGATGTCTTGAGAGAAGCTGCAACGTCCAACAATATGTTTGAAGCGAGTAACATAAATATTGTACAACCAATAACATAAAAGATAAACATGATCCATGAAAATCCTTATTGACAAAGTAACAAACAATTGAGCACACCTCAAAATCAGCTTCGAGATGAGTATCAAAAGGGCCTCTTCTACCATTCCTTTCACCTAATGAAACATGTCAACAGAACATACTGACATTAACAAAACCAAAAAAATATAGCTTCAAGAAGTTTTAAACTATATTTTTCTGTTCAAGCCGAGAGTTTGTCAATGGTTGCTATTGGAGTTCCCAAAACATATTTCCTTCGTTTCAAAATCTTATTTCACGTCACGCTGAGTTTCTTAATATAACTGGGCTAATATTTTTCAGTTATTAAATAAGACCCATTATGGGGTCTATTACATATGTCTTATGGTCCAAACAATAGTTTGGTTTGCGTATATCGAGTCAGTTTTTCACACTTTAATTACGATTTCATTTTAGCACAAAAAAGTGTAGGGTTTCATATAAAGAGGTCATGTCGAATTCGAGGTTATAATTTACATGTATAATTTCGTCATTGTGTAATGGAGTTACTGGATACTTTAACGGACACAAATGTAGATTTGTTCTGGTTAACGATTCGACAATCTACATGGACAACTTAATTTTTGATTTTGTTTTAGTGATTAATTAAAGTAAATCTGAATATCAACTCCTTAAAAATTCAATGATAAGAAAAATCTAAATGTCATATTTACATATCGATTCTAAAAGAAGTCTATTTCAATGTCACCCAAAAAAATAAATTTTGTCTGTATATGTGGGCACTTAATTCAGAGCAAACCCAACATTTACATTTTCTTCAAAGTGCATAATTTACTCTATTTCTTAGAAGATACATAAAAACTTGGGACTGATTTGGACGTGTAAGATATTTTATCGTAACAACTTATGATAATAAATAGACTCTTAACACTCATGAAAACGAAATAATACAGATCTATATATAAATAAATAAAATTTAAAGCGTGGAGGAAAGTGTGAGTGCCAACCAATCAAATAGATAATAATAGTAATCAAAGACGACAAGACACTTAAGGATTAGTTTCGTTAGGTACTACTCACCGATCTATCACTTCTTCAATAATTAATACTAACATAACCAAAATTAATACTATTTTTCTCCTATCAAAACATGTTATTTCGAAATAGGAATTTATTACTTAATTATTAAAAGTGTTTAACAAAATAGCTAATCGTAAGGAACAGATCACTACAAGGTGGGAGTGACAGTCAGATTCATAGAAGTGGCTCCTTTGCTTGCGGAAGTAGTAAATGAGGGAACTCAACAAATAATGGAAAAAAAAACATAAGGAAATTTCCAAGAAAATAGAAGTTACACTGATCAATTTCTTTCTTTTTTTATTATTATTTCCTTTACAAATAAAATATAAATCCAATTATTACCCCGTTTCTTTAAAATAACTTTCTATATACCCAACAACGAATAAACATTTGTATACGTAAAAAAGAAACTAAAAATAACCCAAAGTCCACTCCAATCATTTTCATTACAGACTCATCAATGTCTCAGCTAATGATCGATCACTAGCTAGCTGATCGGTAAAATTAAATAAAAGAAATCACAACGCCGACTTTGTCTCTTCGCCGGAGAGTTGACTTTTTCCAAGTGTCTCATCGCTAAAAGCCTCCATTACTTGATCAGCCGGTAAATTCAGGTCAAACCCGTGATTAATACTACCGTTACCGTTACTATAGCCGTTACCGTTACCACCGTCGTAATGACACCGTTTGTGACCGCCCAATGCTTGGCCAGACGGAAACGACTTGAAACAGATGGAGCACTTATGAGTCTTCCCACTTTGACTAATTACACCGTTACTAATATTTCCGTTAATAGTAAAGGAACCGTTACCACTGTTATTATAGCCATCGTCGTTATTATTATTATTATTAATAACCGGTTTCCGGTGACTGGTTTTGTGTCCACCTAACGCTTGGTAAGACGGGAACGATTTGCCACAGACGGAACACTTGTAGTCTCGGTGGTGATGATCGGACGGTGGAAGAGGAGGAGGAGGAGAGTGATGATCATCGTCGGAGGAGCCACGAGCAAGCATAAGGAGGCAGAGAGCGAGATATTCTTCTTCGGAAGGAGGGTTAGACTGATCTATAAGTCGGTGTCGTTTTGTGCGTTTTCTTTTGGTCCACGACTCTAGATTCTCCGGCTCGGTTAGGAAAGGAGGAGGAACGGTGGTGGTGGAGGTCGGAGAATTGAGAGTCTCAAGAGCCATATGGTCGTCTTTGATCAGTTTGATTATTGAGAGAGAGAGAGAGATATATAAAAAAAGAGGATAGAGAGAGAGTGAAGTGAGCTGGTGAGGGAGTGAGATGAGATGTGAGCACGTCTTTGTTATAATTTTTGGGTGATTAAGAGTGGGAACGTGGGCTCTAAGTGATCAAGTGGTGCTTCTTCTCTTATTTCTCCATATCCTTTAATATCTCATCCTATTTTCCATCTTTAATTTTATTTATATATCTATAATAATTGAATTAAGTCCATTTCGTACGTTACGAAACACCGAAATCTTAACAATATTAACCAGTTTAGATCGAGGAGCCGTAAATTTGGTTGTTTCTAAAAACATCTTTTTAATAGCACCGGCTTGTTTTCTTATTATGCGTAATCTAAAAATGTGTCTATTTTAAAATCATGTGCGGTGGGAAAAAAAAAACAAGTAACAATATATGTATCAGAGTCTAACATCAAACTTTATTGAAAAGCCGAAAAAAGTAACACATTCACAAAAGATGGAATACTAAAGTACTTATCAAAGTTGTGCTAATTTTGGCGATAGGTAGCAGTCCAAATCATGAAGTGATCATCTAAATCGATTTATCCATATTTTTATTAGCAAAATATATATCATTCAAAGAAAAAAGGACAAATCACAGAGATTCCATACGATAATATTTACTAACACTAACATACAACGACACATAATTTACATTAATACCTTTGTGTTCAATTGTTCTTATTAGGACTTTAGTTTATGTTATTCCAATGACTATTTGAATAATAACAATATTTTAGTTGTAAATCAAAATGCTTTTTATATTTTTTACGGTGCTAGTTTTTTTCTTTTTGGTAAAATCTTATGGTGCTAGTTGGTATTTTATAAATCACCTATTTAAAATGACTCTTAAGAGGATAATTTATCTTACTATTTAAAGCTACAAATTAAAAAAAAAAGGAAGGCATAAATAAAATCTTTTCACTTGTGATGTGTGGAGTTGGGTCATAACTGAGCTGTCCTCTTTCCATTGGTTTGAAGAAGGTTACGATTCTCAGGTCGGGACACGTGGTTAGTTATGTGTGGTGGAAGTGGATGGGGATTTGGTGGAGACTTAAAAAAGACGGTACGAGACTTTCTTAAGGCTCAGACTACTACATTGGTTGTGACACCTAGTTCATTTTCTCTCTCTCTCTTTTTTAGTATGTTTTTTTATTTTTCTAATTATGTTTGATTGTAAGTTCGTTATTTTTTTTCTAAAACCAAAAAGTATAAATCTTATAGCTATGTATCTTAAACAAGAATTAGTAACAAATTTTGATCTTTTGGAGCCTGGAATTTCAGATGTGATCAATTTCAATAAATTTATAGATTGAACAAGTATACAACTATATATTTAAATATAGAAGAAAGGTAGAACGGATGAAATTGAATCCCATAGAAAAGAAGTGGAGATAGTTACATGGGATGATAATGATGGTAATTTTGATTTTTGATTTATAATGTTTTAACGTTTAACATGTAATGTGTTTTCTTAATGGAAATCAAATTTAGGTTATTTTATTATTTTAAATAAAAAAAGCTAGGTACTTATGTATCACTTTTCTGTAACTTAAAGAATAAAACTCGACATTTTAATGTAACTTTTTAATACTTTAGTACATTATTATCAATTTTATCATTTAGATTGTATGTTGTTAGCCCAAGTTCAATTAAACAACAAGAACAACACAAGTCCACTTCAACTTGGGCTAAAGAAGGTAAATAAAACCGATCCAAAACTCTTAACTTCATTTTGAGATCCAAAACTCTTCAGTGTGAAAAGGAGTTGGAAGTCGATCTGGGAGAACCGTTGGAGAGGTTGGATCCGAAGAAAAAACAATATACCGATATGCCTTTTGAACCTTAGTTTATTTTCAAACGAATATTACTTTAATATTTTTCAGTGTATTATTTAACATAACTTAATATTTTCCTCACTATATATATATCTTAAATAGATAATAAAGTTACATTAATGATATTTGACTTTATAAATATGGAAAATTTTTTATTTTATCAAAATTTTAAAATTTTTTTTTCTAGTATTTATGGAAACTGGAAAATAATCAATTTTTCTTTTGTGAAAATAATCATACATAAAATGACAGCCTAATAGTTATATAATTTTTGTGGCATAGAAAAAACTTGGGCTATCCATAACCTACAAATTCAAAAATCAAAACATAATTTTGGTAATGATATTTTTTTGTTTCACGTACCATATTTGGAAACCTTTTAAAAAATTGTTACAGTATAAAAAGAAGTGTGACATGGTCTTTCATTCCGCTGTTGGTTGCCAGGTTTGCTTCTAGGTCGGCTTTCTAATGATTAAATGTTTTAACTTTAATGGAATGAGTATATGTATCGTTTTCTCTTTTAAGGATTTAGATATTTATAATAAATTTATAATAATTACATACCATTAACTATTAGATATAATTAAAAAAATATTTCTGATGCTCTTTTTATTACTTTTTGAGATTATCTTTTACCTTCTTTGATTTGTTATTGCCTCAACTTTAAAATTTTCATTGCAAAACATCATTATTATTGTGTTTATGGTCATTTGATATGAAAGTTTGTTCAAAGTTAACACTCAAGGAAAACTGTTTGTTTGTTTGTTTGTTTGTTTTTTTAATTTAAATTTACTTTAAACTAAATCCATTATGCATATTCAAACAATATAATGTTAACCACATACCAAATATTTTCTATATAACACAACAAAATCTTAAATAAATAATATCAAAAACAATAATTAAATTTACGAAAAAAATATATTGAAAAGTCAATTTTATAACTAAAGTCTCACAAGCACAAATTTTCCAGTTCAAACATAAAATGAACATTGTCTTGTTGCTAAATTCGTCACATGTTTTTTTTTTCAAATCGTCTTCAACTTTAGATTAAGATTGATTGACTTTTATAAATCCCAAGCTCAATTGTGAAGCACAACATATATTTTCATTTCATTCTCTACTTCTATAGTGACATGATAAATATGATATATTCATGTCATTTATTTACACTATCTTTGTCAGAATAGATCTGATTGTATCAAAAGACTAGACAATATTCATATATATGAGGTAGATTCAACATTGAATTGCTACATTTAGTGTCATGTTATTCTAGCAATTTAAACGAACATAAGTATATAAATTATCTTTTAATATCAACTTTTAAAAAATATTCTACAATAGATGATTTCAAAATTTTGATCTTTTAAAATAGTTCATCAAAATTGTACTTTATGTAAGCTTTAGCTATATCTACCATCAATATCATAAATGAAGTACTTTTAAAATACATTTTAATGTATTTCAAAATGAAAGATAAATGTAGAAAGTAGACATTTTTTGCTAGAATTTTTGCAATAAATTATGCGTGATCAGAGATAAAGACTAAATCCAGCTCACCAGAAATAGTAGTTTTCAAAACATCAAAAACCAGTCTCATGAAATAACAGACTCAAAATTAACTAGGCCAAAAGTAATGAGAGTATAAACAGAAATGAACATCTTGTAAAGTGGCACCAAGCAAAGTTCCTTCAAACCTTGCCTTCAAATAGGCAGTCATAAAAATAGTCTTCCGAATAATGATACAACATAAATATGATGAGTGATGTATCCATAACCCTTAACTTTGATAATGATATTTTTAAACTTATTTTTTTTTTTTTTTTTTGAAATCTTTGACGAGATTACTACAAATCAGAATGATGCAACAAAAACGTGATGGGGTGTGTAATCTGCGCGCCTAATGATCAAATGCTCTTGACTTTAATGGAATGAGTATGTATATTGTCTGTGATGAGTTGTTAAAGTTTTCCTGAAACAGAAAATAAATAAAAGCTCAAAGTGCACAACAATCAGTTATAGTACTTTAGGTACATAATCCATAAAAAAAAGAGTCTATAATGATTCTCCAATTGAATATTGTAGTTATAATGCAAGTAATGAAGGCAAATAAAATGTTTAAGAACTTATGATAAAAATGTTGACAAAATCCATGGAGATTCATTGTTTATATATTCAGATTTTCATCCTAAAACTCTGAAATACTTACATTCGATGATTACATCTAAATCATATTCACTCAATAATATTTAGAATCAGCTCTAGGTTTCTAGTGATATAACCTAATCTAATTTATGTCAATGAACTAAATAGTGTACAAACAATGAATTTCTTATATCAGTATTAAATAATAAGTTCATTAACATGCATTAAAAATGGTTCATTTCACTATCTGTATATGGGAAAAAGGGTGAGGAACAAAAAAAAAAAGGATGAGCCATCTACAGGCCCAATGAGTTCACGACGTTTGAAGCCTATATTTTGTTCTGTCGAAAATATAATAAAGTAAAATGCATTTTGGCTTCGCCCGGGTTCGAACCGGAGACCTTCAGTGTGTTAGACTGACGTGATAACCAACTACACCACGAAACCAATTTTGTTAAATGTCAATACATTAACATACTTAACCGTATTTTATTCTGCAAACTCCATATATTTTGCCTTGTGGATTCTCTACTCGTTCTCTCTCTCTCTCTTTAGCAACTACTCAATTCCTCAACAAAAACTTTTGCCTCTCTCTCTCCGGTCACACCATGAGTAAGGGACCGGGACTATTCGCCGACATCGGCAAAAATGCGAAAGGTATACTTCCACCCTCCATTTCCGGTGGTTTTCGATTTCTAGTTGATTTTTGCGGTGTAGTGATTCGCCGGTGCATTGATGTGAACTGTTTGTGTTTCGCGTTATGGAGACGACGAAACTGATGAAATATGGTTTTCCGTAACCTGATTATGTTTCCTTTGTGGTTAGATCTGTTGACGAGAGATTACAGTACCGATCAGAAATTCAGTATTTCCACTCACAGCGTCTCCGGCGTGGTAAGTATTTTTAAAATCCCCGATTTATCGAATCTGCTGAATCATCTTCTTCCTTTGTTTAGATATTTCACAGTTTTGATTTCACATTGATAAGTAGGTATCATTTGGTTTAGCAACAATTACTGTTATAAATACTCTTCTTGTAAAATGTAGATTTCCTTATCTTTCTATGGCGTTCCCTTTATGCAACAAACAAGTAGTGTTATAAAAAACTCTTCTTGTATAATGTTCAAATCAATTTCACGAGTTCTATGAGATTCTTGAGCTACTTAACTCGCGTGTTGATTCACCTGGAAACACTAAAGTGGCTGCATTGCATCCGCTGACCCTTGTTTTGTCCCTTTTCTTCTGCTGTTTCTATAGGCTCTTACTTCCACTGCTTATAAGAAAGGAGTAGTACATACTGCTGATGTTGCTACACAATACAAGTACAGAAACGCTTTGTTCGATGTCAAGATCGACACTGATTCTAATGTAAAGTCTCGTTTCATCCACTCAACAACTTTGTCTTATAAAGAAGTAAAAATCATGTCTTTAACTCTTTTCTTTTCACCTAGGCCAGGTCCTGACAACCATCACACTCACTGATATCCTCCCATCGACAAAATCCATTGCCTCCTTCAAAATGCCTGAGTACAACTCTAGCAAGGTTTTACAATTTAGAATTTTTTTTTACTTTATTATACATATCTATAATGATTTGTTTCAGCCTTCTGTATTCAACTCAACTACGGCTTTTACAGCTCGAGGTGCAATACTTCCATGATCACGCAACAGTTACAGCCACTGCAGCTTTGAAACAAAACCCTCTAATCGATGTAACAGCCACTCTTGGTTCACCAACTATCTCATTCGGTGCAGAAGCTGGATATGACACCACATCTCAAGTTTTCACTAAGTATAACTTTGGAATCAGTATCACAAACCCAGAAAAATGTGCCTCCGTGATACTGTAAGATAAAGAAACGCTCCTTATTAATCAAAAGCTGAGAGCTGTTATCTTTTTTTTTTGTATAATTTGAAAATCTTTTCTTTGGAATTTTCAGGGGAGATAAAGCAGATTCGATCAAAGCTTCTTATCTTCAACACCTAGATGAGTCGAAGAGAAGCGCAGTAGTGGGAGAGATTTTCAGGAAATTCTCAACGAATGAGAACATAATTACTGTTGGTGGATTGTATGCGGTTGATCACTTGACGAGCGTGAAAGCTAAGCTGAACAGTAACGGTAAGCTTGGAGCTCTTCTGCAACATGAGGTCCTCCCGAAATCGATAGTGACAATCTCAAGTGAGATCGATACCAAGACGTTAGAAAAGTTCCCAAGGTTTGGTCTCTCGCTCGCTCTTAAACCTTGATGAGCTACACATACCAATGACCTTTTGGTTTAACAATTGACACTACTGTTTTTCCCTCTCGTATGCCATTGTTGAGGCTTGAGTTTGGATTTTGCTTTTTTCAGTTGAATAATGAACTCGGGAGGTAATCTTCTCTCGGACTAATTCTTCTTCTCGGATTTGTCAATTTTTTTAGGCTTATTTATTGAACACGCTCAATGAAACCATTTTATCATTTTCTTTACGAGTAATTCTCCTTTTATTCGTTTGGATACGAGTGACAATTTTATCACAAATATTTTTTAAAAATTATTTAATAGTATTAAGTTTGTACATGCCCACAAGTGGGGAAAAATTATTAGAATCAATCAATGCCTCCGATAAATAGTAATTTATATTAGATTCGACCGATAAATTACGAATAATCTGGGAACATAAAAGAGGTTTACGTCAACGAAAGAGGTTTTTGGAAGCTGAGAAACAAGTCTACTGGAACAAAATGGATAAACGAAGAGCAAAACATTGGCGAAAAATAGAAGAGTCAAAATGGCTTTCACTTCAGTCGAATATGGTTTTGCAATTCGGAGGCTATAAAGCCTGAAACATTAACCGTTTATATGAAACTCAAAAACACCAAAATAAAAAATGACAATTTATAGAAGATACAGTTAGAAGAAGATACAGTTTGAAGAAGAGACTCAAAGAAATGAAATTCATTAGTTGTTATCGAAATGATTTTCTACTAAGAGTACGACTACTATCAAAGTGAATCATCCACTTCCACAAGCTTGCGGATTAGAGATTCAATGTATATACAGATTTGATTTCAAATAGCGTAATATACATGTCCAATTAAATCACAAAACGATGCTACCATATGAAAATGGAATAGAACTCTTACCCTAAACGACGAAAAATAACTCGTACTATTTCAGCATTTCATGGTGCAAAGTAATTTACTACAACCCATCACTTAAATTACCACAATCAGCGACGTCTCATACTCAGCAAAAAGAACCCACATTAATCTCAACAACAATCAATAACACAAAGCAAACAATCATATAAAACAAAGCATAAATAAAAATAAAGAAAATGGCTTAAAGAGTCAAACTCATTATAGAAATTGAAATCAAAAGATACGTTCACATGTCCGCAACATAAAGAAACACTGATAAACATTCGGAGAAAAGACAAAACTTGAAAACAACAACTTATGATAAAACTAAAAAAGATAAACCTTACGAAAATCTCTTTTAATCAACGTTCTGCATAATATCCTCAGCAGTGAACTTGGTACCCTTGTCCTTATCAGCAGCAGCACGACCATTAGCCTTCCTCTCCAAGAGCGATTTCCTGTCCTTGTCAAGACGAAGCTTCGTTATCACCACTTTCGACGGCTGAACACCCACGTTCACGGTGGTTCCATTCACCTTCTCCCTCGTGATCCTCTCGACGTGAATCACCCACTTGCGACGGTACACCTGAACAACCTTTCCTTCACGTCCTTTGTAGGTACCACGAACGATCTGAACCTCGTCGTCCTTGCGGATCGGCATGGATCTGACGTTGTACTTCTGGCGGAGGTCGGCTGAGAGTGGTGAGCTCATGATGACGCGCCTCTCGCTTGATGAGGCCGTGAAGTGAGCCTTCCTGTTCTTCCTGCGAGAGGAGGTGACTCGTGGGTTGTACTTCATCTTCGCCGCCGGGTTTTGGAGAAACTCTCTCTTAGGGTTTTTTGTTTCTGTGGACGAGGAAGCGATTGTGAGCGTTAAGAAAGCATTTATAATCTGTACACAGAGCTAGGTTTTACTCGAATATTAGGGCTTTGTTTCAAATGGGCTTGGTCTTGGGTTTTTATGAGATTTCCACTCTTGAGAATTTAATAATGAGCCTGTCTCATAAAAATTACACTAGTGGCCCAGAAAGTTGACAAAGAACTAGCGGGAAAAAACAAAACCATAATCGTGCATCTCTCATGTAATAAACTACCATTTAATACGCGCTTGCGCCACTTCTTTCTTTATAAACTTTTTTTAAAAAAAAAAATTCTAAATATATGTAATTTGGTTTTAGTTTTTTATTCTTTAGAAAAAATATATTTAATAATATTTTGGATTTTAAATAATGATACAAAATAGAAATTCCAAGTGACTTTTATCAAACTCAGACCCATATTATAATGAGTTTTCTAATCACTGGTTTAATTTATTTATTAAATGAGTATTTTCTGTCAATTTTATCCAATATTATAAATGTTGTCAAACACTTTTGATATATTAACTCAAGTGACATAAATCATAGATAATATATTTTTATACATTTATATAAATATACTTCTCAAATAATATTAGAAGATTGAAGTTTTAGACCTGCATTTACATATCTATTTGGGTTCAGTTTTTTTGGTTTTTGGTATTTTAGATATAAAATTATAGAAATTGTTCCATAATTATAAAATTCAAGATGGTTTCAGTTTGATTCTTCAAATTTTTGGGTCGGTTCAGATAGTAGAATTGAGAACTGACTAGTAATTTTAAAATAATTTGGGTCTGGTTTAGATTTAGTTTGGTTTTCAAATAATTTGGATAAAATTACCGAATAATTTAGATAATACGGAAAGTTTTGGATAACTTGGATCAATAATATTTATGTAATTTTGGACTCAGATATTTTGATCTAAACATATTAAAGTCTTTTTGGATGTATAAATATAATTTAGATATTTTTGTTATTTTAAACATAAATAGAATTAATATTTTATATTATGCATTATATTTGGGATATCCGTAATACTCACTCGACTCTCAATTTAGTTTTAGTTTGGTCCGGATAACCAAAATTTTTTAATAAAAACTATTTAGATATTATAATTTCTAAGTTGAAAGTGGTATTGGATAATTTTGGTTTGGTTTGATTCCGTATAATTTGTCCTGTTCTAATGGACTAGTTTAATCATGAATATGTAAATCATGAAAATTACATATTACACATATATTGTGGTCCCATAGTTAAAATATTCGTTAATTAGTTAAAAAAACAGCAAAATTTCAATATATATATGCATTCAAAACTCAAAAAAATGAAACTGGTTGAACTCGAACTAGTTCGATTAGAGGTATTCGATAAGCATATATTTGAAATATTGGATTCTTAGATGCCATCGGTTCAATGGAAGAATTGAAAACAAAACGATTCCAAATCAAAATGGGTATCCATCATGTTTTGATTGACTAGTTATGTCATGCAATTTTGAGAAGCTTTGGTTATATCATGCAACTTAGATTTTGTCTGGTGGGAAAAACAAGAAACGAAAACATAATTTTGGCATGCTCTAAATACTATATACATATGTATATAAGTAGAATCCTTGTTAATTTTAATAAAGAAATCAGAAACTTTTTCAAAGAAAAATAGATGCAAACGGATGACTAAGTGAGAATGTATCATGAGAATCGTATTTTGTGTTGAACTAGCCGATTAAACTCTGCTTTACCTACCAACAAAAAAAAAAAAAAAACTTGTGGCACATAATTTCTTCAGTAGAGCCATAACATGTGAATTCAGTTTCTTACACAACAACGGAACAGTCTTAACTAGTTTTAACATGGTAGAGATTGTTTAACCGAAAAATAATAAAAAACAGTTCAATGTTATTACGACAAATATAGTTAGTAAGACAAAACCAATCAAACATCGATCTGGATAGGAGATTAATGCAGTCGTACTATATATACACAAAAATCTATTTTCAATCAAATTTGAAATCTCTTGAGAATTTGAATGTAGAACCAAACACATGTGGACATGGTCCCTCTATACGGAACAGAAGGTTATTGAAGAAAATATGAAAACGCATTTAAAGACTTTTTCACGTATATTATAACGATCACAAAAATTTCATTTATTTCCTCGATTACCACATTTATTGCCAATTCACTGTTTGTTGTTTCCTTCTCTTCTTTACTCTTAAAAACCAAACCGGCGAATTCGAATCTTCTCTAAGATCACACAACTATTTGTTTTCTTTTATCTTCTCTCTCTGTCTCTCTCTCTCTCTCTCTGAAAAAAGAATGAAGCGATGGACAAATTTAGGGTTTGTAGATACGATCTACGAAGAAGAAGATTACGTGGATCACTCTTCTTCTTCTTCTTCTTCTTCTTCTTCTCTGTCTCCTTCTCCTCAACCACGTATCTGTCTCTCTTCTTCTTCAGTGGAGCTTGAATCCAGAGTCCATAAATGGTAATTAATGTTTCTCTAAAATTTTACCAAACTTTACGGTATTTTACTTAAATCAAATTTTCATACAGTCATTTGTTTGCTATGATTATTTTATATATTTTGTTTTTGTTATTCAGGTCATTGATTCATAATTCTAAACCTGATGTGTTGGTACACGTGGGAGGCACAAGGTTCCATCTTCATAAGGTTACATTTTTCAAACTTTTGTTCGCAGTGTTATTGTATTTTTATTTGAACTTTTTAATTGCATATTTTTAATTTTTAAAAAGAAGAAGAAATTACACATTTAATGCAAATTAAGCAAGAAAGGTTTGATTTTATTGTATGTGATGTTTTTATCCCATAGGATCCTCTGTCAAGAAGGAGTGGCTATTTAAAACGCCACCTAACGGGCGTTAACGAATTAACTCTCTCACCGCCGTTAAACATAACGGCTGATACATTCTCGTTAGTAACCACTTTCTGTTACGGCGCTCACATTGAACTAACGCCGTTCAATGTCGTTTCCCTAAGAGTCGCCGTCGAGCTTCTTCTGATGACGGGAGCTGGAGGAAACGACGTCAAAGATAACCTGAGGCACTTAACGGAGTCTTATCTCCGACGAGTCGTCTTCGTCAACGTCGACTACATCAAGATCGTTCTCCGTTCATGCCTCACCTTGCTCCCGGAGTCTGAAACGACGGCATTTTTGGTCGGAAGATGCATCGAAGCTTTGACAGAAGTCGGAGACGGAGAATGCGTCAACGAGTTTCTCGAGCAAGCTGTTATATTCCCCGCCGGAGATTTCCTCCTCGTCGCCGACGCCGTGCAGCAACGATTCCCGCGCCACGATATGCTTTACAGAGTCGTTGATGCTTACGTGAAGGTTATAGAAAGGCTAATATCGTCATTGTGGTTATTTAAAATTTGATTACGTTACGTGTCGTTTCACGATTGGATGTAAAATTTTCGCAGGAGCATGACGGAGAGATAACGGAGGAAGAGAAGGTTCAGATATGTAATTCGATAGACTGCGACAAACTCTCGCCGCCACTACTCCTTCACGCCGTCCAAAACCCAAAAATGCCCCTGAGGTTTATTGTACGAGCGATGCTACTAGAGCAGCTCAACACGCGCCACTCGATCATGGCCGCCACTGACGCCGTCGGGTCCACTGGCGTTCCGGCCGTACATCATGGACACCGAGAGATCTCCGGCGAGGCGAGAGACCCCTCCATGACGCTCGGGTCGCTTCTCCAGCAAGACACTGCGGCCAGGCAAAACTGCCGGTTAAGAGCTGCAATGGATTCCACAAGCTCGAGGATCAAGAGCTTGGAGAAAGAGCTCGACGAGATGAAGAAACTCATATCGAAAGAATCGGAAAAGAAGAAATCAGAACGGATCATGGATTCAAAGTCAAGGAGCGTGATGGACTCTGCTCGGTCCGCGAGTTTCCACTGCGTTCACCAATCGAGTAACATAAACAAGACGCAGAGAGGAGAGAGAGGATCGGTTTCATCACTGAGCACGACTTTCCGACGAGGAGGAACGTCTCCGCCGCCGCAGCTGCAGCAATCGCAGCACCGACGAGAGAAAAGTTTCGGGAAAAGAATGCTTAAGGGAATAAAGAATGCATTCTCTTCATCATCATCATCCAAACAAGGAACCAAGAAAAATGGATATACAGTTGAGGAGATTTATGATGGATTAGAAGATTTCGTCTGGATCAAAGATGATGACAACATTTCTGAAGAACTTCACTCTCACAACATCAAGAACAAATGATCTCTCTATCTCTTACATAAATTTTTCACGATTTCATAATCTTCTTTGACCAAGAGTGATTCTATGTTTCTTCTTCAAATAATGAGATTTCCATTGTTTTACCTCCAAAACTGTTGAGTGGATAGATGGATGGATCTTTAGGATTTCGCAGATCTGCATGTCGAACTTTTGTTTAGCTGCAAATGTATATATGCAGCGAGACTTGTTAAGTTCATTTGTTACTGTACTAACACAAGAATGAATACACCAAAGATAATTTACCTGCAATGCACGTGCAACGGAAGGTAGCCATTTTTCTCCTCGTATTTTCTTCAGTTCCGCGACTCGTTCTTCTTCTTTTTTAGCTTTAGCTTTTGCAGCCGCTTCCTTCGCTTCTAGTCTAGCTGAGGCTTTCTTAGCTGCTTCCACAGCAGCAGATAAAATATCCGAGCCCTCAACAGCAATTGATTTTATTCGTTTCTTAAACTGCAGAGACCATAGAAAAGGAAAGATATAAGCTTTGATAGAGATTCACGATCCGCTAAAAATAGGACAGGACACTGGTTGAAGCGAAAAGGTGTTCAGTGACCTCTTTAGAGCTTCCTTCAACTCCTATATCAGGGCGCAGATTAGGCTTCTTCTTGGGTCCTTGAAGCTCATCTGGTTAACAGGACACAAAGTTTCTTGACGGATTAGCAATAATCAAGAATCAGATCTGAAACTTCGGACAGGGAGTGGTGATGACTAACCTACATGATCAAAGATTATGCCAGTTGAACACCGCTTAAATAGCCGAACTCCACAGTCCTCCTCGGGCTTATCCTCGGGAACATTGACAGGATCTTTCACAAAGTCTAAACTGTTCTCCACCATTTCATTCAAAAGCTTCTTCACCTGTTTTTGAAGCTTGTCTTAATCAGCAACAATAATCCACTTAATGAAGCCATACTAGCAATATCATGAACACTCAAATCCACTCGACTACTGCAACTTTCTGATCAATAGCTCCCATCCACAAGTTTTTGCAGTTAGAACCCAATAGACACGAAACTACTCTCACATTCTATACTCTGAGAAGATAATTAACATTAACCATTGAAACACTTCAACAAAGTCCACTAAATGTAAATTGCGATGGACATAACAATCTTCTCTACGCAAACAAAGTCTAATTGCCATCAAATGAGCTATTAAGTACATGAAACTTCGCATTCGTTAGGCTCTTCAATATAGAAGAAACGTCTAAGTTATTTACTAACCTTGATTTGGGCATGTGTTAGCTTTTTAGGTTTGATTCGAAAATCTCCATCTTCATATGGCTGAGTAGCTGCGGGTTTCGTGGCGGAGGCGCCGTAAACGGTGGTGGTGGCAATTGAATTGATGGCGGCTTTCCACTTGGGATCTTCATCTTCGCTGCTGCTATCTCCTCCACTTTTTTTTCGATCAGTCATTACTACACCGTCGCCGTAAAAGTTTATTTCTTTTTCTCTCTTTCTCCGTCTTACGGCGAACTTCGAACTCTCCGGCTGAAAAACGTCGTCAGGGTTTATTGCGGGTGACCTAATCTTTTACTGGCGCAGTTAAACAATAGATAACCCCTTTTCGGGATTGGGTCGGGTTTTATTTGACCCATAAAATTTAAACACAACTCAAGTAATAATAATGCCAAAGAGACAAGCAGATTTAACCAAATCTGAAATTGGGATTAAAACCGAATCGAAAAAACAAAGTCGATTCAATTTTTTTACCCGAAAATTAGTCAAAACTAATTTGAAAATTGAAGATTCTGCTAAAAATCAAATACAAACCATGTATCATCTAGTTTCTATATTTCATAAACCAGCAAAATTTAATCGAAACCGAACTAAACCGGTACTGGATACTCTTCTTCAAAGAAAAGTAAGAGAACTGTGTCCTGAAGGAAATGTAACAGAACTCATACTATCCTCAAACTGATCTGTTATTAACAAAGGCCTATAAACTCTCTCTCTCTCTCTCTCTCTACCTGTAAACCAAAACAAAGCAGCACCATAACAACAACAACAAAAATAACAATGAGCAGCAGGACAACAGACAAAAGAAAGAAGAAGAAGAAGAAGACGACGACACAGGTGAAAAAGAGTTTGAAGTCTTTTTATTAAGATATCTTCTTCCCTCCTCCTGAAGGCAACCGCCATTGTCTATGCCAATATACAGAAACTCTCGACCACATCGGAAACCCGAAAGTAAACTCAAGAGGTCGATCAGCCGGTCCACCAACTATCAACGGTAACCACAAGTACCTCGAATCACTCAAATCCGCCAGATTCCACCTATCCGCCATAAATATAAACGCACCAGGAACACCAGGTAAAGGTATCACATACGTGCTCTGTGCGAAAAACGTCGTCAACCTAAAAATGTTGTTCCCACCAACACATGGATTCCCCAACGTCTCCCACGGACCCATTATCGACTCAGCGGCATGAGCTAATGCTTCGTTTGGTGCCCAACCCGTGCAACCAGATGTGATCATGTAGTAAGTGTTTTGGTGTTTGAAGATAGCTGGAGCTTCTCTGTGTTGTCCCACCATGATTCTCTTCATCACCGGTTTAACATCGAGGTAATTTTCGGTTAGAGGACCAATGTGTATCACACTGTTGTCCTCTGATGAATATATCAAGTAGGCGGTGTTATCATCGTCTTTAAAAACTGTCATGTCTCTGCTGTCGAATCCGTGTGGCGATTTGCTGTATAAGTAATCGAATGGACCTGTCGGGTTATCGCTAATGGCTACACCCACAGAAGCTTTAGTGTAGTTTGCGTCGTCTATATGCATCCACATCACGTACTTCCTGGTATCTGAATTGTAGATCACTTTAGGTCGCTCGAGAACATTGGATTTGTGTAACTCATGTGTCTCGTCTGTTTCCTCGGCTGCTAATACAACGCCTTCGTTTTTCCATGTCCATAAGTCTTTCGACGAGTAGCATCCAACACCTATTATATCAACCTGAATCAAATCCAATAAACTGTTTTTTATATTCTAATTCTAGACTCCAAGATTGAGACTGTATTGTAAAGAAAGAGAAGGTAGTAACTTACTCGAGCTGGTCCTTTCTTGTGAGAGTGATAAGTTAGCCCATCTTTATATTCACCATACCAATAGTAACTCTTAGAAATTTCATCATACAAAATGCCACCACCGTGTGCTTGAATCGGATTCCCTTCCGTGTCCAACCAAATTTTACCAGGGAAGAAGTAGTGCAATGTATCATTAGCATCCTTGGTCGGACCAAAAGCGGATTTCATGTCGGGAAAGAAAAGATGACGAATCTGAGAATTCTCGTCGAGAAACTCTTCGACTAAAGTGGTTGGTCTTTTCGGTTTTCGTTTAATGGCACGAGGAGAACGCTTCCTAGGAGGAGGCATGTGAATGTTCTCTTCTTCGACTCGTTCGAGCTCACGTACAATCGGATGGTGGATTAGTAACTGAGAAGAAACTTCAAGATCTACACTATATTTTCTGCTGTACAACATGGTTAGATGAATCATGAAAACACATCCCACAACAGTTGCCACTAAAGAAAACGGTGAACAACGCAATAACGTTGGTTTCTTGTTGTGTTTGTTCTTCGCCATCCTCATTTTTTATTTCTTTATTCCGAGATTTTATCTCCACTGTACACAACCTATTCAAATACACCACACCCAAAACAAAAAATACATAAGCATCTAATTAAGCAAAATGTTTTCTTAACCTAAACGAAAGTGGTCTATGACAAATAAAGAAACTGTTTCTAATTAAGCAAAATATATTTGTTTTTGGCCTAATTCAAGCTAATTCCTCTTTTGGGAGATTATATTTTTCTGAACATGTCCTAGAACAGATGTAGGTTCCACATACAGTGTCAAATTCATCAAAATGTAGTTCGTTGGCAGATAATCAAACCGGTTTTAGAGAATCATCCTATTTGAGGAGTTACACTAATCCAATATTCGTCAATTCAGCAAGTTGAGTAGCAAAAAATTAAGCACAATTTCCAACACCAGATCCAAGCAAACAGAAGCTAAACCCTAAAGACCAGTAATTTCGTAGATAACAACAAATTCCTTAACCACAAACAATTAGGAGACAAAAGCAGTCATCGGGATCTTACCTGAAAACCAGCCGGAGCCGAATTTTCCGGCATGTAATAATCCGGGAGATTCTCAATATCTTAGCTTTTTGCCGAAGTACGCAATCAAACACCAAATTTTCGATTTACATTTGGGTCAGATTCTCCGGGGAAGAAGCTCGAACCTTGGAACGTAATTACGGAATAAAAGAATTGGGTCGTGAGGTTTTGGTTAAGAAGGATCTGTCACGGGGACAAAGAGAGTTCTTTGATTATGATTCAGACGTGCGACCCAAAAGGACGAGACCGATAGTTCTTTACTCGTCTGATGAGTTTCTGGTGTTTTTCATTTTTCTTGGGATCTTGCCGGTCTGGTTATTTAACTAATTTATTTTCATTTTAAAGATATGTGTCCCGTTAATATATATTTCTGCATGAGTGTAGCATTCATTAATGCTAATTACATTACATTACACTACCAATTCTTCGAATTAAAGTAGCTTAAAATAGTCAACAAATAATTGACCAATGCAACGTTTTATTTTCTTCTTTATCTTGTTATATTCTAAAAAGTTTCATTTCTTTTTATCAAATTTTTAACTTTCATAGCACGCATTGTTGATCTTTACTACCAGACAAATCAACCAGATGGCTGTCCGAATTACTTGTGGACAAATAGCGTTTTAGTGTGTTTTCTAAATGTTATTTTTTTATTTTTATCAATAGTTGGATAATTATTCATGCAATAAACAAGTGCTTTAGTGGTTCACCAATTCGTTTTTCCTTTTCTTGTCTCTCACTGTTCATTTATTATATTAACAGTTGATGAAGCTAAATAAATAGAGGCTTAATGAAGCCAAAACTTTGATCATTTTTAGCTTTCCATATAGTATATAATTGTAGACCACATAATGAAATATTATTAAATGGTAAGTTTACTTATTCTGACTCGACATAATGTTCAATTTTTCGTTTCATTCAACGGCATTAGTAAATGTAGTTCTGTGTAGAAACACTAGTCAGAGTAGTCCACTTTGAATTTTCTGGAGACAAACAAAAAGATACCAGATGCAGGTAGTAGTAGTACAAACAAATTATAAAGAATTATAGAAATAAATCATAAATTTTAGTAAATTTTCGTAATTTTGTAGAAAATAATAATATGGCCATATGGGTTAATCAGTCGGAAATAAAAAGATTTATAAAAGTAGATTAAAGTGCAAAATAAATTCATTATTGCCTTGTCAATATTGTCTGAGTCAGCCCATTACTAGTGGGTCAATTTAAAAAGCCCAGGATAAAGAGCCCATAAAATGTATTTATTTAGGCTTGGTATAGGACACGTGGAATGCACCTCCCCGACCTCCAGTATCACCGCCAATTAGGATTTGGCGGCACCGGCCAAGACAAAAAGCAAAAACAATGAATAGCACGTGTTTAACACGCGCTTCTTTAACGCGAGTGGTTTAGGTGAATTATCCATTCTTCTTCCGAACATCTGGTGTCTGTCACTGTATCTCCTCTCCTATTGGCCAATCCAAATTTAACTATAAATAAACGAAATTATTTAAAACAGCTCCCCCCCCCCCCATAATGTTCGGTCTATCAACCAAAAAAGCGATAAATGAAACGCTTACAAGATCAGCACCGTTTATTACATGGACCAGAAGAAAATTTAAACGGTCCAGATTTCGTGGCTTTGACTCTTTTTAATTTGCCGTCTCTCTATCAAGAGAGGAAGAAGATCATCAGTAGGCGACGAAGGAAGAGAAGAAAGCTTCTCTTTTTTACCCCCAAAAGAGATCCGTTCCAGAGAACTTTAACAGGAGGATTTAATTTTTGAATCTCTGCTGGAGCTTTGGAGTTCTTCAAGTGGATCATTAATGGGTTTGTGGGAAGCTTTTCTCAATTGGCTTCGTAGGTGAGACAGCCCTCTTTTAATATTTCCTCTTCATCTTCATTCATTTCTGATTATTTTGAAATCTTGAATCGTGTTTACCTGAGTTTCTTTATTCGAATTCAATTCCTACTTCGCCCGAATTTTAAATTTTGTTTCTGTGGTTTTTAACGAAGAAATTGGGATTATTGTCTGTAATTAACATGAGCTCAGCAGTACTGGAATCTTGTCTCATTGTAGTTTGGTCTCTGAAAGCTGATTTTGTCAATGTTCTAATTTTACCATATTCTGACAAAGTTCAAGAATTTGATGTGAACTTGACATCTACTTTCTGGATTTGATTGCCAAGTTTAGGGTTTTAGGTCTGTGTTGACAATTAGGGGAAAACAAGAATCTGTCTTAGATTAATAATGCCAATTTTAGCCATGTGTGAGAGAATTGAGAAACGATCATGATTGGATTTGGTTTTAGCACTCTGTCTGGTTAAGAAATGAGAGCATCTTTCAAATGAGCTATGTCTCTATGCTCTGTTTGGGAACTCGAATAAAAGTTTATGTAGTCACGTGTTTGTTTCGATATGCTATTGTGCAGCCTCTTCTTCAAGCAAGAAATGGAACTTTCTTTGATAGGGCTTCAGAATGCAGGGAAGACATCACTTGTAAATGTTGTCGCAGTAAGTATGCTTCCTGAGAAACCATTATTCCGTTTTTATATTCTCTTAAACAGTCCGTATGATGGTTGTTCAGGATCTAATATATTTTTCTTGTTTAGACTGGTGGATATAGTGAAGACATGATTCCTACGGTAAGCGTTACGCTACATCCTTATTACAATTCATCTTTAAGAAAGCCAGATACCTGCGTTTTGGAATAGGATAAAGAGATTCTTCTTCTCCTTTATTTTATCAGGTCGGGTTTAACATGAGGAAAGTGACAAAAGGAAATGTTACAATCAAACTATGGGATCTTGGTGGTCAACCAAGATTCCGCAGCATGTGGGAACGTTATTGCCGCGCGGTTTCTGCAATCGTGTAAAGGATCTTAAACTCAAGTCTCTATTCTCTTTATATCTCCCACAGTTTTGTTCATGTTGGAGTCCTTTTCCTGCAGGTATGTAGTTGATGCTGCAGATCCTGACAACCTAAGCGTCTCCAAAAGTGAACTCCATGATTTGTTGAGCAAGACGTCGCTTAACGGTATCCCTCTTCTGGTTCTTGGGAACAAGATCGACAAACCTGGAGCTCTGTCTAAAGAAGCCTTAACCGACGAAATGTATAGCTCTTTCTTGAACTAGAAACTCTAAAAAAGCACAAAAGTCCTCTCTTTTTAGCTCTATCTGATCACGTTTTTTGTATACCATTGTGATTGCAGGAGGCTTCAGTCGCTCACAGATAGAGAAGTCTGCTGTTTCATGATATCCTGCAAGAACTCTACCAACATTGATCAGGTCATTGATTGGCTCGTAAAGCATTCAAAATCAAAGAACTAAACTTCACCAAGAACGTATGTTCTCTCTTCTTGATCTTCTTAGTCTTCCTGTCTTGTGTGCTTTGTTGATGATGATGATGGTTGAAGACAACTTTCCGTGTGAAACAAGAGTTTGTCTCTATTTTTCTTGTCTCTACTATTGGTCTTGTCAAGCCTTGTCTCTGTATATTAGATGTTGATTGTATGCTATAATTAAGCATTTGCAATGTTGGATAACACAACAAAAGTGGCTCAATTTTATAAATATCCAAAAAAATATACGGCACTCTTCAAATTTAAAAGTCAAAAGACAGAGAGATAAGCTGTCTCTGATCAAAGGTTCTATTATTTATTTCTCTTCAAACCAGTTTCTAAATGGGTCACGAGAAACCTGAGAAGTTACTACAAAAACAGATAAACAGAACAACGGGAAAAAGTTTTACATAATCTTCTGAGTTAGGACACATTACAAACTGCAGGATGTACAATGTTACTAGCCAAAAAAATACTGCAGCGATTATATAGACTTTGACATTATGTAGCTTCACTATCTGCACAGAAATAAGAAGATACATAATACTTAGTCGATATGGCCTTTTTCATTCGGTTTGTAGAGAACTAACAAATTATTATTTATTTCTTACCAAGTTTGGCTATGTCCTATACTTCAAAGCTTTCATTGCCGCCTTTGCAAAAATCTGGACAGCTTCGGCTTCTGCTTCGGCTTCATCTGCCTCTCTAGCCGCTTCTTCAGCTTCTGCGATAGCGAATTCTGCTTCCGCCACTGCTTTTGCAGCGGCTGCAGCGGCTTCTTGTACCGTCATGCCCATTATCATCAATACTTCTCCATCTACTTGGGATTTAGCAAGATTTGGAACACCACTCTCCTCGGGGTTTGGAGAATTTTCCTTGTTTCCTTCCAAAAAGAGTTGAGAAGTCCTTTGTTGTGCTCTTGCAGCCGCATACGTTGGAGAAATCCTGTATCTGTGCTTTATCTGAGAGACGAGAACAAACGTAAGAAACCATTGTTAACCGAGTCATGAGAACAGCTGATTTTATAAGCAGAATTTTCCGAACAGTGTCTCTTTCTTACCTTAACTATTGTTCCAACATTGATCAAATGCTTAAGTCTTGAAGTCACAAGCCGCCTCATATCCGGTTGCATATTGGAATGCTCCTGAAAAAGTACAGCCACACTAAGTTCTTGATGGTTTGAAATGACGACTCAACCAATAAACATAGAAAGAATGCTTAAGAGTACCTCTGTAAACAGCATGATCGTCTTGACGTCAGGACCCAACGGTTTCTTCAAGGTGGCAATAGCCTCCAATAAAATGTTATCCACACTACAACAAAAGATATTTTAGAGCTCAGAACTATATTCAAGAAACTTAGACTAAGTAACGTACTATAAGCTTCATGATGCAAAAAAAAAAAACATGTTTTCCTCACTCTTTTCAATATTTAAACACTCGTAGGATTGATCAGATAACTCATACATTACAAAAGAAAAAAGTCAAAACCTTGTAAAGAGCCCATTAAAATCTCGTGATGGTGGTTCACCAGAAACTGCAAGAGGAGATGCTGGATCAATCTGTTGTCCTGCATCATCACCATTAGCCAGAGCCACAATGGTAAGAGCTGTAGAGTTATGATCATCCTGGTTAGGAGTCTTTTTAAGAGCAAGCTTAGCCTTCTTCCTAGATCCATATAGAGCTGTTACGCTTATATTTCTCCATTTGTCCTGTCAAGTGTTTCAACCAAAAACAATGTAGGTTTCAATTAGCCGTATCAATCTCTTTAAAGTTCTTGTTTTTATATCTACCTTGAGATCCACATTTGAGCGAGACTTCAAAGCTGAGCCAAACTCAGGATCTGAGAGTATGGTACGCCATTTTCCAGTTCCATGTTTGACTACTCCAGCTTTAAGAGCTCCTTCTTCGTCTGATGTCCACTTCTGCTTTGGGGCTCCCATTCACAACTTTCTTCCGGAAACACGACAACAACAACTTCTAATGTCTCTACTTCTTTTCTCTGTCAACAGATGAAACCATCACAAACAAAAAGAAGACTACTTTAGACTCTTGAAATTGATGCTGAACAAAATGAGAAGTTAGAGAGTATGAAAATCAAACCCCCAAAATTCTTCAATTTAATGAATTAGAGATTCAACAAAAAACAACAGAGACCATCCTAAGCAAAATCAGCACGAGATAAAGATCGAAACATATGCCTGATGAAGCAGAAGCGAAAGAGAGAGGAAACTCTGTAGGGCGACATGGATCGAAATTCTGAATCTAAAATTGTTGCAGAGACAATGGAGAAGATGAAGAAGAAGAAGACGACGATGACAAGGGAGTTAAACGAAGAATATCCATAGAAATGCAAAAAAAAAAAGACCTTTGTTTTCGATTCAGTTTACGCAACAGGACGAATTATCGATTTTTTGGGTGCTTGACTGGAGCCCTTTACTTTCTCCATTTTACAAATTTTGCTTTAAAGCTTGATTTTGTTTTTAACTAATTTTTTTACTGATCTAGGAAAGAGAGTTTCAATGGCAAAACTTATTATTACATATTACCTCAATATGTTACCTCAAGATGTTGCTGTTGGAAAATTCGATTGTTAGAAAACAATTTCTGCTATCTCAACTACCAATGGTTTAGAAAATTTTCGGAAAAATAGACTTTAAACTTTTACTTCTAAGAATCTGCGTCTCATTGATGAAAAGAATTTTCGATTACCTTTTAACTGACGGCGGCTGTCGAAAATTGAAAAACCATAGTTTCTAGGGTTTTTAGATGTTGTGTGTAGTTTTTGTGTTCGGAAACTTTTATTTATAAGACTATCATTAAATTTAATTCCTATATAAATAGGAAAACAATTTTAATTTTTTTATTTATTAATAATGTTTTAATTATTTTTACCGATTACCGAAAGATGCTACCATTGAAAAATTTGATTAATAATAAAACAATTTCTGATATCTCAACTAACTAACGATGCTTTTAAAAAGTCACGAAAAAGTAGATTTTAAACTTTTATTTTTAAGAATGTGTATCGTATTGATGTAAAATTTTTTGCTACTTCAACTGACGGTGGCTCTGAAAATTTGAAAATCATAGTTTCTAGGGTTTTTAGATGTTGTGTGTAGTTTTTGTGTTTGAAGATGCTGCCGTTAAAAAAATATGATTGGTAGAAAACAATTTCTACTATTTCAATTAACGATAGCTTTAAAAAGTAATGAAAAAGTAGACTTTTAAATATTATTTTTAGGACTTTGTGTCTCATTGATCAAATTTGTGTATCAAAAATTGAAAAATCATAGTTTCTATGGATTTAGATGTCGTGTGTAGTTTTTGTATTCATAAATTTTTTTATTTATGAAGTCATCATTAAATATAATTCTTATATAAATAAGAAAATATTTATATTTTTTAATTTTTTTAAAATTTTTTTCACATATTACCTAAAGATGCTGCCGTTGGAAAACCTGATTGTTAGAAAAAAATTATGCTATCTCAATTAAAGATGGCTTTAAAACTCATGAAAAAGTAGACTTCAAATTTTTATTTTAGAAATTTGTGTCTGATTGATGAAAAGAATTTTCTACTATCTCAACTAACAGTTCCTTTCGAAAATTAAAAAAAAATCATAGCTTTTTGGATTTTTAGATGTTGTGTGTAGTTTTTGGTTTCGTAAACTTTTTTATTTATATAATTATTATTAAATGTATTTCTTATATATATAGGAAAATAATTTTAAATTTTTTATTTATTAAAAAATATTTATATTTTTACTGATTATTTAAAGATGCTGCTATTGGAAAATTTGATTGTTATAGAACAATTTATGCTATCTCAACTAATAATGACTTTAAAAAATCACAAATAAATAGACTTTAATATTTTATTTTTAGGAATTTGTCTCATTGATGAAAATAATTTTTTTGCTACCTCAGTTAGCAACGGCTCTCAGAAAATAAAAAAGCAATAGCTTCTAGGGTTTTTAGATGTTATGTGTAGTTTTGAGTTCAAAAACTTTATTATTTATATAGTTATCATTAAATGTAATTTTTATTAAAGAGGAAAATAGTTTAATTTTTTATTTATAAAAAAAAGTTCTAATTTTTTTCATAGATTACGTGAAGAAGCTGCGGTTGGAAAATCTTATTATTAGAAAAATAAAATTATGTTATCTCAACTAAAGATGACTTTAAAAAATCACGAAAAAGTAGACTTAAAAAAATTATTTTAAGAATTTGTGTTTCTTTGATGAAAAAAGTTTTTCTGCTACTTCAACTGATAGTGTCTTTAGAAAATTGATAAACCAAAGTTTCTAGAATTTTTAGATGTTATTTGTAATTTTTGTGTTTAGAAACTATTTTATTTATAGTGTTATCATTAAATCTAATTATTATATAAATAGGAAAATAGTTTAAATTTTTATTAATTTTTTATATAAAAAATTGTTCAAATTCCTCAAGTTGCTGCCGTTGAAAAAATCTGATTGTTTGAAAATAAATTCTACTATATCAACTTTTTTAAAAAATATCACAAAAATAGATTTTAAATTTTTATTTCTAATAATTAGTGTCTCATTGATGAAAATATTTTTTATTACATCAATTGACGGCGGCTCATAATTTCTAGGGTTTTAGATATGTGTGTAGTTTTTGTGTTCGGATTTTTTTTAATTTATAGAGTAATCATTAAATCTAATTCTTATTTAAATAGGAAAAACGTTTTACTGTTTTTATTTATTAAAAATGTTTTAATAATTTAATAAATATTTTTGTGAATATTTTTCACAAAAATATTACTATTTTTCACAAAAATATTACTGTTTTTTCACATATTACTGGAGATACTACCGTTGGAAATTTGATTGTTAGAAAATAATTTATGATATCTTAACTAACAATGACTTTAAGAAATCACAAAAAAGAAAACTATACTTATAATTTTTATTTTTAGGAATCTGTGTCTCATTGATGAATTTTTTTTTACTACCTCAATTGATGGTGGCTCTCAAAAATTAAAAAAATATAGTAATGAAGATTTTTAGATGTTATATGTAGTTTTTGTGTTTGAAAAGTTGATTTATAGAGTTATCATTAAATCTAATTTTTATATAAATAAGAAACTAGTTTTTATTTTTAATATTAAAAAAGTTTAAATTTTTTAAATAATGACTGACTAATAATATAAAAATTAAATTATAATTTGTTTTTTATGATTTGAAAGTTGTAAGAAAGTTTTTGTGGTTTTTCTCTTTGATAAGATTTTAGTGGTTTTGGAGAACTCGCCGAAATCTTTTCGTTGAGTATTTACTCTTTTTAGATACCTTTCCAAATTTGTTAACGGTCTTATCACTTTTAATAGCTGTTAAGTGTTGATTGGTTGATGAATATTTTTATCCAATAGATTTACATGTATGATGCACCCTTATGATTTTTAAACCTTCATAAATCATTTTTGTGTAGCTAATAATGCGAGTTAAAGACCTTAATAGTACGAGTTAATTGTAATTTTCGGAAATGGATATGTAAAGAATTTGTGGAAGCCGTGATTCCCAATTTCCCATGAAAGGAACAGTTGGGTGGTTTATTGGTTTAGATCAATGTTGAAGACATAAAATCAAATATTTTCAATAATATAGGACCGTAAGGATAAATTTATATAAGTTTGATGTTTAAATTGGAAATATTTCGTTGTTTTTGTCCGAAGAGAATTAAAGACGAAGTGAGGTCAAAGAATTTTCGTTTTCGATGCATGTTGGGCATGGCGTTGTTTCTTAATTAGTTAGATCATCATGATCTATTGATAATCTTGCTTGCTTGAAATATGAATTACATGAATTAATAAGGAAGTTGTTCTTCTTCAAGTTCTTACTTTCTTTGGTTAAAGAGAATCCTAGTTACGTGAATTGTGTTTTATGCAAACACGAAATTAAGGTGTTTTATAAACTCTCTTTATAATTATTTTTTCCCCATGATTTTCATATGAGTAGTAACTAAATGTCAAAAGTGTATAACGTTACTATATATATGTGGCTAATTGGCTATGTCATCGACTTGGATTTCAAATCAGATTCTTCAGTCATTCTTCTTACATTTGATGAGAATCAGGAGACAAGAAAACGAGTTGCTTATTTTGTTTTCTCTACTGAAAAGTGACAGCTCAGTTTTAAGAATATAAAAGATAGACATGAACTCATATATAATCAGTTAATAGTAAAATTCCAATGCATAGCCAAATATAAAAAACAGAAACAAACTCAAGACGTGAACGCACGTACACACATAGCCAGAAGAAGATGTCTAAATGTTTGATAAAACACGTCTTTTTTTATAACAATTATATTTGTTTTGATAAAATACAATGGCATCCCCAAGAAGGTCATCGGCGAATATTATGTCATTCTTCCAATCAAAAGCAAGCTTCCAAGAGAAAGCAACAGCAGAGCATAGCCACACTGTAATACAAACACAAATATAATATAAGTAACATTCATAAGCAAGCATATGGACTTTAGATGGTTGCACTAGACGAGCGAATTAGTTCGTTTACGAACTGGACCGTTCTATTTTTTCATAAAAACGGTCCACGTTTATGACCAAAGTTTATGCATGGTGAACAAAAACTGGTAGTATCGACGAGTTATCCGCTCCTTTGGTTGCAACCATTCAAGCCCATATTATATATAAAGCAAAAAGAGAGATTGAGATTGGGTCAACGCACCATCCTTCGACAAATCCTGATTCCTTTTCTTTCTTCTTCTTTTGCGGAGCCTGGCCATAATGTGGTGGCGGCGGACCCTGATAAGGATATTGCGGCGGAGGATACCCTTGTGGATATTGCGGCGGAGGATACCCTTGTGCTGGATATGCCTGACCGTATCCTTGCGGTGGTGGAGGATAACCTGCCGGAGGATATCCCGGTGGTGGATATCCTTCCTTTGGAGGATACCCTATATATATATATAACAACCATAAATCAAAATTCACGACAAAAAAAAAAATATATATATATATATATATAAAAATAGAGAATTGAAACAAAATTGGGAATTACCTTGAGGAGGAGGAGCAACAACGGGATGTTGTTTATCTTGATACATCTTCTCTGCTATGCTCTTATCTGAGGTTTTTTACCTTCTTTATATCGTAATCTCTGCTTATCTTCGCTGTGAATTGGAATTAAAATAGGATAATTGATGATAATAGAGGAGGTTTAGAAGACAAAAGACATGTTCTCTCATGGACCAATCTTAGATCTTATAGATTAACTATAATTTAAAACTAAATACATATTACAAGTGAGAGGACAACCAACTCACTTTGTGGAATCATTCAAAATAAAATGCAACCAAAAAGATGACTTTTTCCATCGTCATACATCATCTTCCATTATTCAAGTTGGTATTAATCTATATTGTGCTTCACATAAAAATTATAATCTTTATTGGTCAAGATCATTTTTTTGCCAAAGGCATCTTGTATTTTTGAATTGAAATCTCCCATTTAAAAATGTATTACCTTAATACATACCCTGAAAAATCAGCATTGAGAAATTACTTTTTTAAAACAAAACTGAGATATATCTTGTTGATTTTACGATCCAGCTATAAATGACAAATTTTCCAACAAGAAATATACTTGTTACTTTGTACACAAGCAACCCAAGAAGAACAAATAAGGGTTGTTACTTGTTACAAGAGTCGTACCCTACAAAGTTATAATTAAGAGTCTCACTCTCCTACGTACTGGTTGAAGAAAGCTTCACTCGCTGCTAGCTTTTCAGAACCATAGGAACCATCTCCAGCGCTTAACCGTATCAGTGAATTCTCTGGAAGATTCCTTTATCGGATTGGAGAAGCACGAAAATGAAATTGGAGCTTCGGACAAAGACTGATGAGTTACTCATCGATGTTGTATGAACAATTGAAAGAAGTAATATGCGAGAGAGCTTAAACAAACAACGGCCGAGATTCGGTTCGATTGTTGACATGAGTCATGAAACAAAAGTCCTCTCTTCCTTTGCGTATTTCTGATTGGAACATGAATCTCTCTTTTTCGCGAAGATGTCCAAACCGGTTTCAGAATTCGACCACGACATTGCATGCTTGACCAATCAGGTTTTAGCCTTTGATAAAATGTAACCAATCGCTGACTGTTAAACCTTTTCGAGTTTATTGGTTAGATAGTGGATATAATTCTTAACAAGGCCCATTTGAAATGAAGCAGGCCCTGTCCCAAAGCCAATAGAAAAATAAATGACTTGAATAAATCAAAATGGCAGACAAAAACCATGTCGACCAACAGAGACAAAGATTGATTTACTATGCTCACTACTCACTAGTTTCTTCTTCTGTCAAAACAAGCTTATTGGGAAATCGGCCACTTCCTATTTCAACATACCTGCATTCATGTTTACCGCAACTCTAAACAAAGAGTAAAAACACATATTAACCATAATTCTGAGAGTCAAATGATGTTGATTTAGTACAACACATATTAGCCACGCCACTATCATCAAATAGTTGACTAATAGATCTACGGTTAGTATATGTTTTTACTGAATTTTTTAGAATAGAAATATGAAATTTTTAAAAATACAAAGTATATGCAAATTTTTGCACAGATCATAAATATATATTCAGACCGGAACCGTAATAGATAGAAATTAACAGATCTTCCTAAGTTGACAAACATAACTCACAAATATGTTCCAAACAAACATTTCGAAAATATAACAATCTTTTTTAAAAAAACAAAACCTCTTAGGTAACAATAGATGTAAAAATCTTCACTGAATCACATATTTGTTAGTAGGTATCGGAATATTTTGCGTATTATTTGAGAAAGGTAACCTCCATGACCAAAGTATTTTTCGTTTCTTATTCTGATATATTCAAAATAAAATAAACATATGTATAAAACAAACTAATAAATATTGCACTAGATCTCTCAGTCGAAAATACAAACCTCGTCATATTAACTCTAAAATAGTCAGTTTAGTTGAAATTGTACTTTTTACTAAGAAGTAAACTTTTTTTGCAACGTCATTTACTATGTCGAAAAATGATTGGTTGGTCAATTAATATTTTCTTTTTCTTTTTCTAATTAAATGTTAGAACTATTTCTAGAAATTACATTAGGAACTTTGTAGTCATCTAGAGAAATTTAATAAATCCAAAAGCAATCTATGAGCTATAAGAATCAATTTCAGTCAAAGGACATGGAACATAAAAACTAAATATTCCAATAGAGATGGTGTACATTGATGCAGTGCTTCCTGGATAATTAACTAGAGCTTTTGGATTTTTTATTTTTAAGTTCATTTGTCGTAAAAAAAATAAAAATTAAATAACTATCTCTGTTACTGTCATGGTGTTTTCTCACTGACGTTTCCGTGTTTTAACTTTTAACTGAAAGTAAAAACTGTTGCTAACTACTTCCAATATGTAATGTAAAATATTTTGTGAACAACGAAATCACTTTAGAGCTTTGTTTATATACATCACACTGAAAATTGCGGTTTACGCTAATATTTCGAGATTTCGAAATTAGCAACATTGCAACAAAACGGTAAACGCAATAGCTTCTAATATGTCAGATGATCTGTTTCTTTGGTCAATGATCTTTCTGTTACTTGTAAAAACTTTCAGCATTTACCATAATCAAGAAAAGAGTCTTCTTCTTCAAACTCATCATCACAAGAAACCTCCTCGTCGATTCGTCCCATCACAGCAACACATCTATAATTCCTCCGCCGATCCAACGGCAACGATTGCCTCGTCGCCGTCGTAAGCTGTCTGCTACCTGTCTGACACCCTTGATCACATGCCACCGACGACAAGGTAAAGCTCCGGGGAAGGGTGGTGCTAGGTGGATCGCAGACTTGGAAGTTCCCGGAAAGCTGACCAAAACCAGAGGATCCGCCGCCGGTAAGGATTCCGGCACCGGAGCAGGACGTAATGATACGTATGTAGACGTCACGTGCCATGATCAAAAAACGGAAAGGAGCCTTCACCAACCATACAAACCTGTTTTCTTTCTCTATGCTTCTTTCTTTCATTATTGGATTTTCAAGAATCGAGATTCATATATTTATATATCTAAACCTTATATTATATAGGGTTATATGACGAAGAAAAGCTCAAAGATTTCAAAACAGTTAGACATGATCAAAGAGAAGATAAAGTCCACGATGAATTATATAAATGGATTTCTAACAACAAAATTATAAATGTTATATATTGTAAATGTGTCAGGTTGGATGATTTAATACTTTTTTATATAACTAGATGTTTAAATTTATTATGGTGTTGTTGAAAACTCAATTCTAATCTATCTCATAACATATGGACATCAATTTCAATTAATATAAAGGATGTTGCTTAGTACTTGAGAGTCATATGGCTTCATTTTACCTACGCTTTGAACTCAAAGCTAGTCATTGCCTAGTGTGATAGCTCGGCCCATATAAGCCCAATATGGATAACTGAATCCCATTGTTTGAGAACTCACGGTATGGGTTATTAAACCGGTTGATATAAATTTATTTCGAATCCTTTTTTCATGTGAGCAGATTATAATACAGTATAGTGTTTGGGTGACAGCTCAGAAAATGAAACGTATAAACCAAGTTTATTTCTGAAACACAAGTTGCTCTGATTGGGATTTGGGACCTCGAACAATCTCAAACTACTCAGATGTTTGTACATATTCTTAACTAAGCTAAAATAAAACAATATCGTAAAAACATATGTATTCCATATATATGTATTCAAAACTAAAACTTCAAATTCCAAGTAAGTTCTTAATGTACATTTAAATCCTAAATTTTAGGTTTCGAAAAGCTTGGAGGTCATCAACAAAAGCTTTTGCCTTTTGGTATCAGCAAAATTGAATCCATAAGTCTATAATTTACAAAATATAGGTGCAGCATGCTGCATGTGTATATGTACATACTGTAGAGACATAGATTTAGGGGTTAGAGCGTCACGTGACAATCCTAAATTGCTAAAGAATCAAAGATGATAAAATAATAGAATACGCAATATGCAGTATATACCTTTTTCGATTACTTCGTACTTCTACTTTTGCATTTTGTTCACAATTATTTCACACTTCTTAAAGGCTATAATATACTTAGCTAAAATGCTAAAGATAAACACATGCGTAAATAATAAATCGTAGAATAAAAATGTCATAATGATTAACAACAATTTGACAAAAAAAAAACTATTTAATGCTGGTTGTCATTTAATATTGCATAATCAAGCACATCACAGATTTAAAACTTGATTTCATAGAAATATGCGAGTGAAAACCTGTGGAAACTCATAAACATTATGATATGCAAAATTACCACTTACAACCATAGCAATCTTAGTTTCTTTTTATTTATAAAAAATGTTTAATGTCAATGTTAATTTCGTAGTTTTCTTTTTGGGAAAAATCCTATTTTATTTTAGATTATTACCCAAATAACATTTGATAGACCTTACAATATAAATTTATCAACATGTGTTAGAAATGAATTTTTTCCTCTCAGAGGACAATATAAATTAAAACACTTCAAAGTATAAAACATTATGAAAGAACATTTATGTATGAAGCGATACCTAACCATGTTACTTGCTAGTAGGCATCCATATATAGAGATAACTATTTGGCTGTCATAGCTTCTGGATGACATTTCGTTAACTAAAATCTTCAAAATAAAAGATGTGCTAAAAAAAAGGATCTTCATCAAAAACTCTATAACATAGCGTTAAAGTACTTATATTTATACTGAAACTGAAAATATATATTTACTAATCTTCTTAACGCTTTAAAATCTATAATTAGTATAATATTTACTACAATCATACAATTCCAAATATCACGAATTATTATACTCTTTTTCAAATTGGTGTATCCATATTTGACATTTCCAATTTGCAAATCATTTTATAAAAAAAGGTCTGTTACATTCCGCCTAAGTAAAAATATATGCAGTTTGATTTTTGAAGTTTACAAAGGTTAAACTTATTATTTTCTTATCGATATTCTCCCACATGGAAATTCAATATATCTCCATATGTTTAGTACAATCATGTTGCACTAAATTATGAGCTATGTTTATACTTCTTTGCTGTCATAAAACAATGCTATTTCTTTAGCTTTATTGTAAACCCAAAAATCTTTATTTTTTCTGCTTTCAGAAACTCACACTTTTGTTTCACCAACTCTTTGGGACTGTTCGTGATGTAAGCATGACCGACCATAGTCATCGCCCGGACACTGGACAAAACGACCAGCCGGATGAAGATGCGGACGAGGGACTTGTGCAGCTGGACTACGACATGGAGGTTGGCCCGGGGCGTGGCCAACATGACAAGCCGTCAGCACATGACCCGCCTACGTCCATGACTTCAACACCAAGGCATGTTCCAGCTGAAGCATCGACCAAGGATGGAACAAGGAGGATGACCCGGTCACCAACCTCAACCACGACCAAGGCATCAGGACATGACCCAACCCCGCCTTCACCTAATGATTCAACCAGCCTTGTCCCGGACCCATGGACTATCCCACTCGGTCCCATGACCCGCGCTCGGACCAAGGCTCTACAACAAACCATTGGGTTATTTCTGACCCATTCTTTGTTTAATAATGTATAAGTCCATTGATTTGGTTCATGGGCTTATGAGTTTGGGATTAGGGGCTCATTTGGTTCCCTTTTCCCATGTGAGGTTTTTCCCATTGGGTTTTTCTCACATGGGTTTTTGATGGGGCCTGATGGACTCTTAAAATGATCAAGCCCATAAGTTTATGAACTTACAATCCTTGGCATGACCCGGCCCATCTCCTTGTAAACGTGTGGCTCCTTGCATTTGTGAAGTCTTAGGTTGACTGCTTGGTTTTCTGTGCCAAGCATGCACAACCTTTGACCATGCATTTCGAAATTTTGGTGTGTATAAGTGTAATGCCGTGGCCATTCATCTCCTTAATCGATTTTGTACTTTGAAACTTTGTTCTTGATAGACAAGTTAATTCAAATTCGGTTCATCTCTTGCAAATCTCCTAGTGTGTAATATCTAGTGTGTTTTTGCAAATCCTTGTTTAGATTTGGTGTGTCATATCCAAATCTGGCAAGTTTGATATCTCAAAGTTCATCATCCTTTGAGAGGATATCAATTCGATCCATTGAGTTCTCGTTCATTGTCCTTGCCAAACCGTTCCATATTCCTTCACTCTCATCTATTTCTGACTTGAAACCGCTTGCAACCTTCCCAAATTCCTTCCCTTGCAAACCGATCCATATAACCAGAACCGCCCCTTATTGTCCATTGGAGCCGTGGCTTAACCTCCACTCCTTGTCTCTTTCCTTCCGCGCCTGACTTACCTGTTGGAGATCTTGGGTTCGTGTGTTCCTCCTCACTAGGACCACGTCAAGTGGTATCAGAGCATCCATCAGGTTGAGTCTTTCCTTAACCTTCACGATTTTTGTGTTATTTCATCATACATCTCTTGAACTTCACTTGTGTCCATTCATATTTCATTAGACCGTGTGAGATCTATTATTTTTGTGATCTTCCCTTGAACATTTGACTTGTTCAGTTGTTTCAATGGCAGGTGAGGAGTCAGAATCTGATGGGGAGTCCTCTCACACACGACTACTAGATGAACTTACTCAGCGGATGCACAACATGATGGAAGAGCGCTTTGTATCCATGCAGGCTGGGCTGAGAGATAGCTTGCGAGATGATATCAGGCAGATCCTTCCAGAGCCAAGGACAGACAGAAGGCGTGCCTTGTTCCAGGAGCCGGGTCTACCACAACCTGATCCACCTCCTAGAGCATCCACCCATCATTCCGGTTCACAAAGACAGCACATCAGGACGCCTGGCCTAAGGGAAGAGGTGTCTTCTATTAGGAATCCGGCTGACCAAAGCTTCCTTGGGGATGAGGCGGATGCACACTTCTACCCTAGTGACTATTCAGGGCACAGCCTAAGGAGATCTAGGCGCATGCGTGAGCCTAGACTACCACCCCTTCAAGACAGCGTCAATAACTTGAAGCTGAAGATACCAGCCTTCCATGGGAAGAATGATCCCACTGTCTTCCTTGAATGGGAGCAGAAGATGGAGCTAGTTTTCAACTGCCAATACTTCTCTGAACTTAACAAAGTAAATGTGGCAGTGACTGAATTTTATGACTATGCTCTTAGCTGGTGGGACCAGACGGTGATCTCCAGGAGACGCAATGGGGAGCCGCCTATTGACAATTGGCGGGAGCTTAAGATGGTCATGAGAAGACGTTTTGTTCCTTCCCATTTCCACCGTGATCTACACTTGAGGTTGAGGCAGCTAACCCAGGGCAGCCGTGGAGTAGAAGAGTATTTCCAGGAGATGGAAACCTTGTTGATCAGGGCAGGCGTGACTGAGGACCGTGAGGCTACTATGTCCCGGTTCTTGGGCGGCCTCAACAGGGACATCCAGGACCGCCTGGAACTTCAGCATTATGTGGAGCTTGAGGAGCTCCTACATAAGGCCATCTTGATTGAGCAACAGCTTAAGAGGAGAGTCACTAACCGTTCCCCTTATAATGCAGGTGCTTATGGCAGCAAAACCGGTTTGGGACGGGACTTCAAACACACTAGATATGGGGAGCCAAAGGCGGTTCCAACCAGACCCGAGTCATCTACACCTCACTCCAAATGGGACAAGGGCAAGGCACTTGAAAAGCCCACGCGTGCCAGGGACGTTAGGTGCTTTAAGTGCCAGGGACTTGGCCATTATGCCAACGAGTGTGTTAACAAGAAAGTGATGGTCCTTTTGGAGAGTGGAGACGTCCAAACCGAGGATGAGGCGGATGATCAGGAGCCGGCTAGTGACCTATATGATAATGAGGTGGAAGAGCCGCCAGTTCAGGGACAGTTGTTGGTCACTAGATGTGCCCTAAGTGTCCAGACCAAGACCAAGGAGCCTGATCAAAGAGAAAACCTATTCCATTCCCGATGCCTTGTTAAAGGAAAGGTATGTAGTATGATTATAGACGGTGGGAGCTGTACTAATGTTGCTAGTGAGTCTATGGTCAGGAAACTAGGGCTTGAGGAGCTGCCCCACCCAAAGCCATACCCACTCCAATGGCTGAATGACTCAGGCGAATTGAAGGTGACTCACCAAGTTAAGGTACCGGTTGAGATAGGCACATACAAGGATGAGATCATGTGCGACATTCTACCTATGGAGGCAAGCCATATCCTTCTAGGGAGACCATGGCAGTCTGACAGGAAGGTGACCCATGATGGCTACACCAACCGCCACCATTTCATCTTCCAAGGCCGTAAGACCACCTTGGTACCAATGACCCCACACGAGGTATATCTTGATCAATTACACCTACAGAAGCAAAAGAAAGAAGTTAGTAAGAATAAGGAACCTAAGTCTAAAACAAACTTCTATATTAAGGCTAGTGAGGTTAAAAGGAGCCTTAGTCTTAAGGTGCCAGTACTTATGCTTGTATACAAGGGGCATGCCCTTGTGACTACTAACTCTGAGCCGGTCGTCCCGAGCATCCTTAGTGATCTTTTGCAGGGCTTTCAGGATGTATTTCCAGAAGAGTGTCCAGATGGGTTACCACCCATTCGTGGGATAGAACACCAAATAGACTTGGTGCCAGGAGCTTCCCTACCAAACCGGCCCGCTTATAGAACCAACCCCGTGGAGACCAAAGAGCTACAACGGCAGGTTGATGAGCTCATGGCCAAGGGCCATATCCGTGAGAGCATGAGCCCGTGTGCTGTGCCAGTCCTTCTAGTCCCTAAAAAGGATGGGACTTGGCGGATGTGTGTAGATTGTAGGGCAATTAATAATATTACGGTTAAGTATAGGCATCCCATTCCTAGGTTAGATGATATGTTAGATGAGCTTCATGGTTCTAAGGTATTTTCTAAGATAGATCTTAGAAGTGGGTATCATCAGATTAGGATGAAGGAAGGGGATGAGTGGAAAACCGCATTTAAGACTAAACATGGATTATATGAGTGGTTAGTCATGCCCTTTGGTCTAACCAATGCCCCTAGTACCTTTATGAGGCTTATGAATCATGTGCTTAGGGAGTTTATAGGACATTTTGTGGTAGTATATTTTGATGACATTTTAGTATATAGTAAAACTTTGGAAGAGCATGTGCATCATCTCAGGCTTGTATTAGATGTGCTTAGGAAAGAGAGACTATATGCTAACATGAAGAAATGCACCTTTGGATCAGATAACATTGTCTTTTTAGGATTTGTTGTAAGTGCTGCAGGAGTACAGGTTGATGATGAGAAGGTCCGCGCCATTAGGGATTGGCCTAGCCCAAAAACCGTGGGGGAAGTTCGTAGCTTCCATGGGTTGGCCGGGTTTTACAGACGCTTTGTCAAGAACTTTAGCACCATAGCAGCACCCCTGACTGAAGTAATCAAGAAAGATGTGGGATTCAGATGGGGAAAGGAGCAGGAGGAGGCATTCCAGCTTCTTAAGGACAAGCTCACTAATGCGCCTTTGTTGGCTTTGCCTAACTTTTCTAACACCTTTGAGATTGAATGTGATGCATCAGGTGTTGGAATAGGAGCTGTTCTGATGCAGGACCGCAAGCCCATTGCATATTTCAGTGAGAAGCTTGGAGGCGCTACCTTGAATTACCCCACATATGATAAGGAACTCTATGCTTTGGTTCGGTCATTACAAACGTGGCAACATTATTTGTGGCCCAAGGAGTTTGTGATCCACACGGACCATGAATCACTCAAGCATTTGAGAAGTCAACACAAGCTCAATAAACGCCATGCCAAGTGGATGGAGTTCATAGAAACCTTCCCTTATGTCATTAAATACAAACAAGGCAAGGAGAATGTGGTAGCTGATGCCTTGTCCCGCAGGTATGCACTTTTATCTACCTTGGAAGTTAAAATCATGGGTTTTGAGCATATGAAGGAATTGTACTTGTCTGACCCAGACTATGGAGAAATCTATAAGTCTTGCCTTAAGAATCCTACAGGTCGCTTCCATATCCAGGACGGTTACTTGCTTTATGAGAACCGGTTGTGTGTGCCTTCATGCTCCATGAGGGAGTTGTTTGTCCGTGAAGCCCACGCTGGTGGACTCATGGGACACTTTGGAGTGTCCAAGACATTGGCTGTAATGCGTGAGCATTTCTATTGGCCACACATGAGAAAGGACGTGGAGAGAGTGTGCAACCGATGTGTTAGGTGTAAACAGGCTAAGTCCACGACTCAGCCCAACGGTTTGTATCACCCTTTACCCATTCCAGAACACCCTTGGGTTGATTTGTCCATGGACTTTATTCTAGGATTGCCTAGAACTCGTAGTGGTAAGGATAGCATATTTGTAGTTGTGGATAGGTTTTCTAAGATGTCTCATTTCATTGCATGTAGGAAGACTGATGATGCATCTCATGTAGCAGATTTGTTCTTTAAGGAGGTAGTGAGATTGCATGGCATGCCTAGGACTATAGTGTCTGATAGAGACACCAAATTTCTAAGTCATTTCTGGCGCACCTTATGGTCTAGGTTAGGTACTAAGTTATGTTTTTCTACTACATGCCATCCTGAGAGTGACGGTCAAACTGAAGTAGTTAATAGGACCTTAGGATCACTCTTGCGTGCCTTTGTTGGGAAAAACCTTAGGACTTGGGAAGACCATCTTCCACATGTAGAATTTGCATATAATCACTCGGTTCATTCAGCATCTAAGCATTCACCTTTTTATATTGTTTATGGCTTTAGTCCACTCTCACCTTTGGATCTAATGCCTTTACCTTTGAGTGAGTGTGCTAGCCCTGATGGGGAACAGAAGGCTCGTTTGATTAAGCAGATTCATGAGCAGGCTCGAGCCAACATTGAGGCCAAAACCAAGAAATATGGCCAAGCGGTTGATAGGCATAGAAAGAAGCTTACCTTTAAGCCAGGAGACCAGGTTTGGATCTACCTACGCAAGGACCGGTTCCCTGAAGAAAGACGGTCCAAGCTAATGCCTAGGGTGGATGGCCCATTCACTATTGTCAAGCGCATCAATGACAACGCCTACCGGCTTGACTTGCAAGGTAAGTATAATGTGAGTCCTAGCTTCAATATTACTGATCTTATTCCTTTTTGTGCAGATGGTCCGGATTTGGGGTCAAATCCTCTTCAAGAGGGAGGGGATGATGTAAGCATGACCGACCATAGTCATCGCCCGGACACTGGACAAAACGACCAGCCGGATGAAGATGCGGACGAGGGACTTGTGCAGCTGGACTACGACATGGAGGTTGGCCCGGGGCGTGGCCAACATGACAAGCCGTCAGCACATGACCCGCCTACGTCCATGACTTCAACACCAAGGCATGTTCCAGCTGAAGCATCGACCAAGGATGGAACAAGGAGGATGACCCGGTCACCAACCTCAACCACGACCAAGGCATCAGGACATGACCCAACCCCGCCTTCACCTAATGATTCAACCAGCCTTGTCCCGGACCCATGGACTATCCCACTCGGTCCCATGACCCGCGCTCGGACCAAGGCTCTACAACAAACCATTGGGTTATTTCTGACCCATTCTTTGTTTAATAATGTATAAGTCCATTGATTTGGTTCATGGGCTTATGAGTTTGGGATTAGGGGCTCATTTGGTTCCCTTTTCCCATGTGAGGTTTTTCCCATTGGGTTTTTCTCACATGGGTTTTTGATGGGGCCTGATGGACTCTTAAAATGATCAAGCCCATAAGTTTATGAACTTACAATCCTTGGCATGACCCGGCCCATCTCCTTGTAAACGTGTGGCTCCTTGCATTTGTGAAGTCTTAGGTTGACTGCTTGGTTTTCTGTGCCAAGCATGCACAACCTTTGACCATGCATTTCGAAATTTTGGTGTGTATAAGTGTAATGCCGTGGCCATTCATCTCCTTAATCGATTTTGTACTTTGAAACTTTGTTCTTGATAGACAAGTTAATTCAAATTCGGTTCATCTCTTGCAAATCTCCTAGTGTGTAATATCTAGTGTGTTTTTGCAAATCCTTGTTTAGATTTGGTGTGTCATATCCAAATCTGGCAAGTTTGATATCTCAAAGTTCATCATCCTTTGAGAGGATATCAATTCGATCCATTGAGTTCTCGTTCATTGTCCTTGCCAAACCGTTCCATATTCCTTCACTCTCATCTATTTCTGACTTGAAACCGCTTGCAACCTTCCCAAATTCCTTCCCTTGCAAACCGATCCATATAACCAGAACCGCCCCTTATTGTCCATTGGAGCCGTGGCTTAACCTCCACTCCTTGTCTCTTTCCTTCCGCGCCTGACTTACCTGTTGGAGATCTTGGGTTCGTGTGTTCCTCCTCACTAGGACCACGTCAGTTCGTTTATCAGTCGATGCGACTGCAACTAGCGACTGTTTGTTTATTAGTCGCAGAACCTGAAACCAGCGACCTGCGACCAGTCGTTGGTCGCAGGTTTTGAATGATGTTTCAGTCGTTTGTTTTTCCTGCGACCAGCGACCAGCAACTGTGACTAAAATTAATAACTAAAAGCCAGCGACTATCAAACGAACAACACTGCGGCTGCAACCAGCGACTGCGACCAGCGACTGTCAAACGAACATCATAACAGTCGCAGGTCACAGTCGTTGGTTGCTGATCGCAGTCACAAGTCGCAGCGACTAGTAAACTAACATGATCTTTCTCCTCTCTCTCTTTATTTCATTGATCACTGGTTTAGTTGCCGTGAAAGCTAACTTTTCCCCGTTCCCCTTAAGAAGAGGTTAGTTAGGAACGGGATGGGCAACTTTAGCCGATGCTTGCGTTTACATACAAAAGTCTTGCCATTCAGCTCGACAATTAATATATAGAACATATCACTCCCATCATTTCTCAAAAAGCGAAGGCCAAGCTATATAGGTCATGTGACCAGAACCGATTTGGCGGCTGACTAGGCTAACTCCAGTCATCAATTTGTAATTCATTTCTTCACCACTTTGGACCATGTCTTCTGAACAGAGTCAAAATACAAACTACAACAAAGTAGAAATGGAATAGCCACTATAGAAGCTAGAACTTGCTGACTTTAGATAACAAAATATCATCATAACCGCTTCTATATGTAAGTCACACTGAACTGATCGAATTTATCCATCAAAATACCCATCATACCAAACAAAAGCAGTAAAATAACTCGACCATGATGATGCCTATGTAGACATGATCTTGTTAAGATGTGCTTCACATCTACAACCTATCATTTTCCCCATTTGAGTGTTCCTCAAGTTATCATGTGCTATTTTTAAACATCTTCTCAGTTTCTTCTTGTATATCAACATTCCAATTGGGAACTAACAAAATTGCATTTTGTACTAATAAATGTGGTGGGTTAAAATGTTTTTTTTCTAAAAAATTTAAGAATTTTCTATAGTTCACTTAAAACATAATTTATAATAGAATAAGGGTGGACAAATTTTAAATCCAAATCCGACCTGAAGTATGTGGTTTGGATCACATATATATTCTTAAACAATTGAACGAGTTTTGAGTTAGAAAATATTAGATATGTGAATCAGATATCTGAAATATATTTGAAAAATTCTAATTTAAAAAATATTTTCTTAGCTTTATTTCTTTTCTTAGTTAGCTAGTTAATAATTTTGTTGGTTTTGTGCTTTGGTGATAGCAAATTTATAAATTTGTCATGTTATGTGTTTTATTACATTTTTATATGATATTTGATAATAGTCTGATTGAAATCATGTTTTTGGAATTTGGTTTGATTTTTGGATATTTTAATAAGCTTAATCTCGAACAAAATTACTTAAAAAATAGGATATTCATTAAATACTTTTGATTTTAGGAATAATTTTAAAATAATCGAATATGAAGAATACTGGAATAAAACTTAATATCCAAAAATCTAAAATATACAAACCGATCCAAATGAATATTCGAATATCCACCTCTAAATATTTTGATTTATACGAATCTTTTTTATGTTAAGAGGATATATAATTGATGTTTTTCCGTTTGCAGACATGTTATAAAATAAAAAATAAAAAATTTAGATTCTAAAAACTAATTTCACAAGAAAAAATAATTATGATTTTGGATTATGGTATAAATCGTTGGAAACTATAACCAATGACCCCTAGTTTTTTGTAATAATTATTTTAATAATATCCCTGTCAATCTCTCATCTTCAAAACTTGATTACAAAACACGTCATATCACATTTAAACTCCTGCCGGTCCACTTTTGTAATGTTAGTTTGACTAGAGAACCTTCATCATATATACACAGGAAAAAAAAAACTGAAGTATTACCAACTCTAAAAAAAAAAATTCATTTGAATCTGCAATTTCATTTCAAAAATGGGTCCAGTAATTAATATAATCGTATTGAAATTATTATGAAAATAATATAATACTTGTTTTTCGGACAGCAAACTTTGCAGTTATGGGTCAGTACTCAACTGCAAAAAAAACAACACATGGTCTCTCAGATCTCTCTCTCCCTCTCCCATCAATTTCACTTATTATTAAATTATCTTGATTTAGTTAGACTGTTTCTAAAAATCAGAATTTCGAAAACAATTAATAAATTAATCACGGTTTGAATGGGGAAGAGGCAGATGTGAACACGTGGTGGGCTATGAGTGGTAAAAGGAACAGTCAAAGGCAACAAAGATTAGACTGAGGATGGATCGAGGCTTACAGTCAAAGCAAGACACTGTCACGGTCAATTGTCTAGCTGGAGCTTTTGATTGTGGTCCCCACTCACTCACTCCTTTTTTTTGTCCTTCTTTTTCTTTCTAAATTTCGTTTTTTCCCTAAATATATTTACTTAACTTTTATATTTATCCTACTGTATTTTTTGTGTTCTAATAATAATACTTGCCATTATCATGAAATTAAATTACATTTTCAGTTGTAGAAGCAATTATTAAATGGACAGGAATTTGTTTGAAACAAAAAAAAGATAAGCAAGGATATTGGGTTAACAAAATCTAGAGTTGATGGTGTTAATAACAATGATAAAAGTGAAATAAAATGATTAATTAGGAAACTAAACATTGAAATTATCGTCGCACGTGCCCCGACCTGTACGGGTTACTCTTCCCCGTGGGTGTTTGGAATTTAGTGAAACTTATTTCAGCTATTTTTGACTACGTGCGGGATTTACTGTTATCCAATATTACCATTTTACCCTTCTTTTGTGTATAACATTTTTTTCCATTTAACTGGAAAAGTGTATCCTTAGTTAGCGTGGATATTTAGAAAAAATAAAGCTAAAAAAGAGGAATTATAATTTCACTGTTGTCTTTTCAGTAATTAAAAATATTCTTGTTTCAAATCCAAAATTAGGGCTGGTAAAATATTCGAACTGGAAGATCCAAACGAACTAAAACAAAAAAAAGTAGAATCGTATCAAATCTTAAATTGATAAAAATATTCAAATGTATCTTAAACTTTTATAATCAAATAACCAAACTCGAACCAAAAACCGAATAGATACACAAAATATCTAAACTACAATTATTATTTCTAATATAATAATTATATTTAAGTTTATAATAATTAAAATATCTAAATTGACTCTTATAAATTTAAAATTATCAGTTATTTGAAGATATAAATAATTAAAACATTAAAAATTAAAATATTTAAAGATTTTGAGTTATAAATTAGAGACAAATAAAAAATCTTTAAAAAAAAAATCAAAGAACCGAAGTTAAAACCGAACCCGAACCGAACCTAAATGGTATTTGAATACAAAATGAAACTTGAAATATGTTACCAAAATCGAACCAAACCTAATTGAATTAGAAAAATATCTGAATGAGATCTAAATCTCTCATCCTAAAAACCCATAAAACTCGAACAAACCTAAACAAAACTCCCAAACCAACCCTTATCCAAAACACTTAATCACAAAAGATTAAATCTATGTTAAGTCACATAACTAAAATGATTATTCTACACTCTATAAGATCAATTTACATCTATCTCCTCTATAATTTGAATATCATTTAAGGGAATAACTTTATTTAATACTTTATTATGATTGGTTGTTTTAAAAATTTTCTTGCGTGTATGCGTTTAGTAAAAGGACTAAGGGAAACTTTACAATCTAAATGTTAGGGACAAATTGGAAATCTAAAATTTAACAGCTGAGTTTTTCAATGGTAACAATAAAAAAGTAATATTATAATAAAACCGGGAGGTGGGAGCATGTGGTGGAGCTTGCACGTGTGGTGCGAGAGTCGAGAGTACTAAAATGACCGGCTATAGCCAGTGAATCACCGGTCACGTTATCTTTATTTGTTTTTCAATTTTCAACCCGAATCTTTCAAGAAATCTTTAATTTCTTCCTTTGTTTTTCTCCTTTTTCTTGATTTTATTTTACCACTTTTTTTTTTCTTTTTCTCCAAGGACACAAAACAAGACAATCACTCAGCCAAGAAGAGGGTAAGAGAGAAACAAAGAAAGAAAGAGGGATACGGGATTCTTCGTCATTCTCACAAATTCGTCATCTGGGTTCTCTCAAATTCCCTTCCTTTTTTTAATCTTCTGAGATTTTCTGGTTGCAAAGTGCAATCCAGATTTGTTTGTACTGTCTCTCCATCTCTCTCTCTCTCTAATTTCTTCTTCTTCCTTTTTCTGTTTCTCGAAATTTGTGGGTATAATTCACATTTTTGGGTGCGGTTGGGCTTCAATCATGTATTTATGATGTTGAATTATTAAAATTAGACTTGAATGAAATCTTCTTTTTGACCGTTGAAAAGGATGAAAGAAAAACAAAGCAAAGGGGAAAAATATTAAAGGCAAAGAGGAACAAGAGGAAGAAGAAGAAGATTGTGTTGTTTGTTTAACTCTCTTTATGAGATAAAGACATGCGTTTCTTTTCTTCTCTCTTTTTTAGCTCTCTTTTGTTTACCATCAATGTTTCATAAAGAGATTTTCTCAAATGCTGTGAGCTAGTCAGAGTGAGAGAGAGAGAGAGAGAGAGAGAGAGTTTCTGTAAAAGTTGGGGTTTTTATTAGATTATTTGGGGAAAATGCCGATGTTTCAGCCGTTAAAGAGAGATGGATTAATTGGATTTGAAGGTGGTGGGGATGGACAAGTCTTAGATCTGGATACGGCGGTGAAAGACGGAGTTCTCGGTGGCGTTAATGGCGGTGGAGGAGTTGTTGATGAAAAATTGGATCTGAAGAAGATGATAAAGGAGCTAGATTTACAAGACGTACCTTCTGTTTTCATCTGCCCTATCTCGCTTGAGCCGATGCAAGATCCTGTGACCTTGTGCACTGGTCAAACCTACGAAAGGTCAAACATTCACAAATGGTTTAACCTAGGCCACTTGACTTGTCCAACGACAATGCAGGAGCTTTGGGATGATACGGTAACTCCTAACAAAACCCTTCACCATTTGATCTACACTTGGTTCTCTCAGAAGTATGTGTTGATGAAGAAACGCTCTGAGGATGTTCAAGGACGAGCCATTGAGATTTTGGGGACGTTGAAGAAAGCTAAAGGACAAGCTAGGGTTCATGCGTTGAGCGAGCTTAAGCAGATCGTTGTGGCTCATCTCATGGCGAGGAAGACTGTTGTTGAAGAAGGAGGCGTCTCTGTGATCTCTTCTCTTTTAGGTCCTTTCACTTCTCACGCCGTTGGATCTGAGGTTGTTGCGATTCTCGTGAGTCTTGATCTTGATTCGGATTCGAAATCAGGGCTGATGCAACCTGCTAAGGTTTCTTTGATCGTTGATATGTTGAATGATGGTTCAAACGAAACTAAAATCAACTGTGCGAGATTGATAAGGGGATTGGTGGAGGAGAAAGGGTTTAGAGCAGAGCTGGTTTCGAGTCACAGTTTGCTTGTTGGGTTAATGAGATTGGTTAAGGATAAGAGAAATAGAAATGGAGTTTCTCCTGCACTTGGGTTGCTCAAACCTATCTCGGCTCATAAACAAGTTCGAAACTTTATGGTTAGCATTGGAGCAGTGCCTCAATTAGTCGACATCTTACCGTCATTAGACCCGGATTGTCTGGAATCAGCACTGTTTGTTCTTGATGCTTTGTGTTCAGATGTTGAAGGAAGAGTTGCTGTCAAAGACTCTGCAAACACCATACCGTATACAGTTAAGGTACTGATGAGGGTCTCTGAGAATTGCACTAACTACGCGCTGTCGATTCTTTGGTCTGTCTGCAGATTAGCTCCACAAGAATGTTCACCTCTTGCTGTTGAGGTGGGTCTGGCTGCAAAGCTATTGCTCGTGATTCAGAGCGGGTGTGATCAAGCGTTGAAGCAGCGGTCAGCGGAGCTACTCAAGCTATGTAGTCTACATTATTCAGACACCATGTTTATTTCCAAATGCAAACTCACAAGGACGATTCAATAGCAAACAAAGTTTAAATCTTTTGGCACTCATCGATCACGCTGATACATATTCAGCGGGATATCAACGAAACAGTATATTCCAGGAGTTGCGAATCTGCCTCTGCGCTGGTGTATATATAGATAAAGAGTTTGAAGATTCAGCTATTGGTTTCGGCGGTAACAATTCAAAGGTGAAAGCAATCAGTCCGCAGATGGAACACAGGGAAGAAGCTGCGCGGGTGAGGGATGGGTATGTATTAGTTTCATGTTGGTTCGGTTTGCAATAAACGTTGGGAAATAGCAACTCCGTGTAAAGTTTGGATCAATCAAAGAACTTGAAGAACGGAACAATATTTAGTCTTCTTATTGTTACTACCTCTCTACTCTTGGGTCCTTGTGAGAGGTTGTTTTGCTTTTTGACCACTCACAACAGAAGAAAATAAAGAAGCAAAAATCTTTTGACCTGAAACTTGTAGTCTCTTTTAAGCTTTTTCGAATCTTTTTTTCTTCATTCAATGTTTTTCTATTACCTTTTCTTAAATTAGGAAATTAGACAAAATGTCTTTATTACTTACTCATTACATATCATCATTGTAAGTTCATCTTTGTTCCAAGCCTCCCCTTATCGTCTTACATGTGAGAAAAGTACCAAAAAAGTTGTGATTCATGAAAAATCAATACACTGTTGTTTTCCATGGAGTGACATCTCAAAGTACAGTACGATTTGAATCTGATTCTTGTCTAATAAGTAGAGAAGAAGTTGTGGTGGTGACCAGAAGTCCCACCCATTTCATTGTCTTAGCTAATTACTGTTCTATTGAACAATTGAAAAGATAGTGTGATTTGACAACTGAATCATTTAACTATTTTACTCAGCTATTCATTGTCCCAAAAACATACAGGCTTATATTGGTTGTCTGTTTTGGAAACGAGACTGAGCAAATCTCTGTGTTGAGTGGGTTTGTTGTGTATATCATCACACTGTGATGTGAAAGCTTTTTGTCTGGACGTAGTAGAAACAGTGAGAAAAGAAAAAACGAGACGGGCTGAAATGTGGACTTTATGGGCTTTTATAAAAGCCCATTTAGCTCCAAGGTTGGATTTTAGTCGTCAGTTTAAGATTAAGGTCGCGAATTGCGATAGAGAGACTTGTGAGAAGAAGATCCAGAAAAAATGGCATGGTTAGCGAGATCCATTGCGAATTCTCTGAAGATCGATGAAGATGAAGATGATGAGAAGCAAACGATCAACTCCAAATCGATTGAAGATTCAGGTTCAGATCAACCGTCTTCGCCGTCGGTGTTGAAATCACAGTCTCCACGAGGCGTGAAGGAAGATATCTCTGAACTCACGAAGACGTTCAGAAGTCAGCTATGGGGTGTTGCTTCTTTCCTCGCACCACCGCCTGCTTCTTCCGATATTCCGGAGACGGAGGATGGTGTGGAGAAGAATCGAAAGTCTTCGGATCTCGGGGAAGAAGGTGATGAGGATCTGATTGCTGGGATCAGGAGCGATTTTGTGGAGATCGGAGGTAGATTCAGGACGGGGATCTCTAAGCTATCGGGAAACTTACCGGTATCGGAGTTTACAAAGATGGCTTCAAATTTCTGGCAAGGAGCGAATTCGAAAGAGCTTGATGCTGTTAGTGGAGATGCGATTGGTGTGACGGAGGAAGTAGTTGGATTTGCCAAGGATCTTGCTCTTCATCCTGAGACGTGGCTTGATTTCCCTTTCCCTGAGGAGGACAATAACTTTGATGGTACGTTTTCGATTCGCTTCACACTGTAATCAGATGTTCTCTAAATGCACTAATCTATGACTTCTGATTGGGATCTTGAGTAGGGAATCTATGGTATATTCACTGAAGAGTTTGCTCTGATCACTTAGTTGGAATTATCATATATCTTAGTTGGGATTTAGTTTTGGGTATGTTTGTTGTTTGTGTTTATGCTGGAATTGAAAATGTTCTTAAGCGTATTTTGAATTCTCAATCATATTGCAGACTTTGAAATGACTGATGCTCAATATGAGCACGCTCTGGCCGTTGAAAGGCTTGCAACGAGTCTAGCTGCGTTGAGGATTGAACTATGCCCAGCATACATGAGCGAGTATTGCTTCTGGAGGATTTACTTTGTACTTATGCATCCTAAATTCAGCAAATCTGATGCCTTGCTTCTCTCTACTCCTCAGGTAAGCTTGATTCTCGATTCCACCTATTTTTTCTTCCCTTCTCAAGTTTTGAAGCTGATCCGATTTATTGGAAGATTCTACTAATATAGTAGCATTTGAGTTAGGCTGGCAACTTTTGTAATAGTGTAGAAAGTTTATGGAATGCTTTATGTAGCTAATAATTAGGAAAAGAGTAGTGAGACTTTTCTGATGTGAATCACTGTGTTTTTCCTTTTTTTATATAAAGGTACTTGAATCAAGAGCACTGTTATCCCATGAGCTGCTGCATAAGAGAAACAAAGCTACAGCAATGGTTCCGGAGAGTAGTGGTGATACTGGAACTGCTAGTGTGGACGCGGAACCTCTTTCTCTACCTACTAATCCTTCACCAGAACCAGTCAAAACCATCTCTGTCGAAACAATACATTCGTGTGAAACATCTGAGTTTGAGACGGAGAAGCACCCAATCGAAAGCAAGGAGATACAAGTTGTTGACAAGCCTGTTATCGAAGAAACACCGCCACCAGAGCGCCATGAGAAGCCGGTGCGGAGCCCAGTGACTGGCTCTTCACCTAGAGTTATTGACGTTCAAGTCGATGACGATGATGATGATGACGCTGATGACTGGTTGAAGGATGAAGATAATGCAGGAACTGTAAGCTCCACTGTAGCCACCAAACATCTTGTGGATGAGGATGAAGATGTGTCGTTCAGTGATCTTGAAGAAGATGACGACGATGTGCCTGTGAATTACAAGAAATGACTCGTGAATCCTCAGACCTAAGAACTTAAAACTTTTACATAAATGCAAGGAGACGAACTTCGAAGAAGAATGTGCCACGGCCGGTTAGGTAAGCGAGAAGAAGAAAGAGTCTGACGGGCTTGAATGTTGATGAGTAACATTGTTGCAGTATTGTGATTTGTGATCCTATCCGTTTAATCGCAATTATGTTTGTCGATAGTTTTTGTTCACTGTCCTCTAAGAAAGTGCCTGGCTTGTGAATAAAAAACAGCACCATGTGTTCGAAATATGTTGGAATTTCCTATTGATCATAAAAACTAATCCTAACCGCAATTAAACCGAATTTATCAAGAACTCAAAACTGAAACTAATAAGTATGTAGTCTGAGACCCTATTATTTTTTTGTGCCGTGAACGAAACTTGATACTTGTGACCAAACATGATTACCTGAATGAAGTTCATCTGAATGAAATTTTTTTAAATGGAAACAAAACAAGATATGGTTTTAGCTCTAATTTCCATAATTTTAATAATTTAAATCGAAATAAACCGAACCGAAAACCGGAATGGGCAGTAAAGAGTGCTACTACTGTTGAGCGTGAATTATACTACTTCCCAACCTTTTGGAGCTATGATATATGGTCGAGGAAAGGAGACAAACGTGTACCATCATGAGATGAAAGGAACCAAGAACATGCCACGTGTAAAAAATAATGGCCACGTGGAATTGCGTTCTCTATTGCACGGTAAGTGAGATCCTGGCTTCAAACAGACGCGACGGCTCGCCTGTTCCAAGGCGTTAGAACCCCCACACCGTCCACGTGTCCGGATGCAATTTCGTCTCTGATTTCATCCTCTTCCCCTTACATTTATAAATCCATAGACATTGATTTATAACTAAAAGCGCACCGCCATTATCCATTAGCTCCAACTTGAAAGAGCGATATTAATAGAAAAGGGCAAAAAAAAATGAGACCCATTTAAAAATATTAATTTTAATTTTGACGCATTGAAAGAAAAAAAAATAAAAAAAATGGGGAATTGTGGAGCATCTTACCACCAATTGTGGTTATATTTCTATGTGCGTATGTATATATGAGATATATAATAAATTAAATGTTACACGATCAAGGCATGACCAAACACTTTACTGATAAGGATTTTAAATGACATAATATTATTAAAAATGGGTTTGGGGTTTTGAAGAAGCTGTTGAACTTTAAAGACTCCATAACTGACTTCATCATCATCATCATCATCATCATCATCATCATCATCCAACAACAACAACAACCCCATGCTCGAAACTTGCAATAAAAACCCAATCGATTTCTTCTTGTATTACACGCATGTATACACATCATACCTACTTGATACAATCAGATATCTGCAGCACAATAATACTCTCTCTCTCTCTCTCTCTCTCTCTCTCCTTTTTGTTACAATTGACGTCATGATTTGAATTCTTATCCAATTCGAATCTCTTTTCTTTTTCTTTCTTTCTTTTCTTTTCTCATTCCTCCAAGAAATCTTGATTTCTCACTTCTGCTCAGTTTTGATAAAGATGGCTTTGCTTTCATTTGATTTTCCATGAAAGTGAGAGAGAATAAGCTTTGGTGTCTTCTTTGATTGTCTGGTTTTATGGATTTAGCGTTGGGGAAAAAGGGTTTTGAATTTGCTCTGAGGAACAAGAAGTGGATTCTACTTGCAGTGAGTGGTTATGGAGCCTTTAGGGTTTATCATTCTCCTTCGATTTCTCAGAAAAGGAAACGAATCTCTAAGCTCTTTGCTCTTCTTCTCAACCTCCTTGAAGCAGCTTCTGATTCCGCCCAAGCGGTTAGCGTAATCTCCAAAGATCTTACGGAATTTCTCAGATCCGATTCCGACCAAATCCCAAACTGCTTCAAACAGATTTCCAAAATCGCCAAATCCGACGAGCTTAATTCTTCTTTGACCAGATTTACACAAGCCATGACCGTTGGTTTACTCAGAGGATACCGGTTAGATTCAGGTAACTGTGAACCCGGTTCTGGTTTTACGGATCGGGTTTTCGATAAACTGTTCACGAAATCCGGTTCCGGTTTCGCTTCTGCGATCGTCGGTAGCTTCGCTAGAAATTTGGTCGTCGCGCTCTATTCCGCATCTTCCGGCGAATCTCCGATTCTCTCTGATTCGAAATTGGTCGACGCGATTTGCTCCGACGACGGGAGAAAACTAATCGGCGATTGCGTGCAGCGTTTCGTGAGCACGGCGGTTTCGGTTTATCTCGGCAAGACGGCTGACGTCAACGTCTTCGACGATCTCTTCGCCGGTTTAACTAATCCGAAACACGAACATAAGGTTAAGCAAACGTTAGTAACGGTGTGTAACGGTGCGGTTGAGACGTTTGTGAGAGCGTCGAGAAAACCAACCACGGAACCGGAGTTGGACCGATCGTTATCTCAAACGCTGACCGTTGGATCGAAATCGACTTGGATCGATCGGGTTTCGTCATCGTTATCTGTACCGAGTAACCGAAAATACGTGGTGGATTTAACCGGGAGGGTGACGTTTGAGACGGTTAGATCGTTGTTAGAAGTTTTGATTGAGAGAGCAAATGGTAAAGTTGAGAGTTACGTGGAGAAAGTTAGAGAGAGAGGAAACGAGACGAGGAGATTCGTGAGAGTTAAGTCATCTCTTCTTCATAGTTTATGTCTGTCTCTGTGTTTACAAGTTGTTGAAGCTCCATGGATACTGACTCCAAGAAACTGATCAGGCTAAAAGACAAGAACACAGTTTTTTTTTTCTTTTTTTTTCAATATTACACTTCACTTTCGTGTTTTGTTTGGTAATTCTTGGATTCAATCAAAATTCGATGTAAAATTGCTTCTTTTGTTTTTTCTTTGATTGGAGAAGAAAATGATTTGTTTTTAATTTTGGAAGAAAGAATTGGTATGGGTTTGTTTGAATGTTTCTGGAATTTTTGATATTTGGATAATGATAAAGCGTGGGACATTGTTATTTGTTACACACTTTTGTATTGGTATTTGTGGATAAATATGGTATGGATATAGTTGCTGAGTGTGGGCTGGTGACGTGGATAAGACAAGACCCATATATGGTCTTTTATGAGAGAAAAAGTCAAACAAGTAAACAAAGAAAGTTTCTTGTTATCCAGAGAAAACAAAGTTGATAGCTCCTCTCATCCTTATTTGATCTGATCAATCTTAACTTCAGTTCGTATTTGATATACTTATTTAACTCTTTTGATCTTTTTTTCGTTGAAAGCAGTTCGTTATTTTTATTCTTGGTTTCTTTTCCTGCTCTAGTGATCATCTAGAGAAGATCCAAAAATCGTTTTCCCTTACTAATCTAACTGTGTACAATTTCATTATAGACTTACTTAAGAGATAATTGAGTTATAATATATATATATATATATAATATTTTCTTTAACGCAAAATATTTTATTATCAATAAAATTGTATCCTAAAACTTAATCGATTTAAGAATTTATTTTATCACTCATTTTTGTGTGTTAATTTCTATCTTGAAAAGCTTGATTTGCAGTGGTAGATTTAAATTCACTTCTCATTTCTTTGATGGGTAGCATTAGGATTTTGTTGTTGGATTTTATGATATTGTTTTTGGCTTATGTCACCATTGGATATATATTCAAAAATTCTTTCAAAAATGATTAAGAAGACGAAGTTGTTGATTTTTTATTAAAATACTGCAATCAAGAAGCTGAATGATTAATAGTAAGAAGTGTTTGTTTACTGTATGTTGATGTTTTTGGTTATGACAAGACTAAATTTTTGCTCAAATGGTTTGACGTGGCCTTTGGTGAATGATCCAGAGTTGGGAGATGTATTGTTGATTGAGAAAAGAGTAACACAGTCAAAATAGTAGAATAACAAAAGAACACTAACTGAAAAGAGATAAAGTCAAAAACTGAAAAGAAATAGAAAAAAGATTTTGAAAAGGAACTGTTGTTGAAAGATCAAGATATATGAACCCAATATATGTGAAAAGTGTACAAAAAACAAAAAACACGAAATTTTTTGAACTTCAAATAGTTTGATAACGTATAAAAACTCTGATGTGATAATATTGATGTTGGTAAATAATTGATAAAAATGCATAGTTCAAATATACGATTGGAATAGAGGCATAAGAAAATAACACAAAATCATTTTTAACAATATTACAAAATTATATTTATCAACAACTATTATATTTAGGTGTATACAGTGAAGTGATAGTTAATTATGATATACCATTGAGCAGTAAAAATATATGCAAGTGCCACATATTCTCTTCTATTGTTAAATTAAATATTTTGAGTTTATAGCCAACCCATTTTTAACATTTTTACTGAATGAATATGTTCCAAACATTGAACTTATTTAGTCTGATAGAACCAGATATAATGTGCAGTGATCCACAAAGATTTTCTATCCATTTGAAAACACACAATGATTTTAATATATGAGAAAATTAATTTAAGAAAATAAGATCAATTTAGTTCTAAACGATGATTTTTAATTTTGATTTAAATTGTTCAAAACAAATATTTTTTTGTTTAAATTTAAAATGGAAAATTAAAATAAGAAAATAAAATATGCAAGAGTTTTGTTAATTCATATCAAATTTGCTCAAATATAAATATAATTTTCAGGGTCAACAAAAAATAAAAAAAAAGTTCAAAAAAAAAAAAAGATTGGAAAAAAACATAATAAACAGTATTTGTCAATAGTCATAGAAAGAATCAAAGTTAACCAAAGAATCAAAATTAACCAGCCGAGTAAAAATATCCATTTCTCGATTATAATCATCTATGTAGTGTGTAAGTGAAAACCTTTAAATTCGAGGCGTAACAATCGTCTTTGATTCCACGATCCAGAGTCTTGTACGTTTGATTTTCCATTTGATATGTTTGAGGCCCGTAGCCCATATATAAGATATCGTACATACTCTATTGGCCCAGTCCGAACTTCACAAGAAAAGTCAACTACTTTTTGTCCTAGTCAACTCATCTAATTTTAAGACAACATACAGCTGGTGGTTACAATCAAACTCGAAATAGAATAAAATCTTTGTTACGACTTTGCGACTTTTAATATAAACCTTACAAAATAAAATACTGAAATCTATTTTTAAATTAAATAAATATAATAACTCTCAAAGTAATAACAAAAATTAAAATAGCAATAACGAAATTCAAAAACAGAAAAAAGAACAGAAAGAACAGAGAACAGAAAGTACAGTGATAGGGTTTAATAATGTAATTAGTTAAAATCTATAACTTTATATATATAAATTTAGTGCTTCTGCTTCTGAGTGTAAATGTAATCGGTGTGAGCAACAAGAGTTCGTCTAATCAAACATTCTTCTTCTTCAATTCCTTTGCAGTTTTCTTCTTCAGCTTCATCTCCTTCAGTTTCCTACACAAAATAACAAAATACGCACGACAGTGTTAACTTCTAAACTACGTCCGGTATCCATTACAAAAGATAATAAAAAACTTTGTGATAATATAGAATATGTTACATGAAACAAATCGGGAGGAGACTGACATGCTATAAGGACCATGCATGCAAACTTTCTTGGGGTTTTCTTAGTACGTACTTAGAATCTTAGACGTATCTCGTAAGCTTATATAGACTAATCTAATTAAGTACATGCAGCTTTTTATATTTGTATGAAAATCTAATCTAGAATCGATCTTGTACTCTTTTCCTTGCTATTTGCTAATTAAAACGTGGAACATACATATAACGTAATTAATTGTGTGTTCATTGTTTGTTTTGTATATATGTTCATCGTTTTTTTGTATGTTCATCGTTACAGATACTTTTACGCTTAAACGATTGAATCTGTTCCTTGGGACCCCATATACTTAAACTTGTCTTTAGCAAAAAAAAAAAAAAAGAGCATACATATATATGTAGTTTCCAAATATTAATTAGTTTCAATTTTAATAGTAATAATGATAGAAAAAACTCATTTTGTAAAAGAAAAAAAAATCAAGACTTTTTGAGTTTTGACCCAAAAATATATCGGAATATTAGCCTGTAACACCTATTAATAACGGCGTATCTTATCTTTCCAACGGAACCTTGAATATATATTGCAAATATTGTGTTGAGTTGCAATATTATGAAAAGAAAAAAAACAATGAAGCCAGTAGTTAACGAACCTTGACGGAGTTTTCTGTGGAAGAGGCGGTGGTTGTTGTCGGAGTCAGTCTGGCTGCGTACGTTAGCGTTGAGCAGAGAAGGAGAGCCAAGATGAAAACAGTTGTGAACTTAGCCATATTGATTTCCAAAGGTGCGAGAGAGAGACGAAAGAAGAGATGTGGAATTGTTAGATGTGAGGATGAAGAGAAGATGAAGTCAATAAGGTACATTTATAGAGAACACGAGTTGACAAATAGCGAGATGCTGCCGAATGTGAACCATTGAAACTTATAAAGGGTAAAGTTAACTACTTTATGACGTCATAAAACAAATTCGTATATATCGCTCATATTAATTGAAATTAGTTTTAGGTTTGCCAGTGTTAATTAAATAAGAAGATGCTCTTTATTCATTTACATGCCGTGTTAGATTATTTTATGGCCCTACTAAATTATTTGATGTTGTTGTGTGTGTGAATGATTGCTCAAAAAAGCAAAGTATCATGTGAGCAGGCAAAAGGGTGACCAGTGGATGAGATCAAAGACAATATACATTTTAGATCTAATTTGAATTTTTTTTTTAATCCAAATTGATTCAAATAAAAACAAAAGGGTCCCCTAGAAACAAAGAGTGGGTTAGTTAATATATATATATATATATGCTTTTAAAAATGTTTCAACGCGAGCAAAGCTTTATTCGTTTGTGCGCCATGTTTTGCATGCAGTATTTGTATAATTACAGCCGACCTAAGATGTATAACATAAACTCTGAGAATTTATCAGTCAAATCATATATCTAAATAATATAGATGTGTGTAAAAGTTGAGTGGTGTATATGCATATATAAATCGAGAAGATTCACCTAATGATTCTCACGTGCATTTGAATGAAATGAAGACGGCGAAAATAAACTGATGTAATAAAAATATTATCAGAAATAGTTGACATAGTAGTTTTGGAAGCATTCTAGAATGCGGTAGAAACTAGGACCTCATTACCTCATCGCACGGTCATTGGCTGAATCGCTGTTTTTTTGTTTTGTTTTGATTACCTAAAGTAGATGGAACTAATTTCATAATAAGCATTTGCACCATATGGTATACTAAGAATGTGTGTTGCGTGGATTTAATCTTTTTATATTATTCAATCTTTTACAACATATAATTTAGTATATAACATTTAATTTATATATGTAATTATTTTTTTCTTTGAAATTCTTATTTTAGTTCAGATAATTGAAAGTTTTGTTATCTTATTTTTTTGTACATATATTTTTATTATGAATAAAATAAATTTATACTTTTGCTATAAATAAAAATATTTTATTATGACTAAATAATATCCTGTACTCTTAACTATAATATTTCAAAAATATATCGAAATATATTTTATAAATTTATTTTCTCTTTTTAGTGAATTTGAATTCAGTTATCAAAAGATAACATTTTTCTTTCTAATTGTTAATATTATACTTTAAAATTACCTACGAGCAAATTTTTAATTAAAAATAATGTACTACGTGTGAAATTAAAACAATCAAATAACAAAAAAAACTATAACTGATAAATATATACAAAACATAAAATATAAACATAAAAGAGAGATAGATAATAAATTGTAAAATTTGAAATTAACATAAATTATAAGTCATTAAATTAGAGACAAAAATAGAAAAAACGTAGAAAAAGTACAAAACTTTAGAAAACATATGATAACCTCTCACGAGTTATAACTATAATTTTAAAATATACAATTTTTTTTTCCTCTTTTAAATGAATTGAAATTCAGTTATCGAAAATGATAATCAAATATTTAAACTTAAAATCACATTGAATTCATTTATGTTTTTTAATATTAAACTTAAAAATTATCTATGTTAAAAATTTTAAATTAATATGAAATAAATACGATGTGTCGGATCTGAATAACTCTAGTATTCCAAAAAATATTTTTAAAATATGTTGTACTGATTTATTTTTCAATGAATTGAAATTAAATTATCAAAAATGACATTTTTATTTTTGTTTATTAATATTAAACTTAAAAATTACTTAAGTTTAAAAATTACTTAAGTTTAAAATTTAAATTAATATGAACTATAAACAATGTCTTGCATCTGAATTAGAACAATTAGAAAAGTTCTGAGAATGTTAAATAGATACAAAACATAAAATAAAACACATAATAAAAAAGATAGATATATAGAATATTGCTAAATTTGACACTAACATCCATTATAAGTCATTAAATTAAAAATAACAAAATAGAAAGAGAAAAATGTACAATTTCGGATGACAGATGCCAACCTCTAAAAATTCAAATGATAGAAAAACTTTAAGGCTGTTAAATATATACCAAACATAAAATATAGATATATAGTAAATTGTAAAATTTGAAATTAAGACATATTAAAAGTTATTAAATTATAGACAACCAAATAGATAGAGAAAAATAGAAGAAAATATAAAAACTTTGGAGGACACATGATAACCTCTCACATTTTGTAGCTTTAACATTTCAAATATATTTAAAAATGTTTTTACCAATTTTTTTTCCTCTTATAAATGAATTGGAACTCAAATATCAAAAAATAAATTTTTATTTATTTTTCTTACTATTAAACTTAAAAATTATCTATGTTCAAAATTTTAAATTAATATAAACTAAAAGCTTGCATCTCAAACTGGAACAATTAAATGCTAGAAAAATTCTGAGAGTATTAAATAGATAAAAAACATTAAATAAAACACATAACACAAAATATAGATAGTAAATTGTAAATTTGAGATTCACATCAATTATAACTTATTAAATTAAAAATTAAAAATATAAAATGGTATATCTGTCGTGTTAAACTCAGAGTTAAAAAAAAAATATAAACTTAAAAGAAATAGTGTGTTAGTGACCTATGCTAACAAAAAAAAAAAACTATTTTCCAGTATCTATAATGCAAAGACTATTGTAACTATCAATGGGCCAGAATAAAGCATGTGGAAAATGCTTTGCTTGCACTACTGGCACGCACTAGTCACAAAAAGAAAAAAATAATGATAAAAAGACTGCATCGATCCCACTCATAAGACCAGTGAGTAGGAATAGTGTAGGATGATCACAGGTCTCGTGCGGTCCGCAATAGATTAGTGAAAAGTTTCCTAGAAGCATGCCCGAATAGGCCCTGCAAAACAAAGGTAGGTGCAGTGGAACATTTAGCTCTCCCTCGGGAGCTTGTGCTCGTGATGACATATATGATGAGAAGGACAAGGAGTCAATCCATCCTATGCAACACCAAAATATTCCCTATATATCCACGTGTATATATATGACCGAACCTGCCGCCACATGGTATGGTCTACCACTAAGCTAAAAATGGCAAACCAGTAATTATTTGTCAAAAATTCAATAGTTATTTATAGAAATGGTATATTTTAATAATTTTACAGATAGACATATAACGTAGTTTCACTTTTCTTTGTTATGTCAATTGTTGTATATTTTGGTTTCAAGACTTTGTGTACTCTTTTTTATTATTGGATTAAAACTAATGAACCAAAGAAAAAAGAAGAACGCGCATGGCATACATAACATAATAAGGCATATTATTCTGGTCAAAAGAATAGGGAAAAGAACTCAGCAAAGTCTTCTTACTCTTTTCAAACCTATATTGAATAATCAATTTCATTCACATTTATAAATACATCAGACGTATATCGTAAGCTTTTTACTTGACCATTTCGATTTATTCGTGTGATCACATCTTATACATATATATATATATATGTATTCAAGACAATGAACTGAGTCGGTACCAATAGGAAGTTTTTATATAATCCGAAGAGGTTGCTTTCGAAAGAAAACTATCTACGTATTATAAAGAAACTTTGGACCGATCGACATGTGATATATGTAGTTAGTTTTCTTCATGGTTGCGATCGATATAGTAGTTTAGTCTAATATGTATTTTTGTTACTGTGATAAAAGAATCGTGGACACTCTCGACATATATAGTTTATGTAAATTCGAAATCCTTTGTTAATGAAAGAATATATATATAAATGATTGTTATACTTTTTTATACACGTCTTGCGAAACTGAAACAATATTTTTCCAACCGTCTAACCCCAATCATGTCGTGTAAGTAACTTTATATACTAATTATATAACTTTAATTTCAATTCTGACAAGATCCGTTTATTCATTTTTTTTTTGTAATAGTAATCTTGATTTGATTGTCTTTATGAACGTAGATTTAAAGAATAGGTCTGTAAAAACATTCTTTCTTGGAATCTATACCGACATAACAAATAACCGAAGAAAGATATTAATTGATGAAGTTCATCTTCCCAAACCGAAAGTTTAAAAAAGAAAGATATTGTCAATTGCTAATTGATTTAGTAAGACAACATTCTTCGGTCAAGATCCAAACTCCAAAATATTGGTAATTATCTTTGTTTATCCAACAACGAACAAACATATATTCTTCTTGATAATTTTTCTCTCCTTTCTATTTCTTTTTATACAATTTACAACATATTATTAGTGTAATATCTTTAAAAGGTCGAGTACCGTCTATAAATGTTTTTCTTAAACTCATATACATAGAATTCAAAGTTTGAATCTGAACTATATATATATATATATATATATCAATGTGGTGGCTAGTTCAATAAAAATCAATTCGACGATTCTATATAGGGTACGTGGAATTGGGTACGAATAGCAAGTGCTTATTAATTATCGTATCTCCTTCTTGGCCTTCTAGATTGTTTACGATGAGAATTAAGGTCGCGCTAAATAGTAATAACTAATTTAATATTCAATGGTCAATATATATACGTATGAACAATTAAAACCATATGTTAAAAGTGAAGAAAAATAAATGCTTATCCCAAATCGAAATTGATTGATGGAAAGTTCTATTGATAATTGCCCCTAGTTATCATTTTAGAAGGTTATTCTTTTCCCCTATTGATGGAAAGTCCAAGTAGCAATTGTCATTTTAGAAGATTATTTTTTTTCCATCTGTAAATTTTCAGCATAAACTGGGGAGAAATAAAATGAGATAATTAGGCAGGGAACAGTATAATATATTTTAATTGTAAAACCCAAACATGGGAAACAAGGATAAACGCAGGAAACAAACTAAGGAAGCAAATATTATTCAAAAGAAACATCAAAGTAGCCTAGTTAATGATCAACAAACCAGATATAAAAGGACACTTGTAGTAATCACAAGATAATAGAAGCACGGCTCCTGTGCTAGAAGAGCCACCAGAGCCAACAAAAGCACAATTTTCACATCTAGATTTATTTCTAGAGGTAAAAGAAAGCATATATATATATATTTAAAAAAAATAAAAATAAAAAAAATAAGGTCCGGTCATTTTAGAATATGTATTGTTTTATTTTATCTTTTAAAACAGAATAACTCTATAATAGTGTGAAGTTTTATTTTAATTCTATTTTTTACTCGAAAGTATGATTAAAAAATGAATAATGAGTAATTTTATATTTTATTCTATTATGGAACTAGAAATAAAATAGTATTAGAAAAAAATTTACTTAAAAATAAAGTTTGGAATAAAAAAAATAAATTGGAATTGGAGATGCTCTTGTCTTTAGACACGAAAACTCCACTCCATCATGTCCAATGAACATTGTTGACAATAAAAATGGAAAAAAAAATTTGTTAGAAAATTATAATTTAACAATACATATTTTATTATTTTCTAACCGAATTTACATAAATACTCCTACTTATCAAAACACTATGGCGTTGACGTACATAATCATGTACATATAGGGCAATTAAACGATGAAGATGAACAATATAGAATAAACAATGAAGTTGAACTACGTTTTTCTTCTTAGACTTTATTTAATTAGAGTATTTTCAACCCATAAATTTATTTTTCATTTTAAAATAACTGCAAAATACATCGAAATCATGTTGCATAATGATGACTATCTCTGAAACACATGTTTGAGATTCGAACCTATCATCCCGCAATATTAAAGGGAATATTAAAATCATTAGGCTATATTAAAAAAAAACTGCAAAATACAGTTGAATTATTTTCTAATACAATTCCATTTTTACTGCAAAAAGAATATTCTAAGCATTTTTTATTTAATTATTTAAAATTGTAGTTATATTCTATATTTGTTAAAATTATGAATTTAACCTATTAATTTTTTTTTTTATTAAATTCCATAAAATTCAAAACAATATTTCAATTATTTGTTATATAAAATAATTTATAATATATAACATAACCAAAAAATAATTGTGTACAAAAATAATAAATGTTTTTAAATATAAAAATAATAAAATATAATAATTGAAGGATCATGTTGTAAATAAAAAAAATTCTCTGCAAAATAGAGATATAAATAGTCATTACTCTATATATAACGTGATAATATGTATCCCTCCATTTTATAGTAGAAATTAAATACAGTTGGATTAGAGTTGATTTTACTGCAAAATACAATGAAAAATGAAATGGTGTTGGGTTGGAGATGGTCTTACAGATTATCAAATTCCTCTTTGTTTTCAATCAAATTTCAGTCTGATGCAATATTCATACGATAATAACGGCATGCATTATGAAACTCGAAACTGTATTTTTGCCGATGACTCCGACTTTTTTTAATTTCCGATATCAGTGTTCTTCGAAACATCTCTCTATACCACTGATATAACTTTAACTCACTCAAACTTCACTGTAGTTTCAGCTTATGTGTTGAAACTCACTTTTGACGCATACTCTAAACATGTAGTTGATAATTTTAGCATCAACAGAGTGAAATATTACAAAATGATTCCTTATTCACATCCAGAAAAGATTGAAGATCATCTTCTGGCGTACGTGTTAGGTAAGCAGCCAATGAATTGCGATAATCCATTTAACAAAGGACCAACGTTTGTTTCATATACGAGTTTTAGAGCTTCTTGTATAGAAAATAGGAACTGAAACTGTTGACCTTCAACAATTCATTCGGTTAAACAGTCAGAGCTCTATATTTTTTTTTCTTTGGGTCTTGACAGAGAAATTGTAGTCAATATGAACATTTAGTCAGGAGACGCTGGCGAAGGAAAAAAAAAACTTTTGCGAATGTTTAATTTGTAACCACAAATTTATTTACCACATGATTCTTGGGGTAAAATAGGATGCATATACAATAATTCTGAAAATCACTCGTTTGCATGTGAACACAAGGATCATACAATGGTTCGATTTGTAAGATGTTCACATTGGTCAACATTGAGGGGATAAAGTTTGTAGAAAATTAGGTAACGATGTTACATTCATAAAAACGGGAAAAAAATATCGACATATTGATAGTTCAGTGTTTGGAGAGTTGTGACTTAACAGTATCTTTACAAATAAAAAAAGATAGTGGATTATTAATTAAGAAACTATGCTATATATGTCGTTATATAGAATTTTTCCGGACGATCACAAGAAATTCATCTTTCTGTCGACAATCTATGCGATCTCTCATAATTGATTTCAATAGTGATTAAATAAACATTATATAATGTACACCCTTTATTGTAATGTGATGCTTGGTAGACTTTCTTTCTTATATATTACCGATAAGTCAAGAGTGAATCATTAACTGGGTGAATTTGTTTTGAAATAAGATTATTAACATTGATGTCAAAACTACTTATATACTTAAACTAGATTAAGATATTCGGATGGTAAGTTGTTATATATTTGTTATATATACATAATAATTTACAGAATCTATAGAACGTCGCACTTCTTCTTAGAGAATATCATATCTCAAGTTTAAGTATCGAATGTTCAAAAAAAATAAAAAGTTTAAATATTGATCATGGTCGGGTAGAGACTTTTTAATGTGATTTCTCCTCTGATTCAAGAACACCACATGTCGTCGATCCGAAGCTTTTTAGGAAATAAGAAAAAAAAACATATACAAAAATGAAAATTTATCCATAGTCGATCTCAACCGTTCAGCACAAATTACAAAAAAAAAAATGTATTTTCAAGAAAATAACGAACTTATATTACGGTGTAGCTTCAGTAAACGTAGTGAATGGAGTTTGTATCGATGGGTTAGTTAATGGTTTAATTTTCTTTCATAATTCAGTAAAAATAAATATCTAAATGCTGCATCTGTTGCATCTAGATGCTAAGTTTAGATGCAGCATCCAAATCAAGAAAACGAACATGACTTAAACTTAACGCATATTACACACCATCTTGAAGAAAACTAGAAATGTGAATTTGCGTGTGAATGAAGACTTATGCTTTGTCTATATTATGATAAATCTTTTCCGTTTTTAGATGTTCTATAAATATTTTGAGAAAAGTAAAAATGTTATTTAATTATTTTGGCTAAGCAAAGATGTTATCTCTAAGAAGTGTGAAATGCTTAAAGTTCAGTGGCAGAAGAATTACCCTATTTAAGATGTGTTTTGAGATGATCTACAAAAACAATTTGACCCAGAGACAAAAAAGAAAAAGTGGGCTGAGAAGCGAGAACCCAAACTCACGCAATGATATCTAATCCAAGTTCGAAATTATTGTTTGGAACGTTGTTTTTGAAGTTCTGGGTCTTCATTTCCTTAAAGCCCAATAACACAAACACACGTGCTACGCTGGGTCTTATTGTTTTGTTTTGGTTAAAACATTTGTTCTCTTTTGCTCATTGCCTCATTGTCTGCGTCCGCAACTATTGAACTATTGGTCAGTTCTTTACAAGAAAGTTGTAACTTTTGGTTGCAAATAACTTTATTTTTAACTTTTAAAATAAAAACGTTAAAGTGGTCGTGGACATGAACATGATCTCCAACAAACTCGAGTTTGATAATTAACCGATGCTTTTTTATTATTTATTGTTATATTCCTTGAGAACGGCTTCTTTAAACCAGCTTTGCTGTTAAGAAAACTACGTACCATGAAGAATATTCTCTCTCTCTCTCTCCGTCTCTCGTCCTTACTTTTGGTATTAATATAATCAGCAACGAGCAATGATAGTATAAATCAAATTAGTTCCTCAGTCAGTATGAAACTTAAGTGCATCCCTCGAAATTGAGTATTTGAAAGGCATGTCGTTACATCAGTATAGATAAATAAAAACTTCGGACAGTCGATTTTTTACATATATATATATATATGTTAACTTGTCTAAATTCATTTATAAACAAGACGTAGTAACATCAGTAACTTCACGTTAAATTCAAGATAACCTGTTAGGATATAAAATTAAATATAACCTATTAGGATTTTAAATTCAAGGTAACTTTACTTAATAGATAGATCCAAGGTCTTTGTCTTTTGCCACTTTAGTAACAATTTTATATGTCATTTTGATTTAATTATAAATTTATGCCTGCATATCAGCACAATGTATATATATATATATAGGTACATATCTTCTTTGTTATATGCTACATGATACTTTTTCATTGTGTCTGGTCCATGATTTTATTTTCTCTCTCGAAACGTAGATTTCACTAACTATATTTGCCGTTACATATACCATAAAAGAAAGTAATCTTTAACGAAAACAAGAACCATATAATACTTTCCATTCAACTTTGATAACGAGATTTACATGCACATGTTGAAAAAAAAAACAAAGAACACGGCAAAAAAGTAAACAGAGGTAATATATACAATAATATTATTACAAGATTTGTCTAATCGGACTAGTACGTAAAAGCATTTTTCGAGTTTTTTACCAAATGTATTTGTTGGCAAGCACAAATTTTTTGACTAAAACGCTATCCTGCAACAAATTTATAATCTGTTTATAAACACATCAACTCTAAATCTTTGTCTCTCTAAAATAGCTAAGAACACACCAACGAAAATCTCTCCTTTAAACATCTCAGATCACCTTCACAAATCAAAGCATAGGTTCATATAATATCAAAATAAATGTTAAAGATTATATACCCTTAAGTCTTTGTACCTAATTAGTCATACACCATTAATATATGTTCTTAATTAGATGCTTCAAGCTCTCTATCCAAAGTCTTGAAAAATATAGATATTCATACTTTCTCAATTCATATGCTTGATATCTTTTCCAAAATTCAGATTTGATAAAGTGTTGCTTATCATCAAATGGTCATTCACTTAAATCTGTTAATTAGATAGCTATCCTATTAGTTATAACAGTTATTTCAAACAAAAAATGTTTGAGTGAGCAAATGAAGTCTGGCTCTTTCTCTCTCTCTCTCTTTCTCGTTTACTTTGAGCTCCATCTTATCCTACGTCGACACGTGGCAAGCACATGCGTCTCATTTTCTCTCTTTTGGTATTCTCAGAAAAAAGAAAAATTCAAAAAGGAAGAAAAAGAAATCAAAAGTTAAATCCAGGAAGAAAAAAAAAGAGAGTGAAACTTGGGAAAAAGTACCATCAGTATTTTTAGTATTGTCTGACCAAAATACCCTCGTGTGAGTCCCCATTTTCCGTCCATAAATATGGGCCTCCAACAATGCAATTCTTCCCTTTTCCCCCTCTAATCACACTCCCACACTAATTTAGAAGATTTTTTTTTTCTTTATAAAAAAATTGTCCCTTGTTGTTTATTCTTTGTTAAACCATGATGTCTACTATTTCTCCGGTTTTCTCATGTGAACCGGGTCTAACAACCCATGTCCCAGCTTTCGAAACTGGGTTCACTCCATGGGACATTTCACACCTCTTCTCGGTATTCGACTCATCAATAGATCTAATACCGGACTCGGCCCATGAGTACCCATGTCCTCGTTCTGTGAACCGGTCTGGTTCAGATGTTATTCCGACGGATAGTTATACCGATGAGCGGAGAAAGAAACGGAAGTTATCGAACCGGGAATCGGCTAAGCGGTCTAGGGTGAAGAAACAAAAGCACTTGGAAGAGATGAGCATCCAGCTAAACCAGCTCAAGATTCAGAACCGGGAGCTGGCGAACCAAATCCGGTACGTTTTATACCATTGTCAACGAAGACAGACGGAGAATGATCGTCTACGTCTGGAGCACCGTATGCTCCACGATACGTTGTTGAATATCAGACAAGTTTTGATGTTTAGTCAGATCGAACAGAGCTCAGACTGTGCTACTTGGCCTTACGGTAACAGTACTGTTGTTACGGTCCAACAGGATCCGTCGGTTATAACAAATCATGTTATAGTTTGAGATTTCTGAAATTGTTTCCACGTCAGTGAAACGAGAACACCTTTGTAAAAAAAAAATGCATGGACCTCTTATAACGTTAACGAAGTAATTTTCGTTTTCTTTAATCTGTTTATCATTTTATTACCAAACTAATTATCTTGTCGTGTTTAAAGTTTTTGACAAAGAAAAGGGTTACTGGCAGAATGTGTTCTTTTTTTTTATAATTCAACTTGTTCTTTTTTCTTTTTATTCTTTCTTTTAACAACTTTGTTAAAATATTATTTTTATATTTTCAAGAAATCGCACAAATGATAATGATTTTAAACATTTATATAAGTCTTATAAAGTTCTGACAATCAATTATACCACATTAAGGTGTCATCAAATCGTGATCATCATTCATCAAGTTGATTTATATAGTCTTAAAAGACTAGTCGAAAAACTAAAAGAACTATATATGTTAACATAATTAGCCATATTTTCAAGCATGAAATCCAAAACGTCACACAAGAAACATTGAGTTGGTTTACATGAGATTCCACAGCTGGCTTACTAAGTGATTCAAAAAAAATTAAACTATTCCAGGTAAAGGATTAAATGACGCGTGCGTCGACAAAATAGAGGGGTCTTTGGATCCTAATATATAAATTTGTGGTCTAAAATATATACAAGATAACTTTCTCCTAATTGAATACTAATATTTTCTGTAATTCAAATTCTCGGTCGACTATCACTTCTCGGCAGTCCTAATCACCTTTAATGACGTATATGAATTCCTATTTTTGGTCTTTCTTAATCCATAGGTTTAATGCTTTTCATTATCAGCTTCGTGATTCTAACAGTAATATCTATATTTTAAACAATAATACATATCGAACATGATTTTTAGGATGTATTTCGGTCCATCTTAAGCCACTAAAAGAAAAAAAAATAGTATTTATTAACTATTATTGTAATAATTAAGATGGCATGATAAAGTTTTCACTACATGCTATTTACATGGCACGAAATTAGATATGTAGGCGACGAATAAAAAGTTAGGTTAATGACAAAGATGGTCTGATGACCAAATAGATCCATTAATCATGTACTGTACTAAACACACTTAATCAAAATCTTATTAGCTAATTAAATTATATATATTTTTAATAAACACACAAGGCACGCATATATGTATATTTTCAGGAGCGGAAGTTTTAGGCTCTATATAACCTTTCACGAGATATGGAGACATGATAGTAATAGTTTCATTGTTATTAAACTAAAAGATTAAATTCAATAATACAAAACTAAAGCCATAATCTTATAGTATATAATGTAATCGATTTGTTTTAAAAAATTAAATGCATGGGGCTTATGATTCTAAAATCAATTAATTGCGGCCATTATATGATTTATATGAATAAAAATTACGGTGTAAATCAGGACACGTGTCTTATATATAGCCCATTGTCTTCTTTTTTTCCCTACTTTTTGCACCCAAATGAATGATCTCCACGATTAGACGACTTTGAGTCGGCTTGATTGTAAACATTAGCCAACTTTTAAGTCATAAACAAAATTTTGAAATGCTTTTTCCCTAACATTTTCTATATATATATATATATATATATATTGTAGCTTAAAGTTTTATGGTTGTGATATATAGTTATTAAGGTATCGTATAAAAAAACGGCCATAACGTGAAACAAAATAAAAAAAAGTTTATACGAAAAGAATAGATGTGGTTCATACAATCATACAGAATAAACGGAAGCATAATACATACAACAACAGTTTAACTACAACTGCTGATGAATCTACTTCTTTCCTTTTATTTGAAATTTTCTTTTGTAATTTGATTGGCCGTCTTTTTGGTCTTTGCGCTTTGGAGGAAGAAAAGAAAGATAAAAAGTGTAATAAGAATCTGATTTTGATCTTTAGACAAATTAAGATATTTTACAAAAGTGAAGTTTGATACCTTTTACATGATCTTGTAACTCGACGACAGATGGAAAATCAAACTAGAAAATTCAACAATTCGAAGACCTTTTATGCTCATGATAAGATGCTTTTTTAATGCATATATAAACGCATCTATAAACACATTAAAAAGTAAGAAAAATAGAAGAGAATAAACATCTTAAACCGAATAAAATGGTTGAATCAAAATTATTCTCTAACACAAGGAGCTTTGCAAGAAACTAGAGACTGAATTGAAGGCTATTCTTTCTTGTATACACAACCTTGTCATGGTCAATGTCTACATCAGTTGACCACTTTTTTATCGCAATAAGAAAAGGATCATCTTTCTCTTCTCGTATCTTTCTTGTTTTTTTTTTCAATTCATTATACAAGATTTCACAAACGAGAGGAAGATCTAACCAATCGTTTTGATAACGCAATGTTGTGGTGGGAAAGGTAGCAATGGTGGTACCATCATTTTATTATCGATAGTTGACGTCACGTCTATCTCTAATTCATCTCTAATAGATAGTGATGACAAAACCTGAGGCCATTCTGCCAAAAGCAACGTGACCAAACATGGCTGATCTATTTTTCCAAATCGTTTCTGATTTGCAAACTTTATATACGGATCTAATATGATGATTCACAAGGTCTTGTTACATTTCGAATGGGGGTCCGGTTGAGACATGATAAAGGCATGAACAATAGTATATAGCAAAAACAATGAAGGAGGAGACATGCTTGTTAGTGTTATGGTTATTGAAATAAATGTAAGAAGAACATGCTTGCATGCCCGCACGGGGATTTCTTATTCACATTTAAATACAATATCATACGTATGAGTAAATACATAATTTGTAAAACACAATAACAAGATCGCCACTTTTAAAGAGAGAGTGTATCCCAAATTTTTGAAATGCACCTATATACCAATGGAGTGTAAATCATCAATAAAGATTTGAGTTTGAAAAATTTATCGACCATTGCAATTTGCAATTAACATGGCGGATTGAATTCCAATAGACCTAATTGTTAATAAATAAATAATTTTAGACATGTGATCAAGAGCTAGGCTCAAGTCTCATATGACCGGTACGTTTAATCCGAGCTTTACAAAAACTATAAATGGGCTGGAAATGGGCTAACAAGGAAAACGATGCCAAGTGGTTTATATACATCTTCAATTACATTGTGGTAAATGTTAAACATTAAATATACAAATAGCGTTTTCACCTATTATATGGCGGCGAATTTGAAAGCATTGATCTATTCTTGTTAATGAAAAGTTAAATAGTGTAAGGACCACCTGACGAAAAAATTGGTGAAACTGCTTTAGTGGCAACTTTCAACTCGCAATACCACATGACTCTAGTCTCGGTTGGAAATTATTGGACCAAAAAAGCCATAACACAAAATATTAAATAGAAAAATACACAGTGAACGGTTGTCATGATTTTTCTTTTTATAATCCATTTTATCAAACTCTATAAAAAAAAATTCAAACATAACACACGATAGATACACTCCACTTGCCTGGGACGGAAGTTTTTTCACCTCGGTTCGAATTTTCGGCAGCACTTTATGTGATGGGATCAAGTAGTGTAGTTGGTAAGTCACTATCTATAAATTTCCCAATATCACTTCTCAGTCGGAGTTCGATCTATGCACCTTAACAAAGATGAATTACTTACCTGTATAGATGTGATATAACCACTGAGCTAAGCGTTAAAAAATATACACTCCACTTGTCTTAAAAAACCTATATAAAAACTTTTCATATCTCAAATCCATTCTAAATAATAATATTTAAATAAACAGATATTTCAAATAGTTGAGAATCACACCAAAAAATATCTATTTTAAAATATTTTTGGGTAAGATTCTCAAAAAAAATTCATTCACTTAAGTATTGTATTATTTAGATTGAACTTACATTTGAAATACCTAAATAAAAACCTTCAAACGAAAATGCTCTTAAAAAAAATACAATCAACTTCATTATTATTCTACAAAATTAATTTAAAGCTTAATAATTTACATCCTCAAATTTATTTAACAATAGAGTTACTAAGAAGACTAATTACAATTATAAAATTCATGAATTATTGTTGATCAGATCTCCAGTAAAGAAAATGGGTGGCATGATTAATACTTAAGCATGAGTGTTTGGTATACACATTTAAAGAATTATTAAAGTTGAAAAAGAAAACAGTAGTATAATTATACACCTCAGAGACCCAACAACATATAATCAATTCAATTTTAATCCCCACAATTAAATTATCCAACCTCTTAAATTTTCTTTAACCGTTTTTCCTTCTTTTTTTTTTTGTTATTGTTGTTGACAGTCACATGGAAGAAGCTCCACTTTCTTCTACAGTCTCCGTGAAATCTCTCTGAAGGCAAAAGATAGAGAGATTACTGATGGCTAGGAGTCACCGGTTTAGCTACCGGTTTAGATACTACCGGTTACTCCTTCTCGTTTTAATAAGCTTCGAAACGGCACGGCGTTTGACTTACGCTGATCCTAACGACGAGGCGTGTTTGAAGAATCTCCGTCAAAGCTTGGAAGATTCGGCGAGAAACCTCCGTAACTGGACGAACTCCGTCTTCTCTAATCCATGCTCCGGCTTCAGCTCTTACCTCCCCGGCGCTACTTGTAACAACGGACGAATCTATAAACTCTCTCTAACGAACCTCTCCTTACGTGGCTCAATCTCTCCGTTTCTCTCCAACTGCACCAACCTCCAGTCATTAGATCTATCATCAAACCAGATCTCCGGCCAGATCCCGCCGGAGATTCAGTTTCTCGTTAACCTCGCCGTGCTTAATCTCTCGTCTAACCGTCTCTCCGGCGAAATCTCTCCGCAGCTAGCTCTATGCGCGTACTTAAACGTCATCGATCTCCACGGCAACCAGCTCTCAGGTCCGATCCCTCAGCAGCTAGGGCTCTTGGCGAGGCTATCTGCGTTCGACGTGTCGAACAACAAACTCTCCGGTCAGATTCCGACGTATTTGTCGAACCGTACAGGGAATTTCCCGAGGTTTAACGCGAGCTCGTTCGTAGGGAACAGAGGGTTGTACGGTTATCCGTTGCAGGAGATGATGAAGAGCAAAGGTTTATCAGTGATGGCGATCGTTGGGATTGGGCTTGGGAGTGGAATCGCGAGCTTGATGATTAGTTTCACTGGCGTTTGTATTTGGTTGAGGTTCACTGAGAAGAAGATTGCTGAAGAAGAAGGCAAGATTAGTCAATCCATGCCTGATTTCTAAATTTTATGGATTTTTCTTAATTACAACTTTATAATTAATTAATTAATTACGGCTGTTTTGTGGAAGGAGATAAGAAGAAAAATTCAAGATTCTTGGTTTATGTGTTTTTCCCTCTAATTTTTGTTTTGGGAATTTTTTTAAAAAAATAAAAGTTGTAAAAGTTAGGTGGTATAATAGTAATCATCTCTGTGTTCATTATATCAAATCTGGGGTTCGAATCCAGCGTATCAAATATAATTAGAATATTAAAATTAACTAATTATGTTGACAAAAAAAAAATTTGGATAATAAAGTTAATAACATTTTGTCAATTTATTGTCGGTTATACCCTCTATGAAAAATGGTTACTGGTTAAATATATATGCACGTCAGTGATAACATCGACGACTACTTGCACTACATATTAGTAGATTACCATATCAAACCATAGACAATAATGTTAAGATATATTAAAATTAGAGAGAGAAAATAGATAATAAAGTTGAAAAGATGTTAACTAAAGAATAATAATAATAATAAATTTGTATACAAATTTATATAATTAATAAGATAATAATATAAAATTAATAAAAAATAATATAATAAGAATGAAGAATAAAAAATCTATAGATAAATTGAAAAATCAAGATTTATAACTAGAATCAGTTTAGATGCAGAAAACTGATAGATGTAATACTGAAAAAGTTTCAGTTAAAAAATACGATTAAGATATTACATCTCTAGTTTTTAAAATCTGTTTTTTTTTAAAAAAAAATAGTCATAAAACTGATAAAGTAAAAGTATAAAATAATTAAAATATAAATTGGAGAATTGTTGATAAAATAATAATATACACTTGTCGAATCCAAATCCATCAATTACTACGATTATCGATCTTTATTTTTTTTTATATTTTATAGGATCAAACCGTGCGGTCCTAGGCTTGTTTGGGTTTAGAGAAACGGTCTATACAGTCTAACTCTCAAATAAAACTTAGAAAATAAGAGAAAATTCAGAAAACAAGAAGTAAATACTCTCAATATCTCATGTATTGGTAAAAATGATGGGTGATTACAAATGAGGGATCTCACCCCTATTTATACAAAACACCTCCAAAATGGATGGTGGAGATTAATCTAATCCAACGGCTAAAACAAATATACTCATAAGTGTGGCGGATTCTTAGGGATCTCGGGCGGATCTTTAGGGATTTCGGGCGGATCTTTAGGGATTGAGGATGGATTTGTAGGGATCTTGGATTTGGGTGGGAAATCTTCTAAATACAATTAACCTGGACAGTTCTTGTTGCGGACCGGATGTTCTTGTTGCGACTCATATGTCATTGTTACGGCCTAAAGACATTTTGAATTTCCGGTCCGTGACATGTCGTTGCTGCCTAAATTCCAATCAAGAATTTACCACTATTCTCTCTCTCGACTTCTCTCTTGTTAATTAATAAGTAAAGTTATTTTGTATTATTACATGTTATATCTGTTATGTCAGAATTACATAATGGCTATAAACTTATTAAAAATTTATTTATGGACTATTCGATTCAATTCCCTATTTAATATTCTCCACATTTTGTATTACTTGTCATTTAAGATTAAACATACTGATTAAAAAACATTTAATTTATTAATTTTTTTCAGAATAAAAATATTATTAACTATTTATCTAAATTCAATTCAACCAATAGTACAATAAATTACTAAATACAAATAATCATAATATATAAATTAATATATTTTGCATTGAAAATTAGAAATATAAATTAATTTAGAAAAAATCATTTAAAACGTCAAATAGAATATATCTTTTGTATTTCACTTCTATTTTAAGGAATGAGAATATTCTGTAAATTGGTTATGTTATCGAGTCTGAAACCTAAGCCACTTAGCACAATCTCGTGTGTCATTGCTGTGTAACAATGTAACAATTACGATCTATATCCCCACAAAATATAAAACATCATATCAAATGCAACCCACTCAATGTATGAAAATTATATTCTAATTCATCATTGTTTTGGGTTCACGAAAGCCCTAAAAATTCTGGGTTTTGGTAATCATCTACGAACATGTCGTCTTCCTCCACTTATGGTGATTTAAAGCAATAGGATAATACATCATACTAGAACTTAAGGCTTATAAATTAGCAATATCCTCGTAAGAATTGTCGCTTTGGTGGTGAGATTCTCCCAAGCAAGATCTTCGTTTTCAAACTGACACAGAAAAAAAAATCCCCAAAAATCAAAATGACTATAACATCAAAATTCATGAAGAAGCTTGTTTCCAGATCTTAAAAAGGGAATACAAGCAATTCACGAGGACAATTACGGGAAAAAGATCAGCAAAGAGAGAAGGATGGACGGTGGTTTAATGGTGGTGAATCAATGGAAAGGAATAGAGATGGTGAGATTGAAGGAGCTCGTTAGTGGTATCGGGAGAGAAGAGATCGGTGGCGGTAAACTAAGGAAAGAGAATCTAAAAGAGTTGAAGAAGATGCTCAAGCAGGATCTCCGTTGGGTTCTCGTCTCAAAGACGACATTAATGTCGAAGAGTATTGTTTGACGGCAGGCAACGAAGGCAAAGACTTTGATCCTGCAAAGCGGTGGCATAGCGAAGGAGAAGCAGTCAGAGTTCTTGTTGACATGTCTGATTTTCTTGTCCTTTTTCATTTACACTTCAAAAAAAAAATTAATGAATGGTTTGATTCATGACGAAATATGGATTCATGGTGGAGGAAGAAGGCATGTTCTGTTAGAATGATGGTTTAATTTTTGGTTAAAATGGTTTAATTTTAGGTTTAGGTTTACCAAATTTATAATCTGGGTAATAAAATCTTTAAACCGTGTGATTTACCAAATTTATAAAAAATTAGATCTAATACTTTGTTTTCCCGGATGTGATGAAACATTTTTTTTTTTTTTTTGGTAGGAAATCGGAGTTGAGAAAATAAACAAACCGAGAAAAAAAATCCAAAACGGATACTGCGGGTATCTGGTGAGAGACAAAGTAGACCCGATACTGATTTGGATACGTTCACGCCAGTGGATTGTCAGATAGATGAAACGATGCGTTTTGGATTTTTCGATGATCATCATCCATTCCCCACACTCTGCATACCAAGCAGAGAGTCTCATGATTAAAAGCATGACATATCAATCTTTTCTTATCCGCCTACAACTTATAATAAAATATACTCTCGGCTTATTTGTTACAAAATACAAATATTCAAATGAATAAAAACTATGAAAATGAAGAAATAAAAACTCCAATTTACTTGCCTTCTATAATATATACCGGTTTTCGAATCAATAAACCGAGACGACCGATTAGCACTTACCACCTAACTTTGTAGTTTTTACAAGACTAAACCGAATTCGATCAAAATCTCATCCAGCTGCAACCTCGTTGCTTCACAGCTCCAATCATATTCATGGCTTCTCTCGTCTCTTCTGCTTCTTTCCACAAACCAGCTCCTGCGTAAATGTTTGACAGTTGAACATAAACCGATGGATCATTCTTCTCTTCCTCCATTAGTAAGTTAGCAACCATCTTCCCCAGCTTCAAATCTCCACGAGCAGCACAAGCACTAAACAAAGCCCACCACGCATCTACTCGAGACCCTACGCTCTTCTCGCTGATTTTCACCAAGCTTTCCGCTTCGTCGAGGTAGCCCGCTCGACCAAGAAGGTCTACTAAGCAAGAAAAATGATCCACATTCGGTCTCACAATTGAGTTAAAGATCTCAAGTCCCTCTTGAACTAAACCGACGTGGCTACAAGCAGAGATAGCCGCTGTGAAGGTAGCTGCATTAGGATCCACTTTTCCTTCATCTTGCATCTTCTTGTAGGCAAGAACCGCGTTCTCTCCTTCTCCGTGTCTCGCGTATGCAGAGATTAGAGAATTCCACGACACAACGTCCTTTTCAGACATCTGGTTGAACACTTCAAGGGATTTTTGTATAGTCCCGCATTGAGAGTACACGTTTATAAGTGCATTACCTATCAACGTCTCCTTGAATTGCCCGCGTCTGATGACGTAAGCGTGAGCCTGTTTCCCGAGCATCAAAGACGAAGTGTTTACGCAAATGCTCAAAAGAGTGTTGAGAGTATTTGCATCAGGCAAGACTAGGACCTCTGTTTCTAGCAAGCTAGAGAATCTTTTCAAACCTTCAAAGGGAAACCCGTTATGGTAAAACCCTGAGATAATTGCGTTCCATGAGATTAGATTCTTCTTCAGAGATCTTTCGAATATTAGGTCCGCTTTAGCTATCTCTCCATGCTTCGAGTAGGCAGATATCAACGCGTTGGAAACTTCGATCTTTGAGCTAAGACCGAATTTGATTACACAAACTTGTACCATCTCCAGGGTATCTAAGTCAAGAGAGCTTGCTAAAAGACTTCCGAAAGTAAACTTATCCGGTTTAACTCCTATTCTATGCATTCGCTTATATACCGACATCGCAGACTCGCCCAATTTCGCTTGGTTATAACCCGAGATCATTGTATTCCAAGTAACCAAATCTTTCTCTTCCAATGACTCGAAAATCTTTCGAGCTGCAACAAAATCCTCGAAAGAAGAGTACATTGACATAGTGGAATTGCTAACCAGAGTATACTCATCATACCCTGTCTTGATGGCTAGTCCATGTACTTGGTGTCCCATAGTCGTACATGAACACGAACTCATAACGCAAACAAAGGTTAGATCGTTTGGTCTAACGCCAGCTTCTAGCATTTGTCCAAACACCAACAGAGACTCGTCACTTTTCAAACTAGCCAAACCATCAATGACCACATTGAAAGTAACCTGATCACGAACTGTGGCATCAGCTTCTTCAAACACCAGACAGGCGTTAACAACCACTTGGCAATTGAAATACATTGTAATGAGGGCATTCATAACGATGATGCAACCAAAAATCCAGCTTTTATAACCAGCGAATGCACCTGCTTACCGAAATCCAAAGAACCATAGCAACACATACTCAAAACAATAGCGAATCCAAACTTGTCATGTGGAATACCAACACATACTCAAAACAGTTCCGTGACACCCACTTTCTTTACAACCAGTGATCATAGCATTCCAAATCGCAACATCATATCTCTCAGGCATTTTACCAAACACCTCAAAGGCATACCCGATATCCCCAAGCTTGAAACATGCGCTCAGAAGCGTCGTCCATGAATAAACATCAGGTTCCTTTATCTCTTCAAAGTTCTTCTTCAGAGAATATAAGTTTCCTGATCTCGCATAGAGCGAGAGAAGCGTATTGGAGACGTGAGAGTGACACAATATACCAGAGCGAATCGCATAGCAATGCAGCTGGCCACCGAAGATGGTATCACGGAGGTGCCCAGCGGCAGTAATGGCAGACGAGACACTGTAGTGATCTGGTCTCAGAGTTGTGCAACGGTGAACATGGGCGAAAAGCTTGAGAGCGTTTCTGTTCTCGCCGGAGCGAGTGAGACCGGTTAGTCGACGGTTGAGATTGAGCAAAGTAGTTGAGTTTTCGGCTATGGCTGACAAACTCTCTGTAAAACATAGAGCTTTTCTCATCAGTCATCTATAAGCTTTCGTTGTCGTCAAAGAATTAGTCTTTTTAGGGTTAAATAATTGAGTGAAGGCTTTATATATAAGGAGGAAAGGAGAAGACTTTATAAGATGAAACAACTTCGTTTAGAGTGAGAAACAGAGAAATGCGTAGTCTCTCTACCATAGTCGATCTTTGCCGCAGCAAACGCTGTATTCTCTAACCATCTTGTCAAGCAAATACTCGAATCGATCTCATCTGTAAAAGGTTTCACATTTCCAGAGTTCTCAGATATGATTTCGTCGAGTCAACGGAGAGAATCAATGGGGTTAGCTTAGGGAACTATCATTCTAGGGTTCCGAAGTTGGAGCTTGCTCTTAACGAATCAAGTATCGATCTTCGACCTGGGTTAATCGTACGAGTGCTGAATCGTTGTGGCGATGCAGGGAATCTAAGTTTCAGATTCTTTCTCTGGGCAGTGAAGCAACCTGGTTATTGTCACAGCTATGAAGTGTGCAAGTCCATGGTGAAGATTCTTAGTAAAATGCGGTAATTTGGAGCTGTTTGGGCTTTAATTGAGGAGATGAGGAAGGATAATCCGCAGTTGATTGAGCCGGAGCTGTTCGTTGTACTGATGCGGAGGTTTGCTTCTGCTAATATGGTGAAGAAAGCAGTCGAAGTGCTCGAAGAAATGCCTAAGTATGGGGTTGAGCCTGATGAGTTTCTTTTTTGGAAGTTTGTTAGATGCGTTGTGTAAGAACGGTAGTGTTAAGGATGCTTCGAAGCTTTTCGAGGATATGAGAGGTAAGTTTCCTCCGAATCTGCGGTATTTCACTTCGTTGTTGTATGGTTGGTGTAGGGAAGGGAAGTTGATTGAAGCTAAACATGTTTTGGTTCAGATGAAGGAAGCAGGGCTTGAACCAGACATTGTGGTTTTCACTAACTTGCTTAGTGGTTATGCTCATGCTGGTAAAATGGCGGATGCGTATGATCTTATGAAGGATATGAGAAAGAGAGGGTATGAGTCGAATGCGAACTGTTACACGGTTTTGATCCAGGCTTTGTGTAAGATGGAGAAGAGAATGGATGAGGCGATGAGGGTTTTTGTTGAGATGGAAAGGTATGGATGTAAGGCTGATATTATGACTTACACCACGTTGATAAATGGGTTTTGCAAATGGGGAATGATCGATAAGGGTTATACTGTTTTAGATGATATGAAAAAGAAAGGAGTCATGCCGTCGCAAGTAACGTATATGCAGATAATAGTGGCTCATGAGAAGAAAGAACAGTTTGAAGAATGTTTGGAGTTGATTGAGAAGATGAAGCAGATAGATTGTCATCCAGATCTTCTTATCTACAATGTAGTGATAAGATTGGCCTGTAAGTTAGGAGAAGTGAAAGAAGCGGTTCGGTTATGGAACGAAATGGAAGCTAACGGTTTAAGCCCTGGAGTTGATACGTTTGTTATTATGATCAACGGATTTACAAGCCAAGGTTGTCTAATAGAAGCATGTGATCACTTCAAAGAAATGGTAAGCCGAGGAATATTCTCTGCGCCTCATTATGGAACACTGAAGACATTGCTGAACAGTCTTGTTAGAGATGGCAAGATCTAAATGGCGAAAGATGTTTGGAGTTGCATATTGAACAAAAGCTCTTCTTGTGAGCTGAATGTATCAGCTTGGACAATATGGATGCATGCTTTGTTTGCGAGAGGTTACGTGAAGGAAGCGTGTTCGTATTGTCTGGATATGATGGAGATGGATTTGATGCCACAACCTGATACTTATGCGAAGTTCATGAAAGGATTGAATAAACTGTACAATAGGAAAATCGCTGCAGATGGCAAGTGAGAGAGAGATGAATTTTAAGATGTATAAGAGGAGAGGCGAGGAGGACTTGATTGAGAAAGCAAAACCTAGAGGGAGTAAAGAAGGGAAGAATAAAGGAACATATCATAATCATCAGCATAAGTGGAGAGGTGAACGAAGTAGAGCTAAAGCATTGTAACATTATTACCTCAAGTTTCCAAAAGAAGCAACTTTTATAAGTTATTCAAACACTGTCCATGTTTATTTTGCTTTGTTTCATTATAGTTCGATCTTGTTATTCTTTTTCATCAGTCCAAGGTGGCTCTGTTCGTTTATAGTCGCTGTAACTTACGACTGTGATCTGCTATTGTTATGATATTCGTTTGACAGTCGTTGATCGCAGTCGCAGTATTGTTCGTTTAACAGTTGGTGGTTTTTATTTATTAATAATTGGTTGTAGTCGCTGGTCGCAAGAAAAACTAGCGACTAAAACATATTTCAAAACTTGCTATCAGCAACTGGTCGCAGGTCGCTGGTTACAGGTTCTACTATCAACAAACGAATAGTCGATAGTCGTAGTCGTAGCGACTGGTAAAGGAACAACCCCGATAAATTCAGTTTTAACAGTATCAAAACCGAAATAGACAAACGTACCGAACAGAACCAAATATCCGAATGCTCATATTAAATAAAACCCGGTAAAGTAGTTGGCAACTAACTACAAACTAGAAGAGAAGCAGTGTTCCGGCGACGATTAGATTTGAGATTCTGAAGTTATACAAAAACAGTAAGGTCTCTTTTAAAAATTCGTTAAACGAGTGAAGTTCTCAAAAAGGTTCAAAATCTCCTTTTTCTTCTTCTATCTAATACCTTACGCTCGTCAATTGACGCAGAGTATCGTATCGTCGTTTGGATCGTCTCGTGATGTTGAGGACACTGTCTCTAGCGCGGGACCATCTTAGGTCCAAAGCGCCATTATCGTCTTATGCTGCTTCGTCTTCTTTTAGCTTTCGTGTCCTTTCTTCTCTATTTTCTTCGAAGCGGCATGCGCCTAAGGCGAGCGAAGAAGAAGCGCCGGCACTAAAAGAATCCGTTTTGCTGTATCCGAAAGATCCGTCGAGCACACCTAAGCTCTTCCTTGTACAGCCTCGTCTAACGCCGCCTAAGTTTCTACAGGCGAAGCTGAACGAAGCGCTCTGTCTCGCGAATTCGCTTGAAGAACAGAGATATGGGTACTTCGAATCTGATTTCTTCGACAAGGAAGTGCCTTCTCATGTTGTTGTCCAAAACCCTGTTGCTAAATCATCGAAACCTCGCGTAGGTCCGTTTTAATATTCCTTTTATTCCGTTTCAGTTGCTTTCAAAAACTTTAGATGTGTTAAGAATCATGCCTTTCAAGTGTTCGATGATTTTCCTGTGAGTCTGATGAGTAAATTGGTTTTCGATTGTTAGATACGTATTTCGGGTCAGGGACTGTAGACAACATCAAATGCCATCTAAATGCTGAAGATTCCAAGGCAAGCAGCTAAATCACCGCCAAAATATTTTATTGTTATCAATCTCTGGTTTTTTACTACCTGTAAATGAAATGTTAGATCATGTTGTTACAATCTCTTGATTCTCAGGAAGAAGTTGATGCTGTTTTCGTAAACGCCATTTTGTCAGCAATTCAACAACGGAATTTGGAGGTAATCCCACAAAGCCTGAAATTTTTCTTCTTTATTGCATTATTGTTTTCCGTCTGTTCAAGCTAATGTTGTGTCTTTTTGCATTTGATTCTTCAGAGAAAATGGGAAAAACCTGTACTAGACCGTGTAGGCCTTATAATCGAAATATTTAATGCTCATGCGCATACGAAGGAAGCAAAACTTCAGGTACCGTGACAATATAGATCTTTTTTTACATACTAAGAGCGTTTTTTCAAATAGCTGTTTGGTTCATCCATTCACAGGCTGAGTTAGCGGCTCTGATGTACAAAAAGAGCAGGCTGGTTCGGGTGCGTGGTACTGATGGAAAACAGACTTTTGGGCAGTTTGGAGAAGCTGAAGTTGTTAGTGCACGAGGGTGAATTTTCTCAACTTGCTATTTTGTGTATTCATCTTTATCTTTTTGATTGTTGGTAGATGAAATTGTTATGAAATCATTTTGCAGGAGAGCGGCAAGTAAGGGAGCTGGTTTCATAGGTGGTGCAGGAGAAACTGAGCTTCAGCTTCAACGCCGAAGGTTCACCAAAATTATATTACATCTACAATTCTTTTTCTTATCGTTGGCTAAGGAAAAGACTTAGTGCATGGCTCTCATTTCATCTATGGTCCTAACAAAATCTTAATCTACCAGAATAGCAGATCGGAGGCTTCGCTTGTTATCACAAATTAAAGAAGCCCAACGAACACGGCTATTGCAGCGTGCTGCACGTAAGAGACAAAGTGGTAACGTGGGTAAAAGTTTAGCCACCATTGCTGTCGTTGGTTACACAAATGCTGTAAGTGTTTGAATTTTGCCTCCCCCAAGGAATCTTAGCCAGAAACCAACTGTTTTGAACTATTTCCTGAATTTTTGTTTTTTTTATTTGTGCTTGTTAGGGAAAATCGACTTTGACAAGTGCTTTAACAAGGACTGCTCTCTACTGCAATGAGCGGTATAATACAAATGCTTTCAAACTATCTTAAACTTTCAAATTTGAAGCTAAACTTTTAACTTTTGAATGCTTTGTCTGGTCTCTTCAGATTGTTTGCCACTTTAGATCCTACACTCAAGAGTGCCCTCCTTCCTTCTGGGTAAGTTGGTTGATACACTTAAAGGATCATGTTTAGAACTTGACGGTAATACATGAACTACTATTGAATTGTGATGAGTTGATTTTTTTCAGAAGGAAAGTGCTTCTTAGTGACACTGTTGGATTCATATCTGATCTACCTATACAGGTAATGGATACCTACTTTAATTCCATCTCTCTTTCTTTTGAATTTTTTTTTTTCACTTACTTTCATTTCGCGGCTTTCTGTAGTTGGTGGAAGCATTTCAATCGACTCTGGAAGAAGTTGTAGAAGCTGATCTACTTCTGGTAAGACTTAAATAAATAATAAAATCTAGTCTTGAGTTACATTTTAAGAAGTGGAGAACTGTAGAAACTTTGGCCTTGGTGTAATTCGTTCCTTGCAGCATGTTGTCGATTCGACAGCTCCAAATATCGAAGAACATCGTTCAACAGTGTTTCATGTCCTTAATCAAATTGGCGTACCAGAAGAGAAGCTTAAAAATATGATTGAAGTCTGGAATAAAGTAAAGATTTTAACAAACCATCTATCTTAAAGTACAAGGAAGCAATCGCTTTTTTTCACTGGGAATTTGTTTTAGATTGATTATGAAGAAGAAGAGGAAGGGGAAGACATGCATTATCTGGATGATGGTAAAGGAGAAGAAGAAGCTGAGTTAAGCGACGGTTCTATAGCTGAAGAAACTTTTGAAGCATCTGAAGCAACAACAGTTGATGAAGACCAAATCGAAAACCAAGAAAATGACTCTGATGGGTGGCTATTGTCTGAAGATGAAAATGTCAGCGACTCTGAGCTCTGGAAGGCTCGGGAAGATGCTAAAGTAGATGCTGCACAGAAGAATGGACCAGATGTCAGAGTTTCTGCATTGACTGGAGTTGGTTTGAAGGAGTTGATGTATCTTATTGATGAAAAATTGAATGGTGAAGATGAGAAGCGTAAGTCTCAGACAATAGTCGAAAAGAGCGATCTTCAGAGCCGTAAATGGCGACCACCTCGTAAGACGATGAAGAGTTAGCTGCTGAACAATAGTTTTGTCTGACTCTCAAATTTGCTTCTCTTGAAGAGGACTGTGTATCTTTCCTTAAAATAAAACAAATACAGAACCACAGAAGTGTATGTCGTTTTACGTGCTGAAAAAACGGCATGAGGTTTGGTTAAAACTTAGTTAAATGGCCGTATTTCGACGTCGTTTTCGGGACAGTGTGTCATAGCCATACGCGCTTTGAAGACGCGAGTATATATAAATAAGTAAGATAGCGATATTGCAGTGATAAATAACACAAATACTTGCGAAGCTTCTTCTCCTTTAGTAAATTCAAGTGAGGTGTGTATAGAGAAAAAAGCTGTTAAAGGCGCATTTTCTCGGATCTGAGATCTTAGATCCCACAAACTGTTTATTCTGTAACATTGATCCAAAGGTAGATTGATTTCTCCTTCTTCTTCTACTCAATTTCTCCAGGAGTTTAAAATTCTCTTTTACGCTTATTGGATTTCGTTCATCTCGCGTAAATTTCTTTTTTCTTTTTCTTCTTCTGCCAGTTAGTTTCATGGATCTATCGGTAATCTGCTTTGTTTGTGATGAAATTTCATTATTAATTGGGAATGTTTCGCTAAGATGTTGCTAAAATTGGACAACAACCAAGCTAACTTGTAGTGGAATCTGATAAGATTTCGAGGTTATGTGTTGTAAATTCATTGATCTGTTTATACGTTGATGGTTTTTGTTGGATCTCGAATGGGTGAATTAGCTAGATGCTTCGATGTCTGTATTTGTTTGCTTATGCTATTATTCAATGTTGAAGTCATTGGAGATTGAGTGTTGTTGTTCGTGTTATGTGGATGTTCAGTCTAAAAAGGGATATGGGGTAAATCAAATTTAGTGTTTTTTTGTGCTTTGTAGATCGGATAGTTTGAGCTTGCTAAGATCATAGTAATGGCGAGAAGGCAAGTTGGTTCAACGCGACGTGTAGGAGATGGTGGAAGCTTCCCATTTGCAGGAGCTTTGCACTCAAAGTCTCGATCGTCTCCATTATTATCTATTTGCCTTGTTCTTGTGGTATGGTTTGTGTGTGTGTGTCATCGTTATTCTTAAATGTATTTGCTTCATTGATATTATCTGAAAAGTAATTGTTGTTCATCTTTTTTCGATTTCCAGGGAGCTTGCCTACTCATTGGTTATGCTTACAGTGGTCCAGGTATGTATATGGTCATCTTACTGCATTGTGTACAGCTCAAGTAGTGAGTTTTCTCACTGTCTTCATTGTTTTCTCTCGAATACAGGTATTTTTAAAAGTGTCAAAGAAGTCAGCAAAGTTACAGGTAATCCTTGTTCTCATTTTCAGTACATGTGCTTAAGATTTTCAATCTGCATTGAGCCGTCTTATCAGCTTTTTTTTAACATGTGCGAATGCTTGACACTCTCAGATTTGTTATAAATTTCGCAGGTGATTATTCTTGCACATCTGAAGTCCAAAGAGCCATTTCTGTTCTTAAGAAGGCTTATGGAGATGGGATGCGCAAGGTCTTGCACGTGGGCCCTGAGACATGCTCAGTGGTTTCCAGTCTCTTGAAAGAAGAAGAGACTGAAGCATGGGGTGTTGAACCATATGACATCGAGGATGCAGATTCTCACTGCAAGAGCTTTGTGAGCAAAGGCCTTGTACGTGTGGCTGATATCAAGTTCCCTCTGCCTTACCGGGCAAAATCCTTCTCGCTTGTGATCGTGTCAGATGCGCTTGATTATCTCTCGCCCAAGTACCTGAACAAGACCGTGCCTGAACTTGCAAGGGTCGCTTCAGATGGTGTGGTTCTTTTTGCAGGTAATTTAGCCTTAAACTTGAGAACAACAAATGTTTTCATTCGAGTTTGGTTTCTAACTCTTTGAACTTCAACTATTCTAGGTCTCCCTGGTCAGCAGAGAGCTAAAGTTGCTGAATTGTCTAAATTTGGTCGTCCCGTAAGTTTTCTATATACCCTGTTCTCCCGTTTGTTTAGAAGTGGCTATAGCATAGTTTATGTAGTTAGCCGTTAGCATCTCTTCATGATTTAAACACTTTGACTCTTGAAAGTTGCAATTAACATGCTTAAATGACAGTTGCCAATCTTTCAAAGTAAATAAAAACAGAGACTACGAGTATGCCAGACTTATATCGGCACTCTTTTTGTTTATTGCAGGCTAAAATGCGTAGCGCATCATGGTGGAACCGGTTTTTCGTTCAGACAAACTTAGAAGAAAACGAAGCACCAAGCAAGAAGTTTGAACAGGCTGTATCCAAAGGATTATACAAACCAGCCTGCCAAGTCTTCCACCTCAAGCCATTACATTAACAAGCCACTACCAATCCCTACTGTTTCCAACTAAAGCACACGTAGAGCCGCTCGCAAAACAAAACAAAAAATAGCGTAATCGATATTCTCCTTGTATTTTGTAACAAGTCAGTTTTTTGTCCTTCACTGTTGTATCCATCAACACAATTTTTCCTATTGAATTTAAATTCATCAATATCACCAATAATCCCCACATGAGCACTTTCCATCTTTAAAGCAATGGAACCTAAGGTTGTCCCTTACAATGATCTCTCTACTTGCCACCAAAGACATAAACTTGATCGCATTGTGACAATCCCCACATATTCTGAGATTCTTCTTCACAATTATTTCCTCTCCATCTCTTGTCGACATCAACCCGAAAGCCACCGCTAGCTTCTCGCTGTGATGTCCTAACCGCATCTCTTCTTCTCCTTCTCCGGCCTCATCCACCTTCACCATTGCCCATTTCTTATCCATCACATACCCAAGTTTCTTCATCTTCTTCATCATCTCTTCTAGGTACTCACTCACTTCTCGTATCATTGGGTGAGACCAATCTTCCGCCACAAACACGTGTTCCTTCTTCTTCACTTCGATCCAACTACATCCTGGTTTCTTCCTTATCCTCTTCCACCTCATTAATTTCCTCACCGCCGCCATCTCTTCCCATTTTCCCGCATCCGCATATATGTTTGCTAGCATCACATACGGCGTGTCAGCATTAGGTTTCATCGCCATAAGCTCATTAGCTGCTCTCTCCGCAAGAGCTATGTTTTTGTGTTTTCTACAAGCGTTAAGCAACGCGGCCCAAGCAACAGGGCCTGCCTTAACCGGCATTGAATCTATGAATCTCTCTGCCTCTTCTAGCTTCCCTGCTCGTCCCAAAAGATCAATCATACAAGAATAGTGCTCATTCTCTGGTTCAATCTTGAACGTCTCTTTCATGGTGTTGAAGTATTTCTGACCTTCGGCGACTTTACCAGAGTGTACACAAGCAGAAAGAACGGCTACAAAGGTTATGTTGTTGGGAGCAATACCCGAATCCAGCATCCGTTGGTACAAAAGCAAAGCCTCCGTTACACGCCCGTGCTGTGCATAACCTTTAATCATACAGTTGTACGATACAGTATTAAGTTCTGGCATAAGATCAAATACTCGCCTCGCGTCTTGCAGGTTTCCATTTTCGTAATACATCGAGATCAACGAGTTGTTCACAGAGATTCGATTCGAAGGGATGCGTGACTTGATCGCCAAGCCATGAATCTGCTTACCTTGAGAAGTAGAACAGAGATTCGAGCAAGCGCTAATTACACAGACAAAACTGCAATCGTCAGGTCTATGTCCAATAAGTTGCATGTGTCTAAAACTCTTTACAGCTTCTTCAGAGAGTTCCTCGTTCATTGAATATCCAGAGATCATCGTATTCCAGATAACCAAATCCGGCGACAGAATCTCTTTAAACACCTTCTCTGAATCAGACATACCGTTACGACCTCCACATTTCGAGTAGAAATCGATCAAACCACTTCCCACGTGTGAGTTCTGGTGAAACCCCGCCTTGATCAGCTTACCGTGGAACTGACAGCCACCGATCAGATCATTTAAGCTCGTGAGAGCATTCAAAACACTTGCCAATGTGTACATATCGATCTTGAATCCTTTCAAGATCATTTCTTTATACAAAGCTAAGGCCTTTGCTCCTTCCTTATGCTGCCCGTAAGCCACAATCATCGAGTTCCATGAAACTTCATCTCTTAATTCATCCATCCCGTAGAACACCGATACCGCCTCTTTCAAAAGTCCGCATTTACTATAATATGAAACGAACGCATTATTCACAGAGGAGTAAGAATCAAACCCTCCCGAGACAGCGAAACAGTGAAGCTGCTCAATTAAATCAACGCGGTCACAACAAGCTGCTATCAACCCTGATAACGTAAACCCATCTACCTCAAATCTCAATTCTCTCATTCTCTTGAACAATATCATCGCGGGTACAGTTTCTCTAGCATCAGCGTATCCGGAGATAAGGGTGTTGTAAGAAACGGTGTCTGGTTGAGGAATTTCGTCGAACAACTGTCGTGCGGTATGGATTTTCGAATCTTTCGCATAAGCTTTGACGATTACGTTGTAAGAGAAGACATTGGGTTCTTCGATGCAGTCGAAAGCGGCTCGTGCGTATGAAAGGCAACCACATTTGGTATAGAGATTTACGAAGTGATTTGAGAGGTAAGTGGAAGAAGCTACGAGGGATTTCACGCAGCGCGCGTGTAGGGCTTTCCCCATGAAGAGATCTCTCTCCGCTACACATTTCAGAAGAAGGTCTCGAAAAAAATTGAACGTGCATGGTGTCTGGTTCATCTAAATATTACAAAGTGATTCTCAGAGATTGTATGTATCTCTCTGTTCCTCGCATTTCAGGTTGTCTTTTGGTCTGAAGAAGTCAGCTAAACAAGTCAAATTTTAGTTTCGTCTCTTATTTTTATTTTTTTGTTACTAAGTTGGGCTTAGTTTTTATTAAAGCCCATTTAGTTCTCTTCTGGACTCATTTAGTGGAAAGATACTTTTAAAAAATGAGTTTGTTAATTGTGTGACTGTGAAAGCTGTAGAGATGGGTGAGATCTCATATATTAACAAAAAAAGATTGTTTTGTTTGTTCTATGTCTGGTGCATAGTAATAAAGAATATTCGTAATTATTCATATTTGACAAATCAAAATGGACCCTGAAAATCTGGACATCCACCGGCTATACATATCGGTTTCAGGATCTTTTATCTGATTTTCTTGTTATGTTATATTTTTTTTTTTTGCTTGATTTATAGTCTATCATTATACATTATTTTTTATATAAGTGTTAAGCAAATTCCTTTTCTGACGGTAAATATGGTTTACGTTTTTTCCGGCTAATCTATTATTTAGGGTAACTAATATTCAAAAGACCCAACTCGATCTTGTTGATATCTGTTTCCAGCAACTAGTTTGGATACGGATTTTATAAAACAATTTAGATACGAATGAAAATAATTACATTTACATATTTGTGAGTACAAATTCAAATTCTAAAACTTAATCGACGTTCATAGAAGAGCTGTAATAACCAATAAAACAGCTGAAAAAACGATTTGTTTAGCCGTAATTGTCATGAACATTTCCGCTAAAATAAAATAAAGCATATATACACATTTCAGATAACTCTCGAAATACGAGGTGAAAGCCCCAACACATCATCATGACATTCGAATCTAATTTCATCACATTCAATCTAAAATTAGAGTTTGTATTGTTTTGCTCGCTAATGCATAGTCGGTGACGGAAACGCATTTATGGACAAATAATTTTTATTGGACAAAATGTAAAGCTTGTTGACAAAATAAAAATTTAAAGCTTACTACAGTATTTAACTTCACCGATCATTATTACCAATTTTTATTATCATGGCTCGTGTTTTAGTGTAATATTATTATTCTACTTCCTCTAACTTTTATAACATTTTAGTCTACTTCTATATTTTTTAATCAGGTCATTCCACACTTACAGACTTACGTTTTAGTATACGTCTTCTACCTTTTAGTCAGGCTAGTCCACTTTTTTAAAAATATGTAAAAGAATCGATATCTATATTTCAATTTTAACTTTAATATATATAGAAATAGACTTATAGATATGTTTAGATTTGTATATGATTAGAAAAATATAAGTTTATATAAAATGATAAAAATTAAAACTAAAACAACACTATTAGAGAATCATGTGGCATAATAGTAGTTACCTCTTAAATTTAATAATTTATAATATATGTTTGGAGTTTTAACTACTATCTTACAATATTAAAGAGAATATTAAAAAATATTATACTAATACTAAGTTAATAAAAAACCAACAATTATTATATAGGTCGACTAAAAATTAATATTTTGAATACTCTTTAGTTACCAGATCTTGAATTTTAAAGTTCATAATGACAATAAATGATAACTGATAATCTATCAGATACTTCAAGTAAAAAACGGAAGCTGTCTCTCACATGACGAGACAAATTTTCAAAGAGAAAAGAAATGTATATATAACTCCCACATACCTCAACCATCTACATACCACATCTCATTTTATTAGAGAGATTCACAGCTATAACATTTTCATTAAATACGATTCTTGTATATTTTTATTGTTTTTTCCTTATTTGCACAAAGTTTACATATTCTTGTGTCTCTCTTGATGTATAAAGCCACACCTTCAAAGTAAATGAAAGACACACAATCCTTTAATCATTCACATTCACTGTTCACCAACTAACTAAACCCTAATTCAACATCTCTTTCTCTCTCTAACAACTGATATCTTATTCTTCATTGATCATCTCTCATCAAAACCAAAAATTCTTTTTATATATAAAATATGAAACAACTGTCGACAAAAGTGACAAGCAATGCTCATGGACAAGACTCTTCCTACTTCTTGGGATGGGAAGAATACGAGAAGAATCCTTACGATGAAATGAAGAACCCTAATGGGATCATTCAAATGGGTCTTGCCGAAAATCAGGTAAATATATAACTTATAGTTTTCGACCAGTCGACCAGTCTTTAGTCTTATCCTTTTTTGGTACTTAATATGATGTTCGTTATATGCAGCTATGTTTTGATCTCATAGAGACATGGTTAGCTAAGAACCCGGACGCAGCCGGACTCAAGAAGGATGGACAATCCATTTTCAAAGAGCTTGCTCTCTTCCAAGACTATCATGGCCTACCCGAGTTCAAGAAAGTAAGTAATTAGAATTTTCTCCTTCACATTTCAAAAGTAAAACTTAAGACGCAAGTAACTATATGGTTTACCTGTCCATAGGCTTTAGCAGAGTTTATGGAGGAAATAAGAGGGAATAGAGTAACAGTTGATCCAAGCAAGATTGTCCTAGCTGCTGGTTCAACCTCCGCCAACGAAACCCTCATGTTTTGTCTCGCGGAACCCGGCGATGCTTTCCTTTTACCCACTCCTTACTATCCAGGGTAATTTCTATAGCCTAATTTACTAGGTTCGATAATTACTGTGCTTGCATCCCAAGACACCTGAGATTTGATTCGCTTATGTGTACAGATTCGATAGGGATTTGAAATGGAGAACGGGAGCAGAGATTGTCCCGATTCATTGCTCGAGTTCGAATGGGTTTCAAATAACAGAGTCAGCTCTTCAGCAAGCTTTTCAACAAGCTCAGAAACTTGATCTTAAGGTCAAAGGAGTTCTTGTTACCAACCCCTCTAACCCACTTGGAACAATGTTGACCAGAAGAGAACTTAACCTTCTCGTTGACTTCATTACTTCCAAAAACATTCATCTCATAAGCGACGAGATCTATTCAGGTACCGTTTTTGGGTTTGAACAATTCGTTAGTGTCATGGATGTCTTAAAAGACAAGAAACTCGAGAACAGCGAAGTCTCCAGACGAGTTCATGTCGTTTACAGTCTTTCCAAAGATCTCGGTTTACCCGGTTTTCGCGTTGGAGCAATATACTCCAACGACGAAATGGTTGTTTCGGCTGCGACAAAAATGTCGAGTTTCGGCCTCGTTTCTTCCCAAACACAATACCTTCTCTCTGCATTGCTTTCCGACAAGAAGTTCACAGGTACATACCTCAACGAAAACCAGAAAAGACTCAAGATTCGTCACAAGCAACTCGTGTCCGGTCTTGAAGCTGCAGGGGTTACTTGCCTTAAAAGCAACGGTGGTTTGTTTTGTTGGGTCGACATGAGGCATCTCTTGGACACAAACACATTCGAAGCAGAACTTGAGCTATGGAAGAAGATTGTATACGAAGTGAAACTGAATATTTCACCTGGTTCATCGTGCCATTGTACTGAACCTGGTTGGTTTAGGGTTTGTTTCGCCAACATGAGTGAAGACACACTCAATTTGGCGATGAAAAGGCTCAAAGAATACGTAGAGTCAACAGATAGTAGGAGATTGATCTCAAAAAGCAGCCATGAAAGGATCAAGAGTCTGAGGAAGAGGACTGTCTCTAACTGGGTTTTCCGGGTTTCATGGACCGACCGTGTACCTGATGAACGGTGAAATTAATTCATCGTCCCCCAAGTTTAAGACGCAACAAATCTTCAACTTTATATAAATAATTCGTTTTTTAATATTTTGGAAAATGTTGATACATTTTCCAAAATATTCATATCACTATATTTTTTATATTTGTGTGTTTTCATATAATTATATTTTATTTTATTATTCATATATTTATGTTTCGCTGAGAAAACCTATTGCAATTTTTTTTTTTTTTTGGATGTAAGTGTTACTAGTTAAGTGCACTCAATCCAAATTTGGATATGCAATGGCTATTTATATATATCCCCTTGTAATGTCAGTGAAAGCTGCGTGTGTTCCATACAAATGTAATACATCTTTAATTTTTACATCTCATATTTTTCATAAAGTTTTATATCTTTTGCAGTATACAAATATTAGCCATGAATATACACACATTGATTTACTTTAGCTTTAACTTTTTCAACATTCATTAAATTTTCCAAGTTCGTATATTTTTCACGTATACGTGTAATAATTTCCCATTTTTATACATTCTCGTTTGACTCCAATAATTTTTATAAACAAAGCATTAATTATATAGTCGTAATTAATGAAATTGCATTGCCGGTTAGTCAAAGGGGGAAACCGATGGAAGAAAGTCAAACACTCAAACTTGTAGTGATTTCAACTTCGTTTACTTTTAGTGTCCAATGAAACAAAAATAAAAGTACTAAAGAGATTACTCTTGAAAAACGAAACACATGACAACTAATTTTGATTTATCCTAAAAATAGGGTTAAAAGGTTTAGCGACTCTACTCCATAAAAAACACCTAACCGGATTTTAGTTAATTGCAATTATTTATTTTAAATTTAAATTACATGCCATAATGTGGGGAAATTTTGCAGGTACATTACATCAAGAGCCATATGATATAATGCAACGAATTGTTAGAAACCTACATGCATTGCATAGCATTCAAGTATTCTGTTTATTTCGGTTGGGGTTTACAATGGTCCAATCATTTCGAAAGAATATCTAATCTCTCATTAGTAGTTTTTTTTTTTGTCAAGTTCTCAATAATAGTAATTTATGAGTCTAAAATCCGAAAATAATATCAATCGAGACACTATCAGTTAACATACACATAATCTATTGTTATCGATTTATCATATATACTGGTCAAAGATTATGATGCTAATAATGTAGAATCGTAGACATGATATAAATAATATTCTCAAGATAAATTATTCGAGAATCCCATGTGCTTTGTTGGTACTAATACGAACCAAATAATTGAAATCATACTAAATTTAATAAAATATTACTCGTCAATTTTCTATAAAATTAAATCTAACAACATATCTAATCTCGGGTTTGTTATTTATTTGTATGAAACGCGGCGAAACCGACCGTAAGTTCGTAAAGACAGAAAAATCATTTCATGTGAGGAGCATTATTTTGGTCGTCGGCTTATATAACATAAGATATTCTCCAAGTAAAATAATAATATTAAAGACACATAAAAATGATTTTGAGAATTTCGGTTGATATTCTTATGTTTAGAGAATTTTACAACCAATGATGTTGCATACGATCCATCCAGAACTTGTCGTCTTTATTATCGTCGACCATAGTCTTACTCAAGAAAGACATTATTAAATTTTGAGATTTGTGAGTTGGTCTCAATAAGATTCAGATCACAAATATCTATAGCAAATCGCAATCTGGTCGGTTGTTTTTTATACATATAGAAAATCTCTAGTCACTGTTCGAAATTTGTCCAAACTCTTATCAATAAAAAGAAAGAAACACATTATGTCAAAAATCTGAACAAAGAATGCAGTCACGTGGGCTTCACGAGCTCAGACCATAACTTCCGCATGCAATGCGATGACTGATGACATTATAGTCAATGCATCAGTGTAAGTAACTTCCTAAAAAATAAACTTAGGAATTACAAATTTAATGCCAAAGCAGCGCGCCTATTTCAGTACGTGGGCTATAATAAAACCTACTCTTTTTTTTTCAACACCAAATATCATTATATTGATAGAAAAAGTAGTACATTAGATCAAGTCTTTATTAACATAATGAGCTAACCAAAGAGGAAAGTTTATTATCAATAGTAGCATAATATAAAGGGCAGAATCGAGTAGACTTGGCGATGACATCAATTGCTCCATTTACACTTTTCCTAACGAAGACAACCGTGAAGGTGGGATTGAGATGTCAATAAGAAAATTTGCTAAGCTAGGCCAAGACTCCCAATCAAACACAGCTTTAAATAAGTTACGACAATCAATCTGGAAACACACATTTGAACATCCCATATTCGATAGACATCTTATAGACCAAGCCAACTCTGTCGCCTCAGCATGTAAAGGTGATGCTAGGTGTGGAAAATTTTTTGCTCCAAAGATTCTAACTAGTCTAAGTGAGTTCCTTAGAATTCAGCTTGTTCTCGTCACCCCTGAGTCCTTATTCCAAGAAGCATCAGAGTTACAAGTGAATGTACTTGGGAAAGAAGGATTCCAGCGTGGTATTAGATCTGGGGGCTGCCAAGCGCGTGCAGACTTGCGGATCTCCTGATTTGACATCTATTTAAATGGGGCCAAGCAAGACTATATGAAAAAGGTTAAAGAGCTATGTATGTAAAAAAAAGAAACTAAATAAAACTAATTTGGTAAACTAATTGTACATACATACTAAGTAGATTACGATCAAAACTGGAAGTAGAACTGGGCAAAATATCTGGAATCAAAGATCCAAACCAAACCGAACCGAAATTGAAAAAAAATACTCAAATAGATCTTCAACCTAAGAACTGAAATACATGATACCCGAAATATCCGAACCGAACCAAAAACCGAATGAATATCTGAAATATCTGAACTATAATTATATACTACTATGTTAAATTTGAGTAATTTGTGTACTTCAAATACATTTAAATACTATAATACTAAAATCAAGGAACATAACCAAACCAAAACTGAATCGAATCCGAACCAAAATTTTGAAAATACCTGAATGGATCTTCAACTTAAGAACCGGAATATATGATACCCGAATTATCCAAACCAAACCTGAACCAAGTATCCGAATGCCCAGACCTAACTGGAAACCTTACAAAAAGAACCAAAGAAATAAAACGGAATCGGATTCTAGAGCTTTCTGCCAAGGCTACATTTCATTGAGAAGATGCACAAGTTGTGGACTGATGATTTGGGAAAGAACAAGGTTTTTGGTAGTTTAATTTCACGTTCTTGAAGATTCTGTTGTTTTTCTTTTTCTTTTGTTTTAATCAGCTGAACAGTTTTACTATACAATTATGTTTCCACAACGGCACAACCCTTTAACTAAAAACACAATCTGTTTCACGACAAACTACTATTTCGTTATCTTATGCAAGAAACATATTTTCTTTCTTTATGAGAACAGACATATAAATTACTACCTTAGTTAAGGAAAACTTTGGATAAACAATTAAGGTTTTATATGGCTTTGTTTTACATAAACGTCGATGGGTTTTGACAGAACGAACATTAATCAGTTTTATATTATCTAATCCTCGTAGTTTTGTATCTACTAATTTTCGTTCCCATATACTTGATTTTTTTTTGTTCCATGATTTCTTCTCCATTATTATTCTCTTTTCATCCTTTATAGCTTTAATTAGAAGAAATTTGAAGAATAGGGAAGAAGCGAGAGCTTGAACTTGAAGAAAGTGTAGAGAAGTAGATACGTAAATCGGCGATTTTATTTTGCCTTGTTTGTTACGCTATCAATAAACAAGAGATCGTACAATATTACGAACAAGGGCTTTTACGGCCCATTTGGTTTCAGATAGATTGACCTGATTTGACCCGGTCCAGCCGGTTTTGAAAATGTGAAACATTTTTCATAAGAAACCGGAAATTATTTTTATATATTAGGCTTTAAAACAAACATAAAGGATACCAACATCTTGATAAAATGTTAAAATGCATTTGCCTGATTTCTTTAACTCAGATTCACAGTCCACTTCATGTTGTCCTCGCTCAGACCCATCTGCAAGCTTGTCAGAGCGGTGTAGAGTTGCTTCGAGACAGGTCCGAAGCTATCTTCTCCATAAGATTCTCTGCGTGCGTATTATTAAGAAAGAAAACAAAAACTCTTGTGACATGCAATAAAAGCTGAAAGCTTTACCATACTTTATAGGTTGGCTTTTGTATAAATAAGGCTACACAAAAAAAAAGGTTTTTATACCTTTGGCCATTGTACGTAATGCTTCCAACGGGAGAGACAACCACCGCGGTTCCTGTGCAGAAAACCTCGTCCGCTCCTAGCAATTCGTCCACTGTCACATTCCGTTCCTCCACCTGCATGATACCAAATAAACATGCTCTGTGATCACTAGCTAGTTGTGCTACTATGATCCCCTTCTCAAGCTGTGAGTATAGTTGAGAATTTGAAGAAAGGGAAAGATTACCTTAAGCCCTTGGGTACGAGCCACGTCGATTATACTTTTCCGCGTAATCCCAGGTAAAATGGTTCCTTTTATTTCAGGAGTAGAGATCACATTGTCCTGGCAAAGAGAGTAAGCAACAAAACTTTGGTCAAAAAGGTTTCTTTATAAGAGAATCAGTAACTTGTGATGCTTGCTAATGTCCAACAAGATAAGAAGGTGCCAGAGTCCTAATCTCATCTACTACGCCTTGTGAAATCAGACTGATAAGTGGGGAGACATTTTATAGACGCTATATTGCATCATTGGATTTGGTTTTTACCTTCACAATGAAGATATTGCAAGACGAGACCTCCTCAAGATATCTTTTGTAAACGCAATCAAGGTACAAAACATCGGAATACCCTTTAGCTTTCGCAATCGACTGTGCTTTTAGTACCTATGTTATAAGTTGTATGTGTGAGCAAGCACAAAAGCGGGTCCAAAGACCCTCAATATATTCAAGAAATCAGATTTACTTACTGCAGCATAATTGCCAATGGTTTTAACACCTCCAGTACCACCAGGTGTTGCACGGTGAAATTCATTTTCCACAATCAAATTGATTGGTGACACACCTTCCTGACATCATTAAAGAGATCGTTTCATCATTCAAAGAAAGCGAGAAACAAAAAACAATCTAAGATATTTGAATTTTATCGAAAGGAGGAACATTGGAAAAACCTTGAAGTAGTTTCCAACAGGAGAAACATAGACAAGGAAAGTATATTCTGGTGCAGGAGCAAGACCAAGAACAGCTCCAGTTCCCATTAGCAACGGTCTAATATATAAAGAACCTTTACCTGGAGGTGGAACCTGAAAACAAGACATCAATCATATGCGCATTAACTCATAACAGCCAACAACATTATTAATAACTTTCTTTGCATATCCACGGGGTGGAAAAAACTGTCTCATTCATTTACCCAACGTTTGTTTGCTAATACAGTTGCTTTCACAGCTTCGACAAACTGCTCAACGGTTGGAGCAGGCATACACATCCTCTCAGCACCACTTCTCATACGTTTTGCATTCTCTTCAGGACGAAAGAGAAGGATATTCTTACCGTCTTGCTTTCTGTAAGCTTTCATTCCTTCGAACAATCCCTACAAACAAAGTGTTAAAACAGAAGTACACAAACTAGTAAGACTCATATAATCATAATACCCAATCATTCCCACAACACTTTACTTGTCATCTCTCATTATCAATTGCAGAAATATAAGGATTTCTCCGTGAAAAAGGTGAAGTTAGATTCGGTTGATGGCAAAACTTGTCACTAGATGCGACTAACTTAGCAAATAAGAGTCAAAACTCATCGGCAGATTGTGTTTCAGAGTAAAGAATCTGACAGGTTCTCCATACTTTCAAACACTCTTAACTACTTAAAAGATTCTTGATAAGCATAGATTAAGCTCCTTTCATAGAACTCATCGCAGCAAAAGGAAAGCACTTTGAGAAAGGAAACAAAATCAGACAACACATTACTTTTCAGTGACAACAATTCTAACAAATGTCTGACATACTTTCAAATCTTTAACCTTAACCCCACAAAAAGCTCAAAGCTTTACAGTAAAGGACGTGACTTTTGAAGAACACTAGGGTAACAAAACCTGTCCATAGTTGAGTACACCAGCAGATGGGCTGACTTCAATGTTCCCAAAACGTTGCAGTTCACCATTTGAGAATTCACCATCAAGGTTACATTTCATCACGTACATGTAATCAGTCGGCTTAAGCCCGAATCCAATGTTGTCCCAATCTATGTCGGCTAATTCATAAGCCTCCTTACTATTCAACATATAAAACCAATCTCATCAATAACAAAAACAAAACAAATTCAAATAAACCAACAAATAAAATATAGTGATTCCAACGAAACCTGGAAGTAGAATTGGACAGCACGGCGTTGCATCGAGAGAGGGTGTTTCCGCCATTGATGAAACTGGAAAATACAGAGGAAGAAGAAGAAGAAGACGAAGAATGCTGAAGCTGTGAATTCGATCGGAGAAATGGGTCAGATGATACGGAAGACGATAACAATTGAGAAATTGACAGTGGAAAGGAAGAAAAGAGTTGACCTTGATGGAGGAAGATGATGGAGACAAGTTCCGAGTAGGAGAGAATGAATGGAGGCGCGTGATGAAGGCGCGTGAAGGAAAAAGTAGGTAATTTTGACTAAGGCTAGGGGAAATTGTTGCTCTCTCCATCTTTTCTGAAAAACAAAACTGTGTAATGTTTCTTTGTTTCTTCTTCTTCTTCTTCTCCTTTTGGTGTCTATAACAGGAGGCTCTGTGCGTTTTCCTTTCAGCTACTCTTTTTACCCTAACACCCAAGGGGTGTATTAAATAAAAATTTGAATAGATTCGAGATGATGAGTTTTTAGATGATTTAGAATGAATTAGGGAAGCTTTTAGATGATTTTGAATGACCGAAAAATGATTAGAAAAACAGGATTAATAGATAAAAGACTGAAAAAGTCTATTCCACAACTGATGTTAAACAAAAAAAATAGTATATTCACCAACTACTTACGAACTCCAAACCACAACATGTGTTTCATGCGTTTGTGACTTTGTGTTGATCCTCTCTAATTAAATATGAAATGGGTCTATCCAGGCCCATCACTAATTTGGATCGAGCCTCAAAAACTGAGCATCGAGAAAGGTTTCCCATAGCTCGGTATCGAACAATTGTTGTCACATGCGACAGCAGCGGTTAAAGCTGACATGTGCCGAGCGATAAAGGCCAAGCCTGGCCCATAAATGATAAACGAGCCTGCTTGATTTTATGATTGGGCTGATTATCAAGCCTGGCTAGATAGACAACTGATGAAACGAGGGCGTCTGCTTCAGTAGTCAGATGTGTACTATAAGTCTACAAGTACAAACTTATTTGGTTGGCTTACTTTGTTTTTTTTTTTTTTTGTTCTTTTCTAAATTTTGAAAGTTTCGGATCTTTGATCTAAAATCTGTTTTAGTATATGAGATTAAGTTGAGTACCCATTAATAAAATCACAATTGAAACGTAAAGCATCCAATTAAAGTGGAGTTGAACTAGTTTAAGACGTATTTTACTAGCTACAAATAATACCTAAAGATTTTTATTAATGGGTGAAAAAACAAAGTTGGACATATGGCTTATATTATGAGAGAGAGATGTCATAAATACTTCATATAAATTAAATTTTTGTTTCATGACAAGGGAAGAGAGTGGAAAAGAAGATATTAGGACCATTTGATTCATTAAAGACACTACACATACATTTGCCAATAATTGGAGAAATTAAGTGAGCTTTCACCATCAGTCCCACATATACATTCATACCTTAGTTTACTCCTATCTATCTTGTTTCACATAAAATATTTTTTTTTGTGCTGAAACAGTTACCACAATCAAAATACAATCTAAGAGGGTAAAACAAAGGTGACAACAAAATCACATTTTTCTCAAAATCATAAAATTATATTTTGTCAAAACCACAACATCTTATTTTTTGCTAATACTAAAAAAATCTTACACTAAACATTAAATGATATTTTTTTGCTAAAACTGTAAAATTTCATTTTTTCTGCTAAAACTACAAATTCTTATTTTTCCACCCAAACTAAAATTTTTTGTTTTTCCACCGAAACCGCAAAATCTCATTTTTCTATCAAAACCATAAAATCTTTCAACCAAAACTGTAAAATTTTATTTCCGTCAAAACTAAAAGAAAAAATTGTTTTTCCACTAAAATCGTAAAATCTCATTTTTCCATCAAAATTAAAATGTAAAAAAAATTTTTTTGCCAAAACAACAAAACCTCGTTTTCTATCAAATCCACAAAATTTTTGTTTTTCTACCAAAATTACAAAAAAATAAAAATTTATTTAACTTAGACCAACCAATGTTCATATTATTCAACTTGGTTGGGTAAAGTTGGACATAATCCATGTTAACCAGTTTTGTATATAAGTTTGTCCATAACCAGTTCATAATGTGGACATCTCATGATCGGTCTGCCCATTTCAACAGCTTTACTCATAGAGAAGGGTAGGGACAGGATCGTAAATTTGATAGTGGAAGGTAGTCAGCGAGGACAGTCCTACGTGCATCATTTTCATCTTTTGCCCGTTACTACATTTCACTGATCAACAATGATGGTTTGTGCAGTGAACAAATCTGTGGGGTTTCCGATATTTTCTTTTCCAGATTATATATATATCTCTTTATTTTTTTTTATCTCGTAATATATGTAGAATATAATCGGGAAAAAAGGAGTGGATTTGAAGTAACTAGAATAGAGGATGAATATTGAACCAAAGCATGCCAAAGAATTTCAAAGGCGGGATTTTAGCCACTCGACTCGAGATAAGATAAATTATAAACAAGTCGTATTCATATTAGGTGAACTTTGTTGTCTCTCTGTGGACCCGGATCAATAGAATAAATTTTCATATGCAATGCATGCATTTCCTTGCTCTAGATAATAAAATAAAGTTAGTGAAAAATACTGATAATGAAAAACATTTGTAAATTAATATATACTTCGAAGTTCGAATGATCAGAATTGGCAAGCACGTGTGAGGGAAGTTATGCTTTTTGACGGGTGTGTATGAAGAAAATTCGTTTGTTGAAACTTCATTTCGTATTTGGGACCAAATCAAATGTATTAATCTAATAGAAATATCACTATTATAAATAAAGTGTAAAACCTAACAATTTTTTATGACATATTTGTCACGAACTAAGCATATAATCACATCTATCTAAAAAAGCTTATTTACCTTCTCTCTCTAGTCCCTCCTACCATATCTTTGAGGTTTTTTGGAAATTTTGTTTGAATGAGAGACTAGTGGAGTGACGAAGAGAAACAAAACCAAACACTAGTTTTAAGAGAATGGAGAAGGTACAAACCCAAATGGTTTAAACATATCACTCTATGGTTTGTTCTTCTGTTTCATGTATCGGATTATTTTGATTATGACCCATCCACTATAACAATATTGAACCCAATTTCTACTCTTTAAAAGTCTGCATTTATCTTATAAACATAAACTAATAGCTAGAGTTTTGATCTTTGTCTGTTTAGGGAGAGACATAAACATGACTTGGCCTAAAAGAAACGCTGCTTCTGTTGCTTTCTGTTGAATCATGCAAACAGGAAGACACGCTGTAAATGCAGCCCACTGGTGTAGCAAAAAGACAGAACAAACGTCACGAAGTCGTCTTTTTGTTTTTTGGTTTTGAAAATGACATAAGAGAGTGGGTTCAAATTTTCGGGTGGTCCATTTCAAAATATGAAGGAAAAAAAAAGACATTACAATAAAAGTGAAAAAAAAAAAACTGAAAAACTGGACAGTACACACGACCAAGGGACAATAAGCTTCATCATCATAGCCCAACCACTACCATACATTATCTACTTATAATCATATATATGTACATTGACCATAAGCCTCATAAGCAATATGATTCGTATGAACAATTCTCAATCTTGAGAAACTTTTAAAACCAATAATATCGTGGGAACACAAAGATACTTGACAATAGATTGATAAATACAATGAATTGAAAACGAAACCTATAACTAAGAAGAATTGTGTTCGCTTTCTCAAAGTTATTCAAGTTGGATTTTGACATATTTAAGCTAGAATCAACATAACAAGGCTCAACTAAGAAAGTGAGCACTGTATGATTACAACATGAGGAGGAAGGTATGTTTACATGGATGGATTCGAAGAGTGATTCCCGGTCTCATTCTTTCTTCTGTGTCCAAATTCTTATAGAATTGTCGAGCGAGCCTGATGCGATCAAGTTCTCTGTCGGATGGCAAGCAACGCTCATGACAGACTCAGTATGACCCTCAAGTTTCTGAAGCAATTTCCTGGAGTTCAGCTCCCACATGTATACACACTTGTCCTCGGAACCACTGACTATTTGCTTTCCATTTGTAACGGAGAACGCAGAGGAAACTGAATACTGATTGTTGGCGTGGCCAGTGTATGTTTTAATAAATTTAGCAGAAGAAATGTTCCACAACCTCTGCAATTTGAGAATCGTGCAGAGATCAGTACATTAACAACGAATCATGAGAATTCACATCTTCTCCAATACCCTATTGATGCTTTCAAATCAAACACCAAAAGATGTATCTTCCAAGTTACGATTCTCTAAGATACGACCATTCAGTACTCTTGAAATCATGATCGAAAACAGAACTATACTAAAGCTATCAGCTTTCACTGCATAGAAATAACCTTAAACCAAAAATAAATGTTGCAAACTTAGTTTTGGATGGCTTCTCCTACATGAATTTCTGTCGAGACACAATCTAGAATCTAAGTTAACACGTCTGCCTAAATCTCAATGCTTTTCTCGAGATCACTATACAACAAAACGAGTAATCACAAAATATCAACTCTCTCAGATGGATTCAGCAAGATATTACAATGAAGCATCAGATGGGGATGGCAATGGAAGGAGAAGAAGAAACTCACCAGCGTGTTATCGAGAGTGCCAACGAGGATGAACTTGCCGTTAGGGGAGAATCTGACGTAGGAAACAGGAGGATTCTCTTCGTCAATCAGAGTTTTCACACAATGTCCAGTCCCTGAATCCCATATACGGCACAACCCATCGTAGCTACTCGAAACAATGAGAGACCCGTCGCGATTGAAATCAACAGCGGTGACGGGATCGGAGTGCGCGGGAAGAACTTTTAAGCACTTTCCGGTTTTCACATCCCAGATCCGAACAGTCTCGTCGAAGGAGCCAGAGACAATCATGTTTGATTGTGGGTTGAAGTTGACGCAGAAGGCGTAATTAGTGTGCCCGTGAAGCGTCTTGAGCAGTGAACCGGTCTCAACGTCCCATAGCTTTAGGGTTTTGTCATCTGAACCTGAGACGATAAACCTCGCGTCTGAAGAGAAGGCAACATCCGAGATGCCGTTCTCGTGGCCGGTGAACACTCGTACGGGCTCGGCGATAGATTCACCGTCGATGTTGATAGAGTAAGTTCGGATTGTCTTGTCGGAGGAGGCGGAAGCGAGGAGGCGGCCATCGAAGGAGAATTTCACGGAGGATACGGCGCGGAGGTGAGATGTTAGAGTTTGGGAGTGAACGTATGGAGTGAAAGATGCTGGAACTTCTTCTGCCATATAGAAACGATTGGTTTTCCTTGGTAATTGAAATTGGAATTTACGAAATTTTTGTGAAGTGAATTTTGGCTGATTAGGGTTTTGGAAAAGGGGCTTGGTCCAAGGAGAGAGACGACGATCAGTGTTTTTGAATTTCTCAAAACAAATTGTGGGATGTATTTTGAAAATAATAATACTATTGGGGTATCTTTTGAGTTTTAGTAAATTAATATCACGTGCTCACTTTTCAAACTCGAACCTGTTTTAACGGAACAACTTATGGGCTTTCGACCCAAAACTCTTTGATACAAGTTCAATCAGTGTTAACATATTTTGGCAAGATCACATGGAGAGACAACAACTAAACAAGTATTATTATCTCGTAAACCCACCCAAAAAGGCCTTATTATCTCTCATGTACATTCAAATAATATACTATAAAAACTTGTTTCTTAACAAAAGATTAAACTTATGGTATTTTCTCATGTACTCAATTCTTGTATTGATAATAAATCGATCGAGTTCAGTACTTCTAAACAAGTGAAATAATATTAAAAAAAAAAACTAAATATGAGGAAGTTTGTAAATATTTGTACCAAAAGATTCTTCGTTGAGATATACAACTTCAAGTTGAGTTTATAGAACATGCATATTAAATTATATATAAATTAGGTGTGAGTGCCCATACTTCTATGTGGGTAGTAGTAGTAATGCATTTATATTAAGAGCATATATTTTCCATATAAAATTCAATTTGTTGATAATGTGCAAGATGGGCGAAATAAAACAAGTGCTATACGATTTTGCAAGGTTTTACCAGTCATACTCATACAATATTGGAGAATCCTAAAACTTGTTTAATCCGAGAAAATCACTATTCATGTTTAAACATTATGATTTCTATATAGTATTTCCCCACTATTCTAGTTTTTTTTCTTCTTATAATCCAAAACTGAACTGCATCCAATCTTAAGACAGAAAGTAAAATAAACCATGTTTTCAGAAACACCAACCAAACAAAATCAAATTTTATATGGCTAAACTTTATTAGGAATTAGGCCAACCTGAATAATCCGAATCTATGTCTATATCCAGGCTTAATGGCTAATGGTAGGATTATACGAAGATGTATTCTATCCTCTCTCTCTCCTCCTCCTCTGCTTAATCAAATTCATGAGGTGGAGCTAAACAAATGAGCTATACGATTGCGGAAAATACATGAAAGGAATATATGATTTCCTATTGTAATAAATGTCAGTCAACTTACTTATATACATTGTGACAAGTTTTTAAGAATTTGCATAATGTTCTTTATACCAAAGAAAAGAAAGTTTCTTTTGTCAAATCAAACGAAAATATGTTTTTAGGTAATTATTATCCACTCTTTTCCTCCTCTGCCTTAATCAAACTGATGAGGTGGAGGTGGAACTAACCAAATGAGCTACAGGGTTACCTAATTTATATAAATTGAATACATGATTTCCAATTCTAATAAATACCACCGTAGCAGTTAACTTTACATTATGAGAACTTTTTAAGAATTTTCATAATGTTCTTGTCACCAAAGAAAAGAAACATTCTTTTGTCAAAACAACGCGTCAGAAAATCTTGTATATCCTATGGTATTAGATGGCACGTCGTGTACAGGTTTCGCAGCTTCGTCAAATTAAATTAACTAATAAATCAATTTGCCACAAAAATCCAATCAAAAAGCTTCTGGACTAAATATTAAAATGCTATTACAAGCTTTTTAATATGTAATCAAATCTTACCAATTAAAAGCCGGGACCCACACACACTGTACTTATATGCACAGGTCATTCTCTACCGTCCAGAAACATAACTCAACGGCTGTGATGGCATTAACATGTACCGTCATACATGTGGATATCCCTCTCGCACGATCTTTATTTTTTTTCCCTTCTGATTTATTAATTTATTTATTAAAAAAATTATTTTCTCGTTTTATGTTTCAGAAATCTCTCACCGCATTTGTTGATTTTTTTTTTAATTTTCTAGTTTAAATCTATTCATAAATTTTGAAACGGTGAAATTTATACAGAGACAAAATCTTGAAACCATCAAACTTTTTGAATTAATATCCTTTTTGGCTCAGCTGAATTTTTCTTTCTCTTCACTCAGATTTTAATTTCGCATATTTCTTTTTAGCGGTCAGTTACCGTTTGTCTCTGATCGTTGGAGACTCTGTTTTGTTTCCGAGAAAATCTGCATTATTATCTTCCAAGAAAATTATACTTCACATTGGGAACTTTTTCGCTTTCAAAGTAAGGAAATGCCGAGCATTAGAGCTCCAACTGCGAAGAAGACGACCACACTCACGGTTATCTCTCGTTCCACCTTCGTAGAGGATTTTATTTTCCCCAGTTTTATCCGTCTGAATTTTTTGCTTTAAATTTTCCGTGTTTCTTATTAGGTCGCTGTGAAATGTAGACCGTTAATGGAGAAAGAACGTGGAAGAGACATTGTTCGAGTGAATAACTCTAAGGTATGTTCATAACTTTTTTCAATTTCCACAGAGTTTCGATTTGAACATTTTCGACCTAATTTGTGTTTTCGATTTCAGGAAGTGATTGTGTTGGACCCTGACTTATCTAAGGATTACCTTGACCGAATTCAAAATCGGACTAAAGAGAAGAAATATTGTTTTGATCATGCGTTTGGCCCTGAGAGCACGAACAAGGTCCGTCTCTCTTGGAATCTTTTGAGTTCATATGATGTAATGATTTTTTGTTTATTCTGCTGAGATATTTTCTGGAAAATTTTTAGGTTCGTTGAGTGTTTGTGAATTTCTCAGTATGTGACTGAACTTGTTGTGGGATATTTGACTTGTGGTTTAAGGTTTGTGGAATTTGGATGTAGTGCTATGAATCTAAAGCATGTATTCGTTTTTCCAGAATGTGTATAGGAGTATGTCTTCTGTGATCTCTGGGGTTGTCCATGGACTCAACGCTACAGTGTTTGCATACGGTTCCACTGGAAGGTATGCAGTGATGTAAATGATAGATTCATTTCGCAAAGACTATAAGTCATGTCATGTATTTCTTTGCTACCAAAACTATTTGGGCCAAATGTACTTGACTAGATGAGAGCATCTCAGGAGAAGTGATACACTATGGCTTCTTTTTTTTGTTATCTGACTCAATGATGCATCGTTTTATGTTGACTCTTAGCGGCAAAACATATACCATGGTTGGAACACGAAGTGACCCTGGATTGATGGTTCTCAGCTTGAATACTATATTTGACATGATTAAGAGCGACAAGAGCCCAGATGAGTTTGAAGTGACTTGCTCATATCTTGAAGTCTACAATGAAGTAAGGCCTGATAAAATATGGTTATTGTCTTTTTTGTGTGTTTGTGTGGTGCTCTTTCAATTTTCAGAATTACTTTTTCTCATATAATAATATTTTTCAATTGCAATTCAGGTTATATACGATCTGCTAGAAAAATCATCCGGTCATTTGGAGCTCAGAGAGGATCCAGAGCAGGGGATAGTAGTTGCAGGCCTGCGATCAATCAAGGTCTGTATACTTTTCTTTCTTCCAGATGCGATAAGACCATTCCTTAAATGTAAAACCAGATTTGCAGAGATCACTTAAAGTACCCCTTGTATAGAAACAATGCAGTATGTATAGATTAAAAGTTCTTTCTCTGCCTTCGAGTTTGTATACATAAGTATTTCTAGTACAATTCTCTGCTGATGAAGAGGGAATCTGATTAATTTGCTTCAATGGAACTTTTCACCTTTTCATCATTATCTTGGGGCCTTAGTCATTAATTTGTTTCTTTTGTAGGTCTATTCTGCTGATCGGATTCTTGAACTGCTGAACTTAGGGAACAGTAGACGAAAAACTGAGAGCACAGAGATGAATGGTACATCATCAAGGTGAGCAATGCTATCTACTGAATGAGCTAATTTAGGAAGCTTGTCTCTTCAGAATTCTTGCATTGTAATGGAAACATTCTTGATTTTTTTCTTGAAATGAACTCGCAGTGGCCCATTACCTATATAAATTTGCCTGTCAATAACCAGGTCCCATGCAGTTCTGGAGATTGCAGTAAAAAGAAGGCAAAAGAATCAAAATCAAGTCATGAGGGGGAAACTCGCCCTTGTAGATCTTGCTGGCAGTGAAAGAGCAGCTGAGACGAACAATGGAGGTCAAAAACTGAGGGATGGAGCTAATATTAATCGCTCACTCCTTGCACTAGCAAATTGCATAAATGCTTTGGGGAAGCAACACAAAAAGGGTCTTGCTTATGTCCCATACAGAAACAGGTATGCGTTGATATGTCATCTTTCTGATCTTAAAATGGTCATCTCTTTGGCTGACAGACGCATGTAATTTCAGCAAACTTACACGGATTCTTAAAGATGGTCTGAGTGGGAACTCCCAGACGGTGATGGTTGCAACCGTATCACCTGCTGATAATCAGTATCATCATACTGTGAACACATTGAAGTATGCTGACCGAGCAAAAGAGATTAAGACACACATTCAGGTGACAATGATTTTCCTCTTAGTTCACGAGATTGCTAATTGGTCAAGAAATACTTACTATTTGCTTTTCATGCATTTTAGAAAAATATTGGTACCATCGACACTCATATGTCAGACTACCAACGAATGATCGACAATCTTCAAGTAAGTTGATTAATTGCATATACTTTTGACACTTATTGAATGTAGTAGCAGTACATAACTCAGAGCTTTGGTTTCACAGAGTGAGGTTTCTCAGCTGAAGAAGCAACTAGCAGAAAAGGAGTCGCAGCTTAGCATCATACCTTTCGAAAGAGGTGTTGAACGTGAACTTTCGTGGTTGGATGGTTTAAGTCACCAGATCAGTGAAAATGTTCAGGAACGTATAAACTTACAGAAGGCATTATTTGAGCTCGAGGAAACTAACCTCAGAAACCGTACTGAACTTCAGCATCTCGATGATGCAATTGCGAAACAGGTTAGGTGATAAAGCTTCTCTTAATCAAGAGTCAGTATATTGCATTACTGTAACCTTTTCTCTGTTTTATAGGCGGCAGAGAAAGATGTTGTCGAAGCTCTAAGTAGCAGACGACAAGTAATACTTGATAATATCCGAGACAATGATGAAGCCGGTGTTAACTACCAGAGAGTAAATCTCCGTTTTCTTCTCAAATATTTCAACTCTGCAGTTTATCTTTGTATTCGTTAGTCATATATGCTCATGTCTCTGTTTTTACAGGAAATAAAAGAAAATGAAAAGCATCGTTGCAAACTACAGGATATGCTCAATGAAGCAATAAATAACAACGGAAACAAAACTTATCTGCATATTCTCAACCAATATAAGCTCTTGGTGAGTAGAATAAAATAAGTTGTCAGCTTTTCTTGACCTGAGAATCTTACACAACTGATTCACATATATGCCGATTTATTGTAATTCTTAGGGAATGGGTAATACCGAACTGCAGTTCGAAATGGCAATGAGGGACCAAATCATTTACAACCAAAGGGAAGCTCAGAGAAACCTATGGAATTTGCTCATGGGATTAGGAGTTGAAGAGAAACAAGTGTTGGACCTGGCTGCAAAACAAGGAATCACAATCGAAGACTGGAGTATGGCATCATATCCTGGGCTTCCTTACAGGAAACAGACACCGAGTTTGGTACCCGCAAACATCCCTTTCATGTGCCACTCGTATTCTCAGTCCTCCTGCACTTTCCAGAGCTATAATCAAGACTCTTCTTCCAAAGGACAACAATGGGCTCCAACTCCTACTTTATGCAGAGCGGAACATCACAGCTCTTACTATTTCATGGGACACGAGTCACCTGCATTTGTCAGTATGAGGAAAAGCCATGACGGTTGGGTTGGTGGTGGCAAAACAGCTTCACGGATCGACACAGTAGGCAACCATCGCCGAGTCTCATATCCACAAACAGTAAACAATTCTTCTCCACGGATGGTCGCTTCCCATATGGGTCCTAACTTTTACCAGACTCCTCAAAGGGTAAAAGCACATTTCATATCTTAATCTGAATCTCACTTTTCTAGCTAGTAAAAAACAAACATTCTCTATGTTTCTGATTGCAAAAATCTTAATTAACCAGGAAATGTTGGTCAACACAACGAGTCCATACAGTAGCCCGCGAGCTGGACTCATCAACGGGGGTACCAGCCCGGCCGTGCAGCCTTTCTATGGAAGTCCTCGAGCTGTCGCTGTGAGAAACGGATCATGCAACAGCCCACGCCTGGCCACTACAGTATCATCATCCAATGGTGCAAGAAACCAACAACGAGTGTACGGAACAAGTCCACTTTCAGGAACCAAAGGTGTCAAGAACGCATCGTACGGACAGAACAGCCACACAAAGTTGTATAGAGGAGGAGGAGGCAGTAAAGGTCACAGTAAAGGAAACAAAACTCAACGCCAACACCATTGACACACATGGGTTCGAATTTTCAAGTTAGTTCCGAGGCCCAGTTTTTTTATAAACGCCTCACTCAGAATCTCACTCTCTACATGACTTGTTATTTTTTTGGTTGTACAGCAATTTCCACGGTGTGGGTTTCTTTTCTGATTTGATTGATGTGTGTATATAATATAAATGAAAACGAGTAAAAAAGAGAATTAACTTTCCATTTTGGCCAAGAGATTCCATAGTCTTACCCTCTAACCTAATAAAATCTTCACAACTTTAAGATTAAAAGAACTGTTTAAACAAAACCCAAACTCCGAGATTGGGTCAAAATCCACAAAGGCCCAGACAAGCCCCAATTTTTAATTCACAAAGCTAGACACCTAAGTTGATAATCTCGAATCTCGATCACCTCTTCTCTCCGCCGTCTGCACCATCGGAATTAACCTTCTCCGGCGTCGCCTCAGCTTCCTCCGAGCTTCGTCGGCCACCATTCCTCACGTCTGTCGTCGTCTCCTTGAAAAAATCGAACTCTGGTTTGAGATTTTTCTGTGTCCCTTCTGTTGTCTTGGTTAATCGATTCTCTAAAGTCCTGCTATTTTGTTGCGATTAGCTCAGAAACGTTTTAGTTCCGATTAGCTTGTCCAAGTAGATCATTTCTGCGTTGCAACTGTCGAAACTCCTTTATATACTTCCGTTTCGTTTTCGACAAAATTTGAAATCGATTATTTCAAATATTTCGACTTCAAATGTCCTTGCATGTTTCCAAGTACTGGCTAGTGTAGACGCTCACTGACTAAACTAAAAAGAGATACTTTGATTATGCAAAATATTGTTTGGCGAAAACGACTCTTGTGTCTCTGAATTTTCTTCTGGTTTTAGCTTGAAACGGTATGTTACATGTGTCTTATAGAATGGAAGACAATGAGATGGAATCGAGAAGCGAACTGAAGCCGAAAATATACGAGATTTTCAAAGAGTTTATGACAGGGTATGTTTGTTTTGCTTAAATCTCTTACATATACTGTATGTGCTTTCAAGTTTGTTCTAATAAGTCTCTCTGAATCTTTTAATCTTGGATATTGCGATGATAATAGGATCACAAAGCTTGAGGAACTAGATAATGCTGCGAACACCTTTCTTCTACAGTTTCAGCAAGGACTCAGTACGTTTGCGTTGTATTTTATTATCTTCATTGTGGGTTGCAAATTTGCAATCCTTCTGTGACATTATTTCTTATCCCAGACTTGCTCAAACGCTCTCCAATGGTCACTTCGTCCAAGTTGATCGAGAACATTATCAAGAACAATGAAACAAGACGGCTTAAATCATATATAGAATCAGGCTGTATTAACATTGATGATGCTGCAAAAAACACAAGAGCTTGTAAGTTACTGATCAAATCTTTTGATCTAACTCTCAAAGTTTGTCAATTTATGTAAAATTTTCATGTTTTAGAAACATTATTCAACAGTACTTGGTTTCTGCTTACACATTGCTCCTTTTCTCTTAACAAAAACTACCGGAATAAGAAGTGCATACATCCCTATCAGCACTTTCTGACCACATAATCAAAGGTAGCAATGCTATTTACTATTTATCGCCGTATTGCTTGTTTTGCATTGGTTAATGTTTCATGTCATCAACTCACTTCCACATAGTTAAGCATTTATGCCCTTCTAAATCTTTAAGATGTGGAAATTGCAGCTCAAAGCTTGTTAACTGAGCTCGAGCGTCTCACCAATGAGGCCGCCCTTACAATTGAGACTGCCACAAAGTTTTCCACACAGCTAGATGAAGAATCAAGTGATGGATTACGACAAGTAACGAGTGATGAGGTAAGTTGTCAACATAATTTGTTTCTCGAGTAACTTAGCTTTGTAAATCTCTGAAAAATGGTTTCAGAGTAGAGAAATGTTGTTTGGATATGTTTGGTTTAGGAGAACGAGACTGTACCTTTTCCTCAAGAACCTGAAGTTACAGAGTACGGTACAGTTATTGCAGTGGTTTTCAGTATGGTGAAGCAGAATTATATTATGCAGGTGTGTGAGACTTGAACCACTAGATAACTCTGTACGTTGATCGTTAAACTTGAAAACGTTACTGAAGAGTTACTGTTTTGCAGGAAAAGATTGTGAGATCGCTTAGTTTGATGACATCGTTTGATGAACTAAATACTTACACTATGATGTGGTCATTGCGTCCGTTTGTAGAAGACGAGATTATGAACAGAGCATGGAAATGTATCTACTAATACACTTTATTCAATCAATTTTGTTTGATTAGCTTGTTACTTTGTTTCCCATTAATTGACAAGAAGAAAATGCAAGTGTATCACCGTATCAGGCGTCGTCTATCTTATACGTTTTAACTTAAATAGGCCTAATAAGGCCCGATGTAAAACACAAGCAATTGTAATGGCCTAACGAGGCCCAATGTAAAACACAAGCTTATGAAGTAAAAAAACAAGAATTTTCTGCGCATAGATCTTGCTTGTGGCATCTTCGATATTTTTTCGTGGCTGCGTTTGACGTTGCCACGAAGAAGACGAAGATGGATTACCAGAACAAGCTTGTTCTTGCTCCCATGGTTCGTGTGGTAAGTCCAAAGCGTGAAAACTCGTTTCCCGCTTTGCCTTTGCTGTTTGCTGCTTTATTCATGGAGGTGTTTTGTTGTTAGGGAACGCTCTCTTTTCGAATGTTGGCGGCGGAGTACGGCGCCGAAATTACATACGGAGAAGAGATTATTGATCATAAGCTTGTTAAATGCAAACGCCGAATCAATGGTAACTTTTTAGCGTCTTCCTCGTTGTGGTGTTAATTGTGAATTTGAATTGATTAATTTGGTTTCTAGATTCTGAAAGCTTAGTCTGGTACAGTTTGTCCCCTAGATTTTACTTCAATCGGTTTGGTCTTTTATTGTCTGAATCGAAACATAAGAGAGAGAGAGAGAGAGAGAGAGAGAGAGAGAGAGAGATTCGGCTACTGTGTTTATTTGTTTAGAACTAAGCAAAGATGAAAACAAATCAAGATAAGTTTTAATAGACATGAATAAGTTTATGTTTGGGTAGAAACTTAAAAAGACTGTTAATGTGGTTCTACCTGATTCTCAAATTCTTATTGTAGTTGTGCCTCTACAGTTGCTGCGGGGACAACTGAGTTTGTGGAGAAAGGAACAGACAATGTCGTCTTTAGCACATGTGATGAAGAAAGAGAAAGGGTTGTTTTTCAAATGGGAACTTCTGATGCTGTTAGGGCTCTAAAGGCTGCTGAGATTGTGTAAGTTTTTTTTAGTCATATACTTTACCAAAAGTTGAAGAGAGTCAAATTGTACATTTGTGTTCTTCAAATTCCGAAATGAAACTTTTCTTGTTTCATTACTTTTAGGTGCAATGATGTTGCAGCAGTTGATATTAATATGGGTTGCCCCAAGGCTTTCTCTATTCAAGGAGGAATGGGTGCTGCTCTGTTAAGTAAACCCGAGCTCATTCATGATGTATGGGCTTTGTTTTATTCTTTTGCATATCTATGCGTTTGTTTCTTACTGGTCAATTTTTCTTTTTTTTTCTAACATGTGGTATCTTCTCCATCACAGATTTTGGCAACGCTTAAGAGGAACTTAGACGTACCGGTTACTTGTAAGATTCGTCTATTAAAATCACCAGCAGACACTGTTGAATTGGCTAGGAGAATCGAGAAACTTGGTGTACCAGCTCTTGCTGTACATGGGAGGTAATACACACACCATTGTTAGTTGGTTCTCACTTCTTTCAGCTGTTTTGTATAAATAAAAGTTGGTAACTGAGTTCTCCTTGCATACATATAGGAAAATTGCAGACAGACCGAGAGATCCTGCTAAATGGGACGAGATAGCAGATGTCGTTGCGGCCTTATCCATTCCCGTTATTGCAAATGGAGATGTTTTAGAGTATGATGATTTTTCTCGCATTAAAACCGCAACAGGTACACATGATGGACGTATTGAATAGCAAATATCCCTTAACAACATTTAATTTTCCATGTGCTAATGGTTATATAACCTTGTTATCTTTTGTTCCCTGCAAAGGTGCTGCATCGGTGATGGTTGCAAGAGGAGCTATGTGGAATGCTTCAATTTTCTCTCCAAAAGGAAAGTCACACTGGGAAGATGTGAAAAAGAAATACCTTAGAAAGGTAAAAATAGAAAAAAAAATACACGATATTAAGATTTTCCTGGACAGAAATTGATTTGCAGATTCCGGGGTATTGTTTTTGCAGAGCATCTTGTGGAATAACGATGTTAAGAGCACGAAATACACGATAAAGGAGATGATAGCGCATCATTCTTGTCTTGAACTAGCCGAAGGCAAGTCTATCAACAAAGCAGACACTTTGGAAGATCTAGGGTAAGTTTACTTCGCACTTAAACTTGTTTTTTACTAATAACGCAAACTCTTCTATGTGGGGTTTTACTACAAAACGAATTACCTAACGGAACCGAAACTGTAGTCCACCTAGACCGAGATCCTAAGGAGACTATTGTAGTGGCTCGACTCCTAGATCAATTTGCTTCAGTTTAAAGTTTAATGGTGTTTGTTGGGTGTTGATGGTTTCAGGAAGCTTTACGAGTTGGAAGATTACTATTGGACAGTGAAGAACATTCGTCCCCTGACGCATGACTTGCATTATGTTTTGTGATACTGAAACAAAAGGCCCACACTTGCATTTTCTTTCGAGTCTTCGTGTAATCTCATTTTTTAATGTTATATTATAGAGGGATCCCATTGTTTTTACCTTAAACGAGATTCGATTTCTCCCACCTACGTTTCCTGAGACAACGTCCAGAAACGAATCTATTGTACTGGAAGCAATTACACTGTCGCAAATACATAATCATGCGTTCTCTTGATCTACCATTTTGTTCTATTACATGGATTCTTTGTAACCAAACTTTCACTTACACTCTACATTAGTCTTGACTTATACCATGCGGAATGTGCTAATACACCACTATCTTCGTATCAACTTGCACACAGCCATTGCAAAATATTTGTTTGACACACTATACTGTGATGTCGGCATTAAGCTCTATGAGCCTTTTTGTTATTATCGGATGCGAAAATCACACTAGTACTTTCAATATCGAGCGCAAAAAGTCGCACAAGACACACCAGGTTTAGAATATTAAGGTTTTATAAACACAAAAGTCTAACATTTTAAACCTAAAATTTGACTTGGGAGGATCTATCCAACATTGATATTTCATCCAATGATTCTTTTAAAATGTAAGCGTATAATTTCTATAAAAACAAACATGAAACATCGTCTGGAATACCCCTTTAGCTCTCTATGTTTTCAAATGTTCCATTATAAATTTAATTGTTAAAGTTACTAATTTACCCTTATAACGGATTACATATTTAATGTAAATGATATCAACGAAAACACGCTACCGCAAATGGTAAGACATATTTCCTGCAACCCAAATAACTCGGGTTCGAACCTCAGATATGTAGTATAACTGGAATAGTTCGGGTACCAAGTTATATTAGTTGTACTCGAGTGTATATAATAAATAAAAATATAGATAATAAATAAAGATAAAATTATTTCACAAATCTATAAATATGGGATGTGAAAATATGTGTTTTGTTCGTTAAATAATTACGAAAAACACGGAAATAAAATATATAACTTGATTTTATTGATTGACTGAGTAATGGATCAACAAGAGACAAGAAACTACCAATTGATCTATCAACTATGGTCGTCCATCAATCAATTTTAACTAATAAAACCAATATAATGAATACATGTAGCTTAAATAATGCAGTGAAATCAGAATATTTAGCGTTTAAATTGTTAAAGTAGTAATTAAATTTTTGAATTTATTTATTTCATTGTGAGAGATTAAAAAATAATTTTATTCAAAAAGAGTCTTGGCAAAAACAACTATGTTGGAGTTAACATTTGCAAATTGTAAATCTTGAATTAATAATTAAGATTATAAATTCGATTAGTTTTAATAGAGAATAAAAATCTGTAAAAATTAATTGAAAAGAGGTTTTGTTTATTTTTTATTAATAATTATTTTAAGCTGGATATATTATTTATTATATTCTTAGATTATATTTTCTCAACTGCGTTGGGTTAAGGCGCTTTTTTATTTTCTTAGTTAAATTGAAAAATTTTTATTTTCTGATCAATTTATGATTTTAATATTGTGGAATGTTAGAATTTAAATTTCGTGTGATAAATTTTCATCATTGTTTCTTAATTAAAAGAAATCTAATTTTATTTAAAAGAAAAAAGAAAAATGAATACGGGCACGTTCCACCCCCATTACTCAAATGGGTCCACCCCTGTCCATATGAACACCTACAATAATGAACACTTAACTGATAAACTCCAAAACGAAACAGAGATATCACGTGTTTAAAATGTTTTGTTAAATATTTGTATATTTTTACCGAATATATATTGATCCCTTTCGTACAATTAGAAAGAAAATATTAGTAGTTGACAAAAAAAAATTTATATTAGCTAGTACCCTAAAATTTAGGAGAAAGCGAAATTTTATTTAATCCAACCTGCAATATTCATTAATTTAACTTAAATATAGAAACCGTCTTGGGCCTAAGCCCATATAGTATCTATCTTATTAACTGTAGGCCTTTTAGACTAATCGTGGAACAAAATCAAGCTCAGTTAAATCACTCCGTTTCGATCTGAGAGAGTGAGTTCTATCTTCCTCGTCGTCTCCTCCGAGTCCGCACGCATAACGCCGCATCGACTATTTCTCTCATCGTCTCTCGTACTCACTGGTAACTATTCTTTTCCGCTTCAATCGGGGATCTGTGTTTTTCTATTAGATTCCGTTTGGTTTTAGGTTTCGACTCATTTCGTTTAGGGTTTCTATTTGAATCTGAACCAATCTCTTCTCCGATTTAGGGTTTCGTGATTTTCGTTTGAAATTACGTTCATAGAGAAAATATGTACAACGGAATAGGATTACAGACCGCGAGAGGATCAGGGACTAATGGTTACGTTCAGACAAACAAGTTCTTCGTGAGACCTAGGAATGGTGGTAAGCCTGTTAATGGTGGAAAAGGTTTTGCGGATGATCAAGGAACCGCTGGTTTATCTAAGAAACCTAACAAAGACATCCTCGAGCATGACCGTAAGCGTCAGATTCATCTTAAGCTTGCTATGCTTGAAGACGAGCTTTCTGATCAGGGCTTTTCTGATGCCGAGATTGCTCAGAAGCTTGAGGAAGCTAGGTTGAAGTTTGAAGCTGCTGCTGCTTCAAATGGGAGTGATGCTCCTGGTGGTGATTCGAAGATCTCTGATACACAAACACATCAGGTTGCTGCAAGGAAAGAGAAGCAGATGGAAGCTTTTCGTGCTGCACTTGGTTTGCCTGATCAACAGCCAGCTGAAGAAGGTATCATTGATGATGAGCCGATAGGGGAGGGTTTTGAAGGTGGTAGAATGAAAGAGAGGCGTGAGCATTCGTTTTTGGACAGAGGTAGTGGGAGGAAGGTAGATGAGGATGTAGACGTGAAAGATGGCAAGGGTAAGGAAAGCAAAAAGCAGCGTGTTGGTGATGATGATATCGATGAGGGGAAGCGTCACAAGAAGAAAGAGAGTAAGAAGAGAAGACATGATTATTCATCTGAATCTGATGGTAGTGGTCGTGACTGCAGAAGAAGACGCTCTAAGAAGAAGGCCAAGGGGCGTAAGCAAGAGAGTGATAGTGAAAGTGACTTTAGCAGCTCGGATTCTGACTCTGACAGTGACAGTGGAGAGAAGAGACGAAGTCAGGCTACAAAGAAACGCGTTAGAAGCAGAAGAAGTGTTTCTTCTGAATCTGAATCTGAATCTGAAGTTGATAGTGACGACAGCAAGAAACTTAGGAAGTCACACAAAAAGATTCGGCCTTCCAACCGATCTGGTTCGAAAGATTTAAGGGACAAAGCTGACGAACAAAGAAGAGGTGGGCCGAAGAGGCATGATACTGATGTTAGCGAGCCTGAATCTGAGGATGAGAAAGAACAACTGCGAAAGAAAGAAGAAGCTTACCGTGGAGGACAAAAGCAGAAAAGAGATGAAGAAGACGAGGAGTCTAATCATCTGAAGGACAGGTATAGAGGTGGCTCTAGTGACAAGAAAGCTGCAAGAGACTCTGATGACAGTGAGACCGAGTATGGGAACAAGAACAAGAAACAACTTCGCAGTAAAGTAGAAGCTTACAGTGGAGGAATGACCCAGAAAAGAGACGAGGAAGAAGCTGTGGCCAAGCATGACAATGAAAAGTATAGAAGTGATTCTCGTAGCAGGAAAGTTGCAAGAGACTCTGATGACAGCGAGGCTGAGTATGAAAACAGGAGGAAGCTGAAGGATGAAAGTTACCAAAGAGGAAGGAAGCACATAAGAGAGGAGGACGAGGACTACAATCCCCATAGGAGGGACAGGTATAGAAGCGACGATGGTGGTCAGAGACGTGGAACACTTAAGGATGTTGATGATAGGTATAGAGGTCGAGCGAGCGACGAAGAAGAAGATAACGACAGGGATAGATATAGACAGAGACGTGAAACAGTTAAGGAGGACGATGAAGACTACAAGCGTGGCAGGGAGAGGTACAGAGGCGACAAGGAAGACAGGTATAGAGCTGATGTTGCTGCTGGAAAAAGACATGTGACGGGTAACGAAGATAAAGACGAAGATGATGAACAAGTCAGCAGAGAGCGTGAGTACTCAAACAAGGTTCGAAGTCGTTACGATGGCCGATCAAATGGAAAGAGATCCTCCTACGGTGATAGGGATTAATGATTTTGTTTCATATGTATGTCTTTAAGTTTCCAAAATGTTTGTGTTTTTATGGGTTTGTCACAACATACCTTTTTTTGTTTGCAAACTATCTTTGAGACAATTTGTTACATGTTCGGTCAAAAAAAGTTGTTACAGACTGGAGGCCATAATCTTGATCACACAACATCTAATCTCGGTCCATGACTCCATGATCTACTGATCAGTTAGGTTACATTTGGAGGGGACATTTAATGTCAGAATCTAAATAAAGCTTATGGGAGTTAAATTTGGAATAAAAATCTGGATGAAAGAAATAAAATTTTAGCTAATTTGATGATCTTCGTTATTTCTTTGAGATGTTTTTATATAATCTGAAATGAGAGAGCGCGGGACGAGAGAGTACAGAGAGGAGGGAGAATAGAAAAAAAAAAAAAAAAGAAGAAGGAGAAATAAAATTAATACGAAAAAGAGAGACAAGACGAAGAGTTGAGGAAGACGGAGAAACTGAGCTTCTGATGCTCTCTACTTGCTAAACCTTTTTCTTTCTATCATCAACTTCTCTTTTTCGCAGATTCTCAGGTACTCCTGTTTCCCTCCCTTTTGTTGTAATTTGTAAAATTCTTCGTCAAATTTTTCAGTGTTTCTCTCGATCTGGGTTTCTACATGAACCATTTAACCCTAAATGCCGAATTTCATCACCTGTTGCAAATTATATAGAAACGCCTGAGAGATAATAATGTCTTTCTTCTGTTTTCGTTTAATCGGATCATCAGATAGGTTAATAAATGTGCTGTCTCTTCTTAGGGTTTGGTGGTGAATACAATGAGACCTAACACCCGAAACAAAAACAAAAGGCAAAGACCATCAGAAGCTGTTCATTCCACTTCTCAAATCCTCCGGTACAACACAAAAAAGCACCTTTTTCAGTTCTTTGCATTTTATTTTTTCCCTTTGATTCTAAAAACCTTAGCTTTTTTTTTCTTTTGCAGAAAAATCCACGAGACTAATGATGTAACTGAAGAAGACGTGAACCAGCTTTTCATGATATGGAAGCCAGTTTGTCAAGGCTGTCGTGTCAACACCCGTGACAATCCCAACTGTTTCTGCGGTGTTGTTCCACCTGTTAACGGAAGCCGTAAAGCTGGTCTGTGGCAGAAGACTTCTGAAATCATCCAGGCTCTTGGTCCAGATATCTCCTCGGAGCGTCGTGCTTCTGACTCTACACCGGCTGGTTTAACTAACTTGGGAGCTACTTGCTACGCCAACAGTATCCTCCAGTGTCTGTACATGAACATTGCTTTCCGTGAAGGAGTTTTCTCTGTCGAAGTTGATGTCTTGAAACAGTATCCTGTCTTGGATCAGATTGCTAGGCTTTTCGCGCAGCTGCGTGCTAGCAACAGGTCTTTTGTTGATTCTGATGCTTTTGTGAAGACGCTTGAGTTGGATAATGCGGTTCAGCAGGATACACATGAGTTCTTGACATTGCTTCTATCCTTGCTTGAGCGTTGCTTAAGCCAGTCTGGAGTTTGCAAGGCCAAAACAATTGTGCAAGATCTCTTCCGTGGTAGTGTCTCGCATGTGACCACGTAAGATTGAGCTTATTTTTTTCATATAAGAATACTTATTTTGGTTTTTAAGGCAAGAAAGTTTCAGCTTTTAGGTGTCTTGTTCCATCTGTTTATTTTGTTTTCTTTGTAGGTGCTCAAATTGTGGGAGGGATTCAGAAGCTTCTTCAAAGGTGGAGGATTTTTATGCCCTTGAGTTAAATATTAAGGGTCTCAAAAATTTGGATGATAGTTTGAATGATTACCTTAGCTTGGAGCATCTCAGTGGGGACAATCAGTATTTTTGTGGGAGCTGCGATGCTAGAGTTGATGCCACACGCTGCATTAAGCTACGCACACTACCTCCTGTTATCACTTTCCAGCTGAAACGATGTGTTTTCCTCCCTAAGGTGGTTTCCTCGATCTTAATATGCCTTGCTTCATGAATCAACTATGCACAGAGATTATCTCCATGTTTTGATTAATGATTTTGATATCTTGTGATTTGCATAAGATTTATATCATTTTCATGCGTAGTTTCTTTCAACATCTGTACCTCTTGTATTTCTTTGTATATTACAAATTTTTTTTGGGGGAGGGTGTTTCTTGTATGTTATCTTCGGCTGATTGAGATAAATATTTTTTACTCATCATCATTCTCATACCTTTTCCTTTTGCCTTCTCCAGATATAATCTTGCATGTTTGTATGCTTAGAATTTAATCTTAGACAAGACCTTGTTAAAGTTGCCTAAATTTTTCCTTCCTTTTGGCTGGATCCTGTCAACAGACTACGGCTAAGAAGAAAATTACATCCTCGTATTCCTTTCCTCAAGTGCTGGATATGAGATCGAGACTGGCAGAGACTTCTGAAAATGATTTGACATACGAACTCTCTGCTGTGTTAATCCACAAAGGAAGCGCTGTGAACAGTGGACATTACGTTGCTCACATAAAAGATGAAAAGACTGGCTTGTGGTGGAAATTTGACGATGAGCAAGTGTCAGAACTGGGTACACATCCATTCAATGAAGGCTCTTCTTCAACTCCAAAGTCCGAGAGTAATGGTGCCTCTAGTACTGGGAACACCGCAGATGTCAATCAAACAGGCTCTTCTTCTATTAAGTCAGAGGTTTTCTCATCGAGTGATGCTTATATGCTGATGTATAGTCTTAGATGCGTTAAAAAAGAAAGTCAAGAAGGACAAAGAGAAGATCGTATTGACATATCTAACGGAGAAGTCGGTAGTGTTCAACAGCCTGAAGGTGGTTATCTTCCGTCACATCTGGATAGATGGATCAATGACCTGAACGCAACATTCCTTGAGGTTTGCAAGCAATTTGATTTAAGAAAGGAAAGAGAATTGAATACTTTGGCTGAAAGGAGGCAACAAGTACGGACAATTCTTTCAGAAGCTGCTGTTCAGTCACTTGAAGAACAATACTTCTGGATCTCCACAGATTGGCTTCGTCTATGGGCTGATACCATTTCGCCTCCGTAAGTAAATCTCCTCATACAAAACATTTGTTGTTATTTTTCTATTTACCCGTGCCATCTGCACTGCTCTCAACAAAATATATCATTTATCAGAATATGATGGCGATTTTTGTAGCACATGCCAGGCTTTCTATATATTTTTTCCCTTTAAAAGTTTGTATTTGATTTCAGTTTTCAGTTCTAACTGGTAGTGGTAGTTCCGATTTTGTATTTAGCAAATTAGATCACATCCACGTTTTCAAGTCTTCTTGATTATATTTGTTTCTTTTTTTGTACCATGTAGCGCTTTGGACAACACCCCTTTACTGTGGGGTGTTACCACAGTTAGCTGCTTCTATGATAGACGCCATTGGGACTCGCACTAACATGTTTCAGAAGATCTAGCTCCTTCTAAAGCGTAATAACATGTTTCCAGGTTGCAGCAATGGGTGAAAAGGAAAAACATTGATGCTCCCAGTGAAGCAGATGCAGGCGCCACAAATGCAATCACGTGCAGCCATGGAGAGCTGATGCCTGAGCAAGCTCCAGGGGCCAAAAGAATACTGGTTCCAGAGAATCTCTGGTCATTCCTTGTTGAAGATGCTTTAAAAGTGACACCAGAAGATACTTCCCGTTGTCCTTGTTTCCCTCTGGACTCCAGCCAATGTTCTCATTGCACATCGGAACTTTCTGAGGTTGCAGGCGTCGAGGATGCTCTAAGGTTAACAACCATGTTTTGTTGTTATTTCTGTTGGTCGTGATACTCTTAAATATTTTCTTACGTTCGGTCTGATGCAACAGAACAATAAAGGCCAAGCAGCGCCAAAACCACGAGAAGTTAGCTACGGGAAAGGGTATAGCATTAACGCCACAAAGCCGATATTTCTTGTTGCCTTCTCCGTGGCTAGTGCAGTGGAAGATCTATATTAACATGACTGGAAAAAATAGTTCCTCAGCAGCAGAGCCTGAACTTCTTGATGGAGTCATTGATACTCTCAAATGCAAGAAGGTAAGATCCATATCTCGGCCCTGAGTTGGTTTCTATATGTACAGAAGTGTTTAACTCTAAATCGATTTACCAGACTGCGTTCTCTGTTTCCTCTCATACACCTCTTTTAATGTGTTTGTATCCGCGAGTGAATATAAACCATCGTATATCAGCAGGCCTTCTTTCATCTTACCACTAGCAATTTGAGTATATAACTAATGGTCTGTTCCTATGGTTACTTGTTTCAGCACACACGACTCCTTGAAAGGCTCCCTGAACTAGTCTGCAGACGTGGCTCGTTTTTTCAGAAAAATCCATCTGTAAGTGGCTAACTTGTTTTTGTAGAAGTTAGGGTAGTAGTATATATAAGAGATTATTCAAGTGTGGAGAGATGGCTGAGTGTTTTGGACTGCTTTTATTAGGGCTTGGGAGGGTTTAGGACCTCTAGAATAAAGCTACTGGTTCTGTGGCGTGATTGTCCTTTCAGTTAGAGGATTAAAGGGAATCGTGTTCTGAATTTGGCAAATTGGTGTTGTGGTTATCGCTTCAATTTACATCCTTTGTCTTATTTCCTTACTATTTTAGCGATGAGATGGAAAATGCTTACTTTGATCTAAACTCTTGTTTTTTGCACATATTTCCAGATGGACAAGCTGACAATCATCCCTGAGGATGATTGGAAATGTTTCTGCGAGGAGTGGGGAGGAATCATGGAGAAGGGAGTCTCTGCTCTTGTTGAGGCTGGTACTAATACGAACCGAAGTGCATCTCAGGCTGTTATTGACCTTGATCAGGATTCTTCTCCTGATGTTAATATGGAGATTGATAGTCAGCAGCTTATTCTCAGGACATTCCCAGTGGTAACATCTTAAGCTTGTGATATTACATTGAATTTTAATGTTGGCTTAGCTTTTTGCATTGTTAAAATATATGTGGTTCAGATGTGTTACGCTATGATGTTTTTTTCCCTTAAAAGTAGATGTATCATTTGCATACATTGATTAATCGTTTGAGGTTCATGAGTTGCCTTTAACAATATCTTTTATCCTTGCTAGGTTTGTGAGGAGTGCATAGGAGAAAGAGAGAGCTGTGAGTTGATGCAGAAGCTCAATTATTCTGAAGGAGATGTCTCTCTCTGCCTGGTGCGCGGAAAGGAAGCTCCAAAGTCAATGTTAGAAGCATCTGACTCGAGCTTTGAGGTGGACCGTCGGACTTCAAAGCGTTCTCGGAGAACTAACTATGGAAAGCAGACCAGCCTGAAAGTTTCTGCAACGACCACTGTGTACCAGTTGAAGATGATGATATGGCAACTACTTGGGGTAATGTCTTCTAACATTGTTTTTCGAAATCCCCGAGACTAGTCTTAAAAAGCTTCACTAGGTTACTTGTGGATATACAATGACATGTGTGCTTTAATAATATGCAGGTGATGAAGGAGAACCAAGAAGTTCACAAAGGCACACAAGTGATTGATCAGGAATCTGCAACACTTGCAGACATGAACATATTCCCTGGCGACAAGCTTTGGGTGAGAGATACCGAGATGCATGAGCACCGCGATATTGCTGGTAGACAAAAAATATCAAAATTATTTCAGTGTAGCCAATTACTTAGATTTGTCTATTAAAGAATAACCATCTTGATGTTTTCAACAGATGAGCTTTGCGATACGAAGTCAGGGCCTCAAGATATCGAAGAAGGTTTCCGCGGCACGCTTTTGACTGGAGATATCACTTCTGAAGCCTGCTAGAAATATGAGTTAGTTGTGCAGGAGATGGATAACAGTTTTTTTTTTTTGTCAGTTTTTGTAAAGGCAAGGCTTTGAAGCTTTATTTTGTGCGTGCAAAACAAACGCAAAGATTTGGTGAAAGCTTGCAGATGCTGAATTTGTATATTTTAGGCGTATTGTGGATGCATTTAAAGCTACTGGCTTTTTGTGTGTTGTACGTTTTATTTAAATGTGACATTTGTGTTACAAAACTCCTCTATGTTGATGATCAAATCAAATAAGAACTTCAAGCCAAGATTGCTACTAGAGAGCTTTTTAATTGTCCCCTACAAGTATGTAAAATCTTAGTGGCAAGGCTCACAAATATCGATTTTCTTAGAACGTACCAAGACTTGTATAAATTTAACTACACTGCAATGGAAAGATTTCAAATTTTCTTAGTACTGTGCATATTGAAAGTTCTTTTACAGAAACTGTTTTTTTGTTTACCCAAAGGTTCTTTTACAGAAACTAAAACGTGAGTTAAAGTATTCGTCATCAAATCCATATTTAGAAACATTCATCTGATTAACTCATATCTTGATTACTCTTTTGGTTTTGGCTCAATGGACACGAGTTGTTCCACCAACACTCTTGGATTTAGAGAGAAGCAAGTCTTTGAGCTGTTTGTAGTTTCTCAGTTCCTCAAGTGCATCTGATGTACTTCGAGCCATCGAAAATTCAGATTCTGTGCCTGACACTGAACCTTCTCTCTGAGCCCCAGACACTGACGCCATGTAAGTGCTTGTATCTTGTCGTAATGGCGGTGCTGTCTTCAGCATGTGAACCAGAACTCCAACCGCTGCGTCCTGTGACTTTCTCCCTATAGGAAGCGACTGTGATATAGAGCTTGAAGTTTTCCTCCGGTCAAGACTTTGGCTGCACCGAGCAAATATCTTATCTCACATTATATATATCACCAGAAACTTCCCAATAAGAAGTGAAATTGACAACTAAAAATGATTGATAGTAAGATAAAGGCCAGGTCTAGGGTGTCAATATCAACAATGTTACAGCTTCGCGTCTTACACAAAACAGCCAGTTTACCTGTACAGAAGTCCTGACTCGTCAACATCATCGAAATCAAAAGGGCATGAACAATCAGGATCATCCAAATCATCTTGGGAAGATAATCTACTCGGGCTCCTTGAAAACCCGAATTTTGGTGAGCCACTTGAAGACATAAGTCCAGAGAACCGGCCTGAATCGTATTTGCTGTCTTTTGTCAGCTGCAAAAATTTGAAAACCACGTCAGGTGAGGCAATACAAAACATTGTGATCTCGCACTTGAATTAAGCAAGGCACTTAAAAAAAAGTAAGAAGCATAATAACCTTCTGGCCAGGGTAGTGGTTCATTAAACCAGAAGGAGACTCTCCGCTTCTCGAACTCTTGTACAATGCAATCCCAGGCAAAGAGTCCTGCGATGAAGGGGAGCGTCTCGTGCTTCTGGGGGAAAAAGGAGGGAGTGGATTCCTACTTGGCTCAGAGAAGTTAGATGAAACGTATCTATTGAACGTAGCTGAAGAAGGAATGGTCACTGGAGCAGTCCCTGGCCTCACATTAATCCTTGGACTGTTACTCCCTGACACGTATCTTGGAGTAGAAGGAGAACCCGACGGCGAAAAAGGAGGAGAAAGCTGGTGATTGTCACCACCAAAACCATCTGTACGTGACCAGTGGAAATCGTGTAAACCAGGTGAGAACTGATGAGAATGAGCAGGCGAAAATGACTGGTTCGGTGTCGCGTAATGACCTGGAGGTCTGTGGAATCCACTAGTCCAGCTATGTGGACGTTCAGCAGATGAACTAATCACTGGAGGCCGACCAGCTCTACCTTGAAAAGACGTACCTTCAACACTTTTCCCTGGAGAAGGGAAAAACCTCATAGGATCTGTCGCAGGACTCCCAACGTAATCAGTTATGATCCTTGGAGGCAATGTGATGTGAGCACCGAGGTTAAAGTCAGATAAGTCCGAACGGTAAGTCACCGAGGCACAAAGACGACCAGGAGGTACATCAACAGGCGCAAAGCGAAACTCTTTCATAGTTTCCGTGACAGGACCAGAGAACATATCACTGAAAGATGAAACCTTGTAGATCAAATCATAACCAGACGAAGCAAGAGACGAACTCAGCTGCCTAGAGACACGATACGCAGGGAGAAGCCGAGTCTGCGCGTAAAGAGAACGCAACAAAATGATGGATTTCTTGTAAACCTTCTGGTAACGAGTAGAAGAATCAGAGCTCTGAGGAGACATGATGAGTGGATTCTCGTACTGAACAACCCAACGCTCGATCACAGTCTCAGCTGTGGGATTGACATGATGTTCATCTTCATCACTTGAAGTAGTCGGATGAACAAGAATGATGTCAATGATCATCGAATCCAAAATGTTCCTGTGCCAAGAATGTAACTTCTCCAACGCTGCGGGACGATCTCCCAACACGAGGTTGAACCATTTATCGCTCTTTTTGACATTAAGACCACCAGATGAACGGTCACGTGCACGACCACGTGATTGCAACGAAGGGATTCTGGAATCGAGGACGATGTGTAGTGCCTTTGGGAAGAAGTGAGAAACAATCTGCTCTAATCTTCCGTTATCCGATGGCAAATTTTCCGGAAAATCCATAAACCCCACCTCAAATCGAATAACACAGATTTCTAAAACATACCCAAATGAGATCCTCCAAATCTACAGGTGGTTGAGTAAAATGGAGATCAAGAATCGTTTTTTAGAGAAGGAAAACTAAACAAATCTTTCAGCTTTCGATGCGAATGCAGCAGAAAGTGAAGGTAAGTGGATCAAACAGATCGAGAAAATTCGATAGCTTTGTTACCGTGAGAAAGAGATCGAGAAGCTTATTTGGATCATCTGAGACGTCAACGATGGCGTACAGGTGTTTCGCAGAGAGACGATGAAGAACCTAAAAAAGAGTTTTAGCGCTGGAAGCAAAAACACCATTTATTACTGGTTTAAGGAATATAAATAGTATATTTAACTAATATCGAGTTTTGTAGATGAGTATTACAAGCACCTAACCAATAAGCGACAGCCACGTCTTGCTGTGTTTTCAATCTTGACGGTTTAATCCTTATCTTTTCCCTTCAATTACAAATGAAAAACTAACACAAGAGTCCTCAAGGTTTCAACAAGCATACAAGACAAGGATGAGCTGGATGGGTGACTATGAATCATAATGGCATACCTCTAGAAGCTGAGGCGAAATCACTACTTGTCACAATCCAACAAGCTTGGACCATGGGACTTAGTTCAGCTGTCTTTGAAGGAGATTGCAAAGTCCTCTTTACCATCGAAAACATCTATTGCTTCGACATCTATTGGTGGAGTAGTAAGTTTCAGAATTGCTGGTTTCGGTTTACAAGCACACAAACCAATGAAGTTGCTCACTATTTAGCTAAGACAGAACCCATAAACACTGTTTTTATTAACCATTAATGTATCCACCTTTGTGGATTTACAAACATCTGTATTCTGATTATGTTAATTCAAGTTAAGAAACACTAGACTCCCACGCGCTTTATAGTAGACATTGTGAAGTCTACGCGCTGACTTTTGCAATTATATGGGCCTCGGATTAAACAATTGGCTCGATTTGTCGGTGTAATCGGAACATTTTTAATTTACTGAGCCCGTTAACATGATAGAAGTTTATGAGCCCGCCACCTATTCATAATGGACAAGGATTTTGATAGAAATGATCTTCTTTAACAGAAGAAATTCTCTCTTTAATTCAAAGACAAAATAAAACCCATAAATTATTCAGACGCTGTCTTCTCTGGATGAACTCAATCCCCTTAATTTTATATGATGTAAGGATAAAATATGTATTTTAGTATTATTTTCTGAATATAAAATTTCATTTAATAAAATCAATAAAATAGTATTAATAATCTATAATATTTTATAAAAATATATTTAAATTCATCATTTATATTATTTATAAAATATATATCAAAAACAAATTTCCTTTAATTTTCCATATGACCCTAGTTATTTTAAAATCTCAACTAATTGTATAAAACTTTAAACCGATACAATTAAACCTACATAAATGAATAACTTCTACAGTTTTATAAGATGACTACTGGTTGATGTCTTTTTAATGATATATTTAGTGTTATGTTACTATCATATAGCTCTGAATCATTCTCATCATTCAATACAAACTTAATAATTTCATCATCTATATAATACAATTCAAGTAATACAATATGTCTTAGTCTACATAAACAATTCATATATTAGTCCACATACATACAATAGATCTTACTAAATATAATACAATGTATCTTAGTATACATACATATTGTTCATGTATTAATAATATAATCTCTTTAGTTTTCAATATATATATATATATATTCATATATAACTATAACTTTGTGAGATTTATATATATATTATATTTATATTTATATAAATATAAAATCTCTTAAAAATAAAAATATTAAGATATTATGTGGTATGTGACAAAAAATATTATGTGGAAACCATTGGAAGAAAAGAAAATTCCTATATCAATTATATGGAATCATATAATATCATTAATTAAAAAGGGACCAGACCAAATGATACATGATTTTAACTAAGTGAGTGGATCTATCGGTGTAAACTGTATCTCATGGGGATGTAAAAAGTTTTTTTTTTATGGTAGATATCGTTTTCATGAAAGTAAACTTGTTCCTGAAAGTTTTATATGGTCCATGAAAGTTTTGACAAAAAGAAAAAGATTTACATGGTTAATGGAAAACGTAGGAAGACTTTAATATATCATACGCGATAATAAGTGTTCAATGATTTTCCTGAAATAAAATTGTTCCATTGGTTGAAGGTCATTTTCTATTTTCATAATTATATACAATTTACTCAGGGCAAGAAAATACTACATCATCACATGGTGCTGGCAAAGATATTTAAAAACTTAAGAGGGAAGTGTGACAGTCGATTTGACGTGTATGTATTTGTTTTGTTATACGCATTAATCAACTCTTTAGATTTAATAATTAGCAATGGAAAAAATGAACCGGCTGGTTGAACCAAATCTTCATTTTAGTCAATGACACCATGACGGTATCTAAATAAACCGAGCCTGCCGGGTGTGGATTGAATTGAATTTTAATTTTTTTTAAAAAAAAAAAAAACTAGCAAATTTAACATTTTCTTTAATATTGTGTGATGTTAGGTTTAAATCCTATATGTCATGAATTTTAGAAATAATTCCCTCTAATCTTTAATTTGTTTAAAAATTATGTTATAGTCCTGAGCAAAGCTAACCATACAGATACATTGGCATTAAACCAAAGTGAACCAAAAAAAAAATGATTTAAGAAGAGTAAGGACTAAACCGGAGAAGAAAGTAGATACATTGAACCTAGACGTTAAGAACTGAAGTCAAGTTTGTGGGGCTGAACTTCCCTCATTCCGATTTTGTCTCTTGATCCTTTTGGCATTTTTGAATAATTGGGGAAAATAATACTATTTCATCTTTTTTTTTTCTTTTTTTTGCTTTGTTCAATACTAATTTTTGAATAATTGGGGAAAATAATACTATTTCATGATTTGTTTTTTTTTTTACTTTGTCTAATACTACAAGTTTATCCATGGTTTTGATATCTTCACATATAAGTTAGGATAAAAAAACAAATAAAAACTAAGCAAGTGATAGCGTAAAAATCATACGTAACATGCGCCACGTGTGGTTACTTTTCAAAGAAAACACGAGATACATTGAACCTGGACACTAACCATCACGAAGGCCAGAGCGCAAAAGAGGCTTATTAAAAGGAACAGCACACAAAGACAGAGAACTGCACATACAAAGACAACAACAAGAACACCAAAATATAAAAAAATTGTCTTAAATGGGAAAAGGAGGAGGAGGTTACGTGACGGTGACGGTGGCGGCGGACGAGGTGGAGGAGCTACGGAGGAGGAACGGAGAACTGAAGAGAGAAATGGAGGAGATGAAGAAAGAGATGGTTCAGTTGTGGAGGAGGACGGTGGTGGCGGAAGAGGCGGAGGAGAGACTCTGCTCGCAGCTGGCGGAGCTAGAGGTCGAATCTTTAGATCAGGCGCGTGAGTATCAATCTCGTATAGTCTTCCTCGTGGACCAAATCTCTCGTCTCTCTTCCTCCTCTCTTCAAGTCGTTGTTACGAACTCGTAGCTAATTTTTATAGATATATCTGTACAAAAAAATGGCTAATAATCCTAAGATCAATGCTAGTTTTTGTTTTTCCTTTTGTTTTGTTTAGGAGTTCCATAACCTCTCTCTGGAGGAATTATAGAGCTACAGTTTGATGTAAACAAAAGTAACAAGTAAACACAGATCATTGTATTAGAATTTTATCATTTTTATTTTCATCAAATGACTATAAAATTCCACAACCTATGAAATCTTTAACAGATTAGTTTCTTTTTTTTTTTTTTTTACACCCATAAGAAAAAAAAGAAGAAGATATTTTTCATCAACTGATAAACACAAGTGGAAAATTGAAATAACAACTGCAAGTCGGAAAACGAATATTTTGTAAAATTAAAATGTTTTTCCATCTTCCATGTCACTTTTTAGTTGAATTTTTGTCCGTTTCCATATATTATTATTGGTGAAAACCAAATATTTATATTTTTCTAAACAAAATCTTATCATAACTGCAAACAGAATGTAATATCTTCCTCTCTTTTTTTTGGTAATTACTAATTACTATGTACGAAAAGTCCATGTACTTGATATGTTACAGTACATGACTGACCGAAATTTTTTTGGGTAAGTGAAATTACTTTATCGGGGAAACTGATTTTTTTTTTTTTAAAGTGAAATTACTTGAATCTGCCTCTAATCTATGAAGGCTAGGTATAACGATGGGTATTTCATGATATATTTTACAAAGTTTAATATGCTGAGTTACCATGAATTTGTATTCGTAAATGTGTGCTTTATCTTTTACAGCTTATATTCGAGAATCATATGATGATTATATAGAACGGTTTAACTTGGTGTAATTACAAAGATCAGAGCAGCCTATGAAACACCAGTAATTTGAAGCTGGTGGAAGTCAAATCAATACTAACGAATATTGAAGACAAATGGTGTTAAATTTGTTAAACATTAGAGCACCTCATTGGAGTATCTAAGGAGGGTTTCTTACAATTAAAAAAAAAATAAAAAAATAAAAGAAATAAGGATAGATTCTTATTTAAGAGTTTTAAGAAACTGATAAGAAACTGATTCTACACTTGTCACAAAGCTAATGGTTGATCAAAAACAAAATAATTATTAAATTAAATTATATTAGAATACTTTTTTTTTTTAAGAAACTTTTTCAGTTTGTTATGAGTGGAGATGTTCGTTGACTTAACTAGAATACTCGTTACAACTGGTAGGGGATCGGAGTTTATTTATGTACAATAATATGAATTGAATTTGCAAGTCAATATCTTTTGACGCATCTGCCTTTCAATGTCATCTTCACCATAAATCAATGTGTCGACGACTGCACTCTATTCAACTTATAGTATTTAGGTAGAAACGGATACTATTTTAAGATGAAAATACAAGGTTTATTTTGATCAATTTATTTCACAATGCCTTTGGTGATCTGCCAAAAGTTTTGTGGACAAATATCTGCCAATCACAATTCCTAATGTTAATTGATAAGCCCACTCAACTCTACATATATGATCATCTTATTATGATACAAAGCATATTCCACTTTTTTAATAATCTAGTTCGCTTTGAGAACGAAATACTTTCAATATATATTAAAGAGAATCAAACATTCATTGCTAGCAGAGGCAGAAGAATCTAACAAGAGTTCTTCCTAGCAATAGCAGCTAAGAAAAAAAGAACAAAAAGACATTACATCTGTGTTGAAGATCCTTACGGTAAAAACAGATTGAATTCTGGTGATGACCATATAAACAAAAGGCTCGATAACTACTTTCCTCGTTTGCCCTTTATCTCAGGGTCCCTGCACTCAAAACAACAGAGAACGTTTCGATTTAATTCAACAATTTTACAGATTTAGTCCTTCATCAATGTAGGAGCAGAGAAGTTGGTTTCGTACCTCTGGATATGGTCTAGTATCAGAAGCCTTGGCCCTGGTGGAATACTCACATCTCTTAGAGCGCTTGATTCACAATTCAAAAAGCGACAAAGACATTAATCTTAGTTGCTACATAAAACAAAAGCTTGACGAGGATATATATATATACACGTACCTATCCGTGAGCAATGGCAATGTGGGATCTGTTAAAAGCCCCTTCTTGAAGTTCTTTTCGTATTTCTGTAAACCTAGCTTTAATAGCATAGTTCTCGATCGTGTGTAAAACGGGTCATCAGGGCTTGGTTTAGAGAATCTTTCACCCAACTGAGTTAAAAAAACCGGAAATAAAATGGGGGTAAGAACAGATGCTTATGCATGATTTATAATATATAAGTAAAAGTTCCAAAACGATCACTCGCCTTGAAAAATATTCCTTGGAATACAGCAAAACCAGCAGCTGTGGTGATTGCGTTAAGAGGCTGTCCTTGCAAGCCTTGGCTCACCAAAGAGTAGGCAAATCCTGATCCTAATGCTGCAACCACGCTGCAAAGTCAAATTATTAGTCTCTTAACACTTCCGTTCTCAAATCATGATATAATCGAAGGATTTCATCATAAGAAAAAAAAACTTTAAACAAGCAAGCCACCGAGAACCTTAAGCTTCCATGAGTTCAATTAAAGAATAATCTCAAACATCAAATACCCTAGAGGACCAGCGAACATCTTACTTAATCACACAGACTCAACTCAAAATATTTACCAACGATAGATTCAAACTAGTCATGATCATGTGACTGAAAGCTCATACGATGACATGTTTAATGAATACTGATGAGAGTGAAGATTATCTTACATTCACAACCTGTAATTCGTGTCCAATTTCAATCAAATCTAACCAACCAGTGATCAGAAAAGTGACAAGAACAGAACAAAAACAAAATGCCTTAGGCACCAAATGTGAGTTTCTGGTGTGTGGTGTGGTGTGTTGACTTGTTAGAAAACAATGCTTTACTTAAGAGGCGCTAGAAAAGGAAGAAACATGTGTGAAATGAGACTTACGCAGATTCAAGATCCTCTTTGCCTCTAATCCGTTTCATTACACACGCAATTCCAGCATTTACACCAGTTATGGCAGCAAAATTCCGAGCTTGTACCCATGGCCCACCCACAAGAGCCTTCACCAAAACATAACAAAAAAGCAATGGAAATCACACAAATGGATCATTGTTACATAAGAGAAGGTGAAAGTTAAAGAACCTGAGCTTGCTTCATGGATGCCATGGCTTGAGGGTCAGCCTGAGGCATTTCAGGGGAGAGTGTTCCCATGAGACCTCCGATGAAAGCTCCCTGTACACCGCTCATGGTGGATACGACAGCTGCTTCCACCGGCACCGACTGCTTCGACAACCACGCCTTGAAACCGGTTTCTACCTCCTTGAATTTGACTTGTAACTGCTGAATTGGTTTCTGCTGGTCGTTGAACAAGCTCGCCATCGCCATCATCTCTCCGCCGCTTCTCCTCTGCTCTCCTCCGCTGCCTATACCCATTTTCTCTTGACTTTGATTGAGCTTTGTTTTCTTCTCTTCGGTTCTGCTTCGCGTCTTATCTCACTTCTTCCCATCTCTATTGGTAAATATATATATGGGCCTAAAGGCCCATGTTTCTTCTCTCTTTTATGTTCGACATTTGTTCATTTTGTTCATTGTTTTCAAGGCTCATACGATTCTGCGTTGAATCTGTGGTTTCTTTAAATATTTTCTTCAGTTGACACAATTTGCAGGACTTCAGGAACTAATACATATTTGCAATAATCTGCGTTAAAACTATTTTACCAAATAAAAAAACTTACCGAATAAAAAAAAACGCAAAAACTTAAATCTGCGTTTTTGCTAAAAAAAAATACAAATTTTTTTTCATTAAATAGAAAATTGTGTATGTAGTAGATTTTTCGCAGAATCAAAGTTTTATAATTATTTAATTACATAATAATAACACTTTATAGTTCTAAATAAATACTAATAAAATTATTAATTATAAATATAATTATTTACAATACAATTTTTTAAACAGTTAATTAAAAACATTCAAATCAATAACAAAAAATACTGAAAGTATTAATAGTCATACTATATTAAATAGATACAAATTTGCATAAAATTTAAGAAAATCAAATAAAATAGATAGAAAAATTTAAAACATCTTATAAAATAGAATAGAAAAAGTAATAATAAAACTATGATATTTGATTTTTTGATATCATAAGATATAAATATATTTATTATAAATATACTAAAATTAAGTTAACTAATTACAATAAGAAAATTATGTTTTTTTAAAATTAATACTTAAAATATTTATTTTTATAATAACTAGCTCAATTATAATTATTAATAATATTTAATAGTTTCTGCCATTCCGCAAAATCTATCCAATCACACAAAAATTTTATTCTGCAATTCTCATTCCGCATATTTTAAATTATTCTGTAGTTTTTTTTAATTTTCCGTAATTTCGCAATCACGCAAATATTACCAATCAAAGCCACAAGAATGTAAAACCATTAGTTGCATATACGTACCAGGATCATCCTCGTCCTCGTCCTCTCACCAAAATGTAGGATGTAAAAAAATGTAAAACTCTAAATCCATTGATTTACGATGTCAAATAATTTTGTTGTCTTCATCAGCAAAGTTTAGTTAGGAAAATATTGTACCCAGTCAGAGATGTTAGGGAAAAAAAACCCAGATCCTCAGACACATGAAGGGAGGATGAAAAATAAATAACTGGGTGATGCAGAGGTATGCAAACTTGCAACATAAACAAATTAAAACAGACAAATGCAACATTTGCCACAGAGTATCTCATGTTATATTTGCTAACGTATTACTTGATGAGTATCTTTCTTCTCTACCGTCCTTCATCTGCTGTCTGGAACATGAGTTTACAACTTCTAATGAATACACAAAGCTTGTAGTTGCCTGCTGAGTACAAACATAGATCATAGAATGACCTACAAAGAAAGGTTTAAGCTTCTAATTGTTAGACTTACTCCTCAAAACACTGGAAAATTTGAGAAACATAACAGTCAAATCATTGTACAGAGAATAATAGCAATTAAACTATCCTTGATGGCAACACTATGAAACCTGCACACACACAAAAAAATGCAGGACTACTAGACCTCATCAATAAAGGAAATGAAGAAACTTGATCTTGAAAAAAATATAGGTTGCAGTCATGTCTCCATCGAGAGGATAAAGGAATATTATACATGATGACAAACCATATAGATTCTTTATCTTGAAGAACCTGTCGTAATAAACTTATCAATGGTATCTTGTCACAGTTGAGGCAAACCGGAACAAGAGACACAGCTAAACAAAGGCTGCCTCTACACTGTGTCCAAACAAAAGGACAAACTGCTAATTTAAGAGAGCACTAGCAAAAGCTGAAACAAGCGATTCTACCTCACTTAGTTATATTAAAACAAGAAACGTCCAGAACAGAGCAGCAGAATTATGAAGTCTCTCTCCTACGTTATAAATACTACATAGTTTAACAATACTACGATAAAAATGCTTCTTCAGACAGGGAGCTACACCTAGTCTCCCCGGAAGAGCAAATGAATTAATCTCTCTTATTGCATAGTTGTCCAAAAATGAAAAAGGAAGTTATTATTCTAGGTGAGATAATAAAAAGAAAGCCTCTCAGAGATAGAAAAAGATCTCTCTAATTCATCTCCATTCCATCTCCAGCTTGGCTGCAAATTGGGCTCACAGCAGCAAAGGACCTCTCAAAAGGAGAAGAATGAAACTGAGCATCACGTCGACGACGCTTGACGCAACTCTCAGATGGTTGAGTCTCATCATCAAGCTTCCTCCTGACTCCTTGAACCGCATATTCCTCAGCCGATGATAATGGGAATATTCTGCCACTGGCTCGGCACAAAGAGCTATGGTTATCATACAAGATCCGTTGGTTACAGTTCTTGTCGCAGACATGGTTTAACCCAGTTAGCTTGCAACGGTACATATTCCCACAAACATTCTCGTTCTCGCATTTCCAGTCACATTTGTGACACGGGACGGGTCCATCACGACCTAGTAACGCAGACAAGTAAATAACATTGGCTGAACCAATCACAGGTGATTTTCCAAATACCTCCATTTTTTTTTTGACTCAAAGCTATCGTCTTCACACTCTGCATGACCCGATGAAACGATCAATAATCATCACAAGGTTAGGGCTTCACCATGTGCAATCTCTAATTCTCCATTTCAATTTCAATTTCAGTTTCATTCCACAAAGATCCACTATAAACATATTATTCCTAATCGGAACCAATTAGACCTAATCGCTGCATATAAAGTGCGTTATGATTCTTATGAATAGCTACGAGATCTGGCGAAAGGAGAGACTCCAGAATAAAAAGAAGATACACATAGAAAGGAAGTATTAAGGAAGAGAGAGAGAGAGAGATACCTGATCAGCAAAGTAACAAATTCGTAAACCGAATTTTGGAATTCGAACGAAATGAAAGATAGAGAACCAAGTGATTGAAGAAGACGATGGGGAAGTATTTATAAAATCAGACTCGCACTGTCTTCTTCTAACGGATATGATACATCTCCGTTATTAAACAAACGGCTCCACTTACTGGGGCCTACCTCATCCACTCTCTTTTTTCCCACTTCATATTATTTATTTTTAAATTTTAATGTTTATTTTAAGCATTTACACCGTATTAATAGGATAATGCATTAATTTCTCTCGGTTTGAATTTGTATTTCGTTTGGCGGTGAAAGACAGGGGATTCACGTGTCAGTTAGTTAATTGGTTTGTTTCTTACTAGGAGTAATATATTATTACATAAAAAATATGATATTTATTAGGCGTGTGCAGTAAACGGTATTAATAAAATTAAAGTATTTTGTCATTAGATATTTATAGAGGAAGATGGCAGAAATTGACAAAAAGCTCGGTGAAAGAAACGGTAACGGTAAGATGACGGTGACGTCGTTAACTGACATTGTAAGAAAGAGCCACGAGAGGGCTTTTGGGCCTCCGGCCCACGACAAATTGTCACCCGTTATCTATTGCTCTTTGTAAGTTTATTAAAATAGACGTGAACAACCATTGAGATTTTTTTTTTTTTTGTCAACATAGTTTAGTAATTTTATTGTCTCAACAACATGCCAAGTGCTAAATTTAAACCCTAAACTTGGTGTAATGAATGCAAAGGTGATTATCATAACACATAATTCTTACCAACCGACCGATTTGAGATTGAAATCTATATGTTGGGGTGTATTTTTTTTTTTTTTTTAACACTGAAAACATAGATTCATTTAACAGAAATCTGATGATTAGAATCATAAGTAGAGATGGTTCCAAACATGATAGAATCCTATTGTCTATTAACGCATAATAAAAAGATCCTTAGCTTGTTTTGCTAAGGCATCCACTACAATATTGCCCAACTAAATTTATAGAAAAAGTAGGGAAATGCTTAAAAGAAGTCACAATATCATGAGTGTCATGTTGGGGTGTATTTGACGTTCGTATTTTCAGATTTCTGGATTTCAGATTTTGTTACAAAAAACACTGCTAGTTCTTTTCTTTTTGATTTCGTAGGACCATAATAGTGATAGTAATTGTTCATGTACGTTAATAAAGTCCATGGAGTAAAATCTCAAGATTAAATTAAGCAATAAACAACAAATTAAATTGTTTGGAAGACATTAAGATTCTTTTTTTTTTTCTGTGAGGAGTTAAGATGGAATGTTATCAATGAAGCCTTTTTACATCTTCATTACAAATGAAAAAACAGAATCTTGTCAAAATTGCTGTATTCCATTGTTTTCGAGAGATTAGACGCCAACTTTTAATTCAAACCCAAAAATAGCAAATCGGCTAAATATATGTTTGATTAGAAAATTTCATGAAGCAAAACTGATTTATAATTAATTGAAACAAAGAAGAAACAAATACAAAGAACAACCAAAGTGGCTTAATATTAAATCAGGTAGTAGCAAATCAAATCAAGGTGGTATAAAACAACATTCAAAATATTTTCACAGATTCAATCAATCAAACAGTGGCAATAGCTTCTTTCTCTTCCTTTTCACTCTCCTCCTTTACCGGTTCCGCGGCTTCGGCGGCAACCTCAACCTTTTCCGGTGCAGCTACCGTAGCCGCTACGTTCTCTACTTGATCAGGTGCTGCTGCAGCCTCAACAGTAGAAGATGACTCTTCCTTGGTCGGTTCGACCTGAGATGTCTCATTAGCTTCGACAGAAGTTGTTTCAGTAGCTTCCGCCTCTGTCTGGTTCTGTGTCTCACTGCTTTCTTCTGTGTTGTTCTCCTGAGTTATCATTCCAAAATATCATAACCGGTTAAGCACGGCTATTTGACCTAATTTAAAAAATATTAAACCTAATTTAGATGGTTTAAGTTGTGTACCTTGGCTACTACGTTTTCAGTCACAGGCTTGTTAGGAACAGAGCCTTCTTCGTTGTTCATGTCTGATTCCTTGGGTCTACTCGCACAGCCACCCATTATCTATTTAGATTTTTTTTTTGTGGTTTTGAGTTGGGTTTAGGCTGTCGAGTGTGATAAATTTACACAAGCTTTTATTTTGCTCTTGGATTTATTATTGGCGACCCGAGGATTGAACAAATGAAGAGAACATAGTTGGGTTATATAGATGAAGATGATTCCGAATTTTATGGAGAGCCTTTGGTCTTTTTAGTGTGTGCAGAATCATTCAAATTGGAGATGGCTAAGATTAGTTATTTACAGAAGGTTAAGGACTTTTTAGGACAAATTTAGTAGGGATTGCTTTATTTGAAATTGATATTGTCAGACTCGAGACGTATGGAAGTTTTGTGGACCTCTCGTCCCTTGAAAATTGCCCCCTATTTTTAGGCCTTCCTAATCATAATAACACATCGAAATACATGGACACAGGACATTCGCTGTGTTGTGGGAAGTATATCAGTGACCTTATCAATTAAACAAGACAGAGTTTTTATTTTTTGACATCGAAAACACACAAAGTGTTAGCCACTTATGTACCATTTTGTTCTAAATCTAATACTTTAAGAGGGAAAATAGAATACGAGGTTGAGTCTATTAATTAAAGTAGTTATCTTGCATGTCTTTGTTTGACATCAACTAAATCAAGCACCAAAACAAAATCCAAACATAGATAGGATTTTACAAGATTCTAGGACGGTTAAACAGTGTTTGAATAAACCCAATTACCTGGAATCCCCAGAGCAGAGAGTAACTGTATCTTGTCAAGAGACTACTATGATTGGTAAGATTGACCGCTTTTAAATAGATTCCTTTAGGGAAACAATCCTCTTGGAAACAAGCATTCGCACTCGTATTGTCTCTCCAGACAGCTCGTAGTGATGCCAATAGTGCTAATTTCATGGTCACAATCTATAAGATCTCTACATTCACGTTCAGAATTACCGCAAGCATTTCGAAGACATTGATTAACTCTCTAAAACAGACCAAAAATGGGGTCAGCAGGCAATGTGAAGAATCAATAAATCACTTACACAAATCTTCTATTGCATTAGGACAAGACAGGTATTCTAAGCATAACCCACAAGCTGAAAGGACATTACATTAAAGTGAATACGTTTTTAAGTTTTGAGACTTTGCCATACCTGCAGGCCAAAAAGATACCAGCACGAGCCAACAACATGTACAGCGAGCATGAAGGTGAGAAGATTAATAACAAAAGTTAGTCCAAGCTGACTCAAATATGAAGCCTGTCGGTGTTTGTCCAGCAAGTAGAGGGAGAATTCTATGTAGCTTTGAAATGTATTGGGAAATAATTGCAGCGCGTAAAAGATTTTTTCACATAGTTTGCCCCGGATGCTAATTTTGCAGGTATTACCAATAGTATGAATATCTGTAAAGCAAAAAGAATAAAATGGAAAGGAAAAAACTGTTGTATAACATCTTCCAAATTCCATTACTCAAAAGTCAAAACCAGTAGTAGCAGCTCTAAGTAACATTGCAAAACCTGTGGAAATGGCAACACTTTGAACAGGTCTGGCAGAAAATATCCTTCAAGGTAATGATGAGCAATTTTTTGGGACGATCAACCAACTGTCCAGCACACTCACGAGCTACATAGGCCAATCGGAACTACAAAAAAATATAAATAAATAAAATTATATAAAGCCAACATAACATCCGTTAAACTTCTAACAGCTACAAATGCCTTAAGTGTTCGGCCAATTAATCACTATGCATTGTTGTTCTGCAATCAGAAAGATGGTCAATAAGGTACTCCAAAGGAAGAAACAGATACAAGAAGAAACACACACACACACATATATATATATATATATATATATATAATACCTGTTGGACTAAGTTGAGAAAGAAGAAGAGGGGATCTATTAAAAATGGCTAACAAGCTTGAGAGGGCAAATAATTTACTCCACGTTTGAACGACTTTGAGGATTCATGATGCCTAGCCCAAACTCTATCATCATCATAGATAGCATTATGGAACTAATACGTAAAGAAAAACTCATGTGTCAGCAACATTTACGTGCGTCTCAAGCTATTTGGTGCTGGAAGGGTAAAATTAAACGTACCGTGGGATCCAAATTGGCAGAAACTGTTGGATTGGGATGTCGGGATGATTTTTGGTTGTAGTAAGAAGGACAAGTGGTGCAGTAAGGATCATTGCACATCCCCAACTTTCCAGATTTAAGAGATGTGCGTGTTTCACGACGAGCTCGTCCTGGTCCGAGGAGTTTTCCTCTTCGAGAGCAGCAAAAGAATCAGAAGATCTTCGAGTAGGAGGAGGAGCAGGAGGAAGGAAGAAAGGTTCAGGTCTGCGAGTAGAGGAAAGAGGGCCAGCCATTGGCACTGAGGGAGGACGTCGTCTCTGGCTCCTAAGAGAACCTGCGTAGCCTAAAGTCACAGTCGAGTTGTCAGTTTCGTCAGTAGGGTTTTAGAGGGGAACGCTACGTGTCCTGGAAATGAAAGCCCTAGTACGAGATTATGCGTCTGAAATTGGAAGCATGGGAATCTTATCGATCGTTTACGTTTGGGTAAACCATTTCTAGACAAATGTCGCGTAAAGGTTGTCAACTGACGAGATAGGGCATAACGGAAAAAGTTCTATTACGGTGAAGTTGAAACAGAGACCAGAGTTTGCCAATTGAGAAGAAATAAGGAAGGAGACTTCGAGTCCTATGACTGAGTCAGGGTATTTCTTTCCTTATCAAGCAAGTGTATCATTATTGTTATCCATAACTAAAAGTGTATGAAGCCACTTCTGAAAAAAATAACAACATTTTTGTTCATTTATTGTCGTCAAGGTCCTCTCTTTTCGTATATATGAAATAATGGAAAAAAGTCCGCGAGAATCGAGAAAAAACAATTCTCGAAGTCACGAACCATCCGAGAAACTCAACAAGCCCAGACTCCAGGTCCTACCTGAATCCACGTGTCACTATGTCATTTGACATCTAACATAACACTTATCAGTTTACTTAACACGTCATCCTTTTCCCTACTTTACCCCTACACCTTGTTAATACTATTACTCAGCGGCAAGGATAAAATCGTAGTTCAATAATTCCCCAAAACGCGTAACGTATTGGTTTGGCGCGTGTACATAGCAATTGACTCCCACGCGCCGTTATTGTCATGTCTATAATTCTTGCATAAAACTTTAGGCACAAGCCAAAAAGCAAAATCAATCTTCACACCTTCTTCACTTTACCAAATCGTATCCGATCTTAAGAGTTTTTTTTCACGCATCTGTGAAATTTTTATTGTTTGTCTTCTTCTTGATACCTTCGGATCGCATCTCTGATTAAAAAAAAAAAAGTTTCTGGGCTTTTCTTATCCAATCCAATTCGTATCTGGGTATCTTTCGATATTGGGTTCTTCTTCTCTCCGATTCGTCAAAAGTTCGCATCTATGAATCAGAATATTAAAGTATTATCGATGGATTTGTTACCAGTGGGATTGAGATTCCGTCCAACGGACGAGGAGCTAGTCCGTTTTTATCTCCGCAGGAAAATCAACGGCCACGATGACGACGTCAAAGCAATCCGAGAGATCGATATCTGCAAATGGGAACCTTGGGATTTACCTGGTAACTAACTTCTTCTTCTTGACTTGATTCAAGACTTACAAGACTCTTTCTAAAGACATTTGTTGGACTGAGCTAAGACTTCAAGATTTCCGCACTAGTCTTTTATATTGGATAAATTTAATAACTTTTGGACTTAAGTCGGTTTGGTTTTAGTTTTATTTTTTATTTTTATAGAGATTCACTCACAATAAGGCCACGTTCAAATTTTTATAGTTTAGTGAAGGAAATGTGATCAAGAGCGTGTGTTTTTTTTGTTGTAGATTTCTCTGTGATCAAATCAAACGACTCAGAGTGGCTTTTCTTCTGTCCGTTGGACCGGAAGTACCCAAACGGAAGTAGACAGAACCGTGCAACGCTCGCAGGCTACTGGAAGGCGACAGGTAAAGACCGGAAGATCAAATCCGGTAAGAAAAACATTATCGGCGTGAAGAGAACTCTTGTTTTCCACTCTGGTCGAGCTCCCAAAGGAACACGAACCAATTGGGTTATGCACGAGTATCGTGCCACCGAGGAAGACCTGAATGGTACCAATCCTGGCCAGGTAATAAAGTGCACATATGTAGAGGTGTAACCATTGAAACCAAATTGGTTATGTAAAGTAACTTAATGATGTTCTTGCTTTGATATGCGCAGAGTCCATTTGTTATATGTAAATTGTTCAAGAAACAAGAGATGAATTTAGCGGAAGAAGATTCGAAGTTGGATGAAGCTGCAGAACCTGCTGTCTCGTCTCCAACTGTTGCAGCATCTTCCCCCGATGAGACTAAATCTGAAGTATCAATGGTCCCTAAAACAGAAGACGTGAAGCGTTATGACATTGCCGAATCTTCTCTTGTAATATCCGGCGATCATAATGGTGCTTGCGATGAGGCTACAACCGCCAAGGTAAGGACACTGCAAAGTTTTCGTAGATCATTGTCATAGCGTCGGTTTGCAAATTAAACGTCATTTTATTTTGAATAACAGCTTGGAGATCTTGATTGGTTGTCTTTTCCGGAGCTTGAGCCCCTGAATTACACGATGTTCTCTCCATTACACTCTCAAGTCCAATCCGAGCTCGGATCCTCTTTCAACGCGTTTCAGTCTGGCTCGAGTGGCTTTTCAGGGAACCACGACAACAACTACCAAATTCAGACTCAGGACGGTACAAACGAAGTGGATACATATATATCCGACTTTCTCGACTCGATTCTTGATCTGCCAGACGAAGTTCCAGAGAAGCAAAAGTTTGTCTTGCAGTATGGGTTCGACGATGCAGTGCCAGATCAGGTTCGTCGAGTTCCCTCAGAACTCAGAACATTGTTTGTGTATAGTCATTAAGAATACATAAATCATAACTAACTCTTATTAATTTATTCTTGATTGCAGATTGCACCAGCGTATCAGCAACAGCGCTCGGCAGGTGACATGAGTGATGATGTTTCAAAAACAGGTATCAAGTTACAGACTCGGCGGGAACAACCCTCAGGTTGTGCCACTGACAATATAATCCATGGAAGTGCCTCGAGAAGGTTGCGTCTGCAAAGTAACCTTGACGGTATTAAATCGAAGAATCCAGAGCTTCAAACTATCAAGAGAGAGGTGAGAATAACAACCAACTTTCACAAGAACCAGTGGGTTTCTTTTTGTTTTATTCCGTGGGATTGTGGTTTTTGAATAGCAAATTGAAATCGAACCGCGAGATTGAACATCTTAACAAATGAATGCTACACACAGGTTGAGGATATGGACGTAGAAACCATGAAGAAGGGGAAGCTAATGAGGTCAAAGAAGAAAACCGGATTCTTGTTTAAAAAGATTGTGTCCTTGAGATGTTCATACGGAGGACTTCTTAGGGCGGCCGTAGTTGCAATCCTGTTCTTGATGTCAGTCTGCAGTCTAACCGCAGACTTCCGAGCCTCCGTGATGATTTGAAAACTGAAACCTTATTGTGTATATAGTGCCTAAACCGGATTCTTTTGTCAGTTTTTGCTTTGGGTGTTTATGAGGGTAATTTTGCTTATACATGTATGACGTTATTGTAACCTCTTCGACTTTATCAGTGTTGTTCTTATATAAATTAAGGTTTTTGTTTTCATTATGACAATGTAAATAGTATTCTGTAAATATTTGAAAAAGGGTTTGTAAATTTGACTTCTATAGTTCGGTTGCATCACAAAGTCATAGTATTTGGGTCCAAGATGTTTTCGCCCGAGACTAGCAGTAACCAAGAAACAGTTGGCGAAGCTAGAGGTTCTTGGGCGGGGACTGAAACCGGGTCCTTTTGTGCCGGATAAAACCTTAGATAATGCAGGACAACAAGAAACTCTTGGATACTGTGGGTTATAATCCCGGAGGAGGCAAAAACAGAGAGCGGATTAAAAAAATTCTGGAGGAAACAAAAGTTAGTGGAAGATGAAAAGTCCGTACAGTTCTTGAAAGATGTAAATAAATATTATATGGTAATGATGATGGTTAAGGAGGTGGTGGAGTTTAAGGAGTACAGATGGGTTGATTTGCATTGGGAGAGAGTTAACAGAGAATTGGAAGCGATCCTCCTGGTGGAGAAGATTAAATAAAAGAAAGGGATGCGAAGGAAGATAGAGAAGAGCATAATCAAAGAGGTCGAATTCTCAAAGTAAATTTTGTTTATATGGATTTGTCTTCTCACTTGTAAATTTTGCATCTGGCCGGTCATGAGAGTTTGCACGAGGACTATTCAATAGTGTCTCATAGCGTCTTTGATGGTAATTTCCAGTTTTTTTTTTTTTAATTTAATAATAAATCAGTATTAAAAAATGGCTTGATTAACAAAAATTTAAAATTTAAATACTTAGACAATAAAATGTTGAAAAAGTTAAACATTTAGTCAATAAAATTTGAAAAATTATTCAGTAATAAAAAGTTAACTTTTTTTTAGCTAAAAATGTACACGAGTGAATGAATGAATCAATGTTAAAGACTAAATGGTCCAAAATGGGTGTGGAGCTTTGAAGAGAATACAGAGGCCCATATTTAAAAGCCCATTAATAAGCGTCTAAATCACACTATCAAGCACTTCACTCTCGAGCTCTCCTACACTCTCTCTAGTCTCTTCCGTTTACTGAGAGAATGGTTGACTGTTGTTTTAGCTATGGCGGTTTCAGTGGGGTTCACTAATCCCATATCCGCCTGTTCTCTTTTCTTCTCAGCATTGCTTCCATGTCGCTGTCTTTTGCGATCTCGCTGCCGATATTAGATTAAAGATCAATCTCCTTGGTATATTTTTCCCCGTTTGATTCATTATTCTATTCGATCATTAGGATTTTGTTTGATAACTTTAAACATTTTCAATTCGATTATCAATATTGTCTCTTAATTTGATAGTTCCTCACTTAAATAGTGTTTATTTCTTTGAACGCCATGATTGTAATGTTCTTCGCCTCGGTTTAGCGAGTTTTCTCGAATATACGATCGACGAAGTTCTTGTTGAATGTTAGAATTCAGTATTTTCCCGTAATTAGGCTGAAAATTTAGATTCTTTTTCTTCATTAACTTAATTTTTGCCGCCTTCATCGTTTAATTTTGTTTTTAGTTGTTTTTTTCATGTAGAAGAAAAACTTTTTTTTTTTTCTTTGACTGATTGTTGGTAGATGATGTCAACTTGACTGGTTACTCCTATATATCTCTATTGAGAATTTTGAGATATATCTTTAGGAGTTTTTGTGTTTGTTCCTTCTTGTTTGGTCAGTGACTCAGAGCATATACTTATTCCTTCATTAGCACAATCAAGGTGCGTAAGGAGTTAGACTTTTGCCATTACCAAGCTCATTTAGATTTTTCCTTTTATTCTTCACTTTCCGATGATGATCTCACCTGTTTGGTTGTCGACGCATGATTCTAGTGTATTTTGCATGACTTCTGCTTAGGCTCTGGTTTTGCTTTCATAGTGTTTATTTTTATAATCAGTGTGTAATTTGGTGGTCGGATTACTAAGACTCAGAAAGTATATCTTAGAGTTGGTTTATTTGTTGGAAGTCTTGCTTAGATTTTGTCATTTTAGTTTGACTTACTGTTTTACTTTTTTTAGGAGAATGGGGTCACAGGGAAACATGAAGAGCTCGGTTGTGACACAAGTAAGCATTGGTGGATTTGGGGAGTCAACTACTGCAAAAGAACTTACCGATTACCTTGAAGACGAAGTAGGACTCATTTGGCGATGCAGATTAAAATCTTCTTGGACTCCTCCTGGGTCTTATCCTAAATTTGAGATCACTGACACTTCAAATATCCCCAGATTTGATCGCTACAAGAGAGTGGAGCCTCATGCATTTGTCCATTTTGCGGTCCCTGAATCTGCAGCTCGTGCCATGGATGCTGCGGGGCAATCCAAGCTCATCCTCGATGGCCAGCCGTTAAAAGTCAGCTTAGGACCTAAGAACCCATATACCCTTAACCAAAGACGAAGAACGGCCACACCATATAAGTTGACTGGTGTCTCAATTGAGATTGGGACTTTGGTTTCTCGGGATGAGTTTCTTGTTTCTTGGAGAGCTGAAGGTGTCGATTTCCTCCTAGATCCTTTTGACAACACTTGCCGATTTTGCTTCACAAAGAGCACTGCCTTCTCTTTGAAGGACACAATGATGCATGCTGTGATAAACTGTGATTATAAGTTGGAGTCACTGGTGAGAGACATACAAACAGTCAGGCAGTATAGAACTTTGGATAGCTTTGTGCTTCTTTTGCAGCTGGCATCATCACCCCGTGTCTGGTACAGAACAGCTGATGATGATATATACGAAACTGTCCCTGTCGATCTCTTGGATGATGATGACCCTTGGATCCGTACCACTGATTTTACCCAAGCTGGGGCAATTGGTCGATGCCTTTCGTATCGAGTGCTCATATCTCCTCGATATGAAAAGAAATTGACTACGGCCTTAGATTATCTAAGGACGCGGATGGTGAAAGAGGAACGTGTGAGGTGGCCTCCCAGGATTCGTGATGAGCCCTGTTTTGGGGAACCTGTTTCAGATCATTTCTTCTGCATTCATCACAAAGAAGGAATCTCCTTTGAGATCATGTTCCTAGTAAATTCGGTGCTGCACAGGGGGATTTTTAACCAGTTTCAGTTGACTGAGCGTTTCTTTGATCTTCTCAGAAACCAACCCAAGGATGTCAATATAGCTTCTCTCAAGCATCTTTGTACCTACAAACGACCTGTCTTTGATGCGTACAAGAGGTTGAAGCTTGTTCAGGAATGGATTCAGAAAAATCCAAAGCTTTTAGGTACTCATGTACAGTCAGATGATATCTCTGAGATCAGAAGGCTAGTAATTACTCCAACCAGAGCTTATTGCCTACCCCCAGAAGTTGAGCTCTCCAACAGGGTACTCAGGAAATACAAAGCTGTGTCTGAAAGATTTTTGCGCGTAACTTTCATGGACGAAAGCATGCAGACCATGAATTCAAATGTTCTTTCTTACTTTGTTGCTCCGATTGTGAAGGATCTTACATCAAGCTCTTTTTCCCAGAAGACTCACGTTTTTAAAAGAGTAAAGACCATATTAACAGATGGGTTTAAACTATGTGGTAGAAAATACAGTTTTCTAGCATTCTCGGCCAATCAACTGAGAGACCGCTCTGCATGGTTTTTTGCTGAAGACGGGAAAACAAGAGTGTCAGACATAAAAACATGGATGGGGAAGTTCAAAGACAAGAATGTGGCAAAATGTGCTGCTAGGATGGGCCTATGCTTCTCCTCCACATACGCTACTGTAGATGTCATGCCCCACGAGGTTGACACCGATCTTCCAGAAATTAAGAGAAATATCTATACTTTCTCAGATGGAATTGGTACAATCACACCTGACCTCGCTACCGAAATAATGAAGAAACTTAACTTGGATGAGCACTCTAGCCCTTGTGCTTATCAGATCCGTTACGCAGGTTTCAAAGGAGTTGTTGCTCGTTGGCCATCGAAAGGTGATGGGATCCGGTTAGCTCTTCGAAACAGTATGAACAAGTTCCATTCTAAGCATACCATCTTGGAGATCTGTTCCTGGACCAGGTTTCAACCTGGTTTCTTAAACCGGCAGATAATTACCCTCCTTTCTGTACTAGGTGTTCCGGATGAAATATTCTGGGATATGCAGGAATCCATGCTCTGTAAACTGAATCGCATCCTTGATGATACAGATGTCGCATTTGAAGTTCTTACAGCATCATGTGCTGAACAAGGAAACACTGCAGCTATCATGCTAAGTGCAGGTTTCAAACCAAAAACTGAGCCACATCTGCGAGGAATGTTGTCTTCAGTCAGAATTGCACAACTCTGGGGTCTCAGAGAAAAATCTCGTATTTTCGTTACTTCAGGAAGGTGGCTAATGGGTTGCCTAGACGAAGCAGGGATACTTGAACAGGGCCAATGCTTTATCCAACTCTCAAAACCATCTATAGAAAATTGTTTCTCCAAACATGGGTCTCGTTTTAAGGAGACGAAGACAGATCTGCAAGTAGTTAAAGGCTATGTAGCCGTTGCTAAGAATCCTTGTCTTCACCCAGGGGATGTAAGGATTCTAGAAGCTGTTGATGTACCGGAGCTGCATCACATGTATGACTGTCTACTTTTCCCTCAGAAAGGCGATAGACCCCATCCAAACGAAGCTTCTGGCAGTGACCTTGACGGTGACATGTACTTTGTGGCTTGGGATCAGAAACTCATCCCTCCCAGCAGAAAAAGCTGGCCTGCAATGGAATATGATGCAGCAGAAGATAAAAATATGGCCCGTCCTGTTAACCACCAGGTCAGTATGCTCCCCTACTATTCTTTTCGGTTAACTTAGATGCTGACGCTTCAAAAAAGGTGGATAGCTGAGTCCAGTATAAGTCTCTGAGTATTTCTGAAAGCGCAGACACTTTTTTTGGAGGCTTGTTTCCGTTCCATAGATTGCATGGTAGAGGTTATTAATAGCATACATTTTCATCTTGTAGGATTTAAGATAATGACAGATAACAAAATTTTGTCACATATCACTGGTTCTGATTTAACTCTTCAGCTTTCCTCACTGTGACTTTTTTAAATCTTTTGTGTAACTGTATCATGATGCTATCGTCTTCCAACCTAGTTATGATTTCTGTTGTTTAATTTCTTTTCTATGCGCTTGCAAAACAAGTCCTGGGTAAATTGCTCGCTTTTGTTACAGGATATAATAGATTTCTTTGTAAAAAACATGGCGAATGAGCATTTGGGTACAATCTGCAATGCACACGTCGTTCATGCTGATAGAAGTGAGTATGGAGCCATGGACGAAGAATGTTTGCTACTGGCGGAACTAGCTGCTACAGCAGTGGATTTCCCAAAGACAGGGAAAATTGTGACAATGCCCTTCCACCTGAAACCAAAACTCTACCCAGATTTCATGGGAAAAGAACACTACCAGACTTACAAGTCGGAAAAAATCTTGGGTCGGCTTTACAGACGGGTAAAAGAGGTTTACGATGAAGATGCAGAAGCTTCCTTAGAAAAAAAATCAGATCCAAGTGACATCCTTTATGACACTGATCTTGAGATACCAGGATTTGAAGATTTCATACCTGAGACATGGGGTCACAAATGTTGTTACGACGGGAAGCTCATTGGTCTTCTCGGGCAATACAAGGTGGAGAAAGAGGAAGAGATTGTGACGGGTCACATCTGGTCGATGCCTAAATACATAAGTAAGAAACAAGGCGAACTGAAAGAAAGACTGAAGCATTCTTATAATGCTCTGAAGAAAGAGTTCAGAAAAGCATTCGAGGAAACAAAGATGGAACACGAAAATCTCAGCGAAGAGGAAACGAATGTCATGTATGAGAAAAAGGCTTCAGCTTGGTATCATGTCACTTACCATCCCAAGTGGGTGAAGAAGACTACAGAGCTGCAAGTTCCAGATGAGTCGTGTTCTGGTCATGCGGTGATGCTGAGCTTTGCTTGGATTGCAGCTGATTATCTTGCAAGAATCAAAATCCGGTCACGGGAAATGGGAAAGAATATTGACTCGGCCAAGCCTGTTGATGCTTTGGCTAAGTATCTTTCTCAACGTCTCTAAAAAAGTAACGTTCGGAGCTGTAAGGCCACTCTGCCATGTATCTGTGGTACTTCACAGATACTTCGATTGTTTATTATATAGTTAGTTTGGATGTGCTTTGTTCTGGAAGAAACGTATGTGTGTGATTGTCGTTCACAATTTAAACAGCTCAACTGCTTGGCGTTGTTTGTGGTTATATATTTTACTAGTTTATGCATTCTATGTTTGTGGAAAGATATGGGCTTCGCGTTTTGTTAACCTAGGAGACTGAAGAAGTGAAGATATTAATGCTCAAAAAAAGAGGCACATAGTTAAGTAGCATGCTCGTTTCATATTCATACATTTAGTATGCATTAAAAAAATGTTGGTTTGATTAAGAAGAAAATTTCGAATGAAACTCTTAACTTTTATTGTAAAAAAGGGAATAGTTAACATGTTATTTCTGTTTGAACCAAGAAAGAGAAAACATTATTTTAATAGTATAGGATAAATATATCGAAGAGAAATATTACTTTAAAATAATATAGAATGTATATATCGGATGATAATTGTCTAAATTTCTGGTGCTTATCTCGTTTTGGTATTTACCTGTATTTTCAACTAAGTTGTGATTATAATTAGTTAGATAATTACGATTCAGTTAATTTGCGAATATATAATTAGTTAGATAATTACGTAGTGACATCAAAACACTAAGGCCGGGACCATTAAACGGCCCATTAAGAAGCTTATAATATCGATACTTGAGCAATCGTCAGCACAAACACATTGTTTATCTTCACCAGTCGCTTCCACTTTTTGGGGGAGAAAAAACGATGGCAGATGGATTAGGCTACGGCGGCGGTTTCTCAGGACTCCCGTACCCGTTCTGGATTTCTTCTCCATCTCCGCATCCTTCAGCTTCGGCGCCTCCGTCTTTCGCTACCCATACGGTTGAGTCATATGATCAAACCCACTTTGGGTTTGATCCGATAATTTCTCATGGCCCTTCTTACCGATCGCCCGCTGATTGGTCGAATAATCCATCGTATGGTGATAATTCTCGCTCTCAGACGCCTCCTTCATCGTTTTATGCTGACAACAGTCGACCCGGTTTATTTTCTAATCCCCTTTTTAAACCAAATTTTGGTGTTTAACTGTTTAATAGTACTGTGATGATTTCGAACTGTGGATTAGAGGAGAGAGATCAAATTTTTTAGATCTACTTTGATGTTTATCCCTTAAAAATTATATTAACAGTTAGATCGGCTTTCGTCATGTTTGTTTTCGCTTCAGTACATGTTAGTTTATGATATTGTATTACTGGAAGACAGCATCAGTTTACTGTGTATTGGATCACTGGTTCTGATTGTTTTTTTTCATGAAACACTTTGATTTTAGTTCGTTGTGGGAAGTTTTAACGCGGAAAAGATCTGTGTAAGTGCAGGAAATTTCGGTCCCAGGGGTGAAGATGCTTCTAGAGACATGTACTCACCGACTGGATTTTTTTACCCTTCAAGGGAACCATCATCTGACTTTGTTCCAGTTTCCTCCTGCCCCAGTGAGTATTTCTCAGAGAGGCAACGCTACGAGTCGGTGCCTTATACCGCAGCTACCTCAGCTACAGTGTCTTCTTTAGCAGACATGCTCATCAAAAATTCTGAGGAACCGTTCTATATGCCTATCCCTCCTTCTGGTGTTTATGCTTTTGATGAGAACCGTCCGGGACAATTCTATGATAAACCTGATAGTATGAATGCTGTCTATGGTCCTCCTTGGGAGCCTTGCATACGTGTTCCCTTGTTTGATGGAAGTCAGAATGGGATTCATAGAGGAGATGGGAGACCATTCCGTGATGTTGTTTGTAGTGACGCGCCTGTGATGATTCAATCCAGCTTTCGCTGTTCTTCTGCTGAACCTGTGAGTTTTGACGCGTTGCTTGAACATGGTCATGTTAAGTATGTGTCCGAGAATCCAGATCTTCCCAATAAGTCGACAGATTCAAGGAATCCCAGGTCTTCCCACCCGCTACTATTTGATAGCAACTCCTCGGGTTTACTGTTGAAGGAAAATAAGGAAGGTAGTGGTGTCTCCTCCCTTTATAAGAGGCCAACTACGTTGGTTGCTGACAGTGAGAAGGGTATTTCTGAAAGCTCCTTGAAGAATGCGATTGACGATTTGAATTTTGATGAGCATAGATCATGGAACCACTTCATGGTATCTTCTGAGGTACCGACGGCTCTTACTATGTTTTCTATGGGAAGTGAGTCATGTGGTGCAATGGAAGCGGATAACGGGAATGCTGCTGCTGAATCAGCTGTCAACTCTAAAACCCCTTCTAAAGGTGGTGCTAATCAACCTAGTGAAGATGTTCAAGACAGTGAAAAGACATGCAAGCTTCAGGAACAAATGTTTGATAAGATGACCACGTTGTTGACAGATCTGGGCATCAAAGGGAGTAGGAGATCGAATGCAGATGATGTCTCAACAGGTGATCAAGGAGAATTCTCATTCCCGGCTTCTTCTCCAAGAGTCTCTTCCGTGGTTAATGCCATGCATGATATGTCAGAAGTGCTTGTTTATGAATGCTTCAACAATGGGAGCTTGCTGAAGCCGGAACAGCTTGAGAACCTTGATAAAGTAGTAGAGAATCTCACCAAGTGCTTAAAGAAAATCACCGGTAACAAGACTATAGCTGGGGAAGCATCAATTCCAACTCAAGCTATGCATGTTTCGTGTCCAAACGTGGTTGACCTTAATAAGGTATGTGATGCAGTTCTATCCTAGAAGTTAAAAAGTAATTATTTGCATGAGCTAATGATTTATTTCTTATGAGCATCACTTGTGATAACTAGAGTTTTCACATGGGCATAGGTGAATTCTTGTTTTGTACTATGTTCGGGACCTATTTGGTTGTTGATAGAATTGAAACACATTGCTTGTTCGTGTTTGCTCTTAGTTCCTTAACGATACCCTTTTCAGGCCTCAAATGTAGTTGCTAAAGACTGTCAAGGGTTTAATGTCAAGGCACCAGACGTGGTTGAGGATAAGAATGAGATGACCCAGGTATCTACACTTGCATAATATTTTTGCCATATCTGTAAACTCTTATTTACTGAATCTGTACTTTGCAGAGTATTAAGAACATAATTGCTTCCAACTTTCCTGATGGTGAAGAAAACCACCCACAAACTCTCTTGTACAAGAATCTCTGGCTCGAAACTGAAGCTGCCTTATGTTCCACAACTTTCATGGCTCGGTACCATCGGATGAAGAACGAGATTGGTAATCTCAGATTGCAGAATAGAGGTTGGTAACTTTCAAACTAACTGTCTCCTTTGTCTGATAGTATTAGTGACTAGAGCTGCATTACAAGAGCATTTTCTCCACAATCCTGTCATCCTTAAATTCTTGTAACAGAAAAATCCTCAGGCAGTTAAACACTAAAATATGTCGGTATAAGAGATTAGAATCGTGTTGCTCTCGTGTCCTTTTCGAATTCAAGTAATTCATCTACAGACGATCAGTTTTGTATCTTTCTTTAAGAATGGCATGCGGTAACTTTTTGATGGATCAGGTTTAGCTTGGCTATTATGAGTGGATTTTGGTTCTGAAAGTTTAAACATTGGATAACAGGTGGTTTAGTCAAGTCACGGTTTAGATATAGTATAAGAAATGCTTACCCTGCACATCATCTTGCAAATACCCTTCAGAAGTATGTGTTTTAACAGTTCATCTTTTGCTTTTCTCAGAGACTGCAACCTTTATGCATAAACCTTTTCTTAACCCCCATGGATCGGTTTCCATCATAAACAATGTAGAGCAGGAGACGACTGAATCACTCCTCAAACACGGACGCAATTGTGGGAACAATGCAGTAACAGTGAGTCATGACGGACCACAAAGCTCTAGATTCAACTCTGATCCCGTGGATGCAGTACTATCACTTATGTCCAGAAGCTTTACCGGCGGTTTAGAAGAGGAAAATCATGAGAATTTCAAGCCTGATGCTCTGATACCGGACACGATACAGCAGGAATCCCATGCATCCACAACAGAGGAAAAACATAATGATGTTATAGACCGGTTTCAGATTCTGAAGCATCTGGAAACGAAGCGCAAACTCAAGTCTCAGAACTGCCCCGATCCAGATGTTGGTGGTATAGACAGGTGTCAGAGTCGGAAGCAGCTGGAAACAAACCGCAAACTCAAGTCTCAGAACTGCTCAGAGACAAGATTGGATGACCAGGTGGACAATCCAGAAGCTTTCGAAGTGGCTAGTATTGGCAGAAGCAGCCATATGAGTGATGTTATGGACAGATTCCATATGCTAAAACGCCGGGAAGCTGAACAAGTTCAGAAATCTCTCAACAGCTTGGACAGAAATCCGGATTCAGATTCAGACTCGGACATTGACCAGCCAATAAACAAGACACAAATTTGTAATTATCTCTTGTCAGAGATGATGATGACAGTAGGTGGGAATGCACAGAGAGAGACGTGCGTCGATACTGAACCATCTGCATACGACAAAGGCTACGAAAGCCCGACCTCCGATTGGGAACATGTCCCCAAGGATGATTGAGTACTAATTTCCTTGGACAAGAAGTTTCGATCTTTTTATGGCTTTGTTAGTGTATAAATAAGAAAACTTTGTGGAACGACATTAATTAAATTAAACTGCGTGGAATGTTTTTTACTGTTATTCAAGATGTGGTGGTGTGTAGTTTTAATTTTTTTTTTTTTAAAAAAGTTTACGAGTCACTTTAGCGTACCGCAGAAGACACCAAACTTTCTGTTCAAGACATCGAGCTTATTAGAGCATCTCCATCGGGAGATGTTAAGGATTTTTTAATAAGGGTTCTTAATTAAAAATAATAATAAACAATGTTTAACTACTTTTTACCTAAGAATCGACTCTTAATTTAGAGCTTTAAGATTTTTTTAAGAACCTTTACGTGTTGGTGTGTGATTGGTTGGTGATATTTGTGATTTTTTTTTTTTTAAACATCAAAAAAAAATTTCAATGGCGGAGCTTTTTTGTGCGGACGACTTGAGTGACGGCCCACTTTTTTCCGGCGACGAGCTCGACGGCACTGACAGCCTTGAGAAACTGAGAATTGGTCAAAATCGATGTATTTAACAACTTTAAGAGATTCGATCATTCATCCCGGTGTGGTCATCGACGGCTTTAGGTGGGATAGAAACTCCCGATGACGTGTTGGGTAAAATCCAGTAAACCAGAGCTACTGCAAAAAGTTTTGTTTACAGAGGAGGAAGAGAAGAAGAAACTCTCACAAAGATTCTTACCATTGGAGTTGAATTAATTAAAATCTCTTACTAAAATTTTTGATATTAAATATATGTATATAATATTGGTAAGAAACCTACAAAGGCTCTTACGAATAGAGATGCTCTTACACTCTAGTGCTATAAAAATGCAAGTGAAGAAAGCAAAGAGAGAAATTTATTCTCTTTGATTAAGTAGTAAGTTCCATAATTGCACTAACAATGTCTCCATCGTGACCCTTGAGTGCCTTAACAGCTTTGCTACGCGAAATTCCAGCCTGAGTCATGACCAAGTCAATGTCACGAGCCTCAACACCGGTCTCATCAACTTCCTCTTCATCTTCTTCCGCCTGTGCTTCTGTCGCTGCCGATGCCGATGCCTCTGCTCTTTGCGACGTAGCTCCAATTTCAGGCATCCTAAATTGTTGAGCGGCTTGTGTTTGAAGCTGAGAGCTCAAGTCCTCGATCTTAGCCTCAACGATTATAACATAGGTTTCTGAATGTGGGCTCTTGAAGACATCAGGCTTTGAGATGAAGAAGTGTACCTGTGTCAAATGATGTGTATGGTTAGTGAAAACAGAGGAAACGTTTTTTGGTTTACGATTTTGGTTCTTTTGATGGTCACTCTGCTAACACTTGTGACCGCTTACACCTACGCATTAACTTCATTCAATTTCAAGAACAGTTCGGAAACGATGTAAACATATTCATATCTCTGTAATAAGTAATCATGAGTTGTATAACTCTAACTGAAACATGGTCTAAAACTCTCTATGTTAACAAAACTATTATCTGAAAAAGCCAAATTGAACGGGATCCAAATTCGTTTACCGGTTAATTCCTAACTGTACTATTTGAACCAACCTAAAAACCAGAAAACCGAACCAAAACCAATCTGAATTTGGTTTATATATCTTTATGCTAAAACCCAAAAAAAAAAAAAATCTAAACCAAAACTAAACGAATACCCGGATACCAAACAAAAAATCAACAAAGTGGGCCATGAAGTTCAAGACATATTTTTTTGGGCCGCACGTGATATTATTAACGTGCCAAATTCAAAGTAATTGTGCCTGTTAGTTGAGTAAATTAACCCTAACTCTATAGAAAAAATCGTAAACGTAAAGCCCTAATTCTCCGTTTCAGCAGTAAGAAACTCAGGTTCGGCCTCTGGTTCTCTCTCTCTCTCTCTCTTCTCTGCGTTTTACTTAAATTTTTGTTATTCGGTTTCATCTGAAAGTCAAATTCTGTACTGATTATAGTGATGATGTGTTTGTACTAACCTGCAAACAACTTAGCTACAATGGCCACCGGTGAGCTCGCCTGCACTTACGCCTCTCTTATCCTCCACGACGATAGAATGTACATCACCGTAAGTTATTTTATCCTCCTCTCCTCTCCCCAACTTCTCTAAATCGTATGTGGTTGTAGTTTATGTATTTTAACCTAGAATTGTTAGGGAAGCACTTTGGTCCAAACAAGTAGCTTGTTTAGTTTCGTTGTGAAAAACATATATTCTTTGATTTCAAGTTGGTATATAACCTGTAGCTTTTTTTTTTTTAACCAATACGCACAGTTTTTAACATTTATGGTTTGATATGTATACTTGACAATGAAGCTAATTAATATTTTGAATTCTGGAATATTGATTCTCAATCAGGCTGAGAAGATCTCAACCTTGGTGAAAACAGCTAATTTGAACATCGAATCATACTGGCCTAGTCTCTTTGCAAAGCTTTGCCAGAACAGAAGCATCGATGATCTCGTCATGAACGCTGGTTCAGGTGGCTTTGCTGCTACTGCTCCCACCGTTTCTTCCTCTGCCCATGTAGCTGAAGGAGCCACTCAAGCAGCACCAGGATCTGAGCAGAAAAAGAAGGTATTTAATTTTTCTCTTCTTCCAATACTGTTTATAACTCACTAAGTTAAATAATTATAATCATAACTGTAAGCACTAAGCTAAATTATAAATACTAATCTATGGTCGTAATCTATAGTTTCTAATTATTGGATTGATTTTTGTTCTCTTGATGTACTTCTTTAGGAGGTCAAAGAAGAGAGCGAGGATGATATGGTATTCGGCTTGTTTGACTAGAAAGAAAGCCTTAATTATCCCCTTTTATGATATTTTCTTTAATTTAGTATTTTGTTTTATAAGAAATTTATGTTTAGGCGACTCAATTTTATGATATTAAAAAATTAGAGATTTATATTTAGCATCAGTGCCTTTTAAACTAGATATAGTGTTTGTTACTTGGCTCATGTTTATCATCCCAGTCTCACATTTGCAAGAATGTGCTTGTACAACGCCTGATTTTCCGCTTGTTTTTGGTTATATTTTAACTTTTTTCACTAAAACACAAGACCAATCAAGAGCTGAGGTGGAAATATTTTTGGTCTCTCTCCTTATAAAGCCATGGATCCTTCGTGTGGTTTCAGCATCTCAAACTAAGGCCACTGAATCTTGAGTTCATGTCATGCAACCTAGGAAATGGGACAATGTGAGAGATATAATGTATGAGTCTTGTATTATTCAGGTTATAAAAAAAAACCGAGGTGTCAAAAATGGTAGTTTGCTTTGATGTTTGGGTCTGAAAAGTCGTTCAAGTATATTGACCATGCAGTGAAAATCAATGTTACGTCGCATTCGGCCCTGATAAATTTATAAGGATAAACTAGGCCGGGCAAGCCAGCTTCACTCGTTTGGTTTTTCTTTACTGGAAAAGTTACACGTCTTGTAGGTTCTAATATGATGTTGGTCGCAGCATATCTATTTATTGCCGCCTTAAATGGTGGAATCTAGTTACGGAGACTGGGTATACGTTGTTGGGATGATTAGTAATGGTGACATTGTGTGTTTTTCAACCTGTCCCGTCTGCTCCTTTCTACCTTATCTACTACAATGTGGACATAAACACTATTGTAAAAGTTAGGATCTAAGGAACTGGACCTCTTATGGGTTCACAACTTTATAGACCATGTAGGGAATGTAAAAGAGTTATGTGAGTGCTTAGGATTTCATTAGACTATTATAACAGTACTAAATAGTTTTTGAGCTTCCACGTTCTCATCAGCGTAGGAGAAAAAAGAAGAAGATATTATTATCCCTCCCTCAACCCTTTTATAAACACGGATCTATATATGTACATATATCAAAAAGTACAAACTAGTTTTTTTTTTAGTTGCATCTTTGGCTGTCTTGGGAACGACCATGTCCTCTCACCCCTTCATGTCGAGTTTAACATGTTGATATGGATTGAGACTGTCGTCAATGAATTTTGAATCAGATTACCTATAATTGGTAAAACTGTTCGAAGAAGAAGAATGGCTACATTTAGATTTTATGGGATGATTTCTTTCTTTTAGGTTCTAAGTTTTAATCTATTTACTGTATTTTATTCCATAATAATTTGTATTATACAGCTTATAAGACAAAGGGTTTGCAAAAGCTTTGATCATTGTTTGCTTTGATGTTAGTTCTGAAAAGTTCAAATATCTGGAAATCAATCTACCTTGCCCTTTGACTATGATCAATTACAAGGGTAAACTAGGTGCAATTCAGTTTTGGCTTTTTTAGTGGAAGAACTACAAGTCTTGAGTTAATGAATCTAGATGATGCTGAGAAACATAAATGGTCGAAGAAAACCTACATATTGCCTTCTTTGTAAAAGAATCTTGTCGTGGGTACCCGGTTAAACCTCGTCCGAATGACTGGTAACGATGAAATTGTACTCTGACCCTCCAATCTGTCTGATCCGATCCTTTCTATATTTTCTATTACAATCTGGAGAGAAACACTATCGTAAGAGTTAGGAATTGAATTTGTTAAGTCTCAATACATTTACACCTTTTTAGACCACGTTGAGGATGTAAAACCTATGCGAGTGCTTAGGATTACATAACAATTTCATACAAGCGCTAAATAGCTTGGCTTCTAAGTTCTTATCAGCTACGGATAAAAAAAAGTATGTATTCGAGTAAAAAACACGATTTTGAAAATCACAAGTGAACAAACACAAATCTAGCTATAGAAAATTTTCTTATGTTTTTTCATTATAACTCTATTTCATTTTATAATATTTTCTCACCTAAGATATTTATATGTTACATTATTTAATTAAGATATACATTTGCATGTTAATTTTATTATAACACAGATCAAATGATATCAATTATATATACTATATGACCAATTTTATTTTCTTTTTTTGTAACTTCTTTTGGTCAACTTTATTAAAGAGATTTAAAGATTGATATGAACAGAATCTGGTCACTAGATACACAATTAATTGAACTGATAAAAGATATCCTTAGATTGTATACTTATTTTTGTTGTGTCTCATATTAAACCCTCTCCACAGAATCTCAGTTTCTCGCTTTAAAGAAACGGTGAGAGATATGTTATTTTTATCAAACGAAAGAAATTGAATTCGAGGAAAAGTAGAGCCAAACCCTATCAGCATAATATCAGTTTCTCAATGGGTGTAGCCATCTCCCGACGCAATACACCATCTTCCTTTTCGGAGATTCCAGATGATCTCAATATTAACATTCTCTCGAGATTGACTGCGAAATCTATAGCGAGGTGTCGTTGCGTGTCGAAGCAATGGGCTTCCATTCTCCGCCTTCCAGATTTCACCGAACGTTTTCTGTCCAAGTCTTCAACTCGTCCGCGTCTCTTGTTCACTTTCCATATCTACGGTATGTGGAAATTCATCTCGTCACCTCAGACTCTAAATCCAGACCAGAACTCGTGTCTTCTATCAGCAGATTATCACATGTGTTTGCCTGGAGATTGTTACTTTGAGATTTCTCCCCCTGTCCACGGATTGATCTGTACTAAGGGTAGGAATCGGATGATTTGTAACCCTAGCACAGGACAGTACATAACCTTACCGAGAGCTAGGAGGGATACTCAAGTGAAAACCTACTTTGGGATGATCCTATCAGAAAACAGTTCAAGGTGTTGTGCGTGTCAGTTAAAGCCAAGAAGCATCAGATTCTTACATTAGAAACAGGCCTGTTGTCATGTATGTGTTGAGATATGCATTAATGGGGTTTTGTATTACAAAGCTCGCAAAAATAGGTATCTAGAGGATCATATGATAGTTTGCTTTGATGTTAGGTCTGACAACTTCACGTTTATTACTGACAAAGCTGAGGAGATTTGGCTTTATACTCTGATTCCAGCGGTATTTTTGATGGAAGAACGACAAGTATTAAGTTGTGGGTTCTAGATGACACCGAGGAACAGAAATGGTCGAGTCAGATCTTCATATTGCCGCCGTTGTGTTTGAGAAATGTAGTTGCAGACGCCTGGATATGCATTGTTGGTATGACTAGTAATGGTGAGATTGTGTTGTCCTCGCCTATTGTATCTGATCCTTTCTGCATCTTCTATTACAATGTGGAGAGTAACACCATCATAAGAGTTGAAATCCAAGGGATGAGACTTGTTAAGGGTCAAAATATTAGTACCTATTTAAACCATCTGGAGGATGTGAAGCTTCTATAAGTTGTGAGGACTTCATGAGACTATATAAATTCAGTGCTATCTCTTTCTGTAGTACTTACCGATTCATCGGTTATTGGATCATTGTTTCATGTTTCGTTTCTAGGTATTCAACTCTTTCTGGAAATTGTATACCTACCAACTCTCATCTTTTCAGTACTGGTTCTTGTAAGCTTTTGTGTTGTTTATTCTAAAAACTGTTTTTTTTTTATGAGCAATCTTCTTAGTCTCTTCATTATCGGTTATCTAATCATATTGACGTTAAACAATTTTGTTTGAGATCATGATTTGAAATTTAGGGGCATATGATAATTACGATTCAGATATTTAATCATAAATTTAAAAATGATGTGAAAATATAATCATATCATAGTCGAAATTATGTGATACAATAGTGACCCTTTCTAAACACATAAGTCTGGGTTCGAATCTAATATCCGTCTGGGTTCGAATCTAATATCCGCAAAATTAAAGAATATTAAAAACCAATAGACTAAAATTGAAAAAAAAAAATGATCACATGATCACATCAAATCTCTTAATTAATGTTGTCTCTTATCATATCTTTTTAAAATTGTTTGATCAAAATATTAGGATTTATAAAACGTTACTTAGCTGTATATTGTATTATACTATCATCTAAAGAAAACGATAGATCTTTTAAGAGAAAAAAAAAACCTCAATTGAAAACTTTATCCTAAAAGAAAAACTGAAACCAGACAAGAAAATCACGATAACTCATAAACTAAAACTTTATCAGCAGTTACATCCAACAATTACAGAACAAAAAACCAAAAGAAAAGAAAAAACCAGGCGGCAAGAAACATTGCATCGTCTTCTGACCAAAAACTTCAAGATACCCTCTAAACTCCATGTTTATTATGGATCCACTAAAACTGAAATGTACAACTCTCAAACCAGCTGCCAGCTATTAATCAGATTTTTTTTCGTCTTTAAACTAATCAAGTTGTCGAAATTATTGAAAACAACTAAAATAGAAAAAACAATGAATTTACAATCCTCTCACGGTGCCAGTGGAAAGCATCAGACATTGGAAAAGCAGAAAACAAGCTAGGATTTTTTAAAGCAGTCTCGTTTAGAAGATTTAGCTGGTATTTTAACCAAAAAAATATTATAGAAACAATTCTTTAAATCCATAAAAGCGCTAAAAATAACAGTTTTATGCGGGTACGAATCTAGTATATTATAAAATAGGCATTTAAAAAAAAACTATCATTTGGCATATATGAAGTGTTTCTTCATCTTTAATAACACGCTTTGATATGGAAATAAAAAAAAAAATTGTATGGCCAAAAAAGGAGGAAAAAATTGTGTCTCAGGACATATATTTTACCGGTGGATCTTGTTAGTGAGAGTCGTACTAGACAATAACTTAAACTGATTATCTCTTTTGAAGAGTGAGTACTTTGTTTTGTCTCATTTCCCCATTTTATGGCTTTGTGTCCTAGTGTGAATTTTGGGATTCTAGGTTTTGGTGCCGCCATGGAAAAACGGCAGAAGCAAGTACTCTCCGAGAAGAAGAGCCTAACCATCCCCCAAAAGGCGATCCCAATTAATCTCAATATTCTTGAGATTACCGGCGAACCATCGCAAGGTGTCGTTGCTCTTATGACACGTGACAAGTTTGTAGCTTCTATTGATTGGATATGATCTCGCACCTAGTATCCTAATTATAATTTATAACGGCATTACACATTTACGTGTTTAGAAATGTCATGCTGCAAAGATCTGTTATAAAATACGGTATATGCGCTATATAGTGATTTATCATACCTTATTTATATTATAAGTATTTTTAAACCTTATTCATATTATACGTACTTCTAACCTTATTGATATTATACTTACTTTTAAACAGATCAAGAGAAACACCTGTATACGAAAATTAAATGGCCATTCACTACATAGCGCATTTAATAAGACTATAGTAGTGTGTCGTGGTGTATTAAATTTCCAAATATTATATGGTACATGATACAATAGTAATAGTTTAATAAGACGTTTGAGCGTGTTCATTGAGGGACGCCGACAAATTAGAAGTGAGAAGCATTATCGCACTAGGGCATCCAAATATTTTGTTTGTGGTGCGTATTGGATGTTTTTGCATGGTTAAAATGTGGGCTAATATCTAATATAATTTATTTAGGGTATGATATAACAATAAAAATAAAGTTCAAAGCTTTATGCTATTGTGCGTGTTAGTTAAAGCCACCGCCAGGAGCATCTAGTCCTGACATTAGAAATGGGTTTATTGTCATGGAGAATGGTTGAATATTCCATACCTCATTTTCCTATATATGTTCGGGCATGCATCAATGTGGTTTTGTATTATAAAGCTAGAGAAAATGGATATCTAGACGAGTATATGATAGTTTTTTTTACTCTAGATATGAGAATTTCAAGTTTAATATGTGAGGTTTTGTCAATGGAAAATATATTGAAAATAAAATTGGTTAAAATTTAGTTAAATATGTGAAATTTGACTTTAAATAACAGAGGTAAATTAAGTGCATTCGAAACTGAGTCAAGCTGAGTTTTTATGTTGTTTTGTCTAAACTAATTATAAATTAAAGATATGCGATGGTAAAGGATTCTTCTTTTTTTACTGATTTCCATACAAATCATGTAAAGGCAAATGCAAGAAAATATAAAGTAGCCACATATCTATTCCAGCTCGCTACATATTAAGCAAACTTGGTTGATAACCATTAAGAAAATATAAGGGCAAGCTTGGTTCTTGCACCCATCACCCATGGGTGCTGGCAAATCTTTTTTTTTATGGCCAATTAAGTGATAACAAAAATATGAAACCCCGTGAGAGATATATACAAGTCGACTCCACTCCATTATAATTATTGACTCCTTTGCTAACTCTGATCCCAAGTTTGTTGAATAGTATTTTTATAATTTTACAATTTTTTCTTTAATTAAGTATTTACCCCCCCCCCCCCCCAAAATACACATAGTCAATTATACAAAAACGAAAAATAAAGGAAAAAAAAATTAATTTTATTTTCCTAAATTAAATAAATTATACATATGCTGTATACAAAAATAAAAAAAAGATTCTCTAATTGTATATAAAGATTTATAAGGTTAAAAATCTGAAAATTGACGTTTTAAAAAAGTTTGTTTTAGAAAAGATAAAGTTTACTTTTTGTGAAGCTTTTGGTATACGTACTTATATATAGTAAGGATATATATATATATATATATAGCAATGCAAGCAAAAAAACACTCCAAAACAAACTAAATGACATGTAATCGGGAGATATATAAAAAAATTAGAATTTCAAATTGTTTTAAGAATAAAAAAATACAAATCTATATATATATGATAAAATTATATAAAATAAAAGCATTCAGGCATAGAATCATTATTCTTCCTTCTTTTCTTTTTTTTCTTCCTAAAGAGTGTGATTTAATGCTTTTTGACCAGATAATTAGCTTATCTGTATATACATTGCATATACACGTAAGGTCATTACCGTGCATGGTAGAACAAGACCAAGCCTTTCCTCAAAAAAAAAACAAAAAAAAAACCAAAAGGTGGCTATCAGTATTGGAACTCTAGGGACTAGGGGTTCCATTTCATGCAATGTCCGCCATGAATAAACGGAAGCGACGCGTCTCCAAGAAAGAGGCTTTTACCATCTCTTCGTTTACATCAACTAAAGCACCAGGAGAAAACTCTGGTCAGATCCCGACAGATATCATTCTTGAGATACTTTCAAGATTGCCTGCGAAATCTGTAGCGAGGTTTCGTTGCGTGTCAAAAGACTGGGGTTCCATTCTCTGCCGTCGAGATTTCACGGATCTGTTTCTGAAGATGTCTTCTGGTCGACCGCGCCTCCTTTTCACTTTCCAGGCAGAGGGTAAGTGGTCCTTTTTCTCCTTACCCGAGTATCTGATTTCAGACCAGAGCTCGTCTCTAGTAGTAGTTGATAGTCACCCGCATGTCCCTAGAGATCATGCATTTGCGGTTTGTCTTCCTGTCAATGGATTTCTCTGTACTAAAGATGAGTGGGCTTTAAGTAGAAGGAAGTATGCTAGGATGATGATATGTAACCCTACCACAGGACGATTCATACCGTTACCCAAAGTGAGAACGAGGAGGGGTCGGGTTATGACATATTTTGGGTATGATCCAGTAGAAAAACTATACAAGGTATTGTGCATGACAGCTTGTGAAAGGCCCTATATGCATAAGGCTGAACAACATCAAGTTCTCACATTAGGAACAGGAAAACTGAATTGGAGAATGATTGAGTGTTCGGTATCATATTACCCTCAACCTCAAGATAGTGAGATATGCATCAACGGAGTTATATATTATTTAGCTGTGGAAAGTGGGGCTTGGAACACTTCTATGATAGTTTGCTTTGATGTTAGGTCTGAGAAGTTGAAGTTTATTGTTGATGAAGCTTTCAAGGATTTAAAATCTCCTTCAACTCTGATAAATTACAAGGGAAAATTAGGTATACTCAATCCTAATTCATCAGGTTTTATCGATGGAAGATCTACTGGTTTCGAGTTGTGGGTCATAGATGATATTGAGAAACATACATGGTGGAGACATATTCACATATTGCCGTCTTTATGGAATACTCTAGTTGATCGGACTAGGGTACGTATTGTTGGGACCACCGGTAATAGTCAAGTTGTGTTTTGTCCATACGTCGTGTCCAACCCTTTCTACATTTTCTGCTACAACATGGAAACGAAGACTATCACAAGAGTTGAAATCCAAGGCTTTGGACCTGTCACGGGTCAATGCATTTACATATATTTAAACCATATGGAGAATCTGAAGCTTATTACGTAAGTGCTTTGAATTTCGTAAAAGTATCATATGAGACCTAATTTCCTTTCTAAGTTTTCATAAGTAGACTATCATGGGCTCTTAATAAAGTCCTTGTTTTATCGTGGATCTATGCAATTGTCAGATTATTTTTTTTTTTGAATTTTCAGCTATTGTCAGATTTTTGTACGATTATTTTATATTTACTTTATTGTGTTCATATTATCGTGGATCCTTGTAAAACAAATAAAATTATCGTGGAAAATTTGTCATTTTTATTGTTCTAAGAAAATTAAAATAAAAAAGTTTTAGACGGCAAAAAAAAAGAAAAAAAAATCATAGCAACCCTTGAAGCTTACAGTTAAGCCAAAAATTATAGTGGTCGCATGTGTTATTAAACAAGAAGTCAAAAGATGTTTGAACTCAGAAATATGGAAAGATATTTGTTCTAGTTAGTCTAATAAAATAAGAATCAAGAAGATATGGTGTGAGAAGACAAGACCACAGACAGATACCATTTAAACAACTAAGGAGCGTGAAAAAGACATTAAAATGTTACTAATCAATAGCATTTTTGGAAACAAGCATATCATCATATTAACTCGGAAAAGGGATTAGATATCACAATTTTTCTTGGCCTAAAAGTTATCAAATTTCATCAGTTCCACAAAAACTTTATAGCTAATTTTTTATGATCACATTCTGATGAACAATTCTGTATGCACTATACTGCTCTACGAAAAGCCACGATAACTAAAATGTTACCTATATCGCTCTCTAATGAACGGATCTACTTGCACCACAGTTGAATTTTTTTTGTAAACTTGTCTCCATTAATTTGTAACAATTTTGCATCCTCTGAAAATTGAACTCCATACCTATAATCGAATATATATATTAGGGACGTAATTAAACAGATTATCCTTTGGCAGCAAATGTGTCCCTCATCTTTTAAGTACACATATTGATAAAGGAGGACAAATAATTATATGGCCACTTTGCGTCTTCATAAATTCTACTATATTAGTGATACAAAATTAAAGAGAAAACACATGTTATTTCAACAAAAACGAACAAAACTTCAATCTTACACACTGAAACAAAGAACTTGATGAACCTGCGTGGCTGCGAGCATGCAACAATGGAGATTCTCATGATCGAGAAGCCCATCGCTACATAGTCGTTACAGTAAAAGAGAAGAAAAATAATGACTTTCAAAAGTTGTATAAACCCATTGCAGTATAGACAATGCTAGTTAAGAAGATGACAAGTCGCTGGATAACTAACACTTGGCCACTTTTTTGTAAGAAATGTCGTTATTTTAAAAATGTCACCAGACAAATTAACTGTTTACATCTCTCTGGCTGTGGTCTAAAGACGGCAGATTATGTTAGGAGATACATTTGGCGGTGTTGAAATGAAACATAACAATAGCGTACAGAATTAGACAGTGTCCGACAAAATATAGAAAAACTGATATTTGGAAGATATATTACTTTTAGTCTTCTTTTTTTTTTATACTCTTTTTAGGGCACGTCCACAGATTAATCTCTGAAATATTCAAGAAGAAAAGATTCTTTTAACTTCGACATATTTGAAAATATGATTCATCGTGGACTGGAATTCAAGAATAATGAAAATATTTAAGTTTGACTTGATATAAAAAAAAAATGTTTTTAAACTCAAAATAGCATTATGAATAAAAAAGGTACGCAAAATAAGTATAGAGAACAAAATGCATGAAGACTTAACGCTTTTAATGGATTAGAAGTATGAAATTCCGATTGACTGGTTATGATCTTACCGCCAAGTGTCTAAAATTACCAATTTCTTTCATCGTAATAGACTAAGGCAGTGAAGAAGAAAAATTTCTAGAAAACACTTGGCCATTCTTTATAAAAATGTCAAGTTTGAAATTCAAAGAACCGGTAAAATTCAAGATGAAAGTAGCAAATGTAAATAAAAATATCCAAAACTAGTAGTGAACAAAATACATGACCAAGTCTGCGCTTATAATAAAACTCCCGATTTCTCTCATCCGATCTTTGCCTTGAGGACTCGCGCAATCACTCACTGCCTTCCCGAACCTGAGGAGACCATTTTAAACAGACTAGTCTATTTAGCCTGTAACTGCAAAAAGTATTCTAAAATGCAACTTATGTGTATACATACCTTGGCAGGAGATTTTGAAGGAGACCTGGACCTGGACCTCGATCTCGACCTCGACATTGCCCTAATATGAATTGAATTAAAAAAATAATAATATTAATAATAAAGAAATCACTTCATCAGAGGAGAAGTAAAAGAACGATCAAAACGTCATGATTTTGATAACTTACCTAGGAGGACTCTTCTTCCTGTCAGGAGATGGTGATCTAGATTTTGATATCGATCTGGAAAGGGATCGTCTTGGTGATTTACTGCAATAAGAATTGATAAACTCAAAATTCCATTTTTAAGTTTCTTCAACATGGGAGAAGTGCAAGTTTCAGTATACACAAAACGCACCTCAGATCCTTTCTTGGGCTCCTGCTTCTGCTTATGCTACGGCTACGGCTACGGCTGCGACCCCGGCCTCCGCTACGGCTTCTGCTTCTGCTTCTGCTTCTGCTTGGGCTTCTCGACTGGGAGCTTTCATATTTCTTAACCTGCACATAAGAAATCAAACACACGTTTTACGGATTACAGTCAAAGAGGGCAAACACATAAAGGTAGACAATTAAGACTGCAAGGAGAAACCATACCCTTATATAGCCTCTAGCCCAGGGGTTTCTGAACTCTGTATCATCAAGTTTCCTTATCTGAAAAGAAAATTAAAAAATTTTGAACATCAAGAACTATCCAATTCATAGCTTCATATAAAGCAAGAGAGAAGAACACAGTGGAAAAACTTACAGCATACTTCATGTCATCATAATTGGTGTAGTCAACAACACCATAAGTTCCTGATCATATTATTAAAGATAAGTCATGATTGAGAAAAAAGACATAACTATAATTTCCCAAACAGAGACGCTGCTCCAAGCTAAAAATAAAGGAAATATACTGCTAAGAAAGTGTAAACTAACGCACCATCACTGTCACGAGTGACCTCAGCAAAGCACACATCACCAGCTTTCCGCATATGATCCTGAAATGACGGTTTCAATATGAAAAAAAGAGTAAGTAGAAAGTAGACACCAAGGTGTTGCAGGAAAAACATTTAAGTATCATCACACCTTCAAATCTTGCCATGAAGCAGATGATGGAAGCCCACGTACAATAACTGCAGATAGCCATCCAATACATGAAAAAAATTCAGAAAAATTCATGAAGATTCAACCTAACTTTCCCAATACCAATTTTCTCACAGAATTACGCAAACCTCTGAATTCAGAGTGTCGTGAGACACCAAACCGGGCAGATCCACCACCACCACCACCTCCACCACCATAGCCACCGCCACCACCGTATCCACCACGACGATCACCTGAAGACTGTCCTCGACCACCATGGGCAAGCTCAACCTGCATTCATAATGGTTAGAAAAAACGAGAAAAATATATAACATCAGTAGGTAATCTAAAGCAGACTGAAAAGTTTGGCATCTGCTGTTCAGGGCATGTGAAGTATAGACCAATCCTGTCTGAAGCCAAATAGTAAGGAAGTAAGAACATATGATTACCCTCAGACGACAGCCGTCAAAGTTATAGCCATCACGACCATCAATCGCATCTTTGGCATCCCGAGCATGCTCAAACTACAAACATCCATCACAGAGCTTGGTTAACTAAAAGCATGTCTTGTAAAATTGGTTAAGACCACGTAATTTAAAGCAAGGAAACGTACCTCAACAAAGCAATAACATGGAGGACGAGGTGGAACCTTCAATTCAATATCCACTATGCGGCCATACTGCAATTGAGCAACCCATTTAAAAAACCATCATAAGAATAGTTGCCATGTCATGCAAAACTAACTGAATCAAAAAAGTAGCCAGAACTGACCTTGTAAAAGAGATCTTCAATCTCATGTTCCCTAATGTCGCCGGGCAAGTTGCCAACATAGATGGACCGAGAAAATCGACCACTCATTGTTTGCAAAAGGTTGTTAAAACAAAGCAAAGAACTGCAGATACAAATGAAAAGAACCAAATAAATGAAGGAGCAAATTTAACTGCTACAGACAAAGAATCTCCACTCAGACAGCTTTCCATATAGCATCAGCATATAGAAAAAGATGACGATAAGACCAAAATATATATGAAGCAAACCAAGTGAGAGCAAATCCTTGGTAAGAGCAGTGCTCCACAAGCTCCAAAATGCTTATTTGCTCCAATGTGCTCCAAAAGCTATTATAAAATTTGAAATCTATTTTTTCTCCAGATCTTCCCATGATTATTTGGAGAGGTCTAAACTCGTCCCAAAGTGAGCAAGAATCTCCAATAATAATATAAAAACAATACGAAACAACTCCATCTCCCATTCCCTCTCTATATCCCTATGAACCATTGCAATGCTCATGTTCCAAGCGCTTGCCATCTATCATAAAGAAAGCATGTGTCATGACATCATGTAACATAGATTCATGCATCTACCTTGTTCAGCTTCCTTACTCAAAACATTATTCCGTTCAAACATACAGTTGCTGACTTTTCAAAAACAAATTGAACTACAAACCGTCATTACACGGAATCTTTCTACCGACACATACCTAACATTTGCAGTATATATCATAGCAGATAGCAGACAATAAATGTTTAAAAGTACATTACTTTACAATGTACAAGTTAACCTCTTTCAAGGCCAATTAATCAGAATGGAACCTACCGAATTCATTATAACTATGAAGGAGAAAGAAACCCCCAATTAATAGTTCATATGAAGTTACTTAAGAACAATATGGCAACCAAAACAATCCCGAAACTTACGATTGAAAGAAAGAGCGAAGTAAAAAGATCGAAACTTTCATACAGAAGACCCCTCAATTGTATCAAGAGTCAGGAAGAAACTCAAGAACATTCAAAGGATAAAAGCTATATACAAGATTGTATGCATCTACACAGACAAAAATAAGGGTTCCAACTCAAAGTTACAGTCAAGAAAGCAACCCCACGACCAAAGCCCAAATTTTTCTTCACTGTCTTATCATAATTCATAAACAAGCTTCTCGGAAACAAAACAAGAAAAAAAAAAGAGAAAAGCAGAGAATATAATCACGGAGCGCAACGGAAGTTCAAAGATAATATAATCAATCGAACAAAACTTAACCGTACAACGAATGAAATCAAACACAACACTTTAGATTCAGAATAATCACTACAGTGATGTTTACGAATTCGTACCAGGAATCAGCAGCACCGGAGAAGATTGGAAGAACCTTAGACGCTTAAATGAGACTCGGAATCGAAGATTAATAAGATAGATAAGTCGGCCGTGAAAAGTTTATCTAGGGTTTGTTTTATCCATGAACTTTTATGTATATTACCCGAATTACCCTTGCTTGATCCTTCAAGTCTTTTGTTTTATTTTTCGGTCCCTCTTTATGCAATTTGTTTACCAACAGAACCTTTATGTTATATAAGGAATCCAATTTCCCCTTTCCAAGAGGACAAAGAAAACGAAAAACAAGTGTTCCCTTCCTCTGTTAATAAACGCCAGGACATTTGAGCAATAGTGAAGAACTAAGTGCCTTTCAAGATTATCCATATATTGTAATGGTTACAATGAGGTTTTTTTAAAGAAACAATTAATTTTCTGTGATGTAGATTTCAAAATTGAGGTGTAGAAAATTAAAAGTCATTCTTTTTTTTTTTTCTGGAAAACTAAAAAAGAAAGTTTCCATTTTAATTCTGTGTTGCAACTTGCAAGAAATGTATGGTACTCAAGCTTGGTGAAGTTCCTTCTGGACGAAGATTTATTAGAACAAAGCCTACTTCACCTGAAACATCCCAAAAAGAAACAACAGAAGTAATGTGAAATTTCAAACCAAAATGCATAAGATGAGTTATATCTCAATCATGTAAACTTCCAAATTATTGCCTTTTTTAATTTCATACCACTATAAAGAGAGCTATATTTTCTTGCCTTTATGGATTTCACCAATTTGAGTTAATGGATAAAGAGACAAATGGTGTGAATTGATCTCACTCATCATCGTCTTCATCTTCTTCGTCATCATTATCATCAATAGTATACAAACCCTCATCCGATTCTTCTTCGTATATCTGAAACTCTCCATCACTCCCATCATTAACTGCAAAGTCTCCATACAAACCAGGTTCGCTCGTTGGAAAGCTATCGAACAAGCCTTGAAGATACGTTCTGGAGCTGTTCTCAGTATCAATATCTTTTAATCGTATAGGAAAATCTAAAGAAACAGCGAGTCAAAAAAGGGTGTTAGAATTAAAAGAAAGCTTTAAACTCTGAGTCTTAATTCCCAAAATTAAACAAAAAATGCTTAAACTTTGAAGGATACATCCATGGGAATCAAAAGATATCTCATTGTCTCCTGCAGCCTGCAAATGAAGGAAGATTAGGAACAGAGAAACGGTGAATCCTCGCAGATGACCAAAAGATAACAACAAAATCTCTCTTTACAGTATATTACCATATCGAGTTCTTCTTCTTCCTCCTCCTCTTCTTCATCCAGGTCTTCATCATCTCCATCCTCGTTAACATCAACATCTTCGTTTGCGCTTTTACACTTCTCCTTGTCTTCAGAGTCTGCAGATTAAACTACAGTTCAGTATCTGTTTCTTCAGAGTCTTAAAGGAAAATATGTTCAATGACTTAACGACAATAAACCTACCACAATAATACATATTCAGCCACTATTTACCTCATTTCAAAATTCTTACACATTTATTTATAATATACTTATGTAGATACTCGTAGAGCAGTGTGACCAGTCAATTGTTCTGGTCAAGTTCACTTAGTTTCTGAGGTCAGGGGTTTCTATTAAAGTGTTGATGAACTCCAAAAAATGCTTTCTACCAACACAAAGGAATGAGGGTCTAATACAGTAAGGAATACACTGAATGCAAATCGCAAACCACTCACTAGAGTCCTAGACTTTCTATAACTTTAAAAGAGATGATCTTACATTTAGGTGCCTCCCGGTGCTTCACTAGACATGGTTTAAGTGTCTCTTTCTGGATTTGTATTTTCTCTGACCTCTCAAACTCTTCTTGAATGGATTTAAATATATCTTCGAAGCCTGGCTCAGGAAACACAGACACAAACCTCACAGCTACACGGAGTCTCAAAGTATCTAGCATGGCTTCTGAGAACCATCCTGTTTTGTGCTACAAACAAACACGAATCAGATCATAAAATTTGAGGACTTTCTAGAGTTTATATACTGGTGCAGATGCGTATTCAGGGGTATTGAATCTATGAATAAAAGCTAAGCTGAGAACTCACGCTACAAGTAGTCTGCTTGGGAGGCTTTCTTATCTCTCGTTGGATGTAGTCGTCTTCAAGTTCAAACAATTGCAGAAATGTTTGGCACTTAAAAGGAAATAACTTAAAAGCACAAATGTCGTTCCAGCTTGGCTTTGATCTGTAGAAAAAAAAAACACATAATCAGAATTTTTCCCGCAAAAATATAATGGTTCAGTTGCAAATTTCTCAACAAAACACGCTAAATCTGTGAACAATTTACAACATTTATGTAAGAATGCCATGGAGTATTCATTCTTGAATCTCCAGAAAATGGCTGTCATTTATGTAGGACCAGTTCACCAAAGAAGTAGAAAAAACCCTACTTATTAGTTGCATTGGCATCGCAATAACTTCGTAATTCAGGTGGAACTCTAAACTCCATTCTCTGATATCTGAACCACAATTATACAATGGAGATATTAGTAAAAATTAATCATTACACCCCCATCTTTGAGTATCACCATTTAACCTAACAAATGTCATGAACCACACAATTGGCAATATATGAATCACTTTCTTAAGATAAAACTCACACACGAGACTCAGGATCATTCCGTGGATCATAGCCTCTTTTAATCCAGAACCGAAGAAATGGACCACTGGAGAAATAATACGCAGCCCTGAGCAGATACCTGAAGAGGAAAAAGTTTATCAGTGTAATACTAAAAACCTCAATATAAGAAACCTATAGTAAGAAGCTGTCTCACCTGTTTAACATATGATGTGTACATTTAAGACCTTTATCCAGTAATCGTTGAACAACAGAATCTCTAGTCCAAATAGGCCGCTCTTCAAATAATGCAGACACCGATACCTGCCATTGCCAGTGGTAGGATCTTGGAGAAACAAATTCTTCCCAGTTTAGTTTCTTTGGGATCTGTATGATAGCTAAGGACAGAACCAAATAAACACAGTTGTTTCTATCTACTCGCCGTATCAATATGAGAAAATGTCAAGTACGAAATAGTATAAAATAAAAAAGGATATCTTTGACGGTAAAATCAATTGCAAATACTGGGCCAATATCAATCTGTATTGTAAAATAAAATAAAATGAGATAGATCAATTAGCAAATAGAGAAGTAGAATTGAAAATAAACTATAAGCTGCCATGGCATCTTCGCAATCCAAAAATGAACACAAAAAGTCCATGTTCTTGATGGTTCATAAGATTGAAACCGAGTGTTTCTACTACTGCATTTGGAGGATTCAGATATAACTTTTGTGAATTAATCCACTCTTCATAGCACCAGAAAAATCCAAATGCAGGTTTGGTTAAGAATTGCCAAAGCATCAAGAAATCTTCACCTTGACAGTAGATCAAGACTCTCAACCAGACAATTAGTTACAGATAGACAATAATGGCTTGTACTATCAATGAATGTTAGATTATTCAAGTCATTTTTGTTCCTAACAGTCTGTGTTTGGTTTATTTAGAAACTTGGATGTTTTCATTACCTCATAAAAGTTCTGAGTCGCGGAGTCATCTTTCTTTTTGGGACCAGATGTTGCCGGAGGTTTCAACCTGTAAAGAGACAAGAAAATGGGAATCGGCACTATAACTGAAGTCACTACAATCAATAAAGTCTTTCTTCATCTTTTGTAAACAGCTTATGCCACCGAATACGCAATGAAAAAGTTGAAAGAAATAGAAAAAAAGGCAGAGTAATATTACGCCAAGTTGTCTGGCATATCTTTGGGTGCAAAGAACTGAGGCAATAACATCATTACATCTTCATCAGCTAGCCCCATCAAATCACTGTTTCCTGCACATATCATATATAAGTTAGATGATCACACAAAAAAGTTTGCAATAGAATGACAAAAAGAACATAAAGGCAAGTGAATCACCTTCAAGGGAATCCACCTCCATCCACTTTCTCTTTTTCTGGCGCGCAATATCCGCGTGAATAGGAATAACATGCTGATAGTCAGCCATGCCTACACAATGTATATGATGAGAAAATTTCGAAACACTATAATGTGAGATATCAACAAGTCAATTCTCATGTTAGAAGACAGATTTCAGATGCGCAAGAGGAGAGCTACACTCTTACCATCGAAGTGAAACGATTCCGACACACGAGTTACAATATCTGCACATAGAGCTGGACTAGCTTCGTCCGAAGATACATCACTAGTGGCAAGACCTGCAGGTTGACTTTCAGGTTTCTTGATCTCCTCCTTAGATATTTTTAACAAAAAACCACTACAAGGACGTTGTTCTCCCAATGCAGGATGTGCATAAGGATCTTCTGGCCGGAAACGCAACTCAAGCTTGTTTGAAACTGATCCTCTTGCCTACCCAAAAAAAGACTCAAAACTGAATAAATCGTGCTGCACTTTAACACAAGCTTGTTACTAACCAACATCAACTCATAAATGTACGAATACACCAAAGAAGTCTGAAATACTGTGTTGGTTAAATCTATATATATCATGACTACATCAGCATATAGACTAAGGAATCACTGTAATAACTAGCATACAAAGACAATTTCAGTATAAAGTACGAGTCTTTCAAGGAAAAGGTTTAGAGTTTTACTTCTGTAATTCCTTGGATTCCTCCGAGAGTCTCGATGGCTCGGGGAATAGATGTTGGGTATCCAGGGAAATGAACTACAAATGCCTCCTTGCTTGGCAAGGTACCTGAGATTGTTCCCTGTTCTATGATTCCCATTGTTTCTTTCCAAAATTACTCTTCACTGTAAACTGCAAGAAACAAACAGATAAGCCCGATGCGTTTCTAGCTAATACAACACGATGGGGGATACTAAGTTATGTAATTCCAATTGAATTCACTTATATGAGTGCTTCATTGTGTTGCCTTTGCAGAAGGAAAATTTAAACTGATTGCTGATTAAATAAAATTCGGACATTTTAAATCCCGAGATTCGGACTTACCGGGATAAAAAAAAACAGGACTTGCGGAAGATTGCGTCAAGTTCTTCTGTTTCCCGACATCAGTTACGGCGAAGAATATTTCTCGCGGCTTCAAAAACCCTTAAAACTTTTAAAGTTTTCACATATTTGGGCCTGTCGCCATGGGAAATCACAGAATAATTAAAGAGATTAATGAGTGCTTTGGCGTTACTGCTGTTCGAACTGGGGACCCCATACTGAAATTTTATTTTGGGCTTAGCCCATAATTAACCGGCCCTGTTTTAAGAGGAAATAACAAAGACTATATCATCAAGCCCACGAGTGAGCATGTTGACTTTTCCAATAAATCATGTGAAGAATTAAAAAGTTAAAACAATTACGCATCTCATCTGCGTCACTGCGAATCGAACTAGGGTTTTCGTACTGAAGCAAAAATCGTCAAGTTCGTTTGTCGTCTCAAAGCAAGTTTTTTTCCCTCCAAAATTTTGTTTAGATTCCAACGGATCTGCACGAGATTCTTCTGTAATTAGATGGTTACTTTGATTCCTTGAAGTCTTTTTGATTTCTTCAACGGCGGGAAGAAAAAAAAAACGATGGCGTCGCGGTTCCAGGAAGCTTCACTGGTTACTTCGCCATCGTATCCAAACGCCGTCGCTTGGTCATCGGAAAATCTGATTGCCGTCGCCGCTGGTCACCTCGTTATCATACTTGTGAGTTTCTGCTTTTGTTTTAAGTGTTTAACTTTGAGTTTAAATGTATTGAGACGAGTTTCAATTTGTCAGAATCCGGCATTGCCTGGTGGATCTCGCGGACTGATCTCAATCCCTAACGCCGAGCCTTATCAGATTGTCCTTGTTCGCTCTCAAGGTTTGTTGTTAAGTAACAAATTGTTCATTTTTTTTCTCAAAATTCAGATAAAATTTTCAAAAATTCTACCTTTTTATGTATGCAAATTCTTCTGGAAACAGCTTTCGATCTGCTTCTTTGTTTGTTATCAACGATCTATTACAAAACTCTAAGTGAATATTTGTTTGCAGATTTGATTAGGCATCCATGTGTTCGATCTCTCTCATGGTCAGATATAGGAATGTCTCAAAATTATGGGTATTTATGCTTCATATAGTTTCTGCCAACATTGTTCATTTTGTTTTAGTCTTTTTTTTCCTCTAATTTGATGATTTAAATGACTCTGCTCAGGTGCTTACTGTCTGTTTGCACAGCAGAAAGAAGGGTTAAGCTATACCGACCTCCAGATTATGACTACTGTGCTGAATGGGTAGAGGTAAAATATTAACTTTTACTTTTGCCTTTTATAACTAACTTATGCGTTACAATTACTTTTCTCTGTTTCGTAGATTGTTGATGTATCTGATTTGCTTTATTAAGCATGAACTTTGGAGAGTCCAACAATCCTTCTACGTCATTATCTAAGGTATCTTCTTACAAATCACGTTTCAGTCAAAAATTATGATCATCAAGTACAGTTTCCTTCTTCCACCAAAATGTGTCTGTGATCCCATAAGCGATGTGTAAATGGTTTGTAATTCGTATCACCTTTACGTTTAGATTAGAAATCATCTTAACAAATCTTTAAATATTTTTCATTATCCTTTCTTGACGGAAGACAGTTATTTGATGCAACTGTTGTGATATATCTCGATTTTTATCATTAACTGGTCATGCATAACATTTCGATCCAATAAATTATACCACTGCAATTATCTCTGTTCTTTTTTTATCACAGGATCAAGTGGTACAACATGACCATGAAGACGATGAAAGGAATCCAATAATTCTCAAGGCACGCAAGCGAAGAAGAACGACGAGAGTAGAAAACATGTAAGGAGCTACTTTGTTTGAGAAATAATTTTTACATTTATTTATGTTCTGCTTTGATCACTTTACTAATAAAGTGGCTACATCTAGCGACGTGCATGAAAAGAGTATTGCAGATAGAGCATCATGTTCCAAGCAAGATAGTCAGACGGTGAATAATGTACTGCCTCGTTTCTCTTCACTATCTTCTTTTCTGTTGTTATTTATTGCTTTAGAAAAAAAATTATTTCGTGCTCGGACTTATTTCTGTTACTCTCTTTTTGGTATTTTCTGAAATAATTTTCAGATTCTAACCCTGTTCCTGCAAATTTAATCTTACCTTTGCTATTGTGGAACTCCTTTTGCTATAGTATTAATAGGAATTACTGTTATTGACTCCAGTAAGTCAATATCTTGAGCGTATTTTGTAATTCCCTCCAGTATTGTTTTCAATATAGTATGTGTCTAGATTTATATTGTTTCATTGTTGATTTGATGCACTTCGACTCTTGTCATGGTTTTGAATTCCCCGTAGATCCTTTATATGCATTGTTCACACCACATGGTTCTTAGAAGTTTTGACACTCTCACTCTTAAGTGTTATTTAATAAGAATCAAATCGTTGCATTCTTCTCATATCTAAATTAATTCATTATGTTCCTAGGTACTCGAGATTGAAGTATATGAACAGCCAAGCAAGGCCCACCATTCGAGAGATAAGTCCAGACAACTATGTTTGCCTAAAGCTCCAAAAAATTTCAGTCGAGAGATAAGTCCAGACAAGTATGTTTCGCGTGAGGCATTATTATCCTCTCTTTCTGTCGCCTGGTCATCTCTGCTAAGATTCTCATCAGAAGGTTTCTTCTTGTGAGAATATGTTGAGATTCTCTCTTTTGGCAATTAGTTCAAAGTCTGGTTGTGTTTCCATATGGAAAGTTCATGCACCAGAATGCTATCACATTGAACGTAGCAATGTATCTCCCAACGTTGAACTTACTGCTATTATTCAGGCCCATAGCTCATGGGTTTCAACGATGAGTTGGGGGATTTTTGGCTGTGATTCTTCGAACCCGCAAGTGGTGTTGGTTAGTGGGAGTTGCGATGGTAGGTAAGTTACAAAAAATTCCATCAGTGAATGTAGTTTCACTCTTGGAAATAAGCGCTTTTAATGTCCATTCATTTGCATAGGTTTCTCAACATTTTCTTTCCACACTTTTTGCAGTGTAAAAATTTGGATGAGCATCAAAGAAGACTTGCAAAAATCTTTGAGGTCTATAAATCTTCATTTTTTCTGTTAAAACAGGTAACGTTTTTTATTTCTTCTCTATTTGTTCTACTTTGTCTGAAATTCTGATTAGGAACAGATTGGGTATAACTTCTATGATATTGATTGTGACTGGGACTATCCTGGACGTTGATTGTGATCCTTTTGTAGTTTTTCTGTAACTAAAGTTGGATTCATAGTGCGTTTTGTCTCTATAAATTCTTGCTTTTTTCATCGAGCGGACATTATGAGTTTTATATGTTGACATTTGCAGGCTTTTTAAAGGTTGTAACGGTGAATCTTGTTCCGGTTTCAACGCTTTCATGTGTTGTAAACAATCATTCGAATGCAATGCACTTGGCAATCGGCAAAGGATCTGGTTCCTTCGAAGTATGGAAGTGTGAAATATCTACCAGAAAGTTTGAACAAATTGCTTCAACTAGTGCTCATGATCAAGTGGTAAGTCTTTATTTTTTGGCTATAAGTCTTTTACAAAATGCAATATATGGTTCGATTTATTGATATATATATGTCAATGCCTGTTAGGTTACGGGTTTAGCTTGGTCGTATGATGGCCGTTGTTTGTACAGTTGCAGTCAGGTAAAATATTTCTTCTCTGTAAGACCAGCTTTTATATTGGTCGTCTTCTGTGTGACAATCAATAGTGATTTTGTTTTTTTAAGCCACAAACTGAGCTATGAGCTACATTATCGTCTATCAACTGTATTTTCTTTTTTAGCTATATAGGCTGCAATTGCATTATCTCTTTTGAAATTGTTCCAGGATAATTATGTCCGGAACTGGATTTTATCTGAGAATACCATCTCTGAAGAGCCAATTCCTGAAAACACTCCTGGTATCAGTAGCACAAGTGATGTAAGTCACTTTGTGTTGTTTTCAATTCTTGCCGCTTTGTTTCTCTCTTCCGCTGTTTAATCTTTACAAACAATGGAAAAAAAAATTTGCAGCTTCCTGATGATTTCCTCTCATGTCTTGGTGTTGCATTGTCCCCTGGAAACCTTGCTGTTGCATTGGTATTATCTTCCATCAACTGTAAGCTATCACATTTTTCAGAATTAGATAGCTAAGAGTTGTGTTGAATTATTTGCAGGTCCGCAGCTTTAATGTTGAACTCTTGAATCCGATGTACCAAGCTAGGTGATTGTCAATAAGAAACGTGTTTCTGTATTGTTCATTGCAAAACTTGATCGTTTGTTCCTGTTTGATTTCATGTCGCAGACGGCTGCTGTAGAATTCCTTTGGAATGGCGCACAACAATCCGGTGAGTCAGAAGGATCCTCAGAGACGATAACCGAAGCTATTCTGGGTTTCTCCACGAACGAATTCTCTTACTGGGAATCTAATTTGCTCTGGTCGTTGAAAGAATTCTCAGATTGTAATAAGCCTCTAGTTCTCTGGGATATGATAGCTACAATGTTGGCGTTCATACAAACAATGCCGGAGTTTGTTGAGTTGGTGATAACAAAATGGCTCTGTGTCATACGTTGGGTATCATGCTGATATCCCCATGGAAGATCTCGTGCCAATGATCTCCAAACGCCTCTCTGCTGTTCCTTCCAGGCTGTTACACATTCTCAATGTATTCTCCAGACGTGTAACGTTATCAGAGCTCAAAACGGAGGAGATCAACAGAAAACTGCAAGGTCAGAGAACGAACAATGAAGAAGAGATTGATCTGTGTGTCAAACTGCTCGAGGAAAGCGAAAGAGAGCTCCGAGAAAGACTGGTTGGTCTCAGTTTCTCGGCTTATCTAACTGCTGAGTCATCTGTAGGTACTGATTCGCCTTCCACTGGGAATTGGCGTCCAGCAGGATGAGCTCAGTTGCAACAATGGGTTGAGAAAAATCATGATATTGTCCAAAGCAAGCTCGTCACACTCTCCTTAGAAGTAAAATCTAGTCTAGCAAGGTAATTTATCTCACATATCTGCTTCTTCACTTGGTAATAAGATGCTAGAATGTTTCAAATTCATATCTGCTATGTTTCTAATTAATCACATATCAAGTAACAGCACAGAAACCGCATTAGAGGAAGAGAAATGTCCTTATTGCGCGGGGCTGGTCCATTTCCACTCACCAGAAGAAGCTTTCTGCCAAACTTCGCACCAAAACAAGAAGAAAGAGAGGTGTGATCAAGGACACAAGCTTGAGAGGTGTTGTGTTTCAATGCAAGTATGTCCACCAACTCCTTTATAGTTCTGCAAATGCTGCAATCGAGTGACTTTAGAGCTCCCTCCAGAGACATTATTTGCATTGCCTTCGTTCCCAAGTGATCTCAAATCGCTTCCAGAATCTTTCTTTAGCAAAGCTGACTTGAAACCATTCTGCCTCTTCTGTGGAATTCTCTTGTAGAGAAAGCAGCCGGAGTTTCTGCTGTCTGCTTCACCTGTGTGATACTGATAACTTGTAAAGAAAAAGGGATAACTTTAAATTGTATTTATTGTTTTGTGTTATCTTGTATTTCACATATAACATTTTTTAAGATGGTGAATCTAAACACTTTCCACTGATAAAAATACAATATACATATATTTTTTTATATATATATACAAAAGCAATCGGACCATTGTAGTACTGTACAAAGCAATACAAAACCGGGGAAAACGTAAGTATTTTGTTTTGTACATATTTGCCACATTTTGCCTTTGTTTGACTTAATCTACCAAAACAAAAGTCTAAAACAGTTTACCATTGACTATCTATTAATCTGCAAATGACATACTCATACTCTCTTGTTTTTATTTAAATGTCGTTTTACATCTTTTTTCTTTTTTCTTGTTTCTAATTATCTGTCATTCTCATTTTTCAATACAATTTTAGTAAGAAAAATCCAAAAATAACTTCATTTAATATAACACTATTTATAGTAAATAAAAATCAAAAATCAATCATACCCAAAAGTCATTATACTAATAATCATTTATGATAAGATTAAAATAGTTAATTAACAATACTCCTTAATCTACAAGAATTTATCTATCTATTAATCTGCAAATGACACAATTACCAAAGACTAACTCTTCTCGTGACTTACCAAAATAATTGAATGACTTTTCCTTTTTCACATTGAACGAGAGTTTTCAGCATCTAATACAAGTTTTAGTGATAAGTGTGACAGCTGAAAGACTTTTTTTCTTCTGCAATTATGATATTTTAATAAATTCTATTTAATTTGTCATCACACGTGAGGAATGAGGACCATAGGAAACATAAGTATTTTGCTCAGAAAAAGAAACAAACATAAGTATTCGTTTGTAAAATCTTATTAAAATCAAATTAGTAAGCAAATAGAATCCGTCAATAACACGAATAAGTAAACTTTATTTTTCCAATGTGCAACATACTGTATTTAGTAGATTATAAATTTACAGCAAAATACATTCAAAATATAACTTTGAAGATCCCTATAACGTAAATTGATCTCAAGAGAAAGGCCATTCAAATTTGAGACGTTTCTTGATATATCAAATATCATACATAAATATGTTGTTTTTTTTCCTTTTAAAACTTTAACCAGTAGTAGTTCAACTACTTGATATAAACACTAATAATGTAGAAATTGCAAGTTTCCAATTTTGAATATTATTAATTTTATAGATTTAATATTCATTTTTTTTGTCAATGTAACATAATGGTTTTAATATCTTTCCTTGAGGGATAATGGGCATGTGTCATAAATTTCAAAAGTGATTATCATTATGCCACATGATTCCAACTAATATTCATTTTAATATTATTGGATACTAAATTCAAATCTCATGTGATAAACTATAAAAATAGTTATTATTGTGTTATATGATTATTACGATTATATTTATATTTTTTGTCAAGTTAAAATCCCAAACCAAAAAATGAAGAAAAAGGAACAAGTTTTTTTAATGATAAAGTAAAAAGACAGAAAATATTCATAGCGAAATATAATTACCTGCTTATACATGCCTTGTAGGAAAAAAAAAAAAAAAATAGTACATCTTAATTTGGAGCAAGAAAGAAAAGTATATGGTAAGTTATTTAATTTATAATTATGAACAAAGGGTCTCTAATGTTCCTTCTATTCTAATCATCCGATCCTTTATTTTCTTTCTCAAAAATTATTTCCTTTAAAAAATCCATTTTTTTTGTTTCAGTCGCTCTTCTGCTTATTGATTTAAGTTGGGTTTTCTCCATTTGTGGAATACCATTGATCGAGATAAGTCTCAGGTTTCGTATCATTCATAATCTCTCTTCTCTCTTGGTTTGTAGTTATTTTCATTTCTCTTTCTCAAATTCCCTTTCAATTTTTTTTTCCTTTTCAGTTGGGTTTTAATTTTGATGCAGAAATCGACAAGTTCGTAACTTGTTTCTGATCTTTTGGAGATTCACCTCTTTGGTCCGATCATGGCCGTCGCTGAGAATGCTGGTGTGAAAGTGGACTCTTCTAGTCAGAATTTGGACAACAACACTTCTTCTTCAGCAGACGAGACAAAGCCGTCATGTCCTGATCATCAGAGCCCTAAATCCGATTCCTCTCTTGACTCATCGAATCCTCCGACCAACGATTTGAGTCCAGATTCCGACGATCGGACCAATGAGACTCCCCAAAAGGGTCAGACCACAAATGGGTTTAACAGAAATGGTATCGAGTCGAAATTGGAGGATGGTGAGAAAGAAAACAATGGAGGGTGTCTCAAGAGTGAGATCAAAAATCTGTCTGATGCGCTTTCTAAGCTCAATCCGATGGCTAAGGAATTTGTTCCTCCTTCACTCGCTCGAAGTCAATCTGGGGTTTTGAGTAATGGATTAGGGTTTACTAACAATTTTGCAGGTGGCAGTGATCATCTTGCTAGAAGGGTAATATATATATATATATTCTAATTTATTCTCGCTGAATTATGATCTCTGTGTTTTGTTTTATGGACAATAAGTTTGTGTGTGTTTGCTATGTTTGGATGGACAATTTTGGTTCTTCATTTGTTTCTGGTTTCTGTGAATTCTGTCCTAGATTTTGATGATACAATGAGATGTAGAGATCGATGATATAAAGCTTTGACCTTTTTGAGTGTTTTGTTTATCATGATTTGGTAGTTGTTTGTTGATTGAAAAAGCTTTGTACGTCGACAAATTCAGGAAACAGATAACGAAAAGTTTCTAGCTTTACGTGTTCTTTGAGTCTATCGCTTGATCATTGTTTGAGAAGCAATTATACTTTGAGTGTGGTTTGTTAAATTAATAGTTGTTTGCTGTTTGCTTTTAGCTTATACAGTTACACTTCGAGAAAATGTGGCCTGTGCTATGCAAAATTCCTTTTTGGTATATCAGTTTTGAAGTTTTGGGGTTTAACTAGATAGTCTACATCATTTCTGTGGAACCATTCTTCAAACGGGTTGACGTTGTCTTATTAGCTGCTAGATACGTGAAAGAAAAGTGTGCAAAACTCTGTGGATTGGATATCAATTTTGTAATTCTTGTGTTTCTCGTTTTACTTGTGGTTACAGAGAGGGAGCTTTGGCCAAGGGAAGAGAAGGATGAACAAAAGAACCAGCTTAGCACAGAAGGAAGATGTAATCAAGAGAACTGTATATGTCTCCGACATCGATCAACAGGTAAAAAAGGGAAAATGTTTTCTTTCGATACCATTTGTCTCCTAAAGGAATCTTTTTTATAACCACTGCCTCTCTTAATTTGTTTTCATTTGTAGGTTACCGAGGAGAACCTCGCAGGTGTCTTTGTTAATTGTGGACAGGTACTTAAATGATCTTTGCTATGTTTAGAATGTTTTGAATATCTGCAATAACTCGTTTCCTCATATGATCTTTTCTCATTTTGGAATCAAAAGGTTGTTGATTGTCGTGTATGCGGTGATCCAAATTCTGTTCTTCGTTTCGCTTTCGTTGAATTCACCAGTGAAGGTAATTCTCTCCTCAAACCTTTCTTTTTGAGATTCTTTGACAGTACTGTTTCTTAACTAATCAAGATATATTGCTGCAGAGGGAGCTAGGTCTGCTTTGAGCATGTCAGGAACAGTGCTTGGTTTTTACCCTCTTAAAGTGCTTCCTTCCAAAACTGCTATTGCACCTGTTAACCCTACTTTCCTTCCGCGGGTAAGTTTGCATATTCATGGCTAAAATTGGCTTCTATTAAATCTATTGAATCAAATCTTGAGCATAATGGGGGTTTTTTCTTCCAGTCTGAGGATGAGCGTGAGATGTGCGTGAGGACTGTTTATTGTACCAACATTGACAAGCGGGTAACTTGATTTCAATTTACCATTTATTTTATGAAGAACCGTTAACTGTTCAATTATTGGAGAAACTAACTTGTTTCTGAAATGCTTCTCTGAAATGTCTCTGTTTTTGAAATCTGCAGATTAGTCAAACTGACTTGAAAGGCTTCTTTGAAATGCTTTGTGGAGAGGTAAGGGTTTGGTTTGGAATGTGACAGATCGTTTCCGCTTTTCTACGTGTATTTATGTTTTTTGCTCTACAACCATTATTTTTCTATATCTGTTGTAGGTTCATCGTCTGAGGCTTGGAGACTATCACCACCAAACCCGCATTGCTTTCGTTGAGTTTGCTATGGTAATTTCTCTCTATAGTTTATCAGTTAACGTGTTCCCATTTTAGACAATAGCTTTGGTGATTGAATAGTTTCAGTTGCTAGTTAAGATTCTACTATTTGCATTGCATGCCCGTTTAATGCATTTTAAAGAAACCGGGACTACCATTTCATAAAGCTTCGTACTTTTTAAAGATTGTCTCTGAGCTTTTTTGAATCTCAAGAGTTGGATGCAAAGTTAACATATCCAAGATTCGAACTTTTCATTTTAGTTTCACCCTGATTTGGTTCACCTCATCTATGGACTATGATTGTCAATGGAAACTCATACTTTTGTTCTAATGTCTCAGGCGGAAAGTGCAATTGCTGCTCTTCACTGCAGTGGTATTGTCTTGGGCGCACTCCCAGTAAGGTAAAAGATTTCGACATTTTAACCCCAGATTTAGCTTTTCACTCGATTTTTTTATCTCGTTGATGTCAATTTTTGCATGGTAGGTTGTTGTATTAGGCGTTACTAAATTCTATATATGATTTCATTTGCATAAAATGTGATATCTTCCTCGGTGTATACATATGTTAAAAAATATGTCCATGATAAGATTAAGAAACAGCAGTTGGGAATCTTGTATTAATCTTTTGTGTTGATTAATGTGTGTGTTTGAAGGGTAAGCCCATCGAAGACACCAGTAAGGCCGCACTTTCCTCGCGCTGAGAGCAAATGAAATGATCGCAACGCTCTTGCTGGAGATCCCAAAAGATATATATAGAAAAAAGAGAGAGAAAGCAGGAGAAGAAGTCTAAAGAAGAAGAAGGTACTTGAGGCGTTTGAGTTTATATATCAAATCTTTTAGTCTCTTTATTTTTAAGTTTGCTTCGCAGTCGCAGAGCCTGCCCGGTATCTTTGAACAACTTTAAGAACTTTGGTCTTTAACTTTCTCCTTTCTTTAGAATCGCCAAAAACAAAGATTGGTCATTTTCTTTTGTTGTTAAATTTTCGAAATACCCTTTTGGATATTTTTATGAATTATTTATGACATTTGGAGCAATTCACTGTTTTTTTTTGGGTTTATTGATTTCAGTTAGATCTTGTCTGAATTCGGGTCTTTTCTTGTTCTTTGTATTGTTCTGCTAAGCGTTCGTTATATGTTTCTTTGCATCATATTATTCTTCTTTTTAATTTTTTTTTTTTACCATAATAGCCATTTCAAATTGTTTTATCATTTTTCTACCGCAAAATAGAACTTATATTGTGTTTGTCTCCGCAGACCTATTTTGTAAATAAATTTGAGCTTTTGTATAAATTAAATTCTATTTTTTTTGTTTCCGAATTATTTTCTAATTGGGATACTCTATAATATAATTAGAGTTTACTTTTACTCGCAAACTATACTCTGGCAAATCTATACTACTATACATCTATGTAGTATAGTTCGACTAACATAAAAATCATATAATATTTTCATGTTTTAATTTTATTTAAAATGTTTGAAACTTATATTTTTGAGTTAGATTTTTGTGAAATGAGATCAAAACTGAACTTTATAAGTTTTAGATCTCCCATATATATTTGTAAATAATATAGTATGTTATTCTATTTTATGTACCCTTATATAGAGTGGTGTCTTTTAATTATTAATAGTTTTTTTAAAAAAAAATTAATAAATTTCTGTTTTCTTAAAAAACATTTTCATCACAGTAGACATAATTTTTTTTTAATATACATATTTTTAGTAATATTATAAGATAAATAACTTATTAATATGAGATTAAGAAAATAAATAAAATCAGATGGAATAAACATATTTTTCTAAATAGAACAATACAAACAATATAACTATTCACTTTTCGTTGGAATCATATTACATAAATACGATAATCTCTAAAATTTATGACATATGTATGGAGTTCGAACTCAACAACTCACAACATTAAAAAGTATATTAAAAACTAATAAGCTAAATTGACCCCAAAAAAACTATTCACTTTTTCATCATTTTTATTGGTATACCATACACATAAAGTTTTTTCCTTTCTCTCCTGTCTCTCGCCAAATAGAGATGTATAAAGCAAAAGTTAAAATAGTCTATTTTGTAAACATCTTGTTAGTTTATTAAATATAGAAAAGGGATACTATATTCTAAATGGAGTATGAAAATTTGGTTATTCAACAAACCAACCCTTGTTAAAATTCTCTCACTATTTGATTTGTGGAAAAAAAATCCACAAACCGATTATTTTGGTACGACAAGAGAACCGATGTTCTCACGAGGATTGAACCCAAGTTTATTTCTTTTTAGTTATTTTTAGCACCAAACAGTTATCAATTATTCAATTTAGACTTCTTCAATGCTCAAACAACGTGACTATTTCGATGTCAAACATTCTAACTTCCGCAATTTTGTTTCATATGGACTTAACCCGGTTTATTAGAATGTGGATTAGTAGGTAGCCGTAATTGTTTTGCTTATTAATTTATTTGGATTTAAAATATTTTTTTATAAATTAATATTTATTAATTTATTCATTAATTAATAAAAAAATTAACTAATAAATTTTTATAGTTTAATATTATTAATTTATAAATTTCCTACTGTAAAATGATTTTTTATTGTTAATTACAGCAAAAAAATTCACCAGGCAAACACAGAAATAAAACCGCAATGTCACACGTCACCACGCTAACGTGGCTGTCGTAGGAGTCACGTTTCCGTCTCTGTCGTTTTAGCACTACCACCGGCGTTTTTCAACGCCGTCTCTTCCGTTATATTTTCTTTCGAAATCTCGACCTCTAATTTAATTTTGACTATTTAATTAATGTTTAATCATTCACCGCATTAATTTTTATTTTCTCATCGGTCGTTCAAACATTTTTTTTTTCTCTTTCTGTTGATCTCTAAATACTACTATTCAACTTCGTCTCCTCGCCGTCCGATGCTTTGACCTTTTCTTACCGATCAAATTTTAATTTGACCTCAACGTTCCGGCCACAATGGGTCACTGTTACAGCCGGAACATTTCAGCCGTCGAAGATAAAGACGGCGATATCCCTGCCGGAGCCGCACAGCTTCCGAACCGGACTGAAAACAACCACCAGACGTCAATTCCAAATTCTCCGGTTGCGTCTGGTTCTTCCGAAGTCAACCCTTACACCATTAGCCCATTTCAAAGCCCTTTGCCGGCGGGAGTAGCTCCGTCTCCGGCAAGAACGCCGGGAAGAAAGTTTAAATGGCCTTTCCCGCCTCCTTCACCTGCGAAGCCGATCATGGCGGCTCTGAGACGGCGGAGAGGTACAGCTCCTCATCCTCGTGACGGTCCGATCCCTGAGGATAGTGAGGAAGTCGATCGCGGAAGAGCCGGCGGAAGCGGAGGAGGAGTCGGGGAGAGGTTAGATAAGAATTTCGGATTCCCGAAGAACTTCGACGGGAAGTATGAGCTCGGGAAAGAGGTTGGTCGAGGGCATTTTGGTCATACTTGTTGGGCTAAAGCGAAGAAAGGGAAGATCAATGGACAAACTGTTGCAGTCAAAATCATCGCTAAAGCCAAAGTTTGTCTTTTTCTCTCTCTCGCAATCTTCACATGTTTTGTGACAGTGTGATCCCACCATAATTACTGTTTCATCAACATAATCTCTGTGCAAGATTGCCAAATTTTTTTACTTTTGAAACATCTAATGATCAATGTGTCAAAAGTACTTTTATGTATAATGATGATGAATTTGGGGTTTGTTGTGGCGTTTCAGATGACATCAGCTCTATCGATTGAAGATGTTCGTCGAGAGGTGAAATTGTTGAAAGCTCTGTCTGGGCATAGGCATATGGTTAAGTTCTACGATGTGTTTGAGGATGCGGACCATGTCTTTGTTGTTATGGAGTAAGTATGTCTCTGTTTAGTTAATGGTAATCTCCTTTGAGTTAAGATTCTTTGGGTTATTTAGGAAAAAGTTTAGATTTTCTCTAATACTGTTGCTTTTGTTGCTCAAAGTTCTCTACAGTCACATTTCCAGTAATTTTTTTTATAGAGCAATGAACAGTAGAGCTTGTAATAGTATCAGTGGTATGAGAAAATTTTACGAAATGAGTTGATTTAAGATGTTGATCTTCGATTTCGCAATCCAATATGACTCCAGGTTATGCGAAGGTGGAGAGCTATTGGACAGAATTTTGGCGAGGTAAACCAAATCTATTCCTTTCTTTGTGTTAGTATTGCATATGGAGTATAATCTTGTACTGTCTATTTCTTACTACAGAGGTGGTCGATATCCAGAAGCAGATGCTAAGCGTATTATTGTTCAGATTTTATCTGCAACTGCATTTTTTCATCTTCAAGGTGTTGTGCACCGTGATCTGAAGCCGGAGGTACACATTCTGCTTCGGCCACTGTCTATATTAATACGTCGTTATTGCTTGTTTCTTAAAACATATCTTATACTCTGTGGATCCAGAATTTTCTCTTTACCAGCAAATATGAGGATGGAATACTCAAGGTCATTGATTTTGGCTTGTCTGATTTCTCTAGATTCGGTAATGATCTATGTCTTTGTTTATACATATATAACCATGCTTCTAGAGTTTTACTTAAGGAACTGACAAAAGGACGGAATGATGTTTTGTGTTGATCTTTATATCAGATCAGCGTCTCAACGATGTGGTAGGAAGTGCTTACTATGTTGCACCTGAAGTACTCCACAGATCTTACAGCACTGAAGCAGATATATGGAGCATTGGTGTCATATCTTACATATTACTATGTGGGAGTAGACCTTTTTACGGACGAACTGAGTCTGCGATTTTCCGCTGTGTTCTTAGAGCGAACCCTAATTTCGAAGATTTGCCTTGGCCTTCCATATCTCCTATTGCCAAAGATTTTGTGAAAAGGCTTTTGAACAAAGACCATAGGAAAAGAATGACAGCTGCTCAAGCTTTAGGTATGCTCCTTACCAGTAGTGTTACAACTAGCTAGAGACATTGATCGGTGAAATGGAAAACGTTTGAGTATGGTTACAAATTTGCAGCTCATCCATGGCTTCGAGATGAAAATCCTGGTTTGCTTCTTGATTTCTCGATATACAAATTGGTGAAGTATTATATTCGTGCATCTCCTTTCAGACGAGCAGCACTTAAGGTAATTTTCTCATCTTATATCTAAGCTCTTCATTCTTGTCAAGAGTTGAATTATGTTCTCAGCATTATAACCTTATTTTTCACGCACTAAGTAAAAGAAGAAACTCATAATAAATATATCTTTCATTTCATCCTACCTTTTGTTCTTGGTAGAGTTGATTATCTGTGTCATGTATATATCTTTATTTTGCTGTCACTTGTACCACAGTCTCTATCTAAAGCTATACCCGAAGAGGAGCTTGTGTTCCTTAAAGCACAGTTCATGCTCCTGGAACCGGAAGATGGAGGCTTGTATCTTCACAATTTCACTACGGTCAGTGAATGATTCCCGTACCCATTTTGGTCTAACCATAGCTTTTGATGCAACTGTTATTCAATGGGTAAATCTTACATTAACTCTTCTGATCCCTGATTGGTAATTCAAACTCTTGTGGTAAAATCCAGGCTTTGACAAGATATGCTACGGATGCTATGATCGAATCTAGGCTTCCTGACATTTTAAATTTGGTACGCACGCAGTAACACATCGATCTTTTGAGTCCCAGCATTTTCTAGTCTCTGCGTAATTACATCTGTGATAACATTTTCTTTTTCCGTTTTGTTGATTAAAGATGAAACCCTTAGCACATAGGAAACTAGATTTTGAAGAGTTCTGTGCGGCTGCGGTTAGCGTTTATCAACTAGAGGCTCTTGAGGAATGGGAACAGATCGCAACAATAGCGTTTGAGGACTTCGAACGTGAAGGAAGCCGAGCCATTTCTGTCCAAGAACTCGCAGAGGTATGTAGGGACATCAATAAATGGATGTTCTTAGATATGTCTAACCACGATCTTTGGCATGAATCTTGGGGTTTACGCATATTCAGGAGTTGAGTTTGGGACCAAACGCGTATCCTTTGCTCAAGGATTGGATCCGGAGTTTGGATGGGAAGCTGAGTTTCTTGGGCTATGCCAAGTTCTTGCACGGTGTAACTGTTCGAAGCTCGAGCTCGAGACCTACTAGGTGACTTCTAACTTTGCAAATCAATCTAATTATCTAAAGCATGAAGTTATTATACTGTTGATTCAAGACAAGAACAAGAACTGGAAAAAAGGTACCTCTACTGTATTAAGCATTTTGATTTCAAAGGAACCATTCCAAAATCGAAACCATACAAAGAAACAAAAAAAAATATATTTTTTTTTTGTAACTTTTTCTATATAAACTCGGGTTTGTATAGAAAGAATTTGGATTGGTTGTTGTTGTTCGGTTCTGGTTTTGTTTCCTCTAAGCAGTGGTATTGGAGGTGTAATAATTCAACGGTTTAGATACAATAAAACTTTTATGCTATACACATTTGAAAATTAATGAATAACACGGATTCACTATCTTAACTACCTTTCGTAATATAATTGTACGAGACATCAGTATTAATTCCCCCCACCACCTCACAGAATAATTAGTACCGATTAGAGTTTAGTACTAATTTTACAGTTAAATAATTATTTTTCTGTGAATTTTATAGTTTTTTTTATCAACCTGTGGATTTTATAGTTTAAGAAACATATTATTTGACCCAAAACAGAAGAAGGAATATATTAATATACCGATTTCCAATAGCATTCTATCTCATTTATAATGTTACTATGAAAATATTAAATATGTTCTTTTTTTGTCAATATTAGATCAACTTAGTAGTTTTAATATATTTTCCTAGTTTAAATTACAAAGGTGAATTGTGCCACATCATTCCCATAAATATTAAATATGTTCAGATTTATACATTTTAGCGTTTTGGAATATGTCAGAGAGTCACGTTTATAATAAGTTCAACTAACACATAAGACAAAAATAAAACCAACATAAAAAGTAAAAAAAAAAGAAAAGAAAAGTAAAAACACAAGAGAAAAGAAAATGTGAGATGGGAATGTATGAAGATAATATGATATTACAATATATAAATACTGTATTGTTAGAATTAAAATTTCACCGTTCATTCTGGATATAATACGTAAATTACGAGTACATTCGATTTGGCAGGAAGAATCAAATCGTTATTATTTCCAAATGTCTCACTAATACTAACCCATCCATACACTGCACCAAAGAAGTTGCCGCCTAAAATTTCAGGTGAATTTGATGGATAGAACAGATAACTTATTTTCTAAAATTTTCTCACCAATAAAAAAAGGGGCCAAGAAAAAAAAAAAGGAAAGAAAGAAGATTCATGACTAACCTATGATCTATATCGATTGCAAAGTTAAGTTCAAAGATTTGAAAATAGTTTTGTAAATAAAAATATTAAAGAAAAAAGACACGCCTGTGTGACGCAAGACCCACTGACCAATATAAATTCTGTTTCCTCCACCATTTCTTATAATTTTTCTTCTTCGGAGGCTACTTAATTTTTATTTTATGCTTTTTAAAAGTTTGCTTTTTTAAAAAAAACATTGAAAGTTTACTTTATTACCAACACAACTAAGCATATTTGATATATTTCTTATTTCTTTGTTGACTTCAAGCTTCTAAATGCATTAAATCCGGATAAATTGTATCCAATCTAAACAATATAGAGAATTGCACTTAAAAATCTTAAATACCAAATTGTTCTAAAAAGACTTGAATATTAAATGATGTTATGTGATTTCTGAGATTTTTAATATTAGAAAACCATAACTGAATTCAAGAAAAAAAGCAAAAATTGAAAGGTTAATCAAATGTAAAATAAAAATTTGTTTTATTTTATAATTCTACTCCTTTATTATAAAACCGAAAATCCACAACAAACCTTCTAGATAGTTTTTTTTCGTTACGCCTTTAAAAAAAAGTTCTATTGTTAATTTTGATAACTATTTTGATCAACTATTTAATACTTCTACAATCTATCTATATATAGATACACATCCCTTGAAGTTAATTTAGTTTAACGGAATTAGAGAAATATCGATAGCAAAGGTAAGTGCATCACTTCCAGAACAAACATAAGATATTAAGAGAGCTCCCATCTCCTTTTTCATCTTCTCTTCGGATGAACCAAACACCCACGAGCAAATGGATGCTTCGGTCTCAAGGCAGAACATCCAACAAACGATTCCTACATATGTTGGATTAAATTATAAGGTTTTGGGCCTATTATTTGATAAAAAAATGTGAATGAGAAATGAATATTAAAATTAAACTCATTAAAATAAGTAAATGAAAGTAAATATGTCTCACGTTGCTTAGACAAAACTTTTTTAAATTAGTATATATAGTGGACAAATTAATTAATTTCAAATTGATACATGGGTGAGAGGACAACTAAGAAATCTACATGGTCTTGGGACTCGTGGATCATCCCAAAGAGATTCTTGAAAATGGAAAAATCATCCCAAAGAGATGCCATACTTACAAAAAGGCATTATAAGTACATCGGTCTCCAATAGCATTCCTCTCACTTGTATAAACAAACATTAACAAAAAAAAAAAAACATAAAATGACAAACGTTAACAGACAGAAAAATTCATAAAGAAACAAATTAACATTCAAAGAAGAAGACAATTAATGTGAAATCGGAAGCCTATGATTTTCCTAATACAATACAATATATATATATACTATATAGTATACAATCAAACACATAATTTAGTTAATTTTACTACTGTATACATATATTTTAAATAATTTGAGGTATATATAAAAAAAAGAAGCTACCAAAATAACCATATATATATGTTCTCCTCTTCTTCATAACCATTATACTAATTTGCACTAGTTTATTTGATTGGAAGGCACCAATTTTGTCATAAGGAAAGATGTTACCATTAGTTGAGTTTTTGACTAAGAAAATTAGGCACGTATACATGTCACCACCAATCGTTCATTAGCTACATTCTTGCCCTAATAAAGTGTGAACAAAGGAATAAGCGAAAAGACTTAAGCCACCAAAGCAAAATTTATAGAAAATACATTAATATAAGAATAAATAAGCAAGAACGAAAGGAATAAATAATAAGGTTGTAAATGTACAAAATACAAGCAAAGAAAGGTATCATATTCAAAAATATTATTTGTTGTAATAAAAACACGTGTTTCATTCATTTTAAAGAAAGGCAAAAATACACTAAAATAAATAAAAAAAAAGGATAAATTGTCTCATTCATTTATCCTATAAAAAGCAAGGATCCTTCACTTGTATAATGGCATCATCATTATCTAGTTAAATGGCGCCGGTGAATAGAAGGGTGTTTGAGACAAAGAATGAATTGGCGGTGGAGCTGGCCAAATACACGGCGGATCTTTCCTCCAAATTCTGCAAAGAAAGAGGAATCTTCACCGTTGTTCTCTCCGGCGGCGACCTCATCTCCTGGCTCTGGTTTGCTTCCAGATTTTTATATATACAAAACAAAAGTCTCTTTATCACTCACTCGTTTGAATACAAATCTCAATGTGTTTGATTCATCCAACAGGAAATTGTTGGAACCTCCTTATATTGATTCCATCGAATGGTCAAAGTGGCACATCTTTTGGGTCGACGAGAGGGTTTGTGGTTGGGATGATGCCGATAGCAACTATAAACTTGCCTATGACGGTTTTCTCTCCAAGGTACTTATATAAATTATACGCAACAAAAAAAATTCTATTTTTAGCGAATGAAATTTCTTATTTAAAAATCCCTAAAATCTACCTTATAAAAATGGTTATTAATTAATGGTTTCATCAAATGAATGCCGTTAATTACGTAACACTGCAATTATGTTGTTAAAACTATGAGCTGATGATTATTTCAGTACAAATATTGATATCAAGTTATCAACCAATATAGATGTTAGAACTTAGAAATAATATTTTATTAGTAAAACATAGCATATTTGTATGTTCGTGTTTCATATTCATAATTTAGAATGAAACTTTGATTAAAACACCAGATACAATATAATGGGTTTATTTGATACGTGAAGGCAAGATAACAATAAATGTACACAACATAGATATTTGATAACAAATGGTATAATATCAAAGTCGCACATGATATAATCATAACATCCAGGTTCCGATTCCGGCCGAAAACATTTATGCCATTGACAATGGCCTTGGGGCCGAAGGCAACGCTGAGCTCGCGGCCGAGCGGTATGAGGAATGCCTCAAACAAAAGGTGAACCAAAACATAATCCGAACATACAAATCCTCCGGTTTCCCACAATTCGACCTCCAGCTTCTAGGAATGGGACCGGATGGTCACATGGCGTCTTTGTTTCCGGGACATGATCAGATCAATGAGAAAGTGAAATGGGTTACATACATAACCGATTCACCTAAACCCCCACCAAAAAGGATCACTTTTACTTTACCGGTTATCAATTGTGCTTCATACAATGTTATGGCCGTATGTGATGAAGAACAAGCTGATTCGGTTGCGGCTGCTCTTAACCATACAAAAGATGTACCAGCCGGTAGACTAACCGCGGATGTTGAAGTGGTCTGGTTCCTTGACAAAGCAGCTGCGTCTAAACTCCGTCATGCCGTGTGCTCTATCCTTTGATAAAAACATTTTTGTTTTTGTCCCACTGAATTGGTTTGGTTTGGTTCGTGTATTGCTATTACTTGTTTTGTTATGTTATGTACCATACCGATTAGTTAACTTGGTTTACAAGTTTTCTCGTTCGTTTTTTATAATAATTTGTTTTTATCATTGGGAGAAGGTGTTTAACAACATGATCAACATTTGAGTTAAGAAAAAAAAAAGATAAAAAAAAAACACAAATCAAACTTTAAAAACCCCTAAAACTGATTCCCAGCCGTATAACAATATCAGGGAAGGCAATAGAAACATTTGGAGTCCATTATAGTGTAGAGAAGAACACGAAAATCAAATCAAAGTAAATATTAATCTAGATGTTTTACAAAAAAAAAAAACCAAACTCAGTTCCAATTTTGTGGTTGTACCTCAAGAGGCCGGTGGGGTAGGTTCGTCTGTGAACCGTTTATTATATTTACTTATTATGTTCTACACCATTAATCAACTGGTAATTTGGTTTTCTAAATTTCAGCTTTCTGTGTATTAGTTAATAATTGGGGTTCGTTCGACTAAAATAATAGCTGGTTTGGTTTTTTTCTTCTAAGCTCGAAGATAATATGTGAGTTTTATGGACATGTTACGTCAACCACCATGATTGTGTCCACATCATGAAAGACATGCGAAGACAAAAGCGAGAACACAAATCTAGTTCACATGATGGATCATATTATACCTCTACATATAGTTTTATACACGAATACATGACACAACAAAAATAAAAAAAAACATGCCTTTTACGTCTTATACCAACCAACTTTTATGTTGATTAGCATGCCTTTCTTTGTCAAGAAACCCAATCTATATGTTGATTAAAATTTAGTGTTATAATCCAAATTTAGGATTTGTCTAATATTGAAATTCAAAGTTCCAGCGCCATGTAATATAGATGTTTGAAGCTGAAACTACACAGGATTTGTTATTTTTAATTTATAAAATTTTATTTTATTTTATCAAGGTTTGGTGATCTTCTCTGTCAATCATTCTTTGATTGTTTATAAATTGATCAAATAATATCTATATAAGTAACATATTCGAAAATTTGGCTCTCCAAATATTATAATTATATTATTACATCAACGAACAACTCTTACGTATGATGATGCAATGGTTGGCTTCATAAAAAATAGTATTAGATTCTCTATATTATTTTGCTTATTCAAAAGAAAATCCGTTAGCGGATTTAAGAAATATTTTTTCTTTTTCCCAATTTTAGAAATGATGACATTTCAGTTTTTTCACTTTTTTTTTTGCGGCAAAACACTCAGCTTCCAATTTATAGTTTATTCCAAATGAAACTATAGTGACGTGTATCGAAAACTATACTTTACTTTCCTCATTGTAGTAAGCAACGGATCTAGCTCCGGTATTTTATAACATATCCACCACTATCCACCGCATTGAAGCCATCAATCACCACAATATTGGGAATTTTGATTAAAACTTTTTTGTCCGCCAACATGTATCATATAACATAAACTTACAATTTGTTGGAACAATATTTACATAAAAATCGCACGTAAAAGTTAATATGAAAATATTTGCACACCTCGTGAATAAGGTTGCCAAATGAGTTCAACACACTCTTATATTCAAATACTAACTCTTTATTGATAATAAATAATAGAAGAAAGAAAAAGTAAAAGAGAAAATAATAGAAGTTAAAAGAAAAAAAAAATCCCTTCTACGAAAAAAAGACAAACTGTTGGAATTCGAGTGGGTTTAATCATTTTCTGGTGGGTTTTCGCTGTAAATATATGTCTGATCGGACGTTATGCATGATACAATCGTTGTCATGAGCATTAAGAACTAGTGTTTAATTTTACTTGTCAAAATTAAAGTTGTTATGAATCAGAATCAAATCCAAAATGGGTGACTTGAAAAGCTTGTAAAACCCCAAATTTGACGATTTGTAAAAGCTATATAAACTAGTACCATAAAATATACGACAGATAGGACTCTCGTTCTTTAGATGAGACCCTTACCCTTACCCACCTACACACATTTTCTAAATATATTATTCTTAGTGAAAAATGTTTACCTTAGATATTGGAAAGTTTATGGGAATGAAAACCTCGTATTCCCTCGTCTAATGGCTTTTGAAGCTATTATAAGTGTTCATAAGAATCTCGGTTAAAAACTTGTCTAGCTAGGACCTATGCCAAAAGCTACATTTTATCTCCTAACAAGACGAATTACCTACTCTAAACTCAACCGTTATTCCAACAATCCTAACCATCATAGCTGACGCGAAAGCTATTTGTTATTCCAGCAATTCTAAAATTATGTCCCAAACAATTGACATTAGAGAGAAAAAAGGAGGAAAAAGGGAGAATTTTAACTCCACTACCTTAGGACACATTATACATAATTTACTATTGTAAAATATACGACAAATAAGAGTCTTAAACACTGATTTGGGTTATAAAATATACGAAAGTATATTAATAGATAGATCTTATTTTTGCATTAAATTATCTGGAACTTTTAAAAATGGTGTGTGAATCTCTGAAATTACTTGTTTACCATTTCATTTGAAAAAAGTTTAAGAGATTCAAAAGAGTTTTTCAACAACTTTGCACAATCATTTGTTTTACGCGCAAACAAGACAATGACAGATAAGTTAATATGGAATGATCGAATATAATTTTTTTATATTGTTTATTTAGACTTTACACCATCAATTTAGTTTTATAAATCGTTGTACGGTGATTCATATAGTTTGAAAATGAAAAAGAAACATTAAAACTTCGTATCAATCAGTATAAAAGTTAGAAAAAAGGCAACTTGATATGATATACTTTTAAAACATATACTATTTAAACTCTTTTTCTAAATGGAATAATTGATTGCATTCCTTTAGAGATTCATGACTCCTCCGTTCCTCCCCATAAGATTATGATAATAAACGCTTAATATAATTCGATGGTTATAATTTAGGAACATATCAACATCCATTTGCCGGTTTGACGAATAAATTAGTATACAAATAATAAAGATGCTCGAAGAGGTCAGACATATTAAATCAAATCGAATATTATTAGTTTTCCCAAATTCGGTTTTAGAGAATTCAGTTTGATTTTTTTTTTAATCAAATGTCTCATCTCAACAACTAAAGTCAGTTTTTGGTTTTAGCTTTTCCAAAAAAATCATTTTGCCCCATTTCATTTTTTTGGTGAATATTCCTTTTTCGTCTTATAAATACAGCAAATCTTAATTTTGGTTTTGTCCATGAACATTTGTTCAGGAAAAACTATATTTTTAATGACACTTTGCAATATATAAATGATTGCTTAAGAAAGTAATGATATATCAATTTTTCAACACTTTTAACTTCCTAAGAGAGAAGTAGCCAGTAACGTATATACACATGAGAAGCAGAGCAAATGAATACCGCCTGACCAAATAGCTCCCACAACAATAAATAACTAAAATTAACTAAGAACTAAGATTTTAAATTATTATAGTTTAAAGGAAAATTGTGAAATACATCATTGATGACGACTGGACGAAGATTACATAACTCGTTGGAACAGGTAATTATTGAAATTATATTATAAATTCAAAAAGTGTAACAAAGTCGGATAAATAAAAAATTTAACCCAAAACAAAGTAGCGGAAACAAAATTTCCAGTTATGAAAATGAGTAACATAAACCCCTGGACTAATGAAACTGTCCTCAGACGCACAAATCACACTAGAATTATGTATATCACAATAAAGGAAGCTTTGCAGATGAATTCTTAGACCACCAAATCAAAATGGCTTAATCTACTTTTTTCTCTAGCTTAGCTTGTAGCTTTTTTATTTAGTGGCTACGTTTTAATCATACTGGTGAAAAAATACAATATAATTGGAGCAGATACCATAGCCAAAAAATTATATGTAACTAGAGCATAAACAAACATCGATGGTAACAATGCGATGAGAAAAAAATAGTGGCAACATAGAAAATTAAGAGCTATTTAAAATCTGAAAAATAACAACATATAAATAAACTATAAGTTTCGTATTCATTTTTTTTTAATAAATAAAACCACTAAACTATATGTATTTTTATTGAAATATTATTGGTCTACTCGCTAAAATATTATTAGCTAGTTGTTTCTACAAAAACGAATTTTTGAATGATTAAAACTGAATTAAAATTATAAAATTATTTTAAAACTAGATTTACGAAATTAGAAAACAAAAAAAACTACACCAACTACTTATCCAATTTTGAAGAAAATTAATGTCAATATCATTTTCTGTATTATTACCGTGCTTATTTTTTAATATCTAAAATTAAATTAATCTCCTGATAGTCACATTTATTTGCGTTACCTTCTTTAAAATACTTTCAAAGACAATAAAAAAATACACGCGACTACTTTTGTTTTTAACATCTAAAATTACTTGTGATTTCTCATTTGTGGTGAATCTTTTAAAAACAGTTTATTTCATTGAATTCGTTAAGAACCGATTATGTTATAAAAAAACTCGAAAAATAACATTTTCTAAAAAATAATAGTAATTATATATTGAAAATAATGAAAATAAGCATATTTTGATGACACATTAACGATAACACAATGTTTTTTCTTTCAAAATACAAGGTATAGAATTAAATGTTCCTATATTCACAATAACACATAGATTTCTAATATTTTTTTACCAAAATTTAACAATAATTCTCATAATTTAGATTTTTTTTTTTGATCTTAGTGGATCTAGAAACCTAAATACCAAAAAAAACAAAAAAAAACAGCAAAAAAGTTTGATCTAAAAACAAAGAGATAAAAAACAATCTTTTGCGATTATTACCCAGAACTATTACTGCAGCACCGCGTCAGATCCGTCCATACCAAATTACCGAGTTTTGACTTCTCAAAGATCTTCACTGCGCCTCCCAAAGAAAAAGATCTATAAACCGATCTATGAGAAAAAACACCAAGCCATCACGGATGCAGTTGAAAAAAACATCATTCCAAATTTGTCAAAATCTCTGACTAAAAATTAAAAACGAAAAAAGTACAACGCTAGGGCACATGTCGAAGACAATGTTGAGTTTTGTAAACCACCAAACGTTGGCCGAAAAAGACAAAAAGGAAAAAAAAACTTAATTTAGGTTTAGAATGTATTTGTATTTCCATGTTTTTCACCTTTTTCTTGTTTTCTTTTTCTTTTTTTTTTGGGTTTAAATGTTAAATTGATTGTCATAATTATTATAGATCGTCATAAATATCCTTAGTTTTTCTTTGATATTTTTTTTTGTAAAAACCAAAATTGTTGCCCATTACCTGAATTATTCCAAGAGTAAACTATCAATATGAAAATCATGAGACATAATTGTAGTTATTTTTGAAATTTATTATGCATATCTAAGATTCAAACCTATTATTTCGCGATGTTAAAAGAGAATATTTAAACTATTAGACTAAACTGACAAAATTTGTTTTTAAATAAATCTTTTTAAGCTAAATTTATAAACGTGAATCAAAACATATTTTTTTCGTTGTGTTTGTAATTTATTTATAATAAATAAATATTTACATTATAATTTATATTATTTTTGGATTTTGTGTGGTAAGATTTGAACAAAAATAATATATTTTTTTTAAATATGAAGGTTTTTTAATTGAATTAGAATGATTAAATTTTATAATTTTCTATAAATAAATAAAAATTAAAATCATATAAAAATAAACATAAACTATTTTCCCAGTTTAAAATTATGTAATATATTTAATTAGGAACTAAATCATATCGTAATAGGAAAAAAACACTAAAACACTGTTTTGCTTTAGTTTTATTTTTCAAAGTCATTTCAACAACAATTGTTCAAGAATCCAAAGAAAATAACAATCAAACTAAAACCAAATCAATATCCGGATCCAACACCCGAACAAATAAATAATTTGTGATACTTTGCATCTGGATTATTTTCAAACCTAATCCAAGTGGTTAACGAGTCACACCCTTAAGCTTAAATAAATTAATCATTGTCTTGCATTTTGATATGTAGCATTAACTGTTTCGATTGAATAAAACAAGATTTAATAAAAAATAAAATCAGAAAGGGGAGACATACAACAAATATTTTATTTGAGGAAATACAATCATTGCGTAACACCAATTTTATCAGTGTTGTCTACATATTTTAATGATTAGTGGTTCTTTAATCTACATTAATGCTTCTTTATCTATTTATTTATACCATCAAACAAATATACAACGAATAATAACAAAGTTGCTATCGGGCTATGTACCTCAAATCCTAAACAACAGTAATATAAAATGTATACTCTGAAATAGATGATGCTTTCTCCAATTGGTCGGTTGGAAACATGGGAATTATTTCATTGCGCTAATTGGGAACCATTATCTCAAGACCGTTTTCAATCTATCAAAAATATTGTTTATACGAATTCTGTGATTAATAACTTTCGAGGCGGTGTTAACTTTTTTTTAAAAAAATAAAATAAATAGTTTAACATGTGACACGTTTTTTCTGAAGTAGGGTACAAACGTTATAAAAATAAAATAGTTAAAATTATATAATAATGTATTTCTCAGTTATTTATGCATCCTATACTTCTTTTTAGTTTATTTTTGTAAGTAATGTTATAACTTCTAAAGTATGACCTGCAAATTATAATTTTTTTATTTGATACAGTAAATCAGAATTAACTTAATATTTTTTATTTCCTCGGTTTTATAAAACATGTGTTGAGTGGGCAATCGATTTGGTTTAGTTTATAAAATTATTACTTTTTAACTTTAGAAAATAAACCTTGTTCAGAATCATACTAAAACTTGGTTCAATTTACTTTAATTTTCTTGGGATTTTGGTTTGTTGGATTTTAGAAAACAAATTTCAGCCGAAATCAAATTATTACTTTTGGTTTGAATTACTAATTTTCGTTAAGATTATAGATTTTTGATAATATATATTTATATATGATTAAAAATATTAACTTTTAAATAAATTTTGATAATTTAGTTTGATTTGTATAGTTCAGTTTGATTTTACTTAAATCAATTCGGTTTGGTTTAAAATTGATTAGTTTGGTACATAAACTTTTGTTCTATTCATATTATGATATAATTTAGTTCATTCGGGCTTATGAATTTTGGTTTGGTTCAAATGTCCTAATAAGTGTTATTTTAAAATAAGCTTTGTTAGATTTTGTTTTATAAAAAAAAAAAGTTATCTTATTTCCTTACTTAATAATGTAATATAACAGTCAACTATTTTTGTAGGAATATAGTAAGAAATTAAGTTATTTCCTAATTGTCCAAAACAAATTAAGAAATAACCGAATGCGTATATGCAGTTCTGAACTATTAACACTGATAATATTTACGACTAGGGTAATTTCAGACAGAAGATGAACCCGGACAGTTCAAACCGGAGATATTTAGGCAAGCCTAAATGTAAAGACGGAAACTAATGGTCAAATGTACATAAATAATAAAAGAATCGGGTATAAAGTGACTAAAAAGTAAAAACTGACAAAACGTCAAAGATGGAGCAAATAGATAAATAAATGAAAGAATGAGGGCTAAAAGTGTAATTTCAAAATTTCTAGGGTTCGTGGGTCCATAAGAGAGAGAAAAACTAAAAGTCACAATAAGCCTCCCAGTCCCATTACTCGGAAGAGACTTATTTTTTGTTTTCTCTTTTAATTTTTGTTTTCCTCATTGATTCTGGAGATAGAGAGAAATTCCAAGTAAGCCCACGTTTCTAGAGAGAGAGAGAAGTAGACCGAAAGCAAAAGTAAACGAGGAGAAAAAAAAAAAAAGCAAGTGGTGGAAAAGACGGGACTTGGTCCTTCTCCGACCAAAACGGAATCGGAAAGTGTTGGTGTGACGGCGGATATCCTTTCGTCTCCGGCGAAGACTGTTGTATTGTGATTCTTTACCTCGCCGGAGTTTTTTTGAAAAGTTGTCTTCTGCTGCTTCAAAGGTTGCTTGTATTGCAACACCAATTGGTTGATTTTCGGGGTTGTTGAAAGTCGAAGACTTTGATTTTCAAAACCTTCTTTTTTTTTTATTTGGGGTGTAATAATAATAGATGAAAGCTCTGAGAAGAATTCAAACGACGTCTTCGTCTTCGAATCCTTCATCGCCATTATCATCTCCTCCTTCCTCATCATCTTCTTGGATCCATTTGCGTTCTGCTCTCTTCGTTGTTGCATCTTCATCTCCTGCCTCTTGTTCTTCTTCTGATCGGTGAGTCTCTCTCTTAGATCTCTCTACATCTCTTTTAATCTCTAGATTGAACCCTTTTGATCCTTATTGAATGAGATCTCAAGATCTCTATCCTTTGATTGAATTCCTCTCCTCCGGATGAATGCGATTCCTGAAAAACAGAGGATTAATAAAGTATCCATTTTTTATGATTTGTCTGTTATATAGTTGTAGAGTTAATCACGCTGAAATTGAATCCAAGTTTTTTTCTTTGGTCAATATTTTTAGTATCTGTGGTTAATTTTTTGACATTTGTTTGGTTATTTCAATCGACACAAATGAAATATTAATATTCAGCTGGTCACAGTACATTTAAAGCTCCGTGGCTATTTCTGGATATTGTTTCTCTTTCTTCTTCTTGAGGACAATAAGTAGGCATATGTAAAAAACCTCTGTTTCACTGTTTCAGGGCTCGTCTGAAATCACCATGGTCCCGGAGGAAAAGGAAAAGGCCACTCAGACCTCAGCAGTGGAAGAGGTTTTTCACCCCTGATGGTAGACTTCGTAATGGAGGAGTTGATTTGTTGAAGAAAGTTCGAAGTAGAGTGAGTCACTGCTTGATGGACCCACTTCAGTCACAATCACAACCATATGTAGCTTGTTGATTTTAAAGATTGTTTTTTTTTAAATTTTTTCCTTTGTAGGGTATTGAGCCGAGCATTCGGTTTGAGGTGTGGCCCTTCCTTCTTGGAGTGTAAGTATATTGCAACAATTGATGTATGCAAGAGTAGTTTTAGTTAGAGGAAACCGAAAATGTTGAAGCTAATATACTTTTCTACAAACAGGTACGGTTTTAATAGTTCCAAAGAAGAGAGAGTTACTATAAGAACACGGAGAAGGTGAGAGAGACTGATTGAATCACAACTTGGGAAAAGTTTCTGACGTTTGCTCTTTCTTTTTGCTGTCTATTCTCTAAGCTTATTTGTTTTGTTTCGACAAATGCAGAAAAGAGTATGAGAGACTACGTAGGCAGTGCAAGCGGCTTCAGAAACACAATAACGGGACTCTTAAGTTAAACAGGGTCAGTGATACTATGCAAGATGAGTTCGACTGGCCTCAAGTCCAAGATACTGACAGTTCATGTTCTGATGAAGTTGTCAGTGCCCGTGAGTCTCTCTCTAGCAACGAAGATATCGGTTACATGAGCGAAGTTTCATGTACAGTTGAGAGAGATGGTAGCAGCTCAAGACGAATCACCAATGCTACTATCTCTACACTCAATTCCGAGTCATCAGATTCGGATTCTTCAGACGAGAGTGAAGTGGTACAGGTCTTTCAGTCTTCTGGTACTCTGGATGTGAATAATACTTTTCCAGCCAGCTCAACTATCCCTCGGACAGAAGAGGATTTCGTGACGTGGCAGCGTATTATCCGTCTAGATGCCGTGCGTGCTAACTCAGAGTGGACTCCGTATTCTCCATCCCAGGCGGTTATATCCGAAGACAGAGCGTGTCGTGCTGCTGAAGCGGTTGGGTTAAAAGATTACAATCACTTGGAACCGTACAAAATCTTTCAAGCTGCTAGGCTCGTTGCTATTCTTGAAGCCTATGCTTTATATGACTCTGACATTGGTTATTGTCAAGGAATGAGTGATCTTCTCTCTCCAATACTCTCTGTAATACCTGATGACCATGAAGCGTTTTGGTGCTTTGTCGGATTTATGAAGAAAGCTCGTCATAATTTCAGACTGGACGAGGTTGGAATCAGAAGACAACTCAACATAGTCTCGAAGATAATCAAATCTAAAGACTCTCAGCTTTACCGACATCTGGAGAAGCTCCAAGCGGAAGACTGTTTCTTTGTATACAGAATGGTTGTTGTAATGTTCAGACGAGAGCTAACACTCGACCAAACGTTTTGTCTATGGGAAGTGATGTGGGCAGACCAAGCAGCGATCAGAGCTGGGATGGGGAAATCGGCTTGGAGCAGGATAAGGCAGCGTGCACCTCCCACGGATGATTTGGTGCTCTATGCGATAGCTGCGTCGGTTTTACAGAGAAGGAAACTGATAATTGAGAAGTATAACAGTATGGATGAGATTCTAAGGGAGTGTCATAGTATGGCAGGGCAATTAGATGTGTGGAAGCTCTTGGATGATGCACACGACCTCGTTGTTACTCTCCACACCAAGATCGAACATTCCATCACATAATATTTATCTTCATTTTCGTGATATTTTGTTTTTAAAATGGTGGGGGTTCTTGGTGAATCCCTCTGGTTCTCTTGCAGGCCGAATTGGTCCGTGAGTATGAGCTTTGTCTGAATCCTGGCCTAACCAAATGTGGCTAGAGATTGGAAGAGAGTGGTGAATATGTGTATTTAGTTGAAAATAAATGTATGTGCGTCTTGTCAAGACCGTTAAAAAATTTGGAGGTTTTTGCAAATATTCCATAGGGGAGATTCTTTACTTGAAAATTCATGCTGCTTAAAAAATCTGTGTGAATATATGGAAACAAAGCTGTGAAATGTGTGTTTTTTAAACTTTTTATGTGGTTAAAGAATATGTAAATGTATGGTCATAGAAATTAAGAAAAAACATTACACATGTTGACTTTTCGTCAAACTTAACTTGCTAAAAGCCCAACGATAGAACTTGGATTTTTCATCGCGGATTCCAAGTTTGTGGAGCCATCACAGCCCTATATTATGCCTTTAATTATAACTACAGTGCCAACAAAACAGAATTTTGTCTGATTTAAACTGAATTGGACCGAACAATCCTAATGAATTTTGTACAGTCATGAACTTCAAACTTTGTATGGTGCCGAATTTATGGCCCGACCCCCAAAAAACGTTTGCAGATTGCGCTAACCCATTGGAAATTTGAAAATTATTAGCCATTTACTTGACTTCGTACCGTGTAGAAAGTACCAACGAAAAGCCAGCAAAACTTAGGTTATAGAATTCAAGAAAACATGTTACCACGCAATTCACAATCTCTATATAACACCATCTTCTAATACTCTTTTCCTGGCAACATTTTATACACGTTTCTCTTTAAAAGAATGGCTTCGATCATTTTCTTGATTCTACCCATTACTTTGAGTTCCAGAACTTGAGGAGCCACTTCTCGTGGGGTTTCTTTTGAAGCTTCCTTCTGCTGCCACAAATAAACATGAGGAATGGATGGCTCGATTCCATCGTGTTTACTCCGACGAATCTGAAAAAATAAATAGGTTTGAGATCTTTAAGAAGAACTTAGAGTTCATCGAAAGCTTCAATATGAATACGAACATAACGTACAAGTTGAATCTTCATATTCATGGGGCTAGTGGTGCCTGAAGGTATGCCCAGAATATCTTCATATTCTGACAACACAATGTCGTTTAGATATGAAAATGTCAATGAAACCGGTGAAAGCGTGGACTGGAGAGAGGAGGGTGCTGTTACATCCATTAAGGACCAAGGCCAATGTGGTATAAATTAATCATCATAATTCTATTCTTTATTATTTTTTAACAGCATGAATTTCATTGAACTTGAATTCCAAACGGATAATAAACGACATATATATAAACCACTAGCTAGGCTACATGGCACGGTCCATAGATTTAGTATTTTGTTTTCTCTTTACATTTCAAAAAGTGTATTATGAAAATGACACAGGATGTTGCTGGGCTTTCTGGGCGGTGGCGGCCGTGGAAGGCATAACGAAGATTGCGAAAGGAGAGCTCGTATCGCTTTCAGAGCAGCAACTGGTTGATTGCAGCATCGACTACAACAGAGGATGTGGCGGAGGAATAATGTCGAAAGCTTTCGAATACATTATTCTCAACCAAGGAATCACCACAGATGTTAACTATCCCTACCAAGAATCACAACAAACATGTGCTTTAACCTCTTTTTATAAGAATATTAATTTTTTTTATTAAGGAATGAGAATGTTTGTAATCAATTATAAAAATAGACACAACCAACCATGAGATTAAAATCTTGCCAAAAAAGAAAAGATTTAGGACCTATAAAGCCAAAATTGCATCTGATCACCGAAGTCCTTCATTTTTCTTAAGGTCTATTTGAAGGAAGACGAAGAAGATCTTTTGTGGTTAAATTTCATGGATAACTAAAGAGATCTCTTTGATATGAGGAAGAATGAATAAGCTGAATAATCCTTCATAATCAAATCTGATTCCTCTTGCCTAAATCTTTTGTTCCATGTTCTTTGAGAACGATACGTTTTCCAAAAAGATATCTTTCCTTTTCTTTAGTAGCCACACAAACAGTTCTACCTCTCTGTTTTAAAACTTTGTTTTGACATAGTTTTTATTGTGTCTTCACTGTCCTACTTTCATCTGGGTTAGTCTCTTTGAAAACACCAAAACAAGGCAAGGTTCTTTTCTCAACCAGGCAAGGTTTTTTCCTCACATTTATAAAAATAATTAAGACAATCTGTCTATATCAAATAATTATTATTTAGATAATTTTAAGTAATAATCCAAAAAAATTTACTTTTTAATTTTCAGGCTTTTTAATATTCATAAAATTATCTAATTATTTGTTTTTGCTTTGTCAAATAATTTTATTTAAATTATAAGTTAAAATAAAAAATAGGATCCACTGTTTTAAAATTATTTGCATACATGTAATCCTTGTTCGGAATTTCGCTAGGCGTTACGCGTGCGGACGACCTGGGACTAGCGAGTTAACATAAAATTGGAAAAAAACCGGAGAATACTCGGAGAGTTTTTTTATATAATTAAATATTTTTAAATACATTTATATATAAATTAATATAAAATTTAATAAGACAAACAGAAGACAAAAAATATTAATTAATATTTTTTCCAATTTATATCTAAAAATAAAATATAAAAAAGATTTTAATCAAAAGGGAAGATTTTTTTGTTAATGAGTTATTTTTTTCTGACTTTTTAATTAATGAGCCAAATAATTAAAAAAATAAATAAATTATACGGCCGATTAATCGTCTAGGTGGTTGTATTTCGTTATTATACAGTAATAATACGATCACCGTATAACTTGACCGTATCACCCTTATTCGTTACGGTTTTTCATAATTCGGCCGATTAATCTAGACACATAAAAATACATCGAATTGAGGTTGAAGTTTGGAAGCCAATTACAATCCACGATTTACTCAAAAATACTAATAGATGCTGATTCCAAGCTTAGATAGACTATGGACCAAAATTTGGTCCAGAAATTTTTAGTTATAAATGAAAGAAAAAAAATCATCAAATTTTATTCGTGAGGATCCATTCACCTCAAACATTGCGACACACGCTCGTCTCGTAGTTAGAAACCTTTGATTGTATGTTTCTTGCTGGACAAGTACCACAAGTAGATGTATTGCTTTATCCATGTGTACACTAATGTTAATATGTAAATCTGAAACGATTTGACAGTAATATGATTCATCAATTATCAGGAGGATTCTATTAGTTATCTCTAAATTTGACATTGTAATCTTTTATTTTAACAAATTCATCATCACTTATAAACAATTAAATCTAACATAACAAAAAGTTTATGACAGATCTTTTATTGTGCTATTTTCTGCCAAAATATAACAATGAAGCTATAATAAGTATTAAAAACCTTACAGGCATGTCTACCCACAAAAACAAGATAAAGAAACGTAACTTATTAACAAAAAAATGATGTCATAATATTTTTCATATTTTTATATAAAAAAAAATTCGTTTAAGAAAATCTGACAAATACTATTGGATTGAACGATAAGAATAAGAAAATTAAGCTTCGACTCCGAAACGATGACTTTCACGGCGTCTTCTTCTTGGCCTTGGTCCTTAGAGGAGGAGGAGGAGCGAGGATCCGACTAGCATAAATCGCCATATCCGTCAAGATCTTCATATTCCAATTCGCATAAACCATCGGCGTCGGATGAAAGAAACTCGTCCTACACATGGAAATATTCACGAGCGCAAGAGCTTGATACGCTCTAATGAACCGGTAATCTCTGAGATACAAATATTTCAACGCGTTGTCAAGATGAGCATCCACCAATCTATACGCTTTCCTGCAAGCAGCGAACTCTGCTTTGCTTCGACCATCTTTGGCTTTGGGAAGAAGAGAACCTTCAATGTTGTCCAGTGTTTCTATGGCGTTGATCCATGCTTTTGCCGCGGTTAGTTTCGCGATTGTCTTGATGGAGGTACGTCGTCTGATTAGCTGAGATGTGATTGTTTGATTACAGAACTTGAAGTCGATTGTTTGTTTGCAGATTCTGTTGATCAGGTCTTGTGTTGATGGGTCAGGGACGACAGAGATCGAAGGCGTGAAGATAATGCAGATGAGAAGAGAGACGAGTAGGTGAATGAATGTCATTGTTTAATGATATGCTCAAGAGAATTTAGTTGGGTAATATCAATAATATATATACTCTTTATTTCTACACGTCTTTGTCTCCATAGAATGTATCGTGTCTGTTCCAAAACGTAGTTGTTGGCCTTCAAACTATTGTGATGTTACATCTATACATTGCGGTTTTTTATTTATATTTTTCCGATCGAAATCTCGGGTCAATAATGATCGCGTTTTATTGATTTACGTAAGAAAAGAAATGATCATGAAAATTTGTTTGGTGATTTTGGTTGAAGGCAATGATGTTATGCTTATAGACTACATTTCTCAATTCCTTTGGTTTGAAGTCTTTCCAAAGTAATTTTGTTGCTAGTTTTAAATAATCTCTTTAGAACTAACTTATCTACTAAGTGGGAGTGTTTGTGAAATTATACAAAAATATTTTGATGAATTTGTAGATGTAAACACTCAGTCGTATTAATTTGTTTAAAACTTAACAATGAGTTTGGTACGTGGAATCAATTGAAAATATGTTGCAGAATTTCGGAAACAAACAGCTTTGATTACCAAAATGTGAGTGTGGTGATCAACCATATTTGGTAGGTCAACCAATGATCATCAACTCTATTAAAATTTCCCAAGAAAATAAAGAAACGTGATTCCAAAAACAAAAACAAAAACGAAAGTGGAGAAAAGTGAAAACAATAAAGGACATCGTTTTCTAAAGTCCCAAAGACAAAAAAACGACAGCATTTTAGTCGAGCATAAACCCAAGAGGTCAAGGGTTTTAGTTGTTTGACCATTTTTTGGCTTTCTCTTTTCAGCCATGTTTGGGACGAGAGGTCTGTTCTGCATCAGTAGAATCTTGAATCATTCTCTGTTTCTGACACGTTATGGGAACTTCCGAGCCAGTTTCTCGACGAATTCGTTAGGGAAGCAGAAACGGGTTGGTACGCATAATGGAACTTTCCACTGCGACGAAACCTTAGCTTGCTTCATGATTCGTCTCTCTAGCAGATTCTCCGATGCCCAGATCGTCCGGACCAGAGACCATCAGGTTCTGTTTCTTCTATATACCATGTAATTGAGCCTATCCGTATGCAAAGTTTCTTTCTTTGTATTCAATTTGGGTTTTTTTTTTTTCGAAATGGTACGAAAATAGCAACAAGGGTTGATTTAGCTTCAAAATCGATTTTTATTTTATTTTTCTTGTCTAGTTACGATTTTGTAGCAGTAATTGATATGTGATGTGGTGGTTATAAGGTTTTGGAGAAGCTTGATGCGGCTCTTGATGTTGGAGGTGTGTATGATCCTGAGAGTGAACGTTATGACCATCACCAGAAAGGCTTCACCGAAGTGTTTGGACGTGGATTTAATACTAAACTCAGTAGTGCTGGGCTTGTATATAAGGTAAAATGAATATACTTTCTCTCTTGATTTGGTGGTCTAGTAGAGACATTTGTGCTGATGCTTCTGCCTTTTGTAGCATTATGGATTGGAGATAATTGCCAAGGAGCTTGGGCTTGATCAGAAATATCCTGACCTGCAGCGATTGTTTCTAGCTGTGTACAAAAATTTCATTGAGGTAATCTTTCTTGCTTCAGAGAGAGGTTTACTGTTTCGCTGCTAGATTCTTTGGTGTGTATTGAGTAGACTAACTCTGCAAAGAGCAAGCTAACATTTCTGGCTATGCCTTTGAAAGTTTAGTGATTGTTGGACACAGCTTGATGAATCTGTTGTCAGATTGGCAAATATCGCTAAGTAGTAAGTAGTATTCTATTTCCTGGCTGAACTTTTGTGTCATGTGTTTTTCAAATGTCACCAAGTCATGGCTTTATCTGACTTTCATTTTTCCAAATGAAGCATTCTAACAAAGGAAGTGATTTTAATTTTTGACGTTAGAGATAGTGGACCAATTCTTGAGCTTTCATATAGTGTGATGTTTCTTACATGGGTTTAAGGTAACTCCTTGTTGTATGCAATTACAGGCAGTAGATGCTATTGACAACGGCATCCATCAATATGACACTGACCAGCCTCCAAGATACGTAAACAACACAAGCTTGGCGCATAAGATTGGAAGGTTGAACTTAGACTGGATTGAACCAGATCAGTCTAGTAGCAAAGAAGATGAAGCCTTTCATCGGGCAATGGAGCTTTCTGGCTCTGAGTTCTTAGAGGTTTCTTTGCCATTCTATATCTCATCCAATTACATAAAATCATTTGTCTCTGATCCTTCTTGGAATGAAGATGAAACTAAGGAAAAATTGCTAGTACCAAATCAAATCTAGTGTCGGGAATTGCTTTGAATGAATCAACCTAATGCAATACTATAACGAATATTGTCTACTGATAAATATATGAAACTGATTTCATTATCCTTGTTTCATATGAACTGATTGGTGTCAGAATCTGTTTGATTGCCTGCCTCTTTGAGCATGGATTGAGAAGACAGCCATTCTAATCCTCTAACATGATCTTGTGCTCTCCATTTTGATAGTGTGTTCATTTTCACGCGAAATCATGGTTACCAGCTCGGTCAATTGTTATGGAGTGTCTTGCAGAATGTCATGATATAGATTCCAGTGGAGAAATCATGAAGCTCAGCAAACAATGCCCAGTAAGTTAAAAATTTGCTCTTTTAGAGTATACATATACCATCTGCAACATGGTCCGGATTTGGCTAGATGTGTTAGAATTAACAATGCTGGAATTAGTTTTGAAAGTTTAAGAATCTTGTCCAATTGACAGTGGAAACTCCATATATTCGAGCTCGAGGAAGAAATGAAGATTGATCCTCCCATAAAATATGTTCTTTACCAGGTACTACCGACTGGTTTATGCAACTATCTTACTATGTTGTAACCTTTATTTCTCTTAAGCCAATCAGTGTGTTGTATATGGATTGTGTGCAGGATGATAGAAGGGAAAGCTGGAGAATCCAGGCGGTATCGGTTTCACCAGACAGGTTTGAGAGCCGTAAAGCTTTGCCAGTTTCATGGAGGGGTCTAGAAAAGGAGAAGCTCTCAGAGGAAAGCTCAATTCCAGGATGTGTATTTGTGCACATGAGTGGCTTCATTGGTGCAAATCGGACCTATGAAGGTGCCTTGGCAATGGCACGAGCCTCTTTGATTGCTTAACCAAACCGAAGAAGGGTTCTCTGGTTTTTTTTTTTTGTCAACACATTAATAATTTAAAAACGTTTGCTAGCCAGGTTAGAAAAGAAATATCGATATATATCATTTATGATTGAAGTCTTCGTGCACTCTTCGCAAGGTTATCCGTCCTTATGTTCGTCGCTCGAGGAATATATGTAATTTGTATGCTATCAAATGTGCTTTTGCGTCTGCTGAATTCTTCTAGATGGATTCCAAAGGCTGGCTACTTTTCCATTGAAGACACCATCATCACCAAATTTTGACAGTCGGTTGCGAAAACTACTTATGTTCTCTGGAATGTGTATATACATTTCATTGCCCAAATCAGCGCTTATAGTTCAGTGTGTAGTGGCTATTGGCTGCATCGAATATTCCTGATACCAGTCAATAGCTCGTATACTCTATTTTTTGTGGATATCCATCATTGACCCGAGAATTTGTCTGATTCTTTCCAAGAGCCATCCAGTTGACACCTCCATATATGATGTAAGGGCTCCATGTTAGATCTTTGGTCTTGAAATTTTTTCTCTTTTAATTCGTAAGCTTCTTTTGATTCTTGAGTCTTTTCCCATGTTTTGCCTTCCGTTTCTGCCAAAATTATTATATCATGTGGATTTTTATCTAAATTCTTATAAACTTTGACATTCCTTCTTTTCCACAAAAACCAGATTATCCACGAAAAAAAACCATCTGAGTCATCTTTGGATAGGTTATAAAATAAGTAATGTAAGTTCGAATAAATCGATGATGTTGGAAAAGTGTTTGGGTGTGAGGTTATTTTAGATAATGCCCACGTTTAAATTGTTGGTGGACATTCAAAAAGAACATGATTAATAGTTTCTTTATCTGCTCTACAACTTTCACAAACACTATCACAATTAATACCTTTGGACTTTACATTTGTTGTTACCGGAACACAACCTGAAATAACCTACCAGATGAAATACTTTATTTTTTGTGGATATTTCAATTTCCACACATGAACCTGTAATATTATGATCGCGGGCTTATAGATACCTCTTTTTATACCTTTGTCTGATTTGAACCAGTTTCTATACATAGAATCTAAGCGATTTTTGTAGCTAAAATCTAAGTCATTACAACGGTATAAAGAATTTTTGTACTGAAAATGTTTAATTTCTAGTTTTTCATTCTGAGGTTAATTGAATTTATTGAGAAGTAAAAGTAGAAGGAAATCAAATGGGTTAAATTGTTAGACATAGCAGTATAAAAATACTTTAAATTGTTAGACATAGCAGTATCTATGTCTAGAAAGTTAAATATGAAAGATTAAAAGGTTTTATTTATTTCTGTATTTATATTGATTTACAAATCCGTATAAAATTTATAAATTAAAATAAAATAAATTGATCATTAAATAAAATATATGAATTTTAATATGTAATTATGATTGCGATGATTTTCATAGTTTATCTAATTATATCCAAGTTTATTATGAAATTAAACCTATTAATAAATATGTATAATTGAATAATACGTGATTCAAATTAGAATTTATAAATTATAGAATTAATAACACATGATTTTATTATGAATTTTGAAATTATAGAACCAATAATACTAAAAAAAATTCAGATTTTTAAATCTTTAAAATACATAAATCAATAACCTCCAATAAGATTTTATGTTTTTCAAGATTGAGATATCTTTTTTTTTACTTTTATCTTCACATTTTTAATCAAATCCATGTGACTGTAGTAGATTTCCTAAAATAATGTGATCTATTCTTTTAGTTACATTTTGAGATTTTTAATGAAATGATTATGTAACAAAAAAAAAAATACTCACCGACTGACGCTTACGTGTATATCATAACCGCGTTGTAGAGGATAACTTTTCATACTCGGTTCGGTACAATCGCACACACCTTCTCCACTCCGTCACATTTCCTTTCTTCTTCTTTCTCAGTAGCTCTCGAACTCTGAGAGAGAGAGAGAGATAAGCAAAAAGCAGCAATGGAGGTTTTCTACTACTTGGTGTTCGGAGTCATGGCTGCCGTAGTGGCTGCTTTGGAACTGAGCAAGACAAACAAGGATCGGATCAACACTTCTTCTTCCTTCAATTCCTTCAAGAACAATTACCTCGTCGTCTTCTCTATTATGATGGGTACGTTTTTCCCCACCATTGTTCCAATCAGATCTTTGATTCTTCGGTAACCTGCTGAAATTCGATTGCTGTTTCCTTTGTTATCGATCTGATCTAAGTAGTTTTCGTTACCCAAAGTTGGACGAGAGTAAAAATGTCTCAAGTTCTTTTTCTTTAGATATATTTAAGAGTCATCCATTTCTGTAACCAGATCGAATGCAGATGCAATTGATATTATACGTTTTCTTCTCTTCTTCATCCATTGATGGGAAGCTCATACTAAATCCATTGCCAATTATTGACTATTTTCGTTAATTAATCTGGCGGATTCGTTTTATGCGTGATTTATAGGTTTAATTCAAGATTTAGATGAGATTCACGGAGTATTTAGGGCGAGTGATTATCACCTGTTACATTATCTGTTTCCTTTATCTTTTAATTTTTGGTGGTTTTGATCAATACTGTTATAATATATAATGAAGCGATTATTGATTTGTTCTTGAATGGATTCATGTCAATTGGATTAATTCATGATGATAGACACTTACATATATATATATATATACATGATTTATGCTTTGCTACAGCTGGGGATTGGCTTCAGGGACCTTATGTGTATTACCTTTATAGTACGTATGGTTTTGGAAAAGGAGATATTGGTCAGCTTTTCATTGCTGGTTTCGGCTCCTCGATGTTGTTTGGAACCATTGTTGGATCTCTAGCTGACAAACAGTGAGATTCTCTTTCCTTTTAAAAGTTCAAGTTGAGAACTATGTTTAGGGAAAAATAATATATCTATGTGTGTGTTTTCGATTCAGGGGTCGAAAGAGGGCATGTGTTACATACTGCATAGTTTACATACTAAGCTGCATCACTAAGCACTCTCCACAGTACAGAGTTTTGATGGTCGGTCGTATCTTGGGTGGTATTGCTACATCTCTCTTGTTTTCAGCCTTCGAATCTTGGCTCATTGCAGAGCACAACAAGGTAAGCCATAGTTTTATTACTCTTTATTTTTTTACGTATGAATCATGTGCACATTAGTCAGTCTAGGTGTTTGAACTCCAGGCGGAAATTCTTTTAGATGCTTTTTAGTGATTTGATAGAAACATAGTCGTCCTTCAAGCCATGTCTACTTCTCGATTATTGTGATGAGTGGCACAGTTGACACAGTCAATTCTCCATGGCTGTAAATACCATAGTATCTCGAAACTATCATTTCTTAGACTTCAAATTATTCTAGGGCATATCAAAGCTCATTTCTTTACTCAAAGTCGGATGTTGAAGAAAGTAAAGACTCTTAGTTTTAGCCATGGCTGATGTGAAATTTTTGCTTTTCTGAACAAATATGTACAGAGGAACTTTGACCAACAGTGGCTTTCGCTGACATTCTCTAAGGCTGTTTTCCTTGGGAATGGTCTGGTGGCTATTCTCTCCGGGTTGTTTGGAAACCTACTTGTCGACACTTTTTCCTTTGGTCCTGTTGCTCCCTTTGACGCTGCTGCTTGCTTTCTTGCAATTGGAATGGCCATCATACTGACAACATGGTCTGAGAATTTCGGAGATCCATCAGACAGCAAAGATTTGCTGACTCAGTTCAAAGTCGCTGCTATAGCAATTGCTTCAGGCAGGTTCAAAGTTAAACGTTAAAACTGTTGATTTAGAGGCTTCTCAGTATACTCTTGTTTCCAGTCGTCAAATCCTGCATTAGATTTAAAAACTATTTTTCCTCATTATCTCTAACACAGCCTATGGTGAATTTTCAGATGAAAAGATTGCATTGCTGGGCGCTATTCAATCTCTATTTGAAGCCTCGATGTACACATTCGTTTTCCTCTGGACACCAGCTCTCAGCCCAAACGACGAAGAAATTCCACATGGCTTTGTCTTTGCAACCTTCATGTTGGCCTCCATGTTGGGAAGCTCTCTTGCAGCTCGTCTCATGGCTCGCTCATCTCTCAGAGTAGAAAACTACATGCAAATCGTATTTCTAGTCTCCGCTGCCTCTCTTCTGCTTCCAATTACAACAAGTGTATGTCTCAGTGTATCAAGCCACATTGTTACTCTTATGTTTATACAATCTCTTATATTCAAATTAATCCTATAATAACCTGCGGCACAGGTCTTGGTGACGCCATCAAAGGTGAAAGAAGAAGGGTTGTCGTTAACTTGCTCCATTCAGCTACTTGGTTTCTGTGTTTTCGAGGCTTGTGTAGGAATATTTTGGCCTTCGATAATGAAGATGAGATCACAGTATATCCCTGAAGAAGCAAGAAGCACCATAATGAATTTCTTCCGTGTTCCGCTCAACATCTTTGTCTGCATCGTCTTGTACAACGTAAGAATAAGTCCGGTCTTCATCCTCTTCTTCACACAATAAGAGAACGAAAAAAGCTAATCTTGAATTTTAATCTTGTGGTTCTGAAGGTTGACGCATTTCCGATCACAATCATGTTTGGTATGTGCTCAATCTTCCTCTTCGTAGCTTCCATATTACAACGGCGGCTTATGGTCATATCCGAAAAGCCAAGTGCGTTCATTTTCTCTTTCGGTCTTTATATGCTATAATCTAAATGACTCTTGAAGAAATTATAGCAAAATAGGAACCAAGCTGTGTTATTTTGTGGTAAATGGTAATGTCCTACTAAGAGCTCTTTATGTTTATTCGCAGAGGGAGAAGAGTGGAGTCCAATGAAGGAGCGAAACTCGGAAGTTGACCCTCTTAACCTCTGATCATTTTCCACTCCCAAAGCTCTCGTAATTCTTAATTCAATGTTTTGGTCATTTTTCACTCTTTTTTTTGGTTAAATGATTCGCTGAATCATTGAGATATAGAAAAAGAAACAGTCCAAATGAAAAAAAAAAAAAGAGGTAATGTATTTCTCTTAGCTTTTACATGTATGGTTAGTGATGCTGATTTTTTTTAATAGGGTATGTAACTCAATATTCTACGTTTACGCATTAGATCTTATAATTTTACAAAATACTTTAGTTTAAAGTTTGTGAATTTCTTTGTTCACTATATACATTCTAGCAATTGATCCACTCGTCGCACATGTTTGATGCTTTTTTCTTTTTCGTTACTTTGATGTTCTGTTCATTTCAGTAAAACTTTAAAAAGGTTGATCACTAAATTTGAAAAAGATTTGTCACAAATCGGTATTTGTGACAAAGGTTGATCACAAATCGGTATTTGTGACAAAGGTTGATCACAAATCGGTATTTGTCAAACTACCGGTTTGTCCAGTTACCGAAATAACCAAACCGGTACGACTCTCTCTTCCTCCAAACTTAAGTAAAATCAGTTAGCTTCATAACGAACTTCAAAAGACTCGAAAAGATTTATTCGCTCTCTGTAACAATTTCGCCGCCGATTTGATGACCACCTCAAGCCATCTCCTTCTTCTCTTCCTTATCTCCACCGTCTCCTTTCTCACTTCCGCCGCTTATCCTCCGTCACTGACGCCGCAAGATCACCTACTCGCCGACGCAATCATCGAAGCGATGATCGGAGCCGGTGATTTCCGCGACTGGGCCGCTGATTTTCTCTCCGCCACCATTTTCATCCCCAGAGACTTCGACGTCTCCTCTTCCACCAACGGCGGTGCTAATCCAGGTCGTCTCTCCGTCGCTTATCACATCGTTCCTCAACGTCTCTCGTTCACCGATCTCGGTTTCTTGAAACCTCTCTCTCGCCTTCCAACTCTTCACCCTGGAAACTCAATCGTCGTCACGAACAATTCTGTTTCCGATTTTACCCTCGACGGCGTTCTCGTCTCTGAACCAGATCTTTTCCTCTCTTCTTCCATTGCCATTCACGGTGTAGCTTCGCCGCTTGATTTCTCCCGTTACGGTGATTTTGGAAACGGAGATAATTGGCTTCGTCATCTTCGTCATGAATCCAACAACAATCAAACCTCAGCTTCTGTGTCTATCGCACATTTCTCAACATGCTCGTTCTTGTTTCTATTGGCTCTGTTATTCTTCTAACTCCACTACACTCCGGCGAATTAACCTTCAAAGGCGTCAAGATTCCACTAATGGCGGGAAAGTATATATCTCTTTTTGTCCTCGAAGTTTTCTTGTGAATTTTTGTACATAAACTCTCTATAGTTCATTTTGTATTTTCAGAATCTATACATAATCTGATACGGGATGGATCAAACTCGGGAGCTTTCTTGTTGAGTTGTATAATCTTGCCATTATTTTATTCACATATAGAAGTAGTTTGGTTTACAACTTTACATAATATATTTTCTTAACGACAACAAAAGGTCTATAACAAAGAAAGTTGACTATGGACTATATAGTATATAGAAAACGAGAAGAAAAATAAATGGGTATAGTGAAGAGTTGGTCTAAGGAAGAAACGTACCCTTATTTATTTGCATGGCTATTTCCTGCGTTTTGAAAACGAGACAGATAAAAACGTCGGTTCTTTAAAATTTAATATTCATCTTCTTCCCATTATCTCTTTCTACTTCGTTTTTCCTCTATATTCCTCCTCTTCTTCTCCTTCATACTTGTTTTTATGCACATGAATGTTACTTCATTTTTTTAGGTTGAAGACACTGTGTATAGAATGATGGATTATCCAGGAACAAGGCCAAACCCAAGACACGACCCGACAATTGCTCCGCCTTCACCTTACGACGAAGAAGGCATGATGGAAAATTAGGCTAAATGAGGAAATAACTGAACTTTCATATTTGTCTTCACTTTACTTTCAAATTCAGAAAAAAAAAAATCATAGAAATCGCATTCATAAATGAATTTTTCGCGGCAACAACATATAAATAGATATATTTTTATCTATAATCATATTATATTAATTAAATAAATAAAGAGTAATAACGAAATTACAATACAGTGAATCGCTTCCACAAATAAAATCGATATTGTCCTTCAGTATTCGTCCAAGAAAGTGTAGAGAGTGTCGTCTTTCTTGGTCTTGCGTCGACTAAGCAAAGCCTTAAGCAGTCGTTTGCTCTTACTCGGTTGTTGCTGCTCTGTTTCTTTCTCGAACGCGACCCGAACCGAAGCCGATCTTCTTGGTTCTGATGGGTACTGAAAAAACGCAAAACAAGAATCAAGAAGAGATAAACTGATGAAAACAAACACTTTTTTTTGCTAGAATAAAGTTTTAGTCTATGTTTTCATACCCGTATAGGAGTTATAGATCTGCTCTTGCTTGGCGTCGTTGGCCGGCTGATTGATGCTGACTTCCGGGTAGCGACTGATCCTGATCTTAGTAGCGGAAACCGATGCGTTGACACCGATCTCTCATCTGATTAAATCACACATCAAACATGTAAAAAAAGGATCCTTTTGTTTTATAGATTGTTATTCAAATAAAGCTATTGTGGTTTCTACCTTGTTCTTTTTTCGGAATGGTGGACGTAAACGAAAACGTTTTTGATCGTTGAGGTGGTAGCCGTGGAGATGGAGTTTGGGATGTTGATTTTCTGCAACGACATTTAGATTTGAACACGGTTAAAAGTCATCTGGTTTTATTACTCTTTTCTGTTTAAGATGTCGGTATTGTGTGGTTTCTCGGGCAAGCGTTTATAGTTTTTACCTAACGGGTGGTGGAGGCGTTTCCTGGATGGTAGCACGAACAGCTTCAAGAGTGCGAGAGAGACACCAAACCAAAAGAAAAGAATTCAGGTTAGGAAGAAATCTTGAATCTTGGATTGTGTACTGACAGAAACATAGAGAAAGTATCAAATTACCATATCGGAATTGGTTCCAATCATCTGCATCCTCTAAACTGCTTCCAAAGTACTTAAGCTTTTCAAGATTGGTGGCAGTCATAATTTCACCCGCTGGTAACATGTATCGTTTATGAAACTTTGGAGTGTCAATCACAAGTGATTGCTGTGAACGCCCCTCATGATCCATATACTCTTGGCACATCCTTAGCCTCTATAACCAACATCCCATTGTATTTTTTTCCCCGGACATAAAGACGAAAAAGAGATAATTGATCTGCGAAAGAATCTAAAGTAGGAACCTTCAAGCATATAAAACAAGTTTGGTGAGGAACTTTTACCAACCTGTTCGATGCAAGATACTCGTAGTTCAGTCTCTGCTACTTCATCGACCTTTTCATCGATGAAGTCGTTGACTTTATACGTAATAGAGCCTAAATGATCAACTGTATTCACCAGAGCCTTCACTGCATAATCTTTCAATGTCTCCACAACTCTGCATTTAACACGATAAAACAACTATTGACAAAAACCGAGAGCAAAAAAACAACTTTAATCACACAGTTGAATCTGAAACGCTGCTGAATACAAACTCACATCTGTCTTTTATCATCGGTTGTGTAAGATAGCTCGAAATACTCAGCTGCTGAATACAACTGCGTCCTCAAATTCCTCAAGTCCTGAGAATAATAAAAGAATAGCAGAGGCTTAGAGCATTTTCATTCACTGATCTATCGGTTTCACGCATAGAAAGAATGTTACAAAACATCTGTGCTCGTTAGCATTCTCTTTCTAATTCATGGAGACTCACTTAAACTAATTATCATAAACAAATAACAAAAAAGCTAAAATTTTGCAAATGCAGAATTTACCGTAAGACCATCAGAGAAGAGCATGCTTTGCTCCATAGATACCTCATCGTAATTTGATGCTTCTCGAGACTCGGGCATTGTAGCCGCTGCACTCTTTTCCTTCTCCTCAAAGAGAGGGACAGCAGAATCTCAAACCCCGGTTTTTCTAGTCACTGGAAAAAAAAGAAATCACCAAATAAGAATGAAGATAGATAAACACTCATTCTTTATAGCTGTTTCTTTCTACATTTTCCAAGAACACCTCTAATACATTCCCTGAATTAACATGTGAACAAAAACAAGGAGAATCTTATCCAAAATGCTATACTAAGAACGAAGTAAGTGGATAAAAGCAATCTATTCGTATACGAAATGTTTGAGAGAGGAATCTTCCAAGTGTAAGATAGCAGCGATCAATAAGGATAGTGATGCTTAATCTCAGATTGATAGATCTTTATCTAAGAACGAATACATTATGTTGCCATCAAGGAAACAATGCTAAAGTATAAGAATATTCAATAACAAAACTTATACTTTGATCCATTTAACTAATCTGATAAAAAGGAGAAACAGACAAGAAGTAGAATCCATAGCTTTCTAAAAGCAACAAACAGTTCGATCTGAAGCAAATAGATCTTCTTTGAATCTTTTATTAGTAATCTTTCAACTCTACAAAAATTCCCAAGAAGGAAACTACGGAATTAAAACACACAAATAATAAAAAAGAGAACCTTTCGGAGGCAATTATTTATGGGCAAGAAAGGGAGCAAAAACACAGGTCAAGCTATGATTTTTTCTTTTGTATAACATCAAACAGTTTGCTACTTATTTACACTAAAACCCTCAAGAACATTACAAAAGCTTCAACTTGTTGTACCATGAGAGCAAGACTAGCATAACCCAATTCAAATTCACAGGCTAAATCCTAGGCAATCGATAACTTTATTGAAAATGAAGAACCCAGTCGACAAAAAGTTTCGACCTTTCGACTAATTGGAAACGAAATTTTAGAGGATGAGAGTGCAATCAAACCTGTACAATTCGTCTGGAAAGAGAACACGCGGAACGAAGTGAGGCAATGTCTAGTGACTGGTTGGAGGTTTTTTTCTTAACTTAGTATCATTTTTCTTTAACTTAAGACCATCTCCATCAGTGTCATTTCTTAAATAAAATAAATAAAAAATAAATAAAAAAATAAAAAATTAATAAGATTTGGTATGAAAGTTTCAATGGAAAGAGACTTGATATCTTATCATTTTTTTTTTCTCATTTTCATTTGATTTTTTCTCTTTCCTTTCTCCTCTTTTTACTCTTTCAATAAAATAATAATATAATTAATAATATAATATTATTTATGATACTCAAATAAATTTCATCGAGATAAAGTGTTAGAGCATGTGCATTGGTGAAACTATGTGAGTATCATATAATTAAAAATAAATAAAAAATAAAAGTTAAAAAACTTTTCTTTAAAAAAGTATCAATAGAAAGAGACTTTAGAAACTCTTTTAAGAGACTCTATCATAAGTGTCATAATATTATTGGTTCAATATTTAACTAATAATAAAATTAATAAAAATAAATAAAAATTATTAAAATATTATTATTTTTAGAAACTTTAAAAGTATCACTATTGCTGATGCTCTTAGTCTCTTTGTAAGTAACAAGCTTATGATCATATCGTGCGTGCTTCAAAAGCTAAGAATTTGGGAATATACAATTTTTAACAAAAATAAATTTATAGGAAAAAAAAATATTAGAGTAAAAATGAAAAGGAAAACCAAAATGAAGAACATACAATGATTTAAGGGAAGCACGTTTAGGACAGCTTTGGAATTCTTTATTATATTTTTTTTTAATAAAAACAATACATTTCCATGAATGTTTCCTGTGTGTCATTCTTCTTTTACTGAGAGCTTTTTGGAGTGGTTGCTATCATGAGAGCGATCATCATTTTGTGCAAATTTATATCATCAATTACTTGGGTCACCAACAATTTTATGTGACATATATTTCTTTCAACTGGGTCATTTTTAGTTTTGTCCTTTAATACAAAAACTGTAGTCAAGAGTCACATATATAATACTGGTACATGAAATCAATAAGTCTACTTAATAATTTAATGGTTCAAATTCTTCCCAACTATTCTGTTTATCGACAATATGCAATTACTGCCAGCGCCTGTGTGAAGACAATACAGAATACATGAAAAGGTATATATTTTTCCATGGGGCATCATCTACCAAAATAGTCAGGAGTTTAGTGGTGTGAGCACTCCATGAGTTATCTAAATTTCACTTTGTTCTTCTGTTCTTTTTTTCAAAAGTAAAATAGTGCATTCTGTTCATTGTTTAGAATCATCACAAGTAATCATGTAATATATGACATAAGTTATTTTCTTTAATGAAATTATCTTTTAACTCTTGTTTCAGCTTGGAATGATTACATGTTTCCACTGGTTGATTTTATTATCTGCAAGTATAACCGACAAATAAGTCGATCAAGTTTAGCAAAAACTAACTCTTTAGCCTCGTTCCAAATTGTTTATATTCGTTGAGCTTTACTTTGTTGGTGTATATATACTAACCAGACCATGTCATGAAGACATGCTCAGTTCTTAATTTGACCGTGACATCAGAAAAGAAAAAAAACATCGAGAGGACTTCATTTATGTCATATACAATTATGTAACAAAGAAAATATATTGAAACAAGATAATTAGCCAACCACACACACGTGTAAGTTTTTATTTCAAGAAACCAAAAAAAAAAAAAGAAGATTCAGATACTTCTTCTAATGATCATGCCTCCAGCCTCTCTTCCCAAACCCAGTAGGACTTTGACTAGGACTAACCGGTTTACGTCGGATGTCCGTTTTCGGGTTAGGACTCCTAGGACCGGGATAACTGGTTGTTATTGCTCCACCAGAACTTGACGAATCACAACCCGATCCATTAATCGACCCGTTTTTGGTCGAGGAGTTCCAATACGGCATAAAAGAAGAACCTTGAAGCTTGACGGTCGTGCCTTGGTCTCGTGCCTTGGCCTTTGCAGATGCTGTTGGAGCCATATAGCTCGGTATATGGGTTGGGCTTTTACGTTGCTTATGGGCTTGTCTATATGATCCGAAGTCTATATACTCTCGATCAATCAGACCAATTATCCTGTCCTTGAGACTAGTCGGAGTAGTCACGTCCACTTCCACCGTCTTCTCCGATACATCATCGGGTGTGGTGGTACCAGCCGTGGTTGCTGCGGCTGTGGGAAAAGGCGGATACGGCGGCGGATTGTACTGTCCAGGACCGGGACTTGAATCGGGGCCGGTTTGACGGCTTGTGTATGGCTGCGAAGACATCCAATGGTCAAGCCAGTTCCAAGCCCATTGAGTTCTATCAGGCCCATTGACAGAAAATCCAATTGCCTCGTTGTCATTTGTATGTTGCATTTGCCGCTTCAATATGAAAACCGTAATCATGTAGATAAATACAATAGATTTTTGATTTGACGTATAACAATAACTTCCAAACTTGTTATTTTATTAAAACCGAAAAAGAGAGATGGCCAACCTGGTAGGTGTATGCATAAGCAAGAGCCCTCTCTCTTTTCATCATTCCTTCACTCTTCTCATTTTCCTGTATACTCAAAAATACAATTAATTAATAATTTATATACCAATATTTAATTTCCTTTTTTGGAACATAGTAACTAAGATTTTTCCACATTACCTTTCCTGGAGTTTGGTACATGCTGGTTCGGTTCACTTCGTGCAATTTTTTTGGTTTCCCTCGTTCGGTTTGTAGATTCGTAGACCCTACAAAACCATACAATTACAATATTATGTTCGCCATCATAAATACATATAAATATATAATTTGTACCAAAATAATTACAACTATGATTTAATCCGTGTTTGTCGTAAGGTAACTTTTTTTTTAAAAAAAAAAAAAATTCTAATATATATAATTTAGTTTTAGTTTTTTGTTGTTTCGATTTTTTTTTAATAATGTTTGGGGTTTTAATCAATAATTCAAAATAGAAAACTCAAATGAATTTTGTCAAGCTCATACCTATATTATAGTTCCGGTTTGTTTTAGTTATTAGTTCAATTTAAATAAATATTTTCTGTCATTTTTAACGAATATTATATTTGTTACCAAATGCTTTTGATATATTAAATAGTAAAAATTTCCAAATATTTATATAAATATATAGATGATATGTACCTTTGTTCAGTCTTTCCATCCCGGATCGCCTCTCTTCTTCTTCAAACTGTTTCTTAAACCGGTCATGAGCCACTTGGAGCCTTCTCGCTCTCACTCGACCTTGGACACGAACCAGAGCTTGCATACATTTCATGGTCATTTGTGCCTGTTTCCGTACGTGGTTACCACGTACCAATGCTTGTAGCCTAACTAGTCCTTTTAAAGCACGAAGTGCTCGTCTCGCCTGCAAAAGAAAGAAGAAAAAAAAACGGTCATAACCTTGGATAAACCGGTTTATTTCTTAAGATTGCTGGTTTAGCATCAGTTTACAGCTAGAACTTGCAATAAATAAATTAGTGAGCTACGTAAGTCAATGAATGTGCATACAAATTTCAGTTAATACCGGTTTAATCATAGTAGCGAAACGAAATTAGTTATACTACCGGATTCAAAGCAAAATGTAACTTGTTGCTAAATAAATTCATACTAGCTGAATATAATTTATTTGTAGCAAAAACAAAATTTAGGGATTGAAAATTACCAGGTAGCCCCTGTAGTGCGATTGGATGAACACTGCGGCGGTATCTTCCTCGGTCTGGCGATTGTAGCCGGCAAGACGAACAGCTTTAGCTGCTGCTTGTGCGGCTGCAACGGCGGCTTCAGCAGCAGCTGCCGTGGCTATAGCCACAGCCATGGCGTGTTTTCTCTCCCCAACGGTGATTGCAGGAGTAGAAGCTGTGCTCTCGACGTCATGGGAGATCTCCGGCGAACTTTCCGCAGGAAAATTTTCAAAAGACACGACTTCTTGCGTATCGTGTTGCTGCTGCCACCTGTCGGCGTTGTTGTTGCTAATGTTGTTCTCTCTCTGTGTATGTTTAAATCAAATGTGACATAATAGTAATAATCATTTGGAAATATTTCCATCTTTACAAGTTTTGTTGGCTTATGATTACTTCCTTTTAGTTTGATATTTTACGTCCAAAGTATTCAACTTTTTTTACTATAATAACTACAACGAGTACTTTCTATGTTATATTATAAATTTATAGTCACTATAATAATTTGATAAAACGAATTTAAACAGAATTGATAAACGTATAATCATGTATTCATGTTAGTCCAAAACTATAATCCAGTTCTGACTTATTAAACATAGTATCAGGGGGGGGGGCAATATTAGCATTGACTCTTGACTTTTCATAAGAACACAATTAATTTCGAGAAGCAATAAGGGGTTAGACCGTTAGAGTTGAGATCTTAAATAAATAGAAAAGGATAAAGATAGTGGGGCTAGACTTTGGATAGCGATATATATAGTAATGTGAAGATATGCATGTCTATAGATATCAAGTTGACATAAATATACATATTATCTATAGGTGGCGAAATAAATGGGGTGGAGTGATGGCGAGGGAACAAAGCAATGCACATGAAATTTGGGAGAAGGGAAAAAAAGTTGTTTTAGGTGTCATGAAAATCATATTTCAATGCTCTTCTTATAAGGAGCCTCCTTAGTCCATCTCTTTCTCACAAGGGGACCAATCTTTTTCGTCTTTTAATTCATTAATTCGGTCTTTACATTTAATTTTTGTAACTCAACTTTTCATACATTTATAAGATGAACGATCCTATTACTTTTGTCCTTTAAAACTATAATATATCTTACACGGTCGTTAGATAGTGCAAACAAAAGAAACAAAATGCTTCATATTACAAGAAACAAAATGCTTCATTTGTTTTTGTATAATTCAAGAAGAAAAAGACATTAAAACCGGAATTGCTTATAATTTAAGAAATAATTATGCGGTCATATAGTATAGCTTGTTCTTCAGGTTATGTTTTGTTAGAATTGATTAAATTAATTAAAACGTTACACAATTGTACTTTGATTACTGTGGTTCATTCTTTCTTTCTTTTTGGGTAAAATGGCTTTAATTAGTTTTTGTTTTTAGATCCCAATATTTCTAAATACCCCACCTAAAGTCCTAATTTCCTCTAATAATTTTGTAGTACATAGAGTAATGATGCTGTAATATAATGATAAATGTATGAATGTGATAATTGAATGTATGTTTGGGTTACCTTTGAGTCTTTGGGAGAGGATTTAAAGACCTTCTTCTTCACCGTCGAGAACCACCCACCACTCCCTTTCTTCCCCATTGCCCGAAAATTCTTTGATCATAAGCTCTCTATATATTTTAAAATGCTTATAAATAAACTTTCCAAAAGTAGCTTTAAATCTGCAATAGCAAAAAGCAATTCCAGAAGTAGCCAAGACCAAAATGTATAACATTGTAATATACACGCTTTTGCGTTTAAATATAACATTGTCATATACATCATTAACATGCATAAAAGTCGACATATATATATGAGAATTCTGAAACTTACATGTTTGTGCAATGTGATCAAGCGCTATTTGAAGTTTAGAGAGAGAAAGAGTGTGGAGAGAATGAGAAAGATAAAGAGGTGAGAGAGATAGAGAGACAAGTCACATAGAGTTAAGTTGAGAAGAAGGAGGTGTCTCATTTCACCACCGATAATAAAAACCATTAACGGAGTCACGTGGGGTTCGGTTAAACGCCGTTAAGTGTTCTTACGAAGTTCACGAGGTTCCTACTTTTGTCTTTTCTTTTTCGTTTCTATTTTAACGCCAATCACCTTCGTTTCTTTTACATAAAGTCTTGTGCATTTGTGATGATCAGGAAAATTGAAAGACGACAATTGAGCTCATCATTATTAGAAAATATATTTGACTTGTCTCAAATTTGTGGACTTGTGGACCTAAAAACCATATTTGATCAAAGAAGTTCCAAAACTAAAGCTTAGACTAATCCTCGGGAATGATATATAAAATAACTCATGTCACCAATTGTAATCAAATAAAGCGAGGATTACTTAGGCCTAGGATTAGTCTATATTTTACTAATCCTAGGGATTAGTAAAGTTTAACATTGCAATGTACCATATAAAAAATATAAAATGACCTCGTTAGTATTTTTATTTTTCTAAAATTAAATTAGAATTAGAATGAATAAAAACAAATATGACAATGTGCACTTGTTTTAATAACGGCGACCTAACTTCCTTTTGCGGGCCCAAGACCTACACCACCTCCAAGTTGGGTCACCTTTCGATTTCAATACTCACGAGTAGCCAAAACAATTTTATTCATCAAATATGCATCAAATATTGTTAAAGATTACTTTTTTTATACGAAATTTAGTAAATTATATTTTAAAAGTAACAAGAAACAAGAGTTTACAATTGTTAGAACAATTCTTACAATTGAGAAAACATATAACTATGCAGACGTATGAGAAGATGAAAGTAGAATTCTATAATAGATTTTGATAGTTAATTGGGTGAAATGTGGTTGAGCCGACGCTCAGACCACGATGATCACAAGTGAAGAAAATGATCTTGAGATGAGTTTTCAGAGGTTAGTTCAGTATAGCTATATCACGAAAGTTGTACAGATATAAGATATGTAATAAATATGACAGAAGCTTAATTAAATATATGACAATCCTCAGTGATGATATATATTAATATATGTCATAAATTTTTCGTGACTGCAGTCCACATCTTTATTCATGCACATTTTGGATCGTTGAAATCATTTTGACTTTTGTAACTGTGTTGATAAAAAGAATATGAATCATTGAATCCCATGGACATGAAAAAGATAAGAGAATGTTTTTTATTGATATTTGAAGAGAATTGGATTTCAAGTTTGAATGTCGTGTTTGATAAGTCTATCTTTGATTGGCTAGATTTATTTATATAAGCGTCTACTCATAATTTGATCATTGTGAACATGGATAAAAAATATTCAACTCTTCCCTAAGTTTCCAATCTTAGTTTCACCAAATGTAAAGAATTCTACCGATCAATATATCTTTTCAGAAAGAGGTTTCACTTTAACAACAAGTTCGGACTTTGGGAGAGATTCAAACTAAGGACAGTTAAAACATTGTTCTCTACACTAACGTAGATGTAATTGACATTCTCTGATTCTATCATCTCCGGATCTTATTAGGCCTTTCATTTTGCAAAGGCTTTAAAAGCCTTTATGACTTTCCTGGACCGAATGCTAGCTCTTTTTCTGATTAAAAAAAGTACACCAGAAAATAACCGAATAATAAAAGGAAAAAAATACTTGCTGACGTGTTCCGTCCCAAAAGAAAAGATTTGGCTTTCCAGAAGAAGACTCTGCAAAATTAAACCTTCAGTGAGACCAAAGAAGAAGCCGAAAGCTCAGAGATCGATAAAAGAAGATTCTCCGGTTAGTAACATTGAAGCTGATGATAAATGTATCCGACCGTTCAACAATTTTCGGTTTGGTTACTGAGAAAATCGCAAACGAAAATCAGATTAGTCGGAAAACATAAAAAAAAAGACGTATACTTTAATCTCTTTTTTTCACGCAATCAATCTCTCTAGAAACCTGGAGATAAAGACTCGTTTTTCTTCTTTATTCATTTCTATCTTTCTGGTTAAGTTCTCGAATTTTGTTCCGTCAGATTTTGATTTTTTTTTTTTTTTCATTTGCATGCGACTACATTGGCTGAGTTTTGTTCTTCGCTTACAAATCTGGTTGACTGCAGTTACTTTCTTGTTCATTTCTATAGTTTTTTATTCAGTAATTGGATGAAAGATTTTAAAGGTTTCAAATTTTAAGAATTTGAGGATTAGGGTTTATGAAAGAGTGAATTTTTTTAAAAAAACTTGTAGATTTCGTTTCAAACCACACCGTTGGGTGCTCAAGATCTATCAACGATGATGCATTTGGATTCAAAAGAAGCAACTTCAAGAGATGAGACCCAGAATGGAGGAGGGATGTCTCAGGCAGAGTTTGCTTTGTTCAATTCCGAGAGGCTTCAGTCTGATCTTGAAGTCATGGGTAACAAAATCAAACAGCATGAGGATAACTTGAAATTTCTCAAGGCTCAGAAAAACAAATTGGATGAAGCAATCCTCGACTTGCAAGGTTTGATGATTTGACTCCTCCTTATAGATACCACATTTGAGACTTACGGAAGTTTGAAAACGAGAGGTCACAATGTGTCTTTGTTTCGTTTTCCTTTTGCAGTTCATATGAGCAAGATTCATCCGTCAGGCACTCATAGAAACGAGAGCTATGATTCCAGTCTTCATGGTGAAGATATTAATGAACAGATCCTTCGCCAGGTAAACTCAGCAGCTGGAGTTTTAAGTCATGTTCAATCTCTTCATTACCCGCAGGCTTCTCAGTTGGATATGACAAACGGTGTAGTTGGAATTGTAGCGAAACTCGGGAAAGTCAATGATGAAAACCTGAGCCAGTTAGTTCTAACTTTCGTTCTGTCATTTCTTTTGGTTACCTTATTCACATGTCACAGTTTCTGTTAAAACCTTTCTTGGGATGGTGTTTGTAATCCGAAACTGACTAGTTTCTCCTCCTTTGGTATTTCGACAATGCAGGGTTTTGTCGGATTATTTAGGGGCTCGCTCGATGTTGGCACTTGTATACAAGGATTACAAAAGTGTGAAGCGTTTGGAGAGTTATGACAACCAAGGCAACGTTGATAGAAATGCTGCCATCCACGGGCTTGCCTCTTCGATTGGCAGAACCATTGAAGGCCATTTCGATGCCATCTGTCTTGAATATCTGAGGTATTTGTTCTTGTTTTAAATCTTTTTATGTATTACCAATTGTGTTTAGATACTTCCATATGAAATCGTGTTCTAGTGACTTTGTTTGGTGACTTTTAGACCGTATGTTGGTAAGCACATAGCTGGTGATCCACAAAGAAGGCTTGATCTTCCGAAACCCAAGCTGCCTAACGGCGAATATCCTCCAGGTTTTCTCGGATATGCTGTGAACATGATACAAATCGATCCAGCTTACTTGCTCTGTATCACAACATATGGATACGGTCTTCGTGAGACCTTGTTCTACAGTCTCTTCGCCCACCTTCAAGTCTATAAAACAAGGTTTGATATGGTTAGTGCCCTACCATGCATAAGTGATGGTGCAGTATCTTTGGATGGAGGAATCATCAGAGCAGCCGGGATTTTCACACTTGGAAACCGGTAAGATTCTGACAACTTGATTAGCTAAATACTTATTTCTCTCTTTGGGTTTTCCACTGTTCTGTAACATATGCAAGTTTCAGTGATGCGGCTAACGTGAGATTTGCAAAGCCAACTGCTTCACGGACGATGGACAATTATAGTGAGGCGGAGAGGAAAATGAAAGAGCTGAGATGGAAGAAGGAGAAAACGCTGGAGGACATAAAGCGTGCGCAAGTACTCCGTGAACATGCTGTGTTCAACTTTGGCAAGAAGAAAGAAGACTTTGTTCGCTGCTTGGCTCAGAGCTAATCCGCTAGTGAGGTAGTGAATCTACTTGATGTCTCTTCTGCCTTATCAATTATCATAGTGTAGATGAATAAATTAAATTCCATACTTTGATATGATCATTGCAGCATATCATGGAATCGTCTATGATTAGATCTTTGTTTCGGTTTCAATTTAAAGCGTTGGTTTCTGTGGCTAACATTTCTGTGTATTTATGTGTTGTGGTGCTCCAGCAAATGATATCTCCCAGATGAATATAGAGCAAGCAAAGAAGCATGGTGCTCTGAGTAGCATTGGCCTGTGCTTCTGAAGAAAATCCTATTTTGACTTTAAGAACGTGTTTTCCAGTCTTAGTTTTTGATAAATTGCTTCCATGGAAAACATCCAGCGGCTTAGTAGACTGGTTTGGTTTAGATCGGTTACTTCGGTTCTGTATGTCTAGTCATAATTTTGTTTCGATTTGACTTGACCATATGTTCATATATGATGAATATTTTTTGCTAAGGCTTTCGAGTCTTATGTTTCCTATATCTGGTTTATTCTATTGTGTCGTGTACCGTAGTTTTGGAACTCAATATTCCTAAACATTGTCACAAATGGTTTGCTTATACATGCACTAGATTGTTACAAAGAAAACTAGTGTCACAGACCATCAAGTGGATCAATTTTGCTACAGACAATGTAAATAAATTTGAAACCAGAAGCAAAGCTTGAAACATGCTTTTGCCAAAACCTGACATAATACCAAAAGGTGGGTCATAAAGCTTATTGTCCCAACCAAATTTTAATATTTACATAAAAATAAAAAGTTAAATAATAGGAATATAAAATATAATAATATATTCAAGCAAAGGACAATCAGCCGGACGGCGGAGGCTGACCGTTAGATTCACCGCCTTCTTCTCCTCGAGCCACTACACCGGCTGCTTTTCCTTGAGCCACCACATCTGCCACATCGACTTCTTCAGCAGCACCGTTATTATCCCAAAGCATCTTCACCTTTTCATTCTTTTCCTCCTCTTGTTTTGGATTCATTATCGTAGCTAGAGTAAAATTTGTAGCCCTTTTCTTCGCTTCTGCTGCTTCTAACTCTTTCGCCGCTGCCTCCGCTTTCAATCTCTCTTTCTCATCCATAAGTTTCTGCAGATCATCCTCTCTTCCTACTTTCCTCAGCTCTTCTTTCACAATCTCTTGCAGTTCTTCACTCACTCTGACCGTTTCGTCGTCCAGCATCCCATCCACAATCTTAAGCATCTCGTCGAGCCTTCCAGCTTCACTTAACGCCCTCATGATGAATTTGTAAGCCTCGTCGTCCATCTTGAGCTTGCTCACCATCATATCAAAGAAGGATTTCGCATCATCGAGCTTCCCTGCTTTCACCAACTGATCTTGCAACCGGTTATACACCGCCAAGTTTGGTCTTAGACCGGACTCCACCATCGTTTTGTAGTACGCAGCTCCTTCGTCTATCTTACCTTCCTTGAAACAAGTATCCATCAACAAACCATATGTGTACTCATCAGGCTTCACCTTTTTCTCATCCATTTCACCGTAAAGCTTCTCAGCCTCAGCCAACAATCCGTTCTCACATAGCTGATTCATCAGATTGTTGAACGATAAAGTATCAGGACTACACCTAAACTCACCCATTTGCCTGAAAACCTCCACAGCTTCCTCAAACTTACCTTCTGCACAATACCCATTAGCCATTACATTAAAACTCCCCAAATTCAAAGCCAAACGCCTCGGTGGACTATGTTCCTTTTTCATCGCATCAAACAACTTCAAAGCCTCATCAAACTTCCGATTCTCACTCAAAGCATCAAGCACGTAATTGTAAGCCATAGCGCTCATCCTCACCTTCGAATTCTCTCCAACAGCTTCCTCATAACACTCCATAGCTTCTTTCTCCATCCCTGTCATGAAATATCCTTTCATCAACTGCCCATAAACCACACCATCCTCAACAAACCCACAAAGTTTCTCCTTCAACTCATCATAAAGCTTGAAAACACCATCAGCATCAGAACTCTTCAGACACCCTATCATTAAATGGCTATAAACAACAGGGTCTGGAACAAAACCTCTAACACCCATATCTTCCTTAATCTCCATCGCCTTGTCAAGTTTGTCATTATCAACTAAACCTTTAACAAGAATCCTAAATGTAGCAATGGAAGGATTCAATGGCGCACCATCTATAAACAACTTGTAATGTTCCAAAGCAATTTCGGGTTTTCTAACATCAAGATAAGCTTGGAAAATCAAGTTGTATGTGATGATGTTAGCTGCGATACCAGCTTGATTGATGAAACCATGCAACTGAAGAAGCGCCCCGTACTTCGATTGACGGAGCTGCGCTGTTAAAACGGCGTTGACGGTGAAAATCGTCGGCCGGCAATTCGAGTAAACGGAGTGACGCGTGTACAGAGCGGCTTCTTCAAGGTCGTTCTCTCGAATAAGTTTCAGGATGTGGTTGTGGAGTTCGAGGCGTTTTCCGGTGAGAGCAGAGACGGACTCTGGCAATTTCGGGACGTTTGGGTTTTGGATCGGTCTTGAGATTTGAGGTTGTTGTTGTTGTTGGGGTCTGCTGAAAGAGTTGAGAGGTGGCTCCATGCGTACACGACGCTTACGACGGCGACGTTCGGCGGCGGCTTCTTCTTGCGTCGCGAAAGACATGTACCGGACGGCGAAAAAGGGCGGCGGGTTGCGAGGACTGTAGGCTCTCGCGATTATTTGGAGGTGGTTCAAGAAGGCGGCTTTAGCAATCGACATGTTTTAAGATTTTTTCTCAGTGGAAATGGGAAAGAAAAATGTTACCTTTGAGATGAAAAAAAGGTTCTTATTAGGGTTTTAGAAGAGTTTGGCTTTGGGGATGATGAAGTTGTGGGCTTTGTTTGGTAACTTGGATAAGTGTGTTTCGGCGTGGGAATAGAGATTAGCCGGTCAGGAATTTTACGATAGATTTGGGCTTGTGGCCATCCGTATATGGGCTTTTGTTTTGTAAATAGTCTTATAGTTTTTTTTGTCAACTTCTTATAGTTATTATTCTATTTGAATATTGCTGTTCATCAAGACATTTAATGACCAGTTAAATTGAAATAAATAAATAATTTATAATCAATCACTACTAATAACCGAGTGTGATTAATTCTAAAAAGGAATTAAATCATGTTTCTATCAATAAATATATGTTTTTAGTCAATCATAAAAACATTAAAAACACAAACACATAAAATTTATGGGCAGAAAAAGAAAAAACCTAAAATCTTAACCATTTGTCTTCCAATCATGACATAATCCATTTATAAAAAGCTCATAATTACAATGAATGCATATAACTTATAATTCTTATAGTCCTATCTATTCTATTACTTGAGAACAACTATATAAAACTAAAATTTAGTCATATATTATATTATATTATATAACATGTCATTGTTATTAATGTTTAATTAGAATTTTATTAAGATTAATTATGATAATAACATGATCTCCACTAAAACCATTTCCAATGGTTTGCTCTATTTTTCATTCGAAATGATGTGATTGTTTAATTTATACACAAATAAGATGAGATGAAAATGAGAAAATGATTACAATAATAAAAATAATTAATAATAATTAAGTTGAGATTTTTTGGTAATTAAAGTCTAAATTATAGATTTGATTATGTGTATCTAATCTATTATGTTCTATTAAATCTATATTGACTAAACTATCAGTAATGAAATAATAAATATTTCTTTAATTTACAATATCATATTTTATATATTTCTTTAATCTAAAATATCATATTTTATAAATCACATGTAGGAGTCAGGTTTAAAGATAAGAATATTTATGTTTTAATATTATTGATGTATTTTTTCTTATTTAATTTACTGATACTTTGTTAGATTGATGCTCTTATATTTTATTTTATTTTCTTAGGTTGGTACATTTATATCTATGGTGGTACATGCTACACCCTCTCAAGATATTGTTGTTTTTTTTGGATTTCAATTTTAGAGTGAACTATTGCTTTTTAATGATATATATAATTGATAAAAACTTATTTATTTGAAATCGCATGATATATACTTGCATCAAGGTTTAAAATAAGAGACCTGGAATGAAAGAACAATTTGTGAAGTTTAGTTGCTAGATCCTGAATTGGTAGCAGTAGAACAAAATTGTGCAGTAAAGGGATTAGACAAAAGTCACTGAACAAGTATGGTTGATCCAGAACAAAATATAAAACACAAGTTGAATGATGATTATATTACATGTATTGTGAGTAAGGTACTTTTTAAATGTTGACTAACGCATTGTCATACTTTGACCCGAAGTTATGAGTAACCGAGAGTGATACATTTTTATCAAATAAAATTGTATTGGCCAGTAAAATCAATTTTCACAGTAGGTTTTTTCCAAAATTTCTCGAACTTTGATAGAATATCGCATTTAAAAGCAGCTGCGTAGGAACAGCAAACAGTATCTTGTGGATTACTATATTTGTTAAATACATATGTCCCTTGGACTTGTGCTGGTGTTACAATTTAATACTTTATTAATTTTATCTATTAATTCACCTACAGATCATATGATACTTATTGATTGGAGACAATAGGACGGTTGTAAAAAATCATGATTATAGTTCGGCGGATGATAGTGTTAACAAAAACGAAAAAAACAAAAACAACAACTATAGTTTGTGATTTTTTTTCTTTTTTTTTTCAGAATTAAGTCTTTAGTATATTCAATTTCTTCACGGGAAGCAAACAAGTGCTATTTTTAATAACTTATTTTAGAGTTAATAAGGAGAATTCTACTGTTGAATACACTAAATCTTTCTGAGCTTAAATTAAATGAATTTTCGTGGATCATTTATAAAATTTATCACATATATTTAGATTTGAATCCACTATTTACAATATAAAAAAAGATAACATGATAAATTAATAAAAAATTAAATAAATTATCATGCACAGTGGTGGACCTACGTGGAGTTTTGGGGGCGGGGGCAGCTGAACCGGATTAGACTATAAAATTTTAATTTGGGCTTTGTAACACGTTGGAGGAATTGGTTGAATATTCAACGTCTGACCCCTCCAATCCACGTTCGATTCATTTCCATGACACCTGTTCTCATTTGATTTTTATTAATCATAACAAGTAATTCTCTCCTATTTTTCCTTTTTTCATTTCTTCAAAATTATTTATTTATCTGTCTTATTTAAAAGTTTAATTCTTTATTGGTTTATTATAATTTTAGCTGAAATATTTAAAATTAAACATATTTGACAAGTTTTACTAAAATTGGTATCTTAAATATGTTTTATAAATTGCTTATCTATTGTATATTTTAGCAAAATATATCATAAAATACATTAGCAGTAAATATAATAGTTTGTCTGCTATATAACTTCATTTAATTATTTTACATAATAAAATTACTAAATAATTTAATGTTTTAAAATAATTATTAATTATTTCTGTCACATCTTGATATTTACATATATTATTAGTAATTTTTAACTCAAAATGAGATAATTTTACTTAATAAAAAAATTTAATATTTGTTATGACTCCGGTAAAAAAAATAATTGAATCCGCCATTGATCGTGCATAACGTAAGATAACATTTTGGTGTCTGATATAATTATTGCGGAGTAGTGAGTGAATCACGGACCTCGAATTATTGGAACCAAAGTTCACAAAATTGTGGACCCCACAGACCGTGTCGGTCGTGGGCCGTGACCTTATTGACTTATGTCACATGGTTCGTCTCCGTCAGGACGTCACCGACACATCCAATTCTCTCTTTATTTGTTAAATTAGTTATTTTCTTAAAAACAATGCATGTTTGAATATTCGTTATAGCTTTCAAAACATTCAATCGGTTCAAACTAGGCCTGGGTATTCGGATAATCGGGTCGGGTTCGGTTTGGGTATTTCGGGTTTCGGGTATTTCGAATCTGAGGTTAAGAATCCATTCGGGTATTTTTTTATTTCAGATCGGGTTCGGTTCGGATCCGGTTCTTTCGGATATTTGATAAAATATCTGAAATTTATCCGATACTAAGTTGTATGATTTCGGTTCTAGTATTTTAGTACTCGTAAAACCGTAATATCTGAAATACCCGAAATACCCGACTATTATATTATCCGAAGTATCAAAAATATATGAATTTTATCCGAAATACTAACATAATTTTTTTAATGATAACAATCAAATATAATATAAATCAAATTTGAAACATTAAAACATTGTAATATTCATCAAACAAAAAGTAAATGTAATAAACAAGAAACAAATATGACAAAGGAAAGCAAATATGACATAGTTTACATTCGATAATGTATTTAAAATTCAAAACTACAAAAAAAGCAAATATGAATGGCCGTCTTTAAACTATGAATATTAGATGAACTCTACACTTGCTAATATAAAATATGATACTAGAAAAACAGATCAAATTAGTACTTATTAACTAATAAGTCAGTGAAAACCAACCAATTAAAGTTACAAAACAAATAAATTAGTAATTAACTTTAAACATAAATATATATAAAATTGAATTCGGTTCTAAAAAATACTAATTCAGGTATCGGTTCGGATCGGGTATTACCCGATACCCGAAGTATTGGAAAACAAGATCCATTCGGGTTTTTCAATACTAAAAAATATATTCATTCGAGTATTTTCGGATCAGATTCGGTTCGGATTTTCGGATCCGGATATTTTGCCCAGGCCTAGTTCAAACAAAAAAAATAATGTCGCTGGACTTTTCGCCCTCTTATTGACAAAAAGAGAAGACTAAAGTTCACTTTATATGCTTTTTGAACGGCAAACGTAAACTGTTATTTCTATTCAAATTTTTATGTAAAATCAAAAAGGTTTGTATATATGTACAGATCACTCATCGATTACTTCATCGCACTGAATTATATGAGAAGAATATTGCAGATATAGTTATCCTCGAGTCGCGATCTTATTGAATAATATACATCCAGATATAACACAATTAAAAAGTTAAATTTTTGTATATATAGGATTAATCATATGTCCATTAATATAAGGACGTAAGAATGAAACAATGCAGCGGAAAGAAAATGACATTATTCTTCGTTACCTAAATGTTTAAACCGGCCAAGAACGAAACCCCGGTTGAAGGCAACCACGACGAACCGTATATAAATTCCGACACCGTAAACCGGTTTGCCTCAGCCGTTGAATTGATGACCCGATATCCTGGCCAATTCACACGTTGCGAAAGGTTGGACCCGGGTCCCGTGTTCAAATACTCACCGTAGTATAGAGTATCTAAAGCAAATGTTGTGTTCCACTCGAGCCAACCTCTCGTGTGTACGTGATTGCCGATATATGATAACATGTAAACCGTTCTAGAGAATAGCTTCCACGGCCGGCCTAGATACGTTTGGATAGTATCATTGCTCGATAGGAGATCAGATGCCGCCAAAACCCTAGACGCATGTATCGATATTCCGGTGTTTTGGTTCGGGTCTTTTCGGTTTTGAGCCGTGATTGTGTTTTTCTGAAGAGCCATGGGTTTGCGTGCATAGATGCTACAGTTTTGTAGCACTACGGCTGCATTACCAAAGATGAAATCGACTGTACCGTAGATATCACATTCGCGGAAAAATTGACGATTTGAATGGACATAGAGCGTATCTTGGTAACCGATTATGTTGCACCGGTAGATCACGGCGTGGTCAGCTCCGATGCGGAGAGCAACCGCTTGGTGCTTTTCTGCACCAGCCCAATTTTGAAATGTAATGTCCCTTGCAATAAACCCGGCTCCAGTTGCAGCTGGAAAAAAAAAACAAAACAAGAAATTGTTGTATGTTTAATTAACTCATTAATTTTGAATAAACATAAGAAACCAACGTAATTAAGTTAACTCATCATCATTAAAAGTTTTATGACTAGATATAGATGCAACAATGCGATCAGACAAGCTTATATTCTCTTAAATTGTTTTTTTTTTGTTAATTAACCTTAAATTGTTTTTTATTAATAGATAAAATCAAATACTAGTATTTGAGAAATGTGTTTAACTAGAAATGTTAATGCAACTAGTGGTCTCTAACGCGTCCAATCACAAAACTAGCCATGGCCTACATCCAACTATATACATAAATAAATGCAACTCTTCTCTGTCTCCCATCATGCATGTATTATACATGTATACACAAATATGTGGGTCAGTAATTGCGCGGCCAACCTTCAACTTTCGGATACGTCACATGTGAATGTGTTTATCCTTCTAGATGTGTATACATTTATAATACAAATGTGCATATCTCTACGAAGATTTGAATCTACATACATATTAGCATATATGGAACATGCATTTACTGATGCAATGATGACGTACTTGGATGTGCTATATATAAGTGAGTATTAGATGAGTGTAGTGTATTTGAACTTTGTTTTACCAAATAATGTTTTATCATTGAGTAGAGTAGAGTGCATTGAATGCACATTAAGACCACAACAACAAGCATGTGAGTTTGGCTCGATAAGCGGCAGCACCACATAGGATGTCCGATTCAGTGTAAGTGTGTTACCTAACCGAACTCAGTCGTAATCATATTGAAATTTCAATCCGAAAACAGTAATATAACTACAAAGCATCAAAATGAAGAATAAAATACAAGTGGTAAAAGACAACTAATTTTGGAAACGATTCTGACTTAAAGAGAATCTGTCGGACACCCTAAACCTATCAATGCGAAATTTATACAGCTAGCTCATGGCCCCCTTCACAGTATCTGATTCCAAGAACTTTCCTTTGAATATATTTTTTTCCCTTGGCTACTTATTTATAAACCTATCTTCTTATCTCTAACAATATTTATTAAATCAATGTGGAAAAACGATAAAATCAACAATGCGATCAGACAAGCTTATATTCTCTTAAACGATATTATATCATAAATGTTGACCGCCATTGAGCTCTTTTTCAAGATTTTATTCTGTAATTAACACAAAAAAGGATCTTTTAAATTTTCAATTATGGCGCTACAAAGACTTTTGATTTTCAACCCCCCAAAAGGATGGGTCTTAATTTATAATTCTTTGTAATTTGTTTAATTGTAATAGTAATGTTGGTTTTAACGGGATCTATTACTTTTAACTATTTATCATATTGTAGTATACTAGTATTTTTTTTCAAAAGCTCAGAAAGTGAAAAAGAGATGGTAAAAAGGAGGAGCAGGGGAAAGAGCTCTTACCAAACGTCGCCGTGTGGAAAGTGGTAATGTTGTCAAAAATACTCTTCCCTCCCGAAATGACAGTTTTACCCTTCCCGTCTCCAACGAACATCAAATTAATTTTTTTTCTACCGACCTTGAGGTTGTCCTCTTCGTACCTTCCAAAATAAAAGCACAGAAGATTCACTTAGTTCACGCAATTATTAACCCTTTTCCGTACAAAGGGGTTAATTTTCGTCATATTCACGGACGTAACAGTTAAAAAACAAACATCGAGAAAAAACTCGAAATGGAAGGGGTAAAACTATAATTTTACCTTCCGGCTTTGACATAGATAATAGTCCGGCGAGTACTGTACTGAGGAGCTTTCTTGATAGCTTCCGATATAGTTTTGCACGTGCCGTTGCCGTCTTTCGAGACGATAATATCAGCTTGTATCTGAGATACCGGCATTTCCAATATCTCGCGCTCTCTTCTTTTGGTCCATCTCGGGAACTTCGATTTCTTGTCTACTTCCAAAAGCCTCCTGTTCTGTATCGGCACTCCGGCGAAATCGTTTCCCTCGCCGTCACCGCTCGCCGCAAATATCGCTAAACAGTTGCTGACGAGTTCCGATAGATTCTTAAGCGTCGACGTCATCTGATCCTTCACTCCACCGTCGCCGACGCCGTCGAATCCTTCCGCGCACGTGTCCTGGTTTGTCAGAGCCGAGCTCAGCCACGTCATCACGTCTTGCGGCTTCGTCTGGCCCCCGGAGACGGAGACGACGGAGGATAGAGCGCGTGAGAGCGCGTCCACGGAATCGTCTAGCAGCTCCAGGCATGATTCGTAGGCAGAGCGGACACGTGGCGGCATGTCGAGGAAGGAAAAAGAGGAAGATGAGTAGAGTGCTTGACTGAAGTGGTGTAGCGTCATGTTCACCGTAACGTGAATCAGATCTTTGGCGGACGAGGCGGCAAGTGAGCCGGGGAAACCCATTAGTGAGTCAACGCATAGCTCGGGGAAACGAGTCAACCCGCAAGCTTTTGAGATTGCTTGGCTTGGTTTTCGAGCTAGGCCTGGGAAGTGCTGGGACGATTTGACTTGTGATCGAACTCCGGCGAAAATCGCGGCGGCGAGGATAAGTGCGAAAGCTACGACGATTGAAGACACTAGAAGCTTCTTTCTTCTCCGATTAATATTATCTGGTTGTGCTGTCGTGGAGACTTGGTTTAGGTTTGGAGCCGGAGATGTGGTGCTTGTGACCGAACCACTTGGTTTTGACGGTCCGAGCCTTTCGTAGCCCATTTATTCTCGTTGGAAGTCTCTTTCTCTGTGGTTTTACATTGCAAATGATGCAAGCGTATATATATGAGTGAGTGAGAGAGAGTCTTCTGAAGTTTATTAACGAGAGAGTGGTGGTGATTATTTGTGGGACACGCGTCATTGATTCATCGTTCATTCATTTAACAAAAAGAATAAAACTTGCATTATTATTTTCGACTTGTGTTCAGAATATTACAAAGAAGAATAAATTTGTTTATTTATTTTATTGTGTTCCAGTTTCAATTGCTTGTGTTAATCGTCGTTTGAAAGTGAGCTCTTCTTATGACAAAATCGTCGACAATAATAAGAAAACTATATATTTTTAAAAGAATATTAAATATTGTACAAAAGGAGTACATAGCAAAATATTGTTGAGAGGTAATTATTGGTTATAAATACCACGCTAAATTATTTCGGCTCGAAACGTGTAGTACATTGTAAAACATGACATATAAATCTTGAAATTGATATATTATATGTGTGCCTATTAAAGAGCATGAGCTGGCACCTACCAACCAGGGTTAAACTTGTTGAAATAGTGAAAATATAATCTACCCATTATTTTATGATTTTTCCCGTTAATTGTTTCAAAACTATTTCCAAACAGTGTATAAAACACTCAACTTGCATTAATTAAATCTATATATTGTTTCAACATCAACCTAACAGAAAAAAAAAACACGAGTTAGCTAATGCCAGAATGATACTAGTAAAGACCCCCATTGTTTCTGATTACATAGACATCTCACGTTGTTCTTTTTTCTGTTTTCAAACTTTGACATAATTTTGAGCCGAGTGGTTTTAATTAAATCTAGCTAAATTATTGTAATAGATGTACCTACAATTCCATTATGAAACATCCGTTCGATTTCTTAATCAAATTCGTGATGATATACAGTGCTCATTAAATTAACTATTACACGTAACTGTTCGGACTTAGATCATAAAATTTACAAATTATACTGTGGGATTTAGGCACGTCCGATTATGTAAGTATGTAACTATTGTCTAGTAAGAATGTATTAATTTTTGTTTCTTAGTTTCTTTAATGCTGTGAGACTGGGACTGAAGTACACAATTAGCATTTACCATATATATATTTGTAAAATATATGATATCTATAGACGTTAATAAAATAAAATATAATATTAGTGGATAAGATGTTTGTGTTATGTAATTAAAGTGATTATGCCATTTTTAATATGGTTTGTGAAGTATCAGAACTTCAATAATGTTTGGAAAGTTATGTGTCTCTGTTCTCTTTAATTTCAAAAAGTTGCTAACTTAAGGAGTAAGTTATATATATATATATATATATCAATTCAAAGTCGGAACTTTATTTGAATACTCCAAAACTAAATTACAATCGTTTTGATTTATTGCGGTTGTTTTTAGATTTTGTGTGACAATTGTCTGTATCAAAAAATTTATATGCTTCTTTTTGATTTCATATGCCAATATAACGAGTTCAAAAAGTATTATTACGAGTTAAAAATGTAACATGCATTTGCCTTTTATCATCTAAACTCGCATTTGTTAAACGTACTAGATAATTTTATTTAAAATGCTCTGAATAAATTTAATATATGCTATTAGGAAAGGTTGATCCAAAAGAAATGATAAAAGGTAACATAGCTAACGTCTGTTGCTCGGAAAAAAAGTAGAAGACGATAAAAGTTTGTTGCTCTTGCTTGAATGAAAAGATTCATAAGATCTCTATAATTTCTTCATCTCTCTATGCAAGACTATGAGATTGCTTTATCAAGAAAAAAAAAGATTATTGGGTTTTTAATTATTTAACATATTTCTTAACAGCAGTTTGGCAGTTTATAGTTTATGATGAAGAAAGTAATATCCTGTAATAAAAAGGAAAAACGAAGAAATTAATAATTAATGTGTTTCATAATGAAAATAATCTATACACAAATTAACTGTGTGTTTATTAGATGTTTTTTATACATAATCTCATCACAACACAAACACACAGTACAAACTACAAACAATCTTTTTTTTTTGAATGAAGTACTTACAAACAATCGTTCTGGAATCAAAGTTTCCGAAAAATTTGTTACATATACACAATCATACAAAAAAGTAAGATAAAAATGGATATAAATTTCACATAATTAGGAGCTTTTCTAATTCATTTTTTCGCTTTAATATATTAAATAAAAGTTTTTATACATTTTTTCCTCTTTAATCTATTCAGTGGATCACTTATATACGTAAAAAAAACATAACATTGAATTTGAACATTACGAAAAATATAGAAATGGTATATTGGAGCACGGGCGACGCCAAAACACATTGTCGTTAGAAGAAGTGTACATACGAGAACATATGCTAATGTCAACAGTGATTAAACAACCTATATTATTAAAACAGCATAATTCCTAGATATTAACCTTACATTTACATATGCGTTACAATATATATTATTGTAAACTAAAAAGATATTAATCACTTCATTAAGAATAATTTAATCAGTATAGACTTCAAAAAATTAAACATAATAAATTACATACACCTAACCACATATAATCACCCAGATTTTAGTTAACAAAACCAAATTTTAATTTATTTATCATTAATCGTTTTTAATTATTATATTGTTTCTTATTTTCTTCTCATCTTATTTTTGTATGAATATAAATAATCACATTATTCTTATAAAGATAAAATATTTATATTTTGTATATATTATAATTTGAATTTTTATAAATTACAATAGATGACAAAAATATGGTAAGAATATAAAATATGATTTATCTGCTAAAACATGGTAAATACTACTATTACTCAATTATGAAACATGGTAAAAATAATATTTTATGATTGTAATAATTTTTGGTTTTTTGGGTTAAATTTTAAACTTTATAATGATTTAATCAAATTTCATAGTTTAATTTTATAATATATAATTTTTAAACAGGAATTTTTTTATTTATTTCAATAAAAATAAATATTATAAGTTATTTAATATTTATACAATTCAATTATATAATAGATATGTTGAGATTAATGTTTTTACATGATGTTCATTGTGGATTGTTTAATCAAACATACAAGATATTTAGACCACCATCAAAAAATAACACAATTTGACTATAAAATCATTAAAAAAACTTCCACTAGTACAAGATAGTTTAGAAAATGAATTCAATATTTTTAATTATAAAAACATTAAAATAAAATTAAACTAACGCAAAACAAATTATATAAATTGATTATTCTATTTACATGTAAATCTATATTATATAAAAAATAAAATTTAATCCTGAAAATATTAAAATTAAAATAAATAGATTATCACAAAATATATTAAATTTATATTATATATTTTTACAATGAATATTTTATTAAAAATAAATTTCAAAATCGTGTTCCTACACTTTAACACGGATTAGAATCATAATCTGATTAAAATAAGTTTTTACTAAAATTGACATATTTTATATTTTTATTTTTATAATTTAAATACTTAAAAATAAAAATAAACTAAACATATAGTTTACTAACAAATTAGTAAATTATATAATACTTCTATATTAAAAATAAAATTTTAAAATATTAAAATTTTCACATTATAAATCCATTTTTCCAAAATACTATAAAAATGTAGATAAATTTAAAAATAAAAACAAAAACTTAAAATTAAAATTTATCAAAAGATTAATCCCGTGTTTTGAGAGCGCGGGTCAAACTCTATTGCTCATATTAAATAATATTATCCTATTTTCTCAAAGATACATAAACTAAAATTTTAATTTTCAAACTTAAATTCATTAATCACATATATGATAGAAATAAAATTTCACTCTCATTACTCAATTCCAGCTATGTCATTGTAGCTTAAAGAGTCAATCCAAAGCAATCAACACAACACAAATAAATGTATTCAGCTTAATTTAAGCAAATTTAGTTTTAATCAAAGATTTTCTATTATTCTAAATGATAAAACAAACAAGAAATGAATAATAAAACTAAACAAATCAAACCAAGTAAGTAAAACAAACGAAAACAGAGCAAAAACAATTAAAACTAATACTTGATCAAATTTTAAAAAGCTAACCCTATGGATCAAAGTAATTAAGTTTGAGTGATCGAATACTAGTTAGGATACTAAATACATATAAAAAAACTAATTCTCTGGCTTATGATCACTAATTTAGGCTAATCAACTTTCATGGCACTAACCCTACACCAATCATGCAATTAACATCAATTTTTATTGTCAATCACAAGATAATAATGCATTCATCTAAAGTCATAATAGTCACTAAACTCATTATACATCAATTTTCATTGGCCAAACATATAAAACACGTCATATCCGTTCAAGTATTTCATCAACACTTTCAATGCATGAAAATACATAGCATCTTTTTTTTTGTCAACATAGCCTAGTGGCTTTAATATCTCTAATAACATTTGGGGTGCTGGGTTCGAACACCAGATCTGGTGTAATAAATGCAGATGTGGTTACCATTATGCCACATGATTCCTACAAATACATAGCATCTATATCATGATTAACAATGTCAAATTTAGCATTAAACACATCAACTGAATAAGGAATTATTGAAAATATAGCTTTAAGCATCCCAAATCAACACTAAATTATCATAATCTACCTAACATAAAAGCTTATAAGGCAACTATTCACTAATAATTTTTATAACACAAAAATCCATGATGGTTATGTGCATAACAAAGAGATAAAACAAGATTAAGAAGAAGAATCATAGAAAAGTAAATAATTTTTATTTTTTTTTTATAAATCTTAAAGCTTTATACAAAATATTTTAGGTTTACAAAAGAAAAAAGATTGTTTCTCTAATTAGGTTAACCATATATTTACAGCCTAACAAAATAAAGCTGTTTCAACCGAACAAGTTTGAGTTAATCCAGAAAAAATTTGGGTTAACCCAACAAAATATGGGTAAAAGACACGAAATCAACGTTGATCAACATAATTTTGGACAAAGTTTTAGTTTTATAACAAGCACAAAATGTAGCTATCCAAGCCGCTATTTTTCTCGGATAAAAATTTGTGGCTTTAGGACTTAATTTAGCGGCTTCTGAAAACCGCTATATGAGACCGCTATATCTCTCGGATCGGTTGGTTGAAGCCATTTAGCGGAGTCTTTAAGTTGCTACGGTGACCATTATTTTTCTGAGTAAAAACTCCACTTTTGAGAATTTCATTTAACGACGCAAGAAATCGTTATGGTAGACCATTACATTCCTTGGATTGCCATGAATGTTTCTAATGCTGTAAAGGTTGCAAAGGACCACTATTATGCCTGCTATTTTTCTCTATTTTCTGTATCATTGTTCTATATTTCATTTTGACAGATTTCTCATACTTCAAAGCCCCTAAATGCATCCAATTCTTTAAGGTATTCACTCTATGGTCTGATAAGGACAAATACACATATATATACTTCTAAAGATGCCTAAATGAATGTAAGATAAACAAAAAGAGATTAAAAAAAATGATGATTAAACACCACTAAAAACTCTAAATATTAATACACTTCACAGAATAATATGAAAAGTTGAAAACATGTAAAATAGGATAACAAAATTAAGTCTATAACATAGTGTAGTGGGCGGATAGATTAGCACGAGGAGCCCGGAGCTTCGCCACAGTAATAAAGCATATCGACCGGACGCCACCGACTTGGATGGAAAGAGATACATAAGCTTTATTTACATTGTTAACAAAAAAAAAAAACATAGTGTAGTGGAAACCATATTTTATAAATCAAAATTGGAAGAAAATAGGAAGACAAAAGTATTTACAAGGCAGCATTTATGAGGGATATATCGATTCTGATGACCGAAAAAGTGTGCGGACAAATTTTCGTATTTTGGTGACGGTATTTTGGTGATGGTTCTGATGGATTCGAAAAAAATAAGAAAAAATGTGAAAATGATATATAATGAGATAAAACAAGAAAATTGATGTGTATATATATATATATATAGTAAAATGGTACATAGTATATATATATATGTATATATACAATTTTTTGGTTGTGTATTTAGTTACAGCTGCAAATGTTTCAATTAAAATAATATTTATTTTGCTTCTGATTGAGATCTTCAAAATCGAAGACATGGTTCTGCTTCTATAATTTTTTTTTTGATTTTGTGAAAATTAGATTAAAAAAACTTTTATTGTATAGTTTTTAGCCGGTAGGTACTACTGCCAAGTAATACATACCCAACCCAAATGATCTTCTCTATATTTACATATAAAGCAACCAAATTGCCTATTACCAAAAAAATAAAATAAATGACATCTAGAATAGCCAATGTTTAAACCTTGTAATTTCTTTCATTTTGTCACATGACATATCATCCTCTATGACGTGGATTTTGTTGGTTAGACAGCATGCTACTGATTTCGATTTTCTTTGTTTTATAAATTATTTCATTTACATATATACAAACAAGATGGAATATAGCTATTAGAAATAAAAATATTGTTACTTATTGTTAATTACTCATATATGCCAATCTTATATCCAACCCACAGATTGTTAACCCTAACTATAAACATCCCTAGTTCGTACCTGCATCATACTACATAGTCATAAGCCATACTGTTTTGTGCTTTTTAAAAAATTATTGTAAATGGAAATTTAGTATATATATATATATAGAAGTTGATGCTTTGTCATCAATCAAAACTTATCATCAAAGTGTTTGTTTTTTCCCTTCTGGCTTAGTAGCGACCTAATATCATACTCCATTTAAAATTAAATTACATTATAGTGATTAGTTAAAAAATCTTCCACATAATCTGATACTTTTTATTGATCTAAACCTTGCTTTCTTATAGACTACAAATTTTCCATTAAGGTTTCGATGCGATCTAGTATAATATATTGACATAGACATGTTCAACTTTTGTATACTAATTTCTAATTTTGTTTTTAGTGCATGGTTTTCGCACAAATGAATGAATTTGTATATAGTATTATTTCCACTAGTTGTTTTTCACTTTTATTTTGGTATACCACTTTTATAACTTATGATTCGGGGTTAAGCAAACGAAAAGTAGTCATCGTCTCCTTTTACAAAACATAAAGTAGAGGCTTTTAAAATAGAGTTGTAAATCATTCTTGTAGAAAAGAATACAACTTATTCGGGTATAAGATAATATAGCGAATAAATCAACTTTTTATCAATAAACGAATAAACTAAAGTTTCATGAAGGTCAATATAATTTTAAGTCTTTTACTAAAGCTTTATGCATGCATATACATAATATAATATATCTATACAGTATATATATAAGCAAATCAACAGGATGCAGCATAATTTTAGTATCCAGCTATATTTTACGAAGCTTTCGCTCTAAATATCCTTACATCATGTCATGTTCTATAATCAGGGGGATCGTACGTGGGTCTTCTGCCCAGACTAATTTTTGTTTCTTCAATTAATTAAATATTATCTAATCAAATATTGTTAAGTGCTTCTGACAAAAAATTATGTCCCATCTAAATAATTTGAAAATATAGGATTTTAGTTTATATCATGTAACTTTCCTGGTTTTAATTGGGCTTACAATCACTGTCCACAAGTCTATGGGCTTCGATATTTAATGGGCAAAAGTCAACATACAGACAATTACTACTACAAAACATAATTTTGTGGTTCGTTATTATTATTTTTTTTTTTTGTCAACATTTTGTGGTTCGTTAAGAGAAAAGGTTTTGAGTGATTTTTTAAACTAAATTAAACATCGCCAAAGAGGCCGATCAGTTTATTTGAGGTAGTCTAATCACGTTGTCTTCAACCCGTTTCGTCCAATTAACGTTTTTTTACTATTTAATTAATATGTTTCCTTGATTGATAAACTATTTTACTCTATTTATACTTTAATGGTATTAATATATATATATATATAGGTATTTTTTTTAATTAGATGTCAGTTTTAATGTTTTTTAATTCAATCAAAAAACATGTAGATGATTGCACTAATGGGAATACAAACTTAGCCATATTTGGGATAAGTGAAAGACTGATGTGCGAGTAACTAGAGTTTTATACATAACATAACATTAACTTTTGGGGTCTGGTTATAGAATGGGCCTACAATAACCTATTTTAACTTACGGACCACTACTAAAAAACAACAAGAGTTTCAAACTATTAAATTTCTTCACTTCTGTTGATACTTCCTAAATCTAAGATCTCCAAAGAAATTTTCAAGTCTTTTGAACACTTTTTGTTGGAATGTTAAACTCTAGTGCAAAAAAAAAAAAAAGTTTTACAACCAAATGTAGATAGGCTGAAATGTTTAAAAGAATTCAAAGAATGTATAAAACAGAATTAAAAGAGAAAGTAATCGCAAAACTTAGCGACAAATACCAAGCCACAACACCAGGAGATCATCGTATTGGAGGTCTTCTTGGCTATGAAATGAGTTTATCGCGGACGGTTACATCTCTACATCATTATTTACAAATGTAAATGCTTATGTAGATAGTAACTATTCGAAACATTGAAAATTAACTTTTATGATCAGAGCTACTCATAGAAACAGAAGTTCGAGATGTATTGTGTGAAATAGAAATCTCTGTTCTTTCCATTATAGATAAACCATGGCAGTATAGGAGTGCAAAATTATGATAGGTGTTTCGTTTGATAAATCGTTTTGCTAATTAACATATATGTTAAGTTTTTTGTAATATTGTTTTCAAATCTTTTATGCTTATCATTCTTTGGCTGTACACTCATTTGATGATTTTTTTTGTATTTTTCAGTCGTATAATAGTCTGTGGTGCTTCTGGTGATAGTCATGTGATAGTCAGTTTGGTGTGAATATGAAACCTTAATATTGGTGAAATTCTATACACAGCTGTTTACAGTTTGAGTTATGTGGCCATATTATGTAAGATCGTAATAAGCTCCGTGAGCATGATATTATTATGATACCACTATATATCACGATTATGGTGACCACCTCGTCCTTTGTTTTTGTTGTAGCCACGACCGGAGTAACCACCTGATGTGTTGTTTTGCTGATGTGATATAGGGTGTGGAGAGGTCGCAGTACATAGAATGTGAGGAGATGATGTGTTGCTAGAAGCCGTCACACTCTGTTTTGGTTGCTTTGATGCGATTTTCCTCCATCTGCAGCATGGATCTTGCGGCAGTGAACGAGGGAGATGGACTTTTATGTTTGATCATATTGAGGATATAATCTTATTTTTCAGACAAGCCATTGAACATGTACATGACAAGAGACCGATCGGAGACCGGTGAATCCACATTGGCAAGAAAGTCTGAGAGGGTCTTGAGTTTTTGACAATACTAATGAACACTCATGTCACCGATTGTCAGTGTGCGAATTTTGGTATCGTATTGTAGTGCACGTGCTTCTTTAGTGTCTCGGAAGAGGTTCTCGAGGGCAAACCACACGTCACGAGCAGAACACTTTTTGGTGATGATGGTGTTGAGAAGTGAATCAGAGATGGTGCCGAAGATCCACATCTTGACCAAACCGTCACGTTTCTTCCATGAAGCGTCATCAGTGGAGGTGGGGAGGAACGAGCCGTCAAGGTGACCGAAAATGCCGAATGTGAGACAGTGAGTCTCAAAAAGTTCTCTCTACGTATCACAACTGAGTTTGGTCATGTCAAGCATGATTGGGATGTAGGCTTTGATTTGAGAGATGCCAAACACCCTGTCCAATCAAGTAGATGGAGCCACGATGGTGGAAGAGAAATCAGACTAGATTTGAGAAAGCATAGGAGAGAGAAAACAGAGGAGAGAAAGTTGATTAGACCATTCAAGACCATTAAATACAAAGGTGTATCATCTTCATACTAGATTATTTGCACCAAAATCAATTTTTCAGATGATCTTCCAAAGATTGTTCAATAAGTCTGATCATTTTGCAAGTAGGATACTATTATGGTATCCCTAATATTATCGCTTAGAACCCTGGAACGGAATGACAAACTCGCAAGTAAGCTTTTAACATATAGACCTCATATGTTAGGTCCGAAGTTCGTATATCATCATCATCCTTGTAAAAAAAATTGGATTCAACACTGTTCCGAAAATCTCCACACACACATATCTCCGAGCTTTCATAGCTAAAAAAGATCGAAATCAAAGGTGGTTTACAATTCCAATGAACCTAAGCAGCAGAACTTAAGCCAAAGTTAAAAGTTTTAAGACATCATCATCAAAGTCTATGTTTATATTGTGTAATATTTTTTTACCACAATTTTCTCTACGAGTAGGAGGAAGATAAAAAAGACGGTAGAAGACCACACGAGTTTTGGATGAACTTCCAAAATGGATATAACAGAACATTATAGTCAGGGACAAATAATTACTATAAACCTTAAATTTAGTGGCAATGGCAATTTTCGCTAAAAAATAGTCATATAACAAAAAAATTTGTATTAGATTGAATTATTTGGATACAACATGAGGTTCTAATAGTGGATTTGGTCAAAATCGTCTCAAAAAGCTCCACTAAAATTATATTCTATTGAGGTTGATGAAAAACCTACAAAACTGTTATAAACTTCTCTATAAATCAGAGATGGGAATAATGATAAAACTTATATACAGTATGGTTTCTATAAATTAATAATTTTTGTTGAATTAAGTTTTTGATATATTAATATTTCACTAAATTAATAAAATATTATAATTCCAAAATTTTTAATAATAAAATTTTAACACACGGTAAAAATGAAAATCGCCGTAACATACATTTCAAACATTTTAAATAGTATATTTTTTAACAGATCCATCACTCTTTTTAAAAATAGATTACGGGAATTGTTTTAAAAGAAATTATTACTGTATAGAGCTATATAAATAAAACTATATATACCTATAAATAAACGTTAACAAAAAATATATGGTTGTGAAATATAAAGACAGTATGGTGGGTAGACCATGAAGTCGTTAATATGACCGACGTTATCATTGGTTTCGATGGGCTAATGTCGTCGTCACTAGCGTCGTGCCGTGTTAAACCATGAATTTGTATTATTGTTATTATTATTTGCAGACACTTGTCCTGTAGAGAGCTATGCGTGTATGTATTTTAGTCACTCGGGTAAATTAATATTATCTCCCTATTTTTTTTTTGCAACTATTATCTCCCTATTATTTATTTATTTTTTTTTTAAAAAAAGAAAGAGATATCATCGACGTGGTCAATTTTGTGTGCTATTCTGTGTAACAGTCATATTGTTATACTAATCTCATTGATTCTGATTCATACAGTAGCTGTTGAAGAGAAAAAGAATGTCGTACTCGTATAATATTAAAAAAAAAAGTCAATTGCGGAGAAGTTATTAGAACAAGTTGTAATACGTTTAAAAAAAATTTCAAAAACTATAAGTCACAATTTAGTTGGTAGAAGATGTATAACCATAAAGAAAACAAAAAAAAAAAGCATCACCACACAAATCGACAAGTAAATAATTATTAAATTCTATGTCTTTGAACTGTTTTAAGAACCTCTTTTGTAATATTTTCGTGGTAGTATTCTTTTCCCTTATATTGGATAAACGAACACAAGTTTATTTTAATTTTATTTGTGGGGCTAAACAGTAAATGTGTCTGTCTTTCTTTTCGGACCAGATATTAGTTCTGTTTATTTATAAACTCTTTGTTTTGTTCATCTCGTCCATCAATAATATTTTTTTTTTTATCTCATAAAAAGAAGAACTGGTTTTTGAAACCCTATTACCTAAACAGCAAGGCAACTAGCTAATGAAATTCCATATCGTTAATAAAATATATATATTATCTCCCAAAACATTAATATCCATTGGTCCATCTCGGCGTTTTTAAATCCAGCATTTACTACTTATTTAATGTATGAAGAGACTACACAATATAATATACATTTATGAAAAATGATAAATAATAAAATAATTAGTTTAATATAATTATATAGGATAATGGTAGTTAATTCTAAAATTCATGATATTTTAACACCTCACAATATTGAAAAATATTAAAACTATTAGATTATATTAATAAAAATATTAGTCTAATATCAGTGCAGTTAACTAATGATTTTAAGTACTAGATATATACTCTATTATATATAATTTATTTTTACCTCTATAAAAAACAAATAACTTATATAAACGCCACAAGTATTATAAGTTGGGGTATGTAAAATTGAGGGGCCAACTATTTTTTTTTGGTTAGAAAGTGATTAAAAATTCCAAAACATTATATAAAGAGAAAAGTGGCACAACATAATTGGAGGTTAGCTGTATATTAATAGAGAGATCGAATATTTAAAGTTGAGAGAGAGAGAGGTGGGGTTAAGATCAAACAGCAAACTATGGAGATTAAGATACGACGAGACATACCAGAGGCAAACGCGAGAAAAGAGGAAGAAGAAGAGGAACAACCGCTTAGTCCTGCGGCGCGTGTGTTCCACGCTCCAGAGTTTAATTGTTACGTCATATCGGTGATTGGTGTTAAGAAGAAGATCGAGCCAGATGTGATCATCGAAGGATTAAAGCAAACTTTGATCAGACACCCTCGTTTCTCCAGTAAGTTGGTGAGTCCAAACACTATTTGCTTATACGTTTAGAATGATTATAACTATAGTTTTATGGTAAAGATAAGCTTATATGTACGTATAAATGTTTCCTATGGAATGAAAAAAAAAAGTTTCAACTCTTTTTGATGGATAGACCTTTTCAACTAATTTTGATTGATTATTGACTTTTCTCCTAGTCTTGCGTGATCGTCGAGTCTGGATAGTGTTTCTCGACCAAATATCTTTTGTAAGGCGGTTGTTTTTTTTTGGGTTTGTACATTTTTTTTTTTTATGTTTTCTCTACAATATATCACACTATAAAATTTAACCAGAAGTTTTTAATCTTTCTGCAAGTTTCTGTTAGTTGATCTCAAACGGCTGTAGATACTGTTTCTTGCCCTCTCATTATACAAGAGTTAATTTAATCGTTTTGATGTACCTTTATTTTATAATTACTAAGCTAAAAATTATTGGTTAAACAACATTGCGTTTTATTAAACTATAAACGAAATTAATAAACTCAAAACATAAATAAAATTGGCTTCGAAAGGTAATCTGTGGAAAAGAAAGCAAGAAACAAAATTTTTGGTCAAGGAAATATATGAATTTCTAAGATTTTCGTTCCGTTTTGGTTACAATATAAATCTATCAGAAAATGCAATTTAATAGTACGAAGTTATCTCACCCAAATGATCAAGTTTTGAGTAAATATCCTGGATACACAAAGCTTGTTAAACAATGTTTTTCATCTAAAAATTACTAGTATATATATATATATATTTCAGTTCATTAGCTTTAATCTGAATTATGATTTTACATAATTAAAAACATTTTGATCAAATCAAAATTTTTGGTCATGCTTTTTTTTTCTAATTTTGATCAAATCAAACATTTTGATCATGAATCATACATTTTGATCATGCTTGATTTGGTAGTTTAAAAAAAATTCTAATGTTATTAATATTAAGTATTTCTATGTATTTTCTACTTATATGTACTTATTATCCATATATGTAGAATTCGTTTTCTTTCCCCTCCCTGCCTCTATTTTTAGTTCTGAGATATTTACGTTAATTTTTAACATATATTTAAATAATTAATTACTTGAAGGTGAACAAAGGGAATAAGAATAAACAAACACAAAGATGGGTTCGGACAAACGTTGTCGTCAACGATCATGTCATCGTACCTGACATCCAAGCGCAAAACATACAGAACGCAAACGCAGACGAGTTTCTTGAGAGTTACGTCTCCGACCTGACGTTGGTCCCTTTAGACACCTTGAAGCCATTATGGGAGCTTCATCTACTCGATTTGAAAACCTCCGATTCTGAGAATGTCGCCGTTTTGAAGTTTCATCACTCTTTAGGAGACGGTCTGTCTCTAATGGCCCTGGTTCTCGCTTGTATGCGTAAAACATCTAACCCCGACGAGCTCCCGACTCTACCGTACCAAAACCGATCGTCGTCTGGATCTTCCCGATTAACGGGAGGTTCAAGGGGTGATTTCCGGTTATTATGGTTAATTATGGTTCTATGGTCGGCGATCATGTTTGTTTTGAATACGATCTGTGATGCTTTGGGGTTTATTGCTACGGCAATGTTCCTTAAGGACACTGAAACACCAATCAAAGGCCATTTCCGGCAAAGTAAGCGTAAACGGATGTCTTTGGTTCATCGCACCGTAAGCTTGGACGACATAAAGCTAATCAAGAATACCATGAAGATGGTAAGATTCCTTTTAACAGAGTATTTTACGTCTGTGGAATCCTTACAATATTTTTATTTTAGTTATCGACGGTTGATTTAAATATAAATAATTATTTTTGGTTAACTAGACTGTCAACGATGTTGTACTTGGAGTAACTCAGGCTGGTCTGTCGCAATACTTGGAGAGAAGATATGGTAAATATTAACTCTTTGCCATAGACGACATGTTGCATATTAATAACGATTTGAGTTTTAATAATCTGATGATTAATTATTAATAGGAGAGAAGAAGAAGATAGTAGGAGAAGATCAAGAATCTAAAAGGAATTTAAATGATATGCCTAAAAGAATGAGGCTAAGATCAGCTTTACTTGTAAACTTAAGACCCACCACTGGAATCCAGGCAATTTCTCATAAGCTCACGTACCTACTACGTCCTTTATCATTTTAAAGACGATCATATTATAAGCTTTTTTTGGTAAAAACAGGATCTAGCTGATATGATGGCTAAAGGATCTAAGTGTAGATGGGGAAATTGGATCGGCTACATAGTCTTTCCGTTTTCTATCGGTTTACGCAAAGATCCGTTGGAACATCTTCGAAGAGCCAAAAGGATCATCGACCGGAAGAAAAACTCATTGGAAGCTGCGCTAACATTCTTGGTCGGTAAATTCATGATTAAATCGTTTGGAGTTGAGGTTAGTTTGAATAATAATTAGCACATTTGATATTATAAAACCAAAAACCTAGCTAAACCACCATTTATTTTCGTTAGTTGGTAGCTAATCTAATCTTATGAATGCAGGTGACAGCTAATATAATAAATAGAGCATTGTCTAACACAACGATGTCCTTTTCAAACTTGATTGGTCCTGTTGAAGAAATTAGCTTCTTTGGACATCCTATCACTTACATGGCCCCAAGTGTTTATGGCCATCCCCATGTAAGACTTTAGACCATTATATTTTATGTTATTACACATTCCTTTTTGATTTGGTTGGTAAGATTTGACGATCTCATTGGTTTTGATTAGGCTTTGACGATGCATTTCCAAAGTTACATGAACAAGATGACGATATCTTTGACCATCGATCCAACGGTCATAAGTGATCCTCATCGGCTACTTGACGACTGGGAGGAATCTCTAAGAAGCATCAAAGCTGCTGTGCACGAAAAAGGCTCCACTCATCAGTAGATGGAGCTAAATCTTTATTGTTATTTTCTCATTCAATAAAAAAGATTAAAAATTGAAAGAAGATAATGAGAAAGGCTGTACCACTTATGTGACCATTTTTTATAAAATTCTAATTATACATAGTTTGTTTTTTTTTTTTTTGGTTTTGAAAAAATCTTTAATAATGTTTTGGGTTTAAACAATGATATAAAATAGAAAATCTAAATGAATCTTCTAAAATTCAGATCCCTATTACAATAGCTTTTATAGTCATTTATTTGATTCGGTTGCCAATTTAATTTAAGTGAATATTTTCTATCACCCGTTTAATTCAGTTACATATTCAATTTGAGTGAGTATTTCTGTCAGTTATCCAACACTATATATGTTGCCAAATTTATTGGTATAAATTTTAAATAATAAATATTTTAAGAGCATATTTATAAAGATATTCTCAAATAATATATTGAAAATGTACAATTGTATTTGAATTGATGTGCGGTGGTGTAAACGCACGAGGAGGCATAATCATGATATTATATAGAATTAAACAAATGGGTTTTGTAAATTTACACTTACTCCGACGATATCATTGGGTAAAAACTAAAACGCTTAGATTATCAAACGGGCCAAACTCCAGTTACGGAAATGCTTAAAGGCTACCATGTGCAATAATAACTGTTTTAACTAACTAAATTAATTATTCAGATATTTTCCAATACGAGAATTTATGTAACAAATTGTTTTCCAACAGCCCTTTTGTTTTGCTTTATCTTCATTTATACAAAATGAATCTGTAGAATAGTTATAAAAATAAATTAATTAATATATGATTTTGGAAGACTAAACAAAATTAGTTTGTAGGTATGATAATTCAAACATTTTTAATTATAAATTTTCAAATTATTTTGTATATATAATGTAATCTTAAACTTAATATTTTCTAATAATCTTTTGTACACCTATAAATTTATTATTATATGCTTCTCTACATTTATTCATTTTTTGACCACATAATCTTTAACCAACCTCATAAACCTATAGATCCATGTATTTTCCAAACAGTCAAAGGGGAAACGAATAATAAAAGTTTAAAGTTACTCATATTTGTTAATTGAATACAATGTAACGAAAAGTATGATAATGGAAAGTTTCGGACCGAAAAGAAAACTAAAAGTTCAGCACGAACGAAGACTGAAGAGAAAATCATATATAATGGATTTCCATAGAGAAAGAGAACAAATGAAAAGATTAACCATACTATGGAGATTAAGACACGACGACGACGTCGCCACGTACCTGAAATTACAGTGGAAAAGAAGGAAGAAGAGGAGGAGCAACCACTTAGCCAGGAGAACAAGAAGAATCGATGCCGAAGGGAATAAGGCTAAGGGCAGCTCTGCTGGTAAACATAAGACCGAGGAAAATTAACCTCATTTATTTACAAGATTATATGAATATAATTTTCACTTATTTAATTTTTCTTTTGTGTGTTTTAGGATATAGCTGACATGATGACTAAGGGATTCAAGTGTAGATGAGGAAATTGGAACGCCTACATAGTGTTTCCATTCTCTATTGCATTACTCGATGATCCATTGGAACATCTCCGAAGAGCCAAGTCGATCATCGACCGGAAGAAGAACTCGTTAGAAGCCGTGCTAACGTACATCAAAAATTAACCATAGTTCCATTAAATCTAACCAAGAAAAAAAATATCATATAATCATCAACTAAAAACTCCATCAAACAAAATTAAAGCTAACCGTTCATTTATTTTTGTTAGTTGGTATAATCTAGTTAGTATAATGCAATCTTGTGAATTGAAATGAATGCAGAGGTCAGCAAATGTTATAAAGACAGCATTGTCAAACACAACGATGTCATTTTCAAACATGGTTGGTCCTGTTGAATAAATTAGCTTCTATGGACATCCCATCACTTACATGGCACCAAGTGTATATGGTCATCCCCACGTAAGGTTTTCGACCAGTTATTTTTTTTTTCAGTGATTAAGATTTAACGATCTGATCACTTGTTTTTGATCAGGCGTTGACAATGCATTTTCAAAGTTATATGAACAAGATGACTATTTCTTTAACCCTCGATCCAACAAATTTTTCATATATGAACAAGATGACTATTTCTCTAATGGAGGCTCTAAAGGGTGAGCCTTTACTGTTTGAGAGATGGAAACAAAAGTGTAGCGAGAAAACAAACATCACGCAGAAAAATAGGGAGATCAAGATGGGACTACACGTACCAGATGAGGAGGAAGATCAACCACTTAGCCCGGCGGCTCGCGTATTCCACTCGCCGGAGTTTAATTGCAACATTATATCGGTGATTGGTTTAAAGAGTAAACTCGACCCTGATATGATTATCAGAGGGTTTAAGCAAACTTTTATCAGGCATCCTCGCTTCTCCAGTAAATTGGTGAGTCTTAGTTTAGAAGTGTGTAAGCGAAGGGAAAATTGTAATTTTGGATCATTTAATTATATAATTAGTACTAATAAATATTTCATTGGTCTCTATCACTATCACATTCATGTCTTGTTTTCTTTATAAAAAGAAGCCTTTCTCATTCTCTCCCTTTCTTTCTGAGCCACCATGAGATTTCATCAAACTAAATTGTACTTTTTGATTCTTACCATTTCTGTTATTTACCCCTTTTTATCTTTCTTTGTTTGCAAGAAAAATATCTATTGCTATTTTTTTGACCAAAATATATCCATTTCTATTTTTCTGAATAATTCTCAAACTCTTGCTATATAGCCAATCGACTCTTCTTTTTGAATTTTTTTTTTTCTGGGAGAACTCTTATTTGGATCTATGTTGACCCGATATTTCTAATTTTCTATTTTCTTCGAGATAGCCTGATCATATGAATTTGGGATCCTAGAAAAAAAAAATGATCTATATAAAAAATGGAACCTTATTTTTACATGTTACCCAAAAACGGGTCTTCTTATATGTTGCGATGTGAATTTGGGTTTAACTTTTTTTGTTGTTGTTGAAATGTTTGTTTTTCTTTTTTACGTTCTTTGTTATTCAAGATTTCGTTTGGGGTATAGGTTATTGCCCTCTTGCCCTGTTTAGAACAGACTAGCAAAATAACATATTTTATCTAGTTCATTTTTTTCTGTAATTGTTATATTAAATTCATAAGACTGTTTTGTACTGAGAGGTAAGCTTGAATTATATAGTCCAGGATTAAAAAAAAATTTAGTCAGACATGTCATATGGTATTAGAGTCCAATTATAACTTGAAGAGCTACCATTTAAAAATATGATTTACTTCAAAATGAACTAAACCTTATGACTAGTTTCTCGTATATATAATATACTGGAAAGTGTCTCTTATATAGTTATATCATAAATTCTTACAATTAACATATTGATTTCAAAATAATTACGTGAAGGTGAGCGATGGGAGAAATGGACAAAACCAAAGATGGGTTCGGACAAACGTGGTCGTAGAGGATCACATCATCGTTCCCAAAATCCAACCGCAAAACATAAAGAACGCAGACGCGTTTCTCGAGGATTATGTTTCCGATTGCATGAAGATCCCGTTGGATACCTCAAGGCCGTTATGGGAGCTTCTCACCTACTCGATTTAAAAACCTCAGACGCTGAAAACGTCGCCGTTTTAAAGATTCACCACTCCCTCGGCGATGGCATGTCAATCATGTCTCTCGTCCTCGCATGTATGCGTAAAACTTCGAACCCCGATGAGCTCCCGAGTCTCCCTTCAACACCATCCCGGTTAACGGCCGGTTCGAGTAGCATTTCTAGGTTATGTTGGTTAGTCAAGGTTATTTGGACGGCGGTTATGTTGCTGTTAAACACGGTTTCTGATGCTTTGGAGTTTATTGTTACGACGTGTTCCTTCAAGGACACAGAGACGCCCATCAAAGGTGATTACCTGTCAGCCAAGAAGAGTAAACGGTTGCGTTTGGTTCATCGTACAGTAAGCCTTGACGATATAAATCTAGTTAAGAACGCGATGAAGATGGTAAGGTTTTCTCCTTTGATTTTTAGGTCGACATTTTGTTAGTCTTAAGTTCTCATCATGATAATATGAGCTCCTAGGGCTAGGACCAGAGTACGTAATAACCACCATAAGTATTATAAAGAAAAAAAAATTAGTTAGACTAGCTAGACCGAATGCTATAAAGTCTTAAGAACAACTATAGTGATCTCATATATTTTGGTTTACATATAATATATAGACAGTCAACGATGTTGTACTTGGAGTAACTCAAGCTGGTCTCACGCGATATTTGGAGAGACGATACGGTAACTAAATTCTACTCTCCTACTTTCTTGTAAAAAATGATAGTTATTGCATATTATCAACGTAAGTACACAATCTACTAATTTTGTGAATAAGATTCAATAAGAGAAGAAGAAACTGAAAGGAATACCAAAAAGCTTCCTGAAAGAATAAGGATAAGGGCAGCTCTGCTTGTAAACTTAAGACCCACGACTGGAATCCAGGCAAATTTATATTATTACTAAGCTTGCTTACTTACTTAATTAGATACTTTTAGTTACTATTAGGTTTGAAATCATTTTACTCTCCTACTTTTAGTTACTAAGCTTGCTTACTTACTTAATTAGATACATAGTTGAAAAGTTGGGTACTACTTTGGTTATGATTATTATTAACTATAATAGGTGGCGGCTACTATAGTAAACAGAATACTGTCAAATACAACGATGACGTTTTCGAACATCATTGGTCCAGTTGAAGAAGTTAGTTTCTATGGACATCCCATCACTTACTTTGCCACAAGTGCTTATGGTCATCCACATGTAAGTTCTTATCCTTTTTACTCACTGTCGAACCCAATTATTGACGATTAAGCTTTATTCTTGATTTACTTAAAAAAATAGCTGTTGAAATGGAATGGTTTTATTTTAATAAGAGGGTTTAAATTGGTGACAACGGACATATGTACTTTTCTCCTTGAGTTGTATGTCAAGATCTAAAGTATTTGACTGGTTTTTGTTGAATTCGATTTAGGCGTTGACGATGCATTGTCAGAGTTATATGAATAAGATGACAATTACATTGGTCGTAGACCCAACGGTTATAAGTGATCCTCATCGGCTCTGTGATGACTTGGAAGAATCTCTCCAAAACATGAAAGCTGCTGTCCCCAAAAGAGGGTCTCTTCATCTATGGGATCAACTAAGCAATAGAAAGGCTTGGCTTCTTTATAAAATGCTATGATGCTAAATTTGGCATTAATAAAACGTTTAACTGCAATGTCAGATGCCATTTGAAAAAATATTTCTTTCAATTATAATTTCAAAAATGTAGAAACAATAGCAATATATAAAAGCTTTCAATTGGAACCACCATTTAGTTCTTCTTCCATAACCACTTGGAGCAAATTCTCATAATTCTTCTGCCATTGATCATTCATCTGTAAAGATTTTTTGTATTCAAGTTTCAATCTTTCCATTTCGATCTCCGTTGCCGCAGAGCCTTGTTGCTGATACAAGGCATAAAAAAAACAAATAGAGAATTGTGAAAACAGAGTTTTCTCGATTACAAAAAGTGTTTTACAGAAACAAAGGAAACACAAACCTGAAGTTCTCTAACTTGCTCGTTTATAAGGTCAGCACTGAGGTAAGAGTAAACAGGAACATCAGAAACTGGCGGTGGATCAACAATAACTATACCATCCATACTATCTTCTCCTGATCTTTCGTATTTTTCCAAAGGCGGAGGTAATGACGACACATTTCTTTTCCAGGAAGATTGTACATTGTTGGAGTTACCAACAATCGTTTTTCTGACAACTTGAATATTGTTCACAGGGCCTGTAAGAAGAAAAAGTTTTAAAGGCAAAAAAGGGGTTAACTGATACTCATTTTGCATAAGTAGAACTTAAACAGAAGAAAATGGTTAAGAAACATACCTTTTCCATGGCCGAAAGTACGAACTAGACGACGTGATTTGGGATCCCAAACAGAAACCACACCATCTTCTGATCCAGAAATCAAAAGGTTTCCGTCTGCGCAATATGCTAAGCAAGTAACAGCTTTGCTGTGTTCAAACAAAAACTATTGAGTCAATAAACTATTAATAAATCAACCAAGGGATGTTAATATTTCAATACAAGTCCATTATGTGAATCCATTAAAAGGGACAAATCAGATGCAACTTGTTAAGAGATCTGATAAAAATCATCTTAGAATCAAGAACATCTACAAGACTACAAGCTAATGTTCATTTATATAAGAGATCTCATAACCAAGAATTAAGAATTACTACAAGCTAATGTTCATATGTGGATATCATGATTTACAAGATGCTAGCCAAAGAGAGGAAGATTGTACCTTTGTTCAGATACTGAACCAACAACTTGTGTCGCATAGTCACTTGAGGAATTCAGAGCACCGATATAAATTTTGCTATCTCTACTACCAGCATAGAACACAGAGCCGCCAGGGTCTAATGCAAGTGCATTGATGGCTGAAGGAAAGATGATATTTCTCAACAATTTCCCCTTTGACAGGCTCCAAACCTAAGGTCATGAAATAAAAAGCTATATCAGGGTTCTATACAAAGCATTTACGAAAGATCACAACGTTCATTTCAGTAAAAAAATGCATATAGATTACTAGTCAAAACAAGTACCTTGCAAGTCCGATCTTCTGAAGCAGTAACTATCATAGCATTGCAGCCACCATAGTCGATAACAATGTCTGTTACAGACATTGTATGCTCGTTAAAATTGTGTTCATATAGAGTGCTCCCTTGCTGCTGCCTCTGGAAATCATCAAATAGCCTAACTAACCAACAAGAGCAATGTATAAGAATAAAAAAGCAATACCTTCACAAAAAAAAAACTTCAAACCGGGCAAGAGAAAGACTCAAAGGTTTAACCTTATAAGAGACCAGACTCTAACAGATCCATCTTGAGATCCTGAAACCAACAAAGAGTCGTCTCCAGAGAACACCAAGCATGTTACTGAACGGTAATGACCATGCCATTTCTTAAGCAATTTCCCAGTTGCAACCTAATTCACCAAGTTTTGACCTTGGAACTTCGAATACGCTTAATCACAAAAGAAGTGAAATCAATTTATAAAATTGTTACCTCCCAAAGAAATATATCTCCAGAGGTTCCACCACCAACTATGTAAGTTCCTTCACTGTTAGCTGCAAGAGACTTTATTGACTCCACCGGGAAGCTCCTCACTTCCACTTGCGGCTACAATAAAAAACATCTTTTTTAAAAAAAATTCCACAAGAAAAGATAATCTTCAGAGAAACAAGTGGGTGAAGTCAAGTAATGAGAAGGAAGAACCTTATTCCAAAACCAGAAGAAAATCGAGCCAGATGAACCGGATGCGTTACGGAGCTGAGAGGCGGCGATGAATTTTTCTCCGACGGCGGTGAGACCGTGCGCTGGAGAGGCGCACTGCTTGAACCGGAGCTGCTCCTTTCCAGTTTTCAGATCCCAACTTCCGATTCCGCCGTCGATTGACGATGCAGCAATAATAGATATCTCCATAGCTAATCTCTATATCTCTTCAAGAGTAAAGAGGAAAGAAGAAAACTTTTTTTTGTCGGAATTTTTGGGTTTTATGTTATCAATTAGGGTTTATAAAATCGTATCTAATTGAATAAAGTAATAGTTTTACGGAGTATTACCAGTTCCACTAAAAGAAAAGGGGTTAAAATGAAAATTTCAGATAGTTAACATTTTATTGAGATACTACGGTTACGGTAACGGAAGCGTTGGGTAACGATGGCGATGATAAGCTTTTCGCTCCCATCTCCCGCCAAACTTCCGGTTACATCACGACCGTCCGTTCCAAATCGTATCAACGTCGCCGACCGTTTGATCCTCCGTCATCTCAATGCCGGAGATCTTCGAGGAGCGATCTCTGCTCTCGATCTCATGGCACGAGATGGGATCCGCCCCACAGACTCCGTCACTTTCTCCTCACTCCTCAAGTCATGTATCCGAGCACGCGACTTCCGACTCGGGAAACTCGTTCACTCCCGATTAGTCGAGTTTGAGATCGAGCCTGACTCGGTTCTCTACAACTCACTGATCAGTTTGTATTCGAAATCCGGAGATTTGGCGCGAGCCGAGGATGTGTTCGAGACCATGGGGAGATTTGATAAGCGAGACGTTGTTTCATGGAGTGCTATGATGGCTACTTTTGCTAACAATGGTAAAGAGCTCGACGCGATTAAGTTTTTTGTTGCGTTTCTTGAGTTGGGTTTAGTGCCGAACGATTATTGTTACACGGCGGTGATTCGAGCTTGTTCGAATCCGGAAAATGTGAACGTTGGGAGAGTGATTCTAGGGTTTTTGATGAAGACTGGGCATTTTGAATCTGATGTATGTGTGGGTTGTTCTTTGATCGATATGTTTGTGAAAGGAGAGAACAATCTGGAGAATGCGTATAAAGTGTTCGATCAAATGTCTGAACTAAATGTTGTTACTTGGACATTGATGATTACTCGGTGTATGCAAATGGGGTTTCCAAAGGAAGCGATCAGTTTTTTCTTGGATATGGTTTCAAGCGGGTTTGAATCGGATAAGTTCACACTGAGCTCTGTTTTCTCGGCGTGTGTTGAGTTGGAGGATCTGTCCTTGGGAAAGCAGTTGCATTCTTGGGCGATTAGGTCGGGACTTGAGGTTGATGTTGGGTGTAGTTTAGTTGACATGTATGCGAAATGTTCTGCGGATGGTTCGGTTGATGATTGTAGGAAGGTGTTTGATAGAATGCAGGATCATACTGTTATGTCGTGGACGGCTTTGATCACTGGTTATATGCAAAGCTGTAATCTGGATACAGAGGCTATTGATCTCTTTTGTGAAATGATAACGCAAGGTCGTGTCCAGCCAAATCATTTCACTTTCTCTAGCGCATTTAAAGCGTGCGGGAATCTTTCGGATCCACGGGGAGGTAAACAGGTTCTTGGTCATGCGTTTAAAAGAGGTCTTGCTTCGAATAATTCTGTTGCAAACTCGGTTATCAGCATGTTTGTTAAATCTGATAGGATGGAGGATGCTCGGAGAGCTTTTGAATCGCTTTCCGAGAAGAACTTGGTCTCATATAACACCTTTCTTGACGGAGCCTGTAGGAGCTTGGATTTTGTGGAAGCTTTTGAGCTTTTTACTGAGATCTCTGAGAGAGAATTAGGTATTAGTGCTTTCACGTTTGCTAGCTTGTTGAGTGGAGTTGCAAGTATTGGTTCGATAAGAAAAGGGGAGCAAATTCATTCACAGGTGGTTAAACTCGGGCTCTCGTGCAATCAACCTGTCTGCAATGCTTTGATCTCTATGTATTCCAAATGTGGAAGCATTGACTCAGCTTCCCGAGTCTTCAATCTAATGGAAAATCGTAACATCATTTCATGGACTTCGATGATCACAGGTTTCGCAAAACATGGATTCGCTAAAAGGGTACTGGAAACATTCAACCAAATGACGGAGGCAGGGGTGAAGCCAAATGAGGTCACTTACGTGGCAATCTTGTCCGCATGCAGCCATGTTGGTTTGGTCTCCGAAGGATGGAGACATTTCAATTCAATGTATGAGGACCACAAGATCAAGCCTAGAATGGAGCATTATGCTTGTATGGTTGATCTTCTATGTCGATCCGGGCTTTTAACAGACGCATTTGAGTTCATTAACACAATGCCCTTCCAGGCCGATGTTCTGGTGTGGCGTACGTTTCTTGGAGCTTGCAGAGTTCACAGTAACACAGAGCTTGGAGAGATGGCTGCGAGAAAGATCTTAGAACTTGACCTGAATGAGCCTGCTGCTTATATACAGCTCTCAAACATATACGCTAGTGCAGGTATCTATATATTTTATACAGAAACCGATAGAACCTTTTCTTCTAATGATTAAACTTGTTTGAACTTTGAAGTGAAACTATGTCGAGTGTTATGGTGTAGGGAAATGGGAAGAATCTGGAGAGATGAGGAAGAAGATGAAAGAGAGAAACTTGGTAAAAGAAGGAGGTTGCAGTTGGCTAGAGGTGGGAGATAAGGTTCATAAGTTTTACGTCGGTGATACATCTCACCCGAATACTCATCGTATATATGATGAACTGGACCGATTGATTAGAGAAATAAAACGTTGTGGATATGTTCCTGATACGGATCTTGTTCTTCACAAGCTAGAGGAAGACGGAGACGAAGCAGAGAAGGAGAGGTTATTGTTTCAGCACAGCGAGAAAATCGCGGTTGCGTTTGGGCTTATAAGCACGGGGAAATCGAGACCGGTTAGGGTGTTCAAGAACCTACGGGTATGTGGAGATTGCCATAACGCTATGAAGTATATAACAATGGTCTCTGGTAGAGAGATTGTACTGAGAGATTTGAATCGTTTTCATCATTTTAAAGATGGCAAATGTTCTTGTAATGACTATTGGTGAGTGGTGGTGACTTTGAAGCTATCTTGAAAAGAATCAAATCCAAATTTTATATATTGCAATGGACTAATCTCAACATCTATAGACCCCTTACCGTGGGTTTAATTATTGAATCAAAATGTATAAGATCAAATTTGTTGATTAGGTAACAAAGGGACGATCAATGGACAAGGGAAGTCATGGTGGGTGAAGTATGCAAGTGGTGGTTTCAAGACGATATGAACCAGTCATATTGATTATCAGAGATAGTAACAACAAAAGATTTGGCTTCTTCACTCTAGTTTCTCCCCTTTCTTCTACAATGAATCCGATCCATGTTTGTGTTTTTAAACAGTAAACATTAAGAAAACAAAACTCTAAAATGATTAAGGAAATGTCTACTATTATTGAAAAAAGAAGTCCAATACTGAGAATGGTAACATCGATATGGCTAAAATTGTGAATGTCTCGTAAAGAAGTCCAATACTGGGTTTTTGCCAGTGGAGTAGCAGAAAGATCTCATCAGGAAACAAGAAACGAACGATTTTGAACATTTCAATGTCTTCTCTTCTTAGAGCATTAGGCCAACGAAGACACCGTTGGAATCGCATTTCCACTCAGATGGCGCTTCCGCACCAGAGCGCACCGACAAACATGGTCTGTATATAACACATTTTATACAGGAAAACCCAACGTCCCATGTTTAACCGGTCTGATCCGGTTTAATTAGTTTTGGACGGTTAATGTTTATTACCGGTTTACCCATACATTGTCACCGTTACTGTCTACTCTAGATGATGAGGAAGCTCGATTTGAAAGCTCATGAAACGCATCAATGTCAGTCTTCGTCTCCCCCACTTTTCGGAATTCAGAAAACTTCACACCCGAAAAGTCTCTTCTTCTCCAAACAATCCGGAATTCGAACCGAAATTGTCATCACATGGGACATCTTTTCATGACAACTTGCTGGGTCAGGTACTGGACACATACCCGGATAACAAAACCCTCAGAACAGTCCACTCTAGAATCATTCTGGAAGATATACGCTGCGACTCATCTTTAGGCGTTAAACTTATGAGGGCTTATGCTGCTCTTAAAGATGTGGCGTCAGCACGCAAGGTGTTCGACGAAATTCCGGAGAGAAATGTAATCATCATTAATGTTATGATCAGAAGCTATGTGAATAACGGGTTTTACCGTGAAGGTATTGAAGTGTTTGGGACGATGTGTGGCTGTGATGTTAGACCCGATCATTACACTTTCCCGTGTGTTCTAAAGGCGTGTTCTTGCTCCAGGAATATTGTCATTGGGAAGAAGATCCATGGGTCCGCTACAAGAGTTGGGCTTTCTTCGACTTTGTTTGTTGGGAATGGTTTAGTTTCTATGTATGGAAAGTGTGGGTTTTTATCTGAAGCAAGGCTTGTGCTTGACGAGATGTCAAGGAGAGATGTGGTGTCTTGGAATTCGTTAGTTGCTGGGTATGCTCAAAACCAGAGATTTGATGATGCTTTGGAGGTTTGTAGGGAAATGGAATCTGTTAAGATAAGCCACGACGCTGGCACGATGGCTAGTCTGTTACCAGCAGTGACCAATACAACAACGAATAATGTTATGTATGTTAAAGATATGTTTTTGAAGATGGGGAAGAAGAGTTTGGTTTCATGGAATGTGATGATTGGTGTGTATATGAAAAACGCGATGCCTCTTGAAGCCGTGGAATTGTATTCCCGAATGATGGAAACTGATGGGATCGAACCTGACGCAGTCTCAATCACAAGTGTGTTACCTGCTTGTGGGGATACATCTGCTTTGTCTCTTGGTAAGAAAATCCATGGATACATCGAGAGGAAGAAGCTGATACCGAATCTGTTGGTAGAGAACGCATTGATCGATATGTACGCAAAATGTGGTTGTTTAGATAGAGCAAGAGATGTCTTTGAGAACATGAACTCTCGTGACGTTGTGTCTTGGACAGCTATGATCTCAGCTTATGGAGTCAGCGGAAAAGGTCGTGACGCCGTGACATTGTTTTCTGAAATGCAAGATTCGGGTCTTGTACCTGATTCAATTGCGTTCGTCACAATGCTCGCTGCTTGTAGCCACGCGGGATTACTTGAAGAAGGTCGGAGTTATTTCAAACTCATGACAGATCATTACAAGATTACTCCTAGGTTAGAGCATTTTGCTTGTATGGTGGATCTGCTTGGCCGAGCTGGAAAAGTGAAAGAAGCATATGGATTCATACAAGAAATGTCGATGGAACCAAACGAGAGAGTTTGGGGAGCGTTATTAGGAGCTTGTCGGGTGCATTCTGATACAGACATTGGTCTACTAGCAGCTGATAAGCTTTTTCCGTTAGCACCCGAACAATCAGGTTACTACGTGTTGCTTTCTAACATATACGCGAAGGCTGGAAAATGGGAAGAGGTTACAAAGATAAGATGCATAATGAAGAGCAAAGGGTTAAAGAAGAATCCTGGAGCGAGCATTGTTGAGGTCAGTGGAGAAATTCATACATTCTTAGTAGGCGACAGGTCACATCCACAATCCGATGAGATTTACAGAGAGCTGGATGTTCTAGTGACGAAAATGAAAGAGTTAGGGTATGTTCCTGACTCAGAATCAGCGCTTCATGATGTGGAAGAAGAAGATAAAGAGACGCATTTGGCTGTTCATAGTGAGAAATTAGCCATTGTGTTTGCATTGATGAACACAGAGGAAGGAGAAGAAGATAGTAATGCCATAAGAATAACGAAGAACCTTAGGATCTGTGGAGATTGTCATGTTGCAGCAAAGCTTATCTCACAGATAACTTCACGCGAAATCATCATCAGAGACACCAATAGATTTCATGTGTTCCGGTTTGGTGTTTGCTCTTGTGGTGACTATTGGTGAAATTATATGTTTAAGACATGATAAAGAAAACCGCAGCGTTTTGATGAGAATGAAGAACTTTTGGACAGGTTTATAATATCTTATTGGGTTACCACCAATGATAAAATAACACGTCATCAATTGTAAGGAAAGCGCCCCAAATAGATAGCCTAATCTGCAAATCCCTCTCCAGCTTCTGAGCTTAGAGAGATAGATAAAGAGTGAAGAGAGAAAATATCTTACCGATGATTGAGTCGGTCATGGCCGTCCGTCTCTCCACCGGATTCTTCTCTCCGGCGGCGTTACTCCGTAATCTCTATTTTTCCTCTCTGTTCATGATTTTCTATCCTCTCAGCTCTATTGATTTGGTAGCTCTCTTAGTCATTGATCTTCAAAATTTGCAGAGTATCGTCCTGTACCGAACACGGAGGAGGGAGTGAGCTGCTTCCATTATGCGTCCCGCCGCGTTTTTCAGCCTCAACTTCTCAACAATACTGTTGGGTACTGTAGCTTTCTTTTTGTTTCTTCATTGTATTGCAAAATAAGTTTTTATGTTTTTGCCAAAAGAAGGGAATTTCGTTGGGTTTCTTTTTCAACGCCAAACTTGACTCAAGAGTTCTGAGAGTTTGGCTTTATCAAGATGTTAGATTATATTTTTTTCAATAGCTTATCTATCGTGCGTTAGGATTTGGTCTTATACTACTATACAATATATTTCTTATCAATGGGAATGTTAACGTAAGTGCGAAGTGGATGTTTCTTGATTATATAGAGCACTTGTTATATACTTACTTTATCAGTGAACCTTGGAACCAGTTAAAGTTCATTTCTTTTGGATTGTTGTTCGTGTATCGCCGATAGTGACTTGTTAACACGATGAATTTGGTACTGAGTTGTTCGCAGATGTTAAGATGTTGGTTTTTCTGTTCATAAAACTTTGATTTGAGACTAAATTTCTTGTGTCATTTGAGTTTTCTGTGAGTATACATGAAAGTGTGTCATCCTTCATGTGTGAGATACTTCCACCTGTTGTAACATGCAGAGATGCCCTTTCAATACTTTTGGAGACGAAGCATCCCTTTTTGTTTTCTACGTATTGTACCCACATTCTTTTACCTTTTGTGGAAAACAACTGAATTGACGTACATGCTTTTTTCGTAGGAGTGGGTTTCTGAAGTACAACAATTACTATAAAACAAGAAAACCCCCGAGGAAGAATCGAACGCAAGCCACAGCCGAGTTCCTAGATTCAGCTTCAGATCCCGAAAAGCAAACTGGGAAGTCAAGGTATCATCCTTCAGAAGAAATTAGAGCCTCTGTGCCACAGAATGCCGAATATTCAAGGCTTTCACCTGCAGAAACCACTAGAACCATCATTGAGGTGTTATATTGTATCTCTCATTCTGCATAAGCTACCTTTTTTTGGTAAAAATATTGTTGGATTCACTTGTTAGTTTGTATAGTAGTATTGCTTGCTCATTATTCATCTATAATGTTCAATATTTTGTCTTAGTGAAAAGTAGTTTATATTGACAAAGCCTATGCAGCTGCATCGCATACATTGTATTCATGGAAATGTGTTCCTCCCTAATTCAATTCAATCTTTGACAGTGTTAGATTATTTTGTACATCTAACATTTCCCTTAGTGTGTCATGTTCAGGTGAACAATAAAGGAACCCTGATGCTTACGGGTTCAATTGGTGATGGAGTTCATGAGAATATTCTCTGGCCAGATATACCTTATATAACAGATCAGAATGGAAGTAAGAGGAAGCTTAATCATCTTTAGTTCACTTTAAATTTGTAATCGACCTAACACCGTCAAAAATTGAATCCAATTACCCTAATGCTCTGCAGATTTATACTTTCAAGTAAAGGAGGATGAGGACATCATGCAGTCTGTTACTTCTGAAAATAACTATGTGGTATGTTGCTCATGACATGCATATCCTATTTACATCACATGCATCTCAGAAAATTTTAATCAATTGGTGAATATCCTATTTACATCATTTGCATGATATGCTTTCACGGAGGAGACATCTCTTCTTTTCTGTTACATTAGCTATGGAGGCTATCTTGTGACATTTTTTCTTTTCTTTTTTAATCCAAATCTACTCACACAAGCATGCATTAATAAGCAGTCATCTAGGCTTCTAGCATCAATATGTTTCTATTAATTATAACTGACTATGCTGCTCGGTGTAGTTTTTGCTCTACCTTATTATGTATTCACCGTTATGAAGTCATGATTGCATTATAGCAAGTAGGTTTTGATACGATGGAGATGATCATGTGAACCTAAAATTTTTTTAACGAAATGCTGAAATGTTCCAAGCGTTTTGAAAACCTAGCTTTCATGGAGGAGATCTTTCTTCTTTTCACTTACATTAAATAACCAGCTTTCTTGTGACGTCTGTTTATTATTTTGTTATATACCATTCTTCTAAATCTAAACGCACAAGTATGCATCAATAAGTAGTCATCTAGCTTCAATATGTTTCGATTGGTTATAACTTACTATACTGCTTGGTTTAGTTTTTGCTTTACTTTTATTTTGTATCCACTTTAAAGAATTTATGGATTCAATGCAGCAAGTAATTCTAGGTTTCGATACGATGGAGATGATCAAGGAAATGGAGCTGATGGGTCTATCTGATAGTGACTTTGAAACTGAAGACGATGAAAGTGAAGGAGAAGATGACAGTGAGGAAGATGGGGATGAAAGAGAAGACGATGAGGAGGTTTTAACTACTTTCACTTCACCTTCTAGATTAAGTCTATGCGAGAAACAACCCCTTTGCCATGCCTTAGCATGCTTCACTAACAACTGTGTTCTTGACTTCAGGAATGGGTTGCTGTTCTAGAGGATGAAGATGAAGACCAAGATGATAATGATGATGATGATGATGATGATGATGACGATGATGAGGATGACGATGACGATGAATCGCTTGGTGACTGGGCAAATTTGGAAACTATGAGGAGCTGTCATCCCATGTTTTTTGCAAAGAGAATGTCCGAGGTTAACTTCAGTCACAACTTCGGAAAAAACGTGTTGTGATTTTATATACAATCAAATGCAAGTCATTTGACAAACTTCATGTATTTGCCAATTTTAGGTTGCTTCAAATGATCCTGTAGATTGGATGGATCAGCCGTCTGCTGGCCTAGCCATCCAGGGACTGTTGAGTCATATCTTAGTGGAAGATTATTCAGATATCCAACAGAAAATTGCTGATACCAAATCTACAAGTACCAAGGGAAACAAGAACGCAGAAAACTTAGAAGAGAAGTTTGAAGACGCTAATAAGGCAGATGGTGACGAATCTGAGAAAACGAGAAATGTGGTGGCGTTTTACAAGCTTGAAATGATAAGAATTCAACTTATTACAGCACAAGGGGATCAGGTTTGCAATAAAGCTTCTCCATCTTTTTTGTATGTAAATTTATCTTTGTCGTTGCAAAAGTTTTTACTTTTTTATCTATCCATTGTTTGTATATCTGGAAAAATTTGTGCCACGCTTGTGCTTTGTTTTGTTTCGTAATTGGCACACCTCATGGTTCTTTTTCTGTCTTATCATAGACTCTGGTTTTTATTGCAAACTTATGCTTAGTCGTGTCTTTTACTCTTGGGAACAGACTGAAGTTGAAGTGGAAGATGTCAGAAAAGCACAACCTGATGCTATTGCTCATGCATCAGCTGGAATCATAAGCCGTTTAGAAGAATCTGGTGATAAACTAGCTGAAGCTCTTAGATCTTTGTGTTGGAGACATTATGGTATTCAAGCAGAGGTAGATAGCTGAAACTTAATTAGAAGCTCCATTTACTTCTGAAATCTCTGAAGCTTTAACAGCAAGTTCAGTAAATATTCTTTCCATGAATATTTGTTTTGCAGGAAGTGAAGCTGATTGAGTTAGATTCCCTTGGTTTTGACCTCAGGCTTTGCGCAGGAGCAAAAATTGAGTCATTGCGGTTTGCATTCTCAACAAGGGTAAATCAAGTTCTCTACTTTGATTTTCTAAAAATCTTGTTCTTGATTTATGATGTTTAAGTAACCGTGCTAGCATAATAATTGATGTTATTATAAGTTTATGACGTTTCCATGCCAATCAAAACTCCTCCGCAGGCAACATCAGAAGACGACGCAGAGGGACAAATAACAGAACTATTATTCCCGATAACAAAGCCACAGAAACCTAAGCGAACCAGTCAGAAGGAGTCTTGATGCTGTAGTGATCTTTAGTGAAGCTGCGGAGAGAAAAAAGCCCCATGAACCAAAATCCAAACTGCGAATGCATGTCTTTGGGTTAAACATGAACAAGGGTAGGATCTGTAGCTTGAAGCATTTCAATTGATTTTTGACGCTGTAATTCGGGTTTCAAGTTTGTGGGTTACTCTGCACAAATTGAGCATTGTAGTTTCAACCCATACGTTAGCAAAGCTTACTTATGCCTTTGACCCCTTTAACCAGACCTTTGTTCTGGTATTACTTGCATTTCCGTGATCTATTGGGTTATTCCGGTCTATTTGATTTCCCTTGCTCTGATGTGACAGAGCATATGAAAGTTTCCAGCGTCATTAACAATGCATCACGAGTGACAAAGCTTAAACTAAAACCATCTTAACGTTGTCGTGACAATATAGTATTTGAGATAGATAATCTCTCACAAAAACTATACAGATTTCCCTTTTTATTTTAAATATGATTTCTGAACAAGAAAGTTGCATATTAAAATTTTCAAAATTATCAAAAATATATCTACTAATTTCTAGAACCTGTGAAAATCATAGGTTACATAAACTTATCATCCCACAAATGTTATGGAAATATTAAAATCATTAGGCTAAATTGACAAAAAAAAAATCTTGAGCCAATCACACAAGTAGAAAATAAATAAGATTATTAAATATTATCCAATTAGATTAAAAGAAGACTATAAATAACTAATATAAAAGATAATTATAATTTGTATTATGACCAAATGCAAGGATATTGCATTGCATACAATGAATACAGAATTGTGGCAAATTCTCATTGATCACCTTTATTAAGAAAACAAATTTGTGTCCAATTATTGTTAAGACATATACAGTAACAATATTTTTTCTAAAAATTCATTTTCAACTTAACATATATAACATTTATATATAATTTGATACTTTGAATTGAAACAAACAATAATAATATATAACCTAACTTTTAGTTTACCTTATGTAATTGTTATAAGTGAGTGCCAATAGTCAACTAAACTCCAAAAGAAATCTTGTAAATGGGGTGAAATTTACCATATGAGATGTAACTATAACAAAATGAATATAAAATTGTTTATTATTTTGAGTAATTTTTTTATATTGTAACCGTTAGTTAAAAACTACCATATGATTACTGTGTGGATAGAAAGCTGATGAAATCCTTGCAATCATTATCTTAAGGTAACTTTTGAGAATTGTGACCCTCTCATATGTATATAAACGAACCGATTAGATAATAAGAAAGATATATTTCTACAGTCATTCATTCACTTGCTTATTTTCCAATTTTTTCGCAGTCATTATTTTCTCAAATATTTTCAAAATCTCAACCCAATTATGTTACATTCTAGTGTAGAACAACTGCACGCATTTTATGCCCAGGAAAGAGCAATATTCACAAAGCTGGTCCTAAAATTCTCAAGATCTCCAGCTGAGTCACTTCTTGTCATGGCCACATGGTTTTGGCTTGAAGACTTTGGCTTTGAACACATTTTCTCAATCATCATGGTTCTTAATGACCCACTCATTGCGGTTCTCGCTGACGAAGCTGTCTTGTGCTTCCAGTGCCTTGAATCTACGGAACCTCCAATCGCTTTCAACCAAGTTCCTCTCACTAGAGGATTCATGGAGAAAAACATATCTCTTAAAATAATCTACGAACATCGATATAGTGCCATCACAGGAATCAAGAACTTTCTAACCACCATTTGTTCAAAAATTTTCTCTGACATCCTTCAACAAGTTCTTCCATGGCCTTCATCATCCTCCTCCACTGGACTCCACCTCCCTCTCATCATCCCAGGATTCCCGCATCAGACTTTTGGGAACATCAACGTGATGCCTCGTGTTGTTTCTGTGGATAGTCTCCCTAACAACAACTTATTACGTAGCCGTAGGGATCTATGGGTCTGGAGCCCTAATCGCATAGCCTCTGAAAATGATCGGACCATGTTTCTAACGTTTTCTCGTGGGTTTCCAGTGTCAGAAGCGGAAGTGAAACAACTCTTCACAGAGGAATTTGGAGAAAACTGTGTTAAAGGTATTTACATGTCAGAAAACAAACCAAACTCCACCAGCAGAGGCATTAATACCATTGGTCATCAACAATCACTATACGCCACGTTGGTTTTGGACTCTGTCGCTACCGTAGATCGCGTTCTTAAAGGTGAGACTCGAAAAAAGTTTAAAATCCATGGAAAACATATTTGGGCTCGTAAGTATGAAGAAAGATTTAAAAGAGAGTAAGAGAGAGAGTTACATATTTAATTAATTAAAGCCAGAATATTGTTTTTGGTATTTTTTTTTTTTATGTGAAACTCTTTTATTTTATGTTGTAAGTTTAATAATTTTGAAATTGTAACTCCCATCTAAACATACTCAGCCAGGTGCTCTTTAAAATCTTCTATCATTGTTCTTGAACTTGTCAAACACATCTTCAGATCATGTACATATATATATAAATTTAGCAAATCAATACCAAGCCATTATCTTACAATCATATGCATTAGAATGTAATTATCTAAATATCTAAAGCCATTCCTAAACCGAGATAAATTCATAAAAAAGGGGGTTCGAATGCAAAATAAAAAGATAAAAAAGCCAACCCGAGAACAAATCTTGAAAGCCTACCATCTCAAAATATTTAACAAAAAAATGGATCAAAATCTTGATAACAAATATGAGGAGAAAAAAAAAACAAAATAGATTCATAAGACTTATTGCTTCCTTCCTCTTCCTTTCTTGGCAGGCTGCGTCTCCATAGGTTCTTTCCCGGTGACTTCGGAGAGATCAACTGCATTATACAACCAACATAAATAAACTAACAAAGTAAGCTACAAACCACACCACACAAGGAGATTTTCTTTTAAAATGATGTGAGAGGCACATTAAACCATGAACTTGTATTCTTTTATTATAAGTTTGGTAGACAAAAATTGATGTTTAGAGAAAACTCGTTAGCCGGCGACGGCGAGTATGTTATACGGTCCATTATAATAGAAACAACGCCATAAAGCCATAAAACTAAGGAGCTTTTTTTCTCAACAATAAGAGGTGGTGGTGCATATTCTTTCTTTATGTTTGGTAGGCAAAAAAAATGAAAGTTTACCATCAGGTCCTCTTGCCATCAGTGTGAAAAATATGTTGTTCAGTTTCTCCATCTTCTTCGCTTCTTGTGCTTGATCTGTCTTGAACTTGAGACACTAAATTAAGAAAAAAAAATAACAAAAAAAAGTCGATATCAAATCTATCATATGCTTCACATGAAACAGAGTGCACATGATGAAACACGAAAGCTACAACATGGAGACCTAATTAACCACACTACCACAGAAGTTGATACGAACTTTCGTCTCAACGAATCTTAATGTAAAGCACTTTGACTAATAAACACAAACATGCTTCAACATCCACACAGAACAACTGCTGTGAATAGTGAATCATATCTTGCTTATTTAAAACATCGCCGGCCTATTAGCAATCACATTCACCAAGCCAAAACCAAAGTAACCACATAACTACTACGATTAAACAACATCAACCAAAAAGATAAGCCTAGTAATCATCAAGGAACCCTAAATTACATTCTCCAAAATCAGCATCATACCATCAAAACTCCGGATCAGATATCAAATATGAAATTTCATACAATTGCAATTGAACAAAAAATTACAAGAACCGATCACAGAGAAGTAGGTACAGTGAATAACTTACCTCTTTGTTATCAGTAACCTTGAGAACCAATTTGCCATCACAGTGTCTATACTTCATGACATACCGAGTCTGCACCACAACGATTGGATCCAATTCATCATAAACAAAAAAAAAACACGCATTGAATAATTCTACTTGGAAACGAAACATGTAGATAGCCTTTATCGATTCCCCAGATTTCGACCAAACACGAGCGGATTTCAAATCAACTATCCAGGTTTATCGAATTCCGAAATACTAAGTAACAACCAAATTACCATAAAAAAAACAAGCTCAAAATCTCCAAAGCAACAGTGACGAACGAAATCGAGAAGGAGAAAACCTACAGATTCGGGATCAGCTCGGAAAAGCTGAACAGATCGATCAACGAATTCGTCCCAGGAAACGATGTAAACCATCCCGTCGATTCAGCTGAAGAACGGACTTACGGCGATTGAATTTGTATGCAAATCTCCAGGAGACACAATCTTGCAAATGTAATATAACCTCGACGTAGACGGAGAAGCAAAGGGGCTTTCTTATTAAAATATTAAAAGAATTTGACTGATGAGAAAACCGGAATAAACCGGTAACATTGAACCGGTTCGTTAGTGGTTTTAAGTTAAACCCTAACCGTTCTTTTTCTCCTTCGAACATCTGCAAAGATAATTTCGTTCGTTTTCCCCCAGTCTTCTGAATCTCTCTGTTCTTCATCATCATGCTCTCTCGTTTATTCTTTAGACCTTCGAATCTCCGTTTCGTAACTCTAGCTTCAACCAAATCGAACTCTCAGATCTTCTCCTCTTTGATCCGCCCGCTTTCCACCAACAGTAGCGGCGGCGGCGGCGGCGGAAATGGCGACGGGAATAGGGGTAATCGAAATGACGTTCCGTGGAGTTTTTCTGGAGTAAAAGATGGTAAGGCCGATCCTTTCTCTTCCAATAATTCTTGGGCTTCCTCCGGATCAGCTGGTGGAGATGGCAAATGGCCGGAGGAGCCAAAGGGATGGCATATGAAGGAGGAAGAGGATAAGGTTGCCTTCGATATCGACGAAGAGCTGAGTGAATGGGTTGAAACCGGCTTTGGCGAGAGGAGAGCCAATGACTGGGAGGAGAGTAAGCGATGGAATATCAAGGAAGGAGATGAGAAAGCCGTGTTCGGTAACGAAGGTGAGGTGGCCACTAGTTTTGGAACTAGCGGAGATGCGAAATCTAATGGATGGGGGGATGTGTCTAAGCCATGGAATTTGAAGGAGGAAGATGATAAGGTCGTGTTTGATACCAGTGGAGAGATGCCGGTTAGCTTTGATACCGGTTTGGAGAACGCGGAAGAAAATCGTGCGAAGAAGGAAGTGTTTGAAAAGGAAGAGAAAGAGCTCACTGAGATTATCAAAGGTGAAAGTCTTGAACTTTGTTAGGTGGTTCTTAGTTTTTGCTTTAATTTGCAATGCAACTTCTTTAGAAATGTGTCTAGATTTGGAATCAGGGTCAAATAGGTAGCTCTGGCAAATCTGGTCACATGACATTACCTTGTTAGGTTTAGATTTTGATTGGATGATCATTCGAGTAGCAAGGTTGTGTAATCAATCTATTGATTGGCATGGTTGCTACGTGGACGATATGCTGGTTTTTGGAGTAAGCTCGGATGTTCATTCGGGTAGAAAGAGTTGTGTTTTGAAGTGGATAGTTTGGTGCTTACTTATGTTACTGAACAGTTTGGTGCTTAATGTTTTGTTTCTGTTATTAGTTTTTCGCTAATGAGTTTCAGCTTAACAATGCTCAGTTGAATGAATTAAAGAGTTTGCCTTTTTGATCACATGGATAATAGTTGATCCTGCTGCTAGTTAAACAGGCACCATCAAGTAGAGTAAGTTTTTTAGTTTTACTGATTTGGAACTTACTATAATTGCAGGTCCTGATCGAGCATTTGGAGACTTTATTGCTAAGTCTGGTATAACAGATGAAATGCTAGATAGTTTGATAGCCTTGAAAGATTTCCAAGGGGTCGAAGGATTGCCTCCTCTGAGTGAGATTGAAAACATTCGCCGTGAGAAGAGTTCGAAAAAGTCTTCAAGAGCTGAGATAGAACTCCAGATGCAAGAGGAAATTGCCAAATCACGTGTGAGACAAGTGGATGAAAGCGGGAGAGCCTATGGAACCGGGAGAAGAAAATGTAGCATTGCTCGTGTTTGGATTGTTCCTGGGGAAGGAAAGTTCCTTGTGAACGACAAAGAGTTCGATGTCTACTTCCCTATGCTTGATCATCGTGCTGCTCTTCTCCGCCCACTTGCTGAAACCAAAACCTTAGGTAGTTGGGATATTAAGTGCACTGTTAATGGTGGTGGAACTACAGGTAACCCCCTCAATGATCACCTATTTGGTTATAGTCACTCGTTGCTTGAATTTCTCTATTTACACTAGCTAGTATAAGTAATCAGATTATACTGCCATCTCTATATGCAAATTAACCGTTTTCCAAGCATTTAATCTATTCTAACCGTGGTTAACCGTGTACTCAAATGTTTGGTTCAAAGGTCAAGTTGGAGCTATTCAATTGGGTATCAGCAGGGCATTGCAAAACTGGGAACCAGATATGCGGACAGCACTTCGAGCTGGTAAGCAAGACACTACACGCATTATAAAATTATACTAGAATCTGTGTATAATAATGTTATTCAGCAGAGATACAGCATGTTGTCTGATCGATGTTTCCAATTGATAGTCGGTTTGTCCGTTAGATTGGTTGGTCTTGATCGCGTTCTTGTTTTTCATCTTCGCCGTCTTTTCAGCTGGTTTTTTGACAAGAGACTCTCGAGTTGTGGAAAGGAAGAAACCTGGAAAAGCAAAGGCGAGAAAGAGTTTCCAATGGGTCAAGCGTTAAATCCGGAAAATGCGTACAATATCTTCTCTTCGTCTCTTTCTTCATTTTCATTGGTTCATTTACTTACACCGGGTTTGGAAGAATCACCGGAAAATAACTTGTTCTTTTGGTCCGATTCCTTAGTTTTTCTTGTACCAACACATTCCTCTATTACGACTCTGAGTCTTGGAAACTCGAGTTTCGTTGGTTTGTGAGTCAGGACACACATTTTGTACGTTTTTTGTTCCCGCCTCTTTAAAAGTTGCACTAATGTTCAAAAATATTTATATGAATAAAATTATTCGCTAAATCTTGATTCTTGATAGAATCAAACAAGATTTGATTTCATTTGGTTTATATGTTTCCAAATATCTGAATGAAAACAAAATTGCATAAACTCTCCACAACACCTTCTAAATTTGGCAAACATGGACGTATGAGTTTGCGTAAAGACTTTCCATAAAAGAGAAATATGGATTGGAAATTTTGATGATAATTTGTAATCACTTGGATGCCCAATTTTATATTACGTGCAAGCATCCACTTATTTAGTTTCTCGATGTTTCTTCACTCCCACGACAAGTACTAACACAATTAAGAATTGCCCAACAAGAATAATTCTTGGGTATCCCTTTTTCTAGCAAGAGAAATAAATAGTTTTTTATTTACCTTTCATTATGATAATATATCACACGACGAACTATATAATAAAAGGTTGTCGTTCTCAGTTTCTTCTCCCAACATCTTAAACCCGAAAGCTCTCTACTCAAAGAGAATATAGATTTTGCTTCATCCAAGATCTCGAGGAATGGGCATAAAAGTTTCATCAAAGATCAAAAGGATTCTCGCATCCACAGGTTGAACTTATATTTCATTTTTGATCTAGTCATGTAGATACAATTTCATTTGTTACCAAGAAAACAAATAAAAAGTCGAATTTCCTTCTAACGTTCTCTATTTTGAATCAGCTTCGGGAAATTCAAGTCCCAAAAATGGTGATGACGTGGATGTCCGAGAAGAATATGCAAACGCCTTCCGTACAGAATCATACAATCAGTTTTGGACACGTGTCATTTACTTAAGCCGCAAAAAGTCCACCGTGTCTTCTTCTTCTTCTTCTTCTTCACAATCATCTTCCACATCAGCTCGTCTCATGTCATACCGACTCTTCGCACATAACCTGCTAGACCCGGATCCGAACACCGTCACCAGGATCCTGGATTTATCCCGGGTCGGACGACCCACCCGAACTCTTCTCTCTGATTACTTCATGGAGACGGCAAACGCTTTCTTGGTTTGCACGCTATTACTCAAAAACATTCACCGTCTCCGTTCTAAGTACGAATCTCTGAAACCCAAATTTCAATCGGAGAATATTATTTCCTTGGCTTTTATTGACCAATTCACGGAGCTATCAAGATGGTTCGACCCGTTTATCTCATCGGGTTCTCGGATCCAATTAATCAGGACCGTCTGTTTAAACCTGCTAAAACGGTTAGAGTCGAGCCGAGACAAGACACGAGCCAAGCTCAAGCTCATCAATGGACTAACTCATAGCTCAGGGCTTCTCGTTTTGGCTCTAACCACTACGTTGATTGTAAGCATAGCCTCTCACGCTTTTGCGCTGTTCATAGCCGGTCCGACCCTTTTAACTGGTCGATTCAAACCGGTTGGTTTAAGGAATAAGCTAACGAAAACTGCGGCTCGCCTCGACGTGGCTGCGAAAGGTACTTATATTTTAAACCGTGACTTGGACACGATTAGCCGATTAGTGACTCGGGTTAACGATGAGGTGGAGCACGTACGAGCCATGGCAGAGTTTTGGGTTGGGAGAGGATCGGGTCGGGTTCGAGCCGGGGAAGAAGTGGCTCGAGAGTTGAAGAGATGTGAAGAGAGCTTTAGTGAAGAGCTTGATGAGCTTGAAGAACATATATACTTGTGTTTCATGACTATTAATCGAGCAAGGAATCTTGTTGTAAGAGAGATTTTGGATTCGTATGATCCACCTGATTGTTCATTCGCACCCAAATCCAAATAAAGTTGCAGTAAATACTATATAGTACTTTCATGTTGATCATCATTTTTTAAAATGTAAATCTTATTCGTAAGCCAAAAGGCATGTACAATATATACTAGTAAAATGCTTACAATAAATTTAGTTAAAAAACTTTTTCTTTTTTCTTTCCCGAAACTTCAATTTTCTAGGCATCTTCAAAATCGCTATTTTGTTAGAATTAGTATATGCTATTATATATATATGGATTTGATTAGAATCTGAGGGTACTATATTTAATCTTACCAACTAATTGTTATTGATGATTCGTCTTCTCCATTCGTTAGGGTCATGCTTTCTTATGCCTTACTAAGATTTGAAAATTCATGTCTCTTTTTGTAAAATTTTATCATCGTTACGTTTTCGGAACAATATTCTTTGTTCAAATTTCAAAGTAATTATAGTTTTTTCCCTATCTTTGACAAAGATTAAGAGCATACTCTTAGTCGTTAGTTTGTGCAGTATAGTTGATTAGAAGGCATCATTCAGAATTTTTTAGCACAAGTGTAGTTTTTTACATAACAAGAACTACAATAGTCAAAATTTTATAGATAAAAATATTTTAGGAATTGGGATCGTTTTTGATACACCCAAAAACTACCATAACAAATGGATTAAAAAGATGAATTAATCTATTCTAATTAAATAAATTATGAATATTATGAACAAATTTAAAATAATATAAGATAGATCAAAATATACATATTATTCCATTTTAAAGTTTATAAATATATAGTTAGAATTAATTAAAACAAATTGTAAATTCAATTATAAAAATACTAAAACTAAAATATAAATGATTCAATATATAAATATATTATATATATGTTATTTCATAAAAAGTAGAAAATATTTCAAATCAATTCAAAAGAAATGTACATAACATAACTCTTTAAAAAAAGGTGTAAAATGATAAAAAAAAAAAACTTTGAGCATTTGTCATAAGATTCTCAAAATCTTTTACATGTGTCTATGTTACGCTTCTTATTACAGGTCGAGAAAATAGGAATGGTTTGGACGGGACTACCTCTTATTATTAGTTTTTTCTTGTGTTCCAGTGGTGGTGGTGGTGGTAGGAGAGACTATTCATCTAGAACGATGTCACCCTTTTTTCTTTTTATCTTCCAATTAGGTATATCGGTTGACTCATAACCGAGTCAGCGACTCAGTCCGAGCCATAGTAAAACGATTCCAATTCGAGGAATCTTACGACTTCTCTACTTTTTATTATATCTAAAGTGACTTTGTATTATGGAATTGAACAAATGCTTGTACAAAAGCTAAAGCGAGAGATAATAAGAGAGAGAGAGAGAGAGAACAAACAAAAAGATGGGGACTATTGGAGAAATCGGCGGAGACGAACTGGCTTTAGATGTGGACGAGACGATCTTCGTCGCGGTGGCGGATGATGTGGAGAGGAGCAAAACGACGGTGTTATGGGCCGCGCGAAATTTCTCCGGCAAGAAGATTTGCTTGCTTTACGTCCATCGTCCTGCTCGTCCTGCCTCGTGGAGTGAGATCTTCTGCTTCCTTTTCTCTCTCTCTAAGTTACTTGTTTTGCGGTGAATTATGGTTTTGGATGTATAGATCTGTTAATTTTATGAGACCTTAGACGGAATTGAAATTTTGAAATTATTTCTGGGTCAAAATTAATAAAACCTTTTACAATATAAATGCTTATGAATCATAACTTGAGGTGTCTATATTTTTATATATATATCATTTACCTGATTATGGATGATTTATCTGTTTGCTAAGAAAATCAGAGAAACGGATATATTTGTTTTACAATATAAAGAAGAGGAATTAAAAAAAAAAGAGACAATTTCATGATTAACCATTTACTAGTTTGAAACACAAATGATTCAAAGTATTTCTGTAAATGGGATTAGCTATTGGTTTTTCTCTACATTGAACAAAACTTGGTAAGATTATGTCGGGTTGTTGTTTGTGTTATGGTTTTTCTCTACTAGAAGATCTAAATTTCTATGTGGAAGTTGGAGATCTGATGACATTAGCTATTGTTCGTAGCATTTTTGTTTTCCTTTTACCAGTCTATTGCCAAGGGACTTAAAAATTCCTGAGAATATTTTTGCTTGCCTGCAGCGCACAAGAAACTTGCCGGTGGTACTTTTAGAAAACATGCTGTCAAGGTGATTGAGCGTGTTGATAAACAAAAAGTGGATGAGCTTATGGATGCTTATCTACACCTTTTATCTGCAACTGAGGTATTAGTTCTCTCCCTCTTTTTTTCGTGTATTGTCTATTGATGTTCAAGTTTAATTGAAATAAGGGAACTCACTGCAACTCACTTAGATATTCATGTGATCTTGGTAGATGTAATTTTTCATATAAAGATATAACCTAAACGGAAAAACCATGTGCCTTGTTGTTTCGGTCCTCATAAATGTAGATCTTACTTAACTTTTTAGGCAAACCTAGTGAGTACCCTTTCATATGATAAACTAATATATTGACATAGTTCTTTTTAGGTTCAAACAGATAAACTTTGCATTGCGGGGCAAAACATCGAGGAAGGCATTGTAGACCTAATTGCTCGACACAATATCAAGTGGTTCGTAATGGGAGCTGCATCAGATAAGCATTACTCATGGTAAGATATGATTGTATATCTGACCTTTTATGTTATAAATGTTGTTCATCTGCCCTCTGACGTTCATATTTATCTATTTAAATTTGAAATGTTAGGAGAATGACGGATTTAAAGTCCAAGAAAGCCATATTCGTTTGCAAAAAGGCTCCTGATTCCTGCCATATTTGGTTTCTGTGTAAAGGTTATCTAATTTTTACAAGGTAATTTTTTCGTCCTTTCGAAGGTTGCAGAGAGAATGAACGAGATATTCTAAATCATCGTCTTTCCCGAGCTATATTATTAGGATACATTTGTATAATATGTTATGTTATGCGACTTTCTCGGAGTTAGTTAGGTGTACCACCTTCACTTATCTGCTTCTACTATCTCTTTTTGTTTTCTACCTGTATTCATATAACTAAAGAAACATTCTTATAAACAGGGCAACAAATGACGATAGTAATAACACACAAACAATGCCTCCCCTAGTACAGCTGGATTCAGATACTGAGACAAGGAGATCAGAAAAACTGGAATCCTCGTATATGAGGAGAAGATTAAGATATTGGCGTAGCCTCCTTGAACAAGGTAGCGATTGACGTTGGATTTTGCAAGGACCCTCGCATATCATATTCTTCCTATCAGTTGTATTTGTCTCTATATGGTAAATTTGTTACAGAATTGTGCAGATGGTGAGAAAGACTCAGGTCAATTGGAGAGAGAAATACTGGAAGCAAGACCAACTGCTCATTGTTCTTCAGGTTCGGGTTCTTCCTTTGGAGATGCGGTTGGTCCAGAGCCGGCTAGTCCTGAATTAGTTGGGTCAGATACCTTAACTACCTTAAATGTCGAGGTACGAAGAGTTCGCCTCATCATTACGTTCATCTTATATACTGATGATACTAGTCACGCAGTAACTATAGATCCCTTTAGTACTTCCGTTGTGCGAATACACTTTATATAGCAAAGAATTACAGGGGTCTTGTCTTCAAGTTGTTGATATACAGATCTTTTGAAATGTGACTTCGTAGAAACGATTTACGGGAAAATTTTGTCTATGCAATATATTGAAAGCTCTACTGGAAGTTAACATGATGCTGTTACTTTTTAGTATAAGCTAGCAATTAAGATGCCTGGTAAACGGGTGATCCTGTGGAATTTCAGGAGAAGAAGCGTGAAGGAAATGTAGCGCGTGAAGTTCATAGGTATGATAAAGCCATGCATGGTATCGGCCAATCAGAGAAAACTGTCTATGGAGAAACTCAGAACGAATGGAAAGAGGATGACAGTACCATGGAGGCTTTATGCAAGGTAATAAGTCCAATCCATTTCTTAGTTATCAAAGAAATGGAGACGATAAATGTCAAAGTAAGAGTATCTATCCATTTTTGCTAGTTGTGCGATAGATAAATCAGTACATCTTGTTACCACATGAAAAAAGGCTTAACTTAAAGAAATATTTCACTGGAGATTCATAGATTGCTAACACTAGGTACAGAACTTCTTCAGTTGATCAAATTAAATGAATGTAGATTCTCTGTAGTGTAAATTCTCAAGATGAGCAAGCTTTGCCTCAGAGGTCGTTATACATTATTCTGTCAAGAACTATACTTGAATAGTTGATGCCAGTGCTGGAGATTCTTATGCCGCTGGCACTTTGTCAAAGTCGTTTCTCCCGGTTTAACTTTTTTTATTATCGTCATGCCATCTCACAGGCGAGAGCCTTGGACGGCTTATGCATCAAGGAGATGAGTCGAAGAAAGAAATTAGAGGAATTACTAGAGAAAGAAAAGGGTGAAGTAAAGACTGTAATAGAGCAGAACAATGGATTCATGAAAAAACTTCGGATGGTTCAGGGTGATAATCTTAAGTTGGAGAGCCAGATCAGGAAACTGCAAGACTTGGAAAAAGAACATGGAGAGAAATTTGACACGGCTATGGAGCTCTTGAAAAGTTTCAGGCAGAAAAGAGATGAGATCCGTATCGATCATGAGAATGCGATAAAGGAAGTAAACGCATTAAGGAGATTGATAAAAGGAAAGTCTCCAGAGTCTTCCGGGTCAGAAATGCTCGATTATTCTTTTATGGAAATCAATGAAGCTACTAACGAATTCGATCCATCCTGGAAACTTGGAGAAGGCAAATACGGAAGTGTCTACAAGGGGAATCTTCAACATCTTCAAGTTGCTGTAAAGATGTTGCCCTCATATGGCTCCCAGAATCACTTTGAGTTCGAGCGTCGGGTAAAGGACCTTATTCTACTACATATGCAAACATCCTCCTCAGAGATATTTTTTTAACAAATTCTGATTTTGTTTTTTGGGATTTCAGGTTGAAATTTTAAGCAGGGTAAGGCATCCAAATCTGGTAACAATAGTGGGTACTTGTCCAGAGTCTCGGTCTCTTATTTATCAATATATTCCTAACGGAAGCCTCGAAGACTGCTTCTCGTCTGCAAACAACGTTCCTGCGCTTCCTTGGGAATCACGGATCAGAATTGCCTCTGAAATATGCTCTGCACTCCTGTTTCTTCATTCAAACGTTCCTTGCATCATTCATGGAAACCTAAAACCGTCCAAGATTCTCCTCGACTCTAATCTCGTCACTAAAATTAGTGACTATGGTATCTCTCAGCTGATCCCGATCGATGAAATCGACAAATCTGATCTTCATGTAGATCCACATTACTTTGTTTCCGGGGAAATGACGCTGGAGTCAGACATATACTCGTTTGGAATGATTCTCCTTCAGCTTCTCACCAGAAGACCTCTCTCTGGCATACTAAGAGACGTCAAATGCGCTTTGGAGAATGATAACATCAATGCGGTTCTGGATAATTCAGCAGGAGATTGGCCAGTCGCACGAGGCAAAAAGCTAGCTAATATAGCCATCCGTTGCTGTAAGAAAAACCCATTGAATCGACCAGACTTGGTCATTGTCCTACGGAATATAGATCGCATGAGATCCCCAGAAGTACCTTTATCAGAAACAGCGTCATACTCGAACCAGAAAGTTCCACGCAAGCCTCCTTCTCATTACCTATGCCCCATTTTCCAGGTACGTGGCTGAGAGTTTCAATGCCTAAAACAGAGTTTGATGGTCAGGATTAAGACAAAACTTAAAAGTCGTTGTTTGTTGTCATCACAGGAAGTGATGAAAGATCCGTTGATAGCAGCAGACGGGTTTACTTACGAAGCGGAAGCGATTAGAGAATGGTTAGCGAATGGGCACGATACATCGCCGATGACTAACCTGAAGATGGAAGATTGCAATCTCATACCTAATCATGCTCTTCATCAAGCTATCCAAGATTGGCAAAACCAATGGTGACTTTTGCCTCTTTTTTTGGGGAGGGAGACAATTATTGCAACATTAACTCCCTATTTTTTTAGATTGTCACTTTGTAAATTCACCCCAACGTATGGAAAATATATAAGCCCCATATACATATATGTATACAGTCGCAGTTTATAATTTGAAAGTCTATTGGTTTAAAGTAGTCATTCTCTCTTAGTAAGTCAGTATCTCGCAAAATGTGTTTACCTAACAATTTCGACACTCAAAACTTCATACTCCACAATTTTTTTCATAAAAAATAAAAATATTCTCAAAAATCACAACTTCTTCCTTTACATATTTGAGTAATGTTAGAATTTTTTTTATAATTTACTAATATTGTATTGAAGAGTGAAAAGTCAGCTAAAAATAGAGAATACTAAAAAAAATAAAAAAAAGTATGTAGAGAATATATAAAGCGTTTAAGATAATATTGTTTACTTGTGAATTGACAGTTAGGTATTTGGCAAATCGGAGTCATCAGACATACATATTGTGCGTCTCCTCACCAATAGAGAATTTCACAAGCCCCCATCATCACCATCATTATTATCTCCCATGGATTCAACAGAAACCACAATCAGCCGCTCGGACTCTCTTATCTCGCATCAAAACGACGACATCCGACGATGCCTCCGTTGCCAGATATTCGAAGTGGTTTGTCGTAAAACCGAGCGAACCACGAGTTGTCTCACGAGAGAGATGCGCTTAAGCGAAGAAATCAGGAGCTTGAAGCTGGATTCTCGAAAGCATCAATGATTAGAGAGGAACTAAAGAGAGATCTGGAAGTTTCTTAAGAACGAGTCTGTGAATTGGAAAGAGATACGAAGGATAAATCCGAATTTATCTTTCGAAAATTACATAATCCGTGGATGATCGCTTGTCTAAATCGATCCGACGTTTAAACGACGACAATGTTCAAGAAGAGAGAAGAGGTAACAAACTGGAAACAGAGGAATGTGATTCCAAGTCAATTTTGGAGTTAGTCAAGGATGTCGAAACGAAGGTAGAGACGCTTATGGAATCGATGGAGAAGAAGAAGTGGAGCTAAGCAGAAGTGTGGAGTTCTTGCTGTCAGAATATGAATGTTTAAGAAGATTGAAAATTTAAAAGATATTTCAATAAAAGATTAAGAGATTTTGGAATATTATAATGGTTTTATAGTTTTTTGTATTTCATTGTTTTTTTACATCAAAAAGGAATTACAAATTTTGTAGAAAAACACTAATTAGGACTAAGAGAGGGGAGCCACTGGCTAAAGAAGATACAACCATTTATTTGCTTTCTTTGTCTAAAACGACAATTAAATCGATCGATCTAAAGTCAAATCGATCAATCTCAAGTGTGAACGGTCGATCCTGTGCGAGATGGTCGATCTTGGAAATATCCGCAACTTTACGTTTCAAAAGGGTCGATCGATCGTATCGTAACTTAACAATCCCCCTCAAGTTTAACCATGGTGAATGCTTGAACTTGGATATCATGAGAATCCACCTCATTAAAAACCTTAGAATGTAAAACCTAGTGGGACAAAAACATCCTAAGGGAAAAAGAGTATGATCCTCATGATAAGGGGATCATGGAGATGGAATCTCTGTGAGTCCAAGCTTTGTATGGATGAACTCACAGACTTTGGTACTAGCGGCTTTGGTGAATATGTCTGCTAACTGATCAGAGTTTCTTGTGTAACATGGAAGAATGGTCCCTTTCTCCACAGCTTCCCTCACCTTGTGACAATCTACCTCTATATGCTTTGTTCTTTCATGAAAACCGAATTAGATGCAATATGAATTGCAGCTTGATTGTCACAGTGCATAGTGATGGGTGTTTTGGTTTCAATGCCAAGATCTTGAAGAAGTGCTTTCAACCAGATGCACTCAGTGGTAATCTTCCTCATGGCTTGGTATTCAGCTTCAGCGCTTGAGCATGAGACAACCTTCTGCTTCTTAGTCTTCAAAGTAACCAAATTTTCTCCTATGAATGTGCAATAACCTGTTGTAGACTTTTTGTCCTTCCTATCTCCAGCCCAATCAACATCACAATAACCAACGATCTCAATATTTCCATTGTTTCCCATCCAGATTCCTTGACTGCTTGTTCCTTTCATGTATCTTAGAATACGGTGAACCATCATCCAATGACTGATCTTGGGTTCTTGCATGTGTTGCTGATCTGATTCACAGCAAAACACAAGTCAGGTCTAGTGATGGTAAGGTATATTAACTTACCAACCAATCTTCTGTATAGTTTAGCATCTTCAAATGCGCCTTCCAGCTCCCCTCAGGTTCAACTTTGTAACATTATTCCAATGAGTCTTAGCTGCTTTGGCGTCAAGCATTCTGCAGTGGTTAGTAAATCAAGTATATATTTCCTTTGTGATATAAAGAGACATTCTTTAAACATGCACACTTCAATTCCCAGAAAGTATTTAAGTTCACCAAGATCCTTAATATCAAACATGAATTTCAAATATTCCTTAGTAGATGAGATACCAACCTTGTCATTTACAGAGATGATAATATCATCTACATAAATGAGAATGACCACTATACCTTCCTGACTTTGAAGTGTGAACAAAGTGTGATCAGCTTCCGATCTTCTAAAACCTCTATCTCTCAGTGTGACATTGAGCTTGTGGTACCAAGCTCTAGGTGACTGCTTCAGATCATAAATTGTCTTTCTCAGTCTCAGCATTTTCCCTGGTGTCACAGAATCCTCAAGACCTGGGGTGGAGTCATGTGGACTTCTTCTTCCAATTCGCCTTGTAGGAAAGCATTCTTGACATCCATTTGCCAAAGGTCCCATTCTAGGTTAGTAGCTAGGGACAAGACAACTCTGATTGTGTGGAGTTTAGCAATCATAAGTTTGAGTGAACCCTCTTGCAATCAATCTTGCTTTGTATCTCTCATTTTCCCATTGCTCTTATACTTGATAGTGAAGATCCATCTAGAGCTTACTGCTTTCTTCCCTTTTGGCAAGTCCGACTCATCCCAAGTGTGATTATTAACCATGGTATGATGTTCATCTCCCACTGCATTTCTCCAGTTCTCATGTTCCTTTGCTTCCTCATAAGTTCTCGGAACTTGCTCCTGATCAAGGCTGCTAATGAATGCATGATGCTCTTGGGGTATATATGCCATATTGCATACTATCTGTTCTGGATGAGATATTGCCTTGTTATTATAGTAGATCCTTGTATCTTTATAGTGAGAAGGGAATTTTAGCCTACTACTTCTTCTTAGAGGAACCATCTCCTCTTGGTCTCTTTGTGAAGTGTTTGGGATTGGTTCTTCTTCTTCTTCTTGAGCTGCCCTACTTTCTTCGCTGGTATGGACCTCTTGATCATGACTCTCTAAGTATTCATTTTCATTATTTCCCCCTTCATAGTCAAGGGGACCAAACCACTCTTCATGTATAAATTGTGTACTAGCCGTATCATTTGCATTGGTATTTGCGGTTTTCGCCGGAGTAGAGGTTGGGGTAATGCCAATGTTTTCCAGAAGCTTCCGTAGGTGTTCAGCTCGGTCAGTAGAGCTAGATGACAGATCTTTGATAGTATCCCAGTTATGATCATCATAGAATGTCTTGGACTCCATGAACTTGACGTCTCTGGAAACCAATACCCTTCTAGTCTATGGGTCATAACACTTGTATCCTTTCTGAGACGGAGAATAGCCAATGAATATAGTTTTGGTGCTCTTTGGTTCTAGTTTGTTGCGCTGATCCCCTGGTACTAACACAAAACAAACACAACCAAAAACCCTTAGATGGTCAAGATTATGTTGAGTTTTGTTGATTACCTCAAAAGGTAGCAAGTTGTGACCACTGCATCACCTCAAAACCGTTTAGGGACATTGGCATGAAACATCATAGACTGGGCTACTTCCATTAGATGCATGTTCTTACGTTCAACTACTCCATTTTGCTGAGGAGTGTATGGACAACTAGTTTGGTGTGTGATTTCATGTTTGAGAAGATGTTGTTTAAAGGCATTGCTTGAATATTCTCCTCTATTATCTGACCTAAAACATTTGATCTTGGCATTATACTGGTTAGTTATGTAAGTTTGAAAATTTATAAATGTCTCTAAGACCTTATCCTTAGAAGGAAGCAAAGTGATCCATGTGAATTTCGATTTCTCATCAATAAAAGTGACAAAATACTTATGATGTTCTCTAGATTCATATGGAGCAGTCCAAACATCAGAATGCACTAAGTCAAAACAATGATCATAAACGGTTACAGATTTTGGAAAAACAAATTTGCAGTGTTTTCCAAGGATACAAGCTTCACAATCAGCATTGTTAAAAGTAATCATAGGAAACAACAATTCTAAAACTTTATTATGGGGATGTCCAAGTCTAGCATGCCACAAATCACCATTTATTTCAGACGTATTAGAACTAGAAAAACAGTAGAGAGGTAATTTAAAACATTCTTCAAGCAAATATAGGTCGTCTTTGGTTCCTCCTTTTCCAAGAATTCTTTGTTTCTCAATATCCTGAAATAAAACTTCATTAGGACTGAAAATAACATTGCAATTGAGATTAGTGGTAGCCTTTTTAACAGATAGAATATTAGAGGTAAAGTTTGGCATATAAAAAGCTTTAGATTCTTTTCCAAATTACCTAAGTTTTCATATTCCTCTAATTGGTATTTGAGCTCCATTTGCAATCATAACATTCCCTATAGTTGGTTTTTTATCCTTTATCAGGTGCAAGTCACTAATCCTATGGTGTGAGGCACCATAATCGACAATTAAAGGCTTAGAGATATTTGATGCATGATAAGAAGCTTAAAGAGATTTACCCAAGACATTACCAGAGTTTTCTTTTAGTGCCTTGATGAAGGCCTCAAGATCTAATTTCTTGACAAATTCCTCTTGAGGAGATGTCATCATGGCCCGGACCTCCTTGTTTTGAGTAGGTATCACCTTAGAAGATGACCCATCCTGGTACACATCCATTGGAGATTGACTATAAGACCTTTCATTGTAGGATCCGGCTTCTAGGGAGAACTGAGCTCGTGGCTGAGCATTCTATCTACTTTGCTTTAGGTGAGGATGCAGAATCCAACACTGTTATTCGGTGTGTCCCCTTCACTTGCAATGATCACATATGGTCTTCTTGTCATCAACCCTCAACGTGTTTCTGTTGAAGGTGTTCTTGTTGAAGGCGTTTTTATTGACTGTGAATAGCTCTCCTTTCTCTTTTCCACCAAACAGACCAAGTGAGTCTTCTTCCTTCTGAATTTGAGCACATACCTCATCAAGACTAGGAAGTTTATCAGCTCTTAGAAGATGCTTCACAAGGTCACCAAAGGTTGGACTTAGAGTGAGCAACAGTCCAAAGACCTTGTCTTGCTCCCTTCTTTCAAGAATCACAGCCTGATCCATTGTGTGTGGTCTGAGCATTTCTAATTCAGCCTAAAGGGATCTGAATTTTCCAAAGTGCTTGGTTAAGGCCTCCTCCTGGTTGAGTTCATTAATCGCCTTTTTAACTTGGTAAATGCGACTCAAATTTGAGGTATTTCCAAACATATTCTGAAGTGTATCCCAAAGCTCATTGGCTGTCTCACAGTAGGAATAAGATTCTAGGAGAGCTGTTTCAAGAGATCTTTGAATGATAAACAATACCAATTGGTCTTCTTGGAACCACTTTCTTTGACCAACAATCGCTTGGTCTTGGTTTTCATTAGTATCTTCTTCAATATGAGACCATAAGTCATGGCTGCAAAGAGTTGTCTTCATTTTTCTTGACCAGAGTAGATAGTTTAGGCCCTTCAACATGACTGAGGCACTGATGTTCTTTGGCTTCTCCATAGTCTTCACGATTTGGAATGAATTAAAATATTAGAGAATGAAAAATTTTGAGCAATGAAGATTTTTGGTTTTGAGAAATATTGGGATTAAGTATGGAATTTAATAGAGATTTGGAGCAACTTGCTCTGATACCATGTGAGAATATGAATGTTTAAGAAGATTGAGAGTTTAAAAGAGATTTTAATAAAAAATTAAGAGATTTTGGAACACCATAATGGTTTTCTATTTTGTTGTTTTTCATTGCTTTTTTTTACATCAAAAATGGATTACAGGTTTTGTAGACAAACACTAATTAGGGCTAAGAGAGGGGAGCCACTGGTTAAAGATGATATAGCCCTTTATTTGCTTTCTTTGTTTAAAACGACAATTAGATCGATCGATCTGAAGTGTGAACGGTCGATCCCGTGCGAGACGGTCGATCCTGGAAATACCCGTAACTTTACGTAAAAAGGGTCGATCGATCGTTATATTACGATCGATCGATCGTATCGTAACTTAACACTTGCAAGGATGAGAATAAAGACATTAGTGTCTTGTTAAGGGCAGCTTTGTCTGAGAAATAAGCTTCTGAGAAGCAATTGAAAGAGACAAATGAGCAGAAGATATCGGCGTTGCTGCAAATCACAGAACGAGGGTTACAGAGCATGTGGTTTGGTTTTGGGTTTAAGGAATCAATACAGGAAATCTCATAGACGAGAAATCTCGCCAAGGATGAACGAGAAGAAGAAGATGAGAATAATATGGTATGTCCTTTTTCTTTATTAAAATTCTTGTTGATTCTTAGTTTTTGGCAACAAGAATCAAACAAAAGTTAGAAATTATAATGGAATAAACTAGCAATAACAGGTTGTAGCAATAGAGAAAACAATGAAGAATCTACGGAAAGAGATATCTCAGCTGAAGCTCTCATTGGAGGAATCAAGGTTATCTCAGGAGCTATGGTTAAGCTTGGTTCTTGATGCACAAGAAACATCTGAACACCGACAGGTTAGAAGAAGCGCAGTTACATAAAGTTACAGAGGAACAATCTCAGACAATGGAAAAGAATACGATGATTATCGACAAGCTGTAAAATCGAGAGAGATTTCTATCTCAAAACGTAATGTTTCCACATATGACTTACTTCTGTTTTTTGATTTTCTTAAATTATGTAGTGAATAGCTTACTCGAGTGATTTGTTTTTTTTTTTTTTTGCTAAACTAAAGGTAGAAGAGCTAATGAAGGTGATAAGAGAAGCTGAATCAGAAGCAAGTAGATGGAGAGAAGCTTGTGAGCTAGAAGTCGAAGCCGGGCAGCGCGAAGTCGAAGAACGTGATGAACTCGTACGTCTCATTCACACTGTTTCAAACTTAAAGATAATAACAAAACCGATAACTAAACATAAGCCAATTTTCTTACAATTAATGGCAGAGGTTGAGAAGATGAGAAGGGAAACTAAAACTGAAAGAAGAAGCAGCTGAGAGATCCCTGCAATTGGCTGAGAGAAGAATAGCTGAACTTCTCAACCGCATTGAACATCAATAGATCCAATTGGATGAAGCAGAGTCTACAGAACGCAAACGCAGAAAGGTTAGGTATGTTTGGTGTTGGCCGTTGTGGCGTTATCCTGCCGCTGCTGTCACTGGTGCTGATAGTTCTTCGTGTTTAAGCAATAAAGCATTGTTACTATATGGTGTTTGATCCATTAGTGATTTGCACAAGCGTCGTGTAAACTAAAATATAACTATAGAAGCTCAATTATTTATATATTTAATAATAAGAAAGATGCAAATGTTTGCAAAAGTCCATTACAGAATATTAGAATAACAAAAAAAAATCATTATTATTGAAACAAATCATGGAGCAATTTCAATATTTGCACAAAAAAAAAAAAACAATTTGATTGTCTCTTGCAAGAACAAGAAGCATGCGCCAAAACGGCACTATGTTGTTAAAGAGCAAACGGCCTCGTTTTGTATAATGTCCCTTCGTTAAAGAGGACCCAGCAGTAGAAAATAGCTTCCCTCGTCGGTAGTCAAAAAAGACAATTTCTCCAACAAAGACGACGACGGCGACGATGGAAGAAGCGAAGAAACAAGAAAACGTTACGGTGAAGAAGATCACTTCATCGTGCGACGTAGAGGCGCTGAAGAAATGCTTGGAAGAAAATATAGGAGATCACTCCAAGTGTCAATCTCAGGTAGAAGCTTTTAGATCCTCTTGCGCTCTTCCTCAACCCATGAAAAAACCCTAAAATTCCCTAATTTTCGACATGGAAACTTGTAGAAAGAAGTCTCTTCTGTAATAAATTGAGACCAATGTGGTCTGTATGATAGTGATTGTATTACGAAACCATCTATTTTTCTTTTTCTTTTTACACATACAAATAAATTCACATTCAATATAAAATTTTGATTCGATCACCGACGCAAATCTGATTTATCGAATGTCAAATTACCAGTCTCGTCTCTCTCAAAGAGACGTTCGATCAGCTCGTCCCAACTTACTCCACGGTTCTTTCTTCTCTTGTATAATGGACGAACAGAGGATGATGATGATTCACCCACCATTGGTGCAATCGATTCTGTTTCTTCTTCTTCTTCGGTTTCATCTTCTTCTTCGGTTTCATCTTCTTGAGCTTTGTCAAATGTTCCGTACTTAGAGGAGATAGAGTCAGCGTGAGGAACATCTAACGTTACTGCTCGTCTTAAAGCTGCTTTATACTCCAAGTTGTGTTCTCTGGCAATTGATTCTTGTCTCTCCATCCTTTGCTTCTCTGGAATCTCCATTGTCTTCTCTTTCTCTAGCATTAGCTGAATAAATTTTGCAGACAAAAATCAGCGTCATAACCTGCAAAGATTTCTCATCGAATGAGGCTGGTATAAACTTACGTTGAGAGCTCTCTGAGCTTCTCGTTCAATCCAAATGATGGCGTGGTCTGAAGTTGCGTTACAAGAAAGAACAATGTGTTCAAACCTTCCGTCTACTGGTACTGCTGTCTTCACAACCGGAGGAAATCTTCCTAATCTGCAAGAAACAATTACCTAAAAAATTTAAATGCACAAACTTCACATAGTATCACGAAGCAAAACTATGATGTTATCTTTCAATGTACTCTCTCACATAAGACAAATGAAATTGCAAAGTGAGCTCATTTTGTTCAGAATGTTGTGCGTTATGTACAACATTCTACATATATATAATGTGTATCTACAGGTTTGTGTGTTATGTACCTGCAAGGCTTTCTTTCAACGATGTGATACATGCGACCAGGAGCGTAGAGTCGCCTAGGATCTTTGAGCATCTTCTGTTCTGGAACACATGTATCCTTCATGCACCTTATGCATAGCAGACATGGCAGACTGTCCACACAAAACGAAATCCAAACACTCAACACAAACCTAATACAAGTAAGCAGAGTCATGGAAGGTGTTCTAAACTAACAAAAGCTCTTTGCAACTACAAGAGAACTTTCCATAATAGAGTTTACCAAAAACCTCTAAAATGTCCCAAAATAGCATGCAAAACCTATAATGAACCAGTTTTTTTCAAATTTCTGCTTTACTTAGCAGACCAGACGTGTGAGAATGTTATGAGCTATCTTTGAAAGTTTCGAAAAGAAAAGAACACGCTTTCATTAACCCTCTGCATAATAGAATGGTGTAACTGAGATAAACATTACCAGAAAAGAGACTTGAATATGTCTTCTAGAGGCGTAGCTGTCCTGGGCAAGAAGTCATCCTAAAGCAAACAAAACAAAACAAGAAAAACTAACACTTTAGATTCGACATTCGATTAAATATTATAGAATGAACTTAGGCCCCATCTGCAAATTTAGACACACCTGAAGCACAACAGAGTTGATCACATCCGCATATCTGACAGCCAAGTTCAGCGACATACACCTCGCAGGCGCAATAGCGAAACACCTGACTCTCGTCCTATCAATATTCCCCAACCTATCCGGATAACGAACCGCTAACAAAGCCAACATTGTAGCTACACCAGATCCGAGTGAGTGCCCAGCAAAAGTCAGAGTATAACTCGGATACTTCACCACCAACTCTTTTAAAACTTTACATTCCTCATCTAACACCCAACCTGCAGACTTCAGCAGCCCGTTGTGCACATACCCACCATCAAACTTCCTTTCCCCAAGCTTGTTATCCAAAAGCACAGCGTAATCACTCTCTTTCGCCAAATTAAGCCCCCGGATCGCAACAACCACATCTTTATGATCATGATCAAGATACAGTATATAAGCAGGAGCACGACCTTGAGTGTCTTCATAAGTCTTCTTTAGAAGCAACCAGTCAGGGTTTATCCTATATCCTTCTGGAGGCTCCCATAAAGGGTTTCGGATATCCTCCTCGTACACCGATAAGATGTAACGACAAAACCGAGGAACCGGTTCGAATTCATCAGTTGTTGCAAGCCCCCAGTCTTTACTGTCGTGACCAGCAGTGTAAAGACAGCGTTTGTAAGCCCAACGTGCACAGCCGAGGCAGTACACACATTCTAGAAGAGGGCAACAACCACATAGAATCGACATGAACAGGATCGATTCATTCAGAGTTATAACACAATCATCATAGAGCTATGAAGCAAAGGCATAAGGACTAACGATGAAAGCAGATAACTTTTAATGTTTTAAACCAAGAAATTTCGAAACTTTGGTACACCCAACTTGAGAATCTTGGCAGAACAGCAATTATGAAAGGATGATGTAAGCATTGAACAATGAGAAGAGAAATGGGGAGGAAAAAAGTCAAACTTTGGGAGGATGAAATTAATGATTTGAAGTTCTAATTGCTACTGTTAAGAGAATATCAGAACTTGAAAACATGGGAAGAGGATTAAGTCTCACTATAAAACATTATTCTTCTGAAGAACCAAACCCAGGTGTATGAATTGGAGGGATAACTGTAGAATTTTTGAAGAGCATATAAAAAGAGAAAGGGACCGTGGAAAACGGAAAAGACTGACGAGGCTGAAGATAAAATGGAATTCACGCAACTGAAGAAGAAGGCAAACTCGCCGGACTCGTGCTCGCTTTTATCTGTTTACTGTGGCGGAATACGGCAGTGAATTTGGGTAAATATTGCAGAGCTTTTGTTGGAGTTGTGTTGTCTTGTGTGAAGTGAAGAAAAAATGTTTTTTATTAGTAAAAAAACTATTTTGACATTTTTTTGTCAAAATTAATCACTAAAATTTCTGTTAAAGTGTTAATTAGTTGTGATTGTTTTTAAAAAAAATTGATAATATAGAAACTGTTAAAATTTGGATTTAAAAGTACAGATATTATAAGATATGATTAATTGAGTGGGTGTTAACTATCCAACTGAACTAACAAATCTACTTACAAATTCCACTGGTTATACACAGATTTATTAGTTCAATTAGGTACTTTAAACTGAATAGGTATATATTTCAAATTGGAGACTCTGAAAATTAATCTGATTTTTTTAATCTATAATGGTTTTCGTAAATAAAACTCAAATAAAAAAAATTCGCCTAGGTTTGAAATTTAGTTTTAACTTCAACTAAGTTAGACTGTTAGCTACCGACTGCTAAATATATATACACTAATTAGTAATCACCAAACGGTCAAAATTAGTTAATTGAATGAAAAGTTTAGAAGCTTTATGTTTGCCTTATAGTTTATTTCTAGTGTATAAAAATTACACAAAACTTCTATTATTGGAAAGCCTATATTTTGAATCAGTACTACCGAATCAATTAATCAAGTACAATAACAAGTAACTTATTACTTATGGCATATTCCATTAAATAAATATTAGCCCCCACTTTTCACAAGTTCAGGCATAACCAATTTTCTTATAATAAAACTACACAATTACCTAAAACGTCATATATTGGATAATCTACTATGGTGTGGAACACAAGCTGACATGAACCTGAGGCCCTGATCACACCAGCCAATTCGTCGAGCATCTCGCGTCTTTTTTCTACCTTCCCGAGTTCTTTTTTTTTTTAGAATGTACATGGCCACTTCTTGTTGCCATTCGTATCCAATGTCAATGAGTTTTGCCTCCACCAGCTTTGGCACATTCTCAATCACACAGCCTCCTTCTGGGTTATGATCTTCTATGGTTAGCCTCTGCAATGATAAAAAAAAACTGATAGATATTGTCGGAAAATTGTCGAAAAAAGAAGTGTTTTGTTATAGTGTTGTTGTCAATTGCAGATTTATTCTTTTCCAGTCTATGTAAAGCTTAAATATGATAATGGTAACGACTCAGCTTCAAAAGGTTAGCGACTCACAAGAGCCTCATAGAGCAATATAATAACAACACTGACCCAATAGCAATATCCTTCATATGCCTTCAGAGGCCATCCACGTAGGTAGATTTAAAATTCGATTTTCTCTATCGACTAAAGATTACGCAATCAAACAAAGACATGAATTGTTTTCTCTTAATTCGATCTTATGCAGGCTAACTCTAGCTCTAGCTCCTGAAAGTTTATGAGTTCATTACTACGAGTTTTACTGTGTTGATGTAAGCATTTTCCGAGTTCATTTTTTTTTTATTATTCCTTTGAGATTATCGAAGTATTGCCCTTGGAATGAACAAGTCTACAGTTTCATTGATTTTTTTTTTACAAGCTACTTGTAGTACGAATGTATACAAAAATTTGTCCTACTATGGCGCACAAGTTTTTGTAGAGTTATGTTACATCATACAATACAGCTTTCATCATACAATACAGCTTTCAACCCATAGATACAAAATATAAAAAGCCAGACTCTTCCCAACATTGTTTAACCCTAGAAAAACTTAAAGAAGTGGTAAGATGGAGTTCTGCCCTACGTGTGGGAACATGCTGCGTTATGATGTTCTAGATTTTTCTGCACGACAGTCGTCAAGCCCTTTGTCTTCAAAGCAAAATATTTAGAGCATTTCTCAGAATTGTTTGCTGGATTATCAGAACTGATCTTATTGTTTTACCATTGCGTAAAGCATAGACCTTTGCTTCCATTTTTTTCTCATCCTCATAGGTTTGATCTTCTTTGTCCTACTGAACCCCTTATTCTTGGATTGTTTGTTTATTCGCTCAATGCCCAAGATGCAGCCACGACAAGGCACACTTCAGGTTAATTTAGATTCGTTCAGCATGAGCCAGAATCAAGATTGGATAGATGTTTTAACCTAACTTGGCGTGAGGAATTATGACCATTGTGGGTCATTGCTTGCAGTCCCATGAAGGCTAATCTATCTAAACCTTTATGTCTCTATGGTCTTGCCATGTTAGTCCTTTTAGATTTTTTTCTATACCAGTGGCAATGTTTAATAGCTTTCAGAGTTACTTGCATGTCTTTTGTTTCTGAGCTAAAGAGCTTATATTAAGCAATTGATTTTAACTTCTATTAAGTCAGAAAATTGAGGTACCTACTGGCTAGTAATTTTAATAATCACCAATCGGTCAAACACAGTCCCAAACCAGGTGACTTTGGTTTGTCTTTGGAACCTCTTTTATTGCAAAGCTCAGGGTTTCAGTCACTCCATGGTCATTTAGTAAATAATTTTTGCTTGTTTTTATAATGAATAAGTATTAAAAAATGGCCATCCAAATTAATAAGATTATATATACCTGTTATTTCATTCATCTAAAAAGCCTTATTCAAAAACCTAAATCAACTTTTATTAGAACACTATATGATTTCTATCACTCCCATCTTTTTTTCCCCACATCTCTTACTCCTTGAACAATATCTGAATATCTTTAATAGTTATTGAAAATATATATATATATATATATATATAGATATCTGAATATATTTCCCATAATGTAACCAAGTTTTGGGGCTCCAATCGAAAAGTTTAGAATTGTACATAACCATTGGCCAAAACAGCATAATAAAAGTTCAAGAGATCACTCGGATTTGAACACGAGGTGACATGAATTTGACGAAGCCCTGACAACACTAGCCAACTCGTTGAGCATCGCACGTTTCTTTACAGAATTTTTCTTTCCCGGTTTGATAGGTTCTGTGGAGAAAGTTGCGTTCTTCAACCGTCTTGCGTTCTTCAGGATGTATATGGCCACATCTTTTTCATCTTCTCGTTGCCATTTGTATCTTTTCCACACAAATGTCTCAAGATGGAACAACAAACATTCTGGTACACATGTCGGATGATTCCATCTTCGACCCACATGAGGATCTTTATTACTGTTCAAACATGTCTACGACCAATACATTTAAAATGATATTTAGATCATCAAATTATCTGAAAGTGGGGCTCTTGAGAAAACATAGTAGCTGACTAATGAAATGGCTTACACGGATCAGCTTGAGGGTTTGTAATTTAGGAGAACCTTTCAGCATGAGCGCAAGTATAATCCACCAGTCTATTTTATCTGTACATAGCTCCAAAGATACCAGCTGACAGAAGATACTACCAATAGGATACTTGATCTGCCCACGAAGAAACTTTAGTACACTAAAAATTAGAACACAAAAGATAATTTAAAGTCTTAAAATTACCTCTAAAGGTGACAAGTGTAAGGAAAGCCGTTTGGCAGAAGTAAGAGATACCAGAATACTCTCAATGGCTATATTAGAAACGTCAATGATATGAGCCTCCTCCAGCTCTGGAAAATTCTCAATCAGAAAATACTCAACACCACTGATCCGTGAGATGTTTAAGTATTTCAAAGAAGGAGCATTTATCACATAACCTACATCCCTTTCTACATAGTTATCCTCTTCCACAGTTAGTCTTTGTAATGATGGCACCGAAATACTGAAAATCTGCACATCTACAAAGCTTCCTCGATTCACGACCAAATCTTCAAGACGAGGGCAGCCAGCTAAAAGATTGCAAACAGATTCTTCGTCTGCGAATTTCACATGGTGAAGGTGCAGCTTTCTAAGAGAGGTCAAACAAACCGGAGAAGGAAAGGCTAAAAGAATGCAATACTTGAGTTTCAAGATCTGCAGTGTGTTATTAGAGCTACACAAAACCCTTGGAAATGTGACTAAGCTTTGCCCCACAAACTGAACGTCAAGTACCAATTTACGCACATGGTGCGCAAATGCAGTTCCAATCAATATTCCAATATCCAGTGCATCATCTTTAACTCGAATTTTTAAATATAAACTCTCCAGAAACGGAGCTTTATGTAAAACCAGAGATGAGTAAACATTATCTGAAAATGCATTTAGATTATAAGAATCAAACTTGAGATATGGCACCGTCTTCCATAGAGATCTCCAACGTTTAGACAAAACACTTGTGGCTATGACATTTTTTGTTGGAAGTGAAGATAATATCTGCACAAGCAAAGCATCAGGCAATTCGCTGATTCTGTCCTCATTCACAACATCTGGATTTCTCGAACGTTCACCACCGAGTTTGCTGTCCAAAATTATCAATTCATAAGAATTTTAGGGTTCAAAGAATTAGGGTTTCACACTATAAAAAAAAAACAAAAAGAAGCGTACTGTACCATATTTGTTCCATTTTTGCAACAACAAAAAAAAGCCTTCAGATTTATGCCTTTTCGAGGGAAAAGCAAACGTAAACACAGCCCTAGCACGCGAATCCGACCTAAAGCTTAGATGTGATAATGGTGATGGTTCTGCTTCGAAATGATTTGATTGTGTTTGATTAGTTCCGATCGGTTTTTATATTGTTTAAAAGTGAACCGACTCCAGATAAAAAGGCTTTTTCTTAATGGGGTTATCTTATCTCAGAGAGGCCCAATCGCACGATATTTGACCTTAAGCGTAAGTTGCTCTTTTGTGCTTTTTTTTTTTTCTATTTGTTTTTTTTCTCGATTGAGGTATAAATTTAATATTATTGAATTTATTTTAGATTTAAAATGAAATCTATTGTCATTCAATTTTAGATTTGATGAAATTAAAATCCAATGTTATTATATTAAACATTTATTAGATATCATTTAAAATGCATTAAAATGCTCAGGTATTATATCTACTGTATTTAATTTTGTTAAATTTTAATTATAATAGTTTTTAACATACTACTACTTTTTGTATAAAATAAAAGTAAAACAAAAAGAGACTTTTCATCTGGCTTTTCAAAATTTTGATATATAATTTCTTTTTCTTAACAACAAAAAAAATATATGAACTGATATCATCAAATAAAATGAAAATTTTGACTACATAAATAAAGAAAATAAAAAACGTGATAGAATCTTAAAACAGGATATAAACTGTATAGTAAAATGAAAATTCACGCCCATATCACGAAGTCGACGTTAACGCCGATTCCACTTCTGGCGGCAAAAGTGGAGCCAAGTGATGGCATTCACAAATAAACAACCACCACCGTCGTCGACAAATATGCAAAAAGCAGCAGCCGAGCTATCGACCGATACAATCCGATCATTAAAGATGGGTAGAGATCCTCCGTCGAAGACTATATAAGAATATTCGCTTCACCCGCCGACGGAGAGATGAGTAACAAAAGACTAGAGATCTACGAGGGCATGAGGAGCTTCACTGGCCGAAAAAACACCGGTGGTGGAGCCACGACGTTGTTGAAGCTCATCAGCTTGGCGAGGAAGAGTTTCAGCTGTGTAGCGAGACCTGCAAGTGACATCTAGGTACCATGGATATGCAGAATATGAAATAGAGATTTATATTCAAAGGAGGTTGTCTCAAATCTGGTGATGAGTTGTACCATGAGACTCAATTTGAACCGAAGGCTTATTCAAAATTTGTTATGTAAATAGTAGTAATTGGATCGGTTTTGTAATCTGGTTACGAAGATTTTCTTTGTTGAGTTGTTTTGTGCTGTCTGCGATATTGTAACGCATGGCTACTCTTTGTATATGAAGGAAATATCTTGTGAGAAGTAAAACTGTTTGATAGATTACAAGTCTTAATTGATCTTTCCAGGATTTATTGGAGTCTTGTTAAAAAGATGATAGTGAATCAAAAAGTTCATACCAGATTGAAGCCGAATACGAATAAAGAATTTGATAATCTCTTTGTTGTATTTTCATCGTCAATGATAAGTAACTATGTTCTTTTGATAATCTCTTAGCTAGGTTAAAAAAAAGTAATTAAGAAAAAATGACGTATAGGAATTAATATTAAAAAAAATATTTTATTAAAAAATATTTTAATAATAAATTGTTTTTTAAACATTTTTATTTTTATTTTATAAGCTTTTCCTTTTGAGTTCGTTGATATGATGTCTCATTAAAGATTCATGAAGTATCGCTCTTTAGATTACTGAAATCATCTGAAAGTCTACCGTTTTACTGAATTGAGTTTTTTCGTTTGTTTGATGTTGAAAACGCTTTAATATAGTAAAACTGTAAATCGAATTTAACACATGGTAAATGTTAATGGCGTTTTTTAGCCATCTCCAGAAATTCGGATTCTTTTAGATATTTGAGAGATTCGTCGCTAAAAAGTTTTTACTTTTAGTTTAGTTTTAAATAAGTGTTGTCTAGATCATTGATATGTTATTAGTTTCTTCTATGTTTATGCATGTTTGATGTTAGTTATATCAAACAAAGAAATCTATAACGTGCTATAATGAGCCCATTTATGTATGTAATATGGGCCTATTGGATCATAGCCCAAACTAGTATAAATAAGTTTCCAAGTGCATCCGATAAAAGCTAAAACCCTAATTTCGTTCCTCTTTCTAACTCTCTTATTTTTGTTATCTGTGCTTCAAGACAAACGAGAGGCGTCGGCGCAGCTGGTACTTCACTTTCAGGTTAGAAAATTCCGAAATCGACTTCTTTGATCTGATGTATTACCTGTTGGAATACGTTGTTTTTACGCGCGTAGTTCATTTTCCCAGTTTGATGTTTCTCCGGAGAATTTTGGTCCCAAGTGTTTGGAGTTCTTTCTGGTATATGATTTAGTATCATAAGATCAAAATGGAAGATAATGTTTTGTGATTCTATTGTTTATGTCATTACCGTTGGTTTCGTGATGTGTTTCGATGTTGTTTAGGATAATATTCTTTTAACCATGTTGGAATTGATGTTTACTTACGCTGTAAATGGGAAAGTTTGCGTCTTTTGTTACCAATGTCAATAAGCAATATCGTCTACAAAGATTCGTTATTAAGCAATGATTTTTTTCGTTTATTTGATGTTTAAAACGCCCTAATGTAGTAAACTGTTAATCGAATTTGATGCCTCGTAAATGTTAATGACGTTTCTTAGGCATCTCCAGAAATTCGGATTCTTTGAGATATTTGAGAGATTCGTATCAAAAATGTCTTCACTTTTAGTTTCGTTTTAATAAGTGTTGTCTACATCCTTGATATGTTACTAGTTTCTTATCTTTTTATGCTTGTTTGATGTTAGGTATATCATGCGACTGCTTAGCTTTGCAGTGTGAAGTTAACATAATATGATTTCTGTTGAGCTGCTTAATGGTTTTGAATAGTATGAATCTCACTCATGCTGTTGACTACTACTTTGCAGCTGAGCTTAAGAAATGAAGCACAACAATGTTATCCCGAATGGTCATTTCAAGAAGCACTGGCAGAACTATGTCAGGACTTGGTTTAACCAGCCTGCCAGGAAAACCAGAAGAAGAGTTGGTTAGTAATATATGTTCTCAGTTACTGTGCTATGTTTCATTTTAATTATACCATAGTCTCTGTATTTTAATCTGTTCTTTTATGTATTATGTTTATTCAGCGAGGCAAAAGAAGGCTGTGAAGATCTTCCCCCGTCCCACCGCTGGACCTCTTCGCCCTGTTGTGCATGGGCAGACCCTTAAGTACAACATGAAGGTCAGAACCGGCAAAGGATTCACTCTTGAGGAGCTCAAGGTTTGTAAACTCTATCTGTCTTTCTTTATTTTTCATGTTTCATTTCTTGTTGGATATTTTGTCAGATTTTATAGTTATGTCTTTTGATTTGAATCAGGCTGCTGGAATCCCCAAGAAATTGGCACCCACAATCGGTATTTCTGTTGACCATCGTCGCAAGAATAGATCTCTCGAGGGTCTTCAATCCAATGTCCAGAGGCTGAAAACCTACAAGGCTAAGTTGGTCATCTTCCCGCGTCGTGCCAGGAAGGTCAAGGTACTACTTCGAAATACAACAATCTTCGGTTAAGAGTAATCTTAGATTGCATTTTCGATCTTTACTTAGATTCCTTCTCTCTTTTGTTTCAGGCTGGTGATTCTACTCCAGAAGAGTTGGCCAACGCCACTCAAGTCCAGGGAGACTACATGCCTATTGTACGTGAGAAGCCTGCAATGGAGCTTGTGAAGCTGACCTCTGAGATGAAATCGTTCAAGGCTTTTGACAAGATCCGTCTAGAGCGCACAAACAAGAGACATGCCGGTGCTAGAGCCAAGAGAGCTGCTGATGCTGAGAAAGAAGAGAAGAAGTGAGGATCCTTCTTCATAGGTAGAAGAAACTCTTTATCTTGTCATCGTTTGGATCTGAATTTTTGTGTATCAGACTCTGTTTTGTGTTTCGTCAGTTTTTTTATCCTTCAAAGATTTTGCTGCTACTTGCTTCTTGATTTATGGAAAAGTTCATTTCACACATGTCTAATTCTACAATCAATTACGTAGGATGAGGATATCATAAAGTTCTCTAATTCTAAATAGGCATAAATAATTATTAGAAAATTATCGTCCTTCCAAAAATTATGTTAGTTATGTTTAGAGAAGACAAAGAAAATGTTAGTTCTGTCTGGAAGTCTAAAAAATCAACTTCGTTTAGTCTCAGTGAATAACCAGTGACCCTCTTCGCATACTTTTCTGTGATATTAGTTAGAGACATAGTTTCAATATGTAATTATGTCAAACCAACTTAGTGTCATAGAAAACAAAACAGTTACAAGATAACCAAATCGACCAAAAGTATCTTGAAATCCATCAAAATCTATTCATTTTTAAGTAATTTCAAAGAAGAATGATACAGGTCATCCAAACATTTGCCTCCACAGAATCAGCTTGTTTACCTTCCACTATAGGAAGGGCATATATACTCCTGTGACCGTCAATTTCTACAACAACATAAAAGAGGAAAATTAATAATCTTAGATCAACTAATTTTCTTCAAAAGCAATACTTATACCTGTCTTTCCACATCTTCAAAAAGATTTGCGTCGTGTCTTTCTTTTCAGTAAAAGCCTGAGCAAAGACGGATTAAAACCGCACTATAGTTACTACAACTGTAGAGTGATCAGTAACATTGTACTTTGGCAGGGACCTGCACTTTGATTAAACACAAGAAACAGTTTCCATACATATGATTGTGTTCATCATCTTATTCTTCGGCTTGCTTTTCGACTTCCCTATGCATGTGTATTTGTTTTTGTACCGATTTTCTTGTCCACGTATTGTAAGGATTTTGGATTCACATTCGTACTATTTGTATTCACATAATTCTTTTTTGTTTCAGCTACATACAAAGAGGCATTTGGCTAGACACAAAAAAAAAATGCTAGATACAAAACAAAGAGTCTCTGTACTTTTTTTTTGTTTTTTGTCATGTTCCAGAAGCGATGAGGTCTTCACGCAGGCGAGACTCGTCGTCCTCAACCACCATCCATGGCAATATAGGTCCCTGTAGAAAACCACAACCACACAGATGTTAAGCTTCTTTTTGGATGGATGAAGCAGCACGCACTGAATGTTTTGATATCTAACTTTACCTTCCCTTCCCGTATGACCTTGGGATATGGTCCTGTCATATCCACAATAGTGGATGGTTCAGCCACTCGTACACCTCCATCTACCAAAAAATCCAGACCCTATAAAGAAGAAACTGAATCAGAGAGTAGTGCAAGCAAAGAGCTTCTTTAAGTCAGTGAGGCTGCGCGAGTGAGAGCTGTTTGCACCTCTGGTCCATATATGTCACCAATTGCGGTTGGATCAATCATCCATTCATTTTCTTTTGGCCCTTTCACACTGTCATTAATTTCACCACAATCATATATATGTACAATTACCAAAAACTATACACATTGGAATTAAGAAGAAAATGAACCTGGTGCAAATCAGAGGGGCATCCATGGCCTGCAAAATAGCTTGGCAGACAGCATCATCAGATATACGTACACCAACATTCTTCCTTGAAGCATATTTCACACTTGTCGTGCCATACCCAATGCACTGTTTTGGTAATTCTTTGCTTGCAGTCAAGATGAAAGTGTACTGTGCAAACACATGTCGTAGAGAAACCCATCATATTAATGAAAACTGTTTTGGGATATTTTCTTATAGAAGAACCAAAAATAAATGCACAACAGTTTCTCACAGGTCCAGGCAAGCATTGTTTGACAGCACGAAAAACGTTAGCATGACCATGACCATCACCACGAGGAAACCCCATTGTATATGTGTCTATGTCCCGTAAGGAACGGCATAAGATACTAAGTGGCTACACCATGGCAAGAAAAAAAAAAGAAGTATGAGCTCATAAACAAACTCTGTATAAGTCCATTTGCAGGAAACGCGGAGATATGGAAAAGTTACCTTGGAAGATTCAATCTTTTTAATCCTATATAGACCAAACAGACACCAAATGGGAGGGTTTGTATCAGGTAATACATTACACAGTCTTTAAACACTGAAAAGGATTAACCAAAGAGCTGCAAGCTAACCTTCGGAGACGCTCTACAGCCGAATGGTTTTTACAATCACAGGCAATTGCATATCTATACATATATACATACAATGAATGAATGAGAAATGTGGATAGAGCAGACAAAAATGGTGAAGGAGAGACTTACACTGTATCAGTAGGGATAACACCAACGGCTCCTTGTTTGAGAAGCTCAATAACAGTTTCGAGTTTCCATGAATCAACACCAGAAGGGTCGACCTCTATTGACAGAAATTCTCCTTCCTGATTACAAATCGAGTTGACGAAGAAGAGATTTAGAGAACTCACAATTTAAAGGTGAAAAAATTGATGCTTTAACATATTACCTTAGTGAATCTAGGAGTAGAGTATTTGAGACGTTTAGGGCTTCTCTTGGCCGACGCCATCGGAAACATTTGCCTCCGTGGAGTGAAAGAGTCAAAGCTCTGATGCGTTGAAAGACGCCGGTGCGTCAAGGGGAGCGGAAGACGCATTGCCATGTCGTCGCCGCCGTGAAGTTTCCCAATTTCAGTTTGTTTTTTTTTTCCTAATAGAAAGAATATACATGAAAAGGCTCATCTTTTGGACTCAATTGGATAAATTTTTAGTGGACTCTGTTATTAGCTTCACAAGGAGATGACGGAGCGAACCACATATATTTTTGGGCCGTTGTAGAACCCTTTTTGGGATCTTTGGGCTGAGATTAAGATCAACCTTTAAAGCCATTTGAAGTAGTCACAAGAGGCAAGATAACTCCTGATGCTGAGAACTTCTCTTCTTAGGTAGTAGAAACTCTTATGCTCTTTGGATCTTTGGATCTGAATTTTTTGTGTATCTTCAGTTTTAGACTTTGCTTTGAAATCGATTATGTATTGTTATAAGGATATTAGAAACTTCTCTAATTTTATGAAAACTATATTAAGGTTTCGATTGGTATTATTAAAGTCAAAATTTTACCAATCAGTTCTTAGGTTTTAGACAACTTAAAACTTTTTCTAAAGCCTTCAAAGCCATTTGAAATTTTTTTTTGTCTATTTTGTTCATGTTTTTTTCAAAACCATTTTTCAAAAATGATTTTTTATACTTTATATAAAAGTCACAACTTTTAAAACCAAAAACTCTACCAACCAAAACCTAAAGTCACAGCTTAAAACAACAGCCCTTAGGGTTTTAGGATACTAAAAATATATGGTGGTTTATTTAGTTAATATAATTATAAGAAATTTTTAAAATACATCCTTTCAAATTATGTTAATTTATCTTCGTTCACTCGGATTCTAAATGATCTCGCTTTAAATTAGTGTATTCATAATTTTTGTACATATTTCTTAATGTGGTTAACCAATTTCAATGGTCATGACTTCTTTGTTTTGTAATCTACCGACTTATTTGCTTGCCAATTTTTAGGGATGTTGATATAGGTAAAAAAAAACTCTATCCTATCCAAACTTGAAAAAATAGAAAAAAATTATGATATAAAAAAATCTAAGAAAACCCCACGTATTAGCAGAATGTTCAAAACCCGCAAACTTTAAAGTTATTGGTAGATACTTTTTTTGTTTTTTTAATTTTGTTTAAACAAAAATTGTAAATGAACTTTTAAAATTTGTACTCTAAGTTAATGAACTTTTAAAAATCAGACATCATCATTTTCAGATAAAAATTAATCTATAATCTTAATTAATATAATCAAATGAAAATAAAATTTATAATAAAAAAAACTAAGAAAATACATACGACCAAAAAAAAAAACAAAGATAAAACTATAAGTAAAAAAAAGTGTATAATAATATAATTATTTTATACGATGTTGCACACCACTTGTTTAAAACAAAAAAAATCATAGTGATGAAGAACAAGTTAAGATTATTCACATAATAACTAACTCCAACAAAATCAAATTTCCATACTCTTCTAAACTATCCAAAAGCAATAAAATCATAAATTTTATATTCTCAAAACTATTTATTATCGTTGTAGTTTTTTGTTTTCATTATTAAATTAATTTTTAATATCACCTAAAAGTTTAAAGTATGAATTCATATGTTAGATATTGACACTTGTAGAAAATATTTGATTTTCCAGATTTATAGAAAATAAGCATTAGCTATATATTATCTAACATATACGAAATAGATGCTAATAGTATTAAACAACTTTAAAAAATGAAAAATATTATTTATTTGATTTTTTTGATCATGTCAATGATTTATAACTCATATTATATTATTTAAATCTAGCAAATGGATAACAAAACTTTAGATCTCTAACAAGTCAAATTTCAGCGTGCAAATATATTTAAAGAAAATTTAGTTTCACTCTTATCCCTACACTTTGAACATATGTTGTAAATGATTATATCTTTGATCCAAATGTTTTGAAAAAGTTAATATTCTCTTGAATATTTACCAAAACACATGAAACTAGTTCTAATCATGCTTGCATTATGAGATGCATAATATGTGCAAAATATGTGCAGAACATCTAACATGAAATTTCCATCACATAACAATTCATTACCATTAACCAACTAAAAATTATGTTTAATGATATTTTGCATATTAAAAAATTTGTTAATTTTTTTCAGTAGTGTATGGAAGTTTGAACTCACAAAAAATTATATTTTATTGTTTAACATGAACCTAACATCAACATAAAACATATAACATATCATATTGTTAGGATCTAGTGACACATATGAATAAGAAACTATAAATCAGGATCTACTCATTTTAAATCCACCAATTTTAAATATATAAAATAGGTAAGTTTTGAAATTAAAATTTCAAAAAGATATACTAATTTAGATAACTTTATGTGTTTTTACTTTTTACTTTTTACCCATCATAACATCTCTACCAAATTGAATTCATCTAGCTTTTAGTTTTTCTCACATTTTTCATATTCCCTTCTAGATTTTAATGTTTTCTATAAGGATTATTTAACCTCTTTCTTACATTGTTAAAATAATGTTTTTGTCAGAAAATGACAAATATTTTCAGACTAAAAAGTTTCTAATTAACTTTAAATTTTTTCTAGTAAAACTATAGCAATCACATTAAGCTCAAATAGACATATTAGATTAGTGATTTGAATTATTTAAATTCATTCATATTTTAGAAAAAATAAAATTTTCTAAAAGTTATTTAAATAAATTCTGCATTCCAAATTTTCTCAAAAACCATCATATAAGGTGATGTTTTTATCTACTAATATTCAACTATAAATATTCATTATTCCAAAATAAGATATAAATGTTCATTGAAATCAATCCAAATCTTTTTGAATAAATAATTTAAAATAAATCTCTATTTTCCAATGATATGAGATTTTAAAAGATTTTTATAAATAAGTAATCCAATAATTTTAAGTTTTGAATCATTTTACAACAAAAGATAAAATTTTAGACATTCTACAAAAATTATCAATAAAACAAATGAAAATTTGGTAAAAAATTAAAATTCTACAAAATCATTGATCCATTATGTATTAGAACTTATGATTACAACAAAAAGTGATTTTAATGATAAAATCATTCAGTATCAATAGATCTATTTTGAAATCATCAACTATAATTTTAATTTAAAAAATCCTCAAATACAAATGCTAATGTAATATCTCTTCAAATATCAGTCCATCCATTAAGAATTTTCAACTAAAGATTTAGATAAACTTTATCCTCTATATTTTAAAAATAAAATTAATTATTTTTCATAGTTTAAAAGTCACAAACAATTATCCTATATAAGAATATTGATAAATCAATAAATGACATTTCATCTTAATATAACCTGACGATATAATTAAATGATGTTTAATTATATAGAGATAAAATTTTAGAAAGTAATTATTTTCCTAAATTTGATTTCTCGTTTGCGAATTAAAAGATTTGATTTTGATTTTAGTTATGAAATATTTTCTAAATTTTATTGTTTTATCACTCATCAAACAAAATGTAATTACGGTTTAATCAATACAAAAAATAAATGATCAATTTCATAACAAACTTTTAATTTAAAGATTTTATCCTTAAAGTTTTTGTTGAATGTTTTACAATGGATATAATGATACGTTTAAGAAATTTTCACTAGTATATTTTAGTTAACATTTTTCTATTAAAACTTTAGTTGAAAGATTTTTATTTGATATTAGAGGGGTTTTTTTCATTAAAATACCCAACAAAAATTGTTACAAATATATGATAGGTGGACAATCGGAACAAAGGAAAACATAACCAAACCAACCAACAAATTAAATAAAGGAAAACAGAAATAGTTTTTTTTTTTTGTTTATTTGGAGATTAGAAGTCATGAAACAGCATTATGGCATCATCAAGTTTAAACCTAGTGTTAGAGAGCACCGTCCCCTTAGCAGTGATTTTTTTTCGTCTCTCCATTAATGCTCCTTCCAATTTCTTCGTTGGCAGCAACAGCAACTGCCACACACACACACACACAAATTTACACTTTCTTAGGCATAGCTCGAAAACCCATCAAAATCTTCTCTTCTTAAAAGTAAAATCTCAATCAATCTTAAGTGTGACTCTAACCTCTTTTTCGGAATCTAATTCATGAGTCAACCTGAGACTCAAGTTTAAGGACGCATGATACATCTCATCCAACATTTGCCTCGATACAATCAGTTTGTTTACCTTCCACAATAGGAAGGGCATATATACTCCTGTGACCGCCAATTTCTACAACAACAACAGCAACAAAAGATAGGACAATAAAGAATCTCAGATAAACCAACTTTCATTAGCTTGGAAGATTCGGTAAAAGCAATACTCATACCTGCATATGTAAGTAACCATCTTTCCACATCTTCAAAAGGATTTGAGGTGTGTCTTTCTTTTCAGTCAGCGCGGCATCAGCAATCTTAACAGAATATAAAAATTCAAATTAAGAAACCATTATTACTTAAGTACGTTTCTATATTAATTAGCGGTCACTAACCTTATCGGTCTCAACAAAACGGTCTTCCTGTGATAAGTATCTGAACATTCTGAAAGCTTCTTTCCCATATCTTCTCATAACTACTGATTCCATCTAAAAGCATCTCAAAAGATCTCATTTTCAGTTTCAGAAATGTTTCCACGAAAAAGAAAAAATATATAGATATATATATATATTGAACACACCTCGTCTTTCTGTGCTACGCTGATGATGGATTTAAAATCTGCAAACGAAAAGAACGAAATAAAATTGTATGAGAAAGTTTGAAATCCAAATTATCAGTAAATCAGCTTTTAGAAGGAAGTTACTATACCAACTATGTATGAATCATCCGTTTCTATCACAAATGCTGGTAGATAAGAAGACGATGCGCTCAACTGTTCAAGGCATGCTTCAACTCGCTCTTGTACCATTTTGCGGCCTGCGTCTGTCTTTATAAGCTCTTCGTAAATGGAACCCATTGACATTGGAACTGAAAAGAAGATAGGTGTAATATGATCAAATCAATCGCACCAAAAAAGAATGGGAACTTCAAATCAATTTTGTTTATGTTCAAGAGTCTAAAGCCACTGAATTAAAAAAAAAAAAAAAAAAGCGAACATCTCAGATATTACCTGACTTGTCGGTTTTTACCTTCTTCTCCTGAGATCTTCCTACTATTAACATTGCCTCCAAGACAGTGGAACATTCTTCACCACTCCGCTCTTTCACTATCTCCACACACGCCTTCAAAAAAAAAGAGGAAACAGGTGATGATGACGTAGGAGTACTGTATTTGAAATGCAAATGAACAAGAGTTGTATGCCTCATGAAACAACCTTAACGAGAAACACAGATAACTAACCTTGTGTCTAAGGCGGCGGATGAACTCTTCGAAATTAGGACGCCAGATTACTTCGTTGTTTGGATCTGATGACTTCACATCACGTTGTTTACGCTAAAATACATTTGGGTTCAAAGAGAAACAACAACAAAAAATAGATATATCAGTGCTACTACATCGTTGAGAAATGTATGCTTCTTAACTATATACAAAACTGGTTATGGTAAGAATGTTGATACCTTCCCCTCAGAGATGTTGCTATCGTTATCTGCTAAAGATGAATTTGAATCTTGTTCGAATATAAGCGGAAACCTTATTGCTTCAACTGGAGTTGCCGCTTCAAGAATACGTTCCTCCAATGTTTCAGGTTCTTTAAAAGTCTGCACCGTTCCAAGAGAGTGTTAATTATTATCGCAAAGATGAACAATCGAACTGCGAGTCATGTCGCTGCAATTGGTAGGTATGATAAACAATATAAAAGTATCAATTACCTTGGAAGCTTTAGCGCCTCTTTTTGTCTTTTGAGCCTGCCCTTCTTCTTTGTTTCCAAGAACAGGTTCGGGAGCAGGAACACGCTCAACAAAACGTGCAGCAACCAATTGCTGAAGAGAATTTCTGATCGCTTCTGAACCTATTGTCTTTTCTGAATCTGATCATGTATAAAAACCGTATGTAACAGATTAGCATCCACTCAGTTTGATACATTACAGTGATTAAAATGAGATAACACAAAGACCAAAACCCAATGCGTGCAATGAGAGTAAACCGTGGCATTTATAAAATAAGAGATACATAAGACAACGGGACTCACCTCTGTCTCTTTCTATCAGCTGTCCCAAGGTAAGCCTACCGTTAGTAAGTAAACCATCAAGAACTGCACAGCACTGTACATACAGATTAACAGAATGAGATTGACACATCTTAATGCGTAACATACTTAGCCAAAGACTGAACAGAATGATGAAGATGCAGGAATCAAACCTGAGGCCCAAGTTCTACGTTTACAACCTTCGAAAACTTGTTATACCTCACACGATGAAGAATGTAGTTAAACACCACAATGTACTGTACAGTAGCTTTGCCATCGGAACCATCTAAATGTCATAAATTTATTTTCAAAAATGTCATGATTTCTCTTTTCCTGTGGTTGCTACTAAATGACATAGTTGAAGGATGAGTCAAATCATATGGAATAACTTCCAAATTCTTGAAAGTGAAAGAAAAACAACCGTGCAAGAACACATGACAAAACAAACCTACTTAATATAACACAGGTTAAGATAAAAGCTAGGAACTTGCGCTATATAATTAAACGAGAACGACCTTAGTGTTCAATAATATGCTGAATCTTCGGCGAACAAAACAGAAGTAAACCTGAAAGGCCTATTTTCATTCCATGCCTACAAAAATTGAGCAATTCTTTCATTTCCATTCATCAACTTAACAAGTTTCATAATTTCAAAACCTCAATGTTACTAATCACAAAACACTGTAAATGTTAGATAAGATGGCAACAACTAAGAACAAAGCTTCCAATTAAACAAACGTTATCTAACAAAGCTATAATTAGTTCTTTACTATTCTAACACTATCCATTCTGGTTGAATCTAAGTCAAGATCCCCAATCAAGCATTACCATTAGCAAGACAAAAAATTTACAAATCTAACATAATGCAGCATATAAATTTCCTGGAGATTCAGATATCCAAAGCTGAAGAACAAAGCCAAAACCAAGATAGAAACAAGGACTAACCAGGCGGTTCAACAGAAAAAGCTTGAACGCAATTGTGCTGAATCAAGAGGTAGAGAATATCCTTGACTTTGTTATGATTGATATCTGATTCCGCTAGACGAGAGATCTCTCGCGAGGAAAGAGGTCCTCTACGGAGAAGACATTCGCATACTTTCTGCAAAGAACCAAAACACATCACTTAAACTAAGTTCGTTATACAGAAAGCATATAAATTCATAATCTCCGAAAGTGTTTAAAGGAGGGTTTCGGTTTACCGCTACGACGGAACCAAAATGGACACTGATGATGTGGACGGCGTAGACAATGCCATACTCAGTCGCAGTCATGATTTGTGTTTTCGTCTTCTACCTCCCCGCAACACACACAAACTCAAGAGGGTTTTAGCAAAATCGCAAATTTGATCAAAGATTGCTTTAAAAAGAACAATTTCCCCGGAAATACCTTCTTTTTCGATTGGATGGAGGGGAAATTGTCAAACCTCTTAATGGGTTTTGGTGACGGAAACTGTTTTCGTCAAGATCTCATCTTTGTTTTTCCGGTGGAGAGTTTAACCTAAAGCCCAGTGTAGTTTAAATAAGGCCCGTTTTACATTCTTCTTCAAACTGAATCCAAAAATTGTTTTCTCTAGCCTTTTCTATAATCTAATTTGAAAACAGTAAATTTTTTGTGTAAACTATTATATATTATTAACTTACATTAAAATTAGATGAATCAACTTTACAAAAAAATTTGGTCAACAAGAAGAATTATACGAACTCATATTTACGTATACAAATAACGAAACTGTATATCTTGATCAGTATCGTGACAAGTTATGAAAAACAATAATTATATATAGTGTTACTTTGTTATACGTCCAATTTTATATAGTGGGAGCCTGGGAGGGGTATTCAATACCAGTTTTAAAGGGTCGACATAATTGACATGGTTACGTAAGGAGAACAAACACAAATCAAATTCTTCGGTATGCCACCGTGAGGGCCTACATGAAGACCATGTTTAGTTACGAGAAACGACGATGTATATGACTTATTTTTGCTATGATTGTATTCTGTATATGTCGTTTTCATATATACAAAGTTTCAACATCTATTTCTATTCACATACATGTATAGTTTTGCTCTTTTAAAATATTTTAACCAGGTAAACTCAACGTTTGAGTCTTAAATATTACTGACTCTGACTCCCTCTTAAGCCCGGCTATCAAATGTGTAACTTAAGAACATAAATCCAAACTACATGAACCAAAATATATAGCCATATTAGTTAATAAATATATTAATTCGAAAATTTTTATGGACTTTAATAGTACACTTAATCAAGCAATATGATAAATTTGTATTGTACGGACAAACCAAAATTGATAACTTCAAAAAGATATAAACCTCATCCTTTTTAAAATAAAAAATTAAAGGCTTTATTTGTCCTTGTTCATCTAGCACTTGTATCAAATAATCGAAATCTCTCAAGACATCTAATTCTAAATGCGTAATATCTGTTTCAACCCAGCAATATTTCTTAAGGTTATCTTCTTTTTAATTTATCATATATAAAGCGAGTAATGCTACGTAGGAGCATCTTTGAAACGTCGTAATCCGAGTCAAGGTACGTGTGCTAAAAGGCCCGAACAGTGATTATGGACTCATTAGCTATTTTTTAGTGAAACTATATAAATCTTGAGAACTTGTAGGAAGTAAAATACATTTTTTTGGTCGATGTACAAAGTACATTTGTCTTCTTAAGCTTTTGTTTATTACTTTCCTTTTTGGTTAAAAGCTTTTGTTAATGTTCCAAAAAAAGCTTTTGTTCATTACACGAAGTGAAAAGAGTTTAATAGGTATTTTTTTATAACATACGATATCCTCTATACGATAATCCCACTTACACATAACATCGTATATCCAAACAAATATCTTTCAAAGGCACGATGCAGCTCCTCGCAAATTCGCAATAATACTGTAATGAAACTAATGCTTAGCCACCATTTCTGTGTTTGTAAGCTATAATCAAATAACCGCTGCTTTTTAAACATGTTTGTGTTCTCATAGTTTTGGTTCCACATCTTATTAACAAATGAAGAAATCAAACTATTTCGTATTCTTATGCAATAATTCATCGACCTGCTATTTGACAAATACACAAGTCATTAGATGTCAAGTTTACTTTCGGCTAAAGCCGTTCGGTTCAGCGTCTGTACCGGAAATCGAAAAATCTAATAACATCGTACCTCTTCAAAAACCGAAACGTCGGTCTAATAGTAGAGACAAACCAGCGACTCCCCCCCAAAAATAATTAGATAGATAATTCAGATAATCACAAAGATCATAAGCAAATCCGTTACGATGGTGCCACGTTGCATCGTTTTCTAGGCTTCTTCTACATTTAAATGTAACTTAGATATAAATAATTTATAAATATCGCATTTTCTCTTCCTCTCTTCATTCACATTTTCTCATCGTTGCTCGTGTTTTTTCTTGCGGAGAAAACAAAAGCAATGGATAGCGATACACTCACCGGATTACTGAAGAACGTCGCCCAGAAATTCCCCGATCGGCGAGCGCTCTCGGTTTCTGGAAAATTCGATCTCACTCACGCACGTCTCAACGATCTAATTGAAAGCGCCGCTTCTCGCCTTGTCTCCGCCGCCGGAATCAAGCCGGGCGATGTGGTGGCTCTCACTTTCCCTAACACCGTCGAGGTATGTCTTTCTGGATTTAAGCTTCGGTTTCTGGTTTTATTTTGCATGCTGAGAGGAGGAAGTATAATAATGATCGTGTAGAAACTAAATCGCTTTCTTACTTGAGAAAATTTGAATTTTAGATTCGGATTATGCTTTTGGATGATTGATTTTGAATCTTCTTCCTTTTTTGTATTTCTTAGTTTGTTATAATGTTTTTGGCGGTGATAAGAGCCAGAGCCACGGCGGCGCCGTTGAACGCGGCGTACACGGCAGAGGAATTCGAGTTTTACCTCTCCGATTCAGATTCAAAGCTACTATTAACCTCTAAAGAAGGAAACGGACCTGCTCAAGAAGCAGCTTCAAAGCTGAATATCTCTCACGTCACCGCCACGCTCCTCGACGCCGGATCGGAAATTGCTCTGTCCGTGGTCGATTCCGTCTCGGTCGCTGACTCAGCGGCAGAGCTCGTTAATAGTCCCGACGATCCGGCTCTCTTCCTCCACACTTCCGGCACCACGAGCCGTCCAAAGGGTGTACCGCTCACGCAGCTTAATCTAGTATCTTCCGTCAAGAACATTATATCGGTTTACAAACTTACGGAGTCCGATTCGACTGTGATTGTTCTCCCTCTCTTCCACGTTCATGGATTGTTAGCCGGCTTGCTCAGCTCGCTTGGAGCTGGTGCGGCTGTGACTCTCCCAGCTGCTGGTAGATTCTCAGCGACGACGTTTTGGGAAGACATGAAGAAGTATAACGCCACATGGTATACTGCTGTTCCAACCATTCATCAGATCATATTAGACCGTCACACGAGCTACCCTGAGCCGGAATACCCTAAACTCCGGTTCATCAGGAGCTGTAGCGCGTCTTTGGCCCCGGTAACGCTCTTGTTTCCGGTCAATTGTTGACGCGTTGGTAAATTCATAGAGAACATATTACAGCACAATGTTTGCAAAAGTGTTTTTGTTTGTTTTTTCAACAAACTTATTGTTTTGTTTGTCTTGGTTTTGGTCAGGTGATATTGTCAAGGCTTGAGGAAGCTTTTGGAGCACCGGTTCTAGAGGCTTATGCTATGACAGAAGCAACCCACCTGATGAGTTCCAATCCTTTACCGGAGGAAGGTCCTCACAAGCCTGGTTCTGTTGGGAAACCGGTGGGTCAAGAAATGGCGATTCTCAATGAGAAAGGGGAGATACAAGAGCCAAATAGCAAGGGAGAGGTTTGTATAAGAGGTCCAAATGTGACAAAGGGTTACAAGAACAACCCAGAGGCCAATAAAGCAGGTTTCGAGTTTGGGTGGTTCCACACCGGTGACATTGGTTACTTTGATTCCGATGGGTATTTGCATCTGGTGGGTCGGATCAAAGAGCTTATTAACCGTGGAGGTGAGTCTCATTTAATCTTATGTGACGGCTGTACTGTTTCACAAAAATGCGAGTCTATGTCAAGCAGTTTATACGACGCAATCTCTGTATTTGCATAGTCTCAGTGGCCTGGTTAGACTTGTCAAAGAGAAACGCCCAACAAGTCAAATGAGAAAAGATGTAGTAGGAGCAAGTCAAAGAAAGAGGCTATTCTGTGCAGTACTTTGTCTATTACTTAGAATTTCAATCTCTAATTTCAGGTGAGAAGATATCCCCAATTGAAGTGGATGCAGTACTTTTAACTCATCCTGATGTTTCTCAAGGAGTTGCGTTCGGGGTTCCTGATGAGAAGTATGGCGAAGAGGTAAGCAAAACCCGTGCTTGAGTTCCTCTATTATTATACACTACAATTCAGAGATTAGGGATACAGATTATACAAATAGTTTGAACTCATGAATTGGTTCTCCCCTTATCTACCATGATTGTCCTGCTTAATCATCAAAACATTATGCGAACTTGCATCATTAATGCTCTTAAATAAACGTAATTTGCCTTAGTGCTGTTTCAAGAATGTGTAGTTAGATGTTTAGATCGGTTAATAACAGAGTTTTTTTTTTCCTGGTTTGGTCGTTAATCAGATTAATTGTGCGGTGATTCCAAGAGAAGGAACAACTGTGACCGAGGAGGACATTAAAACTTTCTGCAAGAAGAACTTGGCAGCTTTCAAGGTCCCAAAGAGAGTGTTCATCACTGATAACCTCCCTAAAACTGCCTCGGGTAAGATTCAGCGCCGTATCGTCGCGAAGCATTTCCTTGAAAAACCCTAAATAAGACACAATACACCATCTTGCTGGAATTCTTTGCTGATGAATCTTAGTTTTCACGCAAGTAGTTGTACTTGTTTTCGGGGGTTTTATGTTTACTTTTCATATCTTTCATGGTTAAACGTGAACATGATAGGTAAAAGTATAGTTGCTATACAAAATTGGAAATAAAGTTGATTGAGTTATGGAGAGAGAGTTTCTCTCTTTCATTTTCTTTTTGTTCTTTTATTTATATTGGTGTTGTCGCTACTCGCTACGTCGTTTTTTAAGAACTAGTGCGTCGTAGACAATTTGACAATTAAAAGTGTACAGCCAAAACGGATAAAGCCAAGGAAAAGACCATTACGCTTTGATTTTATCAAAATAGAAAATGACATGGTACTTCTTAAAAAAGCTAGTGGAGTGGTAGCTTCCACTTCATCTACAATGTCTTGTCTTGTTTTCTGACGTCTAAATGGTTCACATCCCAACTTTCCCAAAATGGGATAAAAAATTATCTTGTCAAAAAAGGAAAAAAGCTCCCAAGGCCGTTCTTTATATTGAATTGTGGCGAAAACATTATATTTGATAGAATATAATATTTAAAATACGATCAAAGAGCTCATTTGACCATGGAGGGTGGAAGATCTCTGTTAAATGACGACACAATCAGTACGCTGTTACACGAAGAATACAGACTCTATGGATTTTGTTAGACCCAAAAAGACACATGTGATCAAACCGTACCAATCCAAGACATCAACCGGAACAGAAAATTTAAAGCTAAAGACACAGATGCACACTACTGAAAAGTGAACACACACACACACACGCACACAAACGAGTAAAAACAATACAATAAGAGAGAAGAAAACCATACGAGATGCCGTAGCTGAGGGTGGAACAGATTCTGAGAATATTGTTGTTTTTATGTTTTTCAGAGTTTGAATTATGCTACTGAGTACGGAGTGGAGAGTGATTACGAATTACAGTTCAAAAATTTGGGGAAATTAGTCACTGATTTGCAGACTCAGATTCTGGACCGCAACTTGATAAAGGACTTAAACATGTTGCTTCTAAGAGCCTGTCCAGGTCCATCACCCATAATTACAAAGAGTCTCTCAAATATCTAATTTAAAAAACTAAGAGTCCATTCTCAAATATCTAATTTAAGAAACGGTTCTGTGAAGTTTCTTGACATGTGTCCATTTTTAACTGGTTTACATTTTTTATAAACATTAAAATTTAATTATTTAATAAATAAATATTAAAATAATATTTTTTAATAACTAAGATACTTGGGCATTACCAGTTCATAAGAGCGCTTTCAAAACTCAAAATGGTCACTATGAATACATAGTAATGCCCATTGGGCTGACAAACGCTCCTGCTACCTTTCAAGGGTTGATGAATGACGTATGTAGAGACTTGCTGAGAAAAAGTATTCTTGTATTCTTTGATGATATACTAGTATACAATCAAACAGTAAGTGAACATTGTAGGCATTTGGAAGAGGTGTTCAAGCTGATGATAAGGAATAAGCTGTTTGCTAAAAAAAACAAATGCGAATTTGCAACATCACGAGTAGAATACTTAGGACATTATATATTTGGAGACGGAATTGCGACAGATCCTGCTAAGGTCAAAGTAGTACAAGACTGGAGGGTTCCTACAAAATTAAAATAACTACGTGGGTTCCTGGGGTTAGCAGGATACTACAGGCGCTTCATCAAAGAATTTGGAGTAATAGCTAAACCACTGACAGAGCTGACCAAGAAAAATGGTTTTGAATGGAACACAAATACAGACAGAGCTTTTGAGGAGCTAAAAAAAGCTTTATGTGAAGCTCCGGTATTGGCGTTACCAAGGTTTGATCAACAGTTTGAAATAGAAACAGACGTTTTAGGTGAAAGTATTGGAGCAGTTTGATGCAGAAGGGCCATCCATTAGCGTATGTGAGCAGACATTTGAAGGGTAGACAATTGCATATATCCATCTATGAAAAGGAGCTACTGGCTGTGGTCTTTGCAATACAAAAATGGAGACATTACCTCTTGAATAGGAAGTTCATCATTAAAACGGATCAGAGGAGCCTTAAGTACCTCCTTGAGCAAAGGTTAAATACTCATATACAACAACAATAATTACCTAAATTGTTAGAATTTGATTACGAGTTGCAGACACTCTCTCACGAATGGATGGGGCTGAGGTACTTCAAATGGCAATCACTACTTCTCAGATGGATTTGCTTAGTAGTATAAAAGAGGCATACGTGGAAGATGAGGCCTTACAAACAATCATTAACAACCTACTGCAGAAAAAAGGATCATTTAAACATTACGATTGGGAAAGAGGAATTCTGAGGAGAAGGAATAAGATTGTGGTACCTGCAAACATTGCTATTAAGAATCGTATTCTACAATGGTTGCACGGTTCTAGTATAGGAGGTCATTCCGGTCGAGAAGTAACAATACATAGAATAAAGAGTTTGTTCTATTGGAAAGGGTTAACTAATGAGGTACAGAACTTTATCCGGAGTTGCGAGGTATGTCAAAGATGTAAGTACGATAATACAGCATCACCAGGACTCCTCCAACCTCTACCCATTCCGGAGACTGTATGGACCGATATATCAATGGATTTTATAGATGGTCTTCCTCTATCACAAGGGAAATCAGTCATATACGTTGTGGTAGACCGCTTGAATAAAGCGGCTCATTCTATAGCATTGAGTCACCCCTATACAGCTCTTAGTGTAGCTCAAACTTTCTTAGACAACATTTATAAGCTGCATGGGTTACCACAATCAATTGTCAGTGATAGGTATACAGTCTTCATGAGCGAGTTTTGGACTGAACTGTTTGCTCTTCAAGGAGTTTCTTTAAACAGATCAACTGCTTATCATCCACAAAGTGATGAACAAACAGAGGTGGTAAATAGGTGTTTGGAGACATACTTGAGATGTATGTGCAGTGATCGACAACATTTGTTGAGTAATTGATTACCACTTACAGAATATTGGTACAACACCAATTACCATTCATCAACAACTACAACACCTTATGAAATTATTTACGGACAACCACCCTCGATCCATCTACCTTACTTACCTGGAGAGTCAAAAGTTGTTGTGGTAGCTCGGTGTCTGCAGGAACGAGAGCAGATGATACAGATCCTGAAGTTCCATTTACTAAGAGCTCAGCACAAAATGAAGCAAATTGCAGATCGACACAGAACAGATCAGAGGTTTGAAGTGGGCGACATGGTCTATGTGAAATTGCAGCCGTATAGACAGCACTCGTTAGAATTGTGGGTTAATCAGAAGCTAGCTCCAAAATATTATTGACCTTACAAAGTTCTAGACAGATGTGGCGAGGTAGCATATAAGTTAAAACTTCCTTCTACAACGAAAATTCACTTTGTTTTCCATGTTTTACAGTTAATAAGATGGTGGGAACAAGCTCCCTCTCTACGGAGTTACCGGAGGAAGTAACAAATGCTCTCATTAAAGAACCCGAAACCATCTTACGACGAAAACTAGTGGAAAGACGAGTAAAACCAGCGACTATGGTGTTAGTTAAGTGGAATACATAAATAATGGAGGAAGCAACATGGGAGTATCTTTATGATCTCTTGCAACGGTTCCCAAATTTTGAACCTTGGGGTCAAGGTTCTTTAGCAAAGGGGTTTGATACAGAAAACGGATGAAGCACGTGGCAAGTGATCATTGGATCGCTTATTATATGTGGTGAAGTTAGCCGTTATAATACCGTTAGATTGGAACTAAGAAACAGAGTTTATATATATATATATATATTCGATTGTATAAGGGATATCTAATACAAGTATTACAATTCAATCTTTCTCTCTTCCTAAAACACATCATTCAACTTCTTAAAACGTAAATCTTGAGTGGGAATTGATTTTTCTTCAAAACGCGAATCAATTTTGCCTTGATCCTCTGTTTGTTTTACGGAACAACCGGAGTCGTTGCAGGTGATCCAAACTCCTGCATCACTTCACTACTGGCCAGTCAACACAGTCAAACATCAGCTCAAGATCCATAATCTTCCCCGGATATCTCCGTAGAAGCTGCACGAATCCCCAGATGGTGAACACATCTCTCGTCTGAAAAGCCTCCCGAAACTTCTCGACGTATATCCTCCTGTTGACGATCGCAAGCCAAAAATTCGTCGTCGCATTGGCGCGCTCCAACGCTTCCCTCATTCTCCCATGGCCGAAGATCCTCGTGGATCTAGCAAAAAATAGTCGGGGCAAATGGCGGGTGGAGAGCGGCCGTAGTCATCTTCTCTGCCGCGGGATCGGAAACTCGTAGGGTAATTGTCCCTTGGGCAAGTTCTAGTGTCGTTGCCGGCGAAAGCGGTGCAGTTTAGTTTGAACTCCTTTGGCTTTTCTGCAATTAGCTTAGTCGACTGAGGGTATTTCAGGGATTCCGTCCTTCTTTGCGTCTCCGTCACGGTCTCCGTTTCTTTCTCTATCAACACCTATAAGTCGCAAAACGCAGGGGTTTTAGCAAATATCGGTGGCCAGTTATTGAATAGAATAAAACAATCACGTGATTAAGGTTTCGTCAAGACACGTGGCAAACTCTGCGTAACTTTGATTGACAAAAAGTAATGGTGAGACGACAAATCAGGGCGCCACCAATATCAAGCTCCACGTGGCAAAAAATATCATTCCAACCGAAAATAATGGCGAGGGGAAAACGACAAACGGAGGGGTTGTTTCAATGAGGTAGAAAGAAACAGAACAGAACACAAATAATGTGTAATAAATATGCATACAGAGGGGTCGAGGAGAAGGCGCGTGGTGAGAAACGCGTCGAGGAGGAAGAAGAGGAAGAAGGAGAAGAAAGCGTAGGATCTGTTGGAAGCTCTAGCGCCGGTTTTCACGAGGGGAGACCAGATGGTGTCGAAATGATGAAAATGCCCTCCCGATGACCTATATGAGGGTGAGTTCCTCATCGTACCTCATTGATGTTGCATGCCCAACAACGTGAAATCGAAAGATTGAAGAAGAAAGAGAGATTTGTAAGGAGAGAAAGAGAAAAAAGGAGAGCGAGTTTTTTGTGAGGTAAAAAAAGAGGGAAAAAAACGAAAGGACATGTTGCAGAATTATGTGAACCAAAGCAAGAAAGGGGTTGGTTCAATTACTTTATCATCTTTTCAATGTTTGCAAGACATTGAAGGGGGAGACAAAACTACAATGTTTTTTTAAGTGTTATAACTAATCGGTAAATAACATTAACAATGTGATAATGTCAAAAAAAAGCCATCAAGAATGTGAAATAACAGAATCGTGAAAAAAGGTCAAGTGAGCGGTTAGAGTCATTCAAATAAATTATTTTAGAAATGGAAGACTTTGGGACATGATTTAACTTTCGACAAAAACTGAATAATTGTTAAAATTCTGGGTGCTAAAAATCTCACATAGGTGAATTTGGAAAAGTAAAAAAAAATAACAAAACAAAACTGTAAACGTTTATAAAGCCTAGGTCAAGTCCGAATGCCAGTACCTAAGCCCAAGCCCAAAGTAAAGAACCAAAACCATTCATAGGTTATTATTTAGAACCAATCAAATAATGGTCATAAGATCTATCTTTTCCGATTTGGTTCCTATATAAACATCAATTAAAAAAAGTAGCAGCAACTAACAAAACTGAGCATTGATTTTGGACCACAATAAAGTACATTGGCGAGTCGGAGACACATGTGATTTCGAGAAAATGGACCCTCCCTTTTATTTTAAGTGCCCTTGTTCTTTATCCTACTGTCGACGATCTGGTTACGACATGACATTTATATATATATAGAGCTGTCCTGGTCGGAGTTTACTGTTCAATAAAGGGTTCAACGAAAGCCTCATATATCACTATTATATACAATAATCAAAACTCAAAAGTGTTTAGATGAGATCTTTTGGATGTTTGGATGAACAGAACCAGTTTTTTCCAATGTTAATGGATAATTAGGTGTCATGAATTTTTGGAATATGTTGTCGTTAATTGCGGATTGTCAATACAAACGATTACATGTATCATAATCTTGGCTCCTCTTAATTTAATTGGAAACATAATGATGTAGAAAAGGCAAATAAACGAATTATGGATGAACAAAATCTTTTGAGGAGTGCCCTCTTTGAATTAAAGCTCATGCTTAATAACTATCCATGTCCCTACCTTAATCACATCAAAAATCAGACTACGCTCTCATCTTTTGCCTGTACATTATTTCCTCTCACTATATTTATTCACAAAAAGTTTTCAATTAGATATCAATGAAAGCCAAGTATCTATATTTGAAATGAGTTTGCCATCCGTTTGTGTATTGTACTCAGAAACGTTCGTTATCGAACAATATGATCATGATCCATAATGCTCCAACTCCAAAAAATTGCATATAATAAAACCACCCAAAAAGATAATATAGTTTATAGGTTTCTCGATTTTTGTTATTTTCGTAAATGAAAATTATCAATTATTTCAACGACATTATTTCGTTACTAGAGTATATATATATATTTAAACATGATAAGATTTGAACTAAGAAAGTGAAGATAAATCCGTTTTTCCATCATATCTTCTTTATAGTAGGGACTGCCTCTATTATCAAAATCAACTAACCATTAGCGATTATAAATCTGGCGGTGCCATATTATTCGTGTAAGACATGTATATTACTCACTAAATTATGTTACTTTACCCATAATCAATCTTGACATACATTCATATACAATGGATAAATTTAAATGAAATGATGGTACCCAAATGGGTATATGCTGGCTAAATACTCAGCAAAATTGTGAGTCTAAAAGCTCTTACCTTTTATCTTACTATTTCACGCGTGCTATGTTCTTCCCTTGTCTCCCCATTTCACAACCCAAGAACCCTTTCCATTATAACAAATAATATAATAAAATCTCAATTTATTAATATAATTTTTTTTTGTTTTTCAAAGGAGTCATTTGAATTATTCTATATTTGCACACATACATAATGTACCTATATATATGCATACATGATATGGAGCCTTAGTGTTCTGTTTCTTTTTGGAGGGAGTTTTTTTTCCTAAGGAATATATTGAGCTTGGATAGATCGAGTTTCCAATCATGTCGGTGAGTGTCTATTCCAATCTACTCGAATCTTCTTTCTTATTGTCCTTCCTATTACAATTACGTACACAAATATTTCCATTTTCATATACATTAATACATACAAATATATCGCTTTAAATAAATATATGAATACTATTTAGGGCCTATCATTTAACTGATATGTGTTTGTAGATGACAGTGGAGATAAGAGTTCCAAACTTGGATTGTGAAGGATGTGCTTCTAAGCTGAAGAAGACATTATTAAAGCTCAAAGGTATTGAAAGCTTTTGACTTTTAATCTTATTCTGCTTGTTCATTCTAATCTTATTCTTCTTGGTTTCGATCAATTTTGGTTTTCTTTTCTTTTTTAGAATGTTAGTAACCAAAGTAAAACTAAACCTAATATGAATGCATGCAACTCGAATTTTAATACTATGTATGTTTTTGTTTCGTTTATTTATTTTCCAGTTTTATATGCATTTAGTTATTATGGCTTTGGCTAAACAAATTCATATCAGTCAAACTAAGAACTGGGTTGGTTCGCGTATCCGGATTTGAACATCTCAACCAAAATTTGACCATTGATCCGATCTAAATGGAATCGATTTTCCGATTATTTCACGTGGTCGGATGTTTTAACTATTTGCAACGGTTACTATTGGTTTACGTGCAGGAGTGGAAGAAGTGGAAGTAGAGATGGAAAAACAAAAAGTGACGGCTCGAGGATACAGGTTAGAGGAGAAGAAGGTACTGAAAGCGGTACGACGGGCCGGTAAGGCGGCTGAACCATGGCCATACCGGTTAGGTAATAGCCACTTTGCGTCTTTCTATAAATATCCATCTTATGTGACCAACCACTATTACTCCGATGCACACCGTACCGATCCCACCGGTGGTGTTCACACTTTCTTCCACACTCCAGCCGTTTACTCCGTTGCCGTGGCCGGCGATGAGATTGCGGCTTCGATGTTTAGCGATGATAATCCACATGCTTGTACCATTATGTAATGCATTTTTCTATATATACACAATTATGTTTTGTTTTCACCTTCTTTAAAATCGTGTGATTTCAAACCCCAGAACTTTTTGTCCAGATTTGATTTCGATTTTTGTTTTGATTTTTTGTCTATTTTGTATTGATAAAGTAAATCTAATACTTGTTGTAATACCTCTTGTTTTCTATTCTTCAAAATGAAACTTTATGGTATTTCGTAATTATAATCAACACTCTCAAACTAATTCTAAACTTAAAATTAATAGACAAGTCTTCAAAATTTAATTTAATTATATAATTTATAAGAAAGTTTTTGTAATGCAGTTTCATGTTTCCCTACTATATTATTGTATATCAAACAAAGCACTTCTTCAAGACAACACTCTCAATCGGAATCAATCAAAGTGATGTTGGAGATCTGAATATCTTCGGAGAACAAGAGCTCGACCATATACGGTCTAGTCACCTTAAACTGCTTCTTTTTGAATTTATCCCACCAATACTGTCCCTGTCCGTTGATCGTCCGTTGTTACGGTTGGTAAAACATCATCTTCAAAAGGATAAACTTCAAATATACAAAGAGATAAAGATGAAGCTAAAAGATAAACTTCACCAACAAACCGATAAGGCGAAAAGGATAGAGAATATTCTGAATCAGTTAGAAAAGAAAATCTAGCTGTATCTAGAATTAGATGAGATTTAATCCTTAAAGGATAAATTCAATTCTTATGTAAAGGAAGTTTGATGGTTTGTATCAAGTAAGCCTTAAGAGAAAAAGAGTTTAGTTTTTGAGAGAGTTTTCTAAACTAATAAGAGAAGGATTTCTTATATTTTCTTTTAAGCAATTCATATACAAACGTTCATACACAGATCTTAAAACACTTTAGTTATCTATAATCAGAATTAGAATCCAAATTTGATATATCAGTACCTCCCGGTTTACCGTGTGAACCGGAAATTTGATGTGATTGTGTTGGAGATTCACCGGTGATGACGACGTCGGTTAGGTTTGTACCAGAGATCAGACTGTTGAATTTCCCGGCTCCGGTTCCATCTCTTCCTTTTCCGCATGATGGCAATGGAGCGACAAGTGGCCATTCAGATTCATCCTGATGTTTGTCAAAACCAGAATTAGTAACTAAATTTTACAAAAATAATAATGATCATACTTAGGATTATGCAAATGTGTTTGCATTATTTTCTTTTAAAAAACTAAAATCATGTAAATATAAACGAAAAAATTAATTGAGTTTTAAACCAATCAAGATTTTAGTTTTAACGAGAGACTCAAAATTTAAGAATATAAATTTGAGAATAAAAAAATGCCTAGTATTCTTTTGATGTGGCTAATGTTTTTTTTGTTACCGGCTAATTGTTTTTTTTTTAAATTCGTTTAATTGAAATATTAGTGAGATGCAAAATATATCTTTATAATCCATACAAAAGATGGGAGCATAACTTATTCTTATTTTATATAATTTATTATTTTAAAATTTTAATTTAATTAGACCTATTCATGTTATATACTTATATGCATAACATATTACATTAAGTAAATATAGGTGTGTCAAAATGAGTAAAATTATATGGGTCAATTCAATCCAATACAACCCATAAATTCAATGGGTTAAAGATTTGAGTTGTAGTGAGTTATTTGGATTACTAAGGTTGATGGATTTAATAAGTTGGGTAGAAATGAGTATGATTAAAACGGATTGATAAGTTTACTAAAACCAAATCATATTTATCTCTTCACAAGACTTAAACTCACATAACCAACAATATCAACATCATCATCATAATTATTATTATTATCATCATCATCATCATAATCATCATACCATCATCATATCATCATTATTATCATAATCATCACTAGATCATCATACCATCATTATCATCATCATATCATTACCATCATCATCCCCATCATCATCATTGTTATATCATCATCACCATCATCATCATTATTATATCATCACCATCATCATCATTATTATATCATCATCATCATTTTCATCATAACCATCACCATCATCGAAATCATCAACATCCTCAAACATAATTCCATAATTTTTTTGCCAAACATATAAATCTGTATTTTTCCTGCTAAAAATGATAATCTCATAATTTTATGCTAACGCATGTAGTTTTTTGTTAAAAATTGTTAATCCACAATTTTTTTTTGTCAAAAATTGGTGATGATGATGATGGTGATGATGGTTATGATGATGGTGATGATGATAATGATGATGGTGATGATGATGGTGATGATGTTGATGATAATGATGATGATGATGATGATGATGATAGTGATGATGATGATAATGATGATGATAATGATAATGGTGATGATGATGATGATAATGATAATGATGATGATGATGATGATAATAATGATGATGATGATGATGATAATAATGATGATGGTGATGATGCTAATGATAATGATAATAATGATGATGATGATGATGGTGATGATGATGGTGATGATGATGATTATTATTTTCTTTTATTTTTCTATTTTTTAATTATATAATGAGTTAGTTTATTTAACCATTAACTCATAAAATTAAATGAGTTTATGGTTTGTTTTAGATCCATTTTATAAATAAGTTGAGTCAATCTATAAACCATTTACCATTAAACTTATTAAGTTATAGTTTGATTTGGTTTATCCATTTTGACACCTCTAGAAAATTTATGTTTCACATCCGAAAAATTTACTTAATTTTGAATCCGGTAACGCATGATTTTAACATATACTACAGGATTTTAACATATACTACATAATTTTAACATTTCGTGTTTCTTCGGCAATATCCTTACATGGAAACTGCTCTTTATGTAGCTTTTCCGACAGCGAAATATTAATATTAGATCGATATACATATCGCCGTAAAGGTATTGTTCAACATCCCTTCGAGTTTCGTCAAGATCGTAACATTCTCAGCTGATATATCATTGAAACCAGAGGAAACAAATCCATCCCCCGGGTTTGGTTAGCATGATCCAGTTATGTATGTAGAAAGCATAAATAAAGATGTATTCAATAAAGATGTTTAGTTTGCATAATATGGTTTGCATAAAATAACCATCGAGTTATGGTTTGCATAATACTTCAAAATCATTTATGTTATGTATTCATAAAAGTTATTTTCTACTGAAACTCATTAACCCTTGCGATCAAATCGGTGTCGGGTTGGACCAATTGGTTTAATCTACAACTCGGTTATAGGCTCAAATGCAGTATCTATTTTTTTTTGTCAACATATCCTAGTAGTTTTAATATCTTTCATAATACTGAGGGGTGATGGATTCGAACCCTAGACATGTATCATGAATTTCAGAGATGACCACCATTGTGCCACATGATTCCGACGTAGTATCTATTTTTAAAAATAATTTTTGGAATTTGATAAGGACTTGATTAAATAAAATATTTAATTTACTTAAGGATTGCAGCGGAATGGGAAGAGTTGTAGATTAAGGTGGGTTAATTATTTAAGACCTGGACTTAAGAAGAGTGTATTCACTAAAGAAGAAGAAACTTCACTTCTCTCACTCCATTCCATCTTGGGTAACAAGTAAGTCATTCATATTTTATTATCTAACAAAGATAATTAAATTTGAAATTACGTCTATATGGCAAACTAAAATAAGAATTAGGTTCAAACTTTCAAATTGAGGAAATATACCATTTTACCTTTTAAGAATTTGAGGTTTAGGAGTTACCACCTAGGGTCTAAGATTTCTTTAATAATTACTTTAATGTTTAAATTTAGACTATTCTGTTATTTTTTTAGAAAAATAGTCTATTTTCTTAAATTTTTGTTATACTATTGTATTTTCATGGTTATCCCTACTAATGTCCGTATTTGTATTTTATTTGTACAAGATGGTCTCAGATTTCGAAATATTTACCTGGAAGAACCGACAACGAGATCAAAAATTATGGGCATTCTTATCTAAAGAAGAGTGTAACTTGGACAAAACATGAAACCACAAGAACTCATCAAAGTCAAACACGTTCAGTCACAAATTCACCTGAGGCATTGGAAAGTACAACCGGAAGATCTTCATTTATCAATGTCGGAGAATCATTGAATGCTCAAGTATCAAGCTTTTGGCCAAGTATTTTGTTCTCCGAATGGTTAGATCACGGTCTAGTTATGGATCAAGAACTTATTGTACCGGATGAGAGAGGATTCGTTGGAACATTTGGCCCGCGGTTTTACGAAAGCAACACCTCTATGGATGATTTTATACCAAACTCGGACTATTTGTTGGAGGATGAGATATCTAAGATTGATTTCTGTCCTTCATTTTCAGACAATTTTTTGTTCGACGGACTCGTAGGTGAACAACGGTCAATGTAAAGGTGAAGAGAGAGGTGACAAGAGCAACGTGTTTAATTTAAGTTTTAATTAGACTTCATTAAGCTGTATTTTATTTAATACTTCAAAATCATTTAGTCCTTTATTTAAGTTATGTATTCATAAACGATATTTTCTACTGAAACTCATTAACCCTTGCGATCAAACCGGTGTCGGGTTGGACCAATCAGTTTAACCGGTTGTCAACAGTTTGTGAAAGATGAGTTAAACTCAGGCTATTCAAAACGAGATATCAAAAATTGGCCATAGCAAAGTTGACAAAATTGGTGCATTGAAACATTCATATCTGAAAACTTAATGTAAAAGTTTGGTAGATAAATAAAAAAAAGGGGTAATAACAGAATTCAGCACTATCCAAAAACATAATAATCGAATAGCATCCAAAAAAAAAACCCCTTACATGCCAGTGAAAGCCTTCTTTCCGAAAGCAGAAGAACCAGCTGGTGTCACCTTCAACACATTGAACCTCACAGTCTTGGACAATGGCCTGAATGAAGTTACAAAACAATAATAGAAAAGAAAAAGATCAATTCAACTGCACAAAATTAAATCAAAATCAATAGACATTGTAATTGGTCCGAATCAAATCATAACCTGCATTGGCCGATGGTGACATGGTCTCCTTCCTTGACACGGAAGCACGGTGAGACATGAGCAGGGATGTTCGAATGCCTCTTCTCATACCTGACAAAGCAAAAAAAGTATAATACTTTGTTAACATCAAAGTCATATCGACAAAAGTAAAAAAAATTAATACAAGTACGTTATGTAAGAACATACCTCTGATACTTCTTGACAAAGTGAAGGTAGTTCCTTCGCACGATAATGGTCCTCTGCATCTTGGCACTGTGGCAAGTACCGGCTAAGATACGACCTCTAACCGAAACAGTTCCAGTGAAGGGGCATTTCCTGTCAATGTAAGATCCTGTTCCATACCATAAACAAATACAATGAGATTACAGCAGGTTGATCGAAATTCTGGAAAACAAACACTAACACAAATCCAAATTAGTTTGGTTAGTTGACTAAAGCTTGACAAATGACAATGGATCCATCGATTATAAGAAAGACAAAAGTCCGAGAGTTCCACCTAGATATAAACCAAGTAAAGAGAAATGCAAACAAACCTTCAATGGCTTCTCGAGGTGTTTTGAATCCCAAACCAATGTTCTTCCAGAATCGGTTTCCACCTTTTCCAGGTCGCTTTCCCTTTCCAGATTTCTTCGAGCTGATAAACAAACAAATAACCACTCAGATATATATATATATATATGAATACATTCCAACTTTAGAATCTCAATGAAATTCGATTCAGAAATTACCTGAGGAAGACCTTAGGTTGCTTTAGAAAAGCTTTCTCAGTCTGAAAATGAGGCACATCACACACACACACACAAAACCATGAGAATCAATCCCCTAAATCAATTGAAATGAGGATATTCAAGAGAGGGGAGAGAAACCGATCAAGTAACCTGTTCCGACATGGTTCCTGTAGTGCTCCCGCGAGAAAGCTTTGAGTCAAAAGGCGGCAGGGACGGCTAAAGCTTCAAGAAAGACAAAACCCTAATGTTACAAAGATTTTATATAAAAACATATCCTTACCACAACCTTCCTTATACGTTTGGGCCGTAATCTTTCGGTCTGAAGGGTATAGGAAACCCTAATTTGAGACGGGATTAGTAGTACATTGTATTATGGTCACTTGGCCATTAGAGCACGAGTCATTTCAAATATCTTAATTAATTTTTTTTATTATTATAAAATATTGTATGTAATATTTAAGATTTATGTTTTTAACGGAGCCGTATCTATTTTTTAAAACGAATGTTGCTACGAGATGAGTAAAACACACATAATAATCCAAAAGTTTTTTCAATTGTCTTTAAGAAGTCTCTTAAATTTTATAGAGATGTCTCACAGAGTTCCAGAAAAAAAGAATTTATTTTTTTATTTATTTTTAATTAGTTTTGTTGAAATGATATTAATGCAGCTACTTTTAGGTAATAGACACAAGTCACATCACCAAAATCAAAAATTAACCACCATAATTATATTGCCATGATGGTAAGAAGAAAAGAAAAAAAAATACACAAAGTAATTGGCGCAGGAAGTTGATAAAGAAAACCTTTCATACAAATGAGCATACAGATTATCCCAAACTTAACGAGACGTTACATAGAGAGTGTACGTAACTTACTATGTTGTCAAATCAAAGCAACATCAAAATCCATTTGATCTCCACATAACTCAAAAGCATCCAAATAACTTTGTTGGGGCAGTTCGTGTGGCTCGGTACTTTGCAGCCATTTCTTCGGCCTTTAGAATATCTTCCCCACGTTTAGCTTCGGTCATCGCTCTCTTCTCTTCAGCTTCTTTGTGGATTTGAGCTATTTTGTTCTTCATTTGCTCTGCGTACTTGGCTTTCTTCTTAATTAGTTGTTCCTGTTATCATTCCGATTTTCAGGGGAATAAAAAAAATTAGAAGATTCTAATTAAGAAGTGTCATCGTTTTATGTATCACAACTATAATGAATAATCCCATTTACCTCGATCTTTTTCAGCCATTTCTTCGGCCTTTATAAATCATTTTTCTCTAATTTTATTTTATCCCCAGAAAGAAGAACTCACTTGTTCTCCACTTTGGATTTCTCAGCCTCTTCCCAAGCTTTTGATGAGAGATATCCTCTTTTCTCTCTCGAGTCTTGCCAAACTAGCATCTTCACACCCATAATAATCAGAAAGTTGCATGAAAAACAAAAATTAACAAACAAATAATACGGTACGTAACTGAATATATATAAAGCCAAATTTCGCTGAGTATGCTCTATTCCCCTTAAAGAATGTTATTCTTTTTTTTTTCCTGATTATGTATATGATCTAATTCCTTTATTACCTCCGTTAACTGAACCTTCTTTCTTCTCTTCCTCGGCTTCTTCTGCAAAAACAAATTACAATTCTTGCTCCCAAAATTTGGAGAAACATAATCATATTTTACCAAAATAAAAATCTTTTTGATAATAACAGGGTTTCAATTACTAGAACAACAATTAAAAAAAAACTAATATAAATTATGTAGCTTTCTAATTGTGAACAAGAAAATGAGAAAAAATAAAAATAATCAAGTATATTTTTTCGTTAAGTAGAAAGAATTGAGGTATAAATAGTTTTACAATTTAAATATGTCTTTTTCTTAGAATTGTAAATGCTTTTCTTACTTGCGACGATGAGAACAAGAGCTTTGGAATCGTCAGACTTTTCCTCTGTGGATGGCGGTGATGGGTCCAACGGGTCGGTTTTGGGCTCCGTTGCCTTTTTTTCTTCTCCTCCTCTTGAGTCATGTCTTCTTGTGGGTAGCTACAGATATTATATTACTACTTCTGATTAATTTTATAATGAAATAGGGATTTGATTATTTTATAGAGATTGTGAGATTAACTGTAGATACGAAAACTGAGATGGATTAAGCAATGTCCTGTCTCTCTTTGGCATAGAATGACTTTCTATTTTTTTCTTTAATGCAGTTATTCGTGACAGAAAAAGAAATAGATGTTAGGGAGATGTTATCATTTTCTGTTTATTGTAATGCACGACCATTATTGTTTATGCCAAAAATGCACTTAACTAATAATGATATTCCCACTAGCATTATTAGGTTCCCATATTCCATGGCTAGTTACCGTGAAAACAACTAAATTACCAAAGTTAAACGATGGACAAGGGGTTGGTCATGGTGGACCAAGTTATCGAAATGGTGGTTTCGATACAGAGACCCATGTTGATCAAGATTAAATCCTCTGAAAACATTCACATACTGTGAAAATAACTGAACGATCAATACTTAATTAATCATCTTAATTACTGTAGTTATTAGTTTTAAAATGTCTGCAAAAAACTGAAACAAGTATTCATTTTAATGTGATATAACTAAACCCTTTGACATATTTTCGCAGATTCTCTTGCTTCAACACACTAATAAAGGATTGCTTCGTAGTCTTCTGAACAATGGCGTCGGCATTAAGAGTGGGAGTATCCAACACGGAAACATAACCGGATAGAAACGCTTGCAATCTGACGGCTCACATGCAGTTCCCCTCACGGTACAGGCCTCACCATAGGAAGCGAATTCGACGGAGGAATCAAAGACGTCAGAATCGAAGACATAACTCTTAACAACACACAACTCGCCGAATTGCAGAGGTTATGTCTAGAACGTATCGGCTTGCAGGTTTACGTTTAACACACTGAAATATATATGTTTTCTACATACATAACTGGATCATGCAAACCAAACCCGAGGGATGGATTTGTTTCCAAGTCCTTGCCGGTTGTTACCAATATCAGTTTCAATGATGTATCATAGGGATGGGCGTTTGGGGTCCCGTTCGGGTTCGGTTCGGGTTTTTCGGATCTTCGGGTTTTCGGGATGAGAGGTCTATGTCTTATTCGGGTATTTCTCTAGTTCGGTTCGGTTTACTTCGGGTTCGATTCGGTTCTAGTAACATATTTAAGTCCCATTTTGTATCCAAATACCATTTGAATTCGGTTTGGGTTCGGTCATGTTCGGTTCAAATTCGGTTCAAGTTGAGTTCGAAACTAAAATAATTAATAAATTCAAATTGAAAATTGTAATAACCAATACTAAAAACTAATTTAAAACAAGTCTATTATTTCAAAAGAGAACAAACTAAATAATTCAAACTTCATTATACCAAACAATCACATATAGAAAAAAACAAAAGTTCAAAACTTACAAATTCCAAACAATATATAATTAAAATGTCTAAAAAGTAAAAACAAATATAATAAAAAAGAGAAATTAAGAAGCATCATCTATAAGTTCTTGCACCAACCAAAATCATTTAATCATTTTGTATTATCGGAGTTTCAAACTCTGCAACAATTAAAAACAAACCAATTGTTAAACAATAAAAAAAAAAGAATAAGCATATAATTTAAGAAAATAAAAGTTACCTCTCTCAAGCTTTTCTTCCTCTTCAATATCAGCAAGTATTTGTGCATTTGTGAGCAGTCTTGATTCACATGTAATCTCTTGTTTCATTCACTGCTCTGTACACATTAAAACTTCAACCGTATAGTGAGTTAGACAACTCTGATATGGGTCTATGATCCTACCACTAGTGCTAAAAGCACTTTCAGATGCAACATATGACACTTGCATTGCAAGCACATCTCGAGCAATCTCTGATAGAACTGGAAATTTGAAACTGTTTCTCCTCCACCACGAAAGTACATCGTATTCTACTCCATTCAACAAACCAGGATTTTCAACACTTACATTCAAATATATTTCCAACTCATTATACTTAACTCCTATCTCATTTAGCTTCTCTTTGTAAATGCGATCGATTCTCCTATAGCCCAAACCATCATCCACCAAATCCATTCTTTGAAATGACTGCTCTCGACTAGACTGAGATGATTGACTTTGATTAGATTGAGTATGAGACTATTGCACATCTGAAATTTTACCATATCTTCCGCTGTACTCAGTAAACATACTACGCAAAACATTAATGACTGAGTCATACATCTCCTTAGCCTCTAAAGTATATGCCTCATATTGTATCAGCTGAGAACGTTACGATCTCGGGAAGCTCGAAGGGATGTTGAACAATACCTTTACGGTGATATTGATATCGATCTAATGTTAATATTTCGCTGTCGGAAAAGCTACATAACGAGCAGTTTCCATGTAAGCATATTGCCGGAGAAACATGCAGTATGTTACCGGATTCCAAAACTCTATTTGAATACATTTTTCGGACGCAGAAGATTCTGATTGAAAGTGTTGTCTTAAAAACTTTGTGGTGGCCATGCTTTCTAGATTAGGATCTACAAGACATAGAAGCTATTTAAAAATATACCAATGTAATATGTTATGCATATAAGTATATAATATGCATTGATCTAATTAATTTAAAATTTTAAATAATAAATAATAAAAATAAAAAATAAGTTCTATGATCCGATCTTTTCTATGGATTATAAAGATATATTTGTATCTCATTAATGTTTCAATTAAACGAATTAAAAAACATTAGCCATATCAAAAGAATACTAGACATTTTTCTATTTTCTTTTTGTTCACATATATTCCTAAATTTTGAGTCTCGTTAAAACTTAAATCTTGATAGGCCGAAACATTACGGCCCAAACGTATAAGGGCCCAATAAAGTTGGGGTAAAAGGATATTGGTGTTGTCCCAGGAAATTTCATATTATATAAACTCTCTGTAACATTAGGGTTTTGTCTTTCTTGAAGCTTTAGCCGTCCCTGCCGCCTTTTGACTCAAAGCTTTCTCGCGGGAGCACTACAGGAACCATGTCGGAACAGGTTACTTGATCGGTTTCTCTCCCCTCTCTTGAATATCCTCATTTCAATTGATTTAGGGGATTGATTCTCATGGTTTTGTGTGTGTGATGTGCCTCATTTTCAGACTGAGAAAGCTTTTCTAAAGCAACCTAAGGTCTTCCTCAGGTAATTTCTGAATCGAATTTCATTGAGATTCTAAAGTTGGAATGTATTCATATATATATATATATCTGAGTGGTTATTTGTTTGTTTATCAGCTCGAAGAAATCTGGAAAGGGAAAGCGACCTGGAAAAGGTGGAAACCGATTCTGGAAGAACATTGGTTTGGGATTCAAAACACCTCGAGAAGCCATTGAAGGTTTGTTTGCATTTCTCTTTACTTGGTTTATATCTAGGTGGAGCTCTTGGACTTTTGTCTTTCTTATAATCGATGGATCCATTGTCATTTGTCAAGCTTTAGTCAACTAACCAAACTAATTTGGATTTGTGTTAGTGTTTGTTTTCTAGAATTTCGATCAACCTGCTGTAATCTCATTGTATTTGTTTATGGTATGGAACAGGATCTTACATTGACAGGAAATGCCCCTTCACTGGAACTGTTTCGGTTAGAGGTCGTATCTTAGCCGGTACTTGCCACAGTGCCAAGATGCAGAGGACCATTATCGTGCGAAGGAACTACCTTCACTTTGTCAAGAAGTATCAGAGGTATGTTCTTACATAACGTACTTGTATTAGTTTTTTTTACTTTTGTCGATATGACTTTGATGTTAACAAAGTATTATACTTTTTTGCTTTGTCAGGTATGAGAAGAGGCATTCGAACATCCCTGCTCATGTCTCACCGTGCTTCCGTGTCAAGGAAGGAGACCATGTCACCATCGGCCAATGCAGGTTATGATTTGATTCGGACCAATTACAATGTCTATTGATTTTGATTTAATTTTGTGCAGTTGAATTGATCTTTTTCTTTTCTATTATTGTTTTGTAACTTCATTCAGGCCATTGTCCAAGACTGTGAGGTTCAATGTGTTGAAGGTGACACCAGCTGGTTCTTCTGCTTTCGGAAAGAAGGCTTTCACTGGCATGTAAGGGTTTTTTTTTGGATGCTATTCGATTATTATGTTTTTGGATAGTGCTGAATTCTGTTATTACCCCTTTTTTTTTTATTTATCTACCAAACTTTTACATTAAGTTTTCAGATATGAATGTTTCAATGCACCAATTTTGTTAACTTTGCTATGGCCAATTTTTGATATCTCGTTTTGAATAGCCTGAGTTTAACTCATCTTTCACAAACTGTTGACAACCGGTTAAACTGATTGGTCCAACCCGACACCGGTTTGATCGCAAGGGTTAATGAGTTTCAGTAGAAAATATCTTTTATGAATACATAACTTAAATAAAGGACTAAATGATTTTGAAGTATTAAATAAAATACAGCTTAATGAAGTCTAATTAAAACTTAAATTAAACACGTTGCTCTTGTCACCTCTCTCTTCACCTTTACATTGACCGTTGTTCACCTACGAGTCCGTCGAACAAAAAATTGTCTGAAAATGAAGGACAGAAATCAATCTTAGATATCTCATCCTCCAACAAATAGTCCGAGTTTGGTATAAAATCATCCATAGAGGTGTTGCTTTCGTAAAACCGCGGGCCAAATGTTCCAACGAATCCTCTCTCATCCGGTACAATAAGTTCTTGATCCATAACTAGACCGTGATCTAACCATTCGGAGAACAAAATACTTGGCCAAAAGCTTGCTACTTGAGCATTCAATGATTCTCCGACATTGATAAATGAAGATCTTCCGGTTGTACTTTCCAAGGCCTCAGGTGAATTTGTGACTGAACGTGTTTGACTTTGACGAGTTCTTGTGGTTTCATGTTTTGTCCAAGTTACACTCTTCTTTAGATAAGAATGCCAATAATTTTTGATCTCGTTGTCGGTTCTTCCAGGTAAATATTTCGAAAATCTGAGACCATCTTGTACAAATAAAATACAAATACGGACATTAGTAGGGATAACCATGAAAATACAATAGTATAACAAAAATTTAAGAAAATAGACTATTTTTCTAAAAAAATAACAGAATAGTCTAAATTTAAACATTAAAGTAATTATTAAAGAAATCTTAGACCCTAGGTGGTAACTCCTAAACCTCAAATTCTTAAAAGGTAAAATGGTATGTTTCCTCAATTTGAAAGTTTGAACCTAATTCTTATTTTAGTTTGCCATATAGACGTAATTTCAAATTTAATTATCTTTGTTAGATAATAAAATATGAATGACTTACTTGTTACCCAAGATGGAATGGAGTGAGAGAAGTGAAGTTTCTTCTTCTTTAGTGAATACACTCTTCTTAAGTCCAGGTCTTAAATAATTAACTCACCTTAATGTACAACTCTTCCCATTCCGCTGCAATCCTTAAGTAAATTAAATATTTTATTTAATCAAGTCTTTGTCAAATTCTAAAAATTACTTTTAAAAATAGATATTACGTCAGAATCATGTGGCACAATGGTGGTCATCTCTGAAATTCATGACACATGTCTGAGGTTCGAATCCATCACCCCTCAATATTATGAGAGATATTAAAACTAGTAGGATATGTTGACAAAAAAAATAGATAGAGCATATCTATATACACGCACGAACGTCTAGTTAATTTTCTATCAATGTCGACAATATCGAAACTACCTATCTATTTACTTTGTGTAATAAGAAATTCATCTAACACATGAAATAATGATAAATCAAAGACTTTGATAGAATTAGTTAAGTTACCCGCTTGAGTAGGAATAGTACTCCAGCATCCATGGCCATATTTGAGTACATGACTCCTAAGCTTCTCATCTTCTTCCGGTGACCATAACCCTTTCCTTTGCTTATCCTTTGATATCGATTTTTTGTTTGATGTTTCTGATCTACACACCATTTTTTTTTTTATTTGAAGTAATTTAGTTGAATATATGATACTGAAAGGAAGTATATATAAAATATATGTAGATTGGAGATGACAATCTTTGACACTGATACGTGGTTCGAAGTGGAAGAAATATATAGGCAGTTTTGAAGGGACGTTTTTTTTTAAAACAATTAAACAAGATTAGCACCAAAAATATTTTTCTAATTCATAAATTATGTAGAACTATTCATATGAAAGAGGGCTTGTTCCACACGAAAAGAAATATAATTTTTTTCTTTTCTGAAAGCAAATATTTTATAGATGATATCTCGTCTTTGTTGACGTACAAAGTATCCTTAGATGACTTACGTAGTAACAAAACTAGATTGATTATTATACGTCCTAATGAATTAGTGATTAAGTAAACGAACGAGAGCTACTGAATCAAAATGTTTACAAGATAATTAGACGACGGATGCGCAATTTACGATGATTAAGTGGTTCACTGACTAATGAAATTGTTTTTTTCTTTAAATCGAGACGGTTAAAAACGATTAGTGAATAGTCGTTTAGTCGACCATTTTTTTTTTAAAACATGTATTAGTGTAAATTTTCAGTAATTCACCAACACCATGTCTACAAAAACTTTAAATTAAATAAGTAGCATATGAATTATTAATTCTTTGGATATGAACAGAAATATTCTAATTCGACTATTCAACTTGTATTATTTTTTCTTAAGGATAAGGTTCAAGAAGACCTTTGCAATCTTTAACTACCATATACTTGCCTTCCTCAAGAAAAACTCTTCTAAGATATGAAAAACAAATTAACAGATGTATTATTTGTTTGTGTCCTTTATATTTTCAGTTATAATATGGATACTTGTTTGAATTACAAAATTATTAAATTAATAAAATGTGGTTTGACAATGATATTTAGCATAAACTCAAATTCAATAGAATGCACGCATCTAATCGACCGGAAATAAACTTAAGCGACTTGATTTTTTTTTTTTTCTTGTGTGTGTGTGTAACAATGGTGTGATTAGGCTAACACGATGAAATAAACAATATATTTATTTTGGTAAAATATATCATGTATTTAGCTATCGCCTTTTTATATACAAGTTCTAAGAAAAACTGGAAATGATGTAATATTATGGTAGGAAAGGACATTCATGAAATGCGTTTAAAAACATCATTTAAACATGTCAGTCAGTATTATCACTTTTTGTAGTATTTTAATAGATTGCCTCTATATATTGATATTGATAAAAAAATGATGCCTCCAACTACAAACACCTTTAGCAGCCGACACTTGAATGACCTTTGCTGCGGATTAATTATTTGACATTTACTTGTTTTGTTTTATTGTTTAAATTCAAAATTCCATATCTACTATGAATTTTTAGTATAAGGGCAACATATGTACGTTTTCTTTCAATCCGTTTACAGTATTACACTATTCACTACCATATTTACGTATTCTACTGTGACCTATTAATTATCATTTAATTAATAGGACAAAAAAATCGTTATCGAGGAACGAAAACAAGTATTCTTTGGAGTAAACCCTATTTGCGGATAAAAATTGACCAACAAATTTCCAATTGTGGTATTAAAATTTATAAGTTTACATATATTAATAACATATATATATATATATATATCCCACGTTCTGCAAAATAATTTGAGTCAACTATGTAAAAGTCGTGGACAAAAACATGTTTCCGAATCTAAATCTGAACTACAATACAGCGTCATCACCGGCCGTACATTTTAAATGATGTTTTTGTGACAATGATTAACGATATTTATAATCCGCGTTTCTGTTTTTTTTTTTTTATTTTATTTTTAATACATAATGTTATTCTAAATTTAAAATGTTCGTTTGCATTTTCTATTTTGTTCCTTTTCTAATAGCCTTGATTTTTTTTATGAATCTTTGTTTTTGTAAACAAAATATTGTAGACCAATGTCCAAACAAATAATCGATGTCTACATCCGTCATGTAAACAATGCAATGGCCAAAAGGATAAATTACCCAGTAGATATTGATCTATAATCTAAACCAAAAAAAGACGATGGTCGTGGCTCGTGAAACTTCCATCAGTTACTTCGTTTGCTTTTTTTTTTTTTTTCGTGGGCTTAATTTCAACTTTTCACTAATTAAAATGTTTATACAATAAAAGATTTTTTCAGCCTCTATAAAAGATTTTAACCACTTCTGAAACTAATGGGTAGTATTTAGGGACACATATCATCTGGAATATAGACACTCTTTAAGACACTATTGGTTAGAATATTCCCTTTGTGAAGATGAAACTTCAGTTGAACATCTTCGGCAGTTAGAAAAAATTCCTTAATGGCTGGTATAAGGGTTGGAACACATGCCAAACCAAATTGTTCATGCAAAGTAATTATATAATTTCTTCATTCAGATTCAAACACTACCATTGTCCATTGTGTTGAGAATCAAAATTAAAAGTTAGGTATTGTATATTTTTAGAAAAAACCATCGATTAATAAACAAAAAGTAAATAAAATGGTTGTGAATGTGTTTTATGAAGATTTTACTTTTAAAACAACCACGCCAAATGTGTTTTCAGGTCATCTATCGAATTTACGGCTTTTAAGACTTTTTTTTTTTTGAGTCTTCACAATTTTTTTTCTCTAATAGTTAATTTATGAATGTCTCATTGGAAATAGTCTTTCATACATTTTTTTTTGTAGTTACATTTTGACTTGTCATCATGTATAGTAGAATCTTTGTTGTTGATAGAAAGAAAAATTCAGTTTAAATCTTCCATGAGCAATACAGTAGTTACATTGAATCAAATAAGACATGAAAGAATATAACCAACAAAAGAAAACATATAGCTTTAAATTTTGATAATTATCATATAAACTACAAAAATAAAAATTAAATGTGTTCGAACTAGTGAGAAATTATGATGAGGTCGTGATCGGTGGTCCATTGAAATTCTATTCTTCCATGTTTCAACTATTTGACCACCGTTTTTTATTGATTAATTACTATTTTCGTTTCATTTTTTGTTTCTAGAAAACTAACAGTAGGAATTTGGCATAATAGTAGCCACCTCTGTATTCATTACATCAAATCTAGTGTTCGAATCCATCTTGAGGATATTACAACCACTAGACTATGTTGACCAAAAAAAACAACTAACAATCATATGATTGGATTCAACAGAATTATTCCATCAAAAAGAGGGAAAGAATTAAGAAGTAAAATAACAACCATGATGACACATGTAAATTTCGCTGGTTTCATCTCTTTTGTGTTGATTTTCTTGTTGGTTTCAAGAGGTAACGCATATTTTAACAAATCAATTTCACCAAAAGCCTTTAATTATTTTTTTTGTATTTGTTCAATATCTTCTGTTTCGTTTTAAAAAAATGTTTAAATTTTTTACACAGATGAACCACATAACTTTAAAAAAATTTTAAAGAAAAATTCATTTGATTATTATAAATACCAAACACAAATTTTTATATAATTTTTGTATGCATTTGAACTTGTCGTTGCAAAAATAATTTCATAAACAAATTATCTCTAAATTTTTTATAAGATATATGATTGCATATATTTTTCATTAGTAAATACATAAATAAACATAGAAAAAGTGAAAAAACTATATGATTTATGAATATTCTAAGTAAATGTTTCTCTTGTAAAACCTAATTGAAAGTAGATTACTTATTTTTAAATTTGGGAGATTTAAAATATTTGAAACTGATTTAGTCATTTCCACGTTATAAATGCCATAAGAAGCTCAGAATGGTGCAAAGGCTAACTAGGTACGAAGCAAGACTGCATCATTTGAAATCTGTAGAGAATCTAATGCTGACTTATTATGCTCTAACCATTGAGTTCACGACTATACAATAAGATGTTTGAAGGACAAAGAAAGATTTGGAAAATGTTTCTCATATAAAAGGGCAGGAAGGAAGGAATGCTATTCTGATATTATTCCTCGTGCGGGTGTGCATTGATAGTGGTTGGAAGTTAGCAACTGTAAAAACGATTGTAAGCGTATATAAACGATAATATAAAAAAACATTAAATAAAGGAAAGAAATTAAAATAGATTTTCGGAAAACATTTTTTAAAAATGTAAATACGAGATATTATTTCCTTTCTTAACTTAATAAATCCTCAGACATTTTATTATGATTTTTGAATCTTAGAATATAATGCGTATAATGTGTTTGAGACTATTTTGCAACACCCAAAAATATAATTTACGAAAAGAGACCACTATGAAATATTTACTTTAACAAAAAAGATTGCTGGTTTTTGTAGAGAGAAATTCTAAAATGAAAATCTGTGTAAAATGAAGACGATGGCTCTGTTTATATAGCCAAGAGTGAGCAGTTTCAATCTGTAAAAGAAGACACATGCAATCTGTTGCGTAAAACTCGGTCTCAAGCTTGACCATGCAAACAATCTAGATGAGATATTGATTTGATTTTAATTGAAATCTTGTTTCCAAGTTAAAATCCGAAATTGAAGCTATAAACTATAATGTTTAATTTATGGAATTGACACAAATAATCTTTAACCAAACTTTGGTCCAAAAAGAACATATTTAAAAAGTGATGACATTTTTAACTGTTATAACTTGTCTAAGTGTTTTACTTGTTAATAAAGAAATGTAAAATTTGGTTTACGTTTAAGTGTTAGAAACGGTTTCAAAAGTTAAACGTAATGAACCAAGTTTCTTGAATGTTGAGTGGTTCATCAAGGTTGATTATTAACAAACTCACCAAAAACCATATTATTCTAGTAAAAAGCAAACCTGAGTAAATCATATTATAATTGTAAGAAACTTCATAAAAAGGTTTCAGAATATTTTTGTTTCCGTCTACAACACTACTGAGTTTTTAACCCGAATTATGTTGGTACACTTCTCCACTGTATCAGCCAAATAAACTTGTCCTCAACCTTTTCGGCTTTACATCGAATGATAGCTTGGCAAGGTTTTTAAACAAGGGACATCTACTATTACGCTACGCCAAAGATCATAGCATTGACATATCCGTTGCAACACACGTAAAAAAAAGCTGGTCATGAATGACTGAAACAAGAAACATGAATAAAGAGACACACATCAACAGTGGTAAAACATTGCATTCTCCTAAGGTCCTATAATGATTTTTATATACATTTCATGTTCATCCGAAAAAAAGGTAAAGCAAGACTGAGGCGAACTTAGAGAAGGGAATCGAAGAAATTAGCGGAATAATTAGTCACAACATAAAACATGGTCAGCCTAGTCGAGGTAGACAAGACTTGGTGTGTTGTATGCTAAAGGAGGAATACGAGGACCACGATAATTGAGACGCATTGTGATTATCGTGATGGTTCTGGACATAATGTCCTGGCCACCATTCATGATCAACGTAATTGTGATTTGAAAAATTCCTCAAACACATGGCCACCATTTATTATACATAATTTAGTTTTAATTAGGTCTTACGAGAGAAACATTTTCTAAAAAATATTCATAAATTGTATAGTTTACGATTCTTTTAACACTGGAGAGTAATTTTATTACATGGATTTCTTGTCTTAGGGAAAGGAAGGGAAGAGAAAGAAAAAAATGCCATTGATGTTTTGTTTTTTGGTCTCTGCGTGTTCGACAGGTCAGAAGTATTAACAATTGTCAATTAATTTGGAGAACCATCAAGATGTTAATCGTGCGTCACCGAACACGGTCTCTTGGTTACACATCAATGGATCTTATGGACCAAATGCCTCGTCGTCGAACACGGTTCTTGAGGTGGAGGAGGTAAATCGAGTTGGCTCGAGTAGTCCAGAATAGTATCCGAATAAGCAGATGAAATCGGACGGCGGAGGAGGGAGATTCGAAGACTGAAGATGTGTCTTGAAAGACACTGAAACGGCCGCGTCTGGTGTGAAACCGAATCTAAACAAGAGATTTTTAAACGTGGTAGTTCATCTAGAAATTAAAAACGCACTGCCCAAGACAATTACGCAGCCGATGAAGGCCCAAGGACTGACCCGCGAGAGCGTTGCTTCTCACCTGCACATATAACATGCTCGGCCTTAAACGGGAATCACTAAGAAGAGGTTGTTACATATTTATTTCATTTTGACCTGATCAATACTATGAAAGTAAATACCTAATCAAAACAAAAAACCCGATTTCTTAACAAAACAAAAACAAAAAATCCAACTGAAACCTACATATCATCTATGATATATGTTTAAACTCGAAACTTTTCTAGGCGTATTGTATTTTTTTTCTTCGATATTACTTTCTGCATTTACAGGAACTCTCATATAATTTGATTATTTTATTTACATGCAAAATTATATAATTAGATAATCATGTCAATAATATAATTTTTCCGTGAGTAATACGCTAGCTAGATTGAATAAAGCAAGACAAGGTAGCTTTTTACTAATAGTTGTTTTACTATCAGTTTTCATGAAACCTACAAAAACAATAAAAAAGTAAGATAAAACGAATTCATAACCATTATGTGGAAAGGAACATTCATAGTTATCATAAATGATCATCGTCCACAAGTAACCATGTTTCTTTAAGAGGCGAATCAATTAGACACAAGTAACCATGTTTCTTGGAGTTGTGCGGTTCTTTCTTTTGCTCTGCTTCTTGTATGGTGCTCGAAAATACTACAGATGTTGAACTGAGATCAATGTGTTGAAGTTTGAGGCTGAGTTCGATAAGTGAAGAAGATTGAGTCGGTGAAGTACTTGTTCCATCACTTTTTGATTAGGTTGTTTTGTTTCGGCTTCTTCTTCTTCTTTGCATTCGTAGCAACCGGTTTAGTCCACAACCGGCAGTTTGCAGCTTTGAAGTTAACTTGCCTTTCCTTTACATAGTTTAGTTGGAAGTTGAACAAGAAAGAACTGTCCCGTGTCTAAAATGATAAAGACTTTCAAAGTACAGAGAATGTTTTGAAGTCTCGTGGGCTCGTGGAATGATCTAGAAAAGTTGTGGATATATATATATTTTTGAATGAATGATTTTTTTTTTTGAAGGCGGGGGGAAATAACTGTCGGTCAAGTTCATCAACAAAAAAAAAAAAGAAAAAAAAAAGAAGAGTGTCGGTTAGTGTATACAACACTTCGGACACCCATGTTACTTTCAGACTGAACCTATGTGGCCCCTCTTACCTGCTGCCGCGGTGGAAAATAGAGTGCGAGACAGCTCTGATTATAATTATAAAGGATCTCTTCCTTCAGTGCTACACTAACTAGTCCACTAATCACAGCCGCCGACGAATCCTCTCCCCCCAAAAATGGCTTATCTCCGGCGATCAGCCACCGCATTGATCTTCATTTTCCAACTCTTGTCCCTCTCAAATGCCCACAACATAACCAAAATCTTGGCCAAAGACCCTGATTTCTCCACTTTCAACCACTACCTCACAGCCACTCATCTCGCCGACGAGATTAACCGCCGGCAAACGATTACCGTCTTGGCCGTTGACAACTCAGCAATGAACTCAATCCTCTCCAAAGGCTACTCACTCTACACTATTCGCAACATTCTCTCCCTTCACGTCCTCGTCGACTACTTCGGCGCCAAAAAGCTCCACCAGATCACTGACGGCTCCACTTCCACCGCGTCCATGTTTCAATCCACCGGATCCGCCACTGGAACTTCCGGCTACGTCAACATCACCGACGTAAAAGGCGGAAAAGTTGCTTTCGGTGTCCAAGACGACGACAGTCGGCTCACGGCTCACTACGTCAAATCCATCTTCGAGAAGGCTTACAATATCTCCGTTCTTCACATCAGCCAAGTCTTGACCTCCCCGGAAGCAGAGGCTCCGACCGCGAGCCCTAGCGATCTCGTCCTCACCACGATTCTTGAAAAACAAGGATGCAAAGCTTTCTCTGACATGTTGAAATCCACCGGAACCGACAAGACGTTTCAAGACACCGTAGACGGAGGCTTGACGGTATTCTGTCCTTCCGACAGCGCCGTCGGAATATTCATGCCGAAATACAAAGCCCTCTCTGCGGCCAACAAGACGGCGTTGGTGTTGTACCATGGCATGCCGGTTTATCAATCGTTGCAGATGCTTAGATCAGGTAACGGCGCCGTTAACACGTTGGCTACTGAAGGTAACAACAAGTTTGATTTCACCGTTCAGAACGACGGAGAGGATGTGACGCTTGAGACGGACGTTGTGACTGCGAAGGTGATGGGGACATTAAAGGATCAAGAGCCGTTGATCATTTACAAGATAGATAAAGTTTTGTTGCCAAGAGAGATCTACAAGGCCGTTAAGGCGGCGGCTCCAGCACCAAAGTCAAGTAAACACAAGCCTAAGAACGCGGAGGCCAATGAAGACGCCGACGGACCCAGCGCCGATTCTCCGGGAGACAATGACGGTGAGGTTGCTGATGATAAAAACGGTGCCATTCAGGTGATGGTTACACGAAGCAGTGTTATTGTGCAGGCGATTGTTGGGCTCTGTTTTGGAGTTTGGCTCATGTGATGTTGGGAATCTTGTTTCTTTTTTTCTTGTTTGATCTTTTCATTTTCTTGTCGGACTAAGAATTCAGTCAAACCACAGTATTTAAATTCATACACTTCCTTCTTCCATGTCTAAATATACATTCAACATTTTTTTAAAGCTCACGAATCTCCAGAGTTAACCTATATTCCTGTTCTTCTAAGCTTGTTTCTCATCAGAGATGGAAGAAGGCATTTGATTCCATCTTTAGTTTCCAATGTGGTCTTTTCTTTACTTTAATTTATCAGTTTAACACAAAGAAGCATCACTAATAATAGTTAGAAACTCTACAAGTAGAAACTGCAAAACAAGTAGTATGACTTAATTTAGGAAAATGTCGGTAATTCTTCGAATTTCTCGGCATTTTTCACAAAGTAAAGGCCTTCTGATGGAACTTTTTCAAGCATAACATGCTCTCCAACAGACCTAACGATCTCGCTAGCTTACTCCTGTTTATGGTGTGTAACAATAAAACACTCGAACCAAAGTAGTCATTGTCAATCTCTTGAAGAATTACCCGTCTAAGCAAAGTATCCCCAGTGGTGAAGCAATAACTTTTGCCTCTTTTGTCATGCAAGAGAACTCAGACCCCATATTTCTTTTGAGTGAAGTCTCTTTCCCAGGTTCAACGCTGCCATTGTCATCGACCTGGCTAAATCCATAAAGCAGTAATCTGAGAAGATAACTCGTGATAACTAGCCATCAAATGCAAGGATAAAAAGCACTAGTGCCTCTATTTGGAATACATTGTACCTCGAATCTTGATTTCAGTCGGCGCCTGTAAGTGGGTACTTTGATTCAAGGAATTGAGCCATCTACGAAGTAAAAAATTACAAGGCACATACCAGTAAGCCAAGCATGCTCAAAAAGATTAAACGAAAACAAATCTTTAGAGCAAAACATAGAAACTCCCACCTGGTTTTTATCACTCTGGTATGTTCCGGATTGGTTTATTGATTTTTTTGGGTCTCTGCGTGAGAAATTACTAATAAGATTAAATCGTATTCATTAACATTGTGGAATGGAACACGTACATAATACATTACATAGTTATCATAAATGATCATCGTCCACTTTTGGCTCAGAGGATGATGTCTTTCCTAATATTTTCCAAAAACATCTTAAGCTCTCTAGCTTTTCTGCAATGTTCATCATCATCTGTCTCTGAATCACTCAGCTCAATCACATTCTCAAGTTTGTAACCAATGCACTTCGGCTCTTGACACTTCTGTTCTTGATAACTTCTTGACACATTCCGTGACCGAGCTTCAGGACAAGGGCTTATCAGATCAATGACTTCTGTTTCCGGATACAATGAACAAGAACTGGGACGAACACCGAATCTATCAATGGTCGACCAATCAATGTTGGAATTTTCTTTAGCAGGCGAATCAATTAGACACAAGTAATCATGTTTCTTGGAGTTTTGCTGTTTTTTTTCTTGCTCTGCATCTTCAATGGTGCTTGTAGCTACTAACGAGGTTGAATTAAGATCAATGTCTTGGAGTTTGAGACTGAGTTCGATAAGTGAAGAAGATTTAGTCGGCGAACTTGTTTCCTTCACTTTTGATTTAGGTTGTTTTTGTTTCGGCTTCTTCTTCTTTGCTTCCATTTTCTCCTTGAACTCTAAGATCTTCTCAGGACAAGCCCTGTAAAAAAAAAGAAGAAGGATAAATTGACAAAACCAATAGTAGACCAGTTAATCAAATCTAAACCAACCAACGAATCTGAACCATCTTTTGGTCCTCTGTGACAAATAAATAATAATAGCATTGGCTGCATAAAATACATCTATGAAAGTTTCTATACCCAAGCCAACTTAAATAATAAACTGGAGCATTTGTACTAGCCGTTTAGTCCACAGCTGACTATTTTACCTGAGGATGTACCTATTTTAGACACTATTTCAGTTCACTGATTCACCTTGAATTTATGTTTTTTGCATTAAAGGCCAAACAACACAGGTTTGATCAGTATCAACCACTTGAGCTAAAATGTTCATATTTTTAGTCAACTTAGTTCGCAGCCTTGAGTAAATAACTGACGGTCTGACTTTGATCATTATCATTACCGGTCAACAAGATCTGCAGGAACAATGGACGTCTCTAAACCTTCTAGATTATTCCATGATACTTCGAAATATTCTCGTCCCTGTACTTTGCGAGTCTTTATGATATCAGACACTGGGCACTTCTCTGACACCTGCGGCTGCAGAAAAATATATATATATATTTTTTTTTGTTTCTTGCAAGAGTTAAAACAAGTTCTTATTTAATTTCCAACTGAACTATGTAAGGGAAAGCCAGTTAGCTTAAGCTGCTGGTTTTCTCCAAACTGAAAACGAAACCAAAACGTTCATATATACCAATATCTCCGGAAAAAAACGCCAGCCCAGCAACTTTCATATGCAGTATGAGTTTGGTGAAATTCTAACGTAAAACCTCATATGTTATGTAGTTGCTGCAACGGTTGACTACATCTCAATAACCAGACTCCGAGACATGATTTTGGGAGACAAAAATCTTAAGTAAATAACTTGAAGTGAGAGAAAGAAAGGCACCTCGTGGAGAGTAAGGTTAACGCCAACGTCAACTGATCTTGATCTTGATTGCAGAATAGCAAACCTTCTCAGATTTCTTTCAGCGATTTTAGGAAGTACGTATTCATCTAAAGGAAAGATAAAGAAAAAAAGATCGTAGCTTCCACAATTGTTTCTGCACAATGACAGCAAATGCAACCAACAAGGAATAGAAGAAATACATATAAATTCAAAGTAATACCTGTTTTCTCAGGGGGCCACTCAAAGAACTGATGGCATATCTGCTGAAGCTTGGTGCGCTGGAAAGTGAATTCAGCCCGAGCCCTGCAAAACCAGTATTTAAATGCATATCACTTCCTTCTCCCACATCTAAATATACATTCAACCTTTTTAAGCTCATTAATCTCCAGGGTTAACAGATATTCCTCTTCTAAACTTGTTTCTCAACAGAAATCTACTTGAGGAGGCATTTGATTCCATGCTCTCTTGTTTTTTAAAAAGTTATTAGGTTAACACAAACAAGCAACACTAATAATAGTTGGATCCTTTATATGTAGAAACTGCCAAAAGAAGTACCAGGACTGAATTCAGGAAAAAATTGGTGATTCCTTGTTGCAGATGATTGTTAGCTATAGGTATATTGAGGAGCCGAACTATCATTCTATTGATCAAGTAACTAGACCCGGCCCATCTGTGCATATCTAGAAGGTGGTGTCTTGCTAATATCAAATAAGGCCCATAAGGAGAAAAGAGAAAGAGAGACGTTGGGATTAATGGTCAAGTGGTAACTAATGACCGTGGGAGAGGTTTGACATCAAATGGAGTCACATGTTGCCTTAAGAATGTTAGGTGCTGTCATTGTCTACCTAGAAGTTATCTTTTGTGTCTTCTCTCTATGTCGCCATCACCTTATATCTTCATTGACCTAGAGGCGATCTGTTCCTCTATTTATAGGTTGTAAAACAACATTTGTAACTTAATTCAAAATGTTTTAATTGACACAAATTTCTCTTATACTTTTCACTCTCATATTCTCAAATACCTCTCGGAATCCGCAAGTTAACTATTCTTACACATTACTTGACTGAAAACAAAGAAGTGGAAAGAAGGATTAACCTGAAAACTGTATTAGAGTCTGCTTTGTGGCACTTGGGATTCATGAACGCATCAATCACCTCTTTGATCTGTTCTAGCCCTTCTGGATCACGATTACTTTCTAAACCAAGTTGCAATTAGGGAAAGAGCTTCTATGAGAAATAACATTATCTCGGAAAAGCACCAAAGTCAACTAACTGCATAGGCATAGCATGTTATATCACAAACACAAGAAGAAGTTGTTGCTTCAAATACCATTTATAGCCACCAAGGGTAAGATCCCCTTTTTAGGCCTAACTTGCTTCTTTGAATTTCTCGGCTTTTTCACAAAGGAAAGTCCTTCTGATGAAATTTTTTCAAGGATAACATTTTCTCCAACAGACCTAACAATCTCGCAAGCTTTCTCCTGTTTACAGAAGAAATTCAACCATAAGTCTGCAACAATAAAACATGCACACTAGAATAATATGAAACCCCCTATAGATAACGGTTAAAGAGCTTCAGTTATCAACAAACCTGCCGAATACCACGAACTCCCTGAGAGTAGTCACTGCCAAGCAGAAGCGCCAGAGCTATCTGTAACCTCAAAGAAGAAATTATTGTAAAATGATGAAACATCATAGCAAACATCTCAAAGTAGCATTTTCTCGTCTACTAACGCAACTAAATAAATTGATCCCTTAAAACTATAATGTTGCAACGGAACCATACATACAGATAGCATCTATATCGAATGTGTATATCGAGAAAAAAATGTAGGCTAAATTATCAAAGGCCACCTTTTACAAGTATGCATTCATTGGTCATGCTTTTGCTGATCAAACCATTTTAGAATCACACGGTTAAGTATGTATAGCTAATGACTAAAAGAGAGTCTTTAAGTTACCAATGAGTTCCGTCCAATCCCAAGCTTTTGCCTGATGTCTTCCATTTCATAGCAAACAACGTAACCTCCTTCACCTAGTTCAAGCAGATTGATTAACCCATAACTAACACCATTAACCATAACAGACGGTAAAAAAAAAAACTCCAAGACTGCTAAAGAGTTCTTTCTCACTCACCAAGGCATATCTCTCTGTACACAGTCTTTGCCCCAAAAAGGAAAATATCTGAATCAGAGCTAAAACAGGCGTCCTATCGATGATCATGAAAACCATAATTTATTATTTGACTAATGAGTTAACAGCACGAAGAACAAGAAACTAACTAAAGCTGCAAAATGTTTCTTACACATAAGGATTCAGAGTTTAACAAAGCGCATTGTGCCTCAGCTTCCTCAACCCTGCATTTGAAGAAGATAAAGAGAATCTATTTATCAATATGCTTGCATGTGTCCAAGTTTACTATTTGCAAACTTTGTCATAAGCAAAAGCTAAACAGTCGAACCAAAGTCTCATTGTCAATCACAAGAATTACCCGTCTAAACAAAGTATCCCCATCGTTGAAGCAATAACTTTTGCCTCTTTTATCATGCAAGAGAACTCAGAGCCCATATTTCTTTTGAGTGAAGTCTGTTTCCCAGGTTCAACGGCTCCATCGTCAGCAACCTGACTAAACCCATAAAGCATTAATCTGAGAAGATAAATCCTGAGAAGTAACCATCAAATGCAAAGATAAAAGCACTAGTGCCTCATTTTGGCATACATTGTACCTCGAATCTTGATTTCAATCGACGCCTGTAAGTTGGTACTTTGATTCCAGGAATTGAGCCATCTACAATTAAGTGAGCAAGAAAAAAAAACAATTCTTTAGAGCAAAGCATCGATAAGTCAGAACTGGTTTCGATCACTCATGCTTCTGCTACAACCATTCTCAATGACAAGAATACAAATGCTGCATAAAACAGCAAACCCACCAGAGAAATGACAAAAATTTCGACTACTTACAAAGAAAAATTCGTTCAATTTGATGGAAATTTCGCAAAGAGAGAGGTTGAATAACCTGAGACTAAAATGATGGAGCAGTTTAGGGCAATGAGGGCTCGGAGGCGATGGAAGAATCCTCGGAGATAAACTTTTTCTTTAGTGGCGCAATAAGATTTGTTCACTTTATGCAATTCCACCATCCAACACGAGAGATCTACGCATACTCTCTTGTTTCTACATCAATTTTCAATTACAATGGAGATCTCATCAAGACTTGTCTTTTATATATAAAAAGCCAGAATTTCGAGGCGAAATTAAAGAGAAATTGAGAGGAAACAAAAAAACTCACTGAAGAGAATCGAGTGGGTAAGTCTTCTTGCAAGGCTCCAATACATCCCACAGATATTTCACTCCCATTTTAGCTTAGAGAGAGAGAGAGAGAGAGAGAGAGAGAAAGAGAGAGAGGGAAGAATATAATTTGAAAATCTGAGTTTTGAATTTTGAAATTGATAATTTAAGCTCCGGACGATAATTATTAATGTGAAACTGTGTAACAGTCTTATTATTCCATTGAAGCCCAATTAGGCCCACATACAAGAAGACCCAAAACAAGTTCGATCTCACGTAGTATCCACTCCAATAAATAGTTTTGCTTTGGTTCGTTCGTTTGGTATCTTTAGATGTTACCAATGATATATCTCTTGTGTGTTAGTTAAAGATTGAAAAAGTCCTGAAGCAAAAGTTGTAATTTTTCATCTTTGATGAATAAAACAAATATCGATATATCACAGTAGACATAATGTAATTCAAAGCTTTTCATAACGAGAATTAGAAGATGCCATCATAAGATCCAAAAGGTACACACAAAGCCTACTTTTTTTTTATTGAGCTTGCTTCTTCCAACTTGAGCTATATATACGAATTACACTTAAAACTGAAAAAATTCACAAATTTCTCATGAGAGAGTGTTGTTGCCTCCGATTACATTGCCTTTACTCCTCCTTTGCAGCTTCACCATTTGCAATATCCTTCTTCTCGGTGGTTTCTGCAGTTTTATCTTCTATGCTTGTAGAAGTTTCGTCCTGGGTAACCGCGGAAGCTTCTTCTCCAGTGTTTGTAGAAAGTTCTGTACTTTCTTTACCTTCTCCATCCTTCTTCTGAATGGTCCCGACTTTGACATACTTACTCATGAACTTGTACTCCCAGTCTTGTAACGCATCTAGCTCAAACGGACCGAGACCCGAGATGTCTGCGGTCAAATCATTTTCCTCAAACGACATCTTTGCCAAAGCTCGGCTTGCATCTTTCCCTGCAAACAGATTGTATGGTCCACCTGGTCCATAGAACATCCTGAAGGAAAAATAGAATGTACCATCATGTCATGAGCAATGATGAGTTTATATGTGTATGTCAGTCTAACTATGGAAAAAGGAAAATGGTATGATAACCTTAGTGATTATTACTTGATCCAACCAAAAAACTTAATTATCACGAAGATGTTTGACAAAATCAGGGATCTAGAAAAGTGCAACCGGATTTTTCTACAAACAGTGTTAGCTAATGAAAAGTAAGCAAATGTGGACATTTAGTCAATGAACGAATCTCTTCTACCCACGAGCGGATTCATAGTACATCACAGAACTGTAACACATTAGCAATTTAGAAGCTAAAGCATTCACGAGTTAACATACTACGGGCAAAGGTAGACACGTTTTAGGTTAACTGAAACACACAACAATTTTATCGGTGCTTGTAATGGAGAATTGTTCCAACTTCCAAGAAAAGGAATGAACAAAAGGAGAGAATACTCATACTAGGATAGCCAAAAAGATTACCAAAAGTTATCATTTTTAACGAAAAGTAAGTAACTTCAACAGTGGATCAATCCATTTATACATACTACTAGAGGCTATAAACGATGAAGATGATCAGAAACTTCATATTATATAACTGAAACAATCAACCATAAAGTCCCCAATTTTCAGTAATAAATCTCCAGAATCCCAACACATAAACCTCCCGAATCAATCTCGATACCCCGATAAACAAATAGCGCGAAAGAGAGTTTGAACTCAATCGTTTCTTTATGATAATTACTGAAAAAAGTTAAGATTTTTTTTTTTTCAAGTATACCTGCTCTGGGAAACATCATAGATCTGGCCTTTTATCGCCATGAGAAGAGGCTTCGTGGAATCGGAACCATCATACTGCTTAAGCTCCTCGTCTGTGATTTCTCCGAGCTGAACCGGAGGCGGAATAGGCTCCGGCTGAGGGTAAACCTCTGCAGAACGAGGCCGGTGTTCTTCAGGAGAGGCGAAGAAACCGGAGACGACTTGATAGACGGCGAAAGCGAGAGCTAGTACGGTGAAAAACGCAGCCGGAGATAGTCCAGTGTAAGCTGTAATGGTTTCCTTCAACGTCTCCCATAGTTGCACCACCATCATTGAGCCAATCCAAAGAGAGAGAAAGAGAAAAGAGAAAGAGAGAGAATCGGTGGTCACTGGTTACAGCAAAATCTTCCGTGAAGTTTGATAATTGTCTTCTTATTAGAAAAAAACCTTTGTAATAAAATATCTTGTACTATTTGCTAAAAAATACTGTATTTAAAATGAAATAAATGGTCAATTACGCAACAACAACATATTAAAAAGGGTTTTCAACAGAGCTGTCAATAAATGACCGTTGATTTTTAAGGACGAGCAAATGTTGATTTTCAAGGACCTACAACTAAAAAATGTTGATTTTCATGGATGTTTAATAATCTGAAAATATTTATTTTTTGGTTCGTAAAAATTTATGTGATCTTAAATATTCCTGAACTTTTTTAAGAAAATATCGTTACACCTAACAAATTGTGGCTTAGTTTTATAAAATGGTGCCGTTATTGCCGTCTTTAGAAGAGTAGTAGTAGTAGGTGAGAAGTAGATAATAGCAATACAAATGTGACTACTATCTTCTTTTTATTTTATAAGATTAGGAGGATCCCGCACGGATTATTATTATTTTTTTGTTAAACTTATCTTTTTATATATTGTCGTAAATTTATTTGTTTAAACTATTGTTACATTGTAATTTTTATAGGGTTTGACATCATTTATGTCATGTTCTGATTATTTCTGTCTTGTTCTATATCTGTTTCCAATTTATTTTCTATATATTTTCTGCATTTTCATATGGAACTTTTTTTAATTTAATATATTAATATAATTTATTTAATATTTAGTTCCATTTTTATTTATTTAAGTTTTTTTATAACTTTTATGAAATATTGTCAATTTTTTATTTCGTTTATAGTTTTAACATATGTGATGTATTGAAAAGTTGTTTAAATTCATATTTACAATCTTAAAAAATATTGATACCTTTTTAAAAATAGAAATTTTTGTTTTTAGTCTATTTTCTCAGAATTTTAATGAGACAATTCTTCATCTAGATATCCAACAATTTTATATAATCCGCAATCTCTCAGCACCTGAGTTCACTTCACCATGATGATACCAATCTCTATGCAGGTTATAACCCTCATACATTCCCCTTGTTACAAGATGATCAACTCAATCACTGGCTGAATGACGATCCACATTGCGACAGTTGGTACATGGACATATTATCATATCATTGTCTCTTAACGATGCACCAACCAAACGCACAAAACTCCATGCATCAATCTCATAAATAGGATCAATTCTTCAGTGCATACCAATAAAAACAAGATCAAAGAAAAGGTGTTTAAGTATTATGAAATCCACCATGACAAATTAAACAAATATAGTTAACACACATTCCTGCATAGATGCGCCAATGCCTTCGCCACCATTATATGTTGTACACTTATTGAAAACCGTTGGCACAACAATGCAAACATGTATACATGATTCAAGAAGCAACAACAATAAATCAAACTTTCGTTTGAATATACTCCAACACATAACATTTCTAACGTATCCACACAATAACAATCATCTCCAAACATGTACTTAAACCAAGATAAAAGGGATTAACCGTTCGAACAAACTTTAAATACGTGTTGATCGGACAAATTTTGTTGCTTCCTCAAAATTACAATCACCTATAACCAAATATCTCAGATTAGCTACACCTCATATAATTGTAAATCCAAATTACCGATTTGAAGTGGTACACGATATATACATGTACATATATGTTATATGAGAATACATGTTCTTTAATTAACTATAATTAATATATTATTTATTAAATTCAACTAAACTTTCAATTTATGTACAATTAGATTTAAAAGACTTTTTCTTTTTAATTTCCGTTGATGAAGACATCGGAGCGACAATGACATCTGATGAGTTGGACTTGGAGGAGCTCATTCCGCAAGTGCCAATTGGACCAATCACGTGTCAAATGGCGAGAACAATCGGCTTCAAGTTCAACCATATTGTGGAGCACTTGCTGGAGCGGGAAGAAGACGGACCAAACACTCTCAGTACGTCCGGGGGCGGATCACTTCCACGCCTCACCGGTGACCTTCTACATCAGTGGACATCGTCACTTGGTGTCTTTATTATTACTAAGTAAAAACACTTATGCAAGTAATTGTACTCTTTTTCTTACTTTCGGTTTTGTTCCACTGGATTTTCTGAATGTGGTCGAGGCAACACCCTTAATGTTTTTAGAGTTGAAGGGGGTTCTTCACTCTAGTTTTCGCCCATCTACCGTAGATGAACATTTTTTTTTATTAGACTTTTTTTATATTTTGTCAAGAGTTGTCCCAAATTGTTTAGGGCCCATTTTATTTGTTTTATTTTGTTTTATGTATTTTAATTAAATTCTGTTATAATTTTCTGTTTATTCTCCCCTATCTTTCTATTTTCTCATTTGATGTTGTTTTTAGTATTTTATGTAGTCATTTTTTATTTCTTTTTTTTATATTAAATTTACTTTATGCTAATCCGATAACTATTTGTATCATGTTATTTTCAAAAGTTTTGAGTTCTAAGTTTTTTTGTTTTATTTTTTACATTGTTTTGTTTTGATCTTTTAATTTTTGTTATGCATTATTCATTTTTTCTTCGTCTATTTATTTTCTGAGTTTGATAAATTTACTTAAATGATTTTATTATATATGGTACAAATAAATTAAACATAAAAATGTAAATTACTTAAAACGGATGGATATCAAAACAAAATCCGGTGGATTAAAGTGATATGTCAACTTTTAGAAATCAATTATTGATGTGGCTGCATTAAAAAAAGAGCTAACATTCTACTTTATATATATATATATATATATATATATATATATATAACATGTGTTCTTTTCAATCAAATTGGCTTATTAACTATAAATAATTGGGAAGTTGTATTATAGTATATATTTTTATACGAGATTACAAAATAAATACAATCAGTATCAAATTTATTGAGATTTTGTAACCTATATTTTTAAAAGCAAATAATTATTGCATTTGTGTACATTATCAATATTGACCAAAAAATGTACAAAAGAGTACAAAGGGTTAATTTGTTTTTTATTTATTTTCCTTCTCGTAATAAGGTTGATAACTTGGTGATCTAAAGAGTTTTGATGTTACGTTTGAATTATATATTCATATATTCATAATTTTAATATTAAAATTTTTGATTAACCTATTTCACATAATTATTTTCATTTGTATAACAATTCTAAGTTTGGTCTAATTGGAGTAGGCAAAATTGTCTTATATATACCTCATTTCCGGACCCAAACCTGTTTTTTCATAGATAAAACAACTCTCGATAACATGAAATTTTCGTATATATGTTGTTCAATAGCACATGTATATCTTTGATTATAGGTAAGTTAATTTATAATTAGCAAAATTATTAGTATCAAACACTAAACAATCCAATATAAATCTGCTATTCAAATTAATAATATAGAAGTAGACAAAAATTAAATTTTTTAGTAATGATACAAATATTATATAGAAATCTAAAAATCAAAGTTAATTTACAGATTTGATATTACACATGTTTTTGGATTCACAAATGGCAAGAATCACGACAGGTTTGTCAATATTAGTTAAATCACAGTATTAGTTGGATCATTGTTGATGAACGACTTTTTCATATGTATATAGACAAATCAGAAGTAAATATAATAAAGAAATTAGGGCTGGACAAAATACCCGAATGCGAAGATCCAAACCGAACCCGAATCGAAAAAGTAGAATTGAACCAAATCCGAAATTGATAAAATATCCGAACGGATCCTAAACTTTTATAATCAAAGAACCGAACCCGAACTGAACCCGAACCAAAAAATCGAATGGGTACCCGAAATATCCGAAGTACAATTATTATTTCTAAATATAATAATTACATTTAAGTTTATAATAATTCAAATATCCAAATTTATAATTATAAATCTGAAATTATCAGTTATTTGAAAATTGAAATAATCAAAACATTAAAAAATTAAAAATATTTAAAGTTTTGAGTTATAAATTAGGGATAGGTAAAAAATCATAAAGAAAAAGTCAAAAAACCGAAGTTAGAACCGAACCTGAACCGAACCCGAATGGTATTTGTATACAAAATGGGACTTAAAGTATGTTACTAGAACCGAACCGAACCCGATGAGAACCGAACCGAACCCAAACTGAATTAGAGAAATACCCGAATGAGACTTAGACTTCTCACCCCGAAAACTCGAAAATCCGAAAAACCCGAACCGAACCCGAACGGGACCCCGAACGCCCACCCCTATCAGAAATGATCATATTATACAATATATGATTGATACATGGTGAGAAAAATATGTTACCATATACAGATCAATATTCAAGATGACTCCTTTAAATTTGTCACAAAAAAGAATCCTAAAGTTTATCTTTCAATAATATGGTCAAATCGATCAGCTTAAACCAATATTATTTCCAGGGTGAAATGAATTTGAAATTTGTGAGAATATAGCATGTAGGGGATAACTTTTGATTGATTAGAAAGAATTGAAAACCATAAGCAGACCACTTTTTATAGGGTTTAGTGTCTATCATAAATAAATATCTCTAACAAGCATTTTATTCTTTCTAAAACCATTTTAAAACTGGTTTTGCTGAAAGGGAAGTCCCTAAAACAGCAATTGTTATTTTTTAAATAATGTGTGTGATTAAAGCAATTGTGTAACATAAAAACATTGCTGGTGTGCTTATTTATAAGCAATAGCAATAAGCTAAAGAATAAATTTTGAATCCACATATAAAGTTAATTTCTTTTATTATGCTTAAAATTAAATCAATATAATTTTTTTTTAGATTTGTTAGTGTGACATATTTTAGATTGAATTTCTATTAAGGTATGTGGTATGCCATTATGTTTGAATCTTATTTTAAATGTGAAAATTTTATTTTTGTAATAAGAAAATAACATACTAATTAACAAAAATTAATAATCAATGATTCTATTTCAAATTTTTAATGTGATTTAACGTGATTTTTTTGTTAAATTAGACATTAAATTTTCTGATTAAGCATATTATGATTAACTGTTTTAAATTTTAGGTGAATAGTATCAAAAGCATTTAACCTTAACTTTTATATATTAATAGATGTTTGTTTCACCGAAAACAAAAAAAAAAAAAATAGGTTTTTGTTTCTCTCTTGTGTTAACACTTTCCAGGTGGATTTTTGTATTTGTTAGGTCGTTTGCTTTCCTTTCATTTTCCTTTATGTTTTGGTAGTTTCACTTTGAGTTTAGGAATCTAGTTACTCTTCATCAATTGTGTTTACTGAGTTGAAAGATAAAAAAAAGTAGCTACTTTCTGATTAGGGTTGCGTTGTGTATTTACGTACAGATATGTCTAGTCGTCTAGAGATGAATGCTTGTTTGGTCGTTTTATTATTGTCTTCGTAAAAAGAATATTTTCGAGATGATTAGCTTGAAAGTCTTCTCTGTATATCCAGAAAGACGCTAACTCTCTGATTGGCTGATGCTCTCGACATTGAGCCGTAGGTTACGAAGAACTCAATTTTTTTAAGTAAATCTAAACGTGTGAGATAATTTCCAACGCATTGTAACTTTAGTTAGCATCATAAAGACTTGTCGGACTTTCTGTCTTTTCTTGTGTTTCGATATTGTTAGAGATGATGAAAGGGTTTGGCATTTTAATTGCTTTTACCTTAGCTTTTTAAACGATGTTTGCGTTTTCTAATCATCTTTACACTGACTAAAACCCAAACTTTTATCTCTTTTGTTATTTTTGTCTTACCCTATACAGAGCTAGAACTTATATATGAGTTACCATTTACTTAATTCAGCATCCAAATCTGCATTATGGCTAGGTTCTTGGCTTATTTTACAGCGTATCCTTTACTTGGTCCCGGAAGACATCTACAGTCCGAGACACACAGTCTACAAGCACCAGTTTTGAGAATCCAGAGCTTCTCATCAGGGTTAAGGGTTTCCAATGCATTGGATCTTACTTCAAGGCCTGATCAATATTCTTTTTTCAAGGTTAACCTTTCAGTCTCATCCAGGAAAGGAAAAGCTAGCCGATTTGTAACGAAAGCCATCTTTGAGAGCTTTACCGAGAAAGCAATATATGTCATAATGCTGTCTCAAGAGGAAGCTCAGAAACATGGCCAAAACATGGTTGGGACTGATCAAATACTTTTGGGTCTAAATGGGGAAGGGACTGGAATTGCTGCAAAGGTTCTTAAATCCATGGGGATCAATCTTCAAGATACTCGTGTAGAGGTGGAAAAAATCATTGGAAGAGACAGTGGATCTGTGCCAGTGGAGATCCCATTTACTCCTTGGGCAAAGCGTGTCCTGGAGTTGTCAATAAAGGAAGCTCAAAAGCTCGGTTTGTTTCTGTATATTGGTAGTGTTTAGGCTTGGAGCTTCTTTATATGTGTACATAAGCTTTCTTGAGTGATGAAAACTTCCACACTTTCTTATCATAGCATCTTCTGCTTGGTATTGTTCATCAAGGGGAAGATGATGCAGCTAGTTTCTTGGAGAATTTGGGTGCAGATCATAGTTACATCCGGCAGCAGGTTACAGAATGCATCAGTTCTTGAATTCTTACAATCATTGTTATGTCTTCTGAAGTAACAAGTTCTTGATCACGTATTGACTTTTGACTATATTTTCTTTTTTAGGTTATACGTATGGTCTGGAAAAACAATGAAGTCACATCAAGAATTTAACGTTATTGGAGGAACCAGCTGAAACATTAAAACGTCAAAACCAGAAGAAAAAGAAAATGATCTGACAACAGTGATAAACAAACATGAAGAACACGTTCCTGCTAAGCTTGTAATGATTTAAAAAAATTGTTCGTTAAATAAGTTAAAATTTAGTTATTAGTATCTTCTGAATCATCACTCCTTCGTTCAATACTTTACTGGACAAAAAACACTATTTTTGAAATTGTTTAGTTTTATTTATTTTCCTACTCGATACAAACTTTTGGCATTGCCTACATTTATATACACATAATAACGTTTAAAGAAAACAACCCACAACAAAAACAAAAGCACAAACATTAAAAGATGAAGTAGTCAAGTCTTCACAAGTAAGATTGTAGAAGAAAACGTTAAAGATGAAGAGAGCCCACTTCATCAACCTTCCATTCACCTTCTTCATACTTGTACCATCTCACAATCCCTTCATCACTCTCAGTCCTCTGACACATGACACAAGTCTTATGCTCCATACAAGTCAAAAACCTCTTCAGCCTCGAAGCTTTCTCAAGTATCGTCTTATCAAGCTCTCTAACAATCACTTTCTGTTGCGGTTGCCACCCACTGTACTCCACGAGGTAAGAGTGCGATATGTTAACCACTTCAAGCTCCGGTAACCCGTCAAGGATTTTAATCAGTGCTTCTCGCTTGATCGCAGAGCATCTAAGGCTGAGTGTTTTGAGGTTAGGGAGGCAACTGATGAGCGTGTTTGCAAAGAAGATCTCGAAGGGACCCATGATCTTGAGCTCTTTGAAATTCTTGCAGTTCTTGGCGATCTCAGTTAAGAGGTAAGGCGGGTTTGCAATGCTCGGCATTGTTAAAGACTCGAGATCTTTCCAGATTCTTATAGCTTTGCATATCCCAGTCTTCTTTATTCTGTTCCAAGCTGGTAAGACGACTCGTTTCAACCCTGGACACCTGTAAAGATTGTACACAAAATATTTCACATTTGTTAGCATTTAGAAGATTTAACTCAGTTACAAGTTCTACACATAAACTGAACCAAACCGAAAACATAACCAAATTTTTGTCTAAAAACGAAATTTGAACCAAAATCAAACCAAAATCAGAGGGAAAAAGAAAGACTTTACCTTACGGCGGTGTACATAAGCTGATCATCACTCAAGAACAAGTTGAAATGGAAAATCAAGGTCCTCGTGTTTCCACCGCTAAGATTCATGGAGAGTTTCAAGATCCGAGTCAGGGCTTTATCAGATCGATGTTCCACGTAAACATAAGGCTCCAATGGGATCTTGATGAAACTAGATCTCATGTGGGACAAATCAAGTGTCTTCCACAGGATCGGATCACAACAAGCGGCTCTCCACCCACTACATACATGAGCGAATCCCGAAGTCAGCTCAAAGACGCTAAACTTCTGGAAAATCCTCACTAATATGTCAGTATCCAACTCTTCCCATCTACTCATTCGGCGAATATCATACTCTTCTTCCATCTTTCTTGATTATGCCCTAAGCAAGCAGAAGAACGTTTAATCAAAAACCCTTCTTATTAACCTTCACAAGAATCCAGTGGTTTCCTTATGGTCTTATATATATAAGACTTTAAGAAAAAACCGACAAGACCAATCAATTGTCTTAATTTCTGTAATAAATATTAGAGATTTCGATCAATCAATTTTCCCGAACCCTTTCAAATTCCATCATTGATTGCTTTATCAATCAATGCTATGAAAAACGTAAGCGAAACGTTTTCACCAGAAAAGTTCAAAGATTGTTTTCTCTAAAAGACCGATAGCCCATTCCCCCTCAAAGTCCAGACACGAAAAGGAAGACTGAATTGAAATCAAACATAAAACAAATGAACATGAACAAGCTTATATATATGTGTTAATACATAACCGAATTAACATAGAAAAGATGAAATGAAGTAAGACAAGAAAAAGGAAATTACATATCACAGATAATCCACCGCCATGGATAAAAAAATCATGAGAAGAAAATCAATTACAATAAAAAACATGTCAATATTGGATGTTTGATCAAAGATAAAGGATCATAGACAAGTACAGAGTTCTAAACTCGAAAAAAAATTGTCCAAGAAATGAAGATCGACCATTAAAACTCAGAGGAACATAGAAATACGACGAAATTAATATGTAAAGACAGAGAATTTGGAAACTCAGAGGACTAAGATCGAAAACCCCCAAGATTCTAGCCAAGAATCGATCTGATCTCTTGACATTCCTAAATTAAGATGAACTGAAAACGTATAACCCGACATAGATTTCGAATCTCCATTTCTCAATACACAATCGGTATGAAACAATACGAGACCAGGAGAAGATTAGATCAGGAAACAAGAAAGCTGAAACACGCAAAGGGGCACTGAGAAATTAAGAACCTTTTGGAAGAGCAAAAAAAATCGATGGCGACGACGAGACACAACACCGTTACTAATTCTCTCTCTCTCTCTCTAGCCAACGAAAGTAGATATGAAAAAAAAAAAGAGTTTGATGTCAGAATAATCGGTTTTATTTGGTTTATTATGTTTTGGTTTGACGGAGTTTTCGGACAAAACTGGTCTCTCTCAACACAAACCCTTATCCTTAAGACCAAGATTGTCTTTTTGGTGTTAAATTACAAAAAGTAATTAAATCCGACGGTGCAAAACCCTCTCAGTAATCTAACGGTAGGTATGTAACTTTGTTAGGTGGGTGACGATGTTATGAACGGCGGCGATGCGTGTAAAAGACGAGAAAAGGTGATAAAAAGAGAGAGAAAAGTAAGAAATCTCCTGTGACAAAAAAAAGAAAGAAATCTCTTTTGTTTCGTCTTCGCTTCCTATCTCTTTCCCAAGACGGGCCGACCATTAAAAGAGCTCTCTCTCTCGCTTTCTCGCACTTCTCCATCCAAAGGCCAAAGGGCGTAGACGGTAAAACTAAAACCCTTTCCTTTGCTATACACACTCCTTTTCTCTGGCTTTTTTTTTTTCAATAATTGATGGGGGTTTTGTGTTTCACTGAAGAAGTTTTCGTCTTTCTGCTGTGTGAATAAGCTGGAGTTTTCCGTTTTCTCAGGTCGTTTGGTTTCGTGTGTTATGGTTGTTTCATTTTGAGTTTTAGGAATTTGGGTACTCTTCCTTTGCTTGTATTGGTTTGAGAATAATGCTGACTTTGAGATTAGGGTTGTGTATTCACGTATCAATTTTTTTTTTTTTAAAAATGAATGCTTGGTAATGGAAGAGAAACAAAGTTCAAGGTAAGAATGCTTTGGAGAAGAGAAACACAGTTCAAGCTTCGTGATACTGTTCTGCTATTTATGTACCTGAGCTCTTCCTATAAACGGGTTTAAGAGGATGATTAGCTTTGGTGTCTCCGTATATCCAAAATGAGAACTCTGTCGCTGGCTGATGCCCTCTAAAATTAGCCATAGATTCGAAGAATTATTTATTTAAGTAAAACTAAATGTCTGAGATTATTTCCACCCCACTGTAAGTTAGCATCTTAGCGCTTCTTGGATTTGGCGTCTTTTCTCGTTTTCGATTTGGTTAGAAGTGTAATTGAAAGGTTTTTCATTTGTTACACACAGCTTTTTGATTGCTTGTAGCTTTGTTTTTTTTAATGATGTTTGCGTTCTCTTGACACAGAGTAAAAGCCTAAACTTTATCTCCGTGTTGTCTTTTATACCTTTATAGAGCTTGAACTTATGATTTACTATTACCCAATGCAGCCTCCAAATCTGCATTATGGCTAGGCTCTTGGCAAATTTTACAGCCCGTCCTTTACTTGGTCCCGGAAGACATTTTCAGTCCGAAGAATACAGAAAACCGAGAAGATGTGTGGAGATGATGTGCAGTACGCAAACAACGGTTTTGAGTATCCAGAGCTTCGCAGGATTAAGGGCTGCCAATGCAGTGGATCGTTTGGCAAGCCCTGTCCAAGGGTTCTTTAGTAAGGTTAAAGTTTCAATCTCACCCCGGAAAGGAAAAGCTAGCCGATGTGTTACAAAGGCAATGTTCGAGAGGTTTACTGAGAAAGCAATTAAGGTCATAATGCTGTCTCAAGAGGAAGCTCGGAGGCTTGGCCATAACTTTGTGGGAACTGAGCAAATACTCTTGGGTCTAGTTGGGGAAGGGACTGGAATCGCTGCCAAGGTTCTTAAATCCATGGGGATCAACCTAAAGGATTCTCGTGTAGAGGTGGAAAAGATTATTGGAAGAGGCAGTGGATTTGTGGCAGTGGAGATCCCATTTACTCCTCGTGCAAAACGAGTCCTGGAACTGTCACTAGAGGAAGCTCGACAGCTTGGTAAGGATCTGTTTCTGTTTATTAATATTTAGGTTTGGAGCTTCTTAATTTCTTATACGTTGTGTATTACGTTAGCTTTCTTGACTGATGAAACTTAACAAGTTTCTTATCAAATTTGGCATATTTTTGTTGTATTGTATTCTAGGGCATAACTACATTGGGTCAGAGCATCTTCTGCTTGGTCTTCTTCGTGAAGGGGAAGGTGTTGCAGCTCGCGTCCTGGACAATTTGGGTGTAGATCCTAGTAACATTCGGACGCAAGTATATTAATCAACGTTGAATCCTCTAAATCATGTTTTATGTCTTAGTAAACAGTTTCTTGATTACGTTTTGAGTATAATTTTGTAGGTTATACGTATGGTCGGGGAAAGCAATGAAGTGACAGCAAGCGTTGGTGGAGGATCCGGCGGAAACAGCAAAATGCCAACACTAGAAGAGTATGGAACTAACTTAACTAAACTAGCAGAGGAGGTAATAAAAAAAAATGGCTTACTCATCTTGAGAAGGTGTCACGTTAATACTTGATTGAAGGACTGAAATATATATATTTTTCCACCTTCTGTCTCAGGGTAAGCTTGATCCGGTTGTTGGAAGGCAGCCACAGATCGAACGAGTGGTTCAAATCCTGGCTCGGAGAACCAAGAACAACCCGTGTCTTATTGGAGAACCTGGAGTAGGTAAGACAGCAATAGCTGAAGGACTTGCACAGAGAATTGCCAGTGGTGATGTTCCTGAAACAATTGAGGGGAAGACGGTAAGATCCTGACATTGGATCGTCTATTCAAAGAGTGCGTGTATATACGTTTTAAGTATTTACTTTCACATTTCTTTTTGACAGGTTATAACCCTTGATATGGGTCTTCTAGTGGCTGGAACGAAGTACCGTGGAGAATTTGAGGAGCGATTGAAGAAGCTTATGGAGGAGATTAGACAAAGTGATGACATAATTCTGTTTATTGATGAAGTGCACACGCTGATTGGTGCAGGAGCCGCCGAAGGTGCCATTGATGCTGCCAACATCTTAAAGCCAGCTCTTGCTAGAGGTGAATTGCAGGTAAATTTTGTCATTCTTTCTGTTGGTCGAAATGTAAATTAATAGAATTAGAATCTCAAGTTTTCATTTTTACGGTTGTAGTGTATTGGTGCAACAACATTGGATGAGTATAGGAAGCACATTGAGAAAGATCCTGCATTGGAGAGACGGTTCCAGCCTGTGAAGGTACCTGAACCAACTGTAGAGGAAGCTATACAGATCTTGCACGGTCTACGTGAACGATATGAGATCCACCACAAGCTCCGGTACACCGACGATGCCTTGGTTGCTGCTGCGCAATTGTCACATCAGTACATCAGGTTTTTGTTTCTTCTTATATTCAGTCTTTCACCAACACAGAACATTTTGACAATCTTCGACAAGGAGCGTTTTCTAAGCCCAATATCTTCTCTTGAATGAACAGTGATCGGTTTCTTCCCGACAAAGCAATTGACTTGATTGACGAAGCTGGGTCTCGGGTTCGGCTACGCCATGCCCAGGTTCATATTTGCATGTTTCTCTCGTTACCAAATAGATCGTCTTTTATATCTATTTGAGCTGACTCAGAATTGTTTTTTTTTTTTTTTGTTTAGGTCCCTGAGGAAGCTAGAGAACTTGAAAAGCAACTCAGACAGATCACTAAGGAGAAGAATGAAGCTGTGCGAGGCCAAGACTTTGAGAAGGTATCACTTTTGAGTTTTTCTTACTGTCGAATAAATTCAAACCCAAGATTAGTGTTTACAATTCCCTGAGTTCTTCTCCGACAGGCTGGTTCCCACCGTGACCGGGAAATAGAGCTTAGGGCTGAGATAGCTGCTGTTTTAGCCAAAGGCAAAGAAGTGAGCAAAGCTGAGACTGAAGCTGGAGAAGGAGGACCTACTGTCACTGAATCTGACATCCAACACATTGTCTCCACCTGGACGGGAATCCCGGTAGAGAAAGTCTCGTCTGATGAATCTAGCCGTCTTCTTAAGATGGAGCAGACCCTTCACACTAGAGTCATTGGCCAAGACGAAGCCGTCAAAGCCATTAGCCGGGCCATCCGACGTGCACGTGTTGGACTCAAGAACCCGAACCGCCCAATCGCAAGTTTCATCTTCTCTGGCCCAACCGGTGTGGGGAAATCAGAGCTTGCCAAAGCCTTGGCTGCTTACTACTTCGGTTCAGAAGAAGCAATGATCCGTCTCGACATGAGTGAGTTCATGGAACGACACACGGTTTCGAAACTCATTGGTTCACCTCCTGGTTACGTTGGATACACAGAAGGAGGTCAGTTGACCGAGGCAGTTCGACGAAGGCCCTACACACTTGTCCTGTTCGATGAAATTGAGAAAGCCCATCCGGATGTTTTCAACATGATGCTTCAGATCCTAGAAGACGGGAGACTAACTGACAGCAAAGGAAGAACGGTCGATTTCAAGAACACGCTTTTGATCATGACGTCAAACGTAGGAAGCAGCGTGATTGAAAAGGGTGGTAGAAGAATAGGGTTTGATCTCGACTACGACGAGAAAGACAGCAGCTACAACAGAATAAAGAGCTTAGTGACTGAGGAACTAAAACTATATTTCAGACCGGAGTTCTTGAACAGGTTAGATGAGATGATTGTTTTCAGACAGTTGACGAAGCTCGAAGTCAAGGAGATTGCTGATATAATGCTTAAAGAAGTGGTGGTGAGGCTTAAGGACAAAGAGATTGAGCTTCAAGTAACTGAGAAGTTTAAAGAGAGAGTGGTGGATGAAGGATTTGACCCGAGTTATGGTGCGAGGCCGCTAAGACGAGCGATTATGAGGCTTTTGGAAGATAGCATGGCGGAGAAGATGCTTTCAAGGGAGATCAAAGATGGAGATTCTGTGATTGTTGATGTTGATGGAGAAGGGAGTGTGGTTGTGTTGAATGGTAAGAACGGAACTGTTAGTGGTTTTGTTGCTGAAGAAGATCCAATTCCTGTGTTGTAGAAGAGGAGAAGATTTCTCTTTATGAAGTGTTGTTGAATTGTCACTCATTTGATTCGTTTTTGTATTTTCAATCTTTTTGTTTCGGGATATCGATTGAAACATAGAGAATTTTTCCTCAACAAAAAAATAATAACAGGTTAGAGCTGAATCGAGTTAATTTGCCTTATTGGACTTAAAAACGAAAATACGAATACCAAAGCTTACACACAGTCGAGTGTGAAAATAGAACAAAATGCGTGTGCACACACAGATTCTTCGTGAAACTAACATGAAGAGATTAATATACAGAACGAAAATTTCATCTATTGAAGAGAGGAAAACAACAAATTATAAGAGGAGAAACTTTTACTATGAGTCAGCATCGAGATCGTGATTCGAAGAAGTAGGAGATGGAAGCTGGTCAATTTCTCTTCGAGAAGCTTCCCATAACTGGTCCTCTATTCCCAGTTTCCTTAGTTCTATCAATCCTCTTTCCACTGAAGACACGCACAATGGATAACTTTAGTTTCATCATTATGAATCTATCCTCCTCGCTACTAAAGCTTTTCAAGCAAAAATCATAAATGGAAACGAAATGGCGCAAGTGTGATTTTACCATCCAAGGAATCGTGAGAAGTAGTTGATTTCCCGCTGCTACGGCTTATCCATAACTGGACACGTTCTTCTGCAATATCTTCTTCCACACCGAGTAACTTAGCTCTGCCCCAGAAGTACATCAGCCATGCCTGCATTATGTAATTGTAGCAATCAAGACAATATTTTGATTGAAACTCCTGTCTGTTCCATTGCTCTACATCTCTTTCTAGCTACAGGGAAAACTGCAATCACGATACTACTGGATATCTATTCTTGGAATCAACTAGTATTGCTAAAGCCATATCTCGCAACTGATGTTAAGGATAGACTACATTTGGTTTGATTTTTTTTTCTCTATGATGAACAATGCAGGCTTCATAGTGTAGTGTCAGCTCAAAAACAAGTGTATATAATGATCAGAAAGTACCTGCTTAAAGGCAACATCTTCTTGTTCCGCTTCACCCAATTCTGCAATTAAAACAGTAAGAGATTTGTAAGATGAAATTTCACGATATGGCTGATGCCATTGAGATATGATGATATTCCGAGTAGGGCAAAGATAACATTTGAAACAACAGACAACCCTTTTAGGTAGGCGGCATTGATGGTCCTATCTCTAAACCGGTCAAGTGTTTTCAAGTTCTTTTTTCTCAACCAATTCTTCTACTAATCCCAATTCATGTACTGTCATAGACCGCAAGGGCGTGCGGATGTGGCTAGACTAGGTGCAACCCTTACAGAACATCCAATGGTGAGGGTTCGACCCCAAGAACCTCTACGTGGGTGGTAAACAAAGAGAAGAAGAAAGATCCTGAAAGTTTTTTCCTTACCATACGCATCTACAAATTTGAATTCTCCATGACCTTTAGAATCTGTAAGATATAGAAAGAGGAAAAATATTAACATATGCTTTCAGCTCTGCAGGATACCAAAAATATATTGCAGTCGTCTGGATGTGACCAGAGACATGTCAATACTAAGAACAAAAATGAATATACATGTGCAGATTCCTTATATAGAGCTTATAGGTGTTAAGCATCTACATAACAAAATGTCCATCCACCGTTTTGACATTCTAAGAATAGAAGTGAATAAAGTGAAGCAATTTTCATTGTGCATTCGCCAGGCGCTAAATGCTCGTAATTACATACATACCCGAAACAGTTTGGTGTATCAAACTTGGTTTTCTCTGCTGGGAAAATGCAAGTACGATAGCATCCTCAACCTGAATTTCAAAACAGAGAAGATTTTAAAAAAACGTTGTCTTTGGAGATCTATGCTAGGTGACAATATTTTGAAGGTAACTCCAAAACAGGAGTGGCACCTTTAATGATGCTAGCTCTCTCAAACCCATCTCAACTGAAAGCATACTTTCAATATTTCCTTCTCCAGTTAGATCACTCAAATCTCTAGCAGCTCTATTCCGATCATTCCCACCTGCTTGATTAATATGCTGGTCAAAATATTTTTTGGCAAACAACAATAAGCAAGGAATACTTTAACAGGTTAAATAAAGAAGATATTAGACAAGCCTTTATCCCAGGATAAATCCTTGGCCTTCTGTGCTGCAGAGGTGACAAGTTCAAATGGAAGAGGAGCCAACGCTGACCAGTGCTCATGCCTGGATAGTGCTATATCCGCAAAAATGCCTACAAAAGGATACCATTGGAAAAGACAAGTATCAGATGAACTTGATATATAACTACCACACCACAGATATGTGAAAACCGTATTATGAAAGTATTTTCTTTAGTTCATAATAAACTCTTTTGTTTATAAATGGATGAATCACCTACCGTGTTGCACAGCCAAACCCCAATACCGGGCAAGCCAGCATCTCTTCAGGACTACTTCTTCCTGGATGAGTCAATAATTCATAAATTCAGAAACTTATAAATGATTGGTAGATAACGAGACCCAAGCTTTCTCGACAAACCATTTCGTCCTGTGTTAAAATCATCCTTTGAGTCATTGTGCGAAGAGATTTCGCTTCAGACTCCGCTTCTTGAAGCCGTTCTGCAGCAGTAGTAGCCTCGTCTTTCAAGTTCTGAACAGAGCACGGAAGAATAAGACAAGGTTTCATATGAAAATAACAGTGATGCATCTAATGAAAGGGGTACACCAGTGTACCTTACCTCAAGTTCTGAACGTAGAGAAACAAGTTCCTCATCCTTCCCACTCTTTTTCTGTTTAGCAGCATTTAGAGCAGCCTGTAGGTACAAATTTTCTCCACAGCTTAATTTGTATGTTTTACATAAAGCGTAGATCCAAGACGTTGATATGGGATCAGAATGGACGTGAAAGAAACTCGACGAAAGAGAGGACTGAATCTGAGCAGAATAAAGTAAAGGTACGCTATTTCGGTTCACACTAACCTCTCTTTGACGCAATGCTGCTTCCTTCCTGTAGAAAGAGACAATTCAACATTAGCGATCATAACTACCACCCATTTTTCTGAAAAAGAAACACAGAGCGAAGCAAAAGAGGCACAGGCTCCCACCTGCTTAATAATTTTGCCTCCAGAGACACTCCTTCACCAAGAGATGCAACCTTTTGGTGGAAAAGATAAAACAAATGAAACGTACATGTGATTTCAAGTAAATAAGGAAATCACTGAAACTGTATGTGCTAAACACATGAGAAAAAATCAGTCCATTTGCTTATTCTTATATCTAAAATAGTCTGCATCGCCACCTAGATTTTCTCTTAACTTGCTTATACTAGAATTAATTAAGAGTATAAGTCCATAGCATTTGTAAACACTCAACATCTCCACCTAGACATTAGGGCATATTTACATTCTCTCCTTAAAACAAACCTAAGAATACCTATAAAGCAACAAGGCAGGATCTTTTCCCTCAGAATTTTAAGAAGCAACAAAGGTCAGTAAAACAAGAATGGATTCAAAAACCTGTTTTTCAAGCTCCCTAGCCCTAGCTTCTGCTTCCGCTCTTTTTTCTTCCGCACGACGAAGCTGTAATCAAGAATGAATGTTATGCACAACGGAGATGAACAGATTTACTATTTAAATTACTATCCATGATAGACATCGAACCTTCTCCAATACGATCTCATTCTCCTCTTGTAGCATATCCAGCTGCAGTTAAAATTTAATCAGCCTCAAGACATATTCTGACTCATGCACAAATTCTGATTTGACTATAATTTCCAATATGTGAATAGAAGGTATATTGACCAGATACTCCCAAAGGCTAAAAGAAACCATTACATACTTCATCACGAAGAGCTGAAGCTTCCCGCTGATCACCCTTTTCTTTTGAATTTACTGATGGTAGATCAGCAAAAAACCTAGAAACATCATAAATATCAGGAAATTAAACGAAAGCCATTGACTTCCCATTTCTTGTGAACCTCTATAACAAGATTTGGTATTAGGCTCTGACTAATCACATTACTATTCTCTAAGTTTTGAAAAGTATAATAAGAAGCAAATTTTTAAGAAGTTGAAAAGAAAAAAGCAACAATATGTTTAACCTTTTATCTCTGTTCCTAGTGGGAGGATCAAGTGGAGGAATAGTACTCGGAGCTTTCACCGACACCCTGCTTGGGGGCATTAGATTAGGAGTCGGAGTGGTGGATCTAGCAGATATCGACGGCCTTCCGGCTGAAGCAGAACGCACGGAAGGCACTTGCTCAACGAAGTTCCTGCCTAACTAATCAAACCATAAAAGAAACCAATTAGCCCTAAAGGACCACCATGATCCACCAATGCTACAACTAAAAGCTCATAACATAATCAAACCAAACTGATCTAAGCTTTATTCTAGATTCAGGGATACGGAATTCACCGCAGGCGACGGCGATCTATTGCGAGGAGCGAAGGAAACAGCCGGCAAATTACTATTTCCGTTGCTGCTATTGCTTCCAGTGGAGGAGAGAGACGAGGGTGCATGTCGAGCAGGTTTCAGAGCAGTAGGTGCGAATCTGAGGCTTAGATCTTCGTCCTCGTCTTCCTCATCTTCGTCTCCGTTGTCTTTGTTCTGCAAGGCCATGACCTTAGCCAATCTCTGTGCCGCCGCTTTAGCAGCTACGTTCTGAGTTCGCTTGACGGTGGAGAAACCACCGGCACCTCCGAGTTGTTTCCGGTGAGCAGGAGACATCGCCGGCGACGACGACTCCGTACTGTTCGATGCGTCGCTCCACTGGCGACCATACACCGGGCTACCCGCCCTTCTCCGATCCATCCAGTTGCGTTGGTGAAGTTATCAGTTTAGCCCGGATGTAATAAGCGAGCAGAAACAAGGTGAACCAGAGAAAAACGAATTTTTCGGGAGAATAGTAGATTTTCTCGAGAAAATTAAAGAACCGGAAGGGAAAGAGAACGTTGGGTGAGATTTGGAGAGAAAGTGTTGAAACAATTGAGACGCATGGAACGACAGCGTTTGCAGCGGAGAAGAACCACATGCGAGCATCGCGGGAGAAGAAGTGACCTGCCCACCGTGGCCGTGGGACCCAGCAGTCAATTGCTGATGAATTTTTTTCGGTGTATATGATTTAATCATTTATTATTTATTTAATTTGAATTCAAAGGCAAGCTAGAAATGACTTTGAAAACCTTGAAAGTTGTATAGTTGGAACTTTGATTAATTAAGTTTTCTTTTTTTCTTTTTATAGTTTTGGCATGAGAGATTTATTGATGATTTTCTTTTCTTTTCTTTTCTTTTCTTTCTCCGAACATATTCCTCTTATTTTTTCTGGTTTACACCAATATATACCCCACAGTTTTGTTAGATGCTGAAAAATAAAAAATTATAAATGGAGTTGAAACCAATGACATAAAACCGTTAATATAATCGAAACTAAGAATACTACGGTACTTTGAGCAAATACAAACACTACAAAGAAAACATATAAGTTTTGACTTCTAATAAGTAAATAATGTTCAAAATAAGTGTTTTCAACTAATTTATGTCAAAATTGTTTTGGTCAACAATCGTTTGTCACAAATGAATTTTGGTCAAAACTTTTCGACAATTATATTGGTTGTAAAGGTTAGGTCTTCAGCTTTTTGGATTTTTTCTTCTATAAATATTTGTAAGTATTATTTATACTATGATGTTTCTCTTTCTCTTGATTTCTTTTTTCAGTGGGCAAAAAAATAAGGATTTAATTATTTTGAACATACTTAAATTTGATTTTCTTTAATAGGTTCTTTCACTCTTCAATGAACTAATTATCTCGGGAGATAAATAGTTCACTAAAATCTTGGAAGAACTTAAACGTGCGGACTACAACATCATATATGTCTTTGTTTCGCTCCGAAGTTGTAGCATTTTGATGATCAAATTGAAACCAAGTGGGACTGGAAAGAGCTTCTCGAAGTGCAAGTTACTTCCAAAAAGAGACAAGCTTACACTTTTTATTCGTATCCACCCAAATGTGTATGTGTCGAGGTTGCTGGTTTTTTTGGGATTGCATATGTGCTCACTTATATTTAGTCTATCTATTTTTATGTTAATCCGTTATGTTGAGTTCAATGTAATTTTTTTTTTATGAATACATTCAAATGCGTAGGTAGGCGACGTTGCTCCATTTTTTGGATGGGAATGTGCTGACTTATGTTTAGTATATCTACTTTTATGTTGTTAAGTTTTTTTTTTTCATTTAATGCATCGTTTAGTGTTTTATGTACTCAAGTTATAAATGCTATGATCTTGTTGTACGTAGTTGATAATTATTTAATGGATCTGTCAACTTATTCCGCGTACCATAAGCACAAGAAGATAGTAATGTTTATTTTTGATTCACAATATTTCTAGAAAATGTCATATTACTCAGCTGAGAAATAAGATATTACTATAAATAAATAAGGATCTTATTCAGTGAATCCTTGTCGAGTAGTTATTTAAATGTTTTTTTTTGTCAATTTATAATAGTAATTTTAATATTCTCTTTAAAATTATGGCAAATGCTAAAATTAAATATATTATTGCCTAAGGAATTTCAGCAACTATAAATAATACAGCCTCAAAATCAGAAAAGTAAAAAAAAAGAATTTTTATTTTATTTTTTCACTCCGGAAATGTCGGAGGCCAGCAACTCAAGCAGATCGTAGATCCCGAGCTTCCTGTCCTCTGCCGATTGTCGTCTGTTTCACTTGCAGGAGTCAGCCACCAAACAGCCGTTGATTTCTCCGACTTCGTCAATCTCATCGAACGGTCCAAATTTCGTGATTCCTGCGCCGAATGAGAATGTATAATTGTACTCTCCCGCGTATTTCGCCGCGTGTACGGTCGGCCGTATGATGAGCTGCGGCATCACCCATACGGCGGTTACACCGCTCGATGTTCTCAAGTGCAATATGCAGGTCATGAAGTTATAAACAATATAACATTCTCGATCGTTTTCATAAGCTATGTATGTGCTTGGTAACGTTAATATTTGCCAAGAACACTTGAATTTGAGAATTTATTAAGCGAGGAAAAAAACCCATAAATTTTTGTTTATATTTTGTCATTCAAATTGTGGAATCGATAACATAAAGTCTGAAGATACCAAACCGGAACTGACAATCTAATTATGGTTTGTAATATTGCATTGCTTAACTCAAATTGTGAAAGAAACATGCGAGTTGTAAACTTAAAAAAAAACAAACATAAATGCAGTTTTTCTACGATTTACTAAACTGAACTTTTTTGTTTGATTGTTTTTTCTTCTATTTATTATTCAATTTTAGTAAAGTTAGTTGATTCCACTTTTGAAGTAACTATTTATCATTTAATGCTACTTTACACATGGTGTCAACTTTATGAGTTCCTTGTGTAACACGGTATCAACTTTACCAGTGCGAGTCTGCGACGGAGACTTTTCAATCTCATGCATGATTCTGATGTGTAATCAGAGAGAATCAGAGCTAAAATTGATAACAAACAAAAACAATATCCCTCCACGAGTTTACAAAAATAAAAAATAATTAACCCCTAATTTGTTTACTATTTTAAGATTGATCCATCCAAGTACAAGAACATAACTTCTGCTTTCAAGACAACAATCAAAGAGCAAGGGCTCAAGGGTTTCACCCGAGGTTGGTCACCGACGCTTATCGGGTACAGTGGTCAGGGTGCGTTTAAATACTGTCTGTATGAGTACGCCAAGAAATACTACTCAGAGCAATAACATCCTTGAGATTTAGAGAATCTTATATCATAAAAAGAATTTTTTTTTAAAAAAAGTAACTTATCTGACAATTTCAGCGCTAATGGTCTCAGACATCGTTGGACCAGAAAATGAAGAGCCAATTCCTTTTTCTCTTTCAGATACCCATTAATTGTGAAATCACGCTGCAAGCAATTATTGTAACGGATAGAGTCCTCGTTACAAGAGCCATTCGATTTTCCAGAACCAGTTCTCATGTTTCTTGAAGAACTTTGAGCAGAGGTGCTAAAACTCGACACCTACTAATATATAAAGGAAATTAAAGAGAAAGCCAAATTAAAAAAAAAAAAAGTAAGAGAATTTGATTTCTTCTACATTTGATATGCTTATATATAGATATTATCCTTGATTAGAGGAACAAACCTCTATAATTTCATGACATAGGAAATCTTCTTCCAACAATTTCACATCTTGAGAAAGTCCGAACTATCTAAACACATTGCCGACAGTAAAAAATCAGACTAAAATGATGCTCAAGAGATGAGGCAAATTGGAAAAGAAATTTAAGACCAACCGCTTACAGCTCTGCAGAAGTGACAATATCAAAGTCTTTTGGTGTCTGCTTCAAAATAAGATCTCGTACACAGCCTCCCACAAGGTAAACATCATATCCTACTCATCATGGCAAAAAAAAAGTAAACAATTATCAAAACCAGCAAGAAAAGAAAAGAGGTTAAAGAAATGTTAGAGATTTCATCCTTAGGCAGAAGATAAAATGATCAACCTTTACTCTTAAGGCCATTTAGCACTTGTTGAACGGGCTTTGAAACCATCGAACTCGTTATCCCAAGGTCCTTTGAGTTCAATTTCTTCCACTCTGCTGCTTTACCTTTCAACACAATTACCCAGAATATACCCCAATATCAAAATCAAGGGAAAAGATTCAGCGATAAAGATCGAAATAGGTGGTGATTCACTCAAATACTCAAAAGAGTAGATCTTTACATAGAACTGTATAACTGAAATTGGAGAATTAATTCCCATTCTGCCATTACTCAGTAAATATACATATACGGGATTATAAAGAAGGACACTTTTCGATTAAATCCATCGACATAACATACTCGTTTGATCAGAATCCTTGTCATGAAAAGAAAAGGAAGATGTTTGTGCCACGTGGTCATTCAGTTAATCGAAGCCGTTTTTGCAGAACATCGTGGCGTTCCTTATCCACCTATCCTGCGGTTTTAAAGCATTTTTATTTAACTACGCAGCGTTTTACTAGGTAAAAAAACTGTTGGCCGTCTCAAACTTGAGAACGGGGACTACACGCTGTTTCCATGAGTGTTCATAACATAGATCGCGTAATTACTTCGGAAGAAGATCAAGAAATTCACAGCGTCTCCTGTTAAAACTTTTGGTGAGGGAATCGATGAAGCTCTTGCAGTTCATATTTCTATTAGCTTTAACTACTGGAGTTTCTGCTGTTCTCATCTACATTATCGGCGTCTCGAATCTCTGTAAGTATATATATATATATACTCCTTCCTTGTCCCAGTGTAGAGAGAGATGCTTGTAGTGTGTATTACGTGATTTTTCTCAAGTATGGCGATGATTATTGATAAATAAGATGATTCCGTGGATTTAGACGAATCAAATCGGGTTAGCAGTGAAGATTTAGAGGCGTTGCAGTCCCTGCAGAGTGGATTCCAGAAGTGCGTCGTAAGTAAATCCGATTTAGAGATTTATTTTAGCTTTCATTAATCATGTGTTGATCCATTTGTGCTTGTTTTCAAAATGAGCATCAATCACTCGGAATTAGATCCGTTTCGTGTGCTTCTGAATCTGGATATTACTTGATTAGAACTGATCCACTGTTACTTAAATGGCTGGAATCAATTCTATCCGGAATATATAGACTCTTATACTGCGTGCTTGCTTTTGGTTGAGTCTTAGACCAATGATGCAAATTTAGGTCCTGGGTTGAGCACGTCTGACGCAAGATTTAAATTGGTCTATAATTATGGGTATGGTGCAGAGTGCAAATGGCTTGGGACTGCAAGCTGCTACTGCTGGAGATTACTGCCAAGTCTCCATAAACTTCCCCAAAGATACTGTGCCCAAATGGGTAACTGCTCTTCTCTCTGACTAACTTATTGATCTCATTTTTACTACCTGACTTAATACATTGGCAGAGTTAAGCCTGTAGTTCCTAGCAAAATGGTGATTGAATATCTGGATTCTACCTTTGATTATGTCCAAAAACAGAAAGATCCCAAGTCTGGAGAGCTTGAAGGACTTTCATATGAGTTTAACCTGTGCGAAGCAGTAGCTACATGGGAACAAGTGGGTGTTGCATTTCTTAAATTCTGTGTGTTAACTTTCAGTTCATATAATACAGTGGTGGGTTAATTGGCGAGTTGGTTGACCAGGTCAGGAATAGCTCTACGATACTCACCAAGGAATACATTGATGCCTTACCAAAGGGATGGGAGGATTATGCATGGCGCAGAATCAATAAAGGAATACAACTGTAAGTATTGACTGACATTAGACGAGGATTGAAGTGCGTGATAACTGGTTATTCCCATTATTATCCGTTTCCATAGAAAACAGCTCAAAACTTGCCATAACTGATGGGTCTCAATCACAATATATCAACTAATAAACCTAGTGTAAAAATTATGTGTTGTTTTTTTTTCTTGTTTTGGTCTTAATGAAACTCACTCTCTGGTGCAGTAATCGTTGCCAGAATAAATCTTTATGTATCGAGAAGCTTTCGTTGGTGCTTCCTGAAATACCGCCATATTTTCCTCGGCAGTTTGGGCGATGTGCTGTTATTGGTAACTCTGGTGATCTCTTAAAAACAAAGTTCGGAAAGGAGATAGATACTTACGATGCGGTTCTTCGAGAAAATGGTGCTCCAATTCAGGTTAATGATGACTTCTTTTATCTCACCTCCGATTCCTTTGTTCCCTCTGTTGTCTCATCTTCATTCGTTTTGTTCCCTCTCGTCTCATCGTTTATCTAAACTCTAATTCATTTGTTCCCTCTGTTGTCTCATCTTCATTCTTTTTGTTCCCTCTCGTCTCATCATTTATCTAATCTCTAAGTCATTTGCTCCTTCTGTTGTCTCATCTTCATTTGCAGAACTACAAGGAATATGTGGGAGAGAAAAGTACATTCCGTCTTCTTAATCGAGGGTCTGCAAAATCCCTTGACAAGGTCGTGGAGTTGGATGGTACTGTATAATTGTTCTCTAGTTTTTTCACTCGGTGGTTTCGCCATTGTTGGCGTTTCTCTATATTTATTCATTTTTGTGTGTCGCATTTTTTATGCTTGCAAATAGATACTCCCCTCTTTCTGATCCTTTGAAACTATGCAGAAAAAAAGCAAGAGGTACTGCTTATAAAAACAACAATTCACGATATTATGAACAAGATGATTCGGGTTTGTACATTGCACTTGTTTGTCTCTTAGCTCTTTCGTTTTGAATATCAGAAATCTGTTGCTAGTCTTCGAAAATTATTTGAGGATTCTTCTTTCTCTGCAGGAAGTTCCAATAAAAAATCCTGTGTACTTAATGCTTGGTGCTTCATTAGGCTCAGCCGCCAAAGGAACCGGGCTCAAGGCTCTCGAATTTGCTCTCTCGACTTGTGATTCAGTGGATATGTATGGTTTCACTGTTGACCCAGGTTATAAAGAGTGGTATGAAGTCTTACCTATACTTATTTTGTCTAGATGTCTACTTATTAACCATGTTTATGTTTGACAGTTATCTCTTGTGATATACTTTTAGGACTAGATATTTTTCAGAATCACGACAAGGGCATACTCCTTTGCATGGTAGAGCTTACTACCAGATGATGGAATGCTTGGGTGTAAGTCTCTGGTTTCTTGTTTTTCTTCATTATCCACAGTTATCCAATACAAGTTGTTACATTTGATCTGTGGCAGATGGCTATAGTCACGTAATTCGTTTACCGGATTTGCATTGACCTATTATAATTCAGGATCCCTTCAAGCCTTTTGGTTTTGACTTTGTTCTCTTCTTTTTTGTTTGTAGCTCATTAAAATACACTCTCCCATGAGAGCTGATCCAAACCGAGTCGTGAAATGGGTGCCCAGTCGCAATACAATTAGATCTGCAAGAATTGCAGCAGAGAAGCTCTTAAGGTTATCAATTACATCTTTCTTTTGCGGACATAATCTGCCTCAAAAACTTATCATCTCTCTGAAAAACCCATTCAATGTGCAGGAGAGTTGGAACAGGATCTACAGACCCATTAGCTTCATGTTCGATAGTAAAGAAGAGAAGCAAAAACAAGCGTCCTATGGTCTCACACCTGAGAAAACCGGTGAGCGACCATCAAAAATTTGTGAGAAGCACGACCATGTACTCGTTAGAGCTTAGTCCAGGACATAGTCAGCTTTGCATTACACCAGCTGAGTAAAGAAGCTGCTTGTATAGAAATCGATTTTTCCCCATACACTAAAGCACAAAACAGGTTCAATGGACGATAATAGATTCAAACGCAAGCCCATCCTCTGCTATAGCTTCATTATAGGGAGTTGAAGACCATCGAGGTAAGAATTTTCCGCGTAATCTCTTGAGGTTAAGATTGATTCTTTTGTTACCCTGTTTTCCGAGATTTTCTTCAGCAGAGATATATGTAAATGTGAGATAGAACTGGAAACTAGAGATTTGGTTGATCCATGTCTAATTTTTAGTACATAAGCAAATGTGTAATGTTCTTTGTTCTCTTTTTGCATTTAATATTTTATGTTTTGAAAACAAAAGCTAAAAGCCGAAAAAGAAAATGATCAAAATACTGAGAGAATTCGAGTATTGCTCTCAAGGCAATACATTAACATTAGATAAAATGCGAGTGATCAAACTTTTTCTGTCCTACAATTCTCGCTTTGTGAAAAGGCCATGAGTACAAAATTACAATCTCACGTAACATCTTAAAGCTCAAGTAAACTTCAACCTAAACCTTTAATTAGAAATTCATCAAGGGTTACAATATCTGAACATATAGTTCTACTCATCAGTGAACCAATCATAGACAAACGAATATAAACTCAAAACCTTGACCATAGAATCTCAATTCAAAGCTCTTTCCTCGAGCTCCTATTTTAGGAAAGAGTCTGTCCATCAGCTTCTTGACGGTGTGAATCTTGATACTGAAACAAAAGTTGCAATCATACATCAATACACATCTCCAGAATCTTGTAGAAAATATTCAAAGAATATAGTCTACCACCATAAGAATGTTGGATCAAAGAATATAATATCTTATCAACCAAAAAGATAATTTTAGAGTAAAAGATTTAATGCTCACCAAATAATGATATTACAACAGAAGCTTGACCGAAGCGCATCTGTCTCATCATATTTGCTTAGCAATCTCTCAGCAACGTATTTGGCGGATACCAAAACCAGTCGTCGGATTTTTCTTGCAAGAATTGAAATGTTTTCTTTGAGTTCTTGAAGGGTCCAGTGAAAATCCACAAGCTAAGCTTCCATGTGACCACAAGATTTCCATATATCCACCTGAGTTAATGTTTCTAGTCATACAGAGAAGCAATTGGCTTTCCAACAAATTGAACAACTTTGAGTTGCCATATGGTAAACTGATCATGAGCTCAAATTGTTGTCGAGAATAAAATAACGAACCAATATATTCCATGTAGCAACACTTGGGACAATCCCTTCACTTATCATCATCTCAAGAAGAATCACTGCATCCTCCCTACAATTAAAACTGCATAGACCCCAAATCACGTTTGTGTATGAGATTACGTCAGGGCGCCACTTTCTTCCTCCACATGTAACTTGATCCAACATTTGGACTCCCCTCTCAGCTTTCCCTTGTTTGCAATAAGCCAGTATTATCATATTCCTCGTTATCCCATCGGAGATTTACCATCGACCACCATTTTCCCTGCTAGCTGCAGAGCTATCCCGGGGAGACCTGAATTACATGATCCATGTAAAAGTGTGTTGTAAGTCGTTGAGCTCCACTCCACACCTCTCATGGAGATCTCTCGGGTGAGACCATAAGCTTCTTTTATTCGGTTTGCCTTTGAGAGCCCATCTAGTAGCTCGTTGTACGTTACAATGTTGGGAGGACACTTGTATTGCTCCTCCATTTGTCTAAACACTTTCTCTGCCCAGTCAAGCCTCCCTGCATCGCATAAGCCTTTGATAAACGCGTTGGCGCAGAAGGAGCACAGTTTTCTTTGGACATTATCTCTATAAGAGATTCAGGCACCATGCTTGTATACACCACAACATTTGGGCAGCATCCAGTAGTTAGCATCTTATTCCATGTATCAAAGCCGTTGATAGGAGAGCCATAAGTTCTGATGTTTGGAGAACATCCGTTTTCTTCCATGTGTGAATAGACAGACATAGCCTTTTCCATATTCCCATGGGAACAAAATCATTGTACCAAAGTATTAAACGCTACAACGTTCGGTTGTAACCAAAATCCTCTAATCATCTGGTTCCACAAGTCTAAAGCATCAATAGTTGTACCTCTTACAAAACAACCCTTCACCAGAGAACTCAATGTATGTATATTTGGATGACACCCCCGTTTCAACATCTGCGCTAGAAGCGAGAAAGAGAGCTCAATTTCTCCAGAATTGCAAAGCGCATTGATAAGTGTTGAGTATGAGATAACATTAGGAGATATCCCCTTCTCAACCATTTCACTCATCAGGTCAAATGCCCCTTTGTAATCATGGTCTTTGCACAACCCATTGGGCTCACACCCATCTCTCTTCATGTCTCTATAAACCGTATAAATCATCTAAATCCTATTCTCACCGAGTAGAGTATCCAAAACATGGTTATAAATCTTAACCGAAGGATTACACCCAAATTCCTTAATCCTATAAAACATATCCACGGCTCGTTTAGCCAAACCCACTTGCGGGTATACACTAATCACATTGACAAACAAATCTTCAGAACACTGAAAACCTTGGAGCTTCATTTGCTGCAAAAGGTACTGAACACTATCAATCTGACCATCCAATGCAAGCTTTCTGATCATCACCTCGAATGTCAAAGGCGTGTGCTTGAAGAGATTTGAATTGGCAACGCATTTGAAGAATTGCAAAGCTAAAGGGACACAGGGCTCTTGTCTCAGCCTCTTTACTACTTATAATTCTTTGATCTCAGTGGCAGGGTTTGGAGCTTCCGGGAGAAAATTCCCATTGAGATTTGTATTGAGGACAAAGGGATAATGGGTTTTTGAACTTTCAACAGCAACGAACATCCTTCTTTCAGGTACATGACAACAAACCCAAATCAAAAGGAGAGAACTTTTGCAAGTATCCTTTAGATTCACCGATAAACCAATTGGAATTTTCTATACTTACAGACGGAGACAATAGACTGACGATGATTAGATTGGCCGGAGGCGATTCAAACGGCGGTGTTTTGTTTGAGAGAGTTTTGCTCAGTTTTTTTTTTTGGTCAGTTTCTGCTCAGATTTTGTTTTCATGAAAAAAATTTTGAATTCGAAATTATACGTATTGATGAATAAACCCCTAAACTTCCACCAGTGTCATAAAATATCAATTAGAATATAAATTATTTTTGAGGGGTTAAAAATGGAACTTTCATGAATTAAAGTATTATTTTGTTATTAAGGAACTGTTAGTTTGTGGGACGAGCAGACACGTGTCTTGAAGTGAACATCCTTCTTTTCTTCTCACCCTCTCTCTTCTCTCGCTCCTCCCTCTTCTTCTGACTTCTCCTCCAGATAAAAAAAAACCTAAATAGCTAAGCAAAAAGACTTGACCTTTCATTTTCTTCAGTAGCTCTAACACTCTCATAACCACCACATGTATGCCCGATAAAGCAAAACAAGAAAACCACTTGCCACGAAGAAATCTCTCAAATCTTTTCTACTAATGGCGGAATTGCAACCAGGCAACAACAATAATCAGCAACCCAACGGCGGCGTTTCTCCTTCGCTGCCTTCAACCTCAGCCGAAGCGTTGACGACTACCGCCGCCGGATCGAAACGATTGAGGAGACCCAGCGTTCGATTAGGCGATATCGGCGGCGACCAGTACCAGCACCATCACCACGCGGCGTACGATTTTCAGGGGAGGAAACCGAAGTGGACTCCGACGGCGACTGGTAACAAGAAAGATATGAGCAAATCTTCGACGAGGACTCGAGCCCTTACGAATTTGAGTTCTGGGTATGAGCATAGCGGAACCCTAGATGATGAAAGAGAATTAAATGTGGATTCTTTCGGTGTTGGGAGTTGGCGGGTCAAGAAAAAGGTCGGGTCATCGATGGCGGCGAAGCGATCCCGATCCAATTGGGTATCGAAGATTGGGGAAATCGATCATGGCGACGAGAAAATTAGCGGAGGGGAAGAATTGGAAGGTGGGTTTAGGGATTTCAGTAGAGAAGATTCAGAGAGTCCACTCAAGGAAGAGTCTTTAGTGAGAGATGGTGGTGGGTTTTACGGTAGAAGAAGATACGAGAGCAATAATAGTAGTGGAAACAGAGAGTTTGAGTTTTCAGAGCCGTGGAATATGGATGGAGTTGGTGGTGGTGGCGGAGGAGGAAGAGAAGGGGTGAAGATTTGGTTGCAAGAGATAGGGTTAGGGAGATATTGGCCAATGTTTGAGATACATGAGGTTGATGAAGAGGTTTTGCCATTGCTGACGTTGGAAGATTTGAAAGATATGGGGATTAATGCTGTTGGGTCGAGGAGGAAGATGTTCTGTGCAATTCAGAAGCTTGGTAGGGAGTTCTCATGATAGAGAGAAAGAGAAAGTGGAGAATTTTGATCGGTTCACATGAGGTTTTTTTGTTGTTGTTTTTGTTGGTGAGATAGTCAGCCATGGCAATGTAAGCTTGCAATGTCTGAAACCATGACTGAGAAGTCTTTTCTTTCCTTTTTGCTATAATATTTCATTCGTCGATTGTTTCTTATCCTTGCTGTTTCTTCTTGTTTGAATATAGCATTAGCTACAGTAGTATTAGTAGGAGTAGAAGTAGAAGTGGGGAAAGAAGAAGATGAAGGAGACGATGACGTAAGAAGGTTTTTTATTCTTTGATATATCTATTTACTTCACTTGAGATGTTTCCATGAACGATTTGTTGATAAGCAACTTGCAATTGAATAGATGTACCATATATATACCGATTTGCAATAGGAGTTTGAATGAGATGGAGCTGAATGTGTTCAGTCTAGCATTTCATGAGCATTGTTTAGTGTTTAGCCATCTCAAAATGTAGAAACAGGAGCAGGAGAGATGTATATCATAAAGTTAAACAGGATAATCACAAGGGTCTAATAGGAAATAAAATGTGTCATTGTTTTCATTAAATTCCGAAATAGTTCAAGGAGCCACAGAAGATCCCACGTACTCTCTCTTTGGTATGAGTATGACCTTTAGTCGTTTGCATTTGGGTTTTTGTTGCACGTCCTATGGGCCTAATCTGGTTATGGGTTTCAATAGTTGGTTTATTTGGGTATTTCGGTTTAGAGGATATAGGAAATGGTATTTTTTTTTCTTTTTTGTTATCAGTTATACTTGAGAATGCTACCAACTATATATACTTGAGAATTGAAATATGGAGTTCTTCGGATTAATATTCAGTTGGGTATTTCGATCAATATTTTTAAGATTAATTTCGTGGAGCAAAACGCACGAATTATTTTGGGATGGAAGCGTAAAAAGATAATTATACAACTAACATTAACAACACGTTAATTTTAAAGTCTAGAGGCCAGGGAGAACCACAGCAGAAGACAAACCGTGAGAAAACCAAAAACTAATTTTGCAAACCAAACGGAACCAGACCGGTTCTTTGTGCATGAATATTTGACATAGAGCAACAACACATTATCCAATTTGATGCCATATTTCTCCTCTTCTTGCTTCTTTGGAAAATATTTGATTCCGGTAAGGTCACCTACTTTGCTTATAACCTGTCATTATACGAAGACTGTTTATTAGAGTTTGGATTTATAATATATCGACCTGTAGGGCTTGCTACTGCTAGGGAAAGAAAGGGGGATACTTGAAATGCAAGATTTGACCTCTAAGGCTTGAATAAGATCTTGTCTTGAATGAGATGTGGTTATGCAAAATACGTGCCCTTCCTAGCATTAGAGGTGTACCTGGGAAACCAACCACCGCGATTTCAACCTGTTTCATAGTTTCATCTTTCTTAGTCTGCTCAATTTTATGGGAAGCAAATGAGATAATAATGAATAATGAAAAGAGAAAGTTACGTTTTCTCGCAAGCATTCCCTTGAAAAGACTGGGATATTTGCTGGATGGTAAAAGCATTATCGGTATGACTGGAGAATCATCGTCTCCAAGAACCTCAAAATCCCATCTTCTGTAGTTCAGATTTTGCTCTTCTCTCGTATTCTTGCTAACTTTTGTGCCTCTTACCAAGTTTTTTTTAACAAGGATTTGAGACACTACATAATATAATTACTAGCTCGAGTTTTAATGGCTTTATATTCAACAGGCTCAGCAACACATGAAAGTTAAAGTGATAATATAAGAACATAGTAGAATTATAGAGATACCTCTGTTTGAACCGTCTTCTCCGAGACAACTTTCATGAGTCGAAATTAATGTTGCGTAAAGGTGAGCCGGGCAATGGTACTTCAAATATTGGATGAGGTCCTACGAACGAATGATACATTAACAAATATGCTTTTCAAGACTTTATCTTTTCTTATGATCAATGTGTACAACTTTATCTTTGTAAAGATTCAATTTAAAAAGTTGCATGAAAATTTAAGCTTATTGTCATCTAAAGATCTGAAGGTAATGGTCTCAAAGCTTAGAGCCGGCAATATAGCCACCACAAGACCCATTAGATTTGGTGAAAGTTCACATCATTAATGTCCACATCAGCTGTATCAACTCCAAGAAGTTCGCAACCACCTCTTCTTGTATTTCCAGCAGCTCCAGCTATGGAGAGTAAGCTATTTTATAAAAGAGAGGTTTGACAAAAAAAACTCTGACAAAACTATAGAAAGAAAATGAAAGAAGACAACGACCACAAGTATAAGAAATGGAAGATTCGATTTTTACCATCGGTTACATACGTTTCCGAGGGTTATTTTTTTTACAGAAGTAAAAAATGCATCCTCAGCTTAATTTAAGTTCCAACGTTGGAGAAGCATTGTAGTAATAAACAATATAAAAATTGATGATCTGTTCTTTTTGTTTTGGAATTTTTGTTATGTTTTTTGCTTTTTCAGATGTTGAAAGACCAAAACAAAACAATTCGAATTAAAATTCGCTTTGGTCTAATGAATTTGGACATCATAGTTTCGTGAGGCAAAGCAAGAAGCACAAAATGTCATCAAATAGGATCTGTAATTTTGGAGCAACAATTTTAAAGAAGGAAACTATACAATTAACTCTTACAAAACCAAAAGAAACAAAATGAAAGAAGAAGACAACGATCACAAAGTTTCACAAGTAGAGGGGACACAACAAAAGACGAACATCAAGGAAAATAGTAAACTAATGCTAATTAGTACTAATCTTTTGGTAAAACAAAAGTGATGCATTACGGTTTTAATCCAATTTGATCGTATCTCTCTCTTCTTGCTTCTTTGGAGCTGCCGGAAAATATTTGATTCCGGTAAGGTCACCTGCTTTGCTTATAACCTGTCATAACATGGAGAGGATTAACACGTAGAATTATTTATGTGGATGAACAATTTACAGTCCCTTTTCTAGGGGCAGAGTCAAATTATTTATACAATGCTGAGAATTTGTTAAGGCTTCATGGAGTTCATCAATGTAATAGACATATTTGCAAACTCGAGGATTCGTGTTTGCTACTACTACTAGGGCTCTTCATGGTAAATGCTATGGGAGTGAAGTGTACTTAATGCAATACCCTTTACCTGTAGGGCTTTGATAAGATCTTCTCTTGAGTGAGATGCGGATATGCAAATACGAGCCCTGGCTAGCAATAGAGGTGTAGCTGGGAAACCAACAACCACGACTGCGACCTGTTCACACATGTGCATTGAACATAGAGGTGAATCTCTATTTTGTGGAACCAAATGAGATATTAGGAAAAAACATAAGAGTCTATACTTACGTTTTCTCGCAAGCATTCCCTTGAGAATGCTGGGATTTTTGCTGGATTGTAAAGCATAATTGGCATGACTGGGGAATCATTGTCTCCAAGAACCTCAAATCCCATCTTTTGCAACTCAGCCCTGAAAAAGTTGCTGTTCTCCCTTATCCTTGCTAGCTTTTGTGCACCTGCCCCAGGTTTTTGATAAGAATTTTGAGACTATATAACTTGAGATTATGAAGCTCAAAGAGCAAAAGAAACTATAGAGATACCTCTGTTTGAACCGTCCTCTCCAAGGATAACTTTTATGGCCGATATGATTTGTTGCGCGGAAGGAGTTGAAATTGATGTTGCGTAAAGGTGAGCCGGGCAATGGTACTTCAGATATTGGATGAGGTCCTACAGCAAATTGAAACACAAAAAAATGCCATAAGCCTTTGATTGATGTGTATGACTAGGGGCTTCAGTATATCACCTCTGTCCTCATTATGATAAGGTTCATTGCTTCATTATTAGAGATCGTTAACCATTGCATAAGAAAAGTTACGACCAAAACTTTTTTTTATATTTCTAAGTTCTCCTGAAAGGTCCAACTTTTGATTGACCAAAACAAAATATACTATGGAAATGTGCAAACAAAGATCAGTAAATGAAAGCAAAAGGTGTATAATTGCTAACCTTGGATCCGGCAATATATCCACCACAGGATCCGAAAGATTTCGTGAAAGTTCCCATCATTATGTCCACATCAGCTGTGTCAACTCCGAGAAGTTCGCAAACGCCCCTGCCTGTTTTTCCAATTGCTCCAATGCTGTGAGCTTCATCCAAGTAAATATAAGCCTGAAACAAGGATATACAAGAACTTAGAGAAGTTAAGTTACACATCAGACAACCAAATTAGTCTACAAAATCTTCATGTTGCAAAGAGTTTCTTAATTTCTCATCAAAGTTGAACATTAAAGATAGTGTATCATGTAACCTCACCTTATACTTTTTGCATATTGAGACAATCTCGGGCAGTTGACAAATTTCCCCTTCCATGCTGTAAATACCCTCAACAACAACAATAATTTTCTTCCAAGGTCTGTGTGTCCTTGGTTGTCCCTCAGCGATTTGTTCTTTCAATACTCTTTCCAAATGAGCAGGTGCTGAGAAGCAATCAACAAGAGAGCATAAAGGTAAGTCACCCAGTTAATTGAATAAAAATCTGGAAAGTGATGCATAAAAATTGCTTACTGTTGTGTTGGAAAACGCGGATAGTGGCTCCTGAACCTCGAGCACCATTGACAATTGAAGTATGGTTCAAAGAATCGCTTATAATCAACCCTCCCTGTATACAAGGCAGCAATAAGGCTACTAAAACATAGATTTTGGGAGTAACATAAGCGTCCATCACAAGGTGTAGCTGCAGTCATACCTTTCCAATCAAGACAGGAATAATAGCTGAGTTAGTAGCGAAGCCCATGCCAGTGACAATAGCAGCAGGTTTTCCCACATACTTAGCAACACATTCTTCAAGTTCTGCATGCACAGATGTAGTCCCTGATGGCAGAAACAATGGGATGTCAGGCAAGAAAAAAGTAGAGATTGTTTCGAGACCTAATACTTAAAAAGACACTGTACCTGCATCAACTCGGGAGCTGCATGTACTTGCCGAAAATTTCTTCAAAGACTCGATAACACGAGGTGTGCAATATTCATCAAAAGAACCAAACCCAAGATAATTGTAAGATCCCAAATTAAGGCACCTTGTGCTCTTTGTTGTTCGCCTGCACGGAGTTGCAAACGAAAGGTTTATGCTTTTAACACCCAAGATAAAGTGGGATTCATAATTTTCCCAAAAAAAATTCAAATGATTCTCAACCGCGAAAGTTTCAACTTTTACATTAGGTTTCATAGTATCTCAAATGTAACAACAGAAGCTATAAACAATTTAAAAAGAAAAGCACAGGAAGATAAAGAGACTCACTTGAGCGTCTTGTTGTTGTCATTAGAGTACCTCTCCACCACATCAACCCAAGCATCAGGCGCACTAGATATAGGACGTCCGAAACAATCCTTCACACATATGAAAGAAACAAATTTAGGAATCAAAGCATCAAAGCCTGTGAGCAACACAGAAGAATCATATTAGAAGATAAAAATAAAAAACTTTATGATCACCCAAAAACAAAAAGAATATCTCCACACCATACTGCCCCACACCAATGCAGAGATTCAGCATTATGATATAAACAAACAACGCAGGAGAAAGGGATAGAGAAGTTAAAACCTGAATCCGATGATACAAACGTCTAATGTAGAAATCCTCATGCGCCAAGCAGATCGGAGCGTATCCCTATTATCGAATAATGAAAATCAAAAATAGCGAAAACGCAAAGCAAGTTAGAGCAGGGGGGATGAATGATGTAAGAAGGGAAAACCTGGAGATTGTTGGTGCTCCACCAATCGAAGATTCGGCGGGAGTAATCACGAAGCTGGCCAAAGGCGAAGAGCAAGCCGTAGCTGAAGTACGTTGATACAGCGGTAAGGTAAGGGATCGTAATCATATTTGTTTCCTTCACACAGCTCCAAAAATGATTCCTTTCTCCTTCTCTCTTCCTCTCTCCCTCTCTCTCACTGGTTTCGAGTTTTTGTGTATACAAACAGATCGGAATACAATTCAATGATGAGATCTGGGAAAGATCTTAGCTTTTTCTCACGGGAGAGAGAAGAGAAGAGAAGAGAAGAGAAGAGAAGAGAGAGATTTGAATTCAATCTCTTCTTCCCCTTTCGTCAAAAAAGAAAAAAAAAAGGATTCGGATCATTAAAAAAAAAACCATCTTCTTCTCTTCTCTTTCGTTTTTTTTCACTTTTTTTTTGTTTTCGCTTATTTTATTTTATTCTTTTATTATAAGTAAATTTTGGACTTTCCTAGGTTGGAATATTCAATTATATGGTCCGATAAATATTCCTATTTTTTCTTTCCAATTATAGCTACAAGTTCTAATTATTTGACGATTTAAGAGAACTATTTTTAATCTTTTTCATAAATAAATAAAAAGGCTCTTACAACTCAAGTATATAAAACACTTATTAAAGATTTTCTTGCAGATGGGAAATAGGCGGATGTTTCTAGCTGCGTGGTCAATGATAAAGACAAGCTCTTTGGATCATACCTACACGTTCTTGCAAACCATTACGAGAGTGATGTGGGCCGTCACCTTCTTGACTTCTTCTCATCTGCGCTTGACTTGAAAAAAACTCCGTCAATTAAAGATTACTGTGCTTTGTGGAAAGATTGGGAGAGAACAAAGGATAGATTGTCAAATGACGAGTGTTGTACGTTCTGGAACTTCCTCGTGCGACACAATATATCCGACGAGTTACTCTCTGAAACCTTTTTTCGTTTGCCCGTAAAGACACTAGATAGCAGTAATGATGGAGGAATCTTGTTGTATAGCAAAAGCGACGTGTTCATAGCTGATTACTTGCTCTTGAAAGATCTTTTCATAGACTCTCTTGTTTTCGTACGGTACCCAACTCCAAGCATTCCTACATTGTCACAAACGAAGCTTATAGGCGTCCATGACATCTCCAAATGCGTCGAAGTTTCAGAAGCTAAGTTAAAAGACCAAGCCAAAGTCAAGAAGCAAGATAATAATTTGAATGGACCGGAGCTAGTGAGGCTCATTCTCGGGTGTCTCTCTGATCCATCTCTTAAGATAGAAGCTGAGGAACGTTATAGAATCATACGCAGTCTTGTTAGCCTCAACATTCTCCAAACTTCAGAGACGATCTCGACGGATTATATCCTGAATCTAACGTCAAAGGGACAGAAGCTGATCGGAAAAGCTAAGAAGATGACAAGGTGGGAGAGAGAGAAAGGAGTTGTTTATGTGGAGACGATGAAGAAAACTTGCGGGAAAAGAAAGGTTTTGGAGTACGCCACGTGTTTCGCTGAGGTGATTGCTAAAGGACTGATGAGGGAGAGGAAAGATCTGATTAAACGGTTATCAGAGCTTGTGAAGATGGCTTAATTGGTTGAGTTCGATAAAGAGGCTTTAGAGTTTCTTATGAAGTCCAAAAACCTTCAAGTCTATGAAGAAGATGAGAAACTGATCTCAGATACTTTCTTCCACACAAGTAAAGCTCAAGGTACTTCAATGTTTAATCTCGTTTAATAAACTTATATATATTGGTGTTTTGATCTGTGAATGTATATGGCTTGCTTTAAAGTAAATAGTTTCTTTTCCATTTCTTTTTTGCAGATCCTTTGTCACAAACTAAAAAGATGAGAGAAACTAATCTCGGATGCTTTCTCCCTCAAGTAAAATTAAGGTATGTCAATGTCTAATCTCGTCTAATAAGCTTCTCTATATTGGTATATGTGATTCTGTGAATGTATTTAGCTCTATAAAAGTAAAAATGTTTCTTCTCCACTTTTTTTGTAGTTGCCTTCTATACCAAGTAAAGTTAGGGACCTACATGTTCTTCTATTCGACATCTTTTGTTATCTTGTTTACTATTTGTTTTTTCCTTACCAGTAATCTAAATAGCTTTTTATCAAATAAAACTTATACTTTATACAAACTCGTTACAATGAGGTAAACAAACAAACGAACCTGAATGAATCACAATCTTGTTTGATCTTCTTCCATTTTTTTCTCAGCCTTTTTTAATAGTGTAATTGGCTTAAACCGGAGACTATAACCGTCCTATACCAGTTCCAGTTCTGCTTCTAACTGTTGCTGCATCAGATATCTCAACGAGTAAATCTCTGGAAGCATCATTTTCTGAAGGCTCTGAGCTATGTTCGTCAACTCTTATCGACACAGACTCATCTCTGGTTCTTAAATCTTCGTTAACACGGCCTGAGAATTCCCAGCTACCTCCTCTCCTTCCCCTGCTCGACTCTCTCGAATGCATAATCCCACGTCCTTCGGTTTCTTCTGGTGGAAGCATTCTGCTCAGATCCCGCGATGTAACTGATGCTTCCATCTCCTTGTCCAAGTCACCGAGCTCTTCTTCTACTGTCTCGTGCCACACCGGTTTTCTCCCCATCTCTATGTCCTGGGAAACTTTCTGTAAGCTCGGGCTTGACATCGTACCGTTTACTATCCTTGGTGGGATCACTGCCTCCTTTGATACCTTTGCTCTGAAACTGTTCTTAGATACGGCAACTTTTGTGCAGAAAACGTCCATGAAATTTCCAATTATCCCTTTGTTGAAGGGGTTCTCGTGTCTATCATACCGATACCTAAAGTTTTCGTAAGTTGACTGCAAAATTACAACATAAACATCAAAAACCAACAGTTACAATCAGCTAAAATTGTCCAAAGGTTTAAGAGCATAATGAAAGAAGAGTTTACCTGATTGGTACTGATTAGGTACAAGTGGAAACCGGTAAGCCCACCAACGAACCAGACAGAGATGAAAGTATAGATTATTAGGGCGATGGAAGCAGGAGTCTTGATTAGCGATTTCCAGAAGCTTATCTTCTCACCATCCATTATGCGCTTGACGTATATCCAACAAAACACATGGACATAAATGCAGAGAAGAGCCGAGCACAATACAAACATGAAGTAGAACCTGTAGTTTCTCTACATTTTAACAAAACAGAATATACTGTCAGTTTCTCTAGAATCCTCTTTAACCGACCAGCTATTGTGTATAAAATAGTCAATTCTGATTTCCATATTTAGAAAGCTTAGATATATATATATATATATATAGATCATTAAAGTAACCAATGCGAGAGATACAAAAGAGGTAAACAAAGACGATTTCGTTGAAAGAAGAATAAGGGTCCATTACCAATCCAATGCATTGACCAAGCCAAGGACAGTGATGATCAAATTTCTCAACGCAGTTGTTGCATATCGAGCAATGAGAAGCACGGGGTGGTCTGTAAAGCATGCACGTGTCACAGTATTTGATCTTCACAGTGATTCCATTCACAATCATATCTTTTGTCCGAGGCAACCGGCTCTGAGTATGAGCAAGACGGGGCTCTCCATTACTTTCAATACCTTCTGGCTCAGGAGGATATAGATTACGTGGTATTATTCCTGGGTCTCTCCCCGAGGTTACAAGAAGAAATATAAGATCCTGTGGATACAAAAAAGATTGAAATTTATTATCAGGATGCAGAAGAGAAATGTGTAAGCAGAAGCGGAATCAAGGAACAAACATTCAACTCACTAATAAATTCAGACCAACGGCGACTGCTAATACTGATACTCCTCTGTGGTGAGGGAGGTCATCGATAAATTTTCTCCCAACAAAAACACAGAAAATAGCGACAGGAGCTGTAATCAAGAAGATGGTGATTAGTATAGATCGAGCATCGGGTCCAAACACGAGCCTTCCTCCAAAGAAGAACACCTGGAAATATAAAGGAAAAGGACCAGTAAAATATCTACAATGTTTATATACATAACCCAAAAAGTTGAATTAGCAACAACTTTTGTAACTATGATATTCACACATCTTGACAAATCTTTACTGAACTCTGATACTCAAGCTTTTGAGAGCATAAAAATATGTGGGACAAATCTCATCAGCTAAGAAGACACATCATCGGAGTAACTGTATAACCTCAGATAATTATATGGGAGGAACCAGGTGAAGCTTAATCATCTGGCACATGGTTTATCTAATTCTCTCAGGGAAAGCACAAATCTTGGTGAGTCATTAGGTGAAAAACTGGTTTTAACGAGAAGCCAAGTAGAATTTGACGGCTTTCAAAGTCAAATTCTAAATTAAGAAGAGAATTAGTCCCCAACAAAAAAAAGGCTGCAAAACAACTTCCCTACAATCATTCATATCAAAATTAGGGAATAAAAGTCAACTTATTAGTTCTAAACTTGTGAAGAATGAACCCAGAAAACACAAGCAAAAAAAGAAGATTATAACGTCTGGGTAAACAACAGTAATGTGTAACTCCATCAAAAGTCTGATTTTTTTTTTCGATTCAGATCTTACTGCAAGGCCTTAAATCTGACCCAGAAAACAAATTCATAGAGAGAGAGAGAGAGAGAAAGAGAAGCTCACGTTATTCCCTTTCCAACCCTTATACGTTCTGATCAGCTCATCTCCACCACCACCACCGCCGCCGCTGGAATTCGGAGCTCCGGGACGACGATCTGACGGCTGCAAGTCTAACATCAGAAACCAGAAAAAGAAAGTCGCGTTTTTTTGGTGGTGCTACGACGAATCGTTTGAGCGATAAAAAAGAGAGAGAATATTAAATAAAAAAAAAAAAATTTAAGAAAGGTATTATTGAATTGGAGACAGAGGATTATGTTTTTTTTTCTCCGGCTACTTGGTCCCTTAAGCCACCTTTCTCCTTTTACGAGTCAACTAATTTCAATCAAAAACGTTTAAATTAATAAAGTTTATGGTAAATTAATTAATGCAATGTTTTCGTTATTTTTCTTCATTTGTTGGCTAATGAATATTGTGTTTGTTTCTGACAGAAATTAACGGAGGGTGAAGTAGATATTTGGGTAGATTTCTAACCATATGTGAATTATTTGATCAATCATCGATTGACTAGTTATGTCGAACGTAAAAAATGTGGATAGTCTAATAGTTTTCTTAAATATTTATATTAAATATATATATATATATATATATATGTGGATTAGATATTGGATACGAACATATCCATAGAACCATATATGTCTACTACAAAGTATCCATATTGCAGTTACTGATTGATTTTTATCACACACTTATGTCAACATGTAGATGTATATCAGATTATGATATTTCTTCTTTTATTTTATTTAAATTAAATTGACTTTTGGTTTATTCGAATTCCGACCAACCGTAAAATGTATAATCCAATACGTGTTGAAGAGTACTTGTCGTCAAATTTGGTCTCGTTTGATGATTTGATGGAGCGGTATAAAACCTCCCAATTAAAAGAACAAAATACAATTTTTAAAAGTAATAGTATTTGTTAGAAATATCTCCCTTAAAGAATATGGCAAAATGTATATATAAAACTAAATGAAGCAGTTCTACAGACAACCCATTTCATCTCATACTGGTCTTTGCCTCTTTGGCCATATGACATGAGCTTTCATTAGTTCAATTTTTTTTTTACTGTAAAACACTTATAATTATTTACGTATACAATAAATAAATAAAAAAAAAACTGAATTTTTACTAGATGTTGGGTTTACGACTTTAACGAAATATGGCACTCAAAAAGTGGGATAATACTCCTCAAGTGTATATATACTACTACATATGAACAGTGAAATTACAAAAACTTTTCTCAAAACTGGTCATCTAATTGCAGTAAACACATAAATTATTGTCCATCACCAGGTATGACATGTTCATCTCATGAGTATCACATAAATTCTTGTCCATTACAGCAGACATAAGTCCAAAGAAATTAAGATGGAGATACCGTCTTATCGAGCATCTCCCTTGGTCACAATTTGGATGGGAGCCAACGCAACGCCAAGCCTTGAACTTTGACGGACCTCCACATTGATTATCCCAAGACGGAGCTATTGTAGCTTATAACCCTAACGATAGGCATGAATGCATAGTCATACGTCGTTTCCAAGAGATGCGCCATGCTTCTTACGGTAACCTCGCGGTTGTCTCAGAGACCTTAACCGTCTCCATGGGCCATCTACGCATCATTCAGATCGGTTGCTATCCCCTTACGAGTGATGATCATCACCATCTCGCAATTTGGACACTCGTGGATTACAAAAAAACAAAAATCTATTTGGAAACAAGAGCATGACCCTATCTATTTCAGTGACATGGTTTCTGATCTTCCATGGATACAAAACTACATGCGGGGATATATACTGGCGACAAATTACCAACACGGTATGTCCCATGCAATCAAATTTTTCGTGTACCGTCTCCTCCTCCAGAAACCAGGAGAGAGCAGATTATTTGTGCACAGCCTTTGCATTGCCATCCAAACAACGCTCTTCTTGTTTACTTGTATATACCGGAAAGTATTGTCTTGCTTGATATAGAAACAAATAAGCTGCGGTTAATTACTAGAGTCGACAAAACTAGATGCATGGGACAGCCATTACTGGAATCGATATGATACCAATGACACTTCACTTAGAACCATCATCGATCCTGGACCATGAGCGTCTGCTGCTGCCACCGTCGTCGTAAGATCTATTGAAACTGATAATAGATGACAGGAGCATTTTGTGATCGTTTCCAAAGAAAATTATATATACCGTCAGTTATTAATCTAGCATGACATGAATGGACGTTAAGGTTTTCTTGTTCTCTAGATCCAACTACAGAGAGAGACAAAAATAAGTTTTTGTTCTCTTTCTCTATATCCAATTGACCAATGAGACAAAAATAATTCTACAAACAACTCACTTCTACATGTCTTCTCTGGTCTCACGTTGGCCGTAGGCTTTGACATTCATTACTCATTAGTACAATCAGGTCGTACTAATAATATTTTAATTTTCTATAGCTTTTTTTCTGTTAGATAGGGGAATTTTCAAATTAAGGTAAACCTAGTAGTCATTCAAGAAGGTAATTCTTTTGATCCATATGTGATGCCAATTATCAAATTGATGAAAACATACAATTACGATCGATTATATATGATCAGATGATGATAATCATACAGGCATAATATGAGATTTTGCAAAATACTGAACCTGGTAAAAAAAGATACAAGAAAATGATCTCAAAAGCTTAGAAGAAAAAAATACAAAGCACACTCGAAATCTTCCTTTTTTTCGTACCAGAAATAAAGAACTAAGAAAAAATAATAAACAAAAGCCATCAATGTATTTTGCTTCATTTTCTTAGGATTAACAAGGATTGAAAGATAATTATATATAGAATGAAGGAGAGATTACTGGTTCCGTAGCCTTTTCTAAGGCATGACGCCAAGATCCTTGAAGTAATCATGCTCCAAGGCGGCTCTTGCGTTGATTCTTTTGGTCGGATCCATTAACAGCATTTTCTGTAACAAATACAAAACAGAGACATATTATTATCTTTAACTTGCACATGAACTCATAAATCTTAGATAAATCTCTAAAATTTTGGTTCGCTCTTTCCCGTTTTAAAACTTCAAACGGTTTAAGGTTCCCGAGAGGTAACATAAAACCAGATCCATCAAAATCAAGCTTCCAAGTCTTTAATGTAGCAGAAGTAGATTATATATATATATATATCCGTGTGTGTATATACATGCATATGGTCAGTGAACTTACAGAAAGGAGATCTATTCCATTGGGATCCAGATTTGGGACAAAGGATTCCAAGTCCTGTGGTTTAAGAAAAAAAAATAATAATAGGCAAGAATCACATTTGTGCTGTGACCTCTTGTCTACTGAAAACGAGATGTAGAAGTGAATGAAGAAATTTGAAGTACCGTTGGTTTCCATTTAGGGAAAGCAGATTTGTAATCTGGCAGCGAAGTTACCCCAGGCCATGTATCCTCGTATGGTGTTCCCATGATTCTAGGAGAAGACAAAAACCCAGGGCAGCATAAGATCTATAATCAGTCAATACTTCAATATCTGTTTTCTACACTAGTTGTCAAAGAAAATTTTGATTTCAAAGTGAGAGTTTTTTTCAGAATTCTTTGTGATCTCATTGCAGACAAGTTCTTTCCACTTTTCTTCAATGATAACTGGATAAAGGAAGTTAGTTACGAAACCTGAAAATCTTGAAGAGTTGATCAATCTCCGAGTCACCAGGAAATAAGGGCTTTTGGCTGATCATCTCGGCAAATATGCAACCCACAGACCAAATATCAACGGGTGTAGAGTAATGATGAGAGCCTAGGAGTATCTCTGGTGCTCGGTACCAGAGAGTAACCACCTACAAGGAACAATTTGCAAAATGTGTGACGAGCAGTGAAATGTCCTTTTAAATAAAGACTTTGGAATCTATCTGAAATGCCTAAGTCCTTTAATTACACTTGTGAGATGCAAAAAAAGTGGGTTAACCGTCTAAGTGGTTCTGTACTCTTTCTGTATACTCCTTTATTCACACTTAGCAGAAGCAAATATAAAGCCATGTCATCATACTCATTACGGAAACATAAGACCAAGAAGTTAAACTCTTTGGCACCTCATGAGTAAATGTCCTGACAGGGATACCGAATGCTCTGGCCAATCCAAAATCTGCAAGCTTTAGTGAGTTCGTGCTGCGATCGATCAACAAGTTCTGTGGCTTCAGATCACGGTGGAGAACCCTGTGAGAGTGGCAATACGCGATTCCACGGAGAATCTGGTAAAGATACGTCTGCAAACAGTAGATGGAACGGCTCTGATCAGCCTGTATTGATTACTAAAAACGCAACGGGAGGACAATACATAACTTAGATTCAACGATATTCATCTAAACTAAACACATATACATGCAAGGATAGATTATCAAAGGGAAGTTTGTGGCATCATAACCAACCAAACATCTGAATAACTGCCTTCACATCAAAATGCATTTAGCACAAAAATTTAAACAAAAAAGGCCTAAAGTTTCTTAGCACTCACTTTGATCATATGTAGATCCTTTGAGAAATCAGGAGATGAGTCCATGTGCTTTTTGAGATCCAAGTCAAGATACTCAAAAACCAGATACAAACGCTTCTCGCTATGCACTACATCCTGCAACCTGAGTACCAACAAAAATCATCAAAAATTGTTTCACCAGATTCAATGCTGCGTTAGCGCCCAACAATAAAATTAACTTCATACTTGACAATGTTGCTGTGCTGCATTTCTTTCAAGAGGGATATTTCTCTAATTGCTGTGCTAGGTACACCTTCATCCTCCTGCTCCAACCGGATCTTTTTCAAAGCTATTGTCTCATTGGTCACTTTGTCTCGTGCCTTATAAACCACACCGTAAGTTCCTTCACCGATCTTCTCAACTTTCTCGTACTGCATCATGAGTATGATCACTTTAACCGAGATTCCTCAAAGAGTAACCAGTGACTATAAACTGTAATAATGACATCACCAACCTGATCCATCACTTCCAGAATAAACTAGCTGAAAGCAACCCCGCACTTGTATATCTGAATGTCACAAACACGAATAAGTGGAATTTTCACCTGCAGATTGATAATGAGGCATCACAGCCTATATTACGCACAATCCACAGATAATCTAAGAAACCAATCTCAAAATTAGGGTAAAAAAGACGCCAAAAAGTCTCAGATCCAGGCTACGTTACCAACCGAGTACAGGGAAAAACGCAGAAACGAAAAAGAAAGTGTGATTTGATTCTCTGTATAGATTTGAAAATGAACAATCAAACGAAAATGATACATAGGAACAAATCGTAATATATTCGTTCATTTTTCAACCAATCAACTTAGTTACAAAAGTTCTGATGATGAACAAACCAAAAATCCAGAGCAGCGGACTCATATCTCTCTCCAGTCAAGAGAAACATGGAGCTAAGCGAACAAACACAATCACGACGACAGAATACAAAAAAAAATCGTCTAAATCTAGTGAAACAGTAAGAAACGCAACTGAAAATGCTAAACAGGGGAAACAAAACTAGAGATCAGCATCGAAGCACACATATAATGCGAGATGGAGAGCAGAGAAAGCGTTTGGGATAGTAAGCAAAGTTCTAAGTCAGAATTCGAACGAAATAGAAGTTTCATCCGGTGAGAAACTCATGGGAGAATAACGAAATAAACTTACCGGCGACAATCGGAAGTAGTGTCAGCGACTGAGAAACCGATGGATCCTTTCTCTCTCTCTCTCTCTCTCTCTCTCTGGAAAAGGCAGTGTAGAGAGAGACGGTGGTTTCTGTACAAATTCAAGAGAGGAGGACTAGAGAAGGCGATTGACTCATACAGTAGGGTTCTTTTTTTTGTGTGTGTGTGGAAAAAAATATGTTGGTTGTTAATTTTTTAATTTCCACTGGATTGAATCACCTAACCGCATTAAATCGGTTCTTTTATACCAGACAAAAAGAAAATTAATTATTTTTTACACACAAGAATTTATCATTTTACAGTAAAAAAAAAAAACTATTTAAGGGTGAATGATTGAACAGATGAATCTTATCGGCTAGGTTCAGATTATTTTGTTTTCTTTACTTCTATTTCTACAGGTTTTATAGAGTCAAAATCATTCGATTCTTCGGACTTCTTTGTCTCCTTGGCCCATCATAAAGCCCGTTGGCTTGTGTCGGTTCGGGTTTGATGGAAACTTTGTTTCCAGGTTTATGTTCAAATGACGAAGACGTTGCGGCATCGGTTTACTCCGGCGAAGACTGCAGGAATAGTTTTCAATGTACTTGGCAAAGCCCGGCGGTAGAATCCGCCACCGTCCGTATAATCAACCTTTCCTCATACGTTTACACGTGTAGGATATCGTGGCAATTTTCTTTGTAATGTGGAAAAGCAAATTGAGACTGTACAATTCATAAGGAAACAAATACGAAATAATGTTTTTTTTTAACAGCATACGAAATAATGTTTGATAATTGATAGTTACAAAAACGATTTATAATACTTAAATAATCTTTGATTAATAAACTAAAAATAAGTTTACAATAGCGGAATATATATTTTTAAAAATATTTATATATTAAATTTTGTTTTAAATAAGATATCTAATATATCAAAACTATATAATCATAAATAAAGCATCCTATCATTAAATTAAAACTTTCAAAAGAATTTTAAATTTAAATAAATATAAATTTTAAATTTATAGGTCACTTTAACTAATATTAATTTGCGTTAGAAAAGACATTCGATATAAAAATATTAAAAAAATGAATTTTTATTCGCTAAATGAATAGCAAAAAGCATCTTATGCATTAATAAATTTATAACTATTTTTTACGAAATAACTTCTTTAAAATATAAATATATATATATACATTTTTGGATTATCAGAAGGTCTAAATCTATAATTTTCCCAAACCTAAAACACATTATATAATATTTATTTCGTCATAAACTATAGACTATTATTTATATATTAAACGTTATTTGATGATATGATTTTGATATTTTGGTTGATTGGTAAATACAAGTGAAACCCACAAAATACTGTTCCACAATTATACAAAATGCAGTTTCTATTCAAGACCTTAATCTTTTATGGACTAATATAAAATCATTCTAATGTGGTTTGAAAAAGTTATTTGCAACAACTACCAACCTAAAGATAAATGAACAATAATATGACAACTCACGTTTTAAATGTTGTAATAAAAAACAGTAGTCTTATTCATTCGAATTTTGATCAATGCTGATTTACGAGCAGCGAATTAACATTTATATTGATGCGATACTATAAATAGTTTGAATGGTGTAAAAATTAAAGAATATTTCTTTATATACTGTAAAAATATTGAAAAAAAAAAATCTTTAATACTTGGTTTCAACATTGGTTTCCCATTTTTAGATAAAGAAAGGAGAATACAAAAAAAAAAATTAAAAATATGAGTAGAGCATTTGGCATCACTTTCAAATTCGTTTTAAATATCGATCCGATCCCTAACCATGAAAATTATAACTTTAATCAAGCTGATCGTCAAATCATGCTGTTAATACTATGTTAAATTGTTAATTATTATTTTTTCTCTTTAAATGAGTTATTCTACTGAGTTTACTCTTTACAGTGGATTTAGCAAATACGCCTATAAACTTTCGGGAAAAAAAAGAATGGAGGAAAACAAAAACTTGGCCCAATTCGACCACAAAATTTTTATATGGGTTGGATATGTTATACTTCTATCAATTGTAAGTCTTGGTTCCTAATAAAAAGAAGCTAAAGGCCCAAAATAATCAATTATAAATAATAGTAATTCATGAATAGTTCCAGAGTGCTAACCACTACACCATAGAACCAACCTGTTTTCTTTCTAGACTACTAGTTATAATTCAATACATAGTAAATACTTCTAATTAAATAAGATTTAACCAGCATTTGCACGGAACAACTAAACAAAAGAATTTAATATCTACAATTTAGTTTTTTTTTTGGAAGAAATTAAAATAATACTTCTGGTTTTTTTTAATAATACAAAAAAAAACTCAAATGAATTTTTTCAAACCCTATTATATCATAAATATTGGTTTGATTCAGTTTTGAGTTCAATTTAAATGAGTATTTTTTATTAATTTTAATATTATATGTATTGTTAAACACTATTAATATTAACTTAGTGGTATGAATCGTAGATAATATATTTTTAAGCATTTATGTAAATGTATTTCGTAAAAAATATATAAAAGATAAATTAATACGATTTTTCATTTTAAATTAAATTAATTTAAATTAATTTTCTATAAATTAATAAAATATTATAATTCCAATATTATTAATTAATAAAAAAAAAATATTATATATACATATCGACTTATTCTCTTCCAAATTAACATAATTTTATTAAATTAAAAGTTTGAAAATAGATAAGTTCTATTTACAAATAGTTATATAATATATGGGACACCGTACAACCAAATTTTAAGAAGAATACATACTTTCATATATTAAAGAAAAGAAAAAGCAAATACACAAAATATAGGCATAATTTTAACATTTTAGAAGAGCATAACCATTAGTAACTAATCTCATTATTGTTTTATGCGTTTCTTCCTTTTAAAAATCATATAGATATTTCAATATTTCACCAAAATATAGAATTTTATCATTTTCGTAAATATATTTATGAAAATAACTCTACGAAAAGTGAAAATAATATAAAAAAAATAATTCCAAAATTGGGATATGTCATTATTGACACCAAAAAGAGAGTCTCTTTTAGAAAAAGAGGATTCAATCGCTCAAGTAAAAACAATGTCAAGTCATTATGAAAAACAACCAACAACCAACGAAAAATGAAATCATATATTAATTGCGTTTTAATGATATTTCATCTGAGATTATTAAATACATTTATTGAATCAAGATGAACAAAGCTTGAAGATCAGAGCTTACGAAGAAGATAAAAGTAAAATTGTTATTAGCTTTGTTAATCTATACAATTAGTTACATTTAAGTTAATATACAAAAGTGTGTAACAATATAATAAACCGGCTATTAAACCATTCTAATAACCAAATATAATTGGGTCAATCCAGATTTTATAATACGCTCCTCTTAAGTCTTTAACTTCTGATCATATGGTGGAAGATAAAGATTTGATAATGACATTCGATTTAACAAAGAAAAGAATGGACATGAATGTAAGGATTTGGTTAAGACTTCTGCAAGTTGATTCCCAATAGACACATGAAGCACCATAAGTGTTCCAGCTTTGAGTTGATCACGAACCATATGAAAGTCGGTGTCAATATGCTTCATGTGTTTATGGAAAACTGGGTTCTGAGCAATATGAATGGTCGATTTTTTATCAGAAAACAATTTAGCCGGAGAAGTGACCTTGATGCGAAAGTCTTTAAGCAACTGTTGCAACCATATCAACTCACAAGTTGCTTAGGCAAGACTGCGATATTCAGCTTATGTAGTGCTGCAACTAATAACTGATTGTTTCTTAGACTTCCACGAGATGAGAGAAGTGTCAAGATAAACACATAAACCAGTGACAGATCGCTATGTATCCTTGCACATAGCTCAACCAGCATCAGCAAACCCATTGAGACAAAGCTTTGTAGTAGCCAAATACATCAATCCTTGACCAGATTGTTATTTATATAAAGCAATACCTTATGAGCAGCCTGAAGGTGAATATCAGTAGGAGTTGAGAGTAACTGACTTAACTGATGCACGGCAAAAGTAATGTCAGGTCTCGTGATTGTCAAATACAGAAACCGGCCAATCAGCCGGGGAGGAAGACATATAATTATGCGAAATATAAGGCAGACGCTTTTGTTTTGCAAGAGAACATACAAAACAATGACAATTATCAATGAAAATAGACTTAGAAAGCTATAAAATACCAGATAAATGCTGTAATTTTGCAGAAGGGATGTCCTAGACGATTATGCCACAGATGACCATCAATCTTCACGGAACCACAAAAGTTGACTGAAGACGATAGAGTATCATGCTCAAGAACGTAAAGATTGTGAAGAAGAATGCCCCTACCAATCATCGAGCCCTGAATATAACATAAATCAGTGTAAAGTAAGCAGAAGTGTTGTTATGTTTTAAGTAAACTACTAACACTAATCAGATTGAACCGGAAAGTAGGAACATGCAAGATATTATGAAGAACTAATGAATCATTGATATGCACAGTTCCAGTATGAGTGATGGGGAGCATTTTGCGTAAATCTAGACATCAGATTCTTTCACATACTCTCAGCACTAATCATAAAAAGCAAACTCTGACCAATCTTCTTGGAAACCGAGTTCATCAACCAAGTAAAAACCATATTATTGCAGCGAGACCAAGCACCAGAATCTCTGTGATTTTCAGAATAATTATGTCAATAAAACCAAGCTTTTTCTGACATCTAACGTCATACGCTTCCAGCAGCGCCAAACATAAAAGTTTGCATCATAGGCAAGACGATCAGAGGTGAGACCAAGTTCTGTGTGATCGTTGTTGTGGAGAAAGTAAGGGTTGTCACACTGATCAACAAAATGACGATGAACATTGGCGGAGCTAATCGGAGCCGACGAACTATATCTAATAAAAATTAGTTTACAAATAGATTAAGCTTCGTTTTTGTATGTCCATACACCTAGAAAGATATCGTAATGCTTTTAGAAATTAACTCTTGATTAAAATATCTTAATATATATTTGTGTATACATGAACAGTATCACTTTATTTGATTTAGAAGTTCATATTCAATAAAATTTCACAACACTAAAGGCAAAATGATATGATATCTGGATAATGCATAAATATGAAACTGTATAATAATAGATGGTTGTCCACCATTTTGGAGATTAAAAAATAAAAAGCTAAACTTACGTTGTGTTCTCTTACTATAATCCTTTTGAAAGAAATATGTTAATCATCTAAGTTTTTTATTCTGAAAGATGAATTTAGACAATTATCTAATCATCAATCAATGTTAATATGAAAAAAAAAATGATCTGAAAATAGGAAAGAAGAGTAATGAAATATATATGCAACGACCCAAGTTGCCAAGTGTATATCAAAATTTGGGGAAGACAAAGAAAATTATATATGTTCTTCTTTTAATGCACAACAACAAATGAAGAAGAAAAGAAACAAAAATATAAATATGAATGGAAAGACAAAAGTTTTGACATTATCTTGTTCTGTTCAAGAAGAGTGGAATGTTCACTCATAGAAAGGCTAATAAAGCATGCAATAATGAGTGTATCATGCAAACAAATATAAGAAAAAAATTCAAGTTGGTACGTTATATGTAAAGTCTTATCCCCAAAGAATAATTCTTATAAAATTCTCTAAACAAATTTATTTTACTTTTCGCTAAGACACACTATGTATTTTCTAAAATTATATTTCATTCAAATAATACTTATAAAAACAGTAGCAAATAGGTCATGAGTTATATTTTTTTAGGTCGGCTTTATATCACACATGATTGTAATCGATTTGGATACTGCAAATTGAAGCAGCCACATTTTTTGTGGGGAAGAAAGGAAAACTTATTATTGATAAAGAGTGTAATTTTTTAGTTAATTTTAAATGCTAAAAGTTCAATAATATTAACATGAAAACACGCTATGAAAATCAAATTATGTATTTCAAATATATAATTATTCAAAATAGTTTCCCTCGTATAATAAATAATTTTAGTTCAAAAATAATAGAAAGATTCCATATTTACATAAGAAAATTAATCATATCAAGAACTAATATTTTCGGTATCGACGATGGCTACTGACTACTGTATCTAAACATGTTTAATGCGAATTCAGAAAATAGCAAGTAAACTAGTTGCTACCTAGTGGTACTTATGTGGCTTTCCACAAAAACTTGGATCCTTAACTAATGTGAATTCATTCAATGCCATGTTCAGTCCTAAATGCTCAAAAACAAAAACAAAAATAGTTTTATTAGAGTATTTTTATCAATAATATAAAAAACACAAACACATAATGATTTAGATTACCAAATCAGTGATTTAGAATTTACATGATCAAAATATGATGGTTGTATACAAGTACTTGTGCTACTTTATCATCTCTTGTGTTATATGTTCATTGAACCAATGAGATTGTGAAGTTTTTGAAGCATTTCTTATTTCTTTGAAATTCGTCTAGATGAATTTAAAAAGCAGGTCGGTTTAGATATTATATCTTTACTAATTCCAAACAGTTTATGAAAAAAATCTATTTTGTTTGATATAATATGATCATAAGATTCATAGCCCAAATTAGTGTTTCAAACTCAGAATGCTCTGATATTTCTTGTCTCCATCATTCTATCTATTTTTTTTACCACTTTACCATCTTTGTCCTGAGAACAAATCACTTTTTTCCATAAACCATCTATATAGCACCATCATCCATTTTAAACTAAATTGGTGACACTTGGAAGTTCTACAAATAGTTAAACATATGATAAACCATTATTCCTCGATAAAGCCTCTTCCCAAAATAAAGACTATATATCCGCAATTCTAAAAAAAAAAAATTAGGATCCTGATCAGTATTGCCATATCATTTTTACTTTTTCGTAGGTACCATGATATGTATAAAAATTGATGATTTAGATTATTTAGAGGATGCCTCTAGAATAAATTGTTCATATTTGAGAATATCAATAACATGGATAGGGGCTGTATGAAAAGAAGAAATTTGACACAAATAATTTTTTTAATAAATAAAAATGCATTTTATTAAGTGGCAATAACATCCGGCCAATCATATCATATCCTCTCCAAAGTATCTTTTAATCTTTCTCTTTTTATAAGATCTCAAGATAAAGCCGACGTGATCGCTATCTTCATGGATGTTTATTTTCCTTTTCATTTTCGTTATCTTATAAACCAAAATTTTGCATGAAACGAACGTGCACATACCTCACTCACGAGTCACGATGGACATGATTAGCCATGATTTGCCAAAAAAGTTTGGAGTAAAAAATCAATCATGACATCATCATAACAAGTTAATGGAATTTCACTGTTTCTTGTGAGTCTTTCCATGATTTAAGTGAAATTTATTGATAAGAAATGTATGATTTGCGTTGGGGCAATGTCTACTTTTCTCTTCCATATACAAGAGGCCAAGTGTTCGACTCCTTCTGTATATGTATATATAGTATTATACTATCTAGTAGATATTCTATCGAAACAATATACTGTGGGATCTTTTAAAAATATATGGAATGCCATTTGGAAAAAACATTATAACTAAATCAAGAATCAGACAAAGAAAAACCTCGATTCAAGTTCGAAGTCCGAATACTTCTTAACTATTATAAACATCGATTCTAATGTATCTTCATGCGATGCAAGTTGGTTGATAAGTGATAACAAACAAAATATTATTAGAAGATATATACCAAAGAGGAGAAAAAAAAATGGAGAGAATGATATTTGATGGAGAGGTTGAGAGCAACTACGTATAATAGAAGAGCCACATTTTATCGCTGTGTCTCCTCTCCTCTTCTTTTGCTTTTGTCTTTATTTTTTTTTTCTTTGTTTGATAATTTTCGCCATTCCAATTCTTCTGTCTTTATTAGAGGAAAAATTAATAAAAAGGACATAATTTCATAGAAAAACCTTCCAAAAATCAACTACTATAACGAGTTGGAAATATCTTGTTTTCAAATATTCTTTTTGTTATATATATATATATATATATATATATATATATATATATATATATATATATATTCCTCAATTTCCTTTGTTAAAATTCACGAATTATTTAGCTTTATGTTAAAAATTACTGTAATAATTGTAAAATAATATACACATGAGTCACTGTTTGTATAAGATAATTTAATTGGGTTTTGTTTTGTAAGTTTTTACACTGTGTTAAAATAACAGGGTAGTGAAAATTAGGGTAAAGAATCGAAAGGAGGTTATAGAAATTTCTTAAATAAGTTTTTGTTTTCAACTTAATTTCTGAAATAAGTTATAGACACCAAACCTCCAAAATATAATATATCAAACTATATTTAGAGCTTTGTCTTATCATGACGAAGTACTCTTAATTATCGTAGGTTGTAGGTCTGCAACTGAAATGCTTTTAGAAAGAGTGAATTCTAAAGTCTTTTGTAAAATGGTTTTAAGATAAATGTTAGGAATAACGATATATGTGAGTCCTGATGAATATATTCACGTAAATTTATAATATATAATACTTTGTTAACGTATATATATAGTTTTAGTTATATTTTATGCATGAATTCTATACTCTTTTAGATATTTGTCAAATATAACTTCACAACTAGCTATACATTTACTATGTTCAGAACACTATTACAATTATGTAATTTATATGAGTTTTTGTCATTAGCATTAGTCATGTTGCATGTAAAAGAGATCAAAATACTACTCATTTGGTTAGTGAATTATCTTTTATTTTTGTTTCAACCAACGTGGCTGTTTGATATAACAACGGGTTAGTTTTGTTATTAGGTTTTTTTAGAACAATAACAACGGGTTAATCATTTGTTTATAATGTTGTTGCTTTTACAATATAATATGTTCCGTGTCAAATAGAAGCATTGAATTTTTCTAAGAATACAAAAATTACTACAAGTTTCATACTGTATAAAAAATATATACCACAACAATTAATTTTTAGCAGAGCGACTTTAGAAACGCTTAAACAATTTTGTAATTGAAAGAAGTTTTATTTCCTGTAAAAGCTGACCTACCTAAATGGCTAAATTATATTTACACAGGTCTTTAGGAAGCTAATACATGACTCTTATAAATAGGAAGGATCTATAAACCTTACTTATTGTTTCTTTTAAAAATTGTATGGTACTCGTAAAAAAGTCGCATTTTTCAAAAAATGTGACTTTTTTAAAAATGCTTCAATATTTTCAATTATTTTTATCTTAAATATTCCATATTTTTTTCATTATGTTTTAATAAATTCATTGTCAACTAGTCCTTAATTAGTGCTAGAAGTAAATAACAAGCAAGTACGTCTGAATTTTTTGAAATGTTAAGGTAAGAGCAAATGATGACATCTAAAATATCATTTCTATCATTTTTCCAAAAATTATATCTAAAGTTTTAGAAATTTTTTAGATTAAAATTTTTTGATTAAAGTTTTCCAAAAATTATATCCAAAGTGTTGGAAAAAACCGTATCAAAGGATTCTTGACAATTTTCGGAAGAGGTTCTAAATATTTTTTGGATGGGCTGTAAAACTTCTTCAGAATCCATCCTAATTAAAGGTGGTGTGAAAAATGTTGTTGTGGTTTTTTATGTTTTTCTATTTTTAAAAATTGTGGTAGTTTTGGAAAATAAAACATAAAATGGTATTTTATGTACATTCTCAAGAACAAATAACATAATTTTCTGTTCCTTGTAACAAAGTTTTCTTTTACCATTGTTATTTTCGTGCAATTTCTGTTTTTAATATACAGGTGACTTGGGAAAATCTGAAAGATATTATTAGATGAGGACGAGTCCACTAACATCTAACTAATGTAGCATCTATCATCACAAATATTAACAATTCTAAATATCGCCATGAATTATCTTAGAATATAAAAGGAGTTTCAAAGAAAGTGTGGTGTGTGACCTTTCTTTTAAAGCAAAGGCTCAAGTTGTAGGAACTTTCCAAGTGGTGCTTAGATGGTGGAGGAGGTTGGAATTTGGAAACGTAACCAATCATGGTACTACTATCATATACATATATGTATATGTGGATTCTTTTTTTTTAACGAAAAATATGTATATTCTTGAAGCATCCATAAGTGCGTTACTCATAGCTCTGTAGTTAATTTTTAAGCTGTTATTAAATCACATAAATGACGTAACTTTATGAAACGACAACAAGCTAAAAAGTCAAACAATAAATCCTATATAGTAAAATGTAAATTGGTGTAGCGCAAATTTCCCTAAATTTGGAGTAAATCAAATGCATATAGTTCAGTGGTGAGATTAAGGCTCTTCCATCTGATAATATCCAATCGAACCGATTTATATCAAACTTAAATAAAAAATAGTCAGAATCATGTGGTATAATGGTGGTCACTTCTGAAATTCATGACACAAGTTGTAGGTTCTAACCTAATATTCCATAATATTAAATAAAATATTAAAGCCTTTAAACTAAATTAACAAAAAAAAAAAGAATATAATTTAATTATAGTAATATCATATAAACCGTATGAATATTACTGATTAGAAACAGCAGTATATTGATATAGTTCGATAAACTAAACAATCTAAGAAACCAAAAAGCCTAACTAAAAAATATAATAATATATAGTAATATAGTCATATATAAATACATAATATAAGCGATAATATATATATATATATATGTTATTTGATTGATACAATCTTGATATTTATTTTGTCAAAATATATTTTTATAATTTTTCATAATTTATTTTATTTTTAAATATTATTTATTTAAGAATTAAAATAATAATATTAGTATTTTCTATGTTTTTAAAATTAGATTTCTAATCATATAATTTTAATTCATAAAATTTTATAAAGATTTAAATGTAATTATGATTTTTAGTTTAGAAACAAATAAACAAAAAACAAAAAAAATATATTAACTGAACCAAACCAAAATAGATATGATATCAATATGGTAACTAATTTTTAAAACCAAAAATTCAAAAAAAAAAACTAAACTAAAATCGGACAGAAATTAGAATTGAACAGTCCTAGGTGAAGTTGTTAATCTAAACATTAAAATACTTTTCTTCTGGGTTTATATCCCATTAGATATATATGTGCTTGGTAATTATTCTGAATTTCTGTTCAGGATAGTTCTGGCTATAAAACAGTATATATATCTGGTAATTTTTCCCCCTTTTTAGCAAATTTTTTTGGTGTTTGCGATTAATAGTAACAAGTTTATTATAAAAAAAATTGATGGTCTTTACTCTTTAGCAAATACTAAGTTGTTACAGTTAAATCTCGATAAATGAATGTTCGATAAATGAATAACCTCGACAAAAAAAAAAATTATAGTCCCGACTTGGACTAATGAGCTAAATGAATAATTTTTCTAAATGCAATAATGAATAATTTTTTTGAAATCTTTAAAGACCCTATATAAATATAAATGAATAATCATCAAATTTCGTTAAATATATATATATATATATACATTAAAAAATTCAATCAACAATGTTCGTAGAATAATTCGTCTTTTACAAAAAATGAGTATATAATATTTTGTTTTTCTTTTCACCAAAATTCATCTCATCCTTGATTTTTTATATTGCAAACAAAACTTTATAAGTATCTTTCTCGTGTTGTAAAAAGTAGTTTTGTAACGTGATTGGAAACCACCAAATCGATTGTCAAAAAAAATTATAAGAACAATTTTTTTATTAATTTTATTTAGAAACTCTCTCAAAATCTTTCTTGTCTCTCTACCTATTTCTTATGTGATAAAATTTATTATCAAAAATTGTGTTTGTATAAGTTACATTGAATTTTAAGAATTATAAAACTTATTTTCCTAATTATATATCAATATAGAAAACTTTCTTTTTATAGTTTTAAAAAATTTTATTTTTCTACTTTTAGAAACTTCTTTTTCTAATTTGCATTTTTTTCAAGTTTCTATATTTGCAAAAAAATACAATCTAAACGAATAAAAATTCATTTATTGATAAATAAATAATATATTCATTTATCGGTAAATAAATAATTTCATTAAACGAATATTTTTCTCTAATTCCAATATTATTCATTTATAGATATTTAAACAGAAATTATTAATTAATTATTTGACTGGAAAAACTTGGACACATCAATTGAATTTCTTTGGTTTAACCGACGATCAAGTTTTAGAAATTTAATTAATCTGTTAAATTACTTGATGTGATTCATTAACCTCTTAATTGTTAACAAAAAAAAAAATTACTTGATGTGATCAAGTCAAAAATCAGGGAAATCCGATTTGTGTAGTTGTTTTTGTCAAGAAAAAGTAGTTTCCATTAACAAAAATATATATTTTGCGGATAAACTTTGTGTTATCCACCTACAAAAATGTATATATATAAACCGGTTCGAGATTTAATTAAATTTAACTCTGGATGTACCAAATATTTGTCAATATGATATGATTACGAGGAATGAGGACTTAACTATGAAAATTGACTCTAGTCTGATGACTCAGGTGGTTAACCACAGAAAGAAAAGGACAAATAATAATTTAGTTTTTCTTTTAAACTTATTTCTTTACGAATCTAAACAAAGAATAAATATTTTGTTAAAAAAAAATACGAAGAAACAATATTTATACAGAAATAGCGGAACCATTATCAATTATTGTGTGAAGTGGTGAAGAAGATTCTTACATATCCGTACGATATATAGTTAGAAATAATATAATCTTACATATATATTTGTCGTCACTCGCCACAGTGACTACTGAGCATAGGAAGATAAAAACAACTGTTTTTTTTTTATAAAAAAACAGTTGTATATATCTGCTGAAAAATCAAGATATGTATCTAAAAATCGATCAAGTCAAGTCATTGAATTATAAAATATGGAGGTCACACTAGCGTTTTTGGGGTTTGATACACTTATAATAATTTATTTTCCACAATTAGTTTGATAATAAAAAATGGCCTGACCTCAGACTAATCAGCAGAAGCCATTACGTAAACTTAATCTCAAATAGTAACTAATTAACCCGAATTACAAATATTCCAATTGTTTCAAACCGAACAGTCGAACCAAACCAAACTTGAACCGCACAAACGACATACAGTTGCGGGAGATGACTCCTCTAGCGTAATCTCTTACACAGTAATATATATATATATATATATATATATATATATATGAATACCTTTTTTTAATTCTCAATATATGAAAATTCAACATATTAACTAATCGTCTAAACCGATAAATCGCCATCAAAATAACGATGGTCTAGACAACCATATGAATGGTTAGGCATTCGATTTTAGAACTTATTTACTAAAATGTGAACCTACATTTACTGCAGATATCATGAAATATGTCCAAGGTATAGAGACTTGTATGGTCAAATTTTTGTGAAAGGAAAATACACACATTTTGTTGACATCCAACTAATCTTGAAGTAAAAGTTATTACTCCTCATTTTTCTAATTGTATATCATTTATAGTTCCTTAAATACATGTACATCTTCATTTAGTATTTTGGGGTTTATTGAGAGTTGGATAATAAAGAATCTGTTGATTTAAATAATTGAAAGATCTGTTAAATTTGTAAAAATTTCTAGAGAGTTTTGTACATTTAGAATAAATGACTTTTGAAATCGAAGGGATAATATTCTCAAAATTTTATTTAATAAGTTAAATGTTTAAAAAATTTAAGTCTCAATAATACCATATTTTAATAGAATTAAAAAATCTTTAAAGACCAAATTTTTTGAATAACAATAGATTTTGAATGAAACTAAAAAATAACCAAACCAATAACTCTAGATTTTAGTAAAAATTTCAAAATACATAAACTAGTAATAATAAAATCTATAAATCGTAAGAATCATTAAAAATTCAACTCCTATTAATTCTTTATGCTTTTATACTTAACTAATTAAAATATTTACAAATATATCACAAACGACTACTTAACAAAGTGAATGGAATAAGATCAAGACATATAATCAACTCGTTTAGTAAAAACATTATTTGATGTGTCCTTATCAGAATATAAATTCGATAAAATACATGTTGCTGATTAAAAAAAATATATTAAAATGAATGGATACACTGATTAATTAGATGCTTAGACTGATAAATCGGATTAATTAGATGCTTAGACTGATAAATCGGATGCATGAACTAACTAATCAATCACTTTTGTCGATCCGACATTCATACCAATTTGGCAATGATTATGTGTTCTCGAGCGTCAAAACAATCCGATAGAGAACGTTCCTTATATGATGTACATGCGATACTTAGCATTACAAAGCAAACGTGAATACGTCTACTAGTCCAAAAAAAGGAAAAGGTTTATTACGTATAGTTGCCACTGTGCTAAAGTTCGCCACTTGTAACACTAACAGAGCTTTATACTTTCAATGCGCGTGTGACTTCCCATACGCATCGAGAGGCCTGACGTAATGAAAATGATTTTTCCTGACATTATATTTGATTAAGCTTTCATATCAAACTATAACCGTAAGAGAACAGGAAATAAAATCAATAAAATGGGATTCGGAAGGGTATTCATTACTTCTATGAAATCGTATATTTCATTTGTTCTAAGTACAAAAGAGATTGTGAGTCAAAGTTTCAAATACTGAACAGCCATAAATGTCAGGTTTAAGTTATTGTTGATAGATTAATATTTAAGGGTTTGATTCATTAAATCGGAAACTAAATTGGAGGTAGCTGTCTCATCTTATTCCTCCGATTACTGATGCTGTTAAACTAGTCTTTAATTTCATCAAACTATGTTGACCTCAGAAAGAAAAAAAATTCACTGAGCTGAGAATATTATATCTGAGCGGGTTAATGAATTGGGGATTAGATGTTTTTCAAATGGATCCTCAAAAGGTACGTAAAATTTTTCATGTTTAAGGTAAATTTTTGTATGCAAGATAAAAAAAAAGACCTTTTTAATGGGTGTCGAGTATCAATGATGAAGTTTATCTCTCCTTCATGTCGAGTTAAAATATCTAATTTAGGCAATTAAGAGCTTTCATAAACATCCAATCATTTGCAAAAGAATTTTGATTTTTATGATACAGTAATTTTTTTAGAATGACCTGTTTCTTCCAATTTTTTTCTCGAAAATTTCTTATTTGTTCGAGATGGTTTTGTTTTTTCTTTATTCCTTGAGTATCTAACTCTATAGTGGATAATTTGGTCTAGCAATTGTTTAGTTTCAATTCTAATTTTTTTTCTCCGATTTGGATTTTCATTTCGGATTTTTAATTTAAATCTTAGTTAACAAGAAAAAAGAAAAATGAATTCTTGCATATGTGTAATTAAAAGAACAACTTGTTATTTATTTCAATGGTACGTACGGACAAAATAATAATGATTGAGAAACGGCTAATTATAATTTGTTATATAAAGAAACATGAATATCAGGATTAAAAAGAGCTAAAGTGAAAACGGTATAATAATTTGCCATACATTGTCACGTGAACTTTTGTTTGGTAACGTAGATTTAGTGAACTTTGTAAATTTTATTGTTTTTAGGAAGATATCTAAAGCAATTTCCATATATTCGTAATATCTTAATGATAGAGAGAGCTAGTGGAAATTATAACATTATAGTTATATATTTATAGATATACTGTGTGTATATTTAATTATTATATTAGATGTACATTTAATCCATATGTAATTAAACGCACATAAAAAAGTTCGACATAAATTTTTTAAGATTTTCTGCTACATGCAAATTGTTTTTGGTGAAGTATATAATCTTTTATTTTTATCATTTGTAATTACTAGAGTAATTAGTAAACACTAGGAAATCACGTAAGCGTAACAGTAAACAAAACGTGTATACAATTAAATTAAACGACATAGTCATTGACCAAATATGATAACCGTAAAATCACCGTACGTCTATTTTTTTTTCAACAAATCACCGTATGTCATAAGATATTTATTATGTCTTCTAAAGAAATAAGAAAATTGGTAAAAAAAAACCACATAATCGTAAAATAATTAGGTGATTATTTATATCATTCTCTAGTTTTCCAATCAGAACTGTTTTGTGTATATATGGATGCATAGGTAGAATGTAGACATAATCCTTAAAAAAGAGCGTGCCTAAACTGAGATTGACAAGTATTAGTAATATAACTAAGTATTTATCTCTTAAGCCAAAACCCAAAAACAGTTATTTTGGAAAGGGATTTGATTTTTGTACGTCAACATGTATACAATTTGGTAATGGATTAAGGTGTGAATTATTTTTATATATGCCTATTAACATATTTTCTCTTTTTTTTTTTTTTTTTTTGCAATACAACTACAATGACACTTATAATGCTTTTTAAGATACTTTTCCTAAAGTTATTCAAAATATTATTTTTCACAAAAACAGTTCACTTTTTTTCCCATATCGCCCACACAAACCCCATTCCTCTCTATAGTCCTAACCCTCTATATATACGTGAAGTCCTGGAAATGCTAAGTTCGTGCCATCAGCTTTATATTAAGAGAAATTAAACACTTACAAATCTAAGTGCGATCTTTCTTCTTCTTCCTCCTAAATACCCTAAACAGTTTATCTCAACCAAAAAAAAAAAAAAATCATGCCTCTCTTCGACACTCACAACACATGGGCCTTCGTCTTTGGTTTGATGGGTATGATACTAACGGTTGTGTTCATTTCGTATAAACATTATTTATCAACAAGTTGTAAAATCCAAAGCGAATTATAGAGATTTGATATAGATTTACTAATACCATTTTGTTATATTCTTCTATGCTTTCCAGGAAATGTCATCTCCTTCGCAGTGTTCCTCTCTCCTGTGTAAGTTCTATTCACATCTTACCTCAATATCTATTCAATAAACAAGACATATAATACTTATCTGTACATGTTTATCTCGTGTTATAAAAATTCTTCATTATAATGAGATTATATGAAATGGATGCAGGCCAACGTTCTATAGGGTTTGGAAGAAGAAGACGACCGAAGGGTTTCAGTCTCTTCCTTACGTTGTGGCGCTCTTCAGCGCGACACTTTGGCTTTACTACGCAACACAGAAGAAAGATGTCTTCCTCCTCGTCACCATCAACTCATTTGGATGCTTCATAGAAACTATCTACATCTCCATCTTCCTTGCCTTCGCTCCCAAGAAAGCCCGGGTACCTACACACTCAATTCATATATGAATATGTGTTTAAAAAATCAAATTAATCCGCTAACTAAAATACTTCTTAATGGATGCAGATGTTGACAGTGAAATTGCTTCTTCTTATGAACTTTGGAGGATTCTGTCTCATTCTCCTTCTATGCCAATTTTTGGCGAAAGGAACAACACGTGCCAAGATCATCGGAGGCATATGTGTCGGATTTTCTGTTTGTGTTTTCGCTGCTCCTCTAAGCATAATCGTAAGAGCTAATTAAGTATATATAAAAAGAGGTGACTAAATAATACTAATTCCAATAATTAACATATTTTATGATTTAAAATACAGAGGACGGTAATAAAGACAAGAAGTGTGGAGTACATGCCCTTTAGCTTATCCTTAACCCTTACAATCAGTGCTGTCATATGGCTCCTTTATGGTCTTGCTCTCAAGGACATCTATGTTGCTGTAAGCCATTTCCTCTCTCTCTCTCTCTCTCTCTCTCTCTCTCTCTCTCTCTCTCTCTCTCTCTCTCTCTCTCTCTGTTTTATGTATTTATATATTGATTTGTACATATTGCACGTATACATGTTTGCATAGATCCATCATCCATGGATGTAATGTCTAGACATACGTAAAAACACACATATGTACCGTCTAGATATACGTAAAACACACACATACTCAATTTAGAATTTTACTTACCATCGTATAATCCCTATAGAAGATCACATAAACTGAAATGGAAAAGGTCAGTAAATCTTAATTTTTTGCTATAAAAAAGTAAATTTATATGTTTTTTGTAACTTTAATATATATATGTTTAATTAACATTATTATTATGACTTGACGTATCATACTCATAATGTACATTACATGAAAGTGGGTGTATTTTTTTTTTGGTACGAATGTTAAAAGAAAGTGGGTGCTTTTGTTTCTAATGAACCTGAGACTTCGAGGTTCTAATCATAGATTGATTCATAGATAAAAAAAGAGATACGGATTGGCAAAAGATAAACAATTAAAGAAAGCAAAACCCTTTTGTTTGGTATTGTCCTTTACGATTAAAAATTATAAAACATATTATAAAGAGACTCGCTTTATGTTCCACAGAAACATTAAAGAATTTAATTTTTGCAAAAAGAAATTTAGTATATATTAGAGTTCTTCTATCTTTATTGTTACATAGAAATGATATTTTGTACGTAACTTCTATCGGTGCCGCACAAGTTTGCCATAAACTTTAATTTTGTCATAAGTTTATTTTTTTACGTACTTTATTCATAAGTCCGAAAGTGAAAAAGTGAGTGTATTAAATAATTTATTAAGTTATTGCCACTAAACAATTTTTTTTGTTTTATGCAGTTCCCAAACGTGATTGGTTTTGCTCTCGGTGCACTCCAAATGATACTCTACGTGGTTTACAAATACTGTAAAACGCCACCGCATTTGGGAGAGAAAGAAGTGGAAGCTGCTAAGTTACCGGAGGTGAGCCTCGACATGCTGAAGCTAGGCACAGTGTCATCCCCTGAGCCAATATCAGTCGGTCGTCAAGCCAACAAGTGTACCTGCGGAAATGATCGGAGAGCTGAGATTGAAGATGGCCCGAACGCTAAAAACGGAAAGCAGTCCTCTTCAGCAACAGCTACATGAACAAAAATAAAACAATCTCGTTGACGACTATGCAATGTTGACTTTTACCCCAACTTGATATACCAACCACCACGTGTACCCCGTTACGCTGTCGTATTTTTCTGAGTTTATCAAGTGTGCGAAGTAGAGATTTAATTCCGGGATAATATATATATATGTGCATTTTCGAATGTTATATATGTTTTTCAGGAATTAAATTCTCCACTTCTTTTTAAAAAAATTCATGTAATTACCTATTGGGGATATGTATATTTCCTATTTTCCGATTTAACGAAAACTATCAAACTTATCTATCCTGATTTTTCTCTCTTTTTTTTGTTCTAGTTCACTATCTTTTGGCTGATTGTTTCAATTAGTAACATCATATATATATATCATCTTGTGGTATTCTTTTTTTATTACCGTTAACATGATCCTCTATACTAACATTTATGATATAAATGCTAGATGATTGCTCTCACGAGTACATACAATGTCTTAAACGTAACTATTGTTTTTCTCCTACCATTTTCGTCTACAAGCTGAAATTCATAATATCTTCCCTTCAAAATAAAATAAGATGTCAAACTTTGAAGAGTCGTTTATCTCAAGAGATTGTATAACTTACGTTGTCTTAGGATTTTTGTTTTATTTAACAAAAATGCAAATGCTTTGTTTTATTTGTTACTCTTTCTATTTTGACTTTAAGTGACATAAATAGTTTTTCTTTAGACATTCACTATTTCAGAAGCATATAAAAAGAAGAGACATGCAAATCTAAGCCAAGAATGTAGGGGATTTTCAGAATTCGGGCATCTCTTTGCACTCCTCCTCGGACATGTTCACGTTACAACTTATTCAAAGAGAGATCTCCACATGTTTCTCAAACCACAACAAAAGAAAAATGAAAAAAAAAAAAACAGAAAATGGACACATGGAGAAACTTCTTTAAAGAGAAAAACAGTAAATGTTATTTTGAGATCCGGCATTGAGTTCTACACAACCAGTTTCAACAATCAGAACATCAACGAACTTCATACATGTTTCTCAGATTGTAATTCTATCTAATGTATAATTTTTATATCAACAATTAAACCAATCTCGAGAAAATTTCAATTCCCAATTAGTATTTTCAATTCTCGTAAGAAAGTTTTACAATCGAAAGGTTTTAAATTCAGACCGAACCTGTTGGATCCGAGCGGGAAACTGAAAATCAAGTCAATTTTTGTGTCTTTGACTTTTTTATTAAATACAAAACTACTATTTTTTTTTTTTTAACTCAACATACCATTTAATAAATTACTCATTATATTTATTTCTTAGATTGACCAATATCTTTTGAAATTACAAAAAAAAAAAATCGATACAAGCAACTTACATGTATAAATTATAATTAGGCATCATTTGTTCATCTTATAATTGTAAATAATAATTCGTATAAATAAATAATTTTTATAAAAAATATATAGAGTTTAAAACTAGCATCTCGCAAGAAGATATTAAAGTGATTAGGTTAAATTAACAAAAAAAATCATAGTATTCTTTTCCTAGTAGTACATTGAATTCTCGAAAGCGATCTATTCAAATCGCATTATTATACTTATTGGAAAAAAACCATAAAAAACCATGACAAACTTATTCCTAACCTTATATACGTTCATTGATTGATACTGCCAAATAGCTAAAATAATAATAAGTATCCTAACATTTAATACGATGATTGCTATGCTAGCTACTCTAATGGCTGCCTATAAACATGTCCATGTCATTGTAAATACGTTGATGGATGCCTCGGACCAACAATATCCTCTTAACAAAACGCAAAACTTATGCAAGTTGTTGAAAGATCGATCAAAACCTCAACTGTACTAGCACGGGCGGAATCTCAAGAATATTCCGGGCACCAGGAACGTCGTAAACAAGTTTCTCGAGAGTTTCCGTTCTATTCTCAGACATAGCCTATTTGATCATCTCTATCCCACAATTAGTCTCAGCTTCCACCAAGACTACTTCTGGTCCGGTGCACTTCACGGCGATCTTTCCTTCTGGGCTGATCGTTAGCCTTCCGGCGACAGGGTAGTAATGAACAAGAACCTCCGAGAGAGATTTCTTTATCACACTGTAGGAATCTTGGTTGGTTCTTGAATTCGATTTGAAGTAAAATAACGTTTTGACCGTGAAGGCGATGTTTTGATCGAGATTCGAGAGATAGTGAAGACCCTTTGGAGTTTCTGACGTCGGAGGGACGAGTACAGGGTTTTTCGTGGTCACGACGAACTCGAATGAACCGGCCATTTCAAGGGTTTTCAGTGAACAACCGAAAAACGTTTAATTAGAAGTTTTAAATACGATGGTGAAATTAAGTGAGGAATGGAGAATAAGAAAGAGATAAGAATGAAAAAGCTTAAGGACCAGTAAAGATTTTGAATGGGATGGAAAAATTTAAGAACCAAGACTGATCTTGATATAGGGTTCTTAGGGGGTTTAATTAGTAGACCTTAGGGTTTATATATCTTGTTTAGCAAGTGAAGATTGTATAGCTCAATAGATAAGGTGGAAAAGAAAGGCTTAAAAAGGACCATTAAAGCTCTTGCGACTTAAATACATCTTTAAGACTTTGGACGGTTGATTGAATTTATTGAGTGTAATTGGTTAGTTGATTGATAAGAGTGATTTATAACAATATTTGACGGAACGGGTCTCTTATTTTATTTAAATCCAAATTTATAACAATAGGGTAATATTTATCGAAGTATGAAAATTTAATTGAAATATATGCAGCTTAGTGTGTGAATACTCACGATTTGTAAATTGCATCACGTACGTGATTCACTAGTAACACTGAAAGTGATTCACTGGTATATGAATCTGTCGCAAGCGCAACCTTTATAAAGTGTGATTTGATTAGTAGCGGATTTCTTTATTTTAAAACTGGAACCATAATAACTTACTGTTTTCATCAATGCAGAATTTAGATCATCAATGCAAAATGTCAAAAGAAAAGAAAAGTTCATATTCTGCATTTACGATGTTACCTTGCAAGAATTTTTTTTTTTGTATAATTAATTCACAATTGTCTAATGGTTAAAAGATTTATATTAGGATTCGATGACCATGATCCGAATCTTTTCACTGCAATTTTAGTTATAATTATTTACTTTCTTTTTTTTAATTAGTTACTCTTTTTTATAATTAGTTACTCTGAACATATTATATTAGATTACTGGTCTATATATAATTTTAACATGAATTTAATCTTTACGGGTAAACATTCTTTTTTATTTAGAACCGCTTGTAAACAACTAAACACTCATGCAGTCAAGTAAACACAATATATTTTAAAAAATTTCACACATTCAGTTATTTTGCTGCCCTAAAATCTAGTATCAACGAAATATTTTCTTGAGTAATATTAATTAGTGGTAACCGATAACTATAAGTATTTTTTATATTAATGACATATGTTTCAAAAGTTCAAAAAAAAAAATGACATATGTTGGTGGATATGTACACTATTAATGAGCTGTAGTGATATGAACATCCAACAGCCAGAACTAAATGAGTAACACCAAAGGATAAAGATATACATTTATGCTTTGCAAGTGCAAGTGCACATAACCTTGGTCCTTGGGACCATACTGACCTCTTTCTTAAAACCTGAGTCGAACTCAGAAATCGACTATACAGCCCTCGCAGTGATCTAAAGCTTGCGGACTTGTATTAATCCGATAATTGTAGATTAAAAAATATTTATAAGTTGATTTTTGAATGCTTGAACAAGAAGAGAGAAAATTATCTGTGTTTTTCATCTATGATTTTGCTGATAAATTTTTCTTTGAATGAAGAAAACGAAACATGTGCCTGAGTGCCACGTGTCCACTACGTGATCTCAGAGTTCTCTTGAAGAGAATATAGAGTCTTTGAATTTTTTAACGGCGTTATAAAACCGGAACTTGGAATTGGAGTTTGAGTTTCCATTTTCATAAGTAGTTTAAAAAACTCTTTTACAATTGTTAAAATGTGTTTGATCAGAGCCTTTGTTCTGATTGATGCCTCAGTGAATACAGTGTTGCTCCTTTATACAGAGACAAAACTTATTGAAAGAAAGACAAACAAATGAACTCCTAAAAACATGCATAACCTTGATGTTCTTGATTCTTCCATGAAAACATAATTTCTTTATAGTTTATGGTCTGATGGATATAAATGCACCTTGTCAGTCCTAGTTTACCCAGGTTTGAACACCATAGCAGAGATTTAATTATTATGTAACTAGTTAAACTTTGATAAATAAATATTCGATAAATAAATAATATCGATAAATGAATAATTTTTTTCGGTTCCGACTTAGGCTAATGGGCTAAATGAATAATTTCGCTAAATGCATTAATGATTTTTTTTTGAAATCCTTAAAGATTCTATGTAAATATAAATAAATAATCATCACATTTCATTAGATATATATATATTAAAAAAATTATTCAATTAACAATGTTTGTACAATAAATCATTCTTTTATAAAAAAAAAAATCTATAGTTTTTTGTTTCTTTTCTACCAAAATTAATTTCATCCAGATTTTTTATATCACAAACAAAATTTTGTGAGTATCTTACTCATGTTGTAAAAAGTAGTTCCATAAGCTGATAAAGTTTGATATACTTCTTTTGATGACACATTTAGTGTCATAACAACATCATTTTCGTTACTTATTTCTTAAGTGATATAATTCATCACCAATACTTATATTTGTATATGTTACATTGAATTTTAAAAATTACAAGACTTATTTTTCCTAATTCTACATTAATTTAGAAAAATTACTTTTCATAGTTCTAAAAAACTTCATTTTTCTAATTTTAGAAAACTTTCCTTTTTTAATTTGTATTTATTTCAAATTTGTAAATATGCAAAAATACTATTTAAATGAATAAAAATTTATTTATCGATAAATAAATAATATATTGATTTATCAATAAATAAATAAATAATATATTCATTCATTTAAATTAGTCATTAAACATGAAGTTAGTATAAAAGGAATAATTTTTTTAAAATCCTTATAAACATCCCAATAAAATCAAATCCACAAAATATCCAATCATACAATTAAAAATAATGATAATAAGTTAGAAACTTAACAGCTACAAATGTTGAAGGAAGAACCTGAAACTACACCATGGTACAAACAAATCCCATTCTTTAAATCACCCCTATGATTACATATGGGATTTGCTGAAACGAGAAGAAAGGCAAAACTAATCCTTTCCCTCTTCGTCTTCTTTCTTTTTCTCACTTTCATCCTCTGTGTTTTCCACTATTTCATCATCATCACTCATTTCACTAATCACATCTGTGATGATATCCTTCACCTCTATTTTTCTATGCATAAGATCAACCCCGAAATGTCTCCCTAATATTATGACAAAAAATAAGCACTTTAATGTAAAAAAAAAAACACTCCTTGCAAATTTAGAAGATAAGCATTTATGAATTGAGAAAAGGGGAAACATACCAAGCTTCCGCAGAATATCAGATAGAGTTGCCTGTTTTGAAACAAAGATCAGAATGTCTTTTAAGTTTAATGTTTTGGCAAACGGTCTGTATATAATCTGTTAAAATCTCAATCTATTGGAGTCGTACCGTATTGAAGTCCACTTCCTTCAGAATTTTGGTCACCACTACATTCATTTCTTTTCTGGTGGGTTCTCTTTTACCTTTCTTACTGGCTTTTCCTGTACACACGCACAATTAATGAAGGAGAGATTTCATAAACTATTGAAATGAAATTATAGCAGAGCTAAGAAATAGCTTCAGACCTTGATCTTTGGATCCCTTTGCCTGTGGTTTACTTGTCTGTTTCTTGCCTTTCTCTTTAGAGGAATCGTCTTTATCAACTTTTTGCTTCTTGCTTGATGATGAAGTTGATTTATCAACTTGTTTGGAGGACTTTCGACCAGATTTTGCAGCGCCTTCCAGAGATTTCTCCTTTTCAGGTGCTGGTTTCTCCTTCTTAGTCCTTTTCGACGAGCTTTTCTTATCGATTGATTTTTTCTCCTCAGCTTTATCTTTCTCACCTTCAGTTTCAGATGGCTGATCTTGCTTCTTTCCAGATTTCTTTGTCTGCCTTCTCCTCTGCAATATCAAACAGACACAGACAGTGGATGTTTATGCAACGATCTTCAAAGGCTTAAAAATCAAGTCACCCAAAGACATAAAGAGAAATGATATTCATGAAAAATGCTCAGAACCTTTCTTTCCAGAAATCTATACATGTAAAGAAAAAAACCCAAAACCTCATCACACAAGGAGCTAAATGGGAAAGGAAACAACAGGAACATAGGGGTGGATAACTGAATGTTTTAGACATCTCTTTTGTTGACAGCCTTGAAAACTTGTCTTGGATTTGCTACTATTCCCAACTTTTCTTTCATTATGGTGTTACACATTGCCAAGTTACTGAAACCAAATGGCAGCTGTAAGTACAGCCTAGTAAATTATGACATGAAAATCAGATTACAACGCATTGATGCAATTGGGGGACTGATTCACAATGTTAATTGCAGAGGTTCCTAGGTAAAGTTCTGAGTTCGGAGGGAGCCAAGACGAAGCTATTCATATCATACAGACCACATGGTTCAAGGAACAACAAAGTTAATTACAAAACTAGAAAAGAAGAGGAAAGGTAACAACTACAAACCTTGGCTGGGACATCTGATGATTCTCCAGAAGTCACGTTTTTGGGTTTGCTCTTCTTCCGTTTTTTAGTTTCCTATATTATGTATTCAAAGTAAAGAGAAAAATTCAATACGGGATACAAAACTAGAAAAGAAGAGGGAAGTTAACAATTACAAACCTTGGGTGGGACATCTAATGATTCTCCAGAAGTCACGATGTTGGGTGTGCTCTTCTTCCGTTTCTTAGTTTCCTATATTATGTATTCAAAGCAAAGAGAAAAAATTTCAATATGGGATATTCCATAAAAAGACCATTGAGAACAATTGTCAGATTCAGCTGCTAAGTTAGAGTACCTTTTCACCATCAGCAAGCACAATATCCCTTGTTGCCTTCGGATGTATCAAAAATTCAAGCACAGTTACGGCTAGTTCTTCCTGAAGGTATCAGAAGAGATGTATTAATATAACATTTATCAAATCACAAATAGATAGATGAACCAAAACTTCTTATCACTTACCTTTTTCACATTACTTTTGTTAATCGGTATGTCAAACACATCACAGAAATCCATTAACTTATCTTTGATACATTTCTCAAGCTTCTCCTTTGCTTTGGCTCTTTGCTTTTCCTTCTGAAGAACATTTAAATACCGCTCTCAAAACACAGGCTGATCATCATACGCATCCCTGGAGCTAAATATCTACCAGAGGAATCTTACCTCTTGCTCTGACCATACAAAACCCGAAAATTGACCAATGTTTCTCTTCAAAGTCTGCGCCTGCACAGTAGATTTTCACACAACCCTTGAGTAATCAATCATGCACTCTGGCAAAAGAGAGAAAACATTGAGATTTCCAAGACAGCATTCACATCATATAAACAGAGAGGAATATAAAATGAGGCACCTTTCCTTTCTTCCCGTAAAGAATGGTGTGAAGTAAGAAGAGGTTGTCGTCAGGTTTCCTCTTGGATAGTTTATAAGCCACTGAAAACAGTTCAAAGCTATATCAGACAACATTCTAATAGCAGAGTAAGCCGACACATAAAAGAAAAGAAACAGAACAGTTTATCATCTTCCCATTAAGTATCATGTCGAGAACACCAAATTGAAACTTAGCGAGGTAAAAACGAGAATACATACCATTTGGAATTTCCTTAAGTTGTGTTCCACGACCCTAAAACAATCAAGGAAACTAGAACCAGTTATCATCCAATTCTCATACAAAACTTAAAATAAAGAAGAAAGAAGGAAACTTTCATCGTCATACCTGCTCAATTGACACAGGCTTGCTCCCAGAAGATCGAGAGGGAGTAGGCAAAATGTAACGCTCCACTTTCTTTCTTATCCTTGTAGGCCTCTCAGTAACGGGCGTCACCGGATCCTTCTCCGGCGATTCATTTCCTTTTGCAGTCTTTTCTTCATCATCTACTTGGCCTTTCTTCACATCTTTCTCTTCCTCCTTATCATCACTTAAAGGAGCTTCCTTCTTCTCCGTCTCCTTCACGGAATCAGCAACACAAACTTCTTCCTTTAGCGGAGTTTCCGCTTCTGGCATCTTCTCCTGTATGGTTTCGGTTGCCATGTGAGATAGTTAAACACTGGAGATGGAGGCAGATGAAGCGTTAAAGAATGAGAGAATCGAATTAACTGGGTGGGGTAAAGAAAGAAAACCTAAATTTCAGAGCTTTTTGTGGGAGAAATTCGAGAAAACCCTAGATCAAAACTCAAGAGACACAACCCAGTTTGGGGGTTTCAAATATTTTGGTGCCAAAAAATTGGAACACGAAAGGCGGGCTTTCGTCACCAATTTCACACACCTCGCGGCAAAGCTAAGCTGAGAAGGCTATCTAAATTTAGTACAGAATTACAGATTAACAGAAAAAATGATTGTATAATGTAACTGTACAACAGTGTTTAAAGTAACAAAGTCGTTTTATTCACATAATTATTTCATTTGTCTAAAGGTTTTAATAGAGAGCAAGTACTATTCACAGCAAAGAGAATAAGTTTAATGTCAATACAATGAGTTATCATTTGATGGAAACCTAACATGACAACATTGGAGATCTCATGGTCATGGTTTCAATAGACAAACTAGTTAAGGAAAACTAAAAATGATAAACACACATTCCTACCAATTTCTATGCTGAACAAAAGTGTGTATCCGTTTTCGATTAAGGGATGAACAAATATGTTCTTAATAATGCTGACATCCTCAAGGTGGAATAGATACGGACTATCTTTAATTAGCATTACCTATATGAGACTGATGTGGGGTCGCATCTATAAAAAACGATATGACTAGTTTCTTTAAACATCTCATGAATGAACGATATGTTCATGACCGAAATGAACACAATCGTAAGGATTAAAATATGAAAGATATGGTATCTGTGTTGCTTATTGTCTTGGTTTACTATAAAACGTAAGTAGTTCAAGAACATCGTTCACTATCTCACAAAGTGAATCCGATAATTAAACACTAAGAACGGTTCAAGTTTAAAAGACACCGATTCAATGCATAGTTTATCGACGTTTCAGAATAAAAATCTTATTTTCTATTCAAATGTGGGGTATTATTAGAGTTTGAATAGAAAATGTGGGGTATTGTTGGGGTATTTGAACCAAAATATGTATTTGTTCGCTTGTGTCCTTTCGTTTGTGGCCATTCTTTTGAGTTCATTTGAAATGTCTCCTGGTTTTCTATATAAAAAGACATACCTGGTCTTGTTCAGGCACAGAAAAACCATCACAAACATTTAAATCTCCAAATATCATTTTGATAACATTCATATCAAATTCGGCAGTGAAGAACTGTTAATTGTTGTATCCTTTAGGCGGACGCCAAAGACTTGGAGAAGTGAGGGCGAATTTCTGTCTAAGGACACTACATAGCATGTCTCGATTGTCGTCTAAAATAGTAATTTCGTTTTTTTATTGTTTTATTTCGATTTGTATTATTATTATATTATTGTAAACGATTGCTTGTAAGGCAAGCCACTGATTGGTTATCTCAAAATATACCACTAATATTGCTATTTGAGAAGGAGATGGCGACTTAGATGATGACATTTCTTCACCAATGATGAGAATCATATGATCAGCCCTCACTAAGATAGATGATAATATTCCAATTAGTCTTTTTTCCCTTCTTGTACCGTTGTAACTATTTCCATAGGTTATGGGCAAGATCTGTTGCATCTCCATGATCTTTGTATCTCTGTAGATAATGCATTTCCCTTCAATATATCATTTAACATATTAATGGCCTTCTGAGTTTTTTAAGTCATTATTTAACAAAAGCCCCATACAATCTTCATGGGCTGTATATTCGGGCCGAAAACACAATTTTCAAACTGAACCGACATAAAATTCTGTTGTGAATTGGATTTTTGTTTCGAAAAGCGAAAACTTTGAAACTCGAGAATCCAAACAGAATATCGTAATCAAATAAGATAAACTACACAAATATTAACTTATCAGAAACGGAAAGTAACGAAAAAGATAGGAAACAAAAAAGTTGCACAATTTAGTTTGAATTGTGTGGCAAATATATCTTCCGTGTAATACTAATAACAAACACACACCACATGTCTCAACCAAACCAAGCTCCAATAGAATTAAATACACACACACACACCATTTATTGTATAATCCCAAAACACCATCAAAGTCTCTCAATCTTATCATCCCAATTCAACCAAAGCCATGGATTCCGAGATAGCCGCTGACTGTTCTCCGTTGCTCAAAATCTACAAGAGTGGCCGCATCGAACGTCTCATGGGCGAAACCACCGTCCCAGCGTCTTTAACCCCACAAAACAGCGTTGTCTCGAAAGACGTCGTTTACTCTCCCGAAGACAACCTTTCCGTCCGCATTTACCTCCCAAAGAAAGCCGCAGAGACCGGTGAGAAACTCCCTCTCCTCGTCTACTTCCACGGTGGAGGATTCATCATCGAGACCGCTTTCTCACCGACTTACCACACTTTCCTCACGGCGTCTGTCTCTGCATCCGACTGCGTAGCGGTGTCGGTGGATTACCGGCGTGCACCGGAGCATCCCATACCGATCCCTTACGATGACTCGTGGACGTCTCTCAAATGGGTGTTCATCCACATGGCCGGATCTGGACCAGAGAGTTGGCTGAACAAACACGCCGATTTCAGCAAAGTGTTCCTCGCAGGAGACAGCGCCGGCGCGAACATCGCGCACCACATGGCGGTGAGAGCTGCGAAAGAGAAACTAAGCCCGGAGTTGAGCGGTTCAGGAATCTCCGGAACTATCTTGATTCATCCTTATTTCTGGTCGAAAACACCAATAGACGACAAGGAGACGAAGGACGTAACGTTGAGGTCGAAGATCGAGGCTATATGGACGGTGGCGAGTCCTAATAGCAAAGACGGAGCGGATGATCCGTTTCTCAACGTGGTACAGTCAGAGTCGGTGGATATCTCCGGGTTGGGTTGCGAAAAGGTTCTTGTTTTGGTGGCTGAGAAAGATGCTTTGGTAAGGCAAGGTTGGGCTTACGTGGCGAAGCTTGAGAAGAGCGGGTGGAAAGGGAAAGTGGAGTTGGTGGAGAGTAAAGGAGAAGACCATGTTTTTCATTTGACGAGACCTGATTGTGAAAAAGCTCTTGAAGCCATGAAGAAATTCTCAGGCTTTCTTAAGGGAGACATGTAGAAGCTGTGGTGTGGTTCAGAGAGATAGAAAGATATCTGCAATAATTTAATATTTTAATTATACGCTTCTCTCTCACTCTCTCTCTCTCTCTCTCTGATGTTTTTTCAGTGATTTATCATATTAGCGCGAACAACACAAAAAGACATCAATAATGCTATATTTAGTAACTCTGTTATCTGTTAATGAAAGCTCCACCCAAAACAAAAAACGTCGACTAAGAAATTCGTCAGAAATGTCAGAAAAGCTCTCATTCACGAAAATTGTTCATTTTTTATATATGATTACGGAAATTACTTCTTTATGTACGTCAGCAAATCTTAAGCTAGTCTGACATAATTAAACGAGAAATGAAAGAAGAGAAAAGTTCGCTTTTCATTTTTCATCATTAACATCTTATAGAAAGTTTTAATACAAGGATATGAATTTAACACAACAAATAGCGTAGACAACATTTAAAGATCACTCGGAGTACTTCATTGTCATGCTAGAGCCTAATCAAACCAGGAGGTTTATAGACTAAAACTTTGACATGGAATCATATATTGGCAAGACTACATGAAATTACACTTATAACTCATAAGGCTTGATGCAACTTAAAATGCATAGGTTCTGATTACAAAGTGGGAAATCAATTCCGTGGGGAATTCTTCGATTTTGCTCATTTTATTGGTTAGAGACGACCCACACCCACTTTATAGGTAAGATGTCTCAACTTAACTAGTTTAGATGTTTAGCAAATGTGAATATTAAATATATATATATCTTCCGTGTGGATCAAGTGTGTCAATGTCAACCAAACCAAGCTCCAATAGCATTAGAGAGAGACACACACACCATTTATCAATTATAACCAAAGGACTATCAAAGTCTCTCAATCTTATCATCCTAATCAACGAAAACCATGGATTCCGAGATCGCCCTCGACTTCTCTCCAATGTTCATAATCTACAAGAGTGGCCGCATCGAGCGCCTCATTGGCGAAACCACCGTCCCACCGTCTTTAGTTCCACAAAATGGCGTCATTTCGAAAGACGTCGTGTATTCACCCGACCACAACATCTCCGTCCGCATTTATCTCCCGGAGAAAGCCACGAAGACCGGTGAGAAACTCCCTCTCCTCGTTTACTTCCACGGCGGTGGATTCATCATCGAAACCCCTTTCTCACCGACTTACCACACTTTCCTCACGGCGGCTGTCTCTGCATCCGACTGCGTAGCGGTGTCGGTGGATTACCGGCGTCCACCGGAGCATCCGATACCGATCTCTTACGATGATTCGTGGACGTCTCTCAAATGGGTATTCACCCACATCGCCGGATGTGGACCGGAGAGTTGGCTGAACAGACACGTCGATTTCAGCAAAGTGTTCCTCGCAGGAGACAGCGCCGGCGCAAATATCACTCATCACATGACGATGACAGCTGCGAAAGAGAAACTCAGTCCCGAGTTGAGCGGTTCAGGAATCTCGGGAATCATCTTGGTTGATCCTTATTTCTGGTCGAAAACACCAGTAGACGACAAAGAGACGAAGGATGTAAAGAAGAGGTCGACGATCGAGACGCTTTGGATGATAACGAGTCCTAATAGCAAAGACGGAGTGGATGATCCTTTTATCAACGTGGTTCAATCAGAGTCGGTGGATATCTCCGGGTTGGGTTGCGGAAAGGTTTTGGTAATGGTGGCGGAGCTAGATATGCTGGTGAGGCAAGGTTGGGATTACGCGGCGAAGCTTGAGAAGAGCGGTTGGAAGGGAAAAGTGGAGTTGATGGAGACTGAAGGAGAACGCCATGTTTTTCATTTGAGCAAACCTCATTGTGAGAAAGCTCTTCAACTCTTGAAGAAATTCGCATGCTTTATTAAGGGAGACATGTAAGTAGATGTGTGTCTCTCTCAAGTCTCATCTCAGTCTCTGTAATGTTTTCAGTAATCACCATATTTATAGCACGCACAACACAAGAAATTTCAACAATATATTTAGAAAATTCTCGTTTATCTTATTAATGAAGGATCCACCCAAAACGTTGACTAACAAATTCGTCAGAAAAACTTCGTATATTAAAATTAAAAATTAAAATGAATTACAATAATCTGAGAAAGACATTACCTCAGAAAAGTCAGAGAAGCTTTAGTTTTGTCTCATTCACGAAAGTTAGACGAAAAATTCATCTTTTCTTTAATACAAGATTAAGAAAATTACTTATTTATGTATCTCAGCAAATCTTGAGCTACCGTAGCATAATTAGACGAGAAAAGGAAAATAAAAGTTTTCACCATTATCCATCATAGAGAAAGTTCGAACACAAGGATATTAATTTAACAAAACAAACAGAGAAGACAACATTTGGAAATAGAGCTTTTGTTGTTGTTCCGCAGCTACTTTATTAAGATCAGATTCGAAACCAGGCAGGAAAAAATAAGGAAGCTTCTAAATGAGGGAAGTAGCCAGGTAACCTGGAAAAGGAAAGCTTTCTAGACAGCAATCCCAAGGGACTTCTTGAACTTCTCAACCTCCAGATAGACAGTTGAGTAAGGTAAGAACTCAGAGAAGTAATCTCCACTAAGGTGGTTAATGGCAACAGCGAGTTTCGGGATCTCTAAGGTTTCCTCATTGGTGAGTGCTCGAATAAACCTTGCTGGATTACCTCCCCAGAGTTCACCAGACGGGATTCTTCTGCCAGGTGGCACAACGGAACCAGCTTCCAGGATTGACCGGGTCTCGACTAGCGAACCTTCCATTAGTATCGAGTGTTGCCCGATGATGCATTCGGGTTCGATAGTGCATGATCTTAAAAGACAGTATGCACCAACTGTCACATACCTATCGATCAATGTCTCTGCTGGTAATCCTGAAAAATCCCAAAGTTTTTTTAAAAAAAAATTTCCATCATATCAAAACTCAAAACCAACAGCACCAAGAAATGCTCTACTCTTCAGGATGTTAGTATCGCAAAAGCAAGAGGACTGTTTTGACAATACAGAGCTACCGACCAGAGAAGATGGCGATTCAAGTAAGTCACTATTAGTTGTACCTTCAAAGATCACTCGAAGTACTTCAACGTTCAACTAGAGCCTAATCAAACCAGGAGTTTTTTTGTATTTAGAACTTTGACATGGTATCAAACCTTGGCAAGACTAAAAGAAGCTACACTAATAAGGCTTGATGCAACTTAGAATCTAGGTTCTGATTACAAAGTAGCAGATGGATTCTGTGGAGAATTTCTTTATGTAAAACTATAGATACTTACTATGACATTGTTTTCCACAACTTGTACTGAGCATCTAAGCAACTTCCTACTACTACAATAGATGGTCTTTTGTGGTATTATCCGCCATACCAACCTATGCAACTCCTGAATCTAAAGATCAAGCAAAATCAAAAGATATATGCATTTATATGCATTCTTGTCGAGTTAAGCTCAAATTGCTTGAAACTTATCATTCAGGATTCTTGATCTAAAGTAATATTTCCACTCGAACACACACTCTTACTTATACATCAATACTTCAGATCAAAAGTGAAAACAAATCCCCTCAAATGTGAGGCCTCTATCTTTCGATAATCTTAAATTGACCATGAAGAAGAAACCCTAAATTCCAATATCACTGATTCCAAATTCACTAGCAGGCAGTAACTACAGAAATTGGATAATCCAAAACTCAAAATCCAATAGCAAACACATAACAAGTTACAATGGAATCATAAGAGAGACTCAAATTTTGAAAAAAAAATGAAGAGAAGAAGAACCTGTTGGGGACGACCACGCGGCATGAACAACACACCGTTCCTGGACATTCGAGCAGAATCCAATGGTGATTTTGTTGAGATCTCCCCTCAAAACGGCACCGTTCCATACGGAAGAGCCGTCCCAGACGGTGACCTGACCTGCCAACACAACGTTAGGTGCCACGTACGCATCGACAGCGACCTTGGGTAACCACTGTCCCAGAGGAATGATCTGTCTTTGGCCTCTGTAGTCCCACTTCACCCGATCCCGCGACGGCGTCACCTCCGATATCGGTTTAGGTGTTTCCGTCGTCGTCGCCACCGCTACAGCTTCCGCTGCGAAGTAACGCCTAATCAGATTCGAAGAAACAGCTGAGGCCACGCCTCTTCTAGAGATTCGAGCTATCGAGGTCGCCATTAGCTATGGAATCAGGATTCTTGAACGATTTCTAGAGAGGGAGAGAGAGAGCTTCCCGGAGGAGGAGACAGAGAGTTGTCGTCGGGAGATTCTTCGAAATCTGAGAAATGATTCGAAACGAAAAGCAGTATTGGGCCTTTACGGGCTAGGCTAATCTGAGCCCATATATTATAGGCATAATTCATTACGAAGTAGATAAGAGTATACTCAGTGTAGGGGTAATTAAGGTTGATCTTTCATTAGAAAAACGCAGCGTAGCAAGCTTACATCTGAGTAATTGAATTGCGTCTGACTTGTCTTTCAAGTGTTTGGTAAAACCAAAGGCTTAACTTTGTATCATGGAGAATATATATCATCAATTGTTTCTAACGTAAATATTTACGTTTATGATCTCGCAAATTGTAAAAGCAAACGAGCTAAGCTCTTTCTATTTTCGTTTCATGTCTATGTCTACAATTTCTGATGACATTCAGTAAAAAAGAAAACTAAAACTTTGATTGATGAAGCAAATAGCGTAGGCATACACGAATGTACTTCACAGAGGATCCTGTGTGTTGCATGGCTTTCAAAAGAGGAGGATGATAAAAACAAGAGAAAATATAAATTTGGGGTCCTAAATGACATGCTTAAGATATGAGACTAAATCTAGTAGATTTGCATGTGAATTATAATACAATGATATAAACATTTTCTTACTCGGTGTCCAAATATGTTAAAAGTTACAATACAAGACATAAAAAATGGGGTGTGCCCATAATCCACTAATAAGTTTTGATAAAGATAAAAAACAGACACTAAAGATTCATCAAAACAAAGACATTGATATGCAACTACAAACCGCATCAGCGGTTTTTTTATTCAGTCTAGTGTCCGTTCTCCAGGGGAGCATCAGCACCAATCAAGGCTGGAAAAAGAAAACAGATTTTTGGTGGGTTTATCATCGGAAATAATAACCTTAAGCCATTCCGCACTCGCGTTTAGACTTCTCCCATTGTTCAAGTAAACAAGTGACACCTTCTTCAAGTGTAGCCTTCCTATCTTCTTTTAAATTCCATAGCTCTGATGTAATGTACCTTCCACTTGGGTTATACTCATTTATCTCCAACAAAGCTCTCGTTACCGCATTATAAGGACCATCTCCTAAATCTTCTTTCAGCTCCCTCAGCTTTTCGTCTCTCTCATCTATCACTTCCTATAAACCCAATTGACAACAGCACACACAAAGTAAAAAAGCTTTCATCTTTCAGAGGGAATGATTCAATATTAACCAAAAATAGTCAAATAAGGTCACTGAAAGGCGGTTTGGTCTTACCATTTCCCTTTCTTGATTTTCGAGCTTGATCCGCTTAAATGGATGCCAATCTGGGTCTTTGAGATAGTCTTCCCAGAGCTGGAGAACGTCTATTGCTCTGTCCTCCACATCTTGCTGACAATACTTCTGCTGCAGTGCATCCATGAATGGTTTCGTCACGAGCTCTCCTATTCTCTTTACACCGATATTTAATCTCCAATCTTTCATAATCTATAAAACAAAAGATTTAGACGTTAAGAGTCTATTTCTATGTTTCAGTGTTAAAAATGAAAAGAAACAACACTTTGATACGTACGTTAACCAATTCTTTACGAGCTTCTTGAAGCTCATCGTTGGTTCTGCGCTCTCTGAGGATAAGAGTTTGGTTAAATTTGTCGAGGTCTGCCAGCTCTTCTTCCTTCTCAGTTAAACCTTTATAGATATTTTCCACTTCTTTCACAATTTCAGCGTCTCCGTCTGATCCCATGTGCTTCTTCACATTTAACTCTCCTTTTAACCGCTCAATCTCTAGCTCGATCGCTTGTTTCTGATCTCTTTGTGTTTCTAGTCTTATGATTTTCTCATGAAGCTCCTCCTTTTGCCTCTGGGAGAGGTTTACACATCACACATTGTTTATCAATGATCATGAAATTTATAGCCTTAACTTTTGTTAGTAAGAACAAGAGGAAAGACACTAACCTTCTGATATTCGGCCAACTTTTTCACTTCTTCGTCCGCCTTTTGTTGTTCCATGTAAGCTAGTTCAAGAGAACTATTCTTGGACGCATTCTGATAAAATATAACGAATAAAAAAACTATATAGTTGAAGCCTAATTATATTAGAAATAAGAAAAGATAAAGAGCATATGGACACCTGTTGTAGATCGTCAGCCAAATTCTTTCTCTCGGTTTCATTGTGTGCTTCCCGCTTCGCCAGCTCAATACCTTTTCTTTCGAGCTTCTCCTTCTCCTTCTCCAACTGCATCTTTAGTCTCTTGTGATCAGCAAAGATCTTCTTAACATGTTCCATTGTTTTCTCTTGTATAGCATTCATGTCTCTGTTATGCTCTTGGAGCCTCTTTTCTTTATCTTCCAACTTCTCCTTAAGTTCCTTTGACTTCACTGAATAAAGCTCCTCAATCTCCATCACGCCTTTCTTCTTTTCCTCTACAAGCCGAGTCAGATTCTGCACAAGCTTTTGCTGTTTCCTCGCCTCCTCTTCCGTAACCTCAGCTATAGTTTTGAGATCACCTTTCTTCCTCAGGTCTTCTCCGATGATGTTACTTCCGTTGTAATCATCAGCACGAGCAATCCATGCGTAAAGACCCGACTTAGGACCATCTTTTTTCAACCAGTCGTTTTTCCCATGACCATCTACTTGATAAGCCTTGTCGAAGAGAAGAGCATTGTGTAGTCCATTCCAATCTTTGTTGAAATCCACAATCGCTGTTCCTGAGAATCCCCAGTGATTCCACAAAGTACGAACCCTAATCGGATTAAACCCTCTTTGAATGTACTCATCTCTAAGCTTCGATCCGCTCTCACCCGCAGATCGACCATTTGGTGTCTTTGTAGTTGGAATATTAACCACAACACCTGTTTCAGCAACATAAACACACAAATACAATCAATGTAAGGAAAAAGTAATGACCTTTAAATACATTATCCATCACTCAAGTTCCCATTTCTTAAGTTAAGCTAACAAAGTAAGTTTCTTTAAGAGCATGTATACCTTTCCAAGGACACACGAGCTTCTCGTCTTGGTCACAGTCTTGAATAGGATCTCCAGTTTTCCTACGTTTCGATGAAGGCTCTGCTTCTGAAAGATCTTCTTGGAGGTATTTGACAAGAGCAAGGTGGCATGCTTTCTCCTTTGCGCTTCTTTTGTCAGAATTGCTATTACCAACTCCAGAAGCATGTTGAAGTAGATCTTTGTACTGAAAACTCGGTTTCTTCTTGTTCGGACAATAAGGACACGTAAAAGCTTGAGGAGAGAGTTTCACTTTCAGCTTTCCACTTTTGAGAGTTAGGTAGATTTTGTCTCCATACTCTTCGATTTCGGAATCACTAATATCTGAATCTTCATCGTCTGAGCTCAAAATCACCGTGCTCCCCATCTTGTTCCTTGCTATTAGTTTTACAATTATCAAAAAAGAAAAAGAAAAAGAAAATACAACTGCTTTTGAATTTCAACAATGTAGCTTCCTTCCATTAACTTTTTTGATAAAGTTATTCCATTTAATTCTTGAGCAAAGCATTATGTGAATTTGCATGTCTGATATTTTAAAGAGATTATGAAGATGTGTTGGTAATTAAAGAGCTCCAGAGTCTTAAAGCAGAGGGACTTGAGCAGAGAGTTCGAATTCAAACGAGATCGATCTGAACAGCGAATCTCTGTTTTGTCCTCTTCTGATGAATGCAGATTGAAAAGAAAACATAAAAGAATTCACTGGAGAAACTTACAGAAGGAGGAGGACGAAGAGGAAGAAGATGATGGCGAAGCCGGCGATCGGAACTCAGTGTCCGGAAGAAGACGAAGCTCTCTCTCTCTCTCTATATATATATATATATATCTTCTCCTTCTCTCTCTACTCTCCCCTCTCTCCTTTCTCCTTTCTCCTCTTTCTTCACTTGCGTCGCCCAAATTTTCACTTGTTTACTTTAGGGTATGTCCTTTACCTTTTTCGTCATTATTTTTTCATCAGAGATAAAAGTAAAAAAAAAAAAGAAAAGAAAAAGTCAATACTAAGAGATAGGGAGAATGATAAAAACTACGCCTGAGGATTTCTAATAATTTGGTTTTTGAATTTTTGAATTTAGAAAATTGGAACCCTGCGGATAATTTTCATATTTGAAGTGGGTTTGGTTTCGTTCTATCAGAGTTTAGGTTAGATAGAGACTCGTAATATATTTATAAAAAATTAAATTAAATAAACATTAGTTAAATTTAAACTATTATAATTAATTTCTTTTTTTTATATTTTAATTATTTGAATTTTAAAATAATTAAAAACTTCCATTTTCTATAAATCCACTTTTTCTTCTTTTTTTAACAACAGAGTGGTGTTTTTGTTGAAAATATCACTTTTAAAATTTTATATTTGATTGATTCCTTGGAATTTGTATTTATGCTACAGTTTACAACGATAAATTTGTTGGGTTCCAAAGTTTTTATTTGCTCGCGTGGCAACGTGAAGCGCGTTACTCACACGCGTAATCACTCCCTTTACAGTTAGAAGTTAGGTTACAAAGTATGTTTCATCTTACGAATCTACTTCTGTACTTCAATCACATGAAGAGAATCGGGTCGGATCTAAATTCTAATGATAAAGCCCATTTGTTCTTGTAAGCCTTGCAATTCACACAAGAGCCCGAGCCCGAGCCCGAGCCCAAAGGAGAAAGAGATGTTTTAGCTTTGAGGGTAAGTTTTGGGTGTATCATCATACTTGTGAATTTCATAACTATTTTGAAGCCTAACGTTTCAACTGTATCGATATTTTGTATTCAAATTGGCATCCTGACACTTTGATTGGTTGTCAATGCTACCCGTTTGACAAGTAAATTACTTAAAGCCTGAAGTGTATTTTTGAGATTATTATTTGCTTTTTTTTAAGTGAAAATACTATAATTGCTAGAAACTTTGGAACCCAACAAATTATGTTCTCTTAGGACTCATTTCAAAGCAAATTCTTACCATATAGTTTACATACGAACCGAACCAGACCAAACAGAAGAAAACCAATCCAAAGTAATGCTACACCAAAATATCTTAAAATCGTCAAGCTTAAACCGAATTTTAACCGGCCTCAACAGAGCCACAAACCCCTAATTCAAAACCCAGAATCAAACACGACAGATGTTTGAAAAATTAACTAAATGCATATTCAAATTCAGATTCACATATTTCCACCACACATAGAGTTATAAACAAAGCCATGAAAAAAATAAAAGCAAACAAACCGGTACGAAGAACACAACGATAAACCAGAAAACCGGAAAAGTTACAAATCCGGTATGGTAAAATCAACCGGTATAAATATGGAGACGAATAGCGATGGTAAAGATGGTGATGAGACCGAAGTAAATGATGGCATGGACGAGAATCGACGCGCCGCTAGTCTGCATATTCCCGAATTCGACGATTCGACCTCTCGCCGGAATCTGAAAGAGAAGTCCCGGAGTCAAAAGCACGAACAGTATCACAGCGATCACTACAGGTCCCCAATCCGCCATTACTTTGCCACTTGAGAGAGAGAGAGAGAGAGAGAGAGAGAGAGAGTTATTTTTTGTTTTGGTTTTGAAGAGTCCGAAACGTCTCTCGTGCGATGTGAAAAGGAAACTGGCGGTGGCAATGTCACGTGCGGTTACGTTGTTTGCGAAAGACGTCACACGTGAGTCCGTGACTAACGCTACAAGTTAACGAGTGCTTGGTTGATGACGAAGTTAAGTAAAGATTAAAATGGGCTCGTTTAGGGCTGAATCTTAATCCGGCCCAATATATCTAACAGAATCATAATGCACAAAACTTTGCCATTTTGGGTTGATTTTCTTACAATACCCTCCAATCCACTTGCAGCCTTGCAGTGAGTCACTGACATATACTTCATACTTCTCCACTTTCCAGAAAAGGGCGAGTGAAAGAGATACATTATTGTATATTATTTTTTAATTTGGTTTAAAGACAAAAGCCTAAAAAGTCTTATGGTTGTATTGTACATAATCAATGTTCACAGACGACCAAATCTAGTTGGTTGGTACTTGGTATGACGTGATCAGTTCAGTACTCACGAGCTTAGTAGCGAACTTGTGGGCGACTTCCTTGTTTTTCTATCTTTCTTGTTTTTTTTTTTATTTTTACATTTTGGTTTCACTCTTCTTCCTTTTACAAATTTCTTACACGTCTCTTTCGAAAACGTTAAACTAGAAAGAAGAAAAGAGATGTATTGATCGTCATGTTTGTACCTAGTTATATATAATTCGTGAAAACTGTAAAATCCTAAACTAATTTATTTCAAAAATGTTTGTTTTTTTTCCTGACAATCACTTACTTTAAAACATATTATATAGTAATCTAAAAGCACTAAACTGGAAGCACTAATCACTTTCATATATGTTAAGCACTAAATAATTTTTCTCTTTTTTTTTTTTGGTATGAAAAGCACTAAAATTGGGTGTTTCTTTAATCCCGAATTTTTTTCTAAATGAAAGATCAGTGGGGTACATTAGCCAAAAGTAATTACCATGATGGTGATATTATTTTTTTTTTTGGAAAATGTATATGTATATAATTAATACCCTTGCTACCAATAATTTACAATTATACTCTTAAAATAGCTTTTTAAAATCAGATTTAAAGTTTAAACTCAAGTTCCAGTATACATATTTTTTAAAAAATGAAAATGTACGGTTCATCAAGATATTGCAAATACTAAACAATTAAGATAGCTAGGAATCCACATGTAACATCTAGAAGATTATGATAACAAACTCAACTCAGACAATAGAGATTAACACACAAAATTCAGAATTACAAACAAAGGAAACTAGTGTTGACAAGCACCAACTGTCACCAGATAAGTGGTATTGTCAGGTGGATGGATCATGGAAAAAATTAAAGAAGTTTTCAGGACAAGGTTGAGTTCGTCAAAAGAATGGAAGTGTAGGAAGACTATTTGGAGCTAGGAACATCATTCCCAGTCTGTCTCCACTATATGCTGAATTGGAGACACTCGTATAGACAATGAAATGTATGATTGATTACCGAAAGCTGAGAATTGTATTTGCAACAGATTGTCAGGATGTGGTGAAGATGGTAGCCTCACCGGAGAAGTGACCAGCGTTTGGAATCCATTTAAAGGAGTTCAAGCATTGCAAAGCATTTTTCGAAGAAATAAGAGTTACATCCATCCCGAGAACACTGAATATCACAACGAACAAACTAGCACGAGAAGCTCAGAGTTTCTCCACAGTAATAAAGCATATCGACCAGACTCCACCTACTTGTATGGAAATAGATATATAAGCTTTATTTGCATTATTAAAAAAAAAAAAAACATATAATGAAAACAAATGGTCATCTACGTGGTTTTCATAGGGGCCATGTCTTCTCGTGCATTTGTATTTCCACGTTTCAAATAAATAAGCCTGAATTTCGGAATAAAACATTACCAATAAAAAAGTGTAAATCTCTGAGTTTTTAGTTATTTTTCTCGGTGAGAACATAATCTTCTTTTACAAACAAGCCCACCTCAATAACTAAATACTTTGGTTCTTGCTCTCCACACTTCAAAATTACCCACGAAGCCACAAATCCCCACGTCATTTTTTTTTTTTTTTTCATTTCCTACTTTAATCCAATTCTGTCACTCTTTACTCTTTCTACATCTTTTGATTTTCTTCTCTCCTCTTTCTCAGTTTACCACAGAATCAAATCCTCTTTCTCAGTTTTTCCCAAGAAAACTAATCCATTCATGAAGCCATCAGCTTCCAGATTTTCCTTTACTTTCTTACACTTTTTTGCACTTTATTGTCTTCTCACACTGACCCATGTAGCTCAAGGATCCCATCAATGGCAATCACCAATCAAAACCGTCGTCGTTTTGGTCATGGAGAATCGGTCCTTCGATCATCTCCTAGGCTGGATGAAGAAATCGGTTAACCCTTCCATAGACGGTGTAACGGGTCAAGAATGTAACCCGATTCCGAATTCTACACAAACCATATGTTTCACGAGCGATGCTGAGTTTGTGGATCCGGATCCGGGTCATTCCTTCGAAGCTGTGGAGCAACAGGTATTCGGGACGGGTCAGATACCGTCTATGATGGGTTTCGTTGAGCAAGCGCTTTCGATGCCCGGAAATTTGTCGGAGACCGTCATGAAAGGCTTTCGGCCTGAAGCTGTACCGGTTTATGCCGAGCTGGTTAAAGAATTTGCTGTGTTCGACCGGTGGTTCTCTTCTATTCCTGGTCCGACTCAACCCAACCGGTTGTTTATCTATTCGGCTACCTCACATGGTTCCACAAGCCATGTCAAGAAGCAGCTTGCTCAAGGGTACACATTTTCTTTTGTTTTTTCTTGGTAGTTTAATTTTAAACTCAATCGTCAAATTTAGTACCTGATGATTTTCCATATCTAATCTTCAATTATTGAATGAGCAATAATTAATTTCCTAATTTTAGAAAAAGGACCAAGCAATTATTTAATTTTTGTAATGAATGTCTCGGGGTTGTAACGGTTTTAGACTTAGTAGTTAAGGCCGGACAAATAAATCGAACCGGAATAATCAATTCGGTTTGGTTTCGGTTTTTTTAAAAAACCCAATTGGTTTTTAAATTTTGATAGTTCGGGTTTCGGGTTCGGGTTCGGTTCTGTTGTGATGCACCTAAAAATCCGATCGGTTCTTAAATCTAAGTAGTTTGGATTTTAAGATCGGTTCGGATAACCCAAACTAAACCGAAATAAATAAAATATTATATTTTTTCTCTATTTTATTTGTTTTTTTTTGTTTTGGTTTCAAAGAGAAATCTCTCCACTGTCTGTATGTTATTTCTGAAACCAATCCAAAGCAAAATAAAACCACAGAATCAAATCCTCTTTCTCAATTTTTCCCGATCGGTTCTTAATAGTTTGGGTTTTAGATTCGGTTCGAGTAATCCGAACTAAACCGAAATAAATAAAATATTATATTTTATTAAAGTTTTTTTTCTTTTTTCTTGCGATTTTCTTCAATCGGGATTTTTCAGTTTGGGTAATTCAATTAGGAACCGAACCCGAACCAAACCCAATAAGTATATGGGTATAAAATAAGACTTAAGATATGTTACTGAACTGAACCCAAACCGAAATAGAGAATTACCCGAATAGGTCCTAGACCTCTAAACTTAAAATACTCAAAACCCGAAATATCCAAACCAAACCCGAAATACCCAAACCAAACCCAAACCGAAATCCAAATGCCCAGGCCTAGTAGTAGTTGTTTTTGTGGGTATTTTAAATACTCCTTCCGTAGTTAATGTTAAACTTTTAAAAAGTATCAATATATTTACAACTATAAAATGAATATTATGTGAAATCGAAGGATTAATTGCTAAACATATCATCATTTTTTTTTTTTTCAGGTATCCCCAAAAAACAATATTTGATTCACTCCACAGCAACGACATCGACTTCGGAATATACTTCCAGAATATTCCAACCACATTATTCTACCGTAATCTCCGACAACTAAAATACATATTGAAATTGCATCAATACGATCTGAAATTCAAGAAAGACGCAGCAAAAGGAAAGTTACCGAGCTTAACCGTCATCGAACCGAGGTATTTCGACCTCAAAAGCTTACCGGCCAACGACGATCACCCATCCCACGACGTGGCTAATGGTCAAAATCTGGTTAAAGAAGTGTACGAGACACTTCGGTCGAGTCCACAGTGGAACGAGACGCTCCTAGTCATAACCTATGATGAGCATGGTGGGTTCTATGATCATGTGAACACTCCTTATGTCGGTATACCGAACCCGGATGGGAATACCGGACCGGCCCCTGGTTTCTTTAAATTTGACCGTTTAGGTGTTCGGGTTCCTACCATTATGGTTTCACCTTGGATTCAGAAAGGAACCGGTATGTTCTCTTTTTTTTACTTGATTTCTCTAAAATTATTTTACCAAATTTGTTCTTAGTATGCATTTCAATTTTAGTAGAACTATTTTGGCAACCTATTTTTATCAAATTAATATTAAAATTTCAACTTTTTAACATACTTTATTGATTTGTAGCCTATTACATATATGCCCATTGCATACAAATATTTGTAGCCTTTAGCAGTGTTTAATTATTTTACAAAAGATTACCATTTCAACATACCAATTTTATTTATTATTTTCCTTCTAGAAGTCTCTGAAAATAATTTTTTGCTACAATTGAAAAGTATTTATTTCTCTAACCAAAAAAAAAAAGAAAGTCATTTGTATTTCATGTGTTTCCACTTTATACTGTACTACTTTCGACAGGCTTTTGACATTTGCTAACAAAATTTAAGGCAGCCAAAAACCAAATCACATGGATATATTTGACAACTGTGTAGCATTATTTTAACATCCTATTGATTGTATCCATTAATTGTGGTGGATTAATTATCGAAATCTATTTGATTATTCCATTGAAATTGTAAATTAGAATTTGTCGGCGTCGTCGCGTGACTCATGTTTTCATCATACCCTGACCCCATTTCATTATTTTATTTTAATAAATAGTTTAATAATATATTGTTTATTATCTGTGTGAGTGAAGTGGTGAGTGGGGCAAAAGGGCCAACAGAGAGCTCAGAGTTCGAGCATTCATCAATACCAGCTACCATCAAGAAACTTTTCAATCTCTCTTCCAATTACTTAACACATAGAGATGCTTGGGCTGGTACTTTCGAAGATGTGGTTTCTCACTTAACCTCTCCTCGAATCGATTGTCCCATGACTCTACCTGACGTTGCACCCATGAGAGCAACTGAGCCTAAAGAAGATGCAGCCCTTTCTGAGTTTCAGAATGAAGTGGTTCAGCTTGCAGCGGTTCTCAATGGCGATCACTTCCTCAGTAGCTTCCCGGATGAAGTTGGGAAGAAGATGACTGTGAAACAAGCTCATGAGTATGTCAAAGGAGCTACTTCTCGGTTCATTAGAGCTAGCAAAGAAGCAATGAAGCTTGGCGCCGATAAATCCGCCATTGTCGATATGCGATCTTCGCTCACAACACGGCCACGCAATCTGTGACCAACGAAAAAAGAATGATAACACCTTGTGAAAAGTTTGTTTTTGTTTTCCTTGCTTTATTCTTCCTCTGTTTTGATCTGAAAATGTGTGTGATTTGATGTTTGGTAACTGAAATTAAGAAACAGAAGTCGACAAAATTCATTGTTAGTGTCACTATACACTTGTGCTTATCAGTTAATAGTTTGACATTCATCTGTTCTTGCAACTGTTGATCTATAAGTTGATGCACGGCAAATCATAGTTTATGAATTAATTTTCATAATGTTAACAAGTTTGTGAGCTCGCCGGCGAGCCCACCTCCGATTAATCAGCTCGTTCGTAGATGAACTCCGAACTCATTTTGTGCAAGGTCAATAGTATTACGTATGAAGATAATTTTCACAAATGTTATTCTATATTCTTTTACTATTTTTAAAGATAACTAGACAAGGCAGTTGAATTTTTCTGTCTTTTTCTAACAGATAACCAGATAAAAGTAATAAAATAAACAAAATAACTAGATAAGGTTAGTCAAATTTATTTAAACTAGAAATTAGGAAATTATCATAATCTCTCTCTATCAGATAATCATTCTTAAAATTATACTTTTTATAGTTACACACACCGAGTCCACGCATAGGCAATTTCACTTTCCTATATAAATCTCCACTTCTGAAGAAAACAAGATTTAACAAGCAAAAAATTTAAGAACGAGAGAAAAATATTTTTTTTTACTAGTGCTCATTGCCTTGACGTCCAATGAAGTTGTTGCCAAAAGAAAGTCTCCAGCACCTAAATTAAGAAAAAGTGATTTCCCAAAAGATTTTATTTTTGGGTCTCCAACTTCTGCTTACCAGGTCGGACATCCGTCGAAAAACCTAATTAATTTTTTTGGGACGCGGCATATTTGACCGCGTGTCGAAAACCTAAAAATTTCAGAATCCGTCGGAAATAAATTTCCCACGGATTTCCTACGGAATGTGAAACATACGAAAATTTAGGCGGCACGTATTTGTCGCGTGTCGAAAAGCTAAATTTTTTAGAATCCGTCGAAAATCCGTATGTGTTACATAGATACTTCAATTCCTTCAAATTTTTTCAAATTCTTGTAAACATCTTATTTTTCATAAATTTTAAGTTCAAACTACTATATATAGATCATATACATGTAAATACACCTGTAAGTTCAACAAAAAATCTATACCCTAAACCTTAAAATCCATTACCATCGGAAATCCGTTGGAGAATTACGTAGGAAATGTCCCCCGGATTGCTGACGGACAAACAAAAACACATTGAAGATATAATATTAACAAAAACATAAAAACATTTTGACAAATATATCAAATATATCAAGTGTGCACAAATATCAAGTGTTGAAAAAAAGTCAATTACATTACAAACAAAGTACTACTCTGAATCATCCGATGATGAGTAATCTGATTCTCCTGAATCGGAAGCTTCCTTGAATTCATCCAAATCTTCCTCTGAATCGTCAAACACCTGATCGTCCGTGTGTACGGTGAAGTCAACAACAAGGTCCACCTCAAGAGAATGTTCGATTGAACCCAAACCTACAAAACTTTGTTGGAGGGGTTCTTTTTCAGACACCCCACTGACCCTGCCTCTCGGGTTTATCGATGTTACAGTAACCCACAAGTCATGTTTGTTTGTGACCCGAGGGTAGGGAATATAACAAACCTACACAATGTAATAAAGTAAAAAAATTAAAATTTATACAAAGTTAATACAAAATTAAAATTTAAGGTAAAAGAACTAACCTGGTCTACTTGTGAAGCAAGTATGAATGGATCATATTTTTGGAGCCGCCTTCTGCTATGTACTGATGTAACACCAAATTGGTCGTGTCTTACACCACTTCCAACTAATGGGTCGTACCAGTCACATAAAAATGCAACGCATCTCAAACCGAGCATTCCCGGATATTGAACGTCAAAAATCTCACGTATGACACCATAGTATGTAAGATCGCCAGACTGAGAAGATACACCGTAATCTGAAGTTGTTTTGTAATGCACATGTTTTGGAATAGGCAGCGTGAATCTACCGTGCGTTGTCCATCCTGATAGCATGCCATATGCTGGAAAATCGCTAATGGTCCACATAAGTACCGCTCGCATGACAAAATTCTGCTGACAAGAAACATCAAACATCTGAACTCCATGCTTCCATAACATTTGTAGCTCATAAATCAATAACTCTAAAAACACATCTAATGCTCTCTTCGGATGCTCTGGTCCAGGGACGAGAATGGTAAGAAATAAGAACTCTCGTCGCATGCACAAAGATGGCGGCAAATTATAAGGTGTTACGATTACCGGCCACAATGAATATTGTCTCCTGTGCTTCCCAAAAGGGTTGAAACCATCTGTACATAAGCCAAGATATATGTTCCTCAACTCATACGCAAAACTAGGATACACTGACTGAAAATGTTTCCATGCTTTTGCGTCTGAGGGATGAGCAATTTCTCCATCCATCGTATGCTATGCATGCCATCTCATTGCTCCTGCTGTCCGCTCTGACTGATATAACCTCTTCAATCTATCTGTTAACGGCAAATACCACATCCGTTTATATGGCACTGACACGCGTCCACCTGTTTCCTTATACCGAGGTTTTTGACAAAAACGACAGGTCGTCCGGCCTTCGTCCTCTCTCTAGTAAATCATACAGTTGTCGATGCATACATCTATCATCTGATACGGTAACCCAAGCCCAACAACAAGTTTCTCTACCTCATAGAATGATGTCGGTGCAAGATTATCTTCTGGCAAAATGTCTTTAAAAAAATCAGCGATTGCATCGAGACAATCTTCACTCAAATTGAAATCTGTCTTTATACCCATCAGCCTCGTTGCAGCTGATAAAGGAGAATGTCCAGCTCTACACCTACCATATAAAGGATTTTTAGCAGCATCTAACATATCAAAGAATTTTCGAGCTTCTGCATTAGGTTTTTCCCCTCTATCTCCATACTCAGCAACCGATGGCATGCTTTCACGGAATGCATCGTTCACCATCTGAACATGACCTACGATACTTTCAACCTCTACTGCAGGTTCTACGATACTTCCAACATATTGTTCACTAGTACTACCATAATTATTAACCATCGTATCATTTTTGCCATGATTATACCAAATCTTGTAACCCGGCACAAATCCATGACAATAAAGGTGTGACCATACTTCATCTATCACGATTAATCTACGATTCCGACATTTTTTACAAGGACAATAGATTTTACCGGTTTTCCTTGCTTTCTTCTGGTTAGTCAGTCGCAAGTGCCATAAACTCTTGCACACCTTCTCTATATTCTTCCGTAAGTAAGCCCGTTTCTGGAATTTGATGAGGTTTGTCAATCCATGATCGAAAATAATTAAAAGGATCTGAAGAAGACATTTTTATAGAGAGTTTGTAGATGAGAGTTTTTGTTATTGTGATTATAAATGAGAGGAAGGATGTGTTTTATAAGGAAATTTCGCCTTATTCCGACGGATTTCCGACGGAATGGATATATTTAAACGGTCATGTAACATATATATTTAAACAGTAATATTCGAACGGTAATATTCAACGGCTAGATTCCGTCGGTAATTCGTCAAAAATATACCGACGGATTTTATTTCCGACAGACAAATTCCGTCAGAAAATCCGTCAGTTTCCGGCCTGTTTTCTTGTAGTGGTGACAATGTTCTCTGATCCTTGTGCAAGCGTCACAGGTGAAAGAGAAGGAGTTCCCATCTGTCCAAAGGCTGCATCGGATTGGCGGTTGATATATCCAAAAGGGATACATGATCTTGTCCTATACGCAAAATACAAGTTCAATGATCCTGTCATGTACATTACAGAAAACGGTAGAGATGAAGCTAACACCGCCGGTCAAATCCTTCTTGAAGCTAATATCGCCTGTCAAATCCTTTTTAAAGACAGCGAGAGAATCGATTTCTATGCTCTCGAGATGGTTTGAGAGACTATCTCGGTTGGAGCCAATGTGAAGGGCTTTTTCGCGTGTTGAATGGTCAAATGGTTACACCGTCCGGTTCGAAAATTGTTGCATCAAAAGAAAAGCAATTGATGAGCATTCCGTTTTATTATTTATTACTTTTGATTATATGTTTTTATTATAATATATTTTTAAGAAATAAAAAATCGTATATGTAGGAAAAAATATGGTTACTCCAACCATATTGAAAAGAAGAGAAAATTGAAGTGATATAAATTTAATAGATCGATAATGTATATTATTTTCTTAGTAAATAAGTTTTGAGTATCCCTAAGTCATATATCAAAATAATTCAACTTATTTTTTTTTCAAAAGAAAGATTATAGTAATTCAAGTGTTTTTTTTACAAAACAATGATTATTTATTTCTTATATAAGGTAATTAATTTTAGTCTAAACAAAAAGGAAAGAAAATAAGGTATTTTCGACAAACACAAATCAGTTTAAAAAAAACAAATTGTTAATTAAATAAAAAAAGGGACGATCGGCTACATCGCTGTCCACCTTATCCACTTCTGCCCCCAATCCCTTTGATCATCCAATCACGAACACCAAATCCACGCCGACCATTCCCAACACCCAATGGACAACACCACCAATCAGCGACCACCTCCCTCCGCCGCCGGAATCCCTCCTCCTCTTCCTGGAACCTCCGTCTCGGGTTCCGGAGGTGCCTCATACCACCACCTCCTCCAGCAACAACATCAACAGCTCCAAATGTTCTGGTCCTACCAACGGCAAGAGATCGAGAAGGTGAACGACTTCAAAAACCATCAGCTCCCTCTCGCTCGGATCAAAAAGATCATGAAAGCAGACGAGGACGTGCGTATGATCTCCGCCGAAGCACCGATCCTCTTCTCCAAAGCCTGCGAGCTCTTTATCCTCGAGCTCACGATCCGTTCTTGGCTTCACGCCGAGGAGAACAAACGCCGCACGCTTCAGAAAAACGACATCGCCGCCGCTATTACGAGGACCGACATCTTCGATTTTCTCGTCGATATCGTCCCTAGAGATGAAATCAAGGAAGAGGCGGCGATCGGCGGGATGGTGACTCCGGCCGCGAGCGGTGTGCCTTACTATTACCCGCCGATGGGTCATCCTGCGGGTGGTCCTGGAGGGATGATGATTGGGAGACCTGCTATGGATCCGAGTGGCGTCTATGTTCAGCCTCCGTCTCAGGCGTGGCAGAGCGTTTGGCAGACGTCGGCGACCGGCGATGATGTTGTTTCTTACGGTAGTGGAGGAAGCAATGGTCAAGGGAATCTTGACGGACAAGTGTAAGTTTCATTCATTTCCTCCCGTTTTCGTGCAATGTAGTGTAGATGATTACTTGATCATCTAGGGTTTTAGGATTTGGAATCGTAAACAACCTCTAGCCTTCAGTTCCAAGATATGAGCATTAATTTAACAAAATCTGTTGAATATAGGCTCTCGTTCTCTTCTGCTCAATCTTAATGGATCATTGAACTATCATTTTGAATCATTTCATTGTCTTTGTATCATGTTTGCAGTTGAGCTCAGAGTTCTTCCAGATGGATGCCAATTTACTTGCTGTTAAAGACAGCAGATATTTGTCGACTCTTCCTTGAATTTTCCATGTGCCTGAGCTCAAATTTTAAAAAGGCTTTACATAAACAAAGAACAGCACAAAAGAACTTTTGTCTCTCTGTTAACTTATAATGTTGTTACTGTAGCAAAATCATCACTACCGCGACTTTTCCTAACTATATATATATATATATATATATCTAATGTACAGTTATGTTTCCCTTCCTGGCATGGACATTTTCTGAGAACATGTCTGGTTTATGTGGGACACAAGCGTGGAAGTCAAAAGCATGCGACTAGTAAACTTTAAATAAGAGATATAGCAGTGTAGCAAATAGCGATGACAAGAAAGTTGTTATTTGAATTGACGGTTAATATTTTTTTATATAAACAGCTTATTACAAAGCATGTTACAGTAACGTTTGTTATATATATTTTTTCATCAAAGCTTTTCGTTTTTGTAAGATATTAACCCTTTGACAAGTATTGATCTTTCTCTAACCGTAACTTCTGCATTCTTGAGGCACCTTTGGATATCGCTTTCTGTCAGAGCAATAGTCGTAATCCAGGTACAACTTCCTTGCATTCATATACAGAGTCCTCTCTCTGGAGCTTAGCTGCCATTTCTCTTTGCGATTCCACCAGAATTTAGGACCAAAACATTTCTCTATGCCAAAAAAATCAGTTGCACACCCATCAATCTTTGATGCCTGGAACTTAGCAGTATAAGGCATCTCCTTCGGGTCAACTATCGATCCGTTTTTCACATTCCCAAGCATGAACATCGTCTGCACTGATGGGTAGGGAATGTCTTGATTCTTCCTGTACACCCGGATCGGTGTATCATCAACATAAAACCTGAAACTTTTTATAGAAATAAATTATTATTATTACTGATGTCAATCAATTGATTAAGTGATGATGTTCTGATTAAGTGTAAAAAAAATACTCACACAAGTTGATGTGGGTTCCAAAGAAACCTATAGGAATGGTAATCTTTGGTTGGATCAAACCAAAGACGAAACCTCTGGTCTTTATCTCCTTCACCGTATATAAAAATCGTTGTATCAAGCAAATACGTTGGCCCATTTCCCAAAATCTGGAAACAGAGCTCGTCATGGCGGCTTGATTTGGATCTTAACTGCCATATATATAGCACTCAAGATCAAAAGATAATTCAAGAAGCCATCCAGGTTCGTAAATCATCATCTTTAATTCTGACAACCATAAGTTTATGTCATTCATACTTACGTAGAAGGAAGTAATGACTTTCGCGGACTTGGTTTGGGGTGCCTTGATTCTCAGGTTGAAAGATCCTGATCCGTATATCTTGTATGATTCAAACCCGGACCCTGTTTAGGAACATGAGACCAAACATAAGCATCGTCTAGACACAAACGCAAGTTCATAACACACATGGAGACAAAAAAAAAGACAGACCCAAATAGACAGAAAAAGAGAAACCAGATTTATGATCGAGGGTGAGGTGGAGCTCAGAGGTTTCATTAATAACCAAAGCTGGATGTCCCCATGTTGTGTAGTAGTTATCGCCCCATGTCACGAACCCAGTAGGGTCTTCACCTCGAGCCGCCGCTGCAACGATTAAAACCACCATAACCATCAGTAGAATCTTCTGATCAGATCCCCTCATCTTCATATCTCTCTCTCTCTTTGCTTATTTCTCACTCTACTTAAACACAACAGAACACGACTCTCTGTGGCTATGTTATATAGGTACAGAGCGGTACGTTACGTTCACTTTTTTCACAAAATGAGTCTCTATTCGTTGCATCATCATAGTCCATATCAGTTAACTAAAATGTGATATGAGTTTTGTCCCTCTAGGTTTTGAGCTGTTTGCGATTAACTTTGTTTTTTAGTGAGGTGAAAGCTGTTTACATCTCGTCTTAGACGCAACAAGCAATGCATGGCAAAAGCTACAACTTCCCTAATCAATTTTGTTAGCTTTAAATAGTTATCTATAGAACGTTAACTCTTAACAACTCGTAATCATTGAGCCATTATATACCAGACTTTTCATTATAGTAATCATTGATGATATCTTTCAAAGTCCTTAATATTAGTTGTTGATACTACTATCATTCACTTTTGTCACTAATTATATCAATATTCAATTTTCAGTTTTTACTCAAATTACAAATTTCTCTAGACCATTTATGTTCTTTTAAATTTATTTATAAAAATTTGGTTACTACATTGATTTTTTCCTTCGTTCTGATCCATTTATTACGAGAAAACCGTGTTTGTTTCTTGCAGTAGTCTCTGTAGTTGGAAAGTCGTAATGTTGACAATTGTTATGGTGATAAATACTTACACATGAGCATACCACTATCAGTCTTACAGCGACATAATGGCTAATATAAATATCTAACCATGTCTAATTTGTCATTATTCACTACCTATTAAATGTAACTAACGAAAGAAAATGAGGTTTGTCGCTTGTGGTGAGTGATCAAATAATAAACATTATAAATATTAGAGATCATTAGAAGATATTTGCTGAAATGGATGGTGACTGTTGGTTGGCTTGAATAATTAATTAGGTTTAGCAAAACGTGCAGCCAAATCTCTAAGTTTCATATTTTGCTGCTTGCTTCATTTGTGAATGCGTTAAGAGAACGTCGAGAAGTTGCCACCAAGACGACAGCTCATTTCACAACATGTCAATACGACAATATACCACGTCCCCTTACGTGTCCAAATATGTATTTTCTGTTGTCATTAACAGTATGAATCACACAATATAACTTGCTTTCAGAAAGATGAAATATGTATATTGAGCGGTTTAAAACTGAGAAATAGGTGTTTTGCGTCAACACCTATTTTGTGTTCGAACTCGGATCAATGTTAAAGCGCTTCCACATGTAGTTGATTAAGTTTTTTTTATAAATTTCTCATTTACTCCATATGAATATTTCGTCGACATGTGAAAGCTTCAGAAAAATAATAATACCTTACGTGATTTCGTATGGATCAGAAATTTGAGCACTTGGTCTCGTACACTGAATGTTTGAAATCAATGGTTAGACTTAGATCCTGTAAATTTATGGACTATAAACTTTGTTTGACACAAACAGTTTTAAGTCAGTAGTTTATAATTTATTGAGACTAATAGAGTATGATGTAGATGTAATAGATTTTGGGTAAACGATGACATATATGAGAACTAATGGGTACTGCTAGTCAAAGACAAAAGATTAAGACCATGTGCATTAGAAAAAGAAAAAAAATATTATAAACCTGTGAAAAGTTTCAACCGGAAGAATTATAGACGGGTTGAAGAAGGGAAGCAGTATCCAGTACTGTGTAGGGGGCTAGCGAGCTTACACGAGGAGTTCATTTCTCATAAATCTCATGCTGCATGGTTTGATTTTACATTTGGTAAGAGGATTGAGCAGAAGCTGCTTGACTACAATCAGGAAGCTGAAAGATTTGGAGGTAAATAAAGCAATTTGAGATTCTCATACTTGTAAGGATTAAGAGGAATCAACAGCTTTTTATATTTCCTTCTTGTATGTGGTTTTGTAGTTTATGCTTATGAAGAAAGAAATGCCGGAGATATCTCCTGATCATAAATTTCTTGCATACGCTATGTATGATAAGGACAACATGGGCAAAGAACGGACAGGCTTTGCTCTATGTCGTGACTGATCAGAAAAGCGGCCATTCAGGTAATCAGGGGTTGGTCTGATCATTTTTGGTTGTCTGGTTTAACTGATCATTCAAATTACCTCTGTGAATTGTCTTCTTTGGCTCTGTTATCAGGATAGCACAATTGAGTCAACAGATGAGTATGTTTTGCTTCACGAAGAACCCGAAGGCAATCTTCATGTTAACATAAGACATAAAAAAGATTTCCACTTTGTGACTGTCAATACATTCTCTCCTATCTTTTCAAAGGTGAAAGCTCTAAACTGATCTGTTAAAAGTTTTACTTTTGTTGTTGTCGAACTACTTGTAATCGTAACTAGAACTATGTCTTAGGTCTTTTTGAACACAATGCTTTATTTGTTTAGAGATGCTTCCAAAAACGGTGAAACACTTGACCATCATTATCTTCTTTGAAGTCTTGTTCACTTCTCTTCGAGTCCAATGATCTGTAAGGTTCGTTTGGTTGTTACAACAACTTTTTTTTATCTGCTGATTAATATGATTTTTCACTCTCATTTGTTGGTATTCATCTTTGGTCTGCAAACAGTTTTTATCGATGACCCTGAATTGTTCATAGAGGATGTTTGATTTCTGCAAAACACATCTCTTCTTCATTGTGAATCAAATGTAGAGCTTAAAGATTTATGTGGTTAAATATAAAAAAAATAAGAAGAATATCACCATTGCATAACCAAATTATAAGAGTTTTTAATTAAATCATAAAATAAAATAATTATAAATTTAATATTAAAAAATTAGTTAAGATATTTTTAAAATTCTCACCTGCTCTAATAATAAACCAAATCGGACTTTGTGTTAAGATCAAGTCCGAATTGGAACCGAAGTCAACGGAACAAACAAATAGTAGTCATATAAAAGTCAGAATGTTAAACCTTAATTTTTTTTTTGGTTCTAAGGGTAAATTTGATTAAAACAAAGATATCACTTTACAGTGGAATGAAATGAGAATAAATACATAAAAATAGGAAAATAAATGGTTATCTCGTTGGAATTGAGATAACCTAATACAAAATGAGAAAAAGCAAAAAGAATAGGTCTAGAAAGACAAATGTGGCTGCCTCATTAAAATCCCTATTTGAAACCCAAGAGTATAGCCGAGAGAAAGAGTATGTGAATCATATGTCAGGACAGAAATGGAAAGGGGCCGTGTGAGATTGAAGCCCGAACCAGGACTCTAACATGGAGGGAGAATCTTCGGTAGAGGATAGAAGCAGAGCAAGCAGCTTGGTCTTGATTATGGTTTGGATGTCCAGGGCAATCTGCACAACTGGTCTAGAAGAGCGGGTGTGCAATCTGAAATTCCGCTCACGCCATATATGGTAAACAATCGCATGAAGAAGTAGATGAGCGATGAGCTTTAGGCATCTGGAAGGGGAGGATTTCGGTAGCCACTGCAAAAGAGAGATTAAGTTGCGGTGAGAAGGAATCATGTGGAGAACAAATGACAAGAGTGAATAGGAGTAAGAGCAGTTAAAGAAAAGATGATCCCTAGTTTCATCGTGGTTGTCGCAAAGGAGGCAGGTTACGGGAGTGGTAGAGGAGTAGCGCCTGATGCGAGCTCTAGTGGCGAGCCTATCATGGACGGCGAGCCAAGTAACAAAAGCATGTTTGGGAATTTTTCCAGAAAACCAAACATACTTATGTCAACTGACTTCAGGAGGGGGGGAAAGATGTAGGAGAAAGTGCGAGAGGCTGAGAATCTGAAAGTGGTGAGGGATGAGGAGGGGTCATCGCCGGGATGAAGCCAGATATAGGAATCCGGGGAGGAAGGACGGATAATGGTGGTGGGAATGGGAAGAATGTCTCGGAGTAAGGTGATGATTAGATTCCTCGACCGAGGAGATAATCACCAGTGATCATCGGCAATAGCTTCCTGGATTGTCACCTCTGAGCTGATTCCAGTAATGGGTATCGCGGATCGGTCAAGAAGGAGGGTAAGAGGGCCAATAACCAGTAATGGGTATCGCGGATCGGTTAAACCCTAATTTCCAATAACCAATTCGATCTGAGAAAGCTATGGACGCCATTGATTCCGCAATCAATCCACTCAGAGATTTCGCTAAGAGCAGTGTTCGTCTCGTCCAGCGCTGCCACAAACCTGACCGCAAGGGTAGGTCAATTTCAATATTTGTGAATGTTCATCCTGGATCTGAAGATTTTTGATTTCGCAATTTTTGTGATTTGGTTGGTGTTGTTTTTTTGTAGAATTCACCAAGGTAGCTGTGCGTACGGCGATTGGATTTGTGGTGATGGGGTTCGTTGGATTCTTCGTGAAGCTCGTTTTCATCCCAATTAACAACATCATCGTTGGATCTGCTTAGATTTTACTTTATGAGGTTTGCTCCGATCTTCTTTAACACACCTTGATGATTTTCTTCTTCTTTTTTTTTTTTTTTTTCTTTCTAAATTAAATAAGACAAGTCTATATGGTAATGGATCTCGCATTATATCTGCATAGATATATGTTATGGTTCTTGAAAAATATGCATTGAATCAATGGTTCTGGTCATTTCTTGATAGTTCCTTGACTATATACGACATTCTTGGTTCATTCTCAAGTATTTGTAATCGTAGCTGTTGCTATTATATTTGGAAGTTTCAGGATCAATTTCAGCTGGGTTGATCTTTGCTTTGTATCCATTGTTTCTGCCATCGCTACGCTTATGTAACTTAGCCCTCTGTTGATTTTTGATGAGTCTTTGAATCATCTTGCTTTGATTTTTGTTGTTAGTGAGGGTTGTCATCGGTTTGCTTTTTTACTTCCATGCAAGCAATTATGATTCATAAAAGTTCATATGTGAAAGTATCTAATGTAATCTGTGATATGCTACAGGCAAATACGCCGATGAGTAAGAGAAGAAGAAGGAAAGAAACTGCAAAAGCTGTTTTGAAAACTTGTCTTGATATCCCTTAATTAATAAGACTAAAAATCTTACCTATTCTTGATTTTTGTATGCGGAAAAGTATAGTTACGATTTTTAAACAAGAAATCAAAAATGGAACCAAGCCATGGAAACTAATATTATTGTGCTATTCCTGCATCCAACTTGCACCTTAGATTTCTGATCTTACATTCAAGACATCCAACTTGTGTTTATAAAATGAATTAATAAGAAAACAGACAAATTTCTCATCCACAAAATTATACATTTTAGACTTTGATTGTTGATATTCAAGGCTCAATCACTCAAGTAGAGCGACGGACGAGATTAGATTCTCTCACGGGAGGACCAAACCAAAACTCAAAGGGCATTCTCGTCATCACAGGACAAAACCCTCACAAGTCTTTTTTTTTTTTTTAAAACGATTCAGGTTCACAAGTCTTTTCTTCTCTTTCGTTCCTCATTTCTCATCAAATCTATTTTACCTACCATGACGGCGGCAACAACAACATCTTCCATCTCCTTCTCCGCAAAACCTTCTCATTCTTCATCTTCAAAATCGCCATTACCCATTTCCAGATTCTCCCTTCCTTTCGCCTTAAATCCACAGAAACCCACCTCCCGTCGCCGCCGTCCTCTCTCCTGCTCCGCCGTTCTCAACTCACCCGTCAATGTCGCAACTCCCTCTCCGGAAAAACCCGCCAAGAATCAACATTTCATCTCCCGATATGCTCCCGACGAACCCCGCAAAGGTGCTGATATCCTCGTGGAAGCCCTCGAGCGTCAAGGCGTCGAAACCGTCTTCGCTTATCCAGGAGGTGCATCAATGGAGATCCACCAAGCTCTAACTCGCTCCTCCACAATCCGTAACGTCCTTCCTCGTCACGAACAAGGTGGAGTCTTCGCCGCCGAGGGTTATGCTCGTTCCTCTGGTAAACCGGGAATCTGCATAGCCACTTCCGGTCCAGGAGCTACTAATCTCGTCAGCGGATTAGCGGACGCGATGCTTGATAGTGTGCCTCTTGTTGCTATTACAGGACAAGTCCCTCGTCGGATGATTGGTACTGACGCGTTTCAAGAGACACCAATTGTTGAGGTAACGAGGTCTATTACGAAGCATAATTATCTGGTGATGGATGTTGATGATATACCTAGAATCATTCAAGAAGCTTTCTTTTTGGCTACTTCCGGTAGACCCGGACCGGTTTTGGTTGATGTTCCTAAGGATATTCAGCAACAGCTTGCGATTCCTAATTGGGAACAGTCTATGCGGTTACCTGGTTATATGTCTAGGATGCCTAAACCGCCGGAAGTTTCTCATTTAGAGCAGATTATTAGGTTGATTTCGGAGTCAAAGAAGCCTGTCTTGTATGTTGGTGGTGGATGTTTGAATTCGAGTAAGGAATTGGGCAGATTTGTCGAACTTACTGGAATCCCTGTTGCGAGTACTTTGATGGGGCTTGGGTCTTATCCTTGTAACGATGAGTTGTCGCTGCAAATGCTTGGAATGCACGGCACTGTGTACGCCAATTACGCTGTGGAACATAGTGATCTGTTGTTGGCTTTTGGTGTTAGGTTTGATGATCGTGTGACGGGAAAGCTCGAGGCTTTTGCTAGCAGGGCTAAGATTGTTCACATAGATATTGACTCTGCTGAGATTGGAAAGAACAAGACACCTCATGTGTCGGTGTGTGGAGATGTTCAGCTGGCTTTGCAAGGAATGAACAAGGTTCTTGAGAACCGAGCAAAGGAGCTTGAGCTTGATTTTGGAGTTTGGAGGAGTGAGTTGGACGAACAGAAACTAAAGTTCCCGTTGAGCTTCAAGACGTTTGGGGAAGCCATTCCTCCACAGTACGCGATTCAAGTCCTCGACGAGCTGACCGAAGGGAAGGCAATTATCAGTACTGGTGTCGGGCAACATCAGATGTGGGCAGCGCAGTTTTACAAGTACAGGAAGCCGAGGCAATGGTTGTCATCAGGAGGCCTCGGAGCTATGGGTTTTGGACTTCCTGCTGCGATTGGAGCGTCTGTTGCGAACCCGGATGCGATTGTTGTTGACATTGACGGCGATGGAAGCTTCATAATGAACGTGCAAGAGCTGGCCACCATCCGTGTAGAGAATCTTCCCGTGAAGATACTCTTGTTAAACAACCAGCATCTTGGCATGGTTATGCAATGGGAAGATCGGTTCTATAAAGCGAACAGAGCGCACACATATCTCGGGGACCCTGCAAAGGAGAACGAGATATTCCCGAACATGCTTCAGTTTGCTGCAGCTTGCGGGATTCCAGCGGCGAGAGTGACAAAGAAAGAAAACCTCCGAGAAGCTATTCAGACAATGCTGGATACACCAGGACCATACTTGTTGGATGTTATTTGTCCGCACCAAGAACATGTGTTACCGATGATCCCGAGTGGTGGCACTTTCAATGATGTCATAACAGAAGGAGATGGTCGGACTAAATACTGAGATATGAAACCGGTGGTTTATCTGAACGTGTTACGGTCTTGTTGCATATGGTAAAAAAACTTAGTTGCTATTTCCAGTTTTTCGGTAATTTAAGTTTCTTTGAACTGCTTTTTGGTTTTACCCCAGACTATTACTACTGCTACTGTTGTTTTTTGTTTCCTTTTTTTTTCCTTTTATATATAAATAAACCGGTTCGGTTTAGTTGTTGTGAATGGCTTTGTTTAAAATGGGAAATTGAGTAGTTGGAATCGGTAGTACTTATTCTCGTGATGCTACTTTTATACTTGTAACTCTGTTCATGTCTCTCGAATATTGCTAGGAAATTGATCTTTCCATTGGGTTTGATTGACATGTTCACTATATTTGGTGTTCGAATAGGATTTTAATGAAGAGGATGCCAGTTTTACGAATTAGATTTCAAAAAAAGGAGTACGATGTCATGCTGTACTATGGTGAACTGTGTTCAAACTTGGTTAATGTTCGGTCAGATTTTAACTTTGCAAAAGAAATTATTTTAAATTAAAAAATAATATTTTAAATGACATTTTCTGATTTAGAACAACTAAATCTCATAAAAAGGAGGAAACAGGTAGGCTGGGATTGGTAAACAAATTAGAGTAAAATGGAGGAAAATAAATTGGAGTAAAATGTTTTTTCTTATCAAGTGATTTATATTTTTCAGTTGAAAATTTTTCCTCCATGTAAAAGAGGTGAAAAGGTTGAAACTGAAATTGGTAAACCTAAACAAAATTTCACTTACTTTTTGTTCCACCATTTTATTCTAAAATGTTTACCAATAATAACTGTAAACTATAACTTACCACTTTTATCCATATAGATTAAAACATCGGCTAAAAAAGAAGTTAAAAACATAGATAATTATATATTGAAGTGTGAAGAATATACTGAATCCCCTCCCAATATATGGATTCTTCTGATTTAGGATTCACATGATCCAAAAAAGAATCCTAGAAGCACTAATCAGACATAGGAATAAGGAAAAATATCCAAAAAGTTTTTTTTTCGTTGATGTACGTGACAAAAGCCTTTTGGTTCAAACTAAAATAATAAACGGAAAATATATGGAATATTTAATCAGTCTTTTCAGTAAATGAAAAAAATATATTATTCAAACTATTTTCATGTCTTTATCCAGCATGAGGGTATGATGGCAGGAAGTGGATTCTTTTCCCCCTTTATAGCCTTTATTTAACCTATTATTATGGACGAAATTTTTTTAATTTATTATAATTATCGGAATTAGTAATTAACACTTCAAAAAAAAACTAAACTATGAACTTTTGGGGGATCACTGATCAGTATGTGCGCCAGACATATCTCAAGTGTGATGCTTTGATTTGAGGTTCTCTTTATTCAATGGTTAGCCAAATAATTAGAGATTTTCTTTTAAAAGTGAAACTATATCACTTTTTATTTTAAGTTAATTATTGTTTGTTCGGAGTTAATAGTTTATATGATAGGTTTTGAACATTAAAATCTAAAATAAGAGGTTCGATTATTGGTTCTCACATGATTATTAGGATTATTAGCTAATACATTAAAAAATATTAATTATTGTTCTAATGGTTTTCGGATTAAAAATATTAATATTTTTATCATTACATTTATTAATTAAATAATATATAATAGAGTTTCTATAATTAATAATATATAATTAGAGAGTTAAATTTGTCATTTAGTTTTAAAACTGCATTGAAAATACAAAACATTATATGAAACTATTTTTGTATTTTGAATGCAGTATTTTAAACTAAATGACAAAATTTATCTTTTTCTAGTTTATGGATTTTTTTAGTTTTTTTGTTTAGATTTAGTTTTTTTTCACAATTGATTAGGATTTATTTCACTCGTATAAATTTTTTAATTTGTTTAGATATTTAATTGTTAATATATCATTTTGACCTTTTAAGAATTCAAACAATTTACCAAACGATCATAAATAAATTTGTCTTCTGGTAATTTGTAAATATAGAAAAACGAAATCCAATACCAGGTAAAACAAAAATAAATATAAAAAGACTCTTACTCACATGAGAAAGCTATTATCTTTAAGATACCAACAACAAAAAACAAGCATACAAAAAAATTTAAGTATTTGAACTTTGAATTATGGCAATCAGTATTTAAATCTACATATTACAAAAGTTAGTTTTAACGTAAACAAAAAAATATATAAAATAATTAAATCGAACTTGTTATTTTGTTCTCCAAGACAATTTGAATGTAGTTATTTATATTTGGTTGATATATTTATCAATGAACAAACTACAAATTGCATAATTTTTTTTTCTTTTGGAAGTTTAATTCCATTCATATACTTGGGTTACAAGTTACAACTTTTCCGTTACGAGGGCATTTTTCTGCAGTGTCATTTCATAAACTGCATAAAATTAATTTTGATCAAAACTGCATACTCGGAATCTATACGAAGAAACTGAATACTATTAATCAAGGAAAGTACATTCAAAACAATAATAAAAAATCTAATACTTATGACTCCCAATGTTACATGTAAGATCAGGATCAACTTTTGTTTTCTAGGGCACTTTAAAAATATCTATAATGTAGCAACCAGTCATTAATTATATATTTAGTCAATTAATTTTGTAATGGTGAGTTGTTCAAAGAGTGAGACTTTAAGCCTTTCTCAGACATTAAAAGTAAGACTCTCACTTTCTCTCCCGTTTACTTTTGGCCCATTTATATACAAAATAAAATCTCTTGACTTTCGATTTTCTTTATCTTCTTTCACTTTACCTTCTTTTTTGTCAATGAACAAATATTATTTAAAATAAACATATATATACTTTATATTTTTATATACTTCTGTCTAGTTAGGTCATCGGTATAGTACTGTATATATAATATATACTATCATTGTCCTCTATACACTTGCACATCAATGAAATTGCACTCCCATAAGATTTCTTCTGTGCAAATATTGAAATGTTTGCTTTGCAATTTTATGGAACCGAGACTCTTTTGTTTTTGTTATCGACTTTTCAGGCCGATATTTATAATTTTCCTTGTGAATTTGGGAACAAACATTTTACAATCAGTATAAATCATCATGCCCTCTATAGTCTTTAGAACAAAACTATTATACCTCAAAATGGTTTCCAAGACTATGTAGTCATTTTTCTATTTTCACTTAATTAGATATAGTCTTAGTTTTTTTTCTTAACTTACTTTGGATCTTTAATTAGTTTAACAATTGAATACACCATATACAATGAAATGATTTTTCTAACTCTATATTTGGGCGTTTAATATCTTTCCATAGTACGCAATTAGTCATTTTGTTTTGGGTATTTATATGTTTTTTTCTTTCTTTTGTTTGCCTACTATTTGATGGACATATTCCAAACTACTACTTGTTTAATTTTGCTTGCAAAAGAATAACTCAACTAATCCAAAAAAAAGATTTTATTTTTTGAAATTATAGCTTCTTCTTCAATTAATAGTGGTAGAATGCAACATTATCATGAAATAATAAATTATGATACATAACGGCCAAAAATCTTAAAAGATAATGAACATATTCATCATTTCTAAACAAAGTTTTTTTTTTATATTTTTCACATAACGTACTCAGTTGTAAGAAATACTTATATTTTTTCATAACATCTTAAAAATTGTTTGGTGATATTTTTGAAGTCCGTTGATTAATGTGATAGTTTGAAAACCAATACATTAAAGTGGTATTTTAAAGTATCCTGTCTCATGCTTTTTATTTGTAAAATTTTAATTACCAAAAAAAGTTTATAACTATATACTAATATTTTTCTATTTTCTTAATTTTATGTGAGTTCATACCTCATTACTTAATACTAGTTGGGAATCCTGCGCAGATCCCAATGTGAACTTCATTCAATTGTTTAAGTTTATTATTATCCGGTGATTATTTATGTATAATATTAATTTTAGTTATTCAATCACAAATACAATACTAAAAAGTATTTGTCAACTTACAAATGAATATATACGTTTAGATAAATGAATTCGAATTTGTTTACCGTTGACCACATTAACAAAAATTAAATATAGTTAACTTATAAACAAAAATCTACCTTGTTTATAATGTAAATATCTAAATATCATGATACTCTTTTTCACTATTAACAAGTTTATATATAATTGTAATTATTTTAAATAAAGTTAACCGAAAATATTTTATAAATAATATTGAAATTAAAAATAACTTAAAGTAATAGCTTCTTTTTATAAATTTTCTTACATTTCTTTTTAGTTTATGTACTGTCTTTTTGCAGTTATAGAACTTACAGTTTTCAATTTTTTGTATCTTTCTCATTTTAAACATTCAAAAGTTATACAAAATAATAGATTTAATAATTTTCAAATTTTGAATAAATTGTGCAGAATTACTGTTTGGATTATAATCATTTTTTATGTGGAACTACAAATTATTTGTAATTTTTTGCTGAAATAATTTCTTGATCAAAATTGGATTTTAGGTCCATCAAGTCTAAGATCAGAAAATAGCATTGTACTTTATTTTGGTCTAAAAGTTGAAAATTTAGACCGCATAGCTCTAAACTCCTTCTCAGGTAGCATGATCACACTACATAATATATGATAAACTAGAGACTGAGTGGCCAGGAAGAATGAAGTCATAACCAACCAATCTTGAAATTGCATCAGTGAGTTAGAGTAGGCAAAAATGAAAGAAAAATGGTCCATATAGGTTACATGATAATGCTGTGATTAAAAACTATGAGATCCTACAACCAAACCCTCACAACAGGCTGATTTCTGGTATCAAAGAAATCGGGTCAGTTACGAAATCCTTTTAAGCGGGATAAATCTCCGTAACCCTTATAGTTTTTTCCTCCAATCGATAGCAAGAACTTATTCAAACATATGCCCACTTTTATGTGATATGCTAATTCAACATCTAATGTTTTGTGTCCACATATGATATGTAAAAGTGACAACTCGATGAACAAAAAAAGAACGAAAGTACAGAGGAGATGCCTATGCTGCATCCAACCATTGCTTCTAGTTTGTATAATAGAGGTGCTTAGATATGCATGAAAACTTTGTTGAGCTGCTGGCGAATCTAACCAAGAAAAATAAGTGGAAAAACAATTTATTACCTTAACCTAGACCCATTTTAGCGGATCCTATACCCGGTCTGATATTCGTGGAACTGACTTGGTATCCACAAAACCAATACACATCCCTGAATTCAGTTTGGTATCCGAACTCAGACCAGGTAACTTCTATAAATGTGATTCTCTATTCAACAGGAAAGAGATTGAGACTTTGCTAGTAACTTCCACTCTTCCAACTCTTTAAACTTTTAAGCTCCTAAACACTTAATCATTTTATTTCTTTTGAGATTATTTATCTCACTTCTGAATTTTCAAGATCATTCTTTGATCTGTCTTCACTCATAAACATTTTTTTTCTTTTCTTATAGCCGAATCCATTAGATAAAAATTTAAATAAAAATCCTCAATTTTTTTGGTATAATTGTGCGATTTAACAATTTTTATTCTAAAGTCTGCTCCTAATTATTAGCGCATTCTATAATCTTTTTTTTAATCAATAATATTTTTCTCTAACTATTTTTAATTTAGACGTTGAAAAAATTATTAAAAATATCGTATTATTGTGTTGCCATTACTTATTTGATAAAATGACAAATTCTCTCTATAAGACAAAAAATTTCTAAATAATTATAATTTCCTGATTTAACTTATTTCATGATTTTTAATATTATTGATTTCGTTAACTAATCACTTTGAAATTATGCCGCTTAATTGTATTGGAAAGAAACTTTAGTTCCAATTTATCTCCTTTTGGTTGTGATTCCATTGCAGAGAATCCTTAAGTCTTGGATCCAAAACAATGCATGCATTAAGGAAGAAAACCAAATCTCATTCGGTTTTACTAGTGTGACGCTGCTAATATGGTGCGCCTATATGCACTAATACATATGTAATTGGTCAATATTTGGCCATTTGATGAAACATATGTAATCTTTTGTTTAATGAAATATATGTAAAATGGATACAAGGTAGTGATGGATCACATGATCGAGAGTAACTTCCATCATCCATTGTCCCCTTTTATTTCCCTAACACTGTCTTTTCATAAAGTTAAAAAAAAACTGTCTTTTTCATTCCCTTCCATTCTAAGGGCATTGTCACTTTCTCTTTTAAGTCCAACCAAACAAACTTGGCCTCTTCTTCTTGTTTTATTTTCTTCCAATTATTTGAACTAATTAAACTTTTTATTAATATGCTATAGTTAATACTTATTTTTTTTTAAAAAAAAGAACTAATTTATCTAAGTTCTACATTTTCAATATCAATATTAAAAGTTACGTATACATGGCATATATACCTCTTGATTACCTGGATTCAAATCCGTATATCAATTATCAATATAAATTAGCAATAAGAGTAATTATAAATTTATAAATTAAATATAAATATATTTCTAGAAGGTGGAAGAAAAGGAGATATACATGCACAATAATTAAGCTAACTTGTGTAAGGACCACAAATATATATGGACATCGAAAGTAAAACAAATCTCTGTCATAAGGATATAAACTATAAGCGACAACTTCACTTATTATTAAATAGTTTATATTATAGAAAGAATTAGATTGAGATTTAATAAGTATATTTGGGAAAAAAAATCTAACTAGAGGGGACAAGCAAAGATCCATCCCACATGGGATTCAGAAAATATGTAAATTGGTGAAAAAGCTGAACAAAGGAAAACAACATTTGGAAAATGATGGCTCTCTTTAATCTCTCTCACATATACCAATATGATTGATTCTATATACCCTGAAATTACACATGTATATATGCATTGAGTATAAAAAGACAAATGTGAAAAGACAATTGTTAAGGTTGTGTCTAATGGGCAAGATTGCTATGCATTGATGTATCTAATCAGTTCCCATTATCTTCCAAATTTTCAGACACATCTCTTTCCTTCTGGTGAATTCAACGTTGTAATTATACATTTCCTTTCTTTCTTTTGTATGTACGTAGAGACACACTCATTATGTTCATACTAGTGACTGTACAACAAATATGTATCTTTGTATATACACTCTACAATTTGCTAAATTGACTGATTATTTATTTATTTTAAACATTTTTATTGGTTTCATAATGATTAAAGATAAAATAAATTTAAGATGTTCATTTTGATAGATCAACAAAGAGAGAAAATTATTTACAAAATGTTTTAAGAGCTAGGATCAGAAACTTTAAGACTAAAAACGGATGCCTAAATACAAATGAGAGTATAAGCATAGACTGTGTGGCTTTAGCTTCGCTGAGCCGAGCGACGAAAAGAACTATATCTACATTCATCAGGTCGTCTGGCACCTGGTTTGAGTTGCGACGCAGAGATAAGATGCGATTGTGTATGGATTTTTCGATGGTTCAGGAGAGGTGGAGTGGTACGTGATCATTTGTTATGTTTTGCGTGTACTTCTTCACCAAATGTGATAAATGGATGTTTGAAATTTTCTTTATTTTGAGAATGTTACTCACTACAAGGACGTTATTTGGAAATACAAAATGATTCAGCAAATTTTTTTTATTAAATTAAGTTGGTAATAATTATTGACTAATTAGCAATTAAGAAGCATAAGTCTTATGACTAACGTATCTTGATTATATTTATTTATAAGCATAGCAAGAGGTTAGAAAACCGCATTGGATGATATTGGAAAATTAGTGGAAGGAAGTGATATTTGTAAGCACTAAGCATTTCAATTTCAATATGATAAACAAAAATATATTTTGGAGTTTGTGTCTAGAGAAAGGTCTAAGAAGAAGAAGTTGAAAACAAGTGGATACTCCGACTACTTCCCACCCGTTGTTGTCTTTGTAATTCTCTCATCAATTATTCATCTTCTTTTCTTTATATAAAACGATCGATTGTGGTTTTTTTTGTTTGATCCATTTGCTTCTATCTTTCATGATCAGAGGTTCCTATCATCAAAAATATGAGTCATGGCCCATCCAGTTTCACTCCATTTTGTTACTATTTATATAACTACTGTAGTACAGTGATTAATAATACTCCAATATGATTTCTGAGCTTTTTTGTTGACTTAATATATAATTGATCCGCAAGATCATAGTGGAAATCATATAACTTTAATTTCCATTATCGTTTTTTCATGTATCACGCGTCAAAAAATTAAACATGCAAGTTAACATATACTTACCAAATTTTGTTATCAATATTATATTTTCACTAGTTTTAAGAAATAATTAACCGTATTATGTTCAATATTATTTTCTTTAGTTTTAAGAAATAATTAACCGCACTCGGTTCTCTATATACTTTTCTTAGAATAAATACTAGTTGTGATCATTCATGCATGTTATAAATAAAACATGTGTAATTTTTTCTTTCAACTTCGATATATGACAGTAGTAGCTTCTGATCTGTTTTATCTCTAGTAACTAAGAGATCAATCTCTCGGTTAAAAACATACTTATTTAGCGTTATGTTTTATTCATTAATATCTACTTAGCTTGTCTCAATCAAGGTTTTTTACTTTGCAATTTTTGTAAAAACAATGTGTTTTATATTAATTTATGCATCAATATTTATAAAATACACTATAAAAATTTTCTCGAGCCATAACCCGATCGATAAAACCGAAATAGTCATTGCATAACTACTTTAACAACAAAATGATCCTAAAAATCTTCCCGAGAAATGATAATCACTGGGAGATTGCAACTTCACACGCATGTAAGAATAGTACTGCATGAAGTGATATATATATATAAATATATATGCATAACTAACTCGTTAGACAGTGCCCAAATTGGAATCTTGGTTAGTATATCATTTCTGTAAAAAAAAAATATTTACAAGTACAAGTACGATTGTATTTATACATGCGTGTAAAAAAGGACTTGGTTTGGTTTGTGTGAATAGGTAAATGACTAAAAGCACTGTATTATTATTTAATACGAAAATTATTTACTGGACAAAAAGAGATCATTATGTTGACAACAACAAGAGATCTTTATTTCATCCAAAGAGCAATAAAGAAGCTCTCTAGGGTTTCATGGTATTCCTTTTTAGCAATTTATAGTATAGCTTACGCACCTTTTGGATATCGCTTTTAGTTATTCTCTATTTTGTATTTTCTCTTCGCATAAGAGTTTGCACTGTCGGCTTACTTTTATTGCATCATAGCTTCTGCAGTGTAAAAAGACTAATCTTCTCATCAAAATAGTAACGAGGAAATAAAAAAAGGATCTATATATATATATATATGACAAAATGGTAGACATTGACAATTAATGTGCTTTTGAAAAATTTATATATTGTCATAGTTATTAAAATATCGTTTATCTTTATTCATTAGTAACTCATATTAATCGGATTACGTATACTTTCTATACACTATATGATCAACTACATCCGGATGGATTATCGAAGTTGATAAACAATTATTTTAGGCTATGATCGTAAACTCGAAATTTTTCAGGATTTGAGTTTTAACTATTTGATATATTCGACCATTCACTTCAATCTGAGGATTCTGCAAAAACAAATTATCGAAGAGTTTGCTCATCCTCAAGTTTAATTGGACGATATTATAATCCTAATATGTACTTAAGAATCTTATTTCTTATTTATTAATATTATCCATTATATAATCGATGTAGCTAGTTGTAGTGTTTGAATATTTTTTACAGTTGACATAAACAGTGGACAATATATATCAAATCAAGTTGTCTCACAATACGTACAAAAGCTATATCTGCAGAAAATGAATGTTAAAAACTATATGAATTTACGGCATTATTTGGATTTTCTTACTATATATAACAAAAACATCTGGATTAATCCAAAACATTTTATTTCCATGAAATTTTTTATGTTAACAGGACACTAATACAATAAGTAAAGTTGACACTAGTCACACTATAAGACGTTACGTTTTATAGTTTAATGTAAATTTACGTACGCACAAACACAAAATAATATTTTTTTCTACTTTTACAATCGACCTAAGAAATTAAAAGTATAGATAAAATGAGCATGGTAATGCAATAATTATACCCATTATCTCCATGCATAATGTTTTTTATATATATGTACGTGTGTGTTTGATTATTTGTTTTCAGACAAAATATCCATCCATTTTTGTTAAACGAACAGTAATTTCACAGATGATTACAATAAATAAAACGAACCAAATGTAGGTCAGCCAGTTATATTCAAATCATGCAAATCGTTCAATTCTTCTTCTATTTTCCACGTTCCTTTATTATATATTCCCTATGATTTTATTTAAATATATTTTTATAACTTTTTCTTGTTTCTAATTATCGTGTTCTCATTTTTCAATACAATTTTGGTTTAAAAAAATTCAAAAATAACCTCATTTAATATAATCTTATTTATTGTAAATAAAGATCAAAAACTAATTGTACCCAAAAATCATTATACTAATAATCATTTATGATAAAGGTAAAATAGTCAACTAACAAAACTTCTTAATCTACCGAGAATTTTTCTAAAATAACAATTTTAAAAAAAAACGGGAGAGAGTATGGTAGTGTTTATTATTCACTCTATCTCTTGAAGCACTTAACTAACTGATCCTATTATATAGGATTTGTTCAATTAATTGGTTTATTAATGACATGATCCGAGTTTAATACTCCATATTATTAGTGTATATAGCTGATGTTGTGGGATGGACATGATTAATGTATACACGGTAACTAATTAATTTGAATTTCATTCCATTATTCCGATTCTCTATCAAATTCCCATATAATTTATTGAATTGTTCCTGATACAATGTAAACAGTCGATTCCGAATTTTTATTTAAGTATTTAATTAGTTCATGAAAACTAAGTGAACGTTTAAGTTTATATTTTGTTGGGAAAAAGAGGAACTAAAGTTGGTGGAAAATTAATTAATTGCTAATCTGAACATATTGTTTTCCTTCGGTTTCAAGAAAACAAAAAGAAAGGACGTGATATTACCAAACTCGAAAATGAAAACAAACTTAAAATTTACCACAAAATAAAAACCTTAAACAAAAGAATTTCTTTCTTTTTGTTTTCAAATTATTTTCTCAAACTAATTAAACCAATATTTTCCTTCTCTAAATTTCCATTTATAATAACAAGAATTAAAAGAAGCACTTAAATACTTAAAATTAAGGCCTAAACCGTTGCCTGCAAGAGTGGCAAGTGATCTCCAAGCAAGTCGTATCGATCTTCGTCATTGATCTCTCCTTCAACCTCTCCGCTCTCTCCACTTCCTCCCTCGCCTTCTGCCACATCACCCTAATTCCAACCCAATATTATCTGTTAACCAAACCAAACCAAACCAAACCAAAATTACTCAATTTAAACTTCGTTACCTTGCGCGAGCAAACTCAGATTGAGCCATCTCCATCTCACGGCGAGTCAGCTCTCTGACCCTCTCGGCGTAAGCTTTCTCTATCGCCGCCAGTCTTATCTGCTCCGCGGCCTGCCACTTCAGAGCCTCCACACCTCCTCCACCGCCATCGGTTACATGCTCCACCGTCGCCGTTGGAATTGTGCTGAGGCTGATGGAGAGTTTGAGGTCAAGATCGTGGTGGATCATGGATGAGGAATGGTGGTGATCGGTTGTTATAACTGTTGGACGGAATTTCCTAGCCGGAGATTCCGTCGAAGTCGGTGGAGAAGGAGATTCCGTCGAAGTCGGTGGAGAAGGTAAAAGCTGAAGCTCCTTGTGATGATCTTGTTGCTGTTGTTGTTCAGCCATTTTTTTTGGTTTTGTTTTTTGTTGGGAGCTAAAAAGGCTGCAGTTTTCAATAAGTGGGGGGTGGCATTACCAATCACTGTATATGTAAGCTGCTTCGTGTCTGTACACATATATATCCACACGAAATTACTGTTATGTCCCCATTGTTTTTTTTTTTTTTTGTCTAAATAGTAATGGAAAGTTTGTGTAAAAAATTAGTGATGGATTCTAGCAAAATTTTAAATTTTATAGAAAAATTGGATTTAATTTATTCAGGCTTTATTTTTAAAAATGACTAAATTCGACGAATGATATTGTAATATTCCTCTGTAAGCTCCTCTAATTTATAATGTGAATCATATATTTTCATTCTACTTTTATATTTTCATTATACTTTTGATGTTTTCTTAGCGAACAATATAAATAGATTTTTAATTTGTTCAACTGTAATGGTCACTCAGTCACTTTACAAAAGTTCAACCAATTTATAATTTTCACTAATTCCACATAACTATTATAAAATTTATTATATTCACCCAATATTTCATCCACTTTGTAATTACCATTTACATCCTTTGTATATATTTTGAGTTATTTGATAATTCAGTTTTATAGGCTGAATATCTCGATAATCCTCTAACAAACGACCATCGTACCATCATTATGTGAATTTGTTGCCAAGTGTGGTTTCATTGATTATCTCGATTGATAAGACAAAATGATTTGATTGTACAACTATTAGTTATAAATATGTTTTAATAACATATATCTTTATTCTATGATATATTTAGTTTTTCATTACACCGATCTGGTCTATATTTTAAAGGATGCTAACCGTTATGATATATATAACAGAAGAATTCAGAATACGAACTAATCTTAATATAAAATTATATGGTGACAAAAATGGTTAATTTGTCAAACATAACCACCATTATAGTCATCTATCATCACTCGTTAGTACATTTACCATCATAAATTTCATGCAAAGTATTTTAAGTTCAGACAAATTAATTAAATATGATTGGTAACACAGTCACGATATCGATACTAACCAATGCTTTTCAAAATAATACTATTTTTTGTCTACGTTTGCGGTTATGTTTAAGGTAATAGAACATGTAGAATCAAACGTAAACGATTGTTTTTACGGTTAGTTCCAATTGCAAAGTTTATTAGCTAAAAATAAATTGGGAGAAAATAATGGAGGTTAGTTTGGTAAGACAAGGGTACGTAGAAGCTTTTAAAAATGGTTAAGCTGTAGAGAAAATCTCCGTTGAAGAAAAGACACAGAAGATGGGATATAACGGATCACGTTATTGAGACATGAGAGGCTTTTATAAGAAACCCTTTTCACTTTTTCATCATCTTTCTCATTTCAGATGTTATTATAACTAATAACTTTCCGATTAAATATATTAACGTATATCCGTTTTTTTCTATAAAGATATGAAAATGAGAATGTGGGTTGTGTAATAATTGGAGATGCACGTGGGCTAATGGGGTTCTAAAAGCTAATAAGCTTACTACATTACTAAGTACGAATATTTTAGTCATTTAAATCAAATTCTTCTCATAAGATGGTATTATTTTATGTATAAGATAATAGGTGTAATTTCTATGTTTCTTGTTACTAGTCTGTTTCTTATGTCTCATGTATGATATGTAACTTTGTTTGTAATGGTAAACATTTAGTTTTCTTTTTTTATTTTTCAATGTAATTTTTTCATTTTTCTCTAAATTGTGTATTGAAACCCCAAACGGGCCCATCCGGCAGAATTGGTCCGTGATCAGATCGGATCGACCCAGTAATCCGATAAATAGGAAGACTCTCTGGTTTTTCCTTTTGCAACGCTTTTTAAAAAATGTTGTCTCTAGTTTTCTCTTCAACCATATCCGTAATGTATTAAAATATTGTACATAGTTTCTTTCATTTTGATTTGTATAGGCAAAAGAAGCGAAATTATATTTTTTAAAAATGAGAACCAAAGTTACAACTTTTGTTTCTAATTAAGAGTTAAGACCTATAGAAGGTTTAAGCAATTCGTCAAATATAAAACTAATATATATTCTCTTTGTTTTCTATTAATAGTCTTTTTAGAAAAAAAAAATTGTAGATTAAAGAATTTTGTTATTTAACTATTTAACTCTATCAATATTATTAATGTAGATATTGATTTTTTTTTATAAATTTTTTGAATTTAATTAAAATTATTTTTAGAAATTTTACCATAATTGTATTGATAAATGAGAACTACAGATAGTTAAAACACAAAAAAATAAATGTAAAATGATATTTAATTAAAAATGGAGAGAATATATATAAGGGTATCCGGTGGATATAGGTTGGGTGAATAGATTTAGACTTAAGTTTAATCATATTATATTTTTCATTTGGGGATATATTCCTTAACTCGTGATTATGATTAAAACCTAAGTCCAACCAAACCTTAGCACTCTTGCTTCGTAACGTGTCCATCCCGCTTCTTCATTATCGTTGTAACTGTCTTTACCTTATTCTATCTAGCTTAGGTTCGAAAGGCAACATACGAAAGTGATGGAATGTGAATATTAAAGATCGTAAAATCCACAAACTTTCAAACTCAAATGGTTTATATATATATATGTCCAATGTTGGCGCAATTTATTTATATTTTGCTAACCTGTTTTTTAATGAACTTCACACTTTGGCTTGTATTCTTTCATTATCCATGTTATCGGTCCACTAGTTTAGATCGGGTATCTAAAAAAGATTCGTGATCTCTGCTTCTAAATGCATCACATTGGATAACTTTTGCGCTCAAAACTTTTCAAGAATCTCATGTTTGAATTTAAAAATATATCAAAAAGTTTTGAGCGCATAGATTAATCTATTAATCTGCTTTATAAACCCAAAAACTATAACTTTACATGAATGATTATTGCCCAAAAAATATATACGCAACAACCCATAGAAAACCAAACCTCACAATATGTAAAGACAGATCAGTTAAAGAAATTTCGGGCTTTAAGCCCATAATTTATATGGACCGTATAAATCAGAAATCAGAACAAATTGAAACGAACTATAAACCGAGAATTTTACATGGACCGATAGACCTAATAATCTGAACCGGACGCGCGTGGATTTTACTCTCTTGTTGTTTCCCGTTACATTTATTCCGTTGATAGAAGATCATTCCCGCCGCAAACTCGTCGTCTCTGCAAATTTCTTTAATCGAAGCTCCATGAACTCTCGAGATCTCGCTCTCGTCTCTACATCTGCAATTTTCGGTGCTTTAGTTTCATCTCTAGCGTTTCGCTTCTTCTTGTCAAACCCTAAAAAATCCCGACAAGTTGCTTCCGCGAAAATCGCCGCGATTTCTAGAAGATTTCCGGGTTTAGATCCTTTCAGTCCTTTGAAGCGAAATGGGTTTGTCAGATTTTCTTTTAATCCAACGAAAATGTGTCGAATTTCCTTGTTTCCTTAGTGCTCACAACCCAAAATCATTTCTAAAGTAAACTTGAGGGATAAAATTGAATATAGTAGCTGGAATCTGGTGAATTTGGCGTCGCAGATGATAAAGTTTTTTAGTTGATTTTGATATGTAGAAATGGTTATTGTGATTGTGGTTAAAGGTACTTATCATGGGATGATTATTTCATGGCGATTGCGTTCCTTTCAGCAGAAAGATCAAAGGATCCTAACAGGCAGGTATTAAACTATTTTGTTCTTGTTTGGATTTTTATTGAATTCAAACACTCCTTAAGGTCTTTGTAAGTTTCAGTTGAGATTCAACTAGTTAGTTCCTAGATGTAAAAGTGGTGATGTGAATATGTTTTGCTTTAGCGAAGTTTACATTTTGATGCTGCCTTTTATTGTGGTTTTGTTGGAAATTTTATGATTCTTAAAATCTCTTGTTAGAAGCAAAGATCTATGTATGAAATGGTTGAAGAGTTCTATGACTACATATGTATTCTTTTTATTGATGATACAATTTGCTATCATTGGTTTTTAAGAGGTCTTTCGGGTTAGAGATTCCGTGTTAAGATAGCACACTCGCTGATTAGTGTGTATATAGTATGGACGTTAAGCTCTAAAATGTTAGAAACTTGAACCTAACAATTGGACTCAAGGTGTATGAATTCGACACTAAATATTTATACGTTATACTCAAGACTTCCTTTTGTGACAATTTTATATCCTTTTCTGATTGATCATATAATGCAAAAAGGGTTGGATTTATTGTCCATTCTCATTTTTAGATGTTGGAAATATTCAAAATTGACTAGGTTCCCCGTTCTTATGTTTTGGCAGGTCGGTGCGTGTTTGGTGAGCCAAAATGGTGTGATTCTTGGTAAGATGAAGGATCACACTTGTCTTTTGAAACCTTTGTTGAACAATATGAAATATGAGTTCTGTAGGGATTGACATAAAGTTAAAAGATGAATAAAGAACTTTCATCTTTTGTTTTAGGGATTGGCTATAATGGTTTTCCAAGAGGTTGCTCGGATGACAGACTTCCGTGGGCCAAGGTATTACTATCACATTCAAAGAAATAAATACGGAGTTTCTCTACGCAAACTCATGCATTTTGCATAAAGTTCTGATTCCATGGAAGAAAAAAGTGTGATGTATATTGAATTACCATCAAAACTAGATTCAAGTAGTCACTAAAGTAAGCGTATTAGTACATAGGGGATGCACGGGTAAAAGATGAATGTCTAGAGAAAAGCAAATTAAGTTTCCACTACACATTTTCTTAATTTTACGCTGCCAATTTTCAGAAATCGAAAGCTGGGGACCCATTGGAGACAAAGTATCCGTAAGTACTAATCTCAAAAATGATGTTATGAATCCTCATCCGTTTTGGTTCATTGCTTATTTATGATGTTCCTGTTTCTGGATTTTGTAGATATGTTTGTCACGCTGAAGTCAATGCTATTCTAAACACAAACCATGCATCTGCGGCTGGACAGGTTAGTTTCGTTGAACATTGTTTTCTTGCTTGAGCCAAAAGATGAAAAGTTTTTGAATTTTCTGTGCAACAGCTATTGAGTTGAAAATGCTATATATTTGCTATAGAAAACCAAAGACTCTCAGCTGCAAAGACATTGAAACGAGAAGCCATATGCAATTTCTGCTCCAAAATATTTGTGTGGATGGTTTATTTAAGTTTGTTTGTGTTCCTCAAATCTTTTGCAGAAGCTTTACGTGACAATGTTCCCTTGCAACGAATGTGCCAAGATTATTATACAGGTTTGTTCTTCAAACAACTCGGCTTGATTTGTCAAATTTGGATCTTAATAAGGTACTGTAACAATGTTATATTGTTTCTGCCTTCAGCTAAAAGGTTGTTTTGATATGAAACACCGAAACCCGACTGATCTGTTTAGACCAGTTAACTTAATGCAAGTAGACCATCACAGTCACATGGACTTGCTTCATTTTGGTTTTTGTTGTTGCAGTCTGGTGTTGCTGAGGTAATCTATTTTGTGGAAAAGAGATTAAAAGACTCAGATGTTGCCTACGTAGCTTCTCACAAGCTCTTAGCAATGGCCAACATCAAAGTAAAGTCTGTTAGACTAATAAGTTGATGACCTTTCACTAGAATTATTGCTTTGGGGATCTCATATTGGTATCTAACTCTGTATGAAACAAAATTTTCAGGTTAGGAAACATCAACCGGAGATGGACCAGATTTTTATTAAGTTCGAAGAACACTTACTCTGACCAGGGACCTAATTGTTCCAATTCAAACTGTAGGTGCAAATCTGAGAATCTTGTGTTTACTGTATTTCAGACATTAACTCAAATTTTATAACAATCTTTTATTACTGTATCTGAGAATCTTCTATTATTGTTTCTGTTTAAAGTTTATAACAGTCACAAATTCAAGAACTTTGGCACAAACATGGTGAAGACTATTATACGGTAGACGCTACTTTTTAGACTCGGTAGTTTTCCGGAAGTGGAATAAGTAAATAACTTAGATACCTAAGCTAAGCTTTAAAGTTCATCAAAATACCAACCCCCAACATATTAGAAGCCTAAAACTAACTTAGACACCTAAGCTAAGCTTCCTCTTGTAGTTTTAAAGTTCATCAAAATACCAACCCTCAACATATTGGAAGCCTAAAACTTAGATAATCCTCCATAATTGTGTGATTACTAAAGTGAAATTGACCCCCAAAATCATTTTAATTTGCCGAATCATTTTAAGAACATGCCTTATTGATTTGAAAATCAAACTCAAATCCTTCTTATGTGAATTTTCTGTCTTCGATATTAATTTTGGCCTTAAAGTTTTAAGTTGAATTCAAATCTACAAATTATACTCCAAATTGTCAACATAATCCAAAAAAAAGTTGAGTTAAAAAAATTTTCGATAAAAAAGAACAGAAGAGATAATATAAAATTTTGATCATTTTAGTGGAGATAATTGATTTATGTATTTGATTGGATTTATAAATTCTAACAAAGATAAGTGTTATTAGTTCTATAATCTTAATATTCATATTCAAATAATGTGGTATTGTCACTATGATTTATACATTATTGTTATTTAATTATACGAATTTACTAGTGAATTTGATTAATGAATTTTAGTGGATTCGAAAATATTTTTTTTGTTAAAAAATATAAAAATTAAATTTCAAAAGAAAACTTTCAGATTTATAAAAATTTATTAAAATCCACATATTATATTTAGAAATCAGTATAATTTGTTTAGATTTGTAAATGTTATATAGATTTTTAAATTAATTAAATACATAAACTCATAATACTTTCAAGTTATTATGACTAGATGAATTGACTTTACGGGTCAAACTGGTTTTATGTTCGGATCAGATTTTATTATTTTAATTTTAATAGATCTCACATACTTTGCATTTGATCAATAAGAATCTTAAATGTTGGTTGTAACATATTTTTGACTTCCTGGTGCATATTTTATCTTCAACTTAAGTTGGTGTAGCCATTGTTACAGTTCAATACTTATAATGTGTGTGTATCCATACACTACCCAATAATATTAATAATATTTTGTATAAATGGCAATCATTTTTCCTTAGAATAATTCATCATTATATACACATGGATCAGTGTGATTTTGGAGGATTTATGCTACGAGGCAAGTTTCAGTTTTTTGGAAACAAATATAATAATAAGTGTTTTTATTCTTTTTCAAATTTATTTTTTGGTATATCATGGAAATAAGGTATTTCGGTATAAGGGCAATTAAATTTGCTAGTAATCTTTGATGGAGCCTTACTTCTGATATCAAAGTCTTATGGGTGGATAAATTAAATGCAAATAATCTAAAGTAAAATTGATATATAAACTTGAAAAGCATGATGAATTTTTTTTTTTATCAACATAGTTTAGTGGCTTTAATATCCCCAATAACACGCGGGGTATGATGTTGGGTTCGAACCCCAAACCTGTGTAATAAATGCAGATGTGACTACCATTATGCAAAATGATTTCAAAATTATCATCCAAATTTTTGATTTTTTGATTTTTAATATTATTTAATTTTAAATTAAATATTATTATATATTTTCAAATAAACATCAGTTTGTTTTAAGAATATATTTATCTTATGAAGTTGAACTTTTTATATGACTGATAACTTTGTATAGTGAATCCAACAACAAAAAAAGTCAAGACATAAACTAAAAAATTAACATTACAAAATAAAATTTTATAATACAATAAAAAGTATTATGAAAAAAACAAACATAAATATAATAGTCATCAACACATTATTACATTAGTTCTTTCCTTTAAAAATTAATATCATCAACAAATTTATTATTATTAATATTTGAATTAGATTTACTTTTTAAGTTATTTAAATTTTATTTTAATCCATTTTATTTTTATGTGTTATAATTTGTTAACTGTTACATATTGCAATCATAGTAACTAACAAAATTCAATCCTAAAATTTTAAATAATTAAAATACTTTAGAAACATTTTTTTTCAATGATAAATGATTGTAGATTTTTTTTAAAAAATATTTTTGTTTATACAAATGGAAATAAAATCATGAAAAGCATCAACGTATGCATATTAGTTTATCTTTATAACAATAGTTTTTTTTTGCATTTTTTATGTATTTCTATCTAGTTACATCTGAAAAAAAAACCCACCACAAGAAGCGATTAGAGATTTTAGTGCTCAGAAATTCATCTCAATAAAACAAATAAAATCAATAAAATAAAAAAAAATTCTAATTCCTGGAAACATCTCTATCCATTGAAATTTATTAGACGTCTTTAACACAAATTTAGTATTAAACAATTAATAAGAAACTCTCAAGATAAAAATGCTCCTAATCTTATCAAGTTTTTTTCGCTAGTCATATCACATTATTCCATTATTAAAGCCTTTTCAGAATCAATGTTGCTTTCCATCAAAATTAGACCCCAGTTATAAAGAAAACAGTTGGATTGGGTTTGGTAGAAAACTTAGAGGAGTTTCCTTCGTAGTTATTTTTTTTTTTATCAAAATCACCACAGATTGTTTTGGGTTAGTAAGTGTGTAAGGTTAATAAGTTCATCACCTTTCATTACAACCATTGTTTTGGGATCTCATTTTGGTATCTAACTCTGTCTGAAACAAATTTTCAGGTTAAAAGACTTCAGTAGGGTGGATCAATTTTTGAGATTAAAAAACGACACTTACTCTGACATGTGACCTACATGTTCCAATTCAAGATTGTAGGATCAAATTTGAGAAACTTTGAGATTACGGTATTTCAGAGACATTCACTCAAAGACTGGCTCTTTCTTCTTTTATTATATTTCTGTTAGAACGTTTGAACACAAATTCAAGAACTTTCGCACAGACAGAGAAGCATTACGAAACCAAAGACAAATTTTACACAAGAAAAAGACCATTTCTTAGACTCGGTAGTTTTCAGGTAGAGGCATAACACCGTCAAAGAAATCACCAAAATAGCCAGGTGGCTCATGGACAAGTCTTGCGATGATGTCTCTGAGAGTGATGAGCCCTTCGAGGTTACCTGAATCATCCACCACATATATCCTATGGATCTTCTCGGCGTCTAGCATCAAAATCAGCTCCTTTAGCGTATGGTTCTTAGTGCAAGCGATGACACCACTCAGGATGGGTGCTGATATATCCCCATGCTTCTCCAGATGCTCTCTAACCGCTACTAAGAAGTTCTTCGTTGTGATTGACCTAAAAGAGATCAAGAGAAAGCATTAACCATTGACAATGCCGCTGGAAAATGTATATACTAAAGGATTTATGAAGTATTAACCTGTAGTCATGGTAGATCTCCGGTGCAGTCAGGAGAAAGTGAACATCTCTAACGCTAATGTTACCTACTGGCTTCTCACTTTTTCTTTCAACGACGGGTATGCCTCCGATTCTCTTTCTCCTCATCAGCTTGAACGCCTGAAGAACTGGTTCATCCTCGTAAATCTGAAACAGAAATGGTGATATTATTAGAAAAAAAAAGAACTCAATGGAGCTATCAGTAAATTACAAGCTGCTGACCTTTATGATATGATCTTTTGACATAATGGGAAGACCAACTTCAGAGAGAGTTTTGATTCCCCAATCCTCAAACCAGTGAAGCCCCGCACATTCTGCAAGCATATGGATAACTCCTGACTGTGTGATTATGTTTTCGATCTTTGCTTCGCCTAAATCAACAACCGGGATGCTCTTCATTTTGTACTTAGAAAGAAGCAACAACATGGTTAAAAAGGAGTTCTCTTTCTGCAGAGCAAGGAACGGTGCCCATCGGAATGTTCCAGAAATATCTCGAACCTGTCAGAGAGAACAGAAGCCGTGATCAGGAAAAATAAATCTACGAAAAAGTGTAAAACTTGTGGGTTACTTTCCTTTTAATAAAGAGAGAAGCTTCACCTTGGTGTTCTTGTATAGCTCTGAAGAAGTAAGGACCTCAAAGAAATTTCCAGAAGTTACAGCTGAATCTCCGTTATCCAGAATATCAGCGTTGAAATTATGAGAAATTCCATTTGAACCTGCAACAGCAGGGCTCCTTGGAGACGTTGGGTCCAACTGTTTTTTTTTGTTTTTTTAAGTAGACCAGTAGAGATAGACATGAAATTTAGTTAGTCTAATCGAAGCATGCAAAGAATGATATAACAAAAGCTGGATGTTTGAAGTAAAAGGGAACAATGACCTGATGCAAAAGCCAGACAACAATGCCTGGATACTCCACAATACCGATGTAGCGATCAATCCAGCTGGCGTCATTAGGCGCGTCAACATCTACAACAGGAGCACTCAAGACCTTGAGTTTCGATAGAGTCTGAACAGCTTCAGCCAAACTTGTGTCTGATCTTAACTCGATGTCTACACAGGAAAAACGAAAAGAGATATTAGCACAAGTCTGAGACAGCAGAACGGAAGCAACTTCTTTTAAACTGTGATAAGAATAATGCTGATATAATTTACCAAGCAAAAGAGATACAATAACAACAACTCTTTTCTTTTTGTACAGTCAAAGATTCTTCAAGAACATATGACAAAGAGCACTACGAAACTAAAACCATCAAAAACTAAATCTAATTATCTAAACCAAAGGTTTTTGAATGACACCTAAACCGGACTGACACTAGTATCTGAAAAAACTGGAATTGATTCCAAATTGGCAAGACTTCTACAACTTTCTATAAGTTGAATTTCAATCTAGACCACATAGTCAACTACAATTCACCCACAAATACTTATGGAGAGATCATGGGACCCATCAATAAGGATATGATCGCATCTCAAAATCCACGATCAGTCAACCATCTAATTTTCATACATGGTCATGAACATCCTCCAAGAATATATGATCATCTATCCAGGTACCGAGGTACGGCAAAATCTGTTCTTGTAGTAAAAAAAGAAAATAAATATAGATACGTCTCTATAATTAATTCTGGTCCAAGCTCAATTAAAGCTGATTCAAACACTAGTGAAACCCATAAAAATTGACCAACTCCAATTAAAAGATCAGCTCATGATCAAATAAAGTAATACACATATCATCAAAATCCGGTACCTTGCGAATCAGAGGAGAGAGGGAAAGCAGAGACAGGGATGCTCTCGAAGCAAGCGTTGAGCTTCTCGTTAGGGCTGAGCTGTGGCTTCTGCTCATCCCAGAGATTTTCCACACGCATCCCTAGCTTAGCTTCCGGGCTCGACACGTCACTTCGATGCCCTAAGCTCTCGCTCCTCACTATCTTTATCTCCGGCACACTCGCCATCTTTCCGGCTAGTTCACTTTAAAAAGGTACCGACTTTTTTTCCGGTAGCACAAACAAAAAAACTTATCTTTTTATTTGTCAGATGTTTTCTACAATTGGGGCTAATTTTGATCTTTCAACTGAACAAGAAATTGTAATAACCATTGCGATCGAGACACACCATAGAATAGTAGAGATCCCGAAGCGGAGAAAAATTCAGAAGAAAAGAATTGACCCTAGTGTCTTACATATTTCGAACAAGAGCCTATATGTTTCCAATTTGATCAAAACAATCCATAATTTTCAATTAGATGATAAAGATGCGGGCTTGTTTTGAAATAAAATGGATTTTGTTAGGCGGACATTGTAATTTGTATTTAGTAGTTTTCAAGTCTTGTTTTTGGTTGTTGTTTCCTTAGTGTAAAGGATTATGATAGACTGTAGTAGTTGTATAGTACTATATTGTACTCCTTCAACTAGACTCAAGATCTAAGTCGTTGAACTCAATGTTTGTGACACGTGGCAATGATTAAAATAATATGTCTCCATTTGTGGAAGTTTATACTTATCTCTATCATTTTGTGTCCGCGCCAAATATTTTATTTGTTTGGTTGGATTAGACTATTATTGCCGACCTATATACTCCGGATAACTATCGGCCCTTTTTAATTAATAATTAGTATTTTTAATTAAGAGCTCTCTGTAATTATACTTTATACTTTTGTTTTACAAAATGGTATTTTCTGAAAGGGTATCTTGCTGACAACATTTTTCTTGGATTGTTATGGAGTCAGACAAAAGGCATATATCATACTCTCAAGTTGACATGCTCTCAAGTTGACATGCTCTATTAGACAAAAGCTAGACTGTCAGAAGAGAGTGTACATGTACTCATGATTTTTTTTTTTAATTAGAGTATTTTTCATTTATAATTTTTATGTACATCCATAATAATTTAGAATTTGCATCTGTTAAAAATAAATAAAGCCTGAAAGACGAAAGAAAACAAATTGGCATTCATTGAACAAGACAAGTATAATTTTAGCCCATTTAATAAAACAATATAAAACATTAAAGCCTACTATTATTTTATTTTTATAATTAAAATACTTAAAAAAACTTTGCCTATTTAAGAAAACATAAACTCTAAAAGTCACTTGTGTTTTTGATTTTTCTTTTTAAAAAATTAGAATTACTAATTTACTTAAAGATTCTAAAAAAAATCTAGAAACAATGAAAAAACTATATTTTCTATTTTTGTGAATGATTTTTTTTTAAAATCATCACCCTAAAATAGTTTTTATAGACTGAATAAAAAAATTACTTTCTATATCAAAATTAAAATAATAATGAACCAATTAAATGACAAATAAATATACAATATATTGGATAGTATTATTTTAAATTTAATATAATATTATATTTTAAATAATTTATTTAAAATTTATTAATTTAAATATTGGTGCACTCATCAATATAATTTCATGCTTCTTTTAAACCAATCTTGTTTGATTCTATGAGCGGTACAACGTACAACGCATTTGGGTTAAGCATCTGCTTTGGTCACAATCGTCCAACTGAATACCAAGCCTTGGCCTTTAAAGAAGCTTTACATTGATTAGCCAGGGACGAACTTGTCGTTGCTTACAAGTTACAACCCTAGTGATCAAGACACATGCCTGCTCATCCGTCGTTCCCAAGAGAAGCGCCACGTTTCTGTAGAATGCTTGTCTTATTCAATAATGGAGAAGAATACACATACATATGTACTAGCGTAAAAGAGTCACTATCTAGGTTAAACTAATATAGGTAAATACAATAACTAGATACATCAAATTATAGTATTAAAGGAGTATCAATCTAGAAATAATGGTGGATCATTCTAGTATCTTTAACACCCTCCTCAAGATGGAGAGGCTGAAGCAACGCCAATCTTGTCACATAGCTCGAGAAAGCGTATTTTAGGTAGGGGTTTGGTAAGAGTATCTGCTAATTGATCCTTTGTATGAACATGAACAACTAAGAAAATGTCTTGTTGAATGTGTTCTCGAACAAAATGGTAATCTAAAGCAATGTGTTTTATCCTCAAATGAAATACTGGATTAGAACATAGGAATGTAGCTCTGACGTTATCACAGTAGATTACCAGTTTGGTTGGCAGTATGATCCTTAATTCTGTTAAAATGTTATAATCCATCGGATATTAGCAGCTATGTTTGTACGGTTCTGCATTTTTTACTGTCCAAGAGATTAGATTGATACCAAGATAGATGATGTTTGCATTTGTTGAAACGTAGTTATCTAATCACCAGTCCAGTTAATGTCAGAAAATTTTAAGACATGAAGAGATATATTTTTTTGTAGCTTTGAAGTATATGACATGGGTTATCGTTCCTGTCAAATTCATTACTCATCTCTTTTTTCTCCTTTTTAATGTGTGAAAGTGTTTTCTTGTAATTTAAGTTAGAGCCCAAGATTTATGACTTAAATGACATTGGTGTTACTGAGAATATTTAGAGATATCAGATTCAATTTTGTTTACTGGACGGTGAACTTAAGGTGATATGAATTGTTGAAATGAATAAAAAAAAAACGGCTAGTCTCGTTTTTTTGGTTTTTTTTTTCTTTTGACGAAAATGTCTCGTTTTTTGTTTCGCTATCAAATCAAATTATCTTGGTATCACCTAATTCATAAAACGGCGCCGTTGTTTTTTTGGTCATTCATCATTTTCTGCACGAGTTATTTTTTGCCATTCATCACATTGTGCACGAGAAGATATCCTAATTAACGTGAGTGGCTGGAATCCATTTCATCGAGATACCTTTTTTCTCAAGAGAAATACAAAATACTAATGGACTTTTTTATGTTATTGTTGTAGTTTACGTACATTCACAAAATTATTGTAGGAAGACTACTATAATATCTTCTTCAAAATTCGACTTTAGTTTTTTTTCTTCTGATAAATAACAAAGTAGAAGAAGGACCCAACCAAGTGCGAACCGGCGACCTTTACTAATTGATACCCGTAGTTCGTCGTAATATCGTGTATATAAAATCGTATAATACCTCAGTACCTAACTTTTCGTAAAAGATTATCAAATTAAGGTAAAGTGGTTATAATTAAGATAAACTTATTTAATACATTGCGTCAAGAAAAAATTCGTACACATATTTAATATGTATTCATGCATCGATTTCATCATAGGTAGTGTTTTTATTTTTTTAGTGGAACCATAATGTCTGTCTATTTATGTTTATGCTACACATGCAGGGGATCTGATTAGGTAGTAGAAAACGCTTGTTTATAATAACTATAAAATAATGGTGGTAAGAGTCTAAAAAAGTTTCTTAAAAAATTAAAATATTAATATTTTATGTGTTAATTAATTAGAAGCTGATATGTGGCAAGAGCCAATTTCTTAAGGTTCCTAATTAAAATACAGCTCTTAAATTTTTCAATTTTTCTTATTATTTTAATTCTAAAAATCCTCCTAAGAAACTCTTAAAATCCTCCGTTGGAAAATATGGACAAATGGTAGCACGTAAAGAGACGGTGGCATGAGAAAATATGGCGATCGTATAAATCGTATTTTAAACTTTTTAGATATGTTAAGCAGTCCATATTAACGGTGTAAAAGACTTGCATTAGTGAATAAATAATATGCATGGATTCATGTATTAAAAGTGTCAAGATTTACAGTAGTAAATATAAAACGAGGTTCTTCTATTTGTTACGAAAATAATCTTGAGTTAAAAGAACATAACTGGTTACAAAAACATATTTTTTTCGCATCATAACAAAGTCTTATAATATATGAAAATAGTAGAGAGAGTTATCCATGCGTAAAAAAGTATAATATCAATCACCAAAATTTATGTGTGATTTCCGAAGCGTGACCGATTCAATCCTAAAAAGGCACATGCAAAAAATGAAAAAAACACCAGTGAGAACAGTATTTTGTAATTTTATTTTCTTCTTTTCAATTTCTTATTCTCATATTTCGGCTCGAGATTTATTTGACACCCGACCATTTTATCAAAAGTATAATCGTTCAGTTGTTGGTAAGACGTTCTAATAATAAGATAACCCTTTATGGAAAACAAAAGCTAAATTCATATCTGATATGATCTTAGGAAGGATTAAACCCAAAATCGGCACAACAAGAGGATGAAGAACTGGATAAGCCTTGCACAACGAGCGTGAGCTTAAGTTGCCAAGGGATGTGGAGTGATGTGGTCGCACAAAGGCTTTGGAAAGACCTCTGATATACCGGTTTATGCTCGTTTGGATATGACGCACCAAAGAGCACAAGGATTTCTTAGATGGCTCTAGGATATTACACATCAAGAGGAGATCTAAGAGAAGAACAGATATTATACATTGTTAAAAATGATCAAAATCTTTAAAGAGAAAAGAAACTTCTTGATTAAAAATTTGATGCTTACAACAATGGCCAAGACCAAGATTAAATAGAGAATGGGAATACCTTGCATGCTTGACACTAGTTCCAAGAGCATGCAAGAACATGCAGAAAATTGAAAAAGGGAGCTTGCATGCTTGGAACAAACTCCAAGAACATGCAGACACATGCAAGCAACTATAAATTAAATGCATTAATTAAGTAACTTCTCAACCACCATCTAACAACAACTTTTGGTGGCTGAAAAGGAGATGGGCTGGGCCTGGATTTAGAAATGATAATGGACTGATAGAAATGGATCCAAGAGCCATTCTCCAATGGACCGGGTCCGTATGCTTACAGACGTTCATGGTTAGCTTTAGGTTGTCCGTGGAGTTGTACGTCTGGTCGTCCTGAGTACTTATCCTGGCATCCGTTGGGTCACCCGTGCAACGTCCGTCCTGTCTGTCCGTTGGTTCATCTAGCTGGTCATATGTTGGGCTGTCTAGGACGTTCGTCATAAGCTTCAGGTCGGCCGGTCCAATCTTTGGGTCATCGTGTTGGTCCATTTTCAGCTCCAGATAATCATATTCATCCTCTTCAAGTTCCAGATCTTTTGCTCCTAGCTTTAGGTCGTCCGGAACCTCCTTAGGCCTGGTGAGGATCACATCATCCCCTCCCACTTGAAAATGATTTGTCCTCAAATCCGAATAGTCTTGAAGTTGTTGCAAATTTTGTGATTTTTCTTCTGGACAGTCTTCTAGGTAAATGTCCCACCGTGGTTGCCAAACATTTTCATCTTCAGGTTTTACTTCTTCGATTTCCAGAATCTCATGTTGTGTTGCCTTTGATACAGATAAACGTTTGGTTGGTTTCTTTGGTTGGTTCTTTAAAACGTCCATAAGCGCTTCCTTCAACTCCTTTGAAAAATCGGCAAAAAAAGTATTCTTCAATTGCTCTATTCTGGCTGTGATAGTTTCCCCAACATTTTCTGTAATGAACATCCTTTTTGTTGTGTTGCTCTGATACCACTTGATGAGATCCTAGGAAGGATCAAACCCAAAATCAGCACAACAAGGGGATGAAGAACTGGATAAGCCTTGCACAACGAGCGTGAGCTCAAGTTGCCAAGGGATGTGGAGTGATGCGGTCGCACAAAGGCTGTGGAAAGACCTCTGATATACCGGCTTATGCTCGTTTGGATATGACGCACCAAAGAGCACAACGATTTCTTAGATGGCTCTAGGATATTACACACCAAGAGGAGATCTAAGAGAAGAACAGATATTACACATTGTTCAAAATGATCGAAATCTTTAAAGAGAAAAGAAACTTTTTGATTAAACTTCTAGATTGTTGTAAGCATCGAATTTTTAATCAAGAAGTTTCTTTTCTCTTTAAAGATTTCGATCATTTTGATGCTTAAATAGATAATGAGAATAGAATAGAATAGAATATAATAGAATATAATAGAATATAATAAAATAGAATAGAATAAAATAGAATAGAATAAAATAAAATAGAATATAAATAAAATAGAATAAATAAAATAGAATAGAATAGAATAGAATAGAATAGAATATAATATAATAGAATAAAATATAAATATAATAGAAATAGAATAGAATAGAATAGATAAGCCTTGCACAACGAGCGTGAGCTCAAGTTGCCAAGGGATGTGGAGTGATGCGGTCGCACAAAGGCTGTGGAAAGACCTCTGATATACCGGCTTATGCTCGTTTGGATATGACGCACCAAAGAGCACAACGATTTCTTAGATGGCTCTAGGATATTACACACCAAGAGGAGATCTAAGAGAAGAACATATATTACACATTGTTCAAAATGATCGAAATCTTTAAAGAGAAAAGAAACTTTTTGATTAAACTTCTAGATTGTTGTAAGCATCGAATTTTTAATCAAGAAGTTTCTTTTCTCTTTAAAGATTTCGATCATTTTGATGCTTAAATAGAGAATGAGAATACCTTGCATGCTTGACACTAGTTCCAAGAGCATGCAAGAACATGCAGAAAATTGAAAAAGGGGAAAGGCTTGCATGCTTGGAACAAACTCCAATAACATGCAGACACATGCAAGAAACTATAAATTAAATGCATTAATTAAGTAACTTCTCAACCACCATCTAACAACAACTTTTGGTGGCTGAAAAGAAGATTGGCTGGGCCTGGATTTGGAAATGATAATGAACTGATAGAAATGGATCCAAGAACCATTCTCCAATAGACCGGGTATGTATGCTTACAGACGTTCATGGTTAGCTTTAGGTCGCCCGTGGAGTTGTACGTCTGGTCGTCCTGAGTACTTATCCTGGCGTCCGTTGGGTCACCCGTGCAACGTCCGTCCTATCTGTCCATTGGTTCATCTAGCTGGTCATATGTTAGGCTGTTTGGGACGTTTGTCATAAGCTTCAGGTCGGCCGGTCCAATCTTTGGGTCATCGTGTTGGTTCATTTTCAGCTCCAGATCATCATATTCATCCTCTTCAAGTTCCAGATCTTCTGCTCCTAGTTTTAGGTCTTCCGGAACTCCTTAGGCCTGGTGAGGATCACATCAGTATATTCGATCTATGTTTTGCATATTTATATTTTCAAATTTCAAGTTATCAATAAAGATTCAAATTTTGTTTGTTAGGTCCAAATTTCAACTACTATAATATCTTAGAAACAACTATTACAATCGAATTTAAATAAGTGGGTATTTTAAACTAGAATTTCTTAATATATATATATATATATCATTTTATATTAATATTTAAATAAGTGGGTATTTTAAAATGTTAAGAAACCTACCATAAAATTTTTAAATATAGAAGTTCTAAAGATCTAATAAATACTGTTATCAAAGTTTCGCTGCCTCTATTACTTTAACCATTATTGGAGATGTCGTATATCATTTGAATTTTGGTTAACCTTTGAAAAAATATATGCATATTTATATTGTTGCCAACTCCATAAAGTAGTAGTAACGTACAGAATAATACAGTTACGTTACATAGTCGATTGTTTTGGCGTTACAGTTTCTTTCTATAAGTGGTTTTGTGACTCTTGTCGGCGAATATGCCACGTGGTGAGCTTTGACTTACACTTCTCCAAAAGTCTAAAGCGTTTACAACACGTCCAATTTTGGAAGACAAGTGTGCCTCGGATGGACTCTACTGAATAAAGAAATTATCATATTTCGTTTTTGTACAATAAAAAAACAATTTAAATGCCTTAAATTTATTTTATAATGTAGATAAGGTCTTTATAGAAAAAGAGTTTATAATGTACTTTACAATGTTATCCACCTGCTAAGAATTCGTATATAAAATTACACTACAACAGTTCAATTTCCTCATGGAATTTATACTTAAATCAATGAAAAGTCAAACCTAGCTAACATTATTAGGAACTCGATTCAATTTATTCTTAAAAGTAGCCATTTAATTATTCTCATCATTTAGTTAAAAACATTCACAAGAAAAGAAAAACATTAAGAAAAAAATGAAGTAGTATCACGACATATACCTAATTAACGACAAAAAAAAATAAATTAATTAAAAAATAACATCTGCCTCCATCCACATAATATCGTGTCATGTATCCAAAGAAATATTTAACACGATATCTTTTTAGACGATGGACCCGCCACCAATACCCTCCTATAAGATACACGCAATACCCACGAAGAAGTAAAGAACCCACACATATAAAAATTGAAATCACATTCACAAATTCTCTCAGACTCATACGAAAACAAATTAATATCAAGAAAGAAATGGCATTTCTTCTAAACTTTTTGATTCTAGCGTTTCTTGTAATGGTCATCATCTTAATTTTCTCTTCATCTTTAACTAAAAAAATCCAAGAAACCACCGCAAATGGACCAAGATCGTATCCACTCATTGGCTCCACACTCTCATTCAACAAAAACCGTCGCCGTCTTCCCCAATGGTACACCGAACTCCTACGTCTCTCTCCGTCGCAGACCATCTCAATTCTTCTCCTTGGAAACCGTCGCACCATCATCACAGTAAACCCAGAAAACGTCGAATACATTCTCAAAACAAACTTCTTCAATTTCCCTAAAGGCAAACCTTTTACCGACCTCCTCGGTGATCTCCTCGGGAAAGGCATTTTTAACGTCGACGGTCACTCATGGAGCTCGCAGCGTAAACTCGCTAGCCACGAGTTTTCGACTCGTTCGCTTAGGAGTTTTGCTTTCGAGGTTCTTAAAGAAGAATTCAAAAACCGTCTCGTACCGGTTCTTTCAGCGGCGGCTGATGTCGGAACAACGTTAGATATGCAAGATGTTTTGAAACGTTTTGCTTTCGATGTTGTTTGTAAAGTCTCGTTGGGTTGGGATCCGGACTGTTTGGATTTAACCCGGCCCGTTAATCCACTTGCTGAGGCATTTGATACCGCGGCTGAGATTAGTGCTCGCCGTGCCACGGAGCCGGTTTACGCTGTTTGGAAAGTGAAGCGAGTGTTTAAAGTGGGAAGCGAGAGGAGGTTGAGAGAAGCGATTAAGACCGTACACGTGTTGGTTTCCGAGATTGTCAGAGCAAAGAAGAAGAGTCTTGAGATCGGGGCCGGAGAAAAAGCCAAACAAGATCTTCTGTCGAGGTTTCTAGCCGCCGGCCACGACGGCGAATCGGTGAGGGACATGGTTATTAGCTTTATCATGGCGGGAAGGGATACGACGTCAGCGGCGATGACGTGGCTGTTTTGGTTGTTGACTGGAAACGATGACGTGGAGAGGAAGCTTTTAGAGGAAGTGGACCCGTTGATAAGTTTAGGGTTAGGATTTGAGGAATTGAAAGAGATGAGTTACACGAAGGCTTGCTTATGTGAAGCCATGAGGCTTTACCCACCTGTGTCGTGGGACTCTAAGCATGCTGCTAACAACGACGTTTTACCTGACGGGACACGTGTCAGGAAAGGAGATAAAGTGACTTATTTCCCGTACGGTATGGGTAGGATGGAGAAGCTGTGGGGGAAGGATTGGGAGGAGTTTAAACCGAACCGGTGGTTTGAATCTGAAGCGGGGAGTACACGACCGGTTTTGAAACCCGTAAGCCCTTACAAGTTTCCGGTTTTTCAGGCCGGACCGAGGGTTTGTGTAGGGAAGGAAATGGCGTTTATGCAGATGAAATACGTCGTTGGTTCTGTTTTGAGTCGGTTTGAGATTGTGCCGGTTAATAAGAACAGGCCAGTTTTTGTTCCTCTTTTGACGGCTCATATGGCTGGTGGGCTCAATGTGAAGATCAAGAGGAGAGAAGCCAAGTCATATCCTTTACCACGTTTTAAAAATGAGTGAATTTATATACTAAACAGTACTTCTGCAAAAAGAGAAATCTGTAGATATTTAATGCATACTACAACCAAAAATAATTGGTATTTGTTGATTACTTGCACCACCTATTATTTTAAAAAGAAACCAGAAATTAGTAGAAGTGATTGTATTAAAGACATTTTCGGATCAGAGCGGAGAGCGAAAGGGTATTTTGTGAAGCTATGGCTTATGACTATTAGCGGAGAGAGAAAGACATCATTTACATGATAGCTTGATATAGCAGCTTAAGGTGCTTTGTGAAGTCGTTTTAACAGTCTTTCTTACTGGTTTTGATTCTTATATTCTTTTCAAAACTGTTCTCAACAAAAAGAAAATAAAACATCAAATACTATGTGGCCGCAAGATTTCCATGTCTTGAGATCATAATAAAAGAAAAAAAGTAATATGCTACAATGCATTGGGTTCTTCCAATTCAGACACAATCGATAAATATTGTGCCGTCCGATGATATTAGGAGTCTATTGTCAAAGCAGATTTCACTTGGTTTGTTATATGCTTAATCAAGATCACTGCACATTGATTGCAGCAACAACATCACTATCCATTCAAAATTTTTATTTTAACTTAATCATAGAAAATTCTTCTTATATGTTTTCTCTTTCACATATTCAAAAAATTTCTATACTTCAATATATATTACAATTTACATTTCCTGAATTCTTTGCTGTCAAAAGCCATAGAGGCAGAGCTGCATAAATTGAGAAAACATTTGCAATCAGTAAAGCTTTAACATCCGTTCACGAGAGATTTGCAGTAGTGTGTCGAATGCCAATGGACTTAATTCCAAACCAAACTATTGCTCATTCAGATTAATAAGCAGAGTCTTCAGTATAATTTCTTGCTGTTTCATTGCTGCTCCCGTTGTAGCTTGATTTCTCTAAGCTTTGTGAGGTTCTTGGTCTGTAAATTTGCTTTGGACTTGAGTAACAATGTAACATTTGAGACTTGCTAAACTTGTGAGACTATGATAGACTTCATCAGAGATACGTCAGAAAGAAAGGGAAAGGCGTGATACCGGAAACAGAGAAAAGCGTTTTACCGAAAACAGAGGATTTCAAGGCAACGAAAACTGGCGGGAGTGACTTGGCTTAAGATGCATTCGAAAACTTAAGGGAAATAATTAGTAAAGTAAAACCTCTATTGTTAAAAGAGGGTTTTAAATAAGTTGCAGAAAAACATTGTTTTATAAGAGTCTGCGTATGCTTTCGTTTAGGGTAGCTTTTATTTTGGTATAATCTTGGCAAGCGCTATGAGCTTGGTGTGATCGTCATGAGATCGCAAATCTGGATATAAAGCTATTGTAAGCTAAGTAATCCGGATATTAGATTGTACAAGATAGAAACTTAAATATACGTATTATTCAGTAAATCGACTCTCTAGACAAGCAAACTCTATCAGACTAATGCAGGGTAAGTAGGCAATGCCACTAGAGGGAGACAACTCTCCTATTAAACTCTGCACCTAATTAGACGCACCAATGAACAGTGCAACCTGGAAAATATAAGCAGTCGGATGTTTCTTAGCGGAAAATTTTCAGATTGAGAAAACAAGTGATGCAACTAATTTAACAAGACCATGTTTAAGTCTTCTCCAAAACAAACATGTTGATCATTCTAATACAAGAGAAGAACCTCACAATGCTAATTCCATCGGAAAAAAAATCATCTCCTCTAAATAAATTTACGAAAAGGTATTTTAATAATCAATAACCAACTTCACGCAGATAAAACAGTGAAGACATACAAAATTAGGAACCAAAACAAACAAAAGAACAGAGAGAAAAAAGAAAAACAAAAAACACGCCTGAAAGCATCAAGAGAGCTTGCGAAAACAGAAACGATAGACTTTTGGTCGGAACGTGAAAATGTGCAGACACGAATACTGGAGGTAGATCGATGAAAAGCTTTACAATGGTTTACGTTTTCTTATTAAAAGAAAGAGTAAACCATTAACCAACATCCGACCTTAGCTCAGTTGGTAGAGCGGAAGACTGTAGTCTGTGACAGCAAATCTTTAGGTCGCTGGTTCGATTCTGGCAGGTCGGATTTTTTTACAAAAATTATTTTTGTCAACTAGAATTTATGGGAAATGAATCTACGAAGATTTGTTTCTTTAATGATCACATGCGAGAAGGGAATACTGATATCAAGTTTAACGTGTCAAGACCTCAATGGTTCGATCATCTTCACCGTTAATTTGATGTAATAGACCCTCCAATATTATGTTTGATGATTATCTAACGGTTATAAAGTTGTTAATACCATGTGAGTATTTTACACCGGCCAACACTGAATAAATCCTAAAACAAGTAAGTAATAATTAAAAAAGGAAATTATTGGACGGCTCATTGCGTTGACTTGGTCTATAAAAAGATAAAAAGATAATAGAAGAAACTTGTTTTTGCTTTCTCAATTTGAGAGGATTCAGAAGATTCCGTTAGATTTGCTCTTCCATCGATCTCTTTGCCTTCTCAATTCCTTTTTTTTATTCTTCCTAATTCGCCGTCCAGCATCACCTCTGAGAATCGACGGAGAGACTGGAATTTGACTTTTTAGGGTTTTTCCCAGATCTGGTTTGTTTTTTCATTGAGATTCTCTCTTGTTTGATTGTTTTTTTTTAAATTTGTGTTCGATAGATTGAAGAAATAATCAAAGCTATCGTCGAATCTGCATATCGCTCTCTAAAGGTTTCTTTTTTTTTGTGGCGATTTGGTGATTTGGGTTTTTGTTTGTTTGTTTCGATTGGTTATTATTTAATACGATGGCAGCAGGAGGAGTCGAAGTTTCGAGAACTTCCGTCGTCGTTGATCGTGCTCGTGAGTTTTATTCTCGACAAGGTAGTGTTAGAGACGGTGACAGGCGTCAAACCAAACGACCCAATGATTTTAATCGCAGGTGGAAAGATGGGCGACGTGATTCGTCTCAAAGAGGAGAAGTTCGAGAGGAAGATTATCCTCAGAAGAGGAAGAAGTGTACTCCTTTCGTACACGAGAGAAAAGATGCAGCCTTTCGACCTCCGCTTAGTGAGAAGACCATAATATCCTCCAACAAGATTGTTCATGTGGCTGAAGCTACGAGAAAGACATCTTCAGTGTCAGTGCCACCTGTAAAAGCTCGATTGTGTGGCCAAGATCCTTTTGATGATCTAGAGGAGGGTCAGTTGGAGGATGAGCAGGTGGGTCAGGCACCAAATATTGGTACTTCTAAGTGGGCGACGTGTTTGGAATCACCAAAGTTAGTAATTGATGTTGTTAGGAATTGCAGATGGAATAGCAGCAGTTCGACTCCTGAGAGCGGTGAATTGCAAGTGTCTGAAGAAGGGCGATCCAGTTCATCTGGATGTCGTAGTTTAGAACCCGTTAGTGCTCGTGAACATTCAGATCATGTGTTGGAAGGTGAAGCAGAATGTTCTACTTCTGATTTTAACGACTCTGGAATAGATGAACCAGAGGGAGGAGGCTTGAGCATGCTGTTTGGTAGTAGAGATGTTAACGACTATCAGAAGCTTTGTAAGATAAACGAAGGAACTTATGGTGTTGTCTACAAAGCTAAGGACAGGAAGACAGAGGAAATTGTGGCGCTCAAAATGATCAAGATGAACATGGAAGACGAATATGGATTCCCGTTGACATCTTTGAGGGAGATCAACATTCTTTTATCATGCAGTCACCCGTCGATTGTGAACGTCAAGGAAGTCGTGGTAGGAAACGGAGGTAGTGTTTTCATGGTCATGGAACACTTAGAACATGACTTGAGGGGTGTAATGGACAGGATGAAACAGCCTTTTAGCACCAGTGAGGTGAAATGCCTGATGATTCAGCTGTTGGAGGGTGTGAAGTACCTTCATAGCAACTGGATTATCCACAGGGATCTGAAGCCATCGAATCTTCTAATAAACAACAGTGGAGAGCTGAAAATATGCGATTTTGGAATGGCTCGTCAATATGGGAGTCCTATCAAGCCCTACACGCAGTTGGTTGTTACACAGTGGTACAGGTCTCCAGAACTTCTTCTAGGAACGAAGGAGTACTCTACCGCAGTTGATATGTGGTCGATTGGGTGCATTATGGGTGAGTTGTTATCTCTAAAACCTCTTTTCCGAGGGAAAAGTCAGAATGACATCGACCAGCTTCAACAGATATTTGCGGTTCTTGGAACACCAAGTGAGACAAGCTGGCCTGGATTCACGTCGCTGCCAGGTTCCAAAGCCAAGTTTCGTAAGCAACCGTACAATTTACTTCGTAAGAAATTTCCTGCTGCATCTTTTATAGGAGGTTCAGTTCTTTCAGAATTGGGGTTTGATTTATTGAACAGATTATTAAATGTTGACCCTGAGAAGCGCCTTACAGTTGACGAGGCTCTTAGCCATGGCTGGTTCAGTGAAGCACCTCTCCAAAAATCCAAGGAGTTCATGCCGACATTTTCCTCCAAAGTGTAACTTATCTTAACACTTTGTATCTGAATATTAAGGTTTAAACCACTTTTTCTTTTACGTTGTTGCTTCGAACATCAGGCGACAAGAGTAGAAAACCATGTTAACTGTAAGGGTACCGATAAACTGAAAATAGAGCTCAAGAAGAGGAGAGGTGGTCGTTGCTGGATACGATAGGAATGCGTTTACCAGACTTAAGAATTGCTCCTAATGTATAAAAGATTATTATGTTTATCTAAAGCTTCGTCAATCCAACGTTCGGCGCAGGTCGTTGCCGTGTTTGTACTTGACCTCAAATTTTCTTTATCTTATCTTGGTGGTAGAGCCAACGGCCTTTTCTATGGAATTTATTTGTTTTGCGTCTCGGATTCCCGATTGTTGCGGCAATTAAACTTGGTTAAGAAGGAATAGATCAACCAGAGAAAAAAAGAAAGACCGTTCTCATTTTTTATTTTTTATTTTTTATTTTTTATTCTTTAAAGAAAGAAACTTTTAAATAATTGATGTTAATATCATTTCCTAGATAAATCCATAAACTATATAGGTTTTTTTTTTAAAAAAAAATTCAATATATTATAGAATTTCTATTTAATGTCCAATATATATTCAAAAATTAAAATTTTACATTAACTCGTTAAACGAATTATTAAAAATGAAAATTAATATTTAATAGTATATGAATGATAAAATCGGAAAAACTTAAAAATACATGAACTAAATAATATTTTATTAAAATAATACATAAATTGTTTTATTTCCAAAATAACACGCAATTTATTACAATTTTTTTGTATAATACAGATTTCAAAATTACAAATTTAACACTATAATTTAAAAAAGTTAGTTCGTCAAAAATAATTATTAAAAGATGTTTATTTTTTAATACTAAACTATAAATATTGTTTTTAAATCATTTGTTTCCAATTTGATTTGGAAGGATCCTAATTTTTTTTCACTTTTCTTCTCTCTCATTTTTTTTCTCCCTTTCTACCCACGTCATAAACGAATTAAAACAGAGTTAACCCTAGAGATATCGTGGCCTGCAAAAACGTGAGCAAGCGATGGAACTCTCTTATATCTTCTTCTTCTTTCCATCAAAACCCAAGCTTGGCTTTGATCCTCAACACACAACCTCAATATGCTACAAACGTGATATGCTTGGAGGGTTGGAAAGGCTTCCAGTTAAGCAACAATGTCGATCCCGAGTTTGATCCTCCGGTGTGTGTTCTAGCCTCTTACAAAGATGTCTTGTTGTGCATGAAATATTCATCTGAAGAATTCTATTATTTGCTCGGTACATGGAAGGGTGTTAGGGTTCAGCATCCGCCTTGGTCACAATCCGGATGGTACTCAATACCAAGCCTTGGCCTTTAAAGGAGCTTTACATTGGTTAGCAGATGATGGGCCTGTCGTGGCTTATAATGTTGGATCAAAATATTAATAAGCATATTGGACTTATAATATGTTGATAAATGTGAATGGGAAATGAGCATAAATTAAGACTCATTAAGTAAAGTGGAATTTTTTGATTTTTTGGGATTAAAAATCTGAACCGAAAATCAGGATAAAGTTGTTGAAACCGCTTGCAGAATTTTCGGGATTTTTATCCTTGAATATTCCAGTCAAAACGGTTACAACCGCTTGCAGAATTTTCGGGATTTTTATCCTTGAATATTCCAGTCAAAACGGTTACAACCGCTTGCAGAATTTTCGGGATTTTTATCCTCGAATATTCCAGTCAAAACGGTTACAACCGCTTGCGGATTTTTCGGGATTTTCCCAGAAAATAGGGATTTATCCCAAAAATCCCTAATCACTTCCTCCCTATAAATAGAGAGCTAAAGCAGGCATTCTTGAATATCCTGAGTATTCTGAACATCCTGAGTATTCTGAATATCCTGAGTATTCTGAATATCCTGAGAAATTCAAAATTCTCGAAAACTCTAAAAATCGCATACTCTCTAAATTCACAGAAAAAGGTTCAACTTTCTCTCATATTCGTTTCTATCTTTCAGAAACGATTCTAGTTCTTGAGTATATCGTAGATACTGTGTTCGCAGATTCCGAATTCGAGTGTTGCGAATCGGTCTACAAAAGGTTGTATCCTGGGATTCAAAAGGCGTATTAAAACCGTCGCACTACGGGCGCTTTATTGAGTTAAGGAAAGAGATCATCTCGCCTCCTTTCTGGATTTCTTAAAAAATCGTTTTATAAATCGTGCTTCTACAAATTGATTTCTCCTTCTTTATCTCTAATATCAAATCGTATTTTCTTATCCGATTTTATAGCTCCTACAGTCTTAACTCAATAAATCCGCTTCTAGCAAATAGCTACAATCGGATTTAAGAAAAACGATTTTCATTTTTATTAAATCAATTTGTAATCGTTTCTGCGAACGCTGAAAAGCGAGATTGCAAAACGAATATTATACGATTTTGAATCGTTTCTGCAGACGCTCAAAAGGCGAGTTTGCAAAACGATATCGAACGATTTTAGATTAGATCGATCGATCGTGATTTAAAGGATCAATCGATCTTGTGACGTTTCCGCGAACGCTACACAGCGAGATTGCGATTCGTTTGACTGGTTTAAACAAAACGTTTAAATCAAGTTTCTGACTATCGTTTCTTTTGTGAAACAGATGGCAACTAACGCGAACACTCTCAACAAAAGTGAGATTGCAATGATGGAGACGACTCAAGTCACTCCGAAAATGGCACTGGATACCAGTGGACTCCTTCCTGAAAAATTTGATGGGAATGGATTTAAGAATTGGCAACAGAAGATGGTCTTTTATTTGACATCTCTGAATTTGAACAAATTCCTCACGGAGGATAAGCCAATCACTCCTGATGGAGACCTGGATGTGCGTACGCTATCCAGTATTGATGCATGGAAGCATTCAGACTTTCTGTGCAGAGGATGGATCCTTAGTCGTCTGGTAGACAACTTATACTCTGTCTACAACAATGACAAGGAATATCCCACAGCCAAGCATCTATGGATTGCTTTGGAAAGAAAGTACAAGTCTGAAAATGCTGGTTTTCAGAGATATGCTGTGGCAAAGCTTCTTGACTTTCAAATGGTGGATTCAAAACCCATCATGGATCAAGTTGAACAGTTGCAGTTGATCAACATCGAGATTGCATCAGAAGGTATGATCCTTCCTGAAGCATTCGTAGTTGACTGCACCATTGAAAAGCTTCCACCAAGCTGGGTAGATTTCAAAAACTACCTTAAGCACAAGCGAAAGCAGATGTCTCTGGAATCGCTGATCTCTAGGCTTCACAATGAAGCTGTGATTCGCCTCTCTAAGAATGAGGAAAAAGGGTATCAAGCATACCTAGCCGAACAATTTAAGGCAAAAGGCAAAGGCAAATCAGAGGAAAAGACTAGAAAGTTCAAGAACTTCAAGTCCTCTGGCTCCACAAGCTTCAAGAAGCAAAATTCTTATGAAAAGAAGTATCGTGGAAAGTGTCATCATTGTGGAAAGATGGGTCATAAGGCAGATGTTTGTCGCAGTAAGCCTAAACAAAAGCGACATCATCATGCAAACCTGACAGAGGAAGATCTCTGCTGTGTTATCATTGACCAAGTCAACACCATTGAGGGAAATCCTCTAGATTGGTGGTATGACACAGGTGCTACGACCCACATATGCTTTGATAAGGACATGTTTAACACTTATCAAATATGCAACAATGATGAACAAGTGCTGATGGGCAACACCCAAACATCCAAGGTTGCAGGACGTGGTAAAGTAATCCTGAAGCTGACTTCAGGACATCAAATTACTCTCACCAACGTGAAGCATGTTCCAGACATGAGGAAGAACTTGATCTCTGGCACTCTCCTCAGCAAGGCTGGATTCTGCGCCAACTTTCATTCTGATAAGTTGGTACTTAAGAAAAATGGGGTGTATTTGGGAAAGGGTTTTGTTAAGAATGGACTGATCAAAATGAATGTATTGACAGTCGTTCCAAAAATTGTAACAAACAATTCTATTAATAACAATGCTCCAGTTGCTTATTTGGTCGAGTCTTTTGATATTTGGCATGAACGGTTAGGACATGTGAATTATAAATCGTTAAACCGATTAATGAATTCAAACCTAATACCAAAATGCAAACAAAGTAAAGACAAATGTGAAGTTTGCGTACAAGCAAAACTTACAAAACGACCATCACCACAAGTCCAGAGAAATACTGAACCTCTAGGATTAATCCACACAGATTTGTGCGATTTAAAATACTTACCTACAAGAGGTGGTAAAAAGTACTTTGTGACATTCATTGATGACTGCACAAAATATTGCTATATTTACTTGTTACAGAGCAAAAATGAGGCTCTTGATAAATTCAAGGAATATAAGCTAGAGGTTGAAAATCAACTCGAAAGAACTATTAAAATAGTTCGGAGTGATAGAGGTGGAGAATATGAAGGACAGTTTGATGCATTCTGCAGAGAAAATGGAATCATTCATCAAACAACTGCTCCTTACTCACCTGAATCCAATGGAGTTGCGGAACGAAAAAACCGAACTCTAAAGGAAATGATGAATGCCATGATGCAAGAATCAGGCGTAACCCAGAACATGTGGGGGGAAGCTCTTATGACTTCTAATTATATTCTTAATAAGATTCCTAACAAAGTGACGGGAAAAACACCATATGAATTATGGAAAGGAACGGTTCCCTCATACAAATACTTGAAAGTGTGGGGGTGCTTAGCAAAAGTTGCAGTACCGCTTCCTAAAAAGGTCACAGTTGGACCAAAAACGGTTGATTGTATATTTATTGGATATGCACACAACAGTAGTGCTTATCGGTTTCTGGTTCACAGATCAGATATACCGGATATCCATGTAAATACAATAATGGAATCGCGAAATGCGTATTTCTTTGAAAATATTTTTCCTTGTAAGGATAAATTAACCCCTAAGCGGAATAGGGAAGAAAGAAACGCAAGCGAAGCAAGCACTCCTGATGGAGAAGTTGCTGAAATTGAACCCAGGCGTAGTAAACGGGCTCGGAAGGAAAAAACCTTTGGTGACGATTTTCTAATGATCTTACTCACTGAAAACGAACCAAAGACCTTCGCTGAAGCAATGTCTACGCCAGACGCACCTTATTGGAAGGAAGCCGTCAAAAGTGAGTTCGATTCCATTATGCAAAACCATACGTTTTACATAACCGATTTACCGGAAGGGTTCAAAGCTCTCGGTTGTAAATGGATTTTTAAAACCAAATTAAAAACCGATGGCGCAATTGATAAATACAAGGCTAGACTTGTAGTTCAAGGTTTCCGCCAAAAAGAAGATTTAGACTTCTTTGATACATATTCTCCAGTGTCGAGAATAACTTCTATTAGAAATCTCGTAAGCATTGCAGCATTACGAAATCTGGAAATTCACCAGATGGATGTAAAAACTGCATTTCTTAACGGAGATTTAGAAGAAGAGATATATATGAAACAACCCGAAGGGTATGTTGTACCAGGACAAGAACATAAAGTATGTCGACTGGTGAAATCGCTGTATGGACTGAAACAAGCTCCAAAACAATGGCATGAAAAATTTGACAGCGTAATGATGTCCAATGGATTCAGCATAAATGAAAGCGATAAGTGCATTTATTCGAAGACTACGAAAAATGCTTATGTTATGCTATGTTTATATGTAGATGATATGCTTATCCTAGGCAGCAACAACGATATCATCAATCAGACTAAAACCATGTTGCATGGACAGTTTGATATGAAAGATTTGGGGTTGGCTGATGTGATTCTAGGGATTAAAATCACTAGACATCCTGGCGGATACATATTATCCCAAGAACATTATGCTGAAAAGGTACTTGATAGATTTAAAGACTATTCAAGTGGAACCGCGCAAACTCCTGTAGATACTACTCTTCATCTGACGAAAAATTCAGGTGAACCTGTATCACAGAATGAATATGCTCGAGTGATCGGAAGTCTAATGTACTTGACAAATTGTACAAGACCAGATCTAGCACACTCAGTGAATGTACTAAGTAGGTACACGAGCAATCCAGGACACACCCATTGGAAAGCTATAACCAGAGTATTAAATTACATAAGGTTTACCAAAAATTATGGGTTGCACTATGGTTCCGAACCTGCAGTTTTGGAAGGATACAGTGATGCCAACTGGATATCCGACTCCAAAAACTCAAAATCAACAAGTGGTTATATATTTACACTTGGAGGTGCTGCGGTATCCTGGAAATCTTGCAAACAAACGCTTCTGGCTAGATCAACAATGAAATCAGAATTCATTGCATTAGACAAAGCCGCAGAAGAAGCCGAGCATCTTCGCAATTTCTTGGAAGATATACCGATGTGGGAAAAACCAGTGTCATCAATACGCATACACTGTGATAACCAATCGGCTATAGCTCGTGCAAACAATAATTTATACAATGGCAAGTCACGTCATATACGTAGACGACATAAGACCATTAGACAACTGATCTCAAGTGGTGTAATCTCACTCGAATACATAAAATCAGCTGATAATATTGCAGATCCTTTCACAAAAGGTCTGACACGAGATCAAGTTTTGAAATCATCAAGAGGAATGGGTTTAAAGCCTATGAACTAAAGATGAGATTTGATGGTAACCCCACTTACATGTTTTGATAGGTTCAAAGGGACAACTAAGTCAAATTAAATCTAAATAAACACTGTGAAACTTTTGTTTCTACCCAGTTCCTATAGATGACAACAGTGTTTTTTCTGCATTTATATAGGTTAAGCATTGACTTTTAATGAATTCATATATTCTAACCCAATGAAGTGAAGCAGATCACTTCGGGAAAAAGAATACAAATATGAAAGATCACCTTGTGAGTGTGAAATGCGGCCGTTTCTAGGAGAATAAATGAAAGGCTATATTCTCCAAGTTCACTCATGAAAAACCAGGCTGTTCATGGCCAAAACGAACACAACAAGAGAACCAAAAGTTCTACGAGAAATATAACCGCGTTATAATTGTTGTCTCGGTTTACACTAGAAATCCGGGTGGTTCAAGACATCATGTTCACCCCCTGGCCTTGTAAACCCGACAGTTATTAACTATGATTGGTTCAATGCTGAAAAATGCAACTAAATCAGATACGGTTATCTTTCGTTTATACTCAAGAAAGTCTTTTTTTTTAGCTTTCTCGATCCTAAAGAGTTTTTCAAAGTCACCATCAGTTTAGAGTCATTTCTATTCATGTGGGGGATTGTTGGATCAAAATATTAATAAGCATATTGGACTTATAATATGTTGATAAATGTGAATGGGAAATGAGCATAAATTAAGACTCATTAAGTAAAGTGGAATTTTTTGATTTTTTGGGATTAAAAATCTGAACCGAAAATCAGGATAAAGTTGTTGAAACCGCTTGCAGAATTTTCGGGATTTTTATCCTTGAATATTCCAGTCAAAACGGTTACAACCGCTTGCAGAATTTTCGGGATTTTTATCCTTGAATATTCCAGTCAAAACGGTTACAACCGCTTGCAGAATTTTCGGGATTTTTATCCTCGAATATTCCAGTCAAAACGGTTACAACCGCTTGCGGATTTTTCGGGATTTTCCCAGAAAATAGGGATTTATCCCAAAAATCCCTAATCACTTCCTCCCTATAAATAGAGAGCTAAAGCAGGCATTCTTGAATATCCTGAGTATTCTGAACATCCTGAGTATTCTGAATATCCTGAGTATTCTGAATATCCTGAGAAATTCAAAATTCTCGAAAACTCTAAAAATCGCCTACTCTCTAAATTCACAGAAAAAGGTTCAACTTTCTCTCATATTCGTTTCTATCTTTCAGAAACGATTCTAGTTCTTGAGTATATCGTAGATACTGTGTTCGCAGATTCCGAATTCGAGTGTTGCGAATCGGTCTACAAAAGGTTGTATCCTGGGATTCAAAAGGCGTATTAAAACCGTCGCACTACGGGCGCTTTATTGAGTTAAGGAAAGAGATCATCTCGCCTCCTTTCTGGATTTCTTAAAAAATCGTTTTATAAATCGTGCTTCTACAAATTGATTTCTCCTTCTTTATCTCTAATATCAAATCGTATTTTCTTATCCGATTTTATAGCTCCTACATATAACCCTAATGATCGAAACACATGCCTACTCATCATGCGTTCCCACGAGATGTGTCATGCTTCTTAAGGTGGGGACGCAATTGTTTCAGAGATCTTTCACCGTCTCCATAGGCTATCTACGCATCCTTCAGCTCGTTGCAGCTGTTGATCATCAACATCTCTAGATTTGGACACTCGTGGACTACAAACGATCCATCTGGGAACAAGAGACTGATCCTATCTCTTTCACTTATCTTCCATGGCTGCAAGAGTGGACATTCTCTGACCAACACAATATGTCCCTCTTTACGTCACGTTTCATGACTCACCCAGAAATCAGAAAGCGGATTCTTTCTCAACAACATTTATGTTATCATCCAAACAATCCTCTCCTACGGCCACGTACTGGGGCAACGTCGTAAACACAGGTTCTTCAGAGTTTAGATAAATTGAATGGAAATGAGATGCCATGTTTCGTCAGACTTCTTTGTTTTCAGATATATAGATTAGTACGCACTTGTGTTTCTCATTCTAATTGGACTTTTTCATGTTATTATCAAAACCTCCTTTATGTAATAGTCACCAAATATATTTCCCTTCTAAATCCTATTAAAACCCAGAGTGAAATTCGGGTGGATAAAAAAGCCAAGGCATGATAAGCATAATACACGATACACCAATAAGGTTCGACTATAAATGATGCCTATATATATATATATTCATATGTGGCTAGAAATCAAATATGTGACAACATGACTATAATTTTGTAAGGATCTGCACCTCGAAGAAGACTAAGAAATTGAACTTGCTTGGTACATAGTATTATCGTGCAAAAGAAAGAGTTGCACATAAAATATTTATTTTGGTTCAACAAAAGGCAAAACAAAACACCATTCGGGAATTATCAGACTTCTCTCCTTGTTTCAAGCTTGCTGTAGATATTTGCTTAAACGAGGATCAATAATTAGCAACATTGAACCTAGCTAGAGATTGACACTAAAGCTGTACTAGAGAAGTATAAGCAAGTTTCAGGTAAATTAAAAACAGAGCTAAAAGACTTCAAAATCAAACCCTACTTGATATTATATATCATGTGCATAGCATACATAACTACATCGAATTAGCTATAGTATTTAACTAACATTAACTCGCTATGTCTATAATTTACGAATTTATATGATCTTAGCTAAATGTGCTTAATATTAAGGTAACCGTTATGAGTGTTTTGGGTAAAGATTTAAAATAAAAAAATAGAGAAGAGGTAGTCGTGACTACTTTGTAGTATATAATTGGAGCAAAGAGTTATTGCCCTAAAGGGGACAGACAGTAGCTTTGGTGACTCATCCTGGTCGATCCATACACGTGGCGTAAACCATTTCGCCAGTTTTCCAAGTTAGGATTCTTGGGGTTTGAGTTTTTTTTTTACGGTATTCAAGACGAACCTAATTCTTCTCTTCTCATGAATTCTTTAAACTCGAATATATCTATCGAACTTTAGTTGGCGGACTTTCATTCGTAGAACATGCTTGCTTAAAAAGAGAATCTCTATTGGTTTCATTAAATAATAACGAAACATATTTGTAGACGATAGTATTTGTTACGAAAACCTTCGCGCGCAAAATGTGTATTACCTTAGTCCGTGTCGGATACTAATTAATTACACAATTAGGTATCAAAGCAGCAGGTGAGATTCAAAACGTATAATCATTGTTTTTTCTTAATGTCTTTGAAAAACATATATTATTTTCTTAAAGATAAAGATTGTCCGCCTTCTACTTTTAGAAAGTAAATCGGCCCATTTGGTTATTCAAATCATTATACTTAGGGACGTCTGTAAAGGGAAAGCTTCCAATTATCATGTAGAAATTATGTTTATATCAGTTACTATAAATGGTTGGACATCCATTTTTTATCATTGGAAAAGTTTAATGTTTATAATATTTAGGGCAATAGGGAATGCGAATATCTCTCTTACATTATACAAGAGTGGCGTCTATCTTGGTCGTAGCATATCTAATACATTTTTAACATTCCAATTATCATGTATAAACCAGATGTTTATATTACATATATATGCCCCAATTTCAATGGAACTATGGACGCACATTTGAATTTATTTTGCTTTTTTTTTTTTTTGGATTTTCTCTTTTTTTTTTTAAGTTCTGATTATGGTATTTTCCCATATTTGGTAACGGGTTTAATTTTCATCTTGTATTTTTCGGTTAAAAATAACATAATTCCATATGAAGAAATGTACTCTTTTTTTTATATATCAAGAATGGGTTACCTAACTTCAGTAGCACTAAATCTTCAAGTCACCTACGCATGAGATCATCTTGTCCCCTTTGAGATCTAATTTGTCACAATCACTTTATAAAATTTAATTAAGATGCCATTCCCTTTAAATTGAGACTTGGTCAATGATTATAATTATAATCGATCCTCATCTTTTGGATCGTGCCTACTAAATTTTTTTATTCTTGTAAGATATTCTAATCTGATTTTGATATTCATTCATTATTTTAAACCAAATTATCGTTTCGTGATTTGAGGACCATTTTCAGCTTTTATTTTGTAATCGGCCGTCAAGTGTATTGATACAATGCTAACGTTGATCACTGGTTTTGTTGATATTCTCAAATTACGAAGCGATAATTTTTGGGTTAAAAATAATGAATGAATGAGTGTCAAAATCAGATTAAAATTCCTTAAGTGAGCAATTCAAATAGAATCCGTGAGTTTGTTTTGGTCAACCAATCTGCCACTTAATTAGAGAGAAATGATGTGAGCACTGAGCAACAATTTTTTTTTTTTTCATTAAAAACGTATGTTCAATTGCTCTAATAAGAAACAACAGATGTGAGCAAAATACAACCAAAATTCCTATTTTTATACTAGTGAAAATGACGAGAGAAAAATTCCTATTTATTTTACATGAGATGCAAATGTGGTAACAAATCTTTCAGTTATACAGGTAAAATGTTAGCCCAAAATTCTATGCCAAATAAAGTAACTTAGGTGAATTTTAATCTCCATTACACATTTTGCACCAATATTCATTGTCCTTGAAAAACATTCTTATGTTTTCGAAATATTAGGAAAATTATTTTCAACTAAATTATTATAATAATTAATTTATAAAAATTAACTGCTGGCTAATTAATCCATTAAATTTTTAGGTATTCAATTATTTTATAAAAAGAAAAAACAAACATAAAATCATTTACACTACTACTAACTGATTTACCATGTTTCATCATAGTATGCATTCACCATTAATTAGACTCACAGAAATTCTATATGCATATTTCAAGCAATGTCTTTAACATTAGATGATAAACCAATTGGTAAGTCTATAAATTGTGAAATAGTCATTAGCAAATTAAGTGAGTTGTTTTATTTTCTGTTATCAATAGATTGCGACTAATATATCAAATATCAATTGACAGAATCAAAATTTATTTTAATATTGTGGTAACGAAAATATATCAAAAATCCAAGAATCTTAATTTCGTTCATAAGAATAGGAATGTTATCAATTTCATTTCTAACCAGATTGTACCTTTTAGCTCTGCCTAACATTTTTTTGACGTTGCCCCAAAATAAAGCAATGAATTGAAGATTAGCGTGGTAATTAATCAAAACTTTCATAACATAATATATAGTTGATGAAATTAACCTAAATCTATACATAAAAAACGTAAATAAATAAAAAGGTCTATAAAGTTGTAAAACGTTCGCAATGTATACCCCTAGACAGTACAGCAAGCATCCATAATTATAATATACAGTTATTTTCAGACTTGAAAATCCATATAATTACCTGAAAAGGCTTTTAATCAATAATTTAATGGAATAAAAATGGGATAGAAACATATTCTCGCAGTAATTCATCGGAAGAAAAACTCTTTACTTTTTTTATTAGCCATTAAAGCTTGATATTTGATATTGTATATATGTCGAAAAAAGAAATCTTGTTATTGTTATATGATATAAATATGATACAGCTTACTTGTTTATAATAATAAAACGTTTAATAACAAAAGAAAACACTGTCTTCCATAATACTATATGGATATCCCGTAATTTTCTACAAGTTTGTCTTTATCTAAAAGTACCAACTAACAAATATCTTTCATTTCCCTGAAAAAAATTACCAAACAAAACTAGTTCAAGTAAAGAACAAGGGTCAAAGTGACCAATAATCGATTAAACTACAATTACTTATATAATTTACTACAGTACAGAGATTTTGTATTAAACATCACCTATCACCTGTATTTTGAACTTGAAGTCTTTTCTTATTATAATTCGGGATAATTAGGACTAGTTATAAATACTTCAATTTTAGTCTTCACGTTATAGATTGTTTCGTATACATCTCACGAATTCTACTAGTCGTACAGAAAGTAATTAAGTAATATGTGATTAATTATACTATGTATAATCTATAATCTATATCCAAAATGTACACAAAAATCTGTTAATTTCCCGTCTCACACTAGGTGTTCATTTTGTTTTTAAAAAACTAGGTGTTGATTTATATATAAGAAAATGAAATTCTAAATAATTTGGTTGAAGCAATTGCTAATAACCGGTCTCCTACTATATATTGATCAATATTTTTTTATTATATTTAAATGATTACTTTCAACATTTAAATGCTCATCAATCTAAAATATTTCAATACATAAGTTAAATATCTTGAAAATAACAAAAAGCTTGATCCAATACAAATCTTCAACAAGAATATGAGTTCTTCTAAAAACATACTTAGACATCAATATATATTCAAAGTTTTTTGTTTATGTAGAAACATTCAATCTGATTCATAAAACGGATGTTAATAATGAATTCCACCATCGTATAAATCTAAACCGGATGACAAATGTGTATTTAACCATTGAAAAGTAAACTATTTTTCTCAAAGTGTTTTAAAATTTATGGTTCATATTTTATTTGCGCCGGAACCAGGTAAGTTGAATGTAGTTTTTTTATATAACATTATAGCTCCTAATGATGGGACTCAAACTAATAAATTACGTTAAATCATATTAAAAGCATCTATATTCGTGATATCTCAACGGATAGATTATGATTAAACAAATGAAAACTAATAAAATGAAAGAAAGAAAATAGAATTGATTTCTCATTTGAGATATTTTAAGAACTCTATAAATTTTTTTTATAACACATAGCCATTATGAATGGATTAACTTTTTGTAGTTTTAAAATTTACTAACAAAATTAATTTTTTGTCAATTTATTCAAATAGCTTTAATATCCACTTTAATATTATGGGTGTTGAAATTTATGAATGGATTATACCATATGATTCCAACAATTAAAATAAAAATTTAAAGATAAAAATTAGAAGAATATCTCTTCCAATATCGAAAATAGAATACAAAACCTAGCTAGTCCGTCTACAAAAAATTTTATAAACAAATTAGTTGAATTATTAACGCCATATATTATTAATTTCTTTTTTTAGCAATATATTGGTGATATTTGTTTTTAGTGATTGCATTTACGAAAATCATCTTATGTTAAACTAATTCAGTTGAGATACAAGAGACGATCACATACTGCACGAAGCCACGAACCGAGCTCAAACTATTATAGAAGGTATATATCCAATAATGCATGCAAATACAAATTCACATTGTTATCATTTATCTTGTCGTCAAATTTATAATTTTATGTCGCTGATAATAAAATGACAAGGGAGAATAAAATCCTTTTTTCTGTTCGAATAACTTGGGCAGAAAAGCGTGTTATCTTTTTTTCTGTACAAACAGCCAAACCCTTTCTTAGCTTCTTCTAGACCAACACACCCCAACAAAAGCGAACACGTGTCCAGATCACAATCCTATAGACCAAAACACGGATATAGACACCGACACGTGTTCAGATCACTGACATTATAAATCCCTTGACCATTGGTTCAGTGTTCCTAAGTTCCAGTAAAAGCTTATTAGCTAATTCTCAAACATTCTTCTATACAGAGAGAGAGAGAGAGAGAGATGGACAGTGGGGAGGGTGTTGCATAGCAAGGTACGTCGGCGGAGCTGGACCGTACGATTACGATCTCTCTAAAGCAGATCGCATCATGCTTCGATTTCGTCCCATCGCTCCTAAACCAACCAGCGACGGCGGAAATCCCGTAACCAATGGAGATAGCGGCGGCGGAAGTTACGAAATTTCCTTTAGAGGAGATAGAGGAAAGAGGAAATTCCAGCAGAAGGAGAATGGTGGTAACACCAGGAGGTGCACTCGGCGAAGAAGATCGAATAAATCCGTATTTCACGGCGGCGATACTAAGGTGACACTTTCTCTTTTGCCGGAGACTCCCGATCAAGGTGCTTTTACAGATCTGAAAGTGTCGGTTCCGTCAGCGGAGAACCAGAAACGACAGGGTCCGTTTTGGCTGAGCTTCAGCGACGGCGGCGGGATGTTTACTCCGGTGTATCATACGGTTATGCGGAGTAAGGTGGTGATCTCGTCGTGTATGACGGTGGAGCGTGTAACGGACGCTTGGATTGACGGTTACGGTCTGGGGAGGTCTGACGAAGAAAGGAAGATGAATCTCGTGAGGGACACGTGTCCTGGTTTCATATCGGACTGTTCGGGTAGAGTAACGTGGACAAATGAAGCGTACAGAAAGATGGCGAGGGAGAATATTCCTGTGGAAGAAGGTGCACCGGAGAACAAGAGTACCGAAAGTTTTCACGTGATCGTCCGGTTGGTGATGAGGAAGAGGCCGATGCTAACGTACCCGGCTTTCACATGCAGGGTGAAACTACAGTACACGTGTCAAGATCGTGAGAGATGCTCCGTCACAGTGCCTTGCGACGTGTGGAGAATGGACGCTGGAGGTTTCGCTTGGAGGCTCGACGTTAAGGCCGCTTTGTGCCTTTGACCGGTAGAGATGATGTACACTGTAAAATCAGTATAGTGACGGTCAGTGACGAACGGTCCCGATTGTTGCATTACCTGATCTCCTCGAAACAAAATATGCATTCGTAAAATTTAACTTCTAGCTAGTTATTTTAAAACGATAGTTATGTCGTTTTTGTTCTATTTCCTTTTTTTTTTTCTTTTCCTCGAGTAGATTTTGTTTAGTGTTCTTGTAAAAATGCATCTTTTTCGTCTTATTAACGCATTGCTAAATTTCGAGGTAACTATTGCTTAAAGATAATTAATGAAGGAAACATTTGCAAGTATTCTTCTTTACCAACAACAAAAAAATTGTAAGTATTTAGTACGATTATCGTCGGTGTCATATTTAACGGCACGGTCGTCACCGTCAGACCATGCAAAATCCAAAATTGGTCCACAACATCAAACGTAGTAACGTACTTCTTGATCGCTTCAAATAAATGTGACCGAACCGGTTTTATAACATTAATGTATAATATGATTAACCCGGTATATCTTTTTCGATTGGTATATCATGTCCATGTAAAATGCTCTATCATTTAACTATTTTAACCATACCATTCAATTCAATATCTAAAACCTACCTCTTAATTCGACCGCACTAATGATACTTTCACTGATTCCTAATGATATATACTTCCATTATTACCCAGCTGACATTAGTTTTTCTTGTTTTGTTTTTCAGTATCCAACTATCTAAGGATTATATTTGGGAGAGTTCCTGAGTCAATTTTCTAAACTGAGAATTTCATACAAAAAGATTTAAAAGTGTGAAAGTGGGAGAGTTTTGTTTCGAGCGCTAGTTTTTAGGTAGTTACTTTGTTTTCAAGATCTTTCAGTCGAACTCACACTTTGATTGTTGTTTTGTTCTGTCGGCATTCATATTTTGACACAAACAAGGAATATAACAAAGTAACGACCCAATACAAAAAAGGTGCCATGTTGAGCAAAAGAAAACAAAAGAGGAGGGTGAAGAACAAATGTTCTACTACAGCTTAAATGTACTACAGTCTATAACTGCGATATAAAGTGGAACATCTACGATCTACGTAATAATGAAAAATGTCACGTGTACCAATGTTAACTCTATGTGTAGCTGTTTTTTTGGACTGAAAACGTCTAATTCCATTATGACGAAAAGAAGACGTCAAATTCATAGTGTCCAACGCCGTACCAAATTCCAAATCTATGGCTTAAGTTTTTAGAATTATACATTCTTTTCGTGCTACTTTGATTTTTTTCCCAGTTAAAGAGAAGTTTCTAACTGAGCTCAAATCAGAGTGGCAACAAAAAATTTATATTGAAAAATGATATTTGCTATCTGAGGAAAAAGAATTAATAAAAAATGATACCTAATTGACAACGCCTCATCATGAGTACTGAACCAACAACACAAATAGTCGTTTGGGACCTCTGACTGCGGCATGACAGCCTCATTATAAACAAAACTGGGCCTCTCTTTAGCCTTCTTATGGGCTCAAAAGTATATAGCCTCAGGGTATCAAATATCAATTACGCTTCTGAAAACAATAGGCGTTATTTACGCGCTAATGATAATGGGGGGGGGGTATAATAAAAAAAAACAAAGTTATTAGATATCGATTAGATTAAGAGGTAAAACAAAATAATTAAAATCTCTGGACTCCAAGTCAATCTTGCTTTTGCATCTGGTTTTGTTTCTCTCAAACAGTAAGCCCTCTTCAAGATTTATATGATTTTCTTTTGATCCTTTTAAGATTTCAGGCATTTATATGTAAGCTTCCCTAATGGAATTTTTAGTGAATTGGTTTTAGTTTAAGGCCTTTACTCTATGGCTTCCCGTAAAGTAGTTGATACGGGCTTTAAGGATTCAATCTGTAGCTTACCAAATGTAGTTCTTGGCAACATCGTGTCGTTGCTTCCGACAAAACTTGCTGCTTCCATATCAGTTCTCTCCAAGCGATGGAAAAATTCGATTTCTCTGGTAAACATTCTTGAATTTGATTACTCATTGCTTCTCTACCCCAACATGGAAACTGATCTTCCTTATAGCTGCTTTTTTTTTATTTCGTGGACGAAACTCTTGCTCTGTTAATCAATACCAAAATCAAGAAATTCTCTCTGAAATGTCGATACAAACTCGACACATCTCGTGTCGACCGTTGGATTCGCGCTGCTTTTGGAACGAGGCTTCTTGGAACTACACTTGACATATCAAGAAGATCACTGTATAGATTCTGAGTTCTTCACCAGCAACACACTGGTTAATCTCACTCTTTCTCATGGATTTTATCTTGAAGATGGAAGTTGTCTTCCTCGTGGCTCTGTGTTTTTCGCAGCTCTCAAAACACTTACTCTCATCACAACTGGTTACGAGGTGATTACATGTTTGACTCGCTCATCTCTGGTTGTCCCGTGCTTGAGGAAGTGACACGGATGGTGCTTGTGTCAGGATGTTCCAGTGAATGTTTTTGATAATGTTACGAAACTTGTTGCGTGATTGAGCAACGTGAAGACTCTTCACTTGTCTCCTCATTCTATTGAGGTCAGTTTGCTAGTTGTTCTTCCATATAAATGGTTACGGTTTTATAGAGCATGAGAAACATAAAGAATATATGAACTTAATTGAAAATTTCTTATATACTCAATCAAAAGAGATTAAAGACTCAAACTCTGTTTTATATTGGAAACTACTCAAAACCAATACAAAGATTCTCTCATAATTTCTGTTACAAGAAAGCTCTCTCTCTCTCTTATTTTATTCTGCAGTTAGCATCTCTATTTATTCAAGTTTTTGGCCAACGCAATAGCGGATTTGTTGTCAACATGTATTGTGATTATGCCTTCAGTTCTTCCCATTACTTCTTGATTCAAATCCTGTAACCATATGACCTGTTTTGCGGCTTCTGTCGCAGCCATAAACTCTGCCTCACATGATGACAAAACTACGGTTTCTTGTTTTGTTGAACGCCAACTTATTGGATTCTCACCTGGATAGAAGATGTGACCAGACATACTCCTTCATATGGTTTGATCTAAAACCATACATTGAATGCTTATGATTATCCATTTGCTGAGGAAGTTGCAGGTTCTGATGTGTTCTATGAAACACCAAACCATATGAAGTCGTGTCTTGTAGATACCTTAAGACTCGTTTTAGCGCAACTCAATGGCTTTGTTTTGGGTCTTGCATATACCGACTAAGTACTCCAACTGAATAAGATAGGTCAGGGCATGTGTGTAGCAAGTACCTGAGACACCCTATAGTCCTTCGGAATTCAGTAGCATCAATTTGTTGTTCTCCTTCTACCTTTGAGAGTTTTGACCTTGTATCCATTGGTGTTAGCACAACATTGCATCCTCTCATTCCTGTTTTCTCAAGTATTTTGATCGCACATCTTTCTTGTTTCAGAATGATTTTTCCAGTTTGTTGTATTACTTTGATGCCCAAGTAATATGTGAGCATACTAAGATTGCTCATTTCAAACTGTGTAGCCATCTCCACATAAACCGCTACCAAAAGCAATGCACCATCTGTTTCCTTTCTGTAAATCGATGGTTCATTCAAGCATCATTGAAACCTTAGTTTGACAAGAATCTGATTTTGTTTGGTATTCCAAGCCCGTGGTGCTTGGTTCAATCCGTATAACGCTTTACGAAGCTTGTACACGTTCTCTCCTTTTCCTTTGATTTCAAACCCCTCTGGTTGCTTGACGTAGACCGTTTTTTTAAATCACCGTGCAGAAATGCGGTTTTGACGTCCATATGGTGAACCTCCCATCCCGCAGTTGCAGCTGAAGCAAGTATGTAGTGAATCGTTTCTAACCTTGCTACAAGAGCAAATACTTCATCAAAATCAATGCCCTGTTTTTGAACATATCCTTTGGCGACTAATCTTGCTTTGTACCTTCCAATACTTCCATCTGAATTTCTTTTGAGTTTGAAAATCTATTTTAATCCAATAGCTTTAGCTCCTGTTGGTAAATCCACCAATTCCCATGTGTGTTTCTTACCAATAGACACGATTTCATCTTTGCAGGGATCTCGCCGTTTAAGTTCCTTTGCTTATGTGTATGTCCATGACACTTCATTTAGTAAGAGTAACAGTCGTTGTATTTGAACGCATTCAATCATCATAGCGTATTCGTTCAAATATGTTGGTGGTTTTCGTTGTCAGACACTTCTGCGTGTTGCAGTTTCTTGTCGTGTCTCGTCACTTGTATTAGGTAAGGTTTCATTGCCTTCTGACCCTTCTTGAAGATCTTCTATATCATCGTTTTCTCGGTTTCGTTGTCCACCAGCTCATTATTGTCTACTGGTTCTGGTTTTCTCTCTTCCCCATTCTCTTGTATAAGTCCATGATTGCCATGGTCGCTGAAGGCAATGATGAAATTCCCGTATTCCTTTTGTTCTCTGTGTGTATTTGAGCTCCAATTCCATCCCTTTGATTCGTCAAATCTGACATCTCGGCTTACAATGATTCTCTTATGCTTAGGATTGTAAAGTCGATAAGCTTTTTATCATGGTTCTGTTCTAAGATGAACAAGCATTCTTGTTCTGTCCTCCAGTTTCTTAAGATGAGTACTCTCTGTTTTCGCAAATGCAAGACACCCAAACACCCTTAGGTGTTCAATGTTCAGCTTTCACTTCTTGAAAAACTCATATGGTGTGCTGTCCTTTAACGCTCTTGTTGCCACCCGGTTGATCAAATATGTTGCATGCCTTACAACTTCTCCCCATAAGTAGTTTGGTAGGTTCATTTCTTTGAGAATGCTACGAGTCATTTCCATGAGAGTTCTATTTTTCTTTCCACAACCTCGATTTGTTGTGGCGAATATGGTGCAGTTAGATGATGAGTAATCCCAGATTCATTGCAAAAATTATCGAACTCGAGAGATACAAACTCTCAACCTCTATCTGTTCTGAAGATTTTAATTTTTTCTTTTGTTTCATTTTCCACCAAGGCTTTGAAACATTTGAATTTTGACAGTGCTTCTCTTTTCTCTGTGAGCAAGATTGTCCACATGTAACACGAGTGATCATCTACGAGAACAAACATATATATGTTCTTTGCCATCGTACTTGGTGTTATGGGGCCACATAGTTCGTCGTGGATGAGTTCAAGTATGCTTAAAGGTCTGAATGTTGTTGCTTGAGGAAAAGGTTATCTCGAATGTTTGCTTAGTAAGCACGAGGTGCATACTTCTTTTGAGAATTTCAGCTTCGGGATTCCAGTGACCATCCATTTCTCCACCATTCGTTTTAAGTTGTCTATATTAGTATGTCCCATTAATGAGTGCCATATGCAGGGTTGTTGATGTCATGGATTTGGAGACAGGTTTGTAAACGTGTTGGATTCTTTAGGCTCATGTGCACCTTGTATAATCTGTTTTACGATCGCTTTGCTTTGACTAAAAGTTTTCCATCTTTGTCATATAAGGTCAGATGTTCGTCTTTCATATGAATATCACACCTTGCCTTTGTTGCTTGCCCTAAGCTGATTATATTGCTCTTCAAATCTGGAAATATACATTCGTCATGGTGCAATTGTCTCCATTGATATCTGTGAAGGCAATTGTTCATTTTCCTCTAATATCAATTCACAAGTCATCACCAAACTTCACATTTCCTGTGATTTGGTTGTCGATATCTATGAAGTAGCTTTGATTCCCGTCATGTGGTTGCTCGCACCATTATCTAAGTACCACACATTATATTCAAGATTTGTGTCGTAGTCTTTGGGATTAACGTTTTTTCATTAAGCAGAACTATTTCATGCATCATCAACTTATCTGCTTCTTGTGTCTTGGATTCATGTGTTTCTTCGGCTTCTTGAAGTTTCAACAAACGATCTGGGCAATCATATGCAAATTGTCCAGTCTTATCACATCGATAACACTCGACTTTTGACATAACTCGCTTTTGTCTTTGTCCACATCCTTGATAGCCTCGTCCACCATTGAATCTGCCTCTCCGACCTCTTCCTGTATTGTAGGTGTGAGAATTTTGCGAATAGGACTCTGTATTTCTCGCCAAAATTAACTACTGCTAAAACGTTGAAATTATGTGGCATAATGGTAGTCATCTATGAAATTCATGACACATGTCTGAATTTCGAATCCAGCACTCCTCAATGTTAGAAGGAATATTAAAGCCACTAGACTAAGTTGACAAAAAAACTACTGCTAAAGCCAAAAATTACGTTTTCCTGCCAAAGCTGCAAAAATATGTTTTCTGCAAAAGAAAAAAAGAATATGTTTTTCACCAAAAACCATAAAACAACATTTTTCTATAAAAACCACAAAAAAACATTTTTCTACAAAACCCGCAAAATCAAAATTTTCCGCCCAAAACCAAATATTTATATTTTTCAGCTAAATGTAAAAAAAAAAATTTCCCACCAAAATCGTAAAATTACGTTTTTTCATCAAAATCAAAGCTAAAAAATCGTTAAAAAATTATTTTCTGCCAAAATCGTGAAATTATTTTTTTCTGTAAAAATCGCAAAACAAAAATTGTAAAATTACGTTTTCTCGCCAAAACCGTAAAATTATATATTTTTGCCAAAACTGAACAACCGTATTTTCCTCAAAAATCAAAATTATGTTTTTCCATAAAAACAAAAAAAAATACATTTTATGCCAAATTATTTAATTAAATATTGTAATTTTATTTTTATTACATCATCTTGAATTAAATGATTTAAAATAACATAATTCATGAAAATAAAAATTTATAAATGTAAACTAATTATTTAAAATTATAATGTAAATATAATTTAGATAAACGATTAAAATTATATATAATCAACACTAGAACAAAAAAGAAAGATTAAGAATAAAAATAAAGTTTGATTAAAAGCATATATTTTAGTTATTTTTTAGTAAAATGCATTTAGATGCAGATGTAAGTTCCAAAAATACATTAAACCAGCCAGATGATCCATCCAGATGCATGTCCAAAATTACAAACAAACATCACTGAGATTCATAATCCAGATGCATCACTCAGGTGAATCAGCACCTGGGTGAGTAACCGAACAACATATTATTTCAAGTTAACACCTCCGGGCATTCGGGTTTCAATTTGGGTACTTCAGATTTTGGGTATTTCAGATTTAGAGGTATATGACCCATTCAGGTAATTATTTATTTCGGTTTGGGTTTGGTTCGGTTCGGTTCTAATACTATATTTTAAGTTTCATTTTGTACACATATATTTATCATGTTCGGTTCGGATTAGGTTCCTAATTGAAATACTTAAACTGAAAAATACTTGATTAAAGAAAACCAGAAGAAGAAAAGAAGAAAAACACTAATAAAATATAAAGTTTGATTTACTTCCATTTAATTCGAGTTACCCCAACCGAACCCGAAATCCGAACTACTTAGGTTTAGGAACCAATCGGGTTAAAGATGCACCACAACCGAACCAAATCCGAAATCCGAACTACCAAAATTCAAAAACCGATCGGGTTTTCGAGAAAAACTAGAACCAAACCGAATTGGTTACTTCGGTTAGGATTTGAGTTTCGGGTTTGGTTTATTTTGCCCAGTTCTATTAACACCGTATTGAGTGAAAGTGAACACATTATTTTAAGTTAAGAATGTAATAACAATGAATTAAGCAAACAAAAAAAAACAATATAAATCAAAAAGGCAAAAAAGAAACAATAAAATAAACTTGACAACTAAGCATAGAAAAAAAATAGGGAAGAAAATAATCAAAGAAAAACATAGAAATAAATAAGAAAACAAGCAAACATTTTGGGTAAACGAAGCAAAACCCAAAAATTGGAATAGCGCAGACATGCATGTATGCATGTAAGTGATCATGTTATTTCAAGTTAAGCATGTACAAATAGTAAGTGAGAGTAAATGAACACGTTATTTCAAGTTAAGCATGTAACAAAAAAGCATGTAACAAAGAAGCATAGAACAAAACAAACAATGAACTAACCATACAAATCAAAAAAGCAAAAAAAAACAATGAAATAAGCATGATAGGCAAGAAAGCAATCAAAGAAAAACATAGAAACAAATAAGAAAACAAACAAACAAATTGGGCAAACAAAAGAAAACACAAAAATGGAATAATGTATACATGTATATACGCATGTATGTATGGATGCATGTATGATGTATGTATGTATGCATGTATATATATGTATGTATGTATATGTAAATATGTATGTATGATGTATGCATAAATATGTGATGTTTCTGGAGATTCAAGTGATCAACCTCAATTTCATCCATAGCATGATTTAGGTCGTAAGTACCTATGTAGAACGAGATAGGCTTCCTAGCCACATTCTATGAACCTGATTCTGCATAATAAGAAAAGAGACGGTAGCTTCAAAAGCAAAGACTATATTGAAAAAAAATAAATGATTGAAGATATACCTGGAAAAAGGATCAAACTTAAGAAGGTAGAAGATGAAGGTTGTTTATCAAGCATTATGAACTAAAAATTTGAGAACATATCAGATACTTACAATTTCTAAACCATCAAAAGTGTCACCATTCTCTATTGAAATTACCTACCCTTTCCAGAAGACAACTTCTTGCTCCGGTTCTTGGCTAACTTCAGCTGTCATGTTTTCAGAGCTAGACATTGTGGTATTTTGAGATTTCAATCCAAAAGCAGCATCAAAATTATTTAAAGCTCATCAAAATCTTACATATGGATATGAAACTCGTTTAACATCATCACGGATGTATAGGCTGGTACTCTAAGTTAGTTGCGTTTGCGATAGACCTGAGAACACAAACACAAGCTTACATTTTAGTATACAATTATTGAAATCATTGAAGCTAAGAATATTTTCTTTAGTAAATTGCCCTGCAAAATTTTGGATAATCTTTCCACAAGTTTGTTTTTGCTCCAATTTTTGGCATTCTTGTAAATCTCTCTTGTTTTCATAGTTAAGGATTGTGTTTTAAACTGCAAATTCCAAAGTCGAAACACAAATGAAAAGATTCATTAATTTATATGTAGATATATAATAGTCTAACATGAATACTCACATTACCAAAAGATAAAAAGCCTTATAGAAAGATTGCCTTAAAGATAAATAAAATGACAACTTACAAGTGGATTACAGTGGAGCTTTTAGCCATTAATTCGTGGCCAGCCTCTGCTCGTTGTTACACAAGGATGCAAGTTCTTCCCAGATGCTCCTGCTAAAGAAGACATGTACAAAATTATTAACCTTTTTCTGGTTTACGTTGATTAGATTGACTTAATACCTTATCTGATTTGTTATTCAGTTTTTGAAAACCTTTCACTGCGAGGATAAGCACATTATCAGCTTAAGTAACCGGAGGTATCTTCACTTTAATGTCTCAATCAATCTGCTTTCACATAAAATGTTTAGATTAATCAAATTATAAAGGATCAGATTGAGGATATATACATGTTAAGTAGAGCATGTACTTGTTGGATGCTTCATATAAAGGAATAGATCACCTTAAAAACAGGACTCATTATAGCATCAAGGTAACTAATGAAAAGGTTTAAGCCATCACTCTCAATTTCTGGACACTTCAGCTTCTGCAGAAGTACAGAAAACCATGTAATTTTCAAACAATAAAGGCAAATTTGAAAGACTAAACATAAGTAAAATAATATGGCACATACCTAGGAGAATAATGGTTAATGTTCTTCGGCCACTTTAGAGCTGGAAATAAGCACAACGGTGTCCCAAAGGTGCAACATTATGTGCTTCTGAGTTGAGAATACATCAAAAGTTCACAGTTTATTGTATGATTCAAAACCAAGGCTCCAATGAATAGGATTAATGTTCTTACAATTCAAGTACTATGCAAATTCTTCCCAAAGTATGTTTCTCTAGAACTTCATCTACTCTCCAAAATCTTTTTTCTTCCATAAGGCTAATCTGTAGAACTTCATTTATCAAGTTTATGTTCTTTAAGCTAAAAAATCCAAAAGCATCATCATCATCAATGTATATGTAGAAATGAGAATAATCAACCATCAACGTAGATATATACAGGATGACATTGCGAGAAACAAATAGTCTTATCATTCTAGGAATTATAGTTAGTCTTCAGTCAATAAAATGGGGCAACTTACAAGTGGTCTGCATACGTTTAGAGTGGGTTCTTCAAGTAACTCTCGCTCTCTGCTACTGATTATAGATTGTACCATAATTTTTTCCTATTTGGTTTGATCTGACTGTTTATATATTGACTAAAGATAAGATAAAACGGTAATACCTCATTTTGTTTGCTTAAGAATAGACGATGTATTGGTTTTAGTGCATTTATCTCTGGCATGAACTCATATAGATAAATCAAAAGATAGATGATTAGTTATGAGGAAATAAGACCTCTACATCAAATTGTTTTTTTATGAATGGAAAGTGATCATGTGTTACCTTATATACTCGTTTCTTTGTGATGGAGTCAACACGTAATTTTTCACTCTCAACTAGCTTTGCTGGAGACTTGTAAAGTGTGCTTGTAAAGCATTTTTACAACGAGCACATGCAACAAACAAGACATCTCAAAAGAGAAAATGGAAAACAATTTATGTGTCAAACAGAAACATACATAAAAAAAAGATGAACTTGTTTTATTGTGCTGGAGGATTCATGAGGCCTTGATTCAGAAACAGGTTACAAGTAAACACCAAGATCTCAAACCCTGAACAATAAAAACCAACAAACAAATGATTTTAGATACAAACGAGATGTCATTGTATAACCCATTGATCTTGATCCTTATAAGTACAAAGACTTTTCTTTGATAGGCGCTCCTTCTGTACAAGTTTTCATGTTAGTGAAATCGAGCTAGATAGTTAGTTAGTGAGCAATTAAGCAAGCAAGTAAAAGAAAGGAAGTAAGTAAAACAAGTTGAGTAAGTAGGCAAGAAGCTAGTTAGATATCATTGTATCAAAGAAGAGTATAAGGAACCAAGTAAGAAAGGAAGAAACCAACACCGAAAGCAATCGAGGAAGAACAAAAGAACATGAATCAAGGAAGCGCAAAACTAAGCAAGAAACCAAGGATGAAAATAAGCTAGTAAGGAATCAGAGAAGAACATCAAGGAAGCAATTAAGGAATAACAAAAGTTGAACATGAATCAAGGAAGTCCGCACCCAAATAAGTAAACAACAAATCAAGAAAGCAAGTAAAAATGCTAGAAATCAAGTAAACCAATGAAGTATAGAAGCAAATATGAATAATGAATGTTTACGAGTGTGCAAGTATGTATGTACGCATGTATGTATGAATGTGTGTATGCAAGTATGTATGTATGTATAAATGTATATATATATATGTGTGTATAAATATATGAATGCATATGTATGTATGTATGAACGTATGCATAGAGAAAATTGTATGTTGTATGAGTGTATGCAAACATGTATGTATGTATATATGTATATATGAATGTATGCAAGTATGTTGTTTCTTTATTTGATTACGAAGAACCCACAGAGAAAATTGTGTTGAGATACGCCGCATTAGGCTTTGAAAAAGATTAGTGCAGAAGAAAATAGACACAACATCAAATGCTAGAAGCAAAATCAAAAGACTAAGCAGAAAAAATAAAGTGAAGAGGACATACCTAAAAAAAATAAGACCGTTTCAAACCACATGCTTCAATAGAAGCTCCATATGTACTGTTTCAAACAGTAACCTAGAAATATCTAAAGTAATTACATTTTTTCATAGAAGCTAAACAGTTAGTTAGTGAGCAAGTAAAGCTCAGTAGATAAGCAAGTTAAGTAAGGAAGAAGTGAGTTAGTTATCAAAGAAGAATATAAGGAACCAAATAAGCAAGGAAGATACCAACAACGAAAGCAATTACAGAAGAACTAAAGTAGAGCCGAATCAAGGAAGCACACAACTAAGCAAGCAATCAAGGAAGAAAAAAGGAAGAAAACAAGTAAAAAAGCTAGAACTGAGCATGGAATCAATGAATTAAATAAGGAAGCAGAGAATCACGAAAGCAATGAATCGACAAAGCAAGTTAAGGAAGAAAGTTAGCAAGTACGAAGGAAGCTATGAACTTAGCAAGAAAATCAAACAAACAATCACGAAAACAAGTTAACCATGAAGGATGGAAGCAAATATGAACGTATACGAGTGAGCAAGCGTATATACATGAATGTGTTTGCATTCTTCAGTATGTATGCATGTATGAATGAATATGTGTGTATGCATGTATGTGTTTACATGTAAATCAAAAAAGCAATGAAAGAAATAATGAAATAAGCATGATAACTAAGCGTGAAAAAAAGCAATCAAAGAAAAACATAGAAACAAAATAAGAAAACAAACAAACAAATTGGACAAACGAAGCAAAACGCAAAAAATGGAATAATGTATACATGTATGTACGCATATATGCATGTATGCTTGTATGTATGCATGTATGCTTGTATGTATGCATGTATTCATATATGTGTATATATATGTATATGTGTATATATGTATATGTGAATATGTGTGTATGCATGTATGAATTTGCATTCTTTAAGTGATTGCAAAGATTCCATTGAGAAGTCAATGGTTTTGAGATACACCACATTAGATTTTGAAATTGGTTGATGCAGAAGAAGATAGCTTCAACATCAAATGCTAGAAGCAAGATAAAAAGACCAAGTAGAGGAAAAAGATTAAAGATACATACCTGAAAAAAAAGATAAATCGAAAGGAGACAGAGAGTTGCAAACTGCGTTTTGAGAAGAGAAAGGACAAAACATCAGAGAAACTCACACAGATAAGATCAAAATAGATGAGTAAGCCAAGACCAAAAACAGACTTTGGAACTAGGAAGATCAAACTCTGATGATATGCATTAAAAAGCTAGCTCTTGGAAGATTTATTCACTTATCAGATTTAGGCGCTGCCATGTACTTATGAAACAAAACACTAATGTATAGAAAAAGAAACCCATCAGCCCATGTGTCCCAAATTATACCTTAACCAGGCTTGACTGCTTCAGTGCACCACTTGGTTTTGAAAACAGAGACGTAATTAGCCTGAAACATTAAAAGGCTTTATGTGAGCATCACTGATACAAAATGCCAACTTATACACCATAAAGACCGTGATAAGATATACAAACGTAAGAGTTATTTTCATGATTAGATTTACTCACTCACCATTCTAAGCTTTTCATGATCAAGAACTGACTTTGACAAAGTTTGGTCGGATTTCGATTATTCCATAACTAGAAACTAAAACAATCACAGAAAACACACAGAAAATTTCGTGTCTCACACACATGAAGATCAAATTTGGTCGCATTAACCTGAAGTACGTATGTTTACAAAGCACTCTCAGTCCCTGTCGTTGTCGTATCCACAGTGTGAGACAAGTTTCGTGTCTGAGCTTGATTCTTGTACCTGCAAAACATGGATAGTACTGACGGATTCTTGTTCTTTTGCTGTTTCATACTTTCGCAACCCGAGTCTATAGCCATTGCATCAGCGCCATTGCAGAGAGTCACATCATGAGCTTCTCGCTGTGTATCCGAACAGATTGAAGATGATGACGGATTCTCAACCTCTGCTTCTACGGAAGGACCAACAGTGTCAAGTCTTGAGCCTTGCTTAAGCTTGAGCAGTGTTGACTCTAAAAATGAAATCAAAAGTATGAATCAAGACTCGTAATTTCAAAGATCTCAAAACCTAGATCCTTCTAATTCGAATTCTTAGGACTCTTAACTCTCAAAACCTCTAAACCTACGTGGTTTTTTTTTATGTTGAATAAAAACAACAACAAAAACTGAAATTGGAAAGAGCGTTGTGAAAGAAAGTACCGTAAACGGAGAGTGGATCGTCTTTGATGATCTTCGCTGGAGATCTCTCTAGACTTTCCGGCGACGATGGCGGCGGTCTTAGGCTCCCAAACATTATTCTCTCTCAATTCGATTCGCTGACCCAAGTGAAACTGGAACTGGTCGTCCTCGAATCTAAAAGACGACGATAAAATAATCGACTTTCTGTTTTGGTTTGAAGTTATATCTTCAAGTAACTCTCGCTCTCTGCTACTGATTATAGATTGTACCATAATTTTTTCCTATTTGGTTTGATCTGACTGTTTATATATTGACTAAAGATAAGATAAAACGGTAATACCTCATTTTGTTTGCTTAAGAATAGACGATGTATTGGTTTTAGTGCATTTATCTCTGGCATGAACTCATATAGATAAATCAAAAGATAGATGATTAGTTATGAGGAAATAAGACCTCTACATCAAATTGTTTTTTTATGAATGGAAAGTGATCATGTGTTACCTTATATACTTGTTTCTTTGTGATTGAGTCAACACGTAATTTTTCACTCTCAACTAGCTTTGCTGGAGACTTGTAAAGCATTTTTACAACGAGCACATGCAACAAACAAGACATCTCAAAAGAGAAAATGGAAAACAATTTATGTGTCAAACAGAAACATACATAAAAAAAAGATGAACTTGTTTTATTGTGCTGGAGGATTCATGAGGCCTTGATTCAGAAACAGGTTACAAGTAAACACCAAGATCTCAAACCCTGAACAATAAAAACCAACAAACAAATGATTTTAGATACAAACGAGATGTCATTGTATAACCCATTGATCTTGATCCTTATAAGTACAAAGACTTTTCTTTGATAGGCGCTCCTTCTGTACAAGTTTTCATGTTAGTGAAATCGAGCTAGATAGTTAGTTAGTGAGCAATTAAGCAAGCAAGTAAAAGAAAGGAAGTAAGTAAAACAAGTTGAGTAAGTAGGCAAGAAGCTAGTTAGATATCATTGTATCAAAGAAGAGTATAAGGAACCAAGTAAGAAAGGAAGAAACCAACACCGAAAGCAATCGAGGAAGAACAAAAGAACATGAATCAAGGAAGCGCAAAACTAAGCAAGAAACCAAGGATGAAAATAAGCTAGTAAGGAATCAGAGAAGAACATCAAGGAAGCAATTAAGGAATAACAAAAGTTGAACATGAATCAAGGAAGTCCGCACCCAAATAAGTAAACAACAAATCAAGAAAGCAAGTAAAAATGCTAGAAATCAAGTAAACCAATGAAGTATAGAAGCAAATATGAATAATGAATGTTTACGAGTGTGCAAGTATGTATGTACGCATGTATGTATGAATGTGTGTATGCAAGTATGTATGTATGTATAAATGTATATATATATGTGTGTATAAATATATGAATGCATATGTATGTATGTATGAACGTATGCATAGAGAAAATTGTATGTTGTATGAGTGTATGCAAACATGTATGTATGTATATATGTATATATGAATGTATGCAAGTATGTTGTTTCTTTATTTGATTACGAAGAACCCACAGAGAAAATTGTGTTGAGATACGCCGCATTAGGCTTTGAAAAAGATTAGTGCAGAAGAAAATAGACACAACATCAAATGCTAGAAGCAAAATCAAAAGACTAAGCAGAAAAAATAAAGTGAAGAGGACATACCTAAAAAAAATAAGACCGTTTCAAACCACATGCTTCAATAGAAGCTCCATATGTACTGTTTCAAACAGTAACCTAGAAATATCTAAAGTAATTACATTTTTTCATAGAAGCTAAACAGTTAGTTAGTGAGCAAGTAAAGCTCAGTAGATAAGCAAGTTAAGTAAGGAAGAAGTGAGTTAGTTATCAAAGAAGAATATAAGGAACCAAATAAGCAAGGAAGATACCAACAACGAAAGCAATTACAGAAGAACTAAAGTAGAGCCGAATCAAGGAAGCACACAACTAAGCAAGCAATCAAGGAAGAAAAAAGGAAGAAAACAAGTAAAAAAGCTAGAACTGAGCATGGAATCAATGAATTAAATAAGGAAGCAGAGAATCACGAAAGCAATGAATCGACAAAGCAAGTTAAGGAAGAAAGTTAGCAAGTACGAAGGAAGCTATGAACTTAGCAAGAAAATCAAACAAACAATCACGAAAACAAGTTAACCATGAAGGATGGAAGCAAATATGAACGTATACGAGTGAGCAAGCGTATATACATGAATGTGTTTGCATTCTTCAGTATGTATGCATGTATGAATGAATATGTGTGTATGCATGTATGTGTTTACATGTAAATCAAAAAAGCAATGAAAGAAATAATGAAATAAGCATGATAACTAAGCGTGAAAAAAAGCAATCAAAGAAAAACATAGAAACAAAATAAGAAAACAAACAAACAAATTGGACAAACGAAGCAAAACGCAAAAAATGGAATAATGTATACATGTATGTACGCATATATGCATGTATGCTTGTATGTATGCATGTATGCTTGTATGTATGCATGTATTCATATATGTGTATATATATGTATATGTGTATATATGTATATGTGAATATGTGTGTATGCATGTATGAATTTGCATTCTTTAAGTGATTGCAAAGATTCCATTGAGAAGTCAATGGTTTTGAGATACACCACATTAGATTTTGAAATTGGTTGATGCAGAAGAAGATAGCTTCAACATCAAATGCTAGAAGCAAGATAAAAAGACCAAGTAGAGGAAAAAGATTAAAGATACATACCTGAAAAAAAAGATAAATCGAAAGGAGACAGAGAGTTGCAAACTGCGTTTTGAGAAGAGAAAGGACAAAACATCAGAGAAACTCACACAGATAAGATCAAAATAGATGAGTAAGCCAAGACCAAAAACAGACTTTGGAACTAGGAAGATCAAACTCTGATGATATGCATTAAAAAGCTAGCTCTTGGAAGATTTATTCACTTATCAGATTTAGGCGCTGCCATGTACTTATGAAACAAAACACTAATGTATAGAAAAAGAAACCCATCAGCCCATGTGTCCCAAATTATACCTTAACCAGGCTTGACTGCTTCAGTGCACCACTTGGTTTTGAAAACAGAGACGTAATTAGCCTGAAACATTAAAAGGCTTTATGTGAGCATCACTGATACAAAATGCCAACTTATACACCATAAAGACCGTGATAAGATATACAAACGTAAGAGTTATTTTCATGATTAGATTTACTCACTCACCATTCTAAGCTTTTCATGATCAAGAACTGACTTTGACAAAGTTTGGTCGGATTTCGATTATTCCATAACTAGAAACTAAAACAATCACAGAAAACACACAGAAAATTTCGTGTCTCACACACATGAAGATCAAATTTGGTCGCATTAACCTGAAGTACGTATGTTTACAAAGCACTCTCAGTCCCTGTCGTTGTCGTATCCACAGTGTGAGACAAGTTTCGTGTCTGAGCTTGATTCTTGTACCTGCAAAACATGGATAGTACTGACGGATTCTTGTTCTTTTGCTGTTTCATACTTTCGCAACCCGAGTCTATAGCCATTGCATCAGCGCCATTGCAGAGAGTCACATCATGAGCTTCTCGCTGTGTATCCGAACAGATTGAAGATGATGACGGATTCTCAACCTCTGCTTCTACGGAAGGACCAACAGTGTCAAGTCTTGAGCCTTGCTTAAGCTTGAGCAGTGTTGACTCTAAAAATGAAATCAAAAGTATGAATCAAGACTCGTAATTTCAAAGATCTCAAAACCTAGATCCTTCTAATTCGAATTCTTAGGACTCTTAACTCTCAAAACCTCTAAACCTACGTGGTTTTTTTTTATGTTGAATAAAAACAACAACAAAAACTGAAATTGGAAAGAGCGTTGTGAAAGAAAGTACCGTAAACGGAGAGTGGATCGTCTTTGATGATCTTCGCTGGAGATCTCTCTAGACTTTCCGGCGACGATGGCGGCGGTCTTAGGCTCCCAAACATTATTCTCTCTCAATTCGATTCGCTGACCCAAGTGAAACTGGAACTGGTCGTCCTCGAATCTAAAAGACGACGATAAAATAATCGACTTTCTGTTTTGGTTTGAAGTTATATCTTCAAGTAACTCTCGCTCTCTGCTACTGATTATAGATTGTACCATAATTTTTTCCTATTTGGTTTGATCTGACTGTTTATATATTGACTAAAGATAAGATAAAACGGTAATACCTCATTTTGTTTGCTTAAGAATAGACGATGTATTGGTTTTAGTGCATTTATCTCTGGCATGAACTCATATAGATAAATCAAAAGATAGATGATTAGTTATGAGGAAATAAGACCTCTACATCAAATTGTTTTTTTATGAATGGAAAGTGATCATGTGTTACCTTATATACTTGTTTCTTTGTGATTGAGTCAACACGTAATTTTTCACTCTCAACTAGCTTTGCTGGAGACTTGTAAAGCATTTTTACAACGAGCACATGCAACAAACAAGACATCTCAAAAGAGAAAATGGAAAACAATTTATGTGTCAAACAGAAACATACATAAAAAAAAGATGAACTTGTTTTATTGTGCTGGAGGATTCATGAGGCCTTGATTCAGAAACAGGTTACAAGTAAACACCAAGATCTCAAACCCTGAACAATAAAAACCAACAAACAAATGATTTTAGATACAAACGAGATGTCATTGTATAACCCATTGATCTTGATCCTTATAAGTACAAAGACTTTTCTTTGATAGGCGCTCCTTCTGTACAAGTTTTCATGTTAGTGAAATCGAGCTAGATAGTTAGTTAGTGAGCAATTAAGCAAGCAAGTAAAAGAAAGGAAGTAAGTAAAACAAGTTGAGTAAGTAGGCAAGAAGCTAGTTAGATATCATTGTATCAAAGAAGAGTATAAGGAACCAAGTAAGAAAGGAAGAAACCAACACCGAAAGCAATCGAGGAAGAACAAAAGAACATGAATCAAGGAAGCGCAAAACTAAGCAAGAAACCAAGGATGAAAATAAGCTAGTAAGGAATCAGAGAAGAACATCAAGGAAGCAATTAAGGAATAACAAAAGTTGAACATGAATCAAGGAAGTCCGCACCCAAATAAGTAAACAACAAATCAAGAAAGCAAGTAAAAATGCTAGAAATCAAGTAAACCAATGAAGTATAGAAGCAAATATGAATAATGAATGTTTACGAGTGTGCAAGTATGTATGTACGCATGTATGTATGAATGTGTGTATGCAAGTATGTATGTATGTATAAATGTATATATATATATATGTGTGTATAAATATATGAATGCATATGTATGTATGTATGAACGTATGCATAGAGAAAATTGTATGTTGTATGAGTGTATGCAAACATGTATGTATGTATATATGTATATATGAATGTATGCAAGTATGTTGTTTCTTTATTTGATTACGAAGAACCCACAGAGAAAATTGTGTTGAGATACGCCGCATTAGGCTTTGAAAAAGATTAGTGCAGAAGAAAATAGACACAACATCAAATGCTAGAAGCAAAATCAAAAGACTAAGCAGAAAAAATAAAGTGAAGAGGACATACCTAAAAAAAATAAGACCGTTTCAAACCACATGCTTCAATAGAAGCTCCATATGTACTGTTTCAAACAGTAACCTAGAAATATCTAAAGTAATTACATTTTTTCATAGAAGCTAAACAGTTAGTTAGTGAGCAAGTAAAGCTCAGTAGATAAGCAAGTTAAGTAAGGAAGAAGTGAGTTAGTTATCAAAGAAGAATATAAGGAACCAAATAAGCAAGGAAGATACCAACAACGAAAGCAATTACAGAAGAACTAAAGTAGAGCCGAATCAAGGAAGCACACAACTAAGCAAGCAATCAAGGAAGAAAAAAGGAAGAAAACAAGTAAAAAAGCTAGAACTGAGCATGGAATCAATGAATTAAATAAGGAAGCAGAGAATCACGAAAGCAATGAATCGACAAAGCAAGTTAAGGAAGAAAGTTAGCAAGTACGAAGGAAGCTATGAACTTAGCAAGAAAATCAAACAAACAATCACGAAAACAAGTTAACCATGAAGGATGGAAGCAAATATGAACGTATACGAGTGAGCAAGCGTATATACATGAATGTGTTTGCATTCTTCAGTATGTATGCATGTATGAATGAATATGTGTGTATGCATGTATGTGTTTACATGTAAATCAAAAAAGCAATGAAAGAAATAATGAAATAAGCATGATAACTAAGCGTGAAAAAAAGCAATCAAAGAAAAACATAGAAACAAAATAAGAAAACAAACAAACAAATTGGACAAACGAAGCAAAACGCAAAAAATGGAATAATGTATACATGTATGTACGCATATATGCATGTATGCTTGTATGTATGCATGTATGCTTGTATGTATGCATGTATTCATATATGTGTATATATATGTATATGTGTATATATGTATATGTGAATATGTGTGTATGCATGTATGAATTTGCATTCTTTAAGTGATTGCAAAGATTCCATTGAGAAGTCAATGGTTTTGAGATACACCACATTAGATTTTGAAATTGGTTGATGCAGAAGAAGATAGCTTCAACATCAAATGCTAGAAGCAAGATAAAAAGACCAAGTAGAGGAAAAAGATTAAAGATACATACCTGAAAAAAAAGATAAATCGAAAGGAGACAGAGAGTTGCAAACTGCGTTTTGAGAAGAGAAAGGACAAAACATCAGAGAAACTCACACAGATAAGATCAAAATAGATGAGTAAGCCAAGACCAAAAACAGACTTTGGAACTAGGAAGATCAAACTCTGATGATATGCATTAAAAAGCTAGCTCTTGGAAGATTTATTCACTTATCAGATTTAGGCGCTGCCATGTACTTATGAAACAAAACACTAATGTATAGAAAAAGAAACCCATCAGCCCATGTGTCCCAAATTATACCTTAACCAGGCTTGACTGCTTCAGTGCACCACTTGGTTTTGAAAACAGAGACGTAATTAGCCTGAAACATTAAAAGGCTTTATGTGAGCATCACTGATACAAAATGCCAACTTATACACCATAAAGACCGTGATAAGATATACAAACGTAAGAGTTATTTTCATGATTAGATTTACTCACTCACCATTCTAAGCTTTTCATGATCAAGAACTGACTTTGACAAAGTTTGGTCGGATTTCGATTATTCCATAACTAGAAACTAAAACAATCACAGAAAACACACAGAAAAGGCAACATGTGATTGATAAGTAGATGAGCAAACAATCCTGAAAAAAAGTTCATATTGGAATTCTATACTTATCATATCAGTAACATTCGGTAATTAATTAAGCCTTCATCGTGAAGGCTTAATTAATTGATCAAGTTTTCTGCCGAAGACGTTGATGTCCGACATCTTAATTCAGCCCGAAGGAAGAGAATCAGAAAAATCTCGTTGATTCATATCTCGCTCTGTTCATGTTTTATATCAAAGAAACGAGAGAAAACAAAATTACGATTCCTCGAGATCTCTAATTACTATCACAGAGCAAATTGTGTTTTGCTAGTAAATTATCAATAACCCGAACAAGGTAGAAATCTGAATCAAGAAATCGCCAGATCGAGACGACAAAACAAAAGAATGCGAGCATGAAATTGTACCTTATTTCATCGTGAATGGACATGAATTGATCAAGTTTTCTGCCGAAGACGTTGATGTGCGACATCTCAATTCAGTCCGATGGAAGAGAATCAGAAAAATCTCGTTGATTCATATCTCGCTTTGTTCATCTTTTATACCAAAGAAACGAGAGAAAACAAAATTACGATTCCTCGACATCTCTAATTACTATCACAGAGCAAATTATGTTTTGCCAGTAAATTATCAATAACCCGAACAAGGTAGAAATCTGAATCAAGAAATCGCCAGATCGAGACGATAAAACAAAAGAAAGCGAGCATGATTCATGAAATTCAAGTATAACCCAAACAAGGTAGAAATCACGAAAGCTAAGAATCAAGCCAAAAGGAAAGTGCGATTCAATTCTTGAAAACTGCTTCGACGAAGACAAAAACACCAAAACACACACAATAGATTTGAGAGAAAAACCAAAAACAAAATAGCCAAAAGAAAAAAAAAATCAAATTCGGATTCAAAAGAGTACCGTTCACGAAAGGAGAAGAAATTTCTCAAGAGACGCTCGCTTCTGTTCTAACGGCTACTTTTTTTCTGTTTGGTTTATAAATGACTATGTTCTTCCTTTAAACGATCTCCGAAAATTACTCAAAACAATAAAAGGGTTACTTACGCAACCGGTCAAAAGTGATTTACAAAAAAGTTACCGTTGAGAAAACGTAAACCTTTTAATACACCTTTTCCTTGCCTTTGAGAAAACGCAAACCTTTTAACATTTACATTGCATTTTTTATGTGCGAGTCTTATAGTTTTTTTTTTCATGAATTCACCAGTTTTTTTTTCTCCATAAATCCAATTAGCTTTAGCTGTTTTTTTTTTCATGAACTTGCCGGTTTGGTCATACCATTTTGCATAAACACAGCTACAATTTCGTATCCCATCTTTCATATTGAGCTATACCCCGGAACCTTAGAAATCTGCTTCTCCTTCATCCACTGCCTCAGACTATCAGCTTCATCAAACCGACCCAGAAGACCTGCTCGAGCCATACAATCCGCCACACTAGCATAGTGTTTCAGTTCATGAACTATCTTATATTCCTGCATCTGTCTGAAATACAGCCAAGACTTCTCCACAAAGCCGCCGTGTGCACAACCTGATAAGACACCAAGAAAAGTGACAGCATTGGGTTCGATTCCTTCCTCGACCATCTCATCAAACAGTTTTATCGACATCACAACTTCCCCGTACAACCCATAACCCAAAACAAGAGAGCTCCAAGTGATCACGTCTCGTCTTGGCATATTAACAAAAACTTTATGCGCATGGGCTAGCTTTGAACATATACATATCTGTTACGACATTGCCGAAGAGCATCTCCGGATACACCATCCATGTACGCTCTTCCCATGCTTCAACGCCCCAAGTTGTCCACAAGCCATAAGTAAACTCACCATTACCACCGAATCGAGCGAAAACCCATAACACATCATTTCTCAGAACAGAACCAAACCCAAGATAGCTTCTCCTTGCTGAACATACCCGCCAAACATAGCGTGTAAAGAACAGAGTCTCTAACAGGCATTACATCGAACAACTGACGTGCGTCTGAGATTTCACCAAAATCTACAAACATAATAATTAAAGCCGAATTAACAAACAAATTCGCGCCAAATCCAAGTTTGAAGCACAACACATGACGCAAAACCTGATCTGGAGAACTCGCCGATGATTATATTCCATGAGAAAATGTTGCGATGTGGCATGTGCCGGAAGACAGCAAGCGAAGAAGGGAAGAGATGGTTTAGCTTCGAGTAAGCGAGAACGAGTTTGGAGCTAAGCACAACGTTGGAATAGATAGAGGTACGAAGAAGATGAGCGTGGAGATGACGTAGATGGTTAACGTTTGGGGATTGATGTAGAAGAGAGAAGAGATCAGGATTCTGTGTGGTGGTTCCTGATAAAGCTCGAGCTGTGAAGAATATCGCTAAGAGATTTTTCGCCGGATGACAATAGCTGGAAGATGCAAACGCTAAGCGCATCGAATCACAAAGTCCTAAGAAGAAAAACACTGTCGATAGTCTCTGAAGGTTAGAGACGAAGTGCCAAAAAAAATATATATATATGAGATATAAATATAAATATATTTTGAAAATTTTGTGAGAGAAATTTAGATGAATAAGATCTAAAATCTCCCGGTAAAAAATTCGAATTTTTCAGTCTCTCTCTTAAAAATGTTCTTTGTAGATTCGCAGGAGCAATACTCCGATCACCTTCTCCATGAAGCTGTCGCGGATCTTAACCATCAATCTCCATCGCCGCCGTGCGCGAACGGTCACCGATCCACGATTTCTCTGCGCACAGACCAAGGAGGAACGTTCTGCTTCATCTGCTTCTCGAATCTCGTCTCCGATCCATGTGTCCCTACCGTACAAGTTTCCTACGCGCTTCACCAGCTCTCCATCGCTCTCTCCGAACCTATCTTTCTCCGAACGATTCTCTCCTCACACGTTCACTTCCTCGTATCGCCTCTCGTCCACGCGCTCTCTTCGATTGACGATGCTCCCATCGCTATCCAGATTATGGATACAATCACTCTTCTCTGTTCCTCTAAGGAATTTTCAATCCGCGAGGATTTTGTGGAGAGAGTCTCCGTTCAACTCTCTTCTGGTGCTTTGGGTTGGAGCCGACGACAGCTTCATATGGTATATATTGCTTTTCTAGGGTTTTATATCACTTCGATTGGGGATTTTTCGTTTGAGAAAATGAAGTTAGATTTTAAATCTGCAAATTGCGATTCACTTAGAGCACAGAGAAGCTTGTTACAGTCACTGAATTTTTCTTTGCTCAATCTATGTGTGTTTTGCAGCTCCATTGCTTTGGCGTTCTGATGAGCTGTGAGAATATAGACATCAATTCACACATTAAAGATAAAGATTCTCTTGTTTACCAACTCGTTGAAGGTCTTCAATTACCAAGGTTAATGTTGGAGACCTTTCTTCTTTCTTTCTTTGTATGTGAGGCCTGTTCTGATTCATCATGTTTGTTATCTTCTTTTTTCCCATACTAGTGAGGAGATTTGCGGTGAAATCCTTTTCGTTCTGTACAAATTCTCTGCTCTCCAATTCTCAGAACAAGATGTTGATGGAACTGAGATTCTTTCTTCATTATGTCCTAAGCTCTTATGCCTATCTTTGGAAGCTCTTGCAAAGACGCAGAGAGATGATGTTCGCTTGAATTGTGTAGGTTCGTATAAGCTTTAAGCTATATGCTTCATTCATTAGAACGTTCTTACCTTGAAGCTAACATACGTTTTTTGCTATACGTAAGCTAATATAGATGTTGGAATTTGTAGCTCTTTTGACCATCCTGGCCCAACAAGGTCTTTTAGCAAATTCACATACAAGTCCTGTTAGTAGCATGAGCTTGGATGAAGTGGATGATGACCCTATGCAGACGGCTGAGAGTGTAGCCGCCAGGCCTTGCTTAGATGTCTTGTTCGCTGAAGCCATCAAAGCTCCGTTGCTTTCCACTGACAGCGAGGTGCAAATAAGAACCCTTGATCTTATTTTTCATTATGTTTCCCAAGAGAGTCTTCCAAGCAAACAAATTCAAGTTCTGGTGGAAGAAAATGTTGCTGATTATATATTTGAGATACTGCGTTTATCAGGTAATGGTAGTCTCCTTGAATAAGTGAATAATATACTGCTATTGAGGGTATTGCATTATATCTAACTGATGACTCTCTTTCATGAACAGAATGTAAAGATCAGGTCATCAACTCAAGCCTCAGAGTTCTTGATCTATTCTCCCTAGCCGAGCATTCCTTTCGGAAGAAACTTGTTATTGCGTTTCCTTCAGTCATCCAAGTGCTTCACTATGTAAGCGGAGTTCCTTGCCATCCTTTTCAAATCCAGGCACTGAAGCTTATCTCGAGCTGTGTTTCTGATTTCCCTGGGATTGCTTCAAGTTCTCAAGTTCAGGAAATTGCTCTGGTTCTGAAAGGGATGCTTGAAAGATATTATTCTCAGGAGATGGGATTATTTCCAGATGCATTTGCGATTATCTGTTCGGTCTTTGTTGCCCTAATGAAAACTCCGTCTTTTTCTGGGACTCAAGATGTGTTAACATCATTGCAACAATCCTTAAGACATGCTATTTTGGCCTGTCTTAGTCTCCCGGAGAACGATTCAACCCAAATCTGGCATGCCGTCTACTTACTCAATGAAGTATATGTGTATTGTACTTCACCAACATCCAGAAGCAAGACCAGTTGCATTGAGTTAAGACACTGTGTTATAGACGTGTTGACATCACATTTATTGCCGTGGTTTCTCGCTGATGTCAACCAGATCAATGAGGAAGCAACTCTTGGCATAATGGAAACCTTTCACGCTATACTGCTACAGAATTCAGATATTCAGGCCATGGAGTTTGCGGAGGTACTTGTTTCAGCAGATTGGTTCAGCTTTTCATTCGGATGTCTAGGAAACTTCTATTCTGCTAAGATGAAGCAGAGAGTATATCTGTTGCTCAGTTCCCTTGTTGATATTCTTCTCCAACAAAAGTTGGGGTCACTTATCGTGGATGCTATTCCTTGTCTTCCTTCGGATCCACAAGATTTGCTGTTTTTGCTCGGGCAAGATAGTTCCAATAATCAACAGTTGGCTTCTTGCCAGTCGGCAGCTTTGCTGATTTTCCATACCAGTTGGTTATACAATGACAGGTGACTTAGCCTTTTTAAGTTTTAATGATGTTTTAGATGTACGCACTAAGGAGCTGCAGTTTATTTCTTGCTTCTATTATTTTGCAGGCTTGCCGATGATAAGCTGGTTTTAGATTCTTTAGAGCAATTCATTCTTGTAAACAAGACAAGTTTAATATGTGATTCTCCGTCTATTCCGCATCTAGTGAATCTATATAGCCTTTGCAGGAGTCTTCAAAACAAGAGATACCAGATATCCTACAGTCTAGAAGCTGAGAGGATAGTCTTCCATCTACTAAATGAATATGAGTGGGACTTGGGTTCCAGTGATATTCATCTAGAATCTATGAAGTGGCTTTTCGAACAAGAAAATATCAGCAAAACTTTAACTGACCAGATCGAAAAGATTTCCCGGAACAACTTAATTGGAAATGAAGTTCACAATGTGTTTGGAGAAGGCAAGCAGAGATCGCTCACATATTGGTTCGCAAAGTTGGCGTCAGAAGGAGACAACTATGCTGCAACTCTTTTGGTTAACCTGTTATCACAGCTGTCAGAGAAGAAAGAGCAAGAGAATGATGTTATCTCAGTTTTAAGTCTTATGACCACGATCATATCTATATCCCCAACTGCCTCTGACGAGTTATCCATGCGTGGCATTGGAAATGCAATTCATAGACTCATTTGTGGATTGACTAATCACTCCTCCTTCGGAACATCTTTCACAACACTCCTTCTGCTAGTTTACAACATTTTAGCTTCTGTGCAACCTGGAGCGCTCATAAATGATGAATCCTGGGATGCTGTATTTATAAAGGTTGGCTTTCTAGACCTATTATCCCCCAACATTTTCATTTTATAGAATATCTCACTGAATCCTCTGTGTTTTTGTAGTTGTTAAACTATTTGAGCATGCGAGACACGACCGTAACACAGAACCATGAAGGTATGATGGTGATTGGCATCCTTTCTTTAGTTCTGTACCACTCGAAAGATGGAGCACTCGTGGAAGCTTCAAGAAGTATTGTGTTGAATTCGTACTTGGTATCGACAATCAACACTGTGGTTGACTTAGCTTGCTCAAAGGGTCCAGCATTGACTCAGTATCAGGATGAAACTGATATAGGGGATGCTCTAGCATTCATGTTACCTCTCTACTTTTTCTCACTAAGAAGGTAGCTTCTGAAATTTGTTCACAACTGTTGGATCCTACTTCTAACCGTACTGACACTCCCTTTTGACCTTTATTAGCTTACAGATTGTTCTAGCTGGAGCAGCGGATTGGCAAACGTTCTTTGACCCATCGGGCAGGCGGGAAACACTACCAGTAGTCTGCATCCATTGCCATAGTTTGTGCAGGTTGATGCATTTTGGAACATCGCAAATCAAACTCATAGGGTCTTATTGTCTTTTGGAATTGTTCACTAGAGTATCAGGACAGATGAACATAAGAAAAGAGCAACTACGATGTTCATCGAGTTACCTGAAATCAATGAAAGCTATTTTACGTGGTCTTGTATTCTATGATGACATCAGAGTGGCAACGAACTCTGCGCTTTGTCTGTCTATGATATTAGGATGGGAAGAGATGGAAGGAAGACCGGATATGCTTAATACCACCTCATGGTACAGGTTTATTGCAGAAGAAATGTCAGTGTCCTTGGCCATGCCTTGCTCAGCATCAAATACCTTTGTGAACCACCACAAGCCAGCGGTCTACGTAACCGTTGCCATGCTAAGACTAAGAAACAAGCCAGTGTGGCTGAGAACTGTCTTTGACGATTCTTGCATCTCTAGCATGATTCAAAATGTGACTGGGACGAATATCAGCCGTGAGATTGTAATTTTGTTTCGAGAACTTATGCAGGCTCAGTTCCTGAACTCCGAGCAAGTGGCCAAGTTGGATCGTGTATTCCAGGTGAGTAACACAGATTATGGTTACTCAGGGCTAATAATCAAGATAAGATTTGAATACATCAAATCGATTTCATAACAATTTCGTTGATCCTGCAGGCAAGCAGAAAACAAATGCAGAGATATGGAACTCGAGATGAGACGGTTGAAGAACAAGTGCGACGTACAATTTCTTCAATCCATGATCATGGTGAAGCCTGCAAGTATCTTGTTGATTTGATGGTATCTAATTCGTTTGGACACACAAGTGGAAGCGAAACATACACAGAGAAGAAGAGACAGGTGCTCGATGAAATGGAACAATTCTTCAAGCTTATTATCAACAAGAAGTAATGGTGTTGTTACTGATACAACACCTTGTAAGGTCTATACAAGAAAAACGCAAACAGAGAAAAATCGTAAGCGAAGAGGACGCGGCATCGATGTAAACATTAGCTAACCTTAAAATCATCTTGTTATATGTTTCCTCCATCTTTTCTAATACCCCCCAAACTCCGCATAAGCTTCGAGCATTGACAAACCAATTTTCAAAGCTCGAGAATTATCTTCCTCAGACAGCAAGTCTGATACATTTATTCGGGACAACTCTCGTATGACAGCAGGAATCTCTATGACTCCAAGTTTTCATAAATTGATCTTTAAACGGAGGTAAAGCTTATTCGAGTTATTTAAAAACCAAGGTCAACAATATCGTTGACTTTTATTGTCAATTGTCATAGACTGGATGATCTTCGCTTTATAAGACTGAAAGGTTTCTTTTTCGATTCAACAAAATTGAGATGCTGACTGACTTTGAGCAACTGATCATTTTATCGATAAATGATCAAACCTTCATTAATCGTTATCAGTTTATTACACTAGTTATCATTATGTAAACTAAGCCTGGAGACTTATTGTTCTTCAATGAACCATCGAAAGTCCAAAGAAGCCTGGAGACTTCTTGTTCTTTTTACCTCCGTTCAAATATCAATCTGTGAAGACTTGAGTACCGTTAACGAGTGGTTGCTGTTCCGAGTAACCGATACTAGTCTCATCACTCAGAATGCTATAGTCAAAATCATCAAATTCATACTCATCATCGTCGTCGTCTTCTTCTTCTTTTTCTTCATCAGACTCTGTTTCTTCTTCGTTTTGACTCACCAAGTTAGACCCATCTTTCCTTCTTTTAATCGTCTGCTTAATGGCATCATCGTAAGACATATCATACCATACATTGCCTTTCCCAACGATGGATTTGTTGTGTGCATCCTTCATTCTCTCTTGCTTGCTAATCTCTGAGTTCTTTGGCTCTCCCCAGTAGTCATACTGGTACAATGCGCTTGTTGGATCGTATTGGTCTTTTCCAAAGAAGCTTGCTGGCTTATACCTCCCTGGTTCCTCCAATGGTAAACTAAGTGCTTGACGACTGCAACACAAAATCTCAAGACATCAACACCCTTTTCGAACAACATCAACATAAATCTCTTATCAGCTTTGATTGAACCTGCAGTCTCATGATGTTTTTTTTTTTTACTTACGAGCTGATATCTCTGACCAATGCTTCTCTTTCCTCCAAAGATCGGCGCCAGTGTAAGGCATCATACTCGTCCATCTCAATGTTTCTTCTTAGCTTGTCGATTTTGTATCCTTCTCCTCTTGCTTTAGCTTCCATCATCAGTTTATTATGGTGCTGCAGAAGACAATAGGAGAGATTTAACCACTGTCGGTTTAAAGATTCATACAACGATGAGTATCTCTCAACGTTGGATTACCAAGACAGAGAAAAGCAAAACTAATGAAAACAGCCAAGTTCAGGTTTGGTCACCTTGCGCTCTATCAAGGCAGCCTCTAAGTCAAGTTCCTTGACACTGGTTTTCTGTTAAAAAAAAAGAAACCCATTAATCAGATAACTGAGACAGTATGTTCTCAAACACACACTAATAGAGAACTCTCACCAGAATCACTTTTGGCAATTTGGTTTTCTTATAGTAAGCTTCGCCATGCTCAATTTCCTTCTGTTCATCAAAGCCCTCGTCATCAGATAATTCTGATAGTTTTTTGCCTTTGTACTTTTCAGGGTTAGCTTCGTAATCATCCAAAATCATTTGCTCAGCTACATGTAACTGCCACAACTGCAAACAAGAAAGAAACGTGCTATACTTTTGAAGGTATCACACAAACTACAAAGCCAACGTAGTAATTTTCATAAAGCTAACTCATACCCAACACTTCGTTTAAGAGATATACCTTGTCAACATACGGGTGATCAGAGAGCAGCCCTTCTTCCTCTGGCTTTGATCCTGGATCTTTTCTAGGCTCAGGAGGTCTTCCACAATCTCGCTGCACAAAAGAAAATGTATACTAAGATATAAAGGGAAAGAAACTAAAAGAGAACAAGAGATGAATGACATTTGAAGAAAGGATTCTACTAACCCGTATCTCATCTGGATTAGTGTCCCCATCGCGATGGAATATTGGTGGAAAGTCAAATTTATTAAAGCTTGGGAAAAAAAAAACCATCAACGCACATACATGAACCAAAACCATTTGACAACAGAACGAGATGAAGAGAAAATAAAGACGTTTAAATTGCATACATCATGTGATCTATATTAGGATGGACGAAGCGCAATTCTAAGGGAAACCGAAACCGGTATGGATCTCTTTTTGCCTGGAAAAAAACAGAAGAAGAAACATGAGCATGAAAATTTTAACATTTAGCTTTTATCAAAGTGAAAGAAAGATCTGTCTCAAGAGTACCGTGATCTCAACGATAACATGCATCCCAACTTTGATGAAATGCCTTATCCAAAACCAGTCATTACCTTTGATAGGAACCCACCTGCAAACGAATAGATACATATTCATTCAGATCATATTGAAACTTCTTCCATTGACAAGAGACAATAATTGATATTATACAACAATCACAGAGAGTTTTGAGGTAAATATACCCTTCATGAACACCTCCAATGTCAACAAATGCTCCCTGATACAGATGTAAAGTGCTAACTGTGCCTTCACAAATCTGCATGAAAATTATGACATTATAACCAATCAATCTGATTAACAAAAAATACAATAAACAAAGGTCTAGGAGTAGGATTCTTACCATCCCTGGATAGTAAAAAGGAAGCTCATACTGCACAGAAAGGTAAAGCAATTAACTTCAAAATTTTCTTTAGCCACCACCAAATTAGTCAAATCAAACAAAGAGTAGGACTTTTACCATCCCCTCTTCGTAATCCTTCCCCCTTTTCCTTCTACCTGGATAAAAATCTTGATCGTACTGGAAAAATAAAAACGTCATCTTGATTAGAGAATCCATCTCTCAGCCATTAAGCTGACAATGTCTCAATGTTCAAACCGAAACTAACGGTATCCAAAAATTTTATTAAAAAAGGCACCTTGTAAGATTCTTCCTCTAGCCTATCTTTATTGGCTTCGACCCATTCATTGTATTGTTTCAAGAAAACCTTAAACCTCTCCAAACACATCTTATCAACAGTAGCATCCTCTCCAACTTTCAAGTCCTTGTCCAAGTCCTCTAACCAGACCCTCTCAGCCATTAACTTATGAGCTTCCCTTATGAACTCAAGCTCTTTCCGATCAACTTCCCAACCTCTCGGCGGCCAATCACGCGGAGGAATTTGCCTAACCACCAATGGCCCAGCCCATGATGTATCCAAAGGCGGCGGTTTATCCCCTCTGATCTCGAACTGCTTTGCGTACCATTCATCCTCCGTTATACCCATCTCCTTAATCTTCTTCTTACGGTACGACGGTCTCAGCATCTTGAACGCCTCGATCGCCTCCGGTGACTGCAGCGGAACCTCCTCACCTTCGTTCAGCGATTTTCGCGCGAAATCGGCTTCGGGAGTGAGAATCTCCTCCCAAGGAGCCCACCCACGCTCGATCCAGTTACGCCGTCGAGCTTCATCCTCTGTGTCTTTGTCCTTTGGTCCGAATTTCTCGAGGAATGTCTCGTCGACGGGGAACTCATCGGAGCTGAAGCCACGACAAGGAGGCAAGGCAATGCGACGAGGCCATTGAACGACCGGAAAGAGAGATTTGGGTTTGCAGAAATTAGGGTTTGATGGATTGGTGAAGGTGAAAGTCAGCTTCGTTTGGCAAATCTGCATGATTCGCCTTTCTTCAGGGTTTTGAGGGGTTTTAGAGAATGAAAGAAGTCAGTCGGCGTGTGGATAAGCTCATTCATTTGCAGAGTAAAGAAGAAAGGTTTAGTTATCAATGAACACCATATTTATTAAAAAATTGTGTTTTAACACAAGAGTATTTTGATGGATCAGTTAGACCCCCAATAAGTCAAATTTACCATTATATGAACAAATCTTACATTTTTATCCAAATTTTTGTATATATCCCCATAAATTAGACCCATACTTATTCAAATATAGTAAGACAAAGGGTAGTTTTGTTAATTCGTATTGTATGAATGAACCGTTTTATTAGATGAAGCGAAGAAAGAGATTTGTGTTGATTTAGGCATTGGAAATAAACGGATTTATAAATGAGAAGTACAGTTAGGATATAAAGCCTAAGAGCATGCCCAACTCACATACTCACCCACGTCTCGTCTTTTTTTTTTTTAAAAAAAAAAATCAAACCCTGGTTTATTGAAACTGAAAATGCTCATATAGCTACATCTTGATCACCATTTACAATTGGAATTAGCCAACTAGGTGAAATGTTGTCAATAAAAACACAGTACAATGGGTAAGAAACGATATTTCTAGCAATGGCATCTGCAGCTCTATTTGCTTCTCTTTTTATATGTTTGATACTATAAGATGGATTAGCTAAGAGGATCTTTAATATTTCCTTGAGATAACCTTCCACCACTGGCCATTTTCCTAGGTTTTTTACCGCTAGATACAAATTGAGACAGTCTGTTTGGAAGCAAACATTTTGTAATCTCATATTCGAAATACAACGGCAGGCCCAGCTTAGAGCTGCCGCTTCTGTGTATAATGGGGATTATAAATGTGGATAAACATTTGCTCCAAACAGTCTAACGCTACCATTGCCGTGTCATTTCCGTCCTTGTCCTTAGACCAAGAGCCATCTATATTACAGTTCAAATGACCTAGACCTGGATTCTGCCAAGAAGTAAGTAGATTTGAAGTGAGACGGCTGACCTTGTTAGTCATTGTCGGTTGACATTGCATTGGTACCTTGATTGAGTCTTTTTTCTCATGAGACTTCCTCCCTGCATCTTCTATTGCCTTTTTAGCTGCCTGATCCGGATCACAGGATAAACCTTCATAGAAGAATTCATTCCTTTGCTTCCACAATCCCCATATGATCCATGGTCAAAAGGAAAGATCAATGCCATGCGATTTTCTCCATAGGCAGTTTGCCATGTTTGGGTAAACGGACGCCTTTGGTAGAGGTGCAAACAGGACCCAAGCTGATGAAGACATTCATACTGCACGAGCATATGGGCATGTGAATAAAATGTGATTGATTGTCACACCGAACACAATTTTTCTGATTGATTAGTTTCCTCTTGTACGTTCTCATTTGAGGCTAGAGAGTTGCTGATTATTCTCCATAAAGGTGCTTGATCTTGGTGATTATTCTCCATAACACCCACGTCTCGTCTAGTAAGTGCCACATATTAAAAAAAAATAAAAAAAAGGAGTTAAATGGACGAGTGGTCTCAAACCACAGAGTTCGTAGAGACGACTCTTCGACGATAAATTGACGGTTTGTTTCGCACCAAAATTCGTTAGTTCTGCTAATTCCGTTTGTTTTTTTCTTTGATTTTGTTGTCTCTCGTCCGATTCGTCGTTTTTTGTTGGATTTAATTTCTCCTAAGGTTTGTCTGAGAAATTGGGGTTTGAAATCGGTGAACGGTTGGAACTCGACGCTAGAAGGCGTGGTTAGCGGCGTGCCAATGCTTTTTGCTGAGCAGAATATGAACACGGCGTTACTCAGCGACGAACTCGAAATTGCCGTCCAAACTGATGATTTGAAAGAAGCGATTAATAGATTGGAGTCGCTCTGCAGAGTCACGGAGGAGTGTGTACGATTTTTGGAGTCAAGCTTTCTCTCTCTCTTTCTCTGTCTCACCATCTCTTTTCTTCCTTTTTTCTCCACCAACAACTAATTGAAGAAACTTCTTTCGATTTCACCATTGCACAACTAATTAAACGTAGTTTCTTACTAAATCTCAACTAATAAATAATTATTAAATTTATTTTTATTATATTTGTTTTGATACTGATTAGAGTATCAAGGTTAATAATGCTCTAAATTGTTTCTATTGCCGTAAAATCTACTCAAGTAGCTCTGCCTCTCCTATTTCTTTTACAAACAGAATCGTCTAGTTACATTTATACATCAACATCTATAAACTCAAGCTTGTCCAAATACCATCTTAGCCAACTGTGGGTTTATAAGTATTATTATTCTCTTCTTTTCTTGGCAATGTAAAATCTCATGCACACACATGAAGATCAAATTTGGTCGCATTAACCTGAAGTACGTATGTTTACAAAGCACTCTCAGTCCCTGTCGTTGTCGTATCCCCAGTGTGAGACAAGTTTCGTGTCTGAGCTTGATTCTTGTACCTGCAAAACATGGATAGTACTGACGGATTCTTGTTCTTTTGCTGTTTCATACTTTCGCAACCCGAGTCTATAGCCATTGCATCAGCGCCATTGCAGAGAGTCACATCATGAGCTTCTCGCTGTGTATCCGAACAGATTGAAGATGATGACGGATTCTCAACCTCTGCTTCTACGGAAGGACCAACAGTGTCAAGTCTTGAGCCTTGCTTAAGCTTGAGCAGTGTTGACTCTAAAAATGAAATCAAAAGTATGAATCAAGACTCGTAATTTCAAAGATCTCAAAACCTAGATCCTTCTAATTCGAATTCTTAGGACTCTTAACTCTCAAAACCTCTAAACCTACGTGGGTTTTTTTTATGTTGAATAAAAACAACAACAAAAACTGAAATTGGAAAGAGCGTTGTGAAAGAAAGTACCGTAAACGGAGAGTGGATCGTCTTTGATGATCTTCGCTGGAGATCTCTCTAGACTTTCCGGCGACGATGGCGGCGGTCTTAGCCTCCCAAACATTATTCTCTCTCAATTCGATTCGCTGACCCAAGTGAAACTGGAACTGGTCGTCCTCGAATCTAAAAGACGACGATAAAATAATCGACTTTCTGTTTTGGCGCCTCGATCGACAAGAAAGAGCGGGAATCACCCGGCGAAGATTATTCCCAGGTCAAGTCGGATGAATTTCTTTCAGAGCCCAGACCTAAACTTCGGCCCAAATTTATACTATCATATTGGGCCCATCAGTCTGCAGTTTATTATTGTTCAAATTATTATTTTGTTTTCATCAATCCTCCGCCACGTTGGAATCTGTCCTAAAATATATTATTCATTTCTCAGATTCAAATTTTTTTTGAACAGAATATTAAATCTTATTAATTTTCAAAAACATTTGGTGAAATAATTAAAATAATGTTTTTTGTTTATGTTTTTATAATATTATTAGATCTTAGATTTTATAATTCGGTGCTATTCAATAAAATTTTCAAATTATTAATTAAAATCTAGTGTTATTTGAGTTTTTTTATATAAGATCACTTCAATGATATTTCAATAGATCTTTATGAGTAACTTATTAAAACGAAACCAAAATATATTCTAGTAATTTTACAATCCACACATGAAATCTTCAAATAGTATTAATTTAAAATCTTGAAGATTTTAAAATCTATAAGAAAATTTATTTTTAATTTCTGATTGAATAACACTCCCAAATAAATAACAAATTATTTTGAAAATAATTTTAAAAGATAAAACTAATACATGATCTTTCTTGTATCTACAAATCCATTGAAATTCAGTAACTAATAACCTCCACTAAATATAATAAAACTAATAATATTTCAAAAATTTGATCAAAGCTCTTAATATTTTCTGTTGTAATATTCTTTTAACAATATTAAAGAATATTTAGAAGAAAACAAAATTATTCTCGGTAATGTGCAATTGAGTAATCACACCTCCACACCATAAAAGTTTCAAATATTATGAAGACAAAACTTAGCTAGAGTTTAATAAATATCTCCTTGAAAGACCAAAGCGACTTCAAGTCATCTTGACCGTTGAATTGTTGACTAGGGAAACAAAAATCAAGGGCCAATAGGAGCCTTTCTGTAAGTAAGGTACATTATGAGAAACAAAAGAAAAAGGATAGACGAGAAGAAAGAAAGAGCAGAGAAAAAGATCAATTATAGAAAATTCAGTGAGGGAGAGAGAGAGAGAGAGAGAGATAATTTAGATTTCAATGTCAAGAAGAAGAAGTAATCGTGTTCGAAATACTAAATCTATCACTGCTTCTGCACCTGTTACTATTGTTGAGGGTGATGATTCCTTCTTTAAGCTTCGATTCAATCCATTTCTTTTGTTTAATGAAATTTGATCTCTTGGTATCTGCAATTTTGGGGATTAGGGTTTTAGGAATTCGATTATATATTTGAAAGTCTTTTTTCTGGGATTACTACAGATAAACAACAACGGGTTTATAATGTGAGTCTGTATGATTGGTTTGGTGAATTGTATCAACAATGCTGCTAACTTTTCAGGCAATGGCTTAATTTGTTGAAAGTTTGGGACTTTTATGTAGATTACAATGAATCTGTGGTTCTTGAATTGTTTATAATTAGTTCTGGTTTGGTAGCTTTGGAGAATTTGGGTTTTTAATTTGCACTGGCTCTGAGGACTACTCTCAAGGTTTGGATTTTAATGTCTATAAAATTACATTTTTTTGTGTGTACAGATTGTTTGGAATATGAATATGAAAACCACAGGTCGTGTTGGAAGCATATTGCTTATTTGAATACGCGTGATTCAAAGCTGAAACCAACCAAGGAAGAGTTTGAGTTATTCAAATCAATTGCCCCTTGTTTCTATGAGGAATGTACACGTCGTGAAAGGTCAAGAAGAAGAATCAAGTCCAAGCATTTAGTCTCCAAGCTACGGAGAAAACTGAATTCCAACACATTTATAACTTACCTAGAGTAAGCAATTGTCTCTTTTCCCGCTGACAAAACAAAGAAGAAGAAATGTGTTTTGTTTTATATATGTCTGTTTTCTCTAATTGGTTTACTTTGAATAATGTGACTAGGGATTTATGGAGAAAAGACGTCTCGGATGAGGAAAAGAACTCTTTTGTGTACTTAGATTGTCTTTGGTTTAGTATGTACAAAAGCGAAAACATTAGAAGCAATGTTTTCGAATCCATAAAGACAAAGCAGATCTTCTCAAAGAAATATGTTTTTCTTCCTATCGTCTATTGGTAAGTTAATTTTGACATGTATGTTCTTGAAACGGTTTCGGAAAGCTACTGTTTAAGACTTTTTTTTAATTTCCTTAGGAGCCATTGGACTTTGTTGATTTTTTGCAATTTTGGGGAGAATCTTGATTCAGATGAAGAAAAGACATGCATGTTGTTTCTTGATTCACTAAAAACAACTGAGACTGCCCAGCGGCTTGAACCGGATATAAGAAAGCGAGTACTCTCTCTTCGTTTTTTTGTTTCCATCTTGAGCGAGGTAGAATGATATTTTGTGTAAAAGCTTCCGCCATAACAGATTTGTGCTTGTTCTTGTCTTTCAGGTTTGTGTTGGACATATTCAAAGTCGAGGGCAGAAGTGAGGAACAGAGCTTGGTTGATGATATCCCGCTCCATGTGCCAGATGTAATGAGCATCAACCAAGTTACTTCGGATTTCTTCATGCTTATATCTCAGAATTGGATTAACTTGTCATAGTTTCAGGTTCCACAGCAGACAAATGATGTGGAATGTGGAAGCTTTGTCCTCTACTACATTCATCGGTTCATAAAAGATGCCTCTGACAACGTCCACGTCGACAATTACCCTTTCGTAAGTTTATCATGACTCAATATTCATTTTTTGGTTGTTTGCGACGGGTTTCGTTTTTTGGGAATCTTGAAATGCCTACCCGTATTTTTGTTTAAAATTTGCAGATGAAAGAGGACTGGTTTAGGCATGAAGAGTTGGAAGAGTTCTGCAACACACTTGATTCTTTGAGAACCATTCGTTGACCAAATTTCTTAACTTTTAACGGCTTTAACACAATAGTGCATAAGATTAGTCTCATCTTGGGATTTGAGAAGATGAACTTGAGAATATTTACAAGGGTAAAAAGAATCTGAAGAAGTTGGTATAAACTTCATCAGAAGGAATCTTAGGAACCCATTGTGGATAATATTTAACATTTCTATATCTTTTCAGGTTCTTTGATACATCTACCAAACTGTTGTTCTGGTTTTGGCCAGGGCTGCCTGTTATATAAATCATGTTTAGTGGCAACCAATTAATTTTTTAGCTTGCACCATTGATTTGAAAGAAATCTGAATGGAACAAATTCTGAATCTTTTTGTTTGGTATATGGTTCAGTAATCAGGAACAAGGCTCTACTTTTCAAAACTCAAAACTTGCATTCGAACCAACACAATAGTTCTTTAGTTAAAGAAATTTTGCTATACACTAGCTACTATACCCAAAATAATGGCAATGAAGTTTCTACAGATGAACATTTGAAGACGGAAGTTTGATTGATGTCAGCTTAGAGATACCAGAAGGTAGACTTATATTCATCTGTCCCATGCTGCTGCTGCTGCTACTCTCACCAGTTGATTCTAAAGCTCGGGAAGTTTGGAGAGCCATCTCGGCGTAGAGTTGGAGACATGACAAAGCCATCTAACACAAGCCAAATTGTAACAGTGTTCAATTATGTTTAAGCTAATTACTCAAAGAATTTATATCCTTTTAGCTATAACTAAAATCTACTACGATGCGGATCTAGGCAGTCTTACCGTGGGAGAATGTATGACTTACCGTGTAGCAGTCTCGGTCGATATCTGAGTCAGCTATTTGAAGAGCCCACGTTCTGATCCATTCAAGAGCTCTGGCAAGTTCAAAATTTCCTTCAGCTAAGGCTGAGACTATGTAAGACGGGTGAAGAGCAACCAAAACAGAAGAGGCTGCAAAAAGAACCGCCCTTCGACATAGGCTTCCGGGTGATTGCATACTTCCATGTATTGAATTTTCAAGCGTGAAAGTATTCAGTATAATGTGCCGAAGTCTCGATCTAAAGCCAAAAAGGTATGATGTACCTTCGTTGTAACATATCTAGAAGAGAGATAGCTAGCGCAGATGCTTCTGGATGCATTAATGCACATTGCATACAGACCCCGAGCATGTGAACAAGTTTCCCAAGGACAACAAAGTCCCTGCCAAGTAAGTCAACACCATGTCGTTTCTTGTCAAACTCTTTCATGGCTGGAAGCATAAATGCTGCTGCATATAGTGGAAACCTATTTTGTGACAAGTCAGTACTATTTTGATCTCTACTCAGGCTCCACCTTCGGGTTTTTCCTTTCTTCGTCTGTCCAGGCTTTGTCTGTAGCTCCCTCTCGAATCGGTTTGCCCAATTAAGATGAAAAGATCCTGTCCCTGAGACCTTTTTCCATGGGGTACTCGCATTGCTAGGCAAATACCAGGGTTGAGGATCAGAGATATTTGATATCAGAGGTCCACGTGTTTCGTGTTTAGGTTTCAAGGTCCTGGAGTTAGCAAGCTCTCGCGCTGCTTCAGCCATGACATCAAGTATCATTATGCGCTGACTTGCGTCTACATTAGGCGAATACAAAATACTGTTAAGAGTTTCGAGGGACTCAAATGGACGGGTCACAAGCAACGCGATTAGAGCTCTTTGTCGTTTCTCTTCTGCTGAATCTTCTTCACCTTCGATTGTTATATTAGCGAACCTGTACAAGAATTCGAGCAAGATCACCAGCTATATGAGTCAGTTCATCAGGTGATGCTCGTACAAGTTTCTCTGCAACATATATCGCTCTCTCCACCTGTAACACGTAATTTCCATAAAACTTAGCATTTTGCGTTGCATCTTAATGAAAGTATATGCTGACTAAGAGTCTAATATAAACAATGCACAGTTTAACGTCAGAGACAATTCTCTCTAGTTACGTACCCCATCAGCATCATCATTTTTCCGAAGAGCTCCAACAACATCCACCAAATGTGTGAATTGTTTCCCTAAATCCTTGTCATCATCTAATAGATCGTATGGCTCCAAAGACGTAACACTTGAATTGTCAGAGCTGACACTTGCGTTATCATCACCATCATCTATCTCACTTTCTGTTTCACAGTTAAAGGTAGCTAAATCAACTATTTCATCTGGATCAGCCAATACAAAATTAGATATGTCCTTGGTCTTGCAATTTTTCTTTTCCTTGGTTCTGCGGCTAGAGTCATTTACTTCAGTTAAGGAAGCTGATGTTTTGGTTTCACCGTTTTCATCATCCATTGAACTTGTGATTGACCGGACCCCTCCAACAGCTGTTTGCAATTCAAATTCCCAGTCAATTGCATTCCCAGTGAATGAATCATCAAGGTACAGAGGATTCTTCGGGTCAATCACTTTAGAGAACATAAAGGCAATAGAGCTAGCCATTTTCCGTACCAGATCTCCTGGGTTCTCCAGTCTACCTGTTGACAGATCATAAGCAAAAGACATAAGATCGCAGAAGTGTTTAAGTTCTGTTGCTAAGATACCGAGAGAGATGAGTCTCTACAGCTAACTCCTTGGAGAATATTGTGCATCACATCCTTCGTTCTATCTAGTTCCTCTCTTGACATGTTCTCCAGGCAAAGCCCAAGGGCTGTAGTTATATCTGCAATATATGTTATGGGAAACAGGTACTGAAAGACTTAAACAGTAGCATGAAGATTAAAACATGTCTTTAACATCTACACATTGATTAAACAATACGCCTTGTTAGACCTACAATATGTGAATCATCGGCAATAAATTAAGCTTCAAAGCCAGAAGAGGATACAAGCTTGCTGCTCCAATGGGACGGACTGCAAAAACTCCCCTTTCGACCAAACTGAGGCTATTCTCTGCGTTGTTTCAAGCAGTCCATGCGTGATTTCACCTTTAGCAAGTGTATTAGTAACCGGTGGGCACTCAAGAACCGAAAATTGTAAGATCCATCGCAGACAAAGGATAGGAAACACTTTCCACAGCAAAAATTTGTCAACAAATATGGACCTGAAAAATAAAGTCTACAAATTTACTAGCAAAATAGACTAAAATGGGAAAAACAGAAAGACAGCAAATCTGTTTTCTGTTAACAACGACCAAAGAAAACATTTGGCTCACCTCACTGATGCCTGATGTTTTACATTACAATAAAAAACAACGTCCAAATAGTCCAGAAAGCTTCAACATCACTTGCATGCTCAGCATATAGCTGATGTAAAAGTTGTTCAGCCATTTTCTCAACAGCATATGGATCGGTCACCGCTTCCATTGTTTTTGACCAACTTTGGGCTGTAGGGTCTAACTGAAATGTTCCAATCTCAACTGAACCATTCTTTGAGTTTAGTAACCTCCTAACGTGAGCTAGGACATGAGGTGTTAATTCACTTAGCAGCAAATCTGCAAATTAATAACAACAACAAAAAAAACGCTGAAGTACATCACAGATTCACAATTTTGTTTAATGAAATAACCCTAATCAATAACACATCGCCACACCATAAGTACTAAGAAAAAATACATTATAGCATATCCTTTCTCCTGTCTGTGGCAAGGATCATATCAACATTCTCCTAACTCCCCCATTACAGAGGACAAAAAGTGAATACAAGCAAGTCCATGATTTTTCATAACCCACAGAGAAACTACAGAATAGAACCGAAATTTTGTAGACAACACAGTAGGTTGAGAAGTGTAATGCTCAGATAAAATATACCTGATAAGCCGCGTCGACAGATACGGGAAAAAATTTCCCCCACAAATGATAAAACGATAACTGTGCTATTGGCCTCAGTTCAGGAAGCTCTGTCGTCTAATATTTGTAGAAGCTGATTGGTAATGTACTTGAAGTACAAGCTTTAGGACTCAAGTAAAAGACAAACACTGACCTCAAAGCATTTGATAATTAACATAAAATAGAAGATATCTAACTACTTAACGGAGGCTAAAATACATCAAACTGAAGGCGCTAGAATCTGTGTGCATCGAGAAAAGGATACTGAGAAGAGAGTAAAGGCGGGGATTTCAACCGTGCTTTATCAGGGATGGAGGTCAGGATCTGTGATATCCTTGATAACAAAGGCCTGAGATTTCCATTTCTAGAATCATCTCCTTGACAACAGTCACAAATTTCTTTAGTCATCTTGAGCACTCCAGCATTTTCAAGCAAACACAATATAAGCAATCTGTCATCAAAGCAAAATCACGTAACTGACAGGCGAAGAATAGACCACTGGACATAGATTTATACAGAGATATTCAGAACACGCCAATGCATGACTCCAATATTTGAAAGGTGAGGATTAAAGAAAAAATTTTTGTCTACATTGACGCGACAAACACAAGAATAATACCATTGAGCGTATAATATCCTGAAGTTAAAAAATTAGTGAAGAAGCAGGGAGCTATGCTTACTAGTTCTCATACAAAGCTAAATGGCGAAGAACAAAAAGGAAACGAAAGAGAAAGCCAAAAAAGGTGTGTTTTGAGGCACCTTTCTACATTGGTCTGGACAGAATTGGCATCAACGCCAGCATTTTTGTCAACATGATGTAGAAATGGAACCAAGACCTGAACAACCTCGATAACAGGTCCATCTAAGAAGAACAGATCATAGAAATGTTTCTGCACTGAAACAGGGAAGCAAGAGAGCCAATCCGAGGCAACATCTGCTTAAGAAAAAGAAAAAAAAAAAAAAGCAAGACTTTTTTAAAGATAAATAAACATAACTTCCAAACCCGATCAAGGAAACAACAATTGGTAAAACTCAAATCAACCAGGGTTAAAAAAAAACCATATTACAAGGAAGTAAGAAGCAAATCCAAGAAAATCAAAACACTACCCCAACCATAACACAAACAGAAAGTGTGAATTGTGATTAAGAAAAAGAAACTTACCAAGCAACAAAACGCGAGCAAACGTTGGAAACGCAACACCTCGGTAAAACGTTTGCGACCAATAATTTCTCTCATCTGCATAAGGAACAAAGGAGCTACAGACCTGTGTGGCAACCAAATACAGAATCATTAAGTAAGCTATAGAAAAAATGTGGAGAAATTCAAATTATACAAAACACCAACAAATACAAACCCTTTCACTGTATTTCTCACCAATACTCCCTGCAACTAAAAGGAAAAGCAAAAAAAAAAAAAAAAATTAATTAGTTTAGCAATTACAAATTAGAAGGAGAAAAATAAAGTAAGTCTACACTTTTGAGTGGAGAACAGACAAAGATTAAACATTAAACATCTTTTGTGGAGGATACTCACTGCGGCAGCTCTAACAAAGAAAAGGATGCTTACATCACCAGAATGCCTTCGGTGTTGATCTGCAGATGAAGATAGTAATCATATCTTCTTTAAATGTGGTTTTGCGAGAGCTATGTGGGCTTTAACGCCCGCAAATTTTCTCTTTCTGCCAGAAGCGAATTCATCAATATATGCTAACACTGCCAAATGCTTATGGGAGACAAAGAATAGGAAAGATATAAATACATGGCCATGGGTAATATGGAGACTTTGGAAATCAAGAAATGATCTCTGGTTTAAAGAGATTTATGCTCTCCAAGCTAAGGATGGGAAAGACTGGATCAAAGCGCAAGAGGATGATAAACAGAGGGATGAAGGTGCATTAGGTGATCGACGAACCATGCCAATCCAGCAAGGAAAGGCAGCAAGAGCACCTCACAAATGGCGTCCACCACCCCCTGGTACTTTTACTTGCAATATAGATGCCTCATAGAATGTAGGCTTTCTAGGATCTGGTATAAGACCTTCCCACATCTTCATTTGGCACTTCATGCTGAGGTGGCAGCTTTAGTGTGGGTCTGCTCTAGCATTTTTCAACATGAGAATTGAAAATGTGGTCTTCCAAACTAATTGCTCAAATTTGTACTCTGCTGTAAGTGACCTAAATAATTGGCCGATTCTTAGTGCTTATAGTCATAATGTGCTTCAGGTGTTTAGCCAGAATCCATCTTATAAGTTGCAGTTGATTAGAAGAGAAGCCAATAAAATGGCTGATAGTTTAGCTAAAAAGGCAATAGATGTTATGCCTTATAATGATGTAATAGAGTACAGGGTGCCATCTTGGTTGCAACCTTTTCACATGGTGTGATCTTTGCTTATCAATAAAATTGAAGTGTGTTTTGTGTTATAAAAAAAAAAGAGTGGAGAACAGACCAAGGTGAAGAGGAACGATGATTACCAGGAAAAAATGATGGATCGACCGGGAAGAGAAGAATGGCGACGGAATAAATAGCGGAGACAACTTGGTCGACGTGCTTCGCATCACCAATTGCAGAGATGGCTTCACCGACCTTATCGAGCAATTTTTTCTCAAGCGTTGTTCTCTCTTGCTTAGTCCCTGCTTCAGCCATTGATATAACTAGCCTAGATTCTTGAAGCGAAATTTAAATTAAATTTTTTAAAGAAAAAATCAAATTAACAATCGATTCAACTGAGAAAAATCGATGTTACCGGGATATTATTTACAACAATTTGACGACGTGAAATATCACTGCGACCAAACAGAATGATTCTAACTCTTTCAGGCCCAACGCAGCTAACTTTCGAATAACTTTGGGCCTCTAGCTACCCTTTCCAATCTCATCTGATTGTCTATTTCTAAAACACTCCAAATAATGGAGACAATTTCAAAAATAATATTCTCATTCCTCAAATATTCTTATGGTTGGGTTCACATAAAAATTTTATTTTATTTTCCAACTATATCCTTCCATTAATCCTTCCCTCCTTTTATTAAACTTTTTTTTTTATAATTCGTTTTCCACACGTGTATACAAGTGTGAGGAAATTAATTTTTGGTACATAAAATAAAAATAGTGGGGCCCACAAAATTTAATTTTACTTTAATAAACCCCTTAACTATTTAATCTATTATTCAATGACCCTAAACTTTCAATTTCATTATTAAACCCTTCAATTTTAAACTATTCATCCCTAAACCACCTATACTATTTGATTTCTAACTATTTCCACAAAATCATTAAAATCTACTTAATAAAAATTAACTAATTATCATTTAATAAATCACTTTAATCTATAATCTCATCTAAATCCGATCTAATTCAAATCTAATTCGTTATAAACCTAGAAAACTTAAATAAAACCTAAAAATATAAAGTAAAAAGAAATTAAAACTTAAATTTTGTGGGTTTTATTTTCAAACTTTTAGGTTTTAATTTCTGTTTTTTTTTTTTGTTTGTAGCGGGTTGCATTTAGGTCAGATTATTGGTAAAAGTGGTTTGTTTAATGCTAATGAGTTAATTGATACTAAGTAGATTTTGATAATTTTGTTAAATTATTTTAGGTTTTAATTGTTAGTGCTATTATTTATTATGTCTTTCAAGTTAATTCAAAAAAAAATTGTTTTAATCTTATAATATATTAGACATGTATGTGTATTGTTAACTACTATAGTCATTATGATGCAAATTTTAATAAATTTGTAATTTTGAAAAGAAATTATTATGAAAGTTTACTAATTCTAATTTATTGACTTATTGTACTCGGTAAAACTAGGAAATGTGATAAAAATATTGATATAACTATAAAATTTGAAAGTAGCAATTATTCAATTATGTGTAATCTGATAACTAGTATTATTCGTATAACTATGTATTAGAAAATACAATTGTGTATTACTGGTACAACTACGTTGTAGGGTTTAAGGTTTAGGGATTAGGGATTAGGGTTTGGGTTAAGGGTTTGGGTTTTATGATTTATAATCATGTATTTGTGATATTAAAACCAGCGTTTATCCTATTAAATATGATATCCAATTATTAATCTACAAAAAGTGAAAAATAACATGTTTTAATCTTACAAACCCTAAACATATATGTGTGTTGTTAACTTGTTTGATCATTAGTATATGAATTGCTGAAAATTAATTTCGAAAATCTATTATTATGAAAGTTTTTAATCATAATTTAATAACCTAATATATTGGATACAATTCCGAAAATTGACTACAAATATTGATATAACTGAAAAAACCATAAAATAACATTTATATAACTACATGTTATTTATAATATTATGTACAACTATAGTGTGAATGTTTCTAGTGTGAACAAGTGTGAACGCATAATATTTAATATTTTTTTATTGAAAAGCAGTGTGAATGCGCGAGAAACGCATGTGATTTAGCGCCAGTTGTACTCAGTTGTATTCATACTACTCAGTTGTATTCATACTACTCAGTTGTATTCATACTACTTAGTTGTATTAAGTTGTATTTTCAAAACTCAGTTGTATCCGTTAATTACATAGTTATATTCAATTGTATTCTTAAAACTCAGTTGTATTTTGGACATGCTTTCCTTTTCAGTTTTTTAGATGGACTTGTGTTGTCTTCATCACTCTCACCACCACCATCGCCCCCACCTCCATTACCACCACCACCACCACCACCATCATCACCATCATCACCACCACTCTCATCATCACTGTCAATGTTCTACCAACTTTGTATACATCGAAGATGTATTGCCAGAAAATCTTCTTCTTCCCATCGACCAACCACTGGAAACATGCAAGTGTGAACGTCAACATCCACATAAAGCCAAAAGTACCTAAAGACATAATCAAAATTCTGAATAATAAAGGTTCTGATGCAAGGGGTTCAATATCTTGCAATCTATGTAATTCAAGCACATTTTCTATTAGTTGTTATATTAATTGATATTCAGTTGTACAATAACGTGTAGTAGTATATATTGATACTCAGTTGTACAATAACGTGTAGTTATATCTATTTATATTCATTTATATCATAAAATATAGTTGTATTTATTGATACTTAGTTGTAATGATACTACTAGTTAATTAATACTCATTTATACACAACTACATAGTTTTATCTAATATACAATTCATATTTTTTACAAATCAACTCTTAATCAACTATTATTGTATGACTATTGAACATGTGACCATTGACAATTGTTGGAGATGCGGTCATTGTTGGAGATTTCGCCATTGTTGGAGATGAATAATTTGGAAGAGATGTAGGACTTAGAGGAGATGTAAGAAGATGCGTTCATCCATATTATCTAATATAAGTATAATTTAATGATAATCTAGATAATTTAATTTAATTATAATTTATATAGATAAATTTAATGTAATTATAATTTATATATAAATGTAATTATAAATAATTATAATTATAAATTATTAACTAATTGAGTTTTTAAATACTAATGTATTTATAATATTTACGAAAAATACATTAGATCAATTGGTTAATTCTCTATTCTTTGAATTCAAGGGTAACAAGTTCAACTATTTTATTTGCTAATTTTCAATAATTTTATATTATATATATTAAATATGTGATACATATATAAAACTTTGACTTGGTCTAGTGGTTCATGGTATTTGTTTTCTTCTATGGGAAAAATGGTGGATCTCACATTTAAAAAAAAAAAAAAATTCGCTAGCTGAGTATTGAATGGTGGACCCTACATTTTTTAAAACAAAATTCGCTCTTTGATTTGAAGAAAAGGAGATTTGTGGGTCTCACCATAAATTTTTTATTTTTAATTAGTTTGATCCGATTTGATTTAGATCAATATCGTTTATCCAATGAATCGTAGTATGTGTAGTAACTAAACTTAAGTTTATTGGTTTTTTTGTAATTATATAAATTTCAGGTATAAAAAAAAATAAAAATAAAATAAAAAATAAGGAAGAGTATTTGAGAAACAACTTTAAGTTTTAAGTTTGAGGAGTATTTTAGAAAGTGTCTCCATTTTATATTTGTTTTTACTTTTAAATATATCAAAACATTATTAATAGAAAAAAAAAATAGGGAATACCAGATCGATTCAGTGTTTTTACCAATGATGTTGGATGATATACATAAGTTTAAAACACCAGAAATATCATTTAGTTATGTTATTTAAAATATTCTTTTATCGTTTAGTTGTTTTATTAAAATTTAAAATCTACTTTTTAAAACATCTATAGATTATTTGAATCTTTTTTTATATATATATCCATATATTTCTTCTTCTTTCTTTGAATTCTTCCTATCAAACTACAACTAGTCTATATTTTCTAAAGAAAAATAATTGATTGAAAATTTATGACTTAAACTAATGTGATAGTTTTTCTAACTTTTGTTTCTGTGTCATCAAATAATCGATGAAAAGTTATGACGCAAAGATTTCGTGTGATCATAATTCAAATAAACAATGTCAAAAACTCCAAAACAATACAATTATATATGGAAATCGGTAAAATCTTCGATCATAAACCGTTTAGTTTCTTGTTCAACAAGTAACTAAATTTAGGTCGAGTGAAACTGCCGCCGAGGAACATATCGGCCATAACCTTATACATGCCCTCGGTCAAATGGACTCCGTCCCAGTTAATGTACCGACTCGGGTCCTTACACGCCGTGGCTGAAGCCGACCCACACGTCTGGAACACTTGGAAGTTGTAAGGCTCTCCGATTCCACAGCACGCCTTGAATTTCTCGGAGATGCCGTACTTGCTAGGGTTCTTCATCACCGCACGGTACGCGTTCCAGTAGTCTGCATAGACTATTGTGGCGTTCGGATACTTGATCCTGCGTTTGTTAAACAAAAGAAAAAAATGTTCAATAATACGTTATTGATTGAACAGAAGTTGGGGATGTACATTTCGCTTTTTCTGTGTTTACTTTGTCTTTACCAAATGAACCTAAATAGAAATTAACACATTTTAGGAGAGTAACTAATTTTTCTAACTTATACACTTATAAGTGCTAGATTAATTACAAATATATATATATATATTATGAATGATTAGATAAAAATCTTTAACTTCTCAAATATCAAATCGAACCATATATAGAAATTTATTTTGTTCATATGATAATCACCTCAAAATACTATGATATCCAAAAAAGTACGATGATCCATTATGTTTTTAATCGTATCAACTTTTGATTATAAATTGGAGATAATTTTGTACTTTCATGGATGTTTGTTTGTTACTTCCACTAACTTTGATGAGTTCTAGATATGCTTTACTAAAGTTAAAGTATTCTACTAGTAAGATCCAATTATTGAAATTTTTTTTAAAATTAAAACAAAAACATGGAACCGTGCCTCACTAATTGAAAGCAATTTTTTTTTCTTGGTTCGGTAATTCGGTTAGTCATATGAACCAGCACACGAATCAACAGATGTTAAAGTAATGAAAGGTTTAGTACGTTCTTCTTGTTAAGCATATGTATAATCCCAGAATATTATATAAACTGACCTAAGCTGTTTAAGTTTGAATTGCAGTGCAAGATTGTGAGTGTAACTCTGGTTATTGACACTCTGAACACATCCTAGATAGTCCCTATCGTCTTCTGCAGCCAACGACATCGTTAATGTCAAGCATCCAGTCGCCGGATGTCCTTGTACCAACATATATCTCACACCTTTGTTCAACAATGTCTGCAATTACAATTGAAATGTTATAAACCAAACATAAGAGAATCAATCCAAACCGGAATGATCGGGCGTCAAATTCTTGGCTGGTCTACTAGTTTAGCTAACATTGAAGATAATTCCGTTTATCCCAATCAAACATATTTTTTGTTGAGGTCTTTGTTTTGACACAAAAAACACAGATTTGTTAAAAGTTCCGGATATTATCGTAATCTAAAAAAAAAATACATTTTCTTTATTGGAGACTCATATATACCATGTCAATCTAGACTTGGTTCTTGTAAACCGAAAATCTTAAATTCAAATCAAGCTAAATCGGATATCGATTAAACTGCACACCATATTGCACATCAGTGATGCATTAATATCAATTACCTATAGTTGTACATGGTGGAAAACTAAGATCTTTTTGGTTTACGGCCAATTAGTGCGTTAAATTTGTGAACCAAACTAAACCGGTTCCTTAATTTTCCATATGCATGGACTTCTTGCTGTTTTGATAGCTCGAGGTATCTTAAGCATGACCAATCTGTTAGATCATTTCGGTATCATGACTTGCAAGTAGCAATATATGCATATATGAAATATCTTATATCTTGCAAATTAAAGACCAATTGGTTCACTTAACCAAATTGAACCACCATATATATATATATATATATATATATATTTATTTAAACCCCAAACCATATTCTACGTCAAGACTATATGTGGATTATATTCGATTTGTTATCAAGAAAATAGAAAAAAATAAAAGTAAACCAACAAACTTCAATCATTTCAACAAAAAAGATTTTCAACTAAATGATATATGGTTAGACAAACCAAATTTACGAATTAAAGCTAAACAAAATATTAAATTAGGCATCGCTATTGCAAAATATGTTAATTATGCACATAATTTGAAAGGAATTTTACCTCCATATTTTACCCAAAAAACAAAAAAAAATTTACCTCCAAAAACCTTGTGTATGTTGAAATACTAAGTTTTCTAATGGTGTCGCTTGACACAGTAGATCCAATGGTGTACGCGTAGTCGTTAACTCCTATTTCTCCGACCCAAAAGAGAGAATCTTTAAACAACGAAACCTTCTGTTTGGTTTCAAGTGTCTCTAAATACTTCTCGAACCAGCCAAGCTCCGTCTCTATAGACTGAGGAGTCATATCAAACGTCAGATTATTCTCCGCGAAGAAAGCATGTTTAATGACCGTTGCTCCAGAGACGGCGAAATTAACGCCGTAAGTATCAGTAGCGGTGCCTTTACTACCGTTAGTGGATCTTAGGCCGAGATACGGTGGCAGAAACGGTAAATTCATCGACTGTGCCACGAAATCGATGGTCAGTCGGCCGTCGGAGTAACGGTTTGTTGGCCGTCTGAAGTAAGTCATGCCGTAAGGAAAGCTTGACAAGTGTCCAAATCCGGCAGGGCCTTCCCCGGCGCGTGAGTTTCCGGTGTCGGTGAAAGAATCACCGAAGGCGTAGATTCTGCTGAATGGACGGCGGACGCCGGCAATTGGCGCGGCGGATGAGATGGTAGATAAGAAGAGGATGGCGCCGGAGACGGCAGTTGCGAGGATAAGATAGATGGAGGAAGACATCGTGAAATGACGTTGAGATTTGACAGTGAAGCTCTTCTATGGGAGAATGGTCGTGTAATATAATGGTGGTGGAAAATGGAAAAAAAAAAAACAGAAACAAAAAATTGTGTATTTGATTTTTAAAAATTAAGGCAGATGAGATCCAAATTTTAAAATAAAAGAGTTTTTAAATCAGATAAAAAGATAATTATTTATTGTTGCATGTGACTGTGTGAGCAATTATTTCTGTGGAAACATGCCAATCTCATATTTTATGATCCACAAATAAATTTTCAACAAAAACAGAACCAATTATATATGCTAACCCCCACAAGTATTTAAAATTATAATCGAATTTTTGTGGATAATATCATGACGTAAACATGTAAGGTCGATTTCTTTTACGTTAAATTGTCCTGTCACTTTAAAAATCCATAAAATTTTAGTATTTTTAATCGGTTGTTATCTTTAATATTAAAAACTAGATTCTGGTCTTACATTTTTTTTTTACATTTTTTATTTGAATAAAATGTACCTATAAATTTAAAAGTTTAAGATATATTACCAGTTTTAATTTCTTATAAATATATTATATAATTTAATATGTTTTGAGAACAAACGATATTTTTAAGTTAGTTTTTGTTTTTATATTTTTTACTTTGTATAAAAATTATATTTGAGAAATTCATCATTTGAGATGTATTAATAATTTTATTTTGAAATAGATAATAATACTATTTAATTATATTAATATTGTATGTATAGTATGATTATATAATTTGTTTATCCATATATATATATATATAGTTTTAATATGTTATATATTTTATTTATATAAAATTATTTTAGTTCAAATGAATGCAAGTTTATATTTATAAAATAAAATAGGTTAAACCGCCAATTTAATATATTATGTATCAAATAACTATTATCTGTAAAATTGGACAAATCAACCCATAAAAACCTAGCTATAGATATTTTTAAAATATTTACTATTTACAAAATTATCTAAATATGTTTAATTATTTATTTTTTAAAATATTTATTTTAAAATAAAATTATTTTTTTTGAAAAAAGTAAGACCTATACTATTAGATTATTTGAATATATGTTTATTTATTATAGTGTTTGGAAACATAATTAATGAAGTTAATATTCATAATTTTTAGGGAATTTTGATCAAAATCAATAACATTCAATGGCATTACATGTAATATCACATGGATAAATATTTTTCTAAAATGTATCAAGTTTTAATAATATAGACTAGGTTTGGACCGTGCTACAGCACATGATTATGTTTTTCAAATATTTTTTTTGATAATTTATAATAACAAATTAATTACAAAAATGATGTTATATAAATTTAATTTTATTTTGTATATTTTACAGAATAATATATATTCTATATTAATTTTTTTTTTTGTATTTATGTTTTCAAAATTAAATTTATAATATTATATAAATATAAGTATAGATTAATAATAATCAAAATAAAGTATTTTATTCATTTGATCCATAAAATTCTTTTTTTGTCTTTTGTACAGTGGGTTAATCCAACTCGTCGTCTTAACAGATTTTTAATGGTCAAATTTTTTTAAAAAAAATTTATAATAAAAATGGACTAATAAGTATTATATTGGTTTCAAATATCTTCAATGTTTTGACAGAATAATCCATGAAAAACTGTTTATAATAAAATATATTAAACTAATTTTTAATTTTTTTAAAAAATATTCAAGTGAAAATTTTATATTTAATAAATTATAAATTTGTTAATATTAAATCTGACTTTTGTTCACGTTTGTTAGTTTTTTTAGTTAAAACATATTTATTTATATTGTTTTGTTTTTGTGTGTATATTTACCAAAATTTGACTAACTAATGTAGTAAATTATTTAATTATATTTATTATTTAATTTAATAATTTAATATTTAACATTTTTATTTTCATTTTAACTAATTAAGGAAATGAGATCTATTATTTTAAAGTTATTTGGATACATGTTTAACTATTGCATTGTTTGAAAACATGATTAGTTGATACAACATTATTTTCTATAAATTCTCTTAATAAAATTCTAATTAAATCATTAATATCAATGAGATTTCGTGTAATAAAACACTTGGCTAAATATTATTTTAAAATTGTGACTCTAAATTAATAGATTAGATTATAGATGCAAACAAATAATTAACTATTTTCTATTTGATATCATTCCAGAATTCCAAACTAACAGAGTATATATTATGGTCGAAGAATTTCCTTATTTAGTAGTTTGTGTGGAAAAACTATAATGGCAGTATAATTAGCTTTGGACCTAGCGTTCGGCTAACACAGTTTAATGATAATACTGTTAACATTTTTGTCGCATAGTATATAGCATTAATATAGTCATATGGGCAAACATATTGGATAATGTAAACGAAGTAAATAGAAAATGAAGTAGGTGAGGCATAGGAGGTGGTTAATGTAGTTGGCAGTGGAGAGGTTTTTAGTAAGTCATTAAATACATCAGCCACCTCTCATGTAAACACCCACATAAGTGTGGCGGCAACTTCGAAATTGGGCGATTTAATTTCCATGTTTTTTCTTTTTCTTTTTCACATATATGTGGTGTTTTTGTTTTGTTAATTTAGCTACCTATTGTTTTCTTTTTGTTAATAAAAAGGAAAATAAAAAGCTATAGGTAGCTACCGATAGTTGTATCAAGAAATACTAATAAGACCTTAGTTCATTTATATCTTGATGTTAGTAGGGATGTTACTAGCTATAGACAATTCCAAGAAGTTCTTTTTTTTTTTGGTTTGCTGATGCTATCATACTCATTAAAAACCATATCTTGGACTATTTTCTTTATTTTTCTTCTCTTTGGTCGGTACCATTTTGTTGTCATAATTTATTTCCTTATTGACTTAGTATGTACACGTGTCGATGAAGCAGCGTACGCATTAAGTGCGAGCCCATTAATCTTGTTGTTACAAAAAAAGATATAGAAAGTTGAAGTTGTTAGTTGAATCTGATATTGATAGAGATCGTAATAATAGCTACGCCAATGGCAGAAATCTAGAGAGATCGCTCATTGGTATTGATGCGGTTTTTATATAGTCATTCAATAGTTACTGTTTTTTTTTTTTTTAACAGCAGTTATTGCTTTTTTCCTTTAATTTCTGAAAAATGTTAAATTCTTTTGCATGAGAGCATGTTTCAAACTTTGATAAACTTCTGAAAGTACATCATAGATTTATAATATAGAATAGTTTAAGTAATTAGTTTATAGAGAGAAATTGTTAACTATATCTGGTCAAAACGAAACAGTGATGATATCTAACATTATCCCATGTAAGCAATTTTAATATTTTTTTATGAAAATAAACTGTAGAATATCTGACAGAATAGATGGACGCCAAAAACCTCTCCGGCAAAATCGTTTTACAGATGGCTTCTCATCAGTGCCAGCCATGTTGATAGCAGCACCCATTCGGAAACTCTTCGACAACACTTTGGAGAATCCTGACCACTTACTATTTCATTGCCACTACAGTTGGTCGATATGGCCTCATAGAGGTATGCGTTGCTCTCTCCCTCCTAGATCTTGGGACTCGTCCATTCAAGCTTTCCAAGCGGTCGCCAATTCAAAGGTCAAAGGAAGACTAGCGAGTCTCGCATGGCAGACCACAATCTACTTCATATGGACTGAACAAAACCATCGCCAAACCTTTAGATCATACCACTCTCTTCTTAAGGAGATTGATACTCTGGTCCCGAATATAATCTCTGGTTCCTACTCCTCTAACTTGTAACATGCGTATGCCATGACTCAACTTTGGTTTGATTCATCCGCTGTTTTTTAGAGATTAATAGTCCATAAATGCTTTTATTCATATAAAACAAATCTGTTATACCTTTGATGTCAAAAGTATGAAAATATTCTGATGTCATTGAAACTCATTTCTATTGAATTGTATTGAGTTTTACCAGTTGCATTAATTAGTAAATTGGTAGAACTCCGTAAAACTTGGGTACAATAGTATAATTGTACATCAGTTATACCTAATTGTACCCAATTATACTACGTTATACCAAGTTATATAATGGGTTTGAGTTTTAATTTTGGGTTAGCTGGATTGCGCGAAAAGAATCTTATCATTATGTAATATTGTATTTCAGTTGATATCAAATACATTTATAAATAAATAACCCTTTGTAGAGATAAAATAGTAATTTTAACAATTAAATTTATAACAAAAGTATTTGAGATTTTGTTTTTAAATCTAAATGCATTTCAGACAATGTCTCCTCCTCGCTTGACTCCATTGTTAGAAAGCTTCCTTACTTTTCAACTATTTGTTTCTCTGTGTTGCTTTATTGTTCTTGGGCTTCTTATGATTTATTAGACTTCGACCCATAAACAAAACTATAGTTCAGACTGGGCTTGTAATATTTTTCTTTTCTTATGCTTTAAACAGAAAACCTTCAATAAAAAATAGTATATATATATATATGGCCTAGATTAATAATTCCATTAATATCTCACTCCTTTTCCTCTCTCTCTCAGTGATAGAAACCCTCGCCGCCTCCTCTATTTGAAGTAACTTTTTCAGATTCGTTTTCTCTTCCGCGTCTGGTGCTTTTCACCGGTGCGCGTCCGGTGCTTTTCACCGGTGCCGGAGAGGGCTTTTCATCTTCTCTTTGCGGCTCTTCTGTTTTATGGTGGTGACGTCCTAGATCTTTTTGGTGTCTGCGATGGATCTGAGTGGTGGTAAGCTTTTCTGGAGGTGGTGCCCCGGTAATGTTTCGACAGCGTTTTGGAGTGGTGGTAGTGGCTCCCATAGTGATGTTAAAGCTTCGGCTTCTCTTCACCGGTTGAGGATCCGATTTGACATGAAAGGTTTTTAAAATAGCTTTTCGATTTCAGATCTGTTGAAGACAAGATCCGGATCGGATTTGCTTTTTTTCTCCTCTAGGTGTTTGGTTGGTTTCTTGGCTTAAAACGCTTCAGACTTCACCTTATGGTTTTTACCGAAGAAGTTCCATGAAGGTCTTTCGGGGAGAGATTTTGGCTTTGTTTTCGATAACTTATCGGAGATCCGACGGTGGTTGTGTATTTGTGAATCAAGATCTGTAGATGACAGGATCTGATGGCATTTACGGATCAATCTAACTGTAGCTTTCTCTTGCAGTTATCAATATTGGCTTGCTTCTCTTCTTCCGCCCTCGTTTACAAGTACGATGCGCGTACTATTTTCTATTGACGATGTTGGCTTGCATATTGTTTCAACGGATCTGGATTTTGTGGGTGTTGGTCTGTAATCACGGGATGGATGTGCATCTAACCATAATTTTTGGAATTGTATTGGACCTAACCTAATCATCTAGGTTAAGTTTAAAATATTCCTTAACGAAGTTTAAATAGCTAATTCCTAGGAAATCTTGATTGATTTGGATTTTATAAAGCCTATTTTCAGGTTGAAAAATGATATTGTGTTAAAAAAAAAAAATATGGCCTAGATTAACAAAATTAAATAGTGATATATCCGTAGATTTATCGACTACTCGGTCAGTAAAGTTAGGCTTCGAGTACTTTGCTTTTAGGCCTGAATTACGCTGTTAGTATTTAAATATCGTTACTGCCTTTGTTCTAAGTGGAAAACTAACGTTTTTATATTAATGAAAGTATTACAGACTTGACTAAGTTTTTTATTTATTTGATCGCCAACTATTTGCGATCCTTGAAAAGCAATATAGTAACAGCTTATCACAACATATTTACATAGGTAGATGGTATCTTATAGGTTGTTGACAAAATCTTTGGTAGATTGCTAGATTATATAACTAAACAGAAGGCTATGTATTTTTGCAGAAATATGATTATTTCTCTCTTATAAATGTATTAATTCATAACTAGTCAAAACATTAAAATATTTTATGTAATAAAATATATATGGTAAAAAAAAATTTGAATTTGAATGGCTAGCGTACAAAGATGTTAGAATCCAAAAAAATATGATAGTGAGAGTGTTTCCGATGGCTCTAATGCCCAAATTAGAAAATAGATGAGAAAAAAACCACGAAGATAGTATGCAACTGGAACAGAAGAAGACGGATTTACAGTTATAAGTGGGTCTAAGGATGAAGAGAGAAAAAAAATACTTTAGTCATAAAAAGGAGATGAGAGACTCTTAGAACTTAGAAGAAGAGAAAAAAATACTTTTTTTTTTTTTAACACATAAAACCTTGTTCATTCTTTGAAGACTTTAAAAGGTTATATAGTCATCCCTTAACCAACTGGACACAATGTTATCAATTGAGACATAATACATGGGATGATTTTTAATAGATTGAACAAGAAGATCGACTGTCTTATTTGCTGATCTCCTAACATGTAAAACAATGAAAGATGGATTTGCTCTAAGAATATCAAAAATATCCTCAAGGAAAAAAATACTTAAATGTTATGGAAACGACAATAAAAAAAAATAAAAAAAAAGTAATAATACTTTTATCTTCCTGCTGCTTGACAAAGCTACATGTGTCTATGATCTTTCCTAGAGTCATAATCAGAAGCAGCAGATTAAGATGTCATGGGCATCTTCATAATTTTGTCATTCGCTATTTGTTATTTTCACTTGTCACATGAGAAATCCCTTTACACCGGGAATCAGATAGTCTGGTATTTCGGGTTGTTTGGCTGCTGGGTCACTCATTGTTTTGCTGCGTCTTAACCTCTGGAGATCACTTTTCTCCCAATTTTACATATTCCAGATTATTGACATTTTTTCTCCTCATCATTCAGTCTTTAAATTTGGTGATCTAAACTTTGAGCTCTTAAACCCATATGTTCTAAGATTCAAATTTATTTCTACCTATAGAGCCCATAAGATAGTTTTGATCCAAAACTATTGTTCCAGCAAAAAAATTATAAAAGATATATAGTGGCTCATATCCACATAAAAATACAATATTTATCTTATACATCGGTTTTGTATAGTATATTTTATTTCTGATTCTTTTATATAATATATTTTATTTCTGGAATTATGTGGCACAATGGTGGTCATCTCTGAAATTCATGACATATATTTAGGATTCGAACCTAGCACTCTTAAATACATATTTTTTTTTAGATTTATTTTATTATGAAACTCATAAATGGGCCACTGTAACATGGGTTGAAAGTCAGTCCGAGAAAGTACAATAGGCTTGGGCTAATCGACGAAACAAGAAAAAAAAAATAGTTAGCTCAAAACGTCAAACGTAGAAGCGTAAACACGCTAGGATTTGAACCACGAAACGCCGCGTTCGGTAAAGAATCACGCTTCCTTCTAAGCCGTCACCAACGGTCGCGTGAACGGAAGGCGTACCGAGCCACCGTGACTTGCCAGAACAAGCGGGATCACAAGAAATATTAAAACCACTAGATTATATTGACAAAAAAATGGATGATTTTGTTACATAACCAAATTACAATATAAATAAATAATATAAGATTTTATTAAATTAAATTAGATAAATAATTATTATCATGAAGACAAAGTCTAATATAACATAAATGGAAAATGGAGAATTTATAAAATAATTATGTTTTGTCGCAACATAAAAGGAAAAATAAAAAAGCAAGTTAAAAGCAAAGGAAAAAAAATCTATATTTTAAAATGTTTAGTAATTCTATATTTCGATTGTAAATGATTTCAAAATCTATGATTAAAAGCAAATTATCTAAAATAAAAGGAAAAAAATAAAAAGAAAAAGAAATCACGTGTATATTTGCATGTGTTTGTCACAAAGGCATAATAGCAATTAATATACAGAGAAATTATGACTAAAATATTTTAATTGTTGTAGATTTTTTGGTTATTGGATGCAATATCCTAAAGAAATAAATGTCCCTAAATCACTGATTCAATAAAAAAGTTAGTGGAATTTTTCTTTCTAAAAAAATAAAAAATAAAGCAAATGACAAAAATTGTAAAAATCCAGAAAACTACGCTAAAACCGTATATAAATATTACCAGCCATATAAATTCCAAATATTCTTTAAAGGCTACAGAAGTTGGTCAAAATTATTTGATGAATAGTGAAATTGGTGGAGAAGGCAAGAACTTTTGCCATGCTCCACGTTTTTAATCTTTGTTCTTCAATATATGTTTTAATTTACTAAATTTATTTTAGGTGTTTCTGTTGGGAAAGCCGCGGGAAGGAGAACGGTGTATGAAAAAAGGGAGATTCAACGACGACGTGGTCTTTCCTCTCTCTTCCTTTATATTACAATTTCATCTCCTCTTCCCAGATCATCTCATCATCTTCATTCTCTGTCTCTCTTTAGATTTTGGATTCTCCTCGTATCAGATTCGAGATCCTCTGTTCTAATTTCGACAATGGCAACAGTAAGAACAATATCCATCTCCTTGTTTAAACAATCTCACATCTTAAACTCTTATATCGTATTCTGATTCCCTTTTTTTTTTTAAAAAAAAAAAAAATTCCTCCTATCATAAAATGTTTCTGATCTTTTATCTTGAGAAAAAGTCTCAAACTTTGGCCAATCAAGAGAGGATGCCCAAGTTTCAGAATTCTGCATTTTGATGATGAACAAATCTGTTCTTGCGGGTTTTTAATTTGGGGTGTGTAGGGAAACAAAGGAAGACAATTGCCAAAATTTGGGGAATGGGACGCGAGTAATCCAGCCTCAGCCCAAGGATTCACCGTCATTTTCAACAATGCTCGTGACGACAAGAAGACGAAGAAAACCGCTGTCGCAGGACCTGAGAGTCTGGTTACACCTCCAATAAACGATGAGCCTCAACCGAAAAACAACCATCATAATAAACGTAAGCCCCAAACCCCACGAGAAAAGGTACGTTCTTTTTCCCAGATACAGACATAAAAATCCAATCTCCGCAAAGAGTAGACTACTCACATATATTATGTTCTATGCGTTGCAGAAGAAATGGCTTTGTTTCCGCTAACTTGGGGTTCGGGCTCTGTTTTGAAGAACTCTATTATAAGGAAGCAGAAGCAGAGTAATCGTCTACAAATGACAACGACCAAACCTTTGTTCGTTTAAGATGTTGCAATCTTCTCTTCTTCTTGCTCGTTGAGTTTCTCTTTTCAACTTTGTTTTCGCGACATTTTGGTATATACATAAATTATTTATTGTTCTTGCTGCTTCTTGGTTTGATTATATAAAGATTGAGTCATGTCATTTGTACGCATGTCATACTGCATAAACGTCATGTTATATGGTTACGTAAGAGACTGCGCTTCAAACTCCATTACGACGAAACATACATTCACCGTGCTCAGGTTCCAAAACCTAAACTGATTGTAGTTTCAGCAGCTGGATCTGGAATCGAGCAACTATGTTCAAGGGTTTAGCTCCTATCACATCCAATGTGAACCATTTCAGAATCAAATCCAGAAATAAGGTTTTAGACGAGTAAACAACCAGTGGAAAGAAATAGGCAGGCTCCATTAAACCTCAAGAGTTAAAAGGGTGGAGGATAGATTACAATAGTTGTTTGGTGGAAATCTGTCAAAAGCACTGAGGATAGGCTTGCCACATAGATATTGTTTAGAGAGTATAATTTACCTAAACGTTTTGTAACGAAAATTCAAACCCAAGATAGAGAAAAAAGGTTTCAATTATATAAGCTCCTGAATGTTTGGTGTCAATTCCAACCGTCACTTTCATTCCCATTAGCACCGACCTGAGGAGGTTCTACCACCGCATGGGAGCTTCCTGTTGAATATGGGAGCTGGATGGAATGGTCAAATCTACAAGCTGGACCGAATTTGCAGATGCCGTACCGACTGTAATGTGTGCAGATGTTTTGATCCTTGATTTCAGTTAACCAATAAGTCAAAACAGTTCATCAAACATTCAAGAATTAAAAAACATCAAATGAGAAAAGACAATCGGTTAAAGCCTGCAACTTTCTAATACGAACGCTAAAGAACAGAGAAACAGAAGGAGAAAAAACAAACTTACAGGTCTAAGGGGTAAACCCTTGTCATTGAGAGCGTAAGGAGGCTGTTTCGGCAATCGATTCTTCGGATGATGGTATTTGCAAGTGAATTTGAACTTACAGTCCCCAGTTTTAAGATAATAAGTGCACTCAGGCTGGTCTGGACGTTCTGGAAATTCCTCAGCAGGCATTTGATATTGGTATTGTGAGAAGATACTTGTTTCAGCTGATGAATTGTTCATTAGGTATGTGGTGGAAGGAGTAAACACACTCCTTTCTGATGAATACCCAGAAGCCTAGGCAAATACGAAAGACAGAAAAAACAAAATCATTATAGATACTTCAAATAGAAAATAGATCATTATTAAGATCCACAGCTGAAGTACATAACTACCTGATAGCCATTCCACTCCGGAGTTTGAGATACAACTCCACGACTCTGCGACAACATGGATGGGATAAAAGGTGTTGTACCGTTCGCATGCCTCGGTGAAGACCAGGACGTTGAACTTGCTTGGAATGTGGCTTTTGGGGAAAAAGATCCGATGGATCCACCATTATTACCATGAAAAGATGGAGAGTCGGTCCCTCCAATAGTTGTAGGATCAGGATGATTAAATTTGCAGTCAGCTCCGAATTTGCAGGAGCCATTGCGCATATAGTAAGGACATTCTATTTCTCCCTGTCAATGGGGTTATTACATCATTATATCATATAGCGTTGATAAGACAAGAATAACGTCAAAAATATGGCCGACAGAAATCAATTAAAAAGAAATACCGGTCTGATGGGAAGGCCGAGGAAGTTAAGCTCCTGTACTGAGGGTAGACCAGACTTTGGTTTTGTGTGGTTGAATCTACAAGTATCTCCATATTTGCAACCTCCTGTCCTGAAGTAATACTGCAAACCTCATACAAGATATTCGAGCAAACATCAGTTATGAACGTATTACTGAAACATTCAGTAAACAATCTTGTGGATGATCGAGGCCATGAAGCTAACTAGATACACAACGGGAGCTTCTAAAACTAAGGTTAAGGGAGAAGTAAATTAACCTTGCATTCCATCAGCCTATGTTTATCAGCATCTTCTTCCTTTTCTCTTACTTTATGATCCCTAGCGATCTTCAGAACAAAGGAAACATTATAAAAAAGAAACAAAAGAAAAAATAACGAAGAACCCTGAAACTAAAAACACAAATTTGTTCCATCAGTAGCATATACAGTTCAGCCAGAACATAAAACACTAAACAAAGCTTTCTCCTTTGGTTCAGCAACGAAGCACATAGCACAAATAATATATATTACTTATACACATGTGCCACTGATTAAAATAATTGTGTTTCTTTATAACCAAATCTTCCCCTACGACAAATAAACAAAACACATTTAAGAACTAATATCCCTGTTAGAAGTATCTCTTTCACGCAAATACAAAACATATGAGCAAGTGTAGTAAAAGTGAAGTTACTTGGAGTTTTCTCGGATTTGGAAGAGGATGATTGAATTTGCAAGAGGACCCGAATTTGCAACTCCCTGTTCTCATATAAAACGCGCAATCCTCTGCTCCTGGCCTCACTGGATACCTATTCTCACTCTCATTCTCGCTCACACCACCATCATCACCATCTCCCTCTTCTTCCTCCTGATTTCTATCTACCGCTTTCGAATCTAAACCGCCATTACTCTCAGAGACACTCATCATCTTCAGACTCTTCTCTTTCTCAACTTCCTCCAAACCCACATTCTTAAACTCGTTACTCAGGTAATCAGCCGCGTGAATGAGATCAGAAGGAGATCGATCAGCAAATGAATCGCCTGAGGGAGATCGAGACACAGGTTTTGACTCGAACCCGTCAGCAATTGAACCAGAGATTCCTTGGGAATTAGTCATGTTGTTTCTTACAATCACATTACAAAACCCTAATCTTCAGGGAAGAAGAAGAAGAAGAAGATCAAAGGGTGTGTAATGAAATGACAAAGACGAAGAAGAAAGAGAAGTAATAAAGTTGCTCTCTTTTTTTTAAAAAAATTATATTACTACTATATTATTACCTTTATGGATTGTTGACTTTCTTTAATCGTCACGAATGAGATTCCAAAGAAACCGTTGCTTTACTATTTGACAAGTTCCAATAGTTTGTTTACATTACATACATGTACACATTTACGATTTATGCGTTTCAGATATATCTTTTCCCATAAAAATTGCAGTCATATTCTCATCATATTTACAGAATTCAATTTTAACACCTGAATTTTCTAATTGCACTAGGAATCAGCCTACAAATAAAAGGTAATATGATGAAAAGTGCAAAAACAAATTCTCCTAAACCAGGATTGTTATGAATTCATTCAACAACAGAGAAGACGACAGACAATACAACAAAAAGAGCTTCTGTCTCAAACAACAATGGCTCTCCTGAATGTTAAGATTTTGAATGAACAAGAACCAGATCGAGATGCGCAATTAAAAAAAACCACTAATTCTCCTTGGGATCCAATGGATTAATAATCTCTTCAGGATATAGCTTCCATGTTAAAGCCTAAGGCTAAGTCAGTCACCTTTTCTTGTTCTTCTTAGCTGAATGACCCGTTTTCCTTTTGTGCCGGCTAAAATCTGAGACAAACCTGAATGTCTGATCACAACCCGGTTCAGCACAAACATAAGGTCTAGCACCTGTGTGAACCCTTATGTGCTCGGTTCTAGACCAAGCCCACTTGAACGTCATCTTGCATCCCTTCCATGGACACTTCAGAGGACGATCATCTGAGTGAACACGCTGGTGTTGAACCAGATACTTGTGTGAGAAGAAGTTTTTACCACAACCTTTAACAGGGCAGATGTTTCTTTTATGCAAAGACAACTGTTTTTCAGAATTGAAACTCATTGTGCAACCCTCCATGTCGCATTGATACGCAGCGCATTCCTCTTCCTCATGTTCTTCTGCTTCATCTTCCTCCACATCGTCTTCACTTGCGACTCCGGAGAAGGAAATATTACTTCCTTTCTTACCAGTTTTCTTCGGTTTTGTCTCTGAAGACCCTCTTGAGGACTTCAGGTTTCTCATCCTAAGCCGGGTGCTAGGTTCCTCATTTTCTTCTTCTTCATCTTCCTCCGCATTGTCTTCACTTGCGACTCCAAAGAAGGAAATCTTACTTCTTTTCTTACCAGTTTCCTTCGGTTTTGTCTCTGAAGACCCTCTTGAGGACTTCAGGTTTCTCACCCTAAGCCGTGTGCTAGGTTCCTCATTTTCATCTTCTTCCACATTTTCTTCACTTGCGACTCCAAAGAAGGAAATATTACTTCCTTTCTTACCAGTTTTCTTCGGTTTTGTCTCTGAAGACCCTCTTGAGGGCTTCAGGTTTCTCACCCTAAGCCGTGTACTAGGTCCCTCCATGTATGAATCAAAATCTTCATTCTTCTTTATGGATCCAGATTGTTGCAAAGTGCGACCTCTCCGACTCTGAACTACCTCGGTTTTTACTTTACGTTTAGCTGTGGACCTGGTTTGCCTTTTCCCTGTTCTGCAAAATTCTTGTTCCTCTAGAGAATCCTCTGCTGAATCATACTCACCACCTATTCGATTAGCTTGAATGTTTCCCCTTTGCTGATAAACGTCATTATCTTCTGAATCATATGAAACGTGATTCCTAAAAACTTTAGCCCGTTTGCTCCTAGGATATCCCCTGGGGTGCCTGTAGATATTATCATCATTATGACCATATACAGAGTCCTCCAAATAATTTCTGTCCATTAACTGTTTATATGGCTGAAAGCAATTCTCCATTGAGCTCTTTGAAACTGCGCGTTCCCTTACAGCATATTCTTCTCCAAGTGAACGGTCTGAAACCTCATCATCTGAGTCAAATTCTTTAACATCCTTGTCTCGACGAATTCTTTTGAGCTGCTGATCAAACATTTGATTTGATGAATCATCAGACATTTCTTCCCCATTCTCGGGAGCCCTCCATTGCTGCTTGTAAGAATGATTCTCTGATGTGTCATCAGAAACTCTATCTTCCCTCTTAAAAGAGGTAAGCTTCTTGCGTGGCACAGCCTTTGCCCTTATCTTTCTCTTCCTACTATACTTTCTTCCAAACATTGTGGTTGCATCTCTAGAATCATTACAAGGAAACCATCTCTTTCCACTGACATCCTCTTCTTGCAGTTCAGATTCTTCCCCCTCTTCCTGCTCCAGCAAAAAGGAATGCACCTGAAAGAAGAAAATCAAAAGAGTCTTAATTTGAAACAAACCAAGCAAAAACATAATGTACTAATGTCTGAATAAGTACCTGATGCGACATCCAAACCTTCCCACACCATTTTCCAACAACATATTTCTTCTGTCTGGAAGATCTTTTACCAGAAACTTGGGATTTTGTGGGTGAGCTCGTTGCTGGAGAGCCGCGACCGAATGCATTGTATATGACTGAGTTGTAAGGCATTTGCTTACTGTACAGAGGAGAGCGACTGAGAATAGCGCTGTAAGAAAGGTTAATACCCAATTTTACAGTCCAATCACTGTTCCCAGCCTTAGCTTCAACATTTGCCAACACCGCCTGAATCGTTTCCTCATCCTCTTGGGTCACATACCTGAACTCTGTAGCACTCCATTCACGATTGACTCCAAGTTCTTCGGCAACTATTTTCCCTTCAGCCTCAATCCTGGGGTACTCTGCAAATACCGTGTGCTTAATGATGAAAAAACTCCAGCATAATTCATACAGCAAAACCAAGACAATGTCGTAGCACTAATAAAATCTTAATGTTGTACTTTAGCCGTTACCTGGATGGCATAGTAACATTATGTGAATCCCCCCAATAGGACGGAGTTGCTGTTCCACTTCTGCAGCATGCTCAAGACAGAACACGTGCAACCGAGAGGAATCATCATCAGATCTTGGAACAAAGGGTAAAGCTATGTCATTTAATCCCTCAACAACCTCTTTCCCTTTCTCACATGAAATTCTTTGATTGCCATAATCAGAAGTTCGACCAACTGTAGCTTCCTCATTACCATCTAATGCTTCATATGGACTAGCACCATTTTGATCATACTTTCTCTCTTCCGAGATAATACCATCTACGCCTTTCTGATCTTCTTCCTCGGAATCAGATGATTCTCCATACGCTGAAGCCAACAACCCAAGAGCACCATCTTTTTTATGCGCTTTTGTTACAGAGGTTGTTGAAGTTCTTTGATCGCCTGTCTTCATTGAGTGATCCATAGTTTGAACAGGAGCATTGTATAAGTAACCTACATCGTGCTTACCTGTGCTTTCTGCGTCGTAAAAAAAAGTTATGGAACAAAATCTATAGAGTTATCACTTTGAAGCCATTAACAGAATCAACGACCAGTAACTTACGCGAATGAGGCTTCACTACATCCTGACCAGGATTTGCAGATCCGGAACCAACTGTCCAATCATTAAAGAAGCTACAATCTGCAGACATGAGATATCTAGCTGCTTCTTCTTTAGGTTGAACAATAGCTACACAATCAAAGCCTAAGATTCCACATGTAACACAAGAGAAAAGCCTCTGATCCGAAAGCGCAACAGCTTTATCATTTTTCCTCGTTTCAGTATCTGTCGAAGTTCCTTGGGTTTCGTTCTCTTTGCTTGCCAGGTGATTTCTGTTCCTTTCACACAAAAATGTAAACTTTTCTTTCAAAGACACGGTATCCTTAACACCGTTACTGTGACTATCAGAAATGAAGTCTTCAGATTTTAATTGAATTGGCTTTTCCTGGTTAGCACTCAAATAGGATCCAATTCGCAGGTCAGAACAAACCGATATATCTGAGGAGCTTTGCGGAAGAAGAGCTACTGGAGATCCTTTTCCAAGAGATTGGAGCAATTCATTGTTGTGGATAACGTTTTGCACAAATAGCTCTTTAGTCAATTTTTCTCCTTCGCTTCTTTTCTTATCTTTCAATCTAGAACTCCGTGGTTTAGTGTGGATGCAAGCTGGCACTCTGCAATGAGTGACACACACCTTCATATAAACCATTTAAGCAGTTCTAAGACTAAACTTGGAGAGTGTGTTGAACTCTTTGAAAAGAAGAAAGTACCTTGAACCTAGAGCCAATGCATAGTGATAAAGTAACTGGAGATGAGAAACCATTGGAGGGTAATTTATTGCAGCTCGCCGGATGGCAGCATCTTTCGCCACTCTCAGCCATTCGGGAGTTGCAATGTTAGATGCTTCTCCACAATTGAATCCTAAAAAACCCCACCAAGATTATTTTTTGGATAATGTTATTTTCAACATGAAGAGACTTCTTGATTAACTTGAAGAGACTCAAGGTCGTTCACTCACCGTGACTAAACCCTGAATGATATGCTCTTGGAAAAGTGACGACAAATTCTCCAGGATTTTGCACTAACCTAATACAAGCAAAACCACTTGCTTGAGAAACCAACAGAAACAATGGCGCCTTTGGACGTTTCCAACCAATTAAACAGAATGGAAGCAATTAACAGTTTAAGAAGTAAATGGAATACAACAAGATCATGAAATAAACAGAGCACTCATAAGAAACCACTACCTGCAACACGGTATTCCGGCTTTGACAAATACTTCAGGAGACATCACAGTTGTCTTTTCACCAAGAGTAGAAAATGTCACTGAGAAGACAACATAAGAGCTATGACTAATTATTTACTTGTGTACAGCTACATAGACATATTCTTCCTTGGTTAACTTCTGGAAAATAAAAAGCAACACACAAGGCTAGAGACACAAACATGCCAACATTCAGAAGAATGAGTTGAATGTAATCTGTCAGACTCGCCGAACCTTCATAACTTTACCAACCAAAAGAAACTAGTTATCAATAGAAGACTCTGGCTCCAAAAAGAAACCAACTAAACCCAAGCATTTACCCACATTTTCATATGACAATGTAACAGAGTATCACATAGCAGCAAGCATTTGGTCAAAAGAAAAGACTCACCAAGAGGGTTAAGTTCTCCTCCATAGCCATGAACCCTAAACACCTCCTCAACAGCCACAGCAGCATCCTTTGGCACGCCGTACCAAGTCTTACCAGCCCCCATATGCAAGTAATTGAGACTATGAAGGTCATGGTCCTCCACATGCCAAGCAAACCAACTAAACATCATAGCGATATAAACCATTGGAGATGTAACCCCTGGGATCTCCTCTTTCATGAACTTAAGCAATGATCCTTCAGCTCTAGCCATTGCCCTAATGTTCCAACCTGTCTCACCAACGGTTCCTCCATCACCACCATACTCTCTCCTCCTCGCAGCTGCTAGACTCAGAGGAATAAAAGCCGAGCCAGGCATGTCGTTTGCATACTCAACAGAGAAGGGTTTGTCCACTGTAGCTCTCCAGTAAAGGGTTTCGATTTCTAGAGCAGAGAGTTGACTCTTTCTGCCGTATCTCTTGAGATAGTTCTTCTCAAAGCTCTTAGCTTTGGCCTCGAACTCACCGAAACTGTAATGCTCTCCGCTCTGCCACACTGGTCTCTGCACCGGTCGCTGCTTCCTAGGGCAAAACCCGATCTGCTGCTGGCGCGTGGCGAATGTGGGGGCACCGTCGTAATCACAAGCGCCGTCGCCTTCACGAACCCTCTCCGCCGCTCGCGCAGCCAGAGAGCGGTTGAGGTTAGAAATCGCGGTTTTCTTCGAAGAAGGAGGCACTGGAGGCAAAATCTTACAGATTCCGTATCTGGAAGCTTCCTCTTCGATTTTGAAAATGTAAGCGATCGGATCTTGGAACTCTGCTAGAGTAGGTCGGAACTCTGGTGCTACCGGTAATGATTTAAGCCATGGAAACACGTCTGGGCTCTGCTCCGAAACCGCCATCTCTCTCTCACACGGACAGGACAGAAGAAAAGGTAAAACCTTTCTTTTGAAATTAGTTCACTTTCAGGGTTTCAGAATCTTAGTACTTATCAAAACGCCATTACAGAGGAAAACCAAAACAAAACAGAACTAAAATTGGAAAAAAAAAAGAGGAAGCAGAGTTAAGAGATTCGACCAATCTCTCCACCATCTCTCCCCTCCAATGGGTTTTTAATTTCTTAAAGAGTAATCTACTTTCCTCGAGAAAAACGACGGGCTTGAACTCGTTTCTTTCGTCTCTCTGTTTTTAATGGATTATTAAAGAAACAGGGGAAAATTGTATTTTGTTTTGAGGGCTTGGGTTTGGGCAGAGCAAGAGTCTCTAAATTCTCTGTTTTTTTTAAAAAAATATTTATTATTTTGCCAGTTCGACAACACACTTGTTGTTGCTCGCTCTGTGCATTCAAAAACTACTCGAATTCATTCCATAACGAGATGGTTGACACATATATTCCAAATTGTCTAATTGTAAATAGAATAAATTTTAATTTCCAAACCGAGCTTTATCCCAAGAAGTCTTATCAGTACCGAACTTTAGCTATGTCATTAGCCATGGTTGTTAGGTCTATATCAAGGTCAAATGAAAGGCCACGGATATGCATTCAGACTTCGACCATCCAGAATGTGCCACGACGACCACAATAATTTAACTAATTAAAAGTCGTTGTTTCATTAGTTACATGTTAAAATACTTGTAATATAAAATAAACGAGATTGGAGGCGGTGAAACACAAAAACAGATAGAATCAAATGCAAATGTTATCCATGTCATTTTCGAATTTGATTTTAGTATCAATATGATTAATATACATATTGTCTTGGTTTAAAGGATGTTGCCTCTATCCACTGACTAATGACTACAATAAACCAAAAGGGGTGTATCTATATGCTTAAAATACACAAAACAAATCTGAACATTTATAATTAGCACATATCAAAATTTGGTAAACACTTTTAAGTTTTAACTCTGAAGGATTGTAAAGAAAATAAGTTTAGACGATGCATGATCTAGCTCTGTTATATTTCTCCCAAGTAGATAAACTTTGAGGTCAAGGAAATGGCTAAACCATTACGAAACAGAGAGAAGAATGTGCAGGAGATCTAGGTGATGACTGACGATAAGAGTTCAAGCAACCAAATTTTTTTAAAAAATATCTAATTTGTCAAAAAATAAAGTACATCTTTTGGGGTTGAACACTTATGACATTATCCAAACAACAGACTTTGTTACTCCAAAACTGGTTCTTGCTTTCTTCTCATTTTTTTTCTCTGTAACCATATCTTCCTAAACAAGGATTTGTTACAGATTCAACTGTAATAATTTGTTACAGATTCAACTGTAAGAATGATAACAGAGAATACAACAAAGAGAGAAATTAGTCTGAACGGAAATGTCTGCAACGAAAAATGGCTCTTCCAAATGTTAAAACTTCGATGAATAAGCCCACTACAAGAACCAGAGCGAAATACATAATTAAACCCCTACAATCAAATTCTCTTCTAATCACGTCATGGTAGATGATACCATGTTAGAGCCTAATCACCTTTTCTTGGTCTTCTTAACTGAATGACCGGTCTTCCTTTTATGCCGACTAAAATCTGAGACAAACCGGAATGTCTGACCACAACTTGGTTCAGCACAAACATAAGGCCTCGCACCAGTGTGAACCCTTATGTGCTCGGTTCTAGACCAAGCCCATTTGAACGTCATCTTGCAGCCCTTCCATGGACATTTCAGAGGACGATCATCCGAGTGAACACGCCGGTGTTGAACCAGATACTTGTGTGAGAAGAAGTTTTTACCACAACCTTTAACAGGGCAGATGTTTCTTTTATGCAAAGACAACTGTTTTTCAGAACTGAAACTCATTGTGCAACCCTCCATGTCGCATTGATACGCAGCGCAATCCTCTTCCTCATTTTCTTCTGCTTCATCTTCCTCCACATCGTCTTCACTTACGACTCCGGAGAAGGAACTATTACTTCCTTTCTTACCAGGTTTCTTCAGTTTTGTCTCTGAATACCCTCTTGAGGACTTCAGGTTTCTCACCCTAAGCCGTGTGCTAGGTTCCTCATTTTCTTCTTCTTCATCTTCCTCCACATCGTCTTCACTTGCGACTCCAAAAAAGGAAATATGACTTCCTTTCTTACCAGTTTTCTTCGGTTTTGTCTCTGAAGACCCTCTTGAGGGCTTCAGGTTTCTCACCCTAAGCCGTGTGCTAGGTCCCTCCATGTATGAATCCAAATCTTGATTCTTCTTTCTGGATCCAGACTGTTGCAAAGTGCGACCTCTTGTGTCTCTCAGATTCTGAACTATCTCGGTTTTTACTTTACGTTTTGCTGTGGACCTGGTTTGCCTTTTCCCTGTACTGCAAAATTCTTGTTCCTCCAGTGAAATCTCTGCTGAATCGTAATCTTGCGCATTACTTGTGAATACTCTTCCCCTTTGCTGATAAAGGCCATTTTCTTCTGAATCATATGAAATCGGATTTCTAAAAACTTTAGTCCGTTTGCTCCTTGGAATCCCTCTAGGGTGCTTGTAGATATCATCATCACCATACATTGGCTGCTTCTCTCTGTATAGCTGAAAGCCATTCTCCATTGAGCTCTCTGAAGCAGCACATTCCCTTACAGCATATTCTTGTCCAAGTGAACGGTCTGAAACCTCATCATCTGAATCAAATTCTTGGTGTATGACGATTTCCTTGAGCTGCTGCTGATCAGACATTTGATTTGATGAATCATCAGACATTTCTTCCTCATTCCCGGAAGCCCTCCATTGCTGCTTGTAAGAATGATCCTCTGATGTGTCATCAGAAACTCCCTCTTCCCTCTTAAAAGAGCTAAGCTTCTTGCGTGGCACAGCCTTTGCTCTCCTCTTTCTCTTCCTACAGTACTTTCTTCCAAACATTGTGGTTGCATCTCTAGAATCATTACAAGGAAACAATCTCTTTCCATTGACATCCTCATCTCGCAGATGACTTCTTTCAGATTCTTCCCCCTCTAAGTCTTGCTCCAGCAAAAAGGGATGCACCTGAAAGAAAGAAAATAAAATGAGTCTTAATTGAAACAAACCAAACAAAAACAGAAGTGTACTAATGTCCGAATTAGTATGGTTTCAAGTAAATCAATAGTACCTGATGCGACATCCAAACCTTACCACACCATTTTCCAACAACATATTTCCTCTGTCTGGAAGATCTTTTACCCGAAACTTGGGGTTTTGTAGGTGAGCTCGTTGCTGGAGAGCTGTGACTGAATGCATTGTATATGACGGAGTTGTAAGGCATCTGCTTACTGTACAGAGGAGAGCGACTGAGAATAGCGCTGTAAGAAAGATTAATACCCAATTTTACAGCCCAATCACTGTTCCCAGCCTTAGCTTCAACATTTGCCAATGCTGCCTGAATCGTTTCCTCATCCTTTCGGGTCACATTCCTGAATTCAGTATCACTCCATTCATGATTGACTCCAAGTTCTTCGGCAACTATCTTTCCTTCAGCCTCTATCCTGGGGTATTCTGCAAATATATAGTGTCTTAATGATGAAAAGACTCCAGCATATGCATAATTCATACAGTAAAACCAAGACAATGTCGTATAATTAAAACTGAATCTTGTAATTTTGCTGTTACCTGGATGGCATAATAACATTATGTTAATCCCCCCGATAGGACGAAATCGCTGTTCCACTTCCGCAGCATGCTCAAGACAAAACACGTGCAACCGAGAGGAATCGTCATCAGATCTTGGAATAAATGGTGAAGTTATTTCTAGTGGTGATGTATTCCCGCTTTTGCTTAACCTATTCTGTTCGCTGGTACAAGAAGGCGTCAAACAACTTGAAGTAGCATGTGATACGTCAGTCTCTTTGCCTTTCTCACATGTAAGTCTTTGGCTGTTAAAAGCAGAAGATAGACCATCTCTAGTCTCCTCGTTGCCATCTGTATCAAAAGATGATGCTTCCAGTACACATGCACCTTCTTCCGAAACAGGAATATCTAAGCCTTTGTGATCTTCTTCCTCGGAATCAGAAGAGTCTCCATATGCTGAAGCTAATAGCCCTAGGGCACCATTACCTTTATTCGCTTTTGTTAGGGAACTTGATGAAGTTATTTGATCACCAGTCTTCATTGAATGATCCGCAGTTTGAACAGGACCGTTGTAGAAGTTATTTACATCACGATTTTCCGTGCTTTCTGCATGAGGAAACAAAGTTAGTAAATGCTAAATAACAGCCATTAACATGAAGAGTGACGTGTAACTTACGCTGATGATGTGATCCTACAGCCTGACCAAGAGTTGCAGATCCGGAAGCAACTGTCCAATCATTGAAGAAGCTACAATCTGCAGACAAGAGATATCTAGCTGCTGCTTCTTTTGGTTGAACAATAGCTACACAATCAAAACTTAAGATTCCACATGTAACACAAGAGAAAAGCCTCTGATCCGAAAGCCCAACAGCTCTATCACTTTTCCTCCTTTCAGAATCTGTCGAAGTTCCTTGGGTTTCGTTCTCTTTGCTTGCCAGGTGATTTCTATTCCTTTCACACAAAGTTGTAAACTTTTCTTTCACAGATACAGCATCCTTAACAATGTTACTGAGACCGACCGTAACACTATCAGAACTTAAGTCCTCAGATTTTAACTGGATTGTCTTTTCCTGGTTAGAACTCAAATGCGATCCAATTCGCAGGTCAGAACAAACCGATATATCTGAGGAGCTCTGCGGAAGAAGAGCTATTGGAGATCCTTTTCCAAGAGAGTGGAGCAATTCGTTGTTCTGGATAATGTTTTCCACAAATAGCTCTTTGGTCAATTTTTCTCCTTCGCTTCTTTTCTTATCTTTCAATCTAGAACTCCGTGGTTTGGTGTGGATACTAACTGGCACTCTGAAATGAGTGATGACACCTAAAATGAATCTTTCAAGCAGCTTAAAAGTTGGAGAGTGTCTATAAAAAGAAAAAAGTACCTTGAACCTAAGGCCAATGCAAAGTCATAAAGTAACTGGAGATGAGAAACCATTGGAGGGTAATTTATTGCAGCTCGCCGGATAGCAGCATATTTTGCAATTTTCAACCACTGAGGAGTTGCAATGTTAGATGCTTCCCCAAAATTAAATCCTGCAACCCCCAAGATTAAGTTTTTGGATGATATATGTTATTTCAACGCAAGCCTTGAATGATTAACTTAAAGATACTGAATAAAGGTTGTATGCACACCATGACTGAACCCCGAATGATATGCTCCTGGAAAGGTGACGACAAAATCTCCAGGATTTTGCACTAACCTGATACAGGCAAATCACTTGCGTGAAAAGAACAGGAGAAAAAATTGTGCCTTTGGATGTTAATTGCTTCAATCGAACAATGAAAGCAGCGTTGAAGCAATTAACAGTTTGCTTTCTAATAAAAGAAGAGAAAATGGAAGGCAACAAAGATGATGAGCTAAACAGAGCACAATAAAGAAAACAAGTACCTGCAACACGGTATTCCGGCTTTAACAAATACTTCAGGAGACATAACAGTTGTCTTCTCACCAAGAGTAGAAAATGTAACTGGTAAGACGACAACATAAGAAACATAACCACTTAGTTTGCTTGCATGCAGCTGCATAAGCCGCTCCGACAAGAAAAAGCAGTTCAAAGCAACAAAAGGAACAGAAACACAACAAATCCAACAATCATAACAAGGAATTGAAACATTGTGTAACTATACGTCACTCTCTCATTACACTAATTAACCTTCACTAGATACTCGCCAAGATAAGTACTTAGTTTACATAAAATCTATAACTTTTAGAAACAAAGCAGTTAAAAGCAACAAACATGACAACAATGACAACAAGGAACTGAAACTTAGTTCCCGACTCACAGTATTTTCATAACTTAACTTTCAAAAGAAACTTGTTATCAATAGAAGACTCTGGCTTCAAACAGAAACTAACCAAACCCAAGCATTTACCAACATTTTCTTAACACATGACAATGTAACTTACTATACACAGCGATAAGCATTTGGTGGAAATGAACACTCACCAAGAGGATTAAGCTCTCCTCCATAGCCATGAACCCTAACTACCTCCTCAAAAGCCACAGCAGCATCCTTTGGCACACCGTACCAAGTCTTACCAGCACCCATATGCAAGTAATTGAGACTGTGAAGGTCATGGTCCTCCACATGCCAAGCAAACCAACTAAACATCATAGCAATATACACCATTGGAGATGTAACCCCAGGGATCTCCTCTTTCATGAACTTAAGCAATGATCCTTCAGCTCTAGCCATTGCCCTCATGTTCCAAGCTGTCTCACCAACAGTTCCTCCATCACCACCAGACTCTCTCCTCCTTGCAGCTGCTAGACTCAGAGGGATAAAAGCTGAACCAGGCATGTCATTGGCATACTCAATGGAGAAGGGTTTGTCCACAGTGGCTCTCCAGTAAAGGGTTTCGATTTCGAGTGCCGAGACTGAGCTTTTTTTGCCGCATTTCTTTAGATAATTCTTCTCAAAGCTCTTAGCTTTAAACTCGAACTCACCGAAAGTGTAATGCTCTCCGCTCTGCCACACGGGTCTCTGCACGGGACGCTGCTTCCTAGGGCAAAACCCGATCTGCTGTTGGCGAGTGGCGAATGTGGGTCCACCATCATAATCGGACCCGCGGCCTTCGTCACGAACCCTCGCCGCCGCTCGAGCCGCAAGAGAACGGTTGAGGTTATTAATGGCGGTTTTTTTAGAGGAAGGAGGCACAGGAGGCAAAATTTTGCAGATTCCATATCTGGAAGCTTCCTCTTCGATCTTAAAAATGTAAGCGATCGGATCTTGGAACTCGGCCAGAGTAGGTCGAAACTCTGGGGCTACTGGTAGCGACTTCAGCCATGGAAACACGTCTTGGCTCTGCTCTGAGACCGCCATATCTCTCTCAAACAGAGGAAGAACCCAAAAAAGTTAAACCTTTCCCTCAAATTCTTCACTTTCAGCTTGTGGGTACTGATCAAATCGCCATTACAGAGCAGAAACAGAACAAAATTTTCGAAAGATTAGAAAAGGAACAAATTAGAGAGATTCGACGTCGCCACCATATATCCGGCCAATAGGTTTATTTTGTTAAAGGGTCATCCACTTTTCCTCGAATAAAGCGACGGGCATGATCTCGTTTCTTAGGTCTCTGTTTTATTATTGGATTAAAGAAACAGGGGAAAAATTGTATTTTTTTTTTCTTTTAGGGGGTTGGGTTTGGGGCAGAGCAAAGAGATGTGATTTCTCAGTATTTAAGAAGTAAAGAACACTGAGTAGTTTTCCTATTGGGAGAAGGATTTTTGAAGGGTATTGAGCTTACTATTATTTACGATTCTGCCATTTCGTTTGTTCGACACACTCACTCGCACACATTTTTTGTTGTCCTCTCCGTAATCCGTTTGCACATTCAAAAACTCTCATTTTATCAAGCAGATCTTCTTAATAAGTAAATCAATGACGTTTTAATAAAAACCCATCTTTCATAAGTTATTTTAGCAGGGATAATTAAGAGAAAATAATTAAAAAGTTTTAATTATGAAATATGCTGATTTTTTTTCAAATCAAATAAACACACTATTTTCAGATTTATGGAATTGGATTTCAGGCTCAAAATAAAATTAAAAAGTTAAAAGATAAGACATTTTCATTAAACATTTTCCTTACACTTAACCAAACAAAAAAACATTTTCCTTATAGTTTCTATAATAAATCTAGTTTTTCTAACTTTTGGTATCTCCAACTATTAAGTTTCCAAGATATCCAACTTGTAATTAGCAAAATTTTATTTCGAAAAATTAATTTTATTAGTCAGCAATGAAATTCAGCACCAAAAATCATGCATAATTTAAACATGTATATATATGCATATATATTGTGCCTCTTTCTCGAATTTACCATTTAATTTACATGAATATGAGCCCTTGGTTTATTTAACGAATGTTGCCTCTACCCATTGACTACACAATAAAGCAGAGGGTATCTATGCTTAAAATACACCAACAAAAATTCCAACTCTTTACAATTGAGCACTTAACAAAAAGACAAAAACTAATAAAATATTAAAAATTCAAATAATCAAGATCTCTACATTCTTAAGAAATAAAGCATATTAATATGTGCTAAAGCACAACAATAATTAATAAGGACCTTTCAGAGCTCTTCAGAGCAACAAGGTCAAATAAGTGTCTCAACATCAACCTAATCTTCAAGTCTGAAGAGTCGGCAAAGTAAATTAAAATATCATCTAAGCTCAACTCTGAAACACACAAGCTTTGGTTTAAGTCTAAAGAAGGCTTATTTTCTATTACAGAAAATGATGACTTTAGTTAGAAACCTGGTTCTCTTCCGAATCTGAAGATGGCTTTGACAGCTCAAGTGAAACCGGACAGTGATCACTCCCATAGAAACCTGAAACAAATCAATAACCAAGTTGCTGCAAAAGAGCTAATAATCTTTTGTGAATCTGTGATAAGCTGCACACTAAATCTTATCAATGGCACCTTCTAATTCTATCCCACGACCATGCATCTTACAAGAAACTATACGGTCTTTGAGCTGTTCAGAAACCAGAAAATAGTCGATCCTCATCCTCTTACCACTGTACCTATTGCAACAAAAAAAAAAAGATCAATATGAAGCTCTAGAAACATGGTTATGAGCTTATGGACTCCATGCCATGTGAAACCCGCAATTGAAAACCCTGACATCCGATACTGGTCATGCAAAAAGAAAACACTAATATATATGATATCTACTCACTTTCCAATAGGGTTTCCAGACCAAGAGAAGCCACTTTCCATGTCTTGCTCCTTGTGTAGATACCGGTATGCATCAACAAGCCTTCCTCTGTAACATTCCATATATTTAATTAAGGTTCACATGTTCAATGACTATAATCTCGGTTCTAGACATTACTAAAACTAAGACTTCGCACAGCAAAGATATATCAGACATACTCTTTCATAATTGCACCAAATCGTCCTCTCTCAGAGGGTGTAAATCCAGGCTGTCCGCAGTCCTGCATTATCAAATCATTTAGAACCTTTTGTAAACACCGGATGATTCTGAAGTCCATAACATGGATAAGCTTTAGGTTCAGGCATAATACAATTACAGGTCACAGTGCAAATGCACAGACAAGAAAAGAAGAGAGATCAAAGGCCGATGTAGTGAACAACCACAGAAACTTGTTATTGAGAACCCCCTCTCTTTTTTTTTAAAGTACATATGTAAAAGCAAACGTACAAGATTTCATTACCTCTTTGTTTGGAGGAACGTAACCATTAAGCTTTGCCGAAGCGAAAAATTCTGGATGGCTAACATCTATCTCCTCATGACTGCATATTACAAAAACCGAATATAGGAAATAATATCAACTGTTATTATGTAACACTGAAAGGGCATGAAGAAAAGAGTCTGCTAAAAGAGGAGAGGTATAGAAAATTCCTCATCACCTGACATTTAAGTCGCCACACCATATCAGAGGTTTATCAGACGTTTGGGTGAGGAACTCAACAATCCTCGTGTCCCATTTTCTTCTCCTCTGAAACGAATTTGCCTCCTCTTTCCAACCATTGTTAGGTGAATACGTATTCAAAAGACGAAACGTCTCAAATTCAGCGAAGATTACACGACCATCAGGCTCATGTTTAGATGCTGCACGATAGCAACAAGTACATAAGTTAGTCACCAAACTGAAATAGCTATCTTATATAATAAAATTTGAAGTCAAGAAAATTGCAGAACCATTTTGACAAAGAGAAGAAACAACAGTTTTGAATGCTAGCTTGCGAGAAATTTATGTGATGGTAAGAGAACAAGCAACAAGGTTTCCAAAAATACCCAATTTGTCTAGGTTGAAGTAAACTTTTTGGGGCTTGAAACACTTTTTCACTAACAAGGCTGTCCCTGCATACTTCGACTCCGCAAGAGACCACCAAACTCGATATTTTCCAAATGGTGGACTTGAGAGAGCCCTCATTAAAATCTGCAGTCAGCAAACAAACAACAGTTTTCAAGCATGAACGTAATCCTAACAACAAGGGAGTTCGGTACTCTAAAAGTGGCTCTTGCCATTCTTCTAAATATTTTCTATAACCATGCCACTACATTGTTGATTCTCACTCAAACACAAAATCTGCTTGTAATTGAGCAAAATACAAACATATCTTTGAAAATTCGATTCTTTGATACTGTAGTACAAATATTGACAGATGTACAGCCGAATCAATACTGGAAACTACGATACCTGTTTCTCCTCACGCAAAGCTTTGGTGTCATCGCTCAACTCGTCATAATTTTTAGGTTTTCCCTTTCCACCAGCAGCAGGCATTCTTACTTCCTAATATTAAGAACACAGTCAACACTAACCTCAGAATCTATCCCCAAAAAACACGAGGACTCAAAAATAATCATCGTAAGTCACTAATATTTTGCACCACCAGTTAATGTCAGTGCCACAAATGACTGAATTTGCATCAACAAGTTGGACTCAACTCAAAGTTAAAGTTAACTTGGGCAACACTAGAGAACTAAACAGAAAAACGAAATATCATAAGCAACTATTCAACTTATCCAGAACTCATATATTTCCATAAAAATAATCATCCACTACTGAAATGATCAACACTTTCAGCTACTTTAAGAAAAAAAATTCTCTCTTTAGACCATCCACACAAAAAAATAACCAGAAAATCATTCACCAAAAGATGTTAGTAATATACATAAAACCCTAGAGATTTTAAGGATTCAAAGCTCCATACACAAAACACCTAACCACCACATTCACTCACATTGCTCGGAATCAACCCCATGGAATAAAAAAAAAAACGAAGCAGAAGAAATCACCTGTATGGCAATGACATCAGGGTCGAAATCGGAGACGAACTTAGAGAACGCGGACCAGTCGTTTTTCACCCGAAGGAGGAAGCTATTGGCGTTCCAAGTTAAAAACTTTGACGGCTCTTTCAGGTTATTCCCTTCTCCATCTCCGTCTCCGTCGCGCTTTTCCGGCGAGAGGCAGGGTTTCTTAGCCGCCGTTGAGCCGTCTTTCTCAATGGGCTTGAAGAATCGCTTCATAGCTTACCAATTTCGTTCCCTCAAGTTCCTTGTCTCGTCTTTACTTCAATCAAAATTGAAATGCCAATTTGAAAGAAAGAAAGGAAAAAAAGGAAGAAACTTTAAGCCATCTCTGTCAAAAAGATTCAGGCTTTATGTTTTTGGGCGTTTAGTGTATCTTCGAATTTAACATAGAAAAATTCGCAACGATGGTCTATCGGAGTGAAAACCCACCAAAGCAAATCTTTTTATTAAACCGAATTATATTCTTTTTTTTTAACACAAAAAAAAAACAAGAATTATATTCATAAGCCCAAAACATTTTAACGTATTAAACTGAATTATATTATTTGTTTACACTAATGTGTTTGTCTTCACTCTTCCAAACATGAGAGCAGACCAGAATGAAAAGAAAAAATAGATATATGTATAGCTAGAGATTATGGTTATGGTGATGTAACTCCATCTCATATTAAATTACTATATGATGAATTATGAAACATGGCATGGATGTTCACATAATTTAACTTCGAAAGGAAATATCAATCTTCAACACCGAGCTCTGAGATTAAGAGTTATATCAGAGGTAGCTATCTTTATTTACTTTACCCACGTTTATTTTGTTCTCAGACGTGTCACAGAACGCATATGAGGCGTTCGGAAACGGGTTGCATTAGCATGTCAAAATGAGAGAAAGAGAGACAAGTACGTACAGAGATCTACATTTTCCGGCTTTTTTCGTCGGAGGATCTTTCGCCGCCGTCGCAATCTGTTTCTCCGTTTTCTTTATCCTCCAGCATCTCCGTTTCTACACCAATCCCTCTGTTCGTACAAAATAATTCTGCTTTTTTTTTTTCTAATATTTTCAGACGTATAGTTTCGATTTATTACATTGTATATTTCTGAGTCAGAGGTTTTTGGTATATTTTATGAAATTATGGATTTTGTTATAGCATCAACGTCTTTAACAGTTATGTCTTTGAGAAGAGAAACAGATACTTGATCAGTTTGAGTATTAAAATAATTGCAGGAGCAAAAATGGATTGTTCCTATTTTGTTTATGGTCCCAGTTTATGCTACTGAATCGGTAAGTCACTTTCTTTCCCCTTTCCGAATTTTGTAAATATTGTTTTGTAGTTTTCAATTTTTTTTTTTTGTGTGTGGTTTAGATCATATCCTTGTCCAATGCAAAACTCTCGCTGTCTTGTGACATTTTGAGAAACTGCTATGAGGCTTTCGCTTTGTATTCCTTTGGAAGTTACTTGGTCGCATGTCTAGGTGAAGAAGCTTTTGTGCTTTCTATTTTCCGGATACAGAATTATGTTCAGTTTGAAACCAAGTATGCAATATTTATGTATGCTCAGGTGGTGAAAGAAGAGTTGTTGATATGCTCGAACATGAATCAAGAAAACCATTATTAGAAGGTGAAGAAAATGAGAACAATACGAAGCAGAAGCAGATGAATCCATTGTGGAAGTTCTTGTGTGAGCCTTATGTCTTGGGACGAGAGCTCTTTGTGATAGAGAAGTTCGGTCTTGTCCAGTATGTAAGTCAGCTTCTTCATCTTCAACCCAATTGGTTATTTTTTCTTTAGTTGTTGATAATATCTTCAGTGATATTTTGTTTCAGATGATTCTGAAAACCTTTTGTGCATTCTTGGCATTTTTGTTGGAGCTTCTCGGTGTTTATGGTGATGGTGAATTCAAATGGTATTATGGGTACGTGAGGAAGCGTATCATGTGTTTTGTTTTAATCAGATGTGAAAAAAAAATTAGTGAAGAAACTTTTGAATTTCTGTAGATATCCATACATAGAAGTGGTACAAAACTTCAGCCAGATGTGGGCTCTGTTTTGCCTAGTGCAGTTCTATAACGTGACGCATGAACGGCTTAAAGAAATAAAACCCTTGGCTAAGTTAGCTTCAAGGCTATCGTGTTTGCTACTTGGTGGCAAGGCTTCGGGATCGCGTTGCTTTGTTACTACGGTGTGCTTCCAAAAGAAGGAAGATTCCAAAACGCATTTCAAGATTTTCTCATTTGCATCGAGACGGCGATTGCTGCCGTGGCTCATCTCTTTGTTTTTCCAGCTGAGACTTACCACTACATTCCGATATCACGGCGGAAACGAGCAAGAAGACGGAAGTTAAACTAGACGACGAAGGTGGTGGTGTTGTCGAGACAAAAGAGACTCATGTTGAAGCATCTGGCACAAGTATTAAGGAGAGCGTACAGGACATTGTTATGGACGGTGGCCAACACGTCGTGAAGGATGTGTTTCTTACGATAAACCAAGCGATGGGACCGATTGAGAAGGGTGTAACAAAGATCCAGGATACGTTTCAGCAGAAGCTTTTAGATTCGGATGGTAAAAGAGAAGCAGAAGTGACCGTTGAGACTTCTGTGGAGAAAAAAGATTGATGAGTTGGTGAGAGTCACCGTATCATTACACTCAAACTCAGACAAGAAAATTCCTCAGGCATGTGACATCCTCCTTCGACTTCTTCTACTGAAATTTTCGGACCATGGTGGTTTCGTTTTGTTTTTGTTTTTTATTCTGTACATGGCCGTAATTAGCCTCAGGAGAAGATGAAAGTGAAACATTGCCTGAGACAAATCTCAATCGAGCAATGCATCTGCTAAAGGAAATGTCAGCGATATAACGTGTAAACGAATTTACAGTGAATATGCCTCTTCACTATACACGCCAATGTTGAGATAGAAGCAATTAAAGATCATTTCTCAATGGGGTTTGTAGGTTTAACTAACGAACTGTTTCTGGAGAAGGCTTCCACAGAATGCCAGATCAAATCTCTCTTCCGGAGGGTCTGGTCTCCAATGCAGTCGAAAACAGCGTCTGCGTTTACAAAATCTTCATCCGCCGTGTATCTGCAAATCCAAAAATGAAATGATCATTTCCTCTTCTGATTTATATGAAGTTGTGAATGAGATCATGATTTCCAAAGAGGGATCTCTACTGGAACTCATCCACTCTTTGTAACGATACAAGTCATACCCGCAGCTTTTGCAGCTGCTAGCCCGATAGCACTGTCTTCAACCACAACTCATCTGCACACACAAACAGAGCCAAAATCTTTAGATGGCTTTCTTAAAAACTGATTCAATTCTCCTGTAAAAACCATAGTAACACTTACTTTGATCATCATAACTTCTTATTATGTCACACAACACAAGATTCTTTTCTCTTTCGATCAAAGTCTTATAAGTTTCTAGTTCTGATAAATCTTGATGGTTTTGACAGGCGCTTTCTCTATTGGACATTCTTGCTGAGCAAAACCCTTGAATTGGTTGCGATAATATAACATGAAGACACACTTGTAACCGAGGAAATACAAGGATAATGGAAATAAGGAATTGGTTTTCTGGTTTTATAATAAGAGATTGGAACCTAAGTTCCTACATAATTGGAAATACAAAGATAATGGAAAAAAAAAAAAACAACTAAGGCCACGTTTCTACATTCTCCAAACGTGGAGATTCCTTATTATTAAACAATTGACAATGAGCCGTTTGATTTATTGACTCTCCCATCAGAGAACTCATGAAGTAGGTCTGGACACTAATACGTGTTATCCGGTTCGTACTCGGTCTGTACCCAGTTCACTTTTTTGGATATTTGTTATTACATATTCAAGTCCACTAAAAATCTTGATACCCAATCGGTGCCTAACCTTACAGTAAATTATTACTCATTTCAGTCTAAATAATTAAAAATGCTCGTACTAGTTTTCGAAACTGTGGACCAAAAATCGGAGAACGAAGCACCAAATTTGAGAACTTTTGAAATGACATGTTTGATGTTTACTCTTCGAGTATTCCAAGTTCCTATCGTAATTACTAATTATTACAACTCTGTCATGGAAACTGGAAAATTTACGTACGTGTCCACGTTTCTTTACATTTCTGCAAATTTTACCATAAAAAAAAAAATTTTAAAACTAAAATCCAATTTTGTTACAATTAATTCATGTATATATAAAGACAAAAAAAATCATAAAGAGGCAAGAAGCTCTTTAAGCCTTGGCCTCACCAAACTTGTCTACTGTTGTTTGGTTATCTTTCTCTTAGTTATTTTCCTGGAAAAGTTTATCAAGCGAAAGAGAGAGAGAGAGAGAGAGAATGTCTATGTCTGGAGAAGGAACGGAGAGGAAGAACAAGTCTGCAGCTTCTGCACGATCTCTCACCATAAACATTCAAGAAAGATCTTCTTCTGGTAAATAAAATCTTACTTTAATCTTTATTTAAGTTTCTTGTTTATGTACTTCGGTCTCACTTTTGCGGTAAAAATCGGAGACTCTATCTTCTGTAAATCTGATAGTTTCTGTGGAAGCTGGAAGGAGATAATTTGTCTTCATCCCCTCTTTTTTTTTTTTTTTGTTTCATAGCAATTCTTTTCTATTTAATGAAAAGAAAACATTATTTACAACTTATTGCAAATGACAAAAAAGTTTAAAGATATAACTGTACAAATGAATGATTGGATGGGCGTTAGAACGCAAAAGCTAGTTTGTTTGGAATATTTTAATCAATTTTGAACCAAAATCAATAAGTTCGGTTCTAATTAGTTTCTGTTTCGAATCCAGTTTGGTTTTGTAGACTTTTGATATATAAAAAAATAAATAAATAAATTTTGAATTCCAAATTTTTAAATTTCATAGTTTTGATCATTCGGTTGGTTTTTAATCGTACCGAAATCAACGATTAATCCGATTGTATTTTTTTCGGTTCTGATTCAAATAATTTTCTTTCAATTCAAAAAGTTGATACGGTTTACTGGTACACCAACTTAAATTTTACTTAATGTTTCTATCATTCACTATGCATTTATTTTGAAGTAAATACTATATTTTTGGTTAAAACTATAATATATATTTTATTTTTTCCGGTAGTCTTGACAGATAAATTATCCGCTTTTGTCTTCCAATCACATGAAAATATTGTGAAAATATTTTAGTAATCTAACAAGATCAACAAAATTGTCTATCAATATTAACTTATTAACCAAGAAACAATCTTTTGGTGCACACTATCGCATTCCTCAATTGTGGATTCTGACAATGTTGTTAAAAAGACTTGCTCCTCGATAATACAGACATCTTGAAGACCATTCTCCTGGTATTGTTCGTTGGAGCTTTGGCATGGGTTTATCAATCAATCCAACCACCACCGCTGAAAACCGTCGGCTCTCCCGGCGGAGCCGACGTGACATCGCCGAGGGTCAAACTGAGAGACGGAAGACATTTGGCTTACAAGGTATTCGGAGTTCCTAGAGACGAATCCAAGTTCAAGGTCATATACATCCACGGCTTCGATTCTTGTATGCTTGACTCGCCTTTCCCCTATTTCTTATCGCCGGTAAGTTTTCCGGCAAAATCCCTCGTCATAGCATGTGGAAAGCTGAAATCTTTGTGGAATCTCAGAAGGCTGTTAGGAAAATGTCTCAAAGCTTATCTCTTTGGTGAAGTTAATGAGTTTTAAAAAAGTATATTTGTGCATAAATTTAGGCTCTCGTGGATGAATTGAGGATATACACTGTGTCTTTTGACCGTCCTGGTTATGGAGAGAGTGATCCTGACCCGAATCGTTCACCGAGAAGCATAGCATTGGATATAGAAGAGCTGGCTGATGGTTTAGGACTAGGACCTAACTTCTATGTCTTTGGTCTCTCCATGGGTGGTGAAATCACATGGGCATGCCTTAAGTACATTCCTCACAGGTGAGTCTCTCTTGTTTCTGATTACGTTTTGATGTGTTTGTCAATCAAAGTTGATTAAATGGGTTATGAGTTTTGAGTCCATCTCTTAGGAAAAGATGTGAACTTTGATCTTGCAAAATTAGCTAAGATGTGATGTGAAGAGCGGTTTTTCGATTGTGGACTTTGTTAACAGGTTAGCAGGAGCGGCGCTTGTAGCTCCAGCAATTAACTACTGGTGGAGAAACTTACCGGGAGACATAACAAGAGAAGCTTTCTCTGTAATGTATCGTGCAGACCAATGGGCTCTTCGAGTAGCTCACTATGCTCCTTGGCTTACATATTGGTGGAACACTCAGAAATGGTTCCCATTCTCCAATGTGATCGCGGGTAACCCCGTGATTTTCTCCCGTCAGGACATGGAGGTCTTGTCTAAACTCGGGTTCGTCAGTCCAAATCGGGTACAAGCATATCTATAGATATTTAGTTTGACAAAACTTTGTGCGGATTGGTTAGGATTCGGTATCATTAGTTTGATAGTTTCTGCAGCACTTTTGAGAAGGCGATTTGGAATCAAAATAACGTGTTGAGTCTTTGTGTGTTTTTTTTTTCAGGCATACACGAGACAACAGGGTGAACACGAAAGCCTACATCGAGATTTGAATGTTGGATTTTCAAGCTGGGAATTCGATCCTTTAGACCTTCACGATCCGTTCCCGAACAACAATGGCTCGGTTCACCTATGGCATGGCGATGAGGATAGGTTTGTGCCAGTGAAGCTTCAGCGTTACATCGTGTCAAAGCTTCCATGGATTCGTTACCATGAAATATCGGGATCAGGACATTTGTTACCTCTTGTGGAAGGTATGACTGATAAGATCATCAAGTCACTTTTGGTTGGGGAAGAAGAGGTAAGTGACAGTTGAGAAGCTTCTGTTTGAGACAGTGGGTTTGTATTTTCTAAGGATAAGCAATTTGCTTGTAGAATCTTTGTTTAATTCCAGATTCAGTCAGATACTTTCTGCTTGCAATGGCTAAAAGTACAAGCTAATTATGATAAAATAATTTTATAATGGTTATAAGTATGACTTCCGATTTTGTAAAAGATACGAATAAGTTTAGAGATATAGGGCTGGCCCTCGGATATTTCGGTATGACTGATAAGATCATCAATTCACTTTTAATTCGGGAAGAAATTCACAGTTTTACAACTTTTAATTGGGGGAGAAATTGAAAATTTTACAATATCCTTCTTGTTATTTATTTTGAATGTGTAATTCCAGTATATTTATGGTAAACAACTTGTTCTCCCACTTTGATGAAAAGTTGAGTATTAATAATTGTTTAACTTGCTTTCACCATGTTGCAACCAAATGCTCTTAATGTTGTTTCTAACTAATCCATTGCTCGTTGAAACCAAATGTTCTTAATGTTAGATTCTAAGAAATTCTGATGATCCAAGAATTCAAAGTAATCCAAACTAAAGTTTCATTTTTGCACTATGAGGGACCAGAGTAGACTAAGAAAATAACAACACTGATAAGACAAAAAGTAATTATTGTTAAGTAAGAAAATATGCAACAAAAATTAAACCATGTTAGGACGCTGAGGAAGAAGAAGATTGTAAAACTTATTGTGCAAGAAAAAGCTCTTCCCTTTGCTATCAACAGCTTTTTTCCAGCCACACCATCCACCATTGACTATCTTCTTGTGATCTTCACTTCCTGTATAATGCGGATCCAAGATCAAGAATGCACAATCTCCGCTTCCTTCATCGTAATCCACTCCCAAAAGCGTGTACGCAAGAACACCACCTCCTAAAAAAAAACCGTCCCCATTACAATACACAAGACACAGTTTGTGATGTCAGAGCCAAGGTTGAGTTCACTGGTTTGGATCACATCAGATACCTCAAAAAGATTTAGCTCACATTAAAAACTAGTCGAGTGATCCTTTATGTGTGGTTTAAGTTTCACTTATGCTCTTGAAATACAGACTATCTAGGCTATTCACACCAGTTCTTTTGTTTTGTATCCTTAAAGCTGAACTTGTGTAGGTTAAAATATCAGAGTGATTTGGCTTGACTTACCGATCATTATTGGAGTTCCTTGGGTCTCAAAGTGCATAGCTAACTCACGGCATTTCTCGGGGAGCTCGGATCCGGATCTGAAGTTCATAATTTTGCAACTTACCTGTATAAAAAAAAAAGACCAAGAGTTTTTTACGTCAATAATATATGTTGAAAGATATTCTTTCTAGCATATTTTCTCCAAAGATAGAGACTTTTTACAGGTCCAATTTTGAATTGATGTTGAAAGTCTACTATTGGATTCTTGCCTTAATATGATTCAGATGCCAGAATATATTTGGATAAGGCAATTAAGATTAGAAGACTTACACCAAGAAGTTTGTCCAACACGAAACTCAACTCTATGGCACCAATCCACTCGCGTGAACCTATAAATGAAGAATCCTTGTCACCTATTTCCACGAGTGTCTGCTGAATTTCCCTTAAATCCAAAAAATGGTACTTAGAACGATCGAGGGATGAAGAGTAGTTCTAAGTTTTACTCAAGGAGAAACTGTAATGTACCTATGTGAAGGTACAGAAATGGATGCATAGTGCTGAAGTCTAAACCATGAGATGATAGTTTGCAATGATCGGTACGCACAACCCCATCCCTGGAGCAACAATAGAAAGTTAGTATTAGAAGTAGAGACACTATTTCAACTTTCTCAAATGGAAAAAGCAAAACTTGAAGCACAACAAGATATCGTGCCACTATCAGGTTAATCCATTGACAGTGTTTAGAAACAATGGAAGAATAAGAAACGATATACCGAGTCATCAAAGCCATCATGAAGATAATGATAATACTCATATGAACCTTGGATCAGAGATGCCACCCCCTCGGAGACTGCATTAAACATTTCAAAATTAATAGAACGAATAAGTACAACAAAGGATGAACGAATAAAACAAAGGCATAGAGAGTACTAACCTCCGCTGCTAGGGATTCCAATATGCACATCTTTGAGCAGGATGGGACCTGTCAATGCCCAAGTAGGTTAACAACTAGAGCCATGACAAATATTGAGACGCAACAATAAACAATAAGAAACTAGGCAGATCTATCTACCTTTTTTCTTTGTGTTACTTCTTGAGTCATCATTCACAGACAAATCCAAGGCATTAGCAGTCCTTAGAAGCGGACGATCAAGTGGCAGACCAAGCCTCAGGTGTAGAGATTTCCTAACATCGACTGCAAATAAAGTCAAGGTCAAGAGCCACATATATATATCAAACATCATAATATCATCAACAAAGGAATGAGACTTCAGTAAAAGTTTTAGAGGATCAAAAATTTGCTAGTTCAACAACATAGCCGAGTGCTAAATTGATAGTTCTGAAGCTTTCCGATAGATACCTTCAAATCTACTAAAAGGAAAGGAGTATGTATCATTTCAATCTTTGCATGACTTTATCTATCATAGCCCTCTTTTAAACGTAATTGCAATTGTTACCTTGCTTCATTTCAGTCTCCCCATAGTTAAGCTCGTATATAGTTGTTATTGGATGTAACACTCCAGGTGGATTGAAGTGATAAATACGTAACTGTAAGAACAAAGCGATATAGATAATTCAGGAACAATAAACATAATTCAACGAGGGATAAAATTGCAAAAGATAACTAAAAGACATCTCATCTCCCGATACCCTACTTGAGGATGTTCCATCAAGAGGTGTGGTAAGATAATTTTCTTCAGGGAATACAGCTGATCAACCAAAGCAGGGATAACTAAATTTGAGACTGCGTGCATAAGTGGAAGTTCCTTGGTTGCATAAGTAAGTACATCAAGATTCAAATCAACAACAATGAGTCTTGCTTCATCCATAGCTGTGACAAAAGCAACAATCTGAGATATGAGAACAGGGCACAAGCATATATGAGATAGAAATAATTTATATTCCAAGTGATTACCTGGAAAATATTCTGCAACAGGGGCACCAGAGGTTGGAGATTTTTCAGATCTATTAAGCATAACAGATACTTGGATTTTATCTGCATCCTAAGAAGAAAAAAGTTCAGGGGAGGAGAAACAAACGTAAAGCCAGGTGGTAGCGACAAGAACAGCAATACGAAGTAAAAAAAAATTCTCTGTTTACTCACCTCTGCTGAATTTACTACTGTAGCAGCTTTGCTGTTCAGACACAAAAGTGAACAAGATAACATCTTAACGTCAGATACTTGGTCGTCAGTAGCAGGAAGACGGTTAATGTTTGACGCATCAGCACCAAAACCAAAATCTTTACCACGGAGGACGACTGGCTTTGAAACATCTCCAGAAGCTTTCTTTAAAGTCTCGGCTATGTACACAGCATATGGTTCTTTAAACTGAGTAATAACTGCATCAATTGCTTCTGAAAACATCTTCTTCGAATCTGAAAACAGGACATACTAAACTTGAGAAAAAAAAAAGAAGATAAATAGCGTCAAAAATTGAACACAAATATAGCAAAACAAAAGAAACAAAATTTGAGATCAATCATACCAGAGGGTGAGCTTGCTGGAAAATAAAATGGCAACTTGATCGGAAGCTCACAGTGAAGCAAACAACCATTCTCCCAAAGATACTTTCCAGACTTATTCTCCTCATACACAACGGAAGCAACAGGCTCTAGTTTTGCTGACTTCTCGGTTTTAGAGATGAAAAAGTGAATGTTACCGGTTCCTCCATCGAAACTAGCCCCAACTATCTTTTCATCATCTAACTCTCCACCTTCAGATATATGCTTACGCAATATGCGAGCTGCTCTAACCGCCTCAAGTGCGTTTTTCTCAGCGTCAGTATCCCCAACTATCAGACTTCCAATGACTTCAAATCCTTTCGGTAACAACTTCCGGAGATCATCTGCTTGGTATTTATCACAAGATGATTAATTTCAACTTCATGGATTCAACAATGATTACTATTTTAGCCTTTGAATCAACTACAGAAACAATGCACCCAAAAACTCATACAAAACTAGAAGACAAAAAAATTGGAAAAGTGTCAACTTTATTTCTTAATTTCTTCACTATAGGAGAATGATCCATTAAAAAGTATTCATCTTTCGAAATCAAAAACAGGAATCATGAGCTAATTCAAAAACCGATGTAGAAAACGGCTTCTCCTTACCAGATTCTTGCACGAAATCAGGAGACTGATGGATGCATCGGAAGGTGGAGACGACGGTGAAAGGCGGGAAAAATGGGGAACCAATGAACCATTGGAGAGATCCCGGTTGGTTCCCAGAGAGAAGCAGCTTTTGGCAAAGGACTCGTATGGTCGCTGTCTCGCTCGAAGGACCCATCGGATGTACCCAACAGGCAAAATCAGTTTTACTTATGTTTCGATGACTGCTTGTGTCGTGAGAAACTATATTTGACGATGTGGCGACTAATTTGTAATCTACATGGGCCGTATCAAATATAGGCCCATGATTGTAGGCTTACTTTAGGATTTTTTTTCCAACATTATAAAAAGGTGGCTTATGTGGAGAATTAGTACTAACATTAATTTTAATTGAATACTAACTCAAAATTGGTTTATGTAGAAAATCTATGGAAATTAAACATTAAATGGTTGAACGCAAGAAATAATTTTGAAGAGCTTTTACTTTCTCAAGAGCACTACGTACGGCTTAATCACATTTCGACAAATATGGACGTAAGACTCGTAACATTTAAAATAACCAAACACAATTGGTCTTACACACAATCTCAAAATGCTGAACAAAAAAATTTCACATTTCACACATAAGTTTGAAACTAAAAGACTTATAAACCACTTAGATTATTTATAGAGGTGTCAAAAGATTCGATATGTAGATAATGAGTCTCTTTGTCTTAACCCCTTTTGTCCTTTTAAAATAGCCACACATATCTCCATTGAGACTTACCAAACCGCATACTTCTTGGATTGTGATCAGAGGAGATATATAGTTTTACCAAACTGCGAAAAAGAGAATTTGGAAAAGAAAAAAAAAAACTAATTATTTGTCACTAGCCAACACACGATCTAATTTCTTGGCACACCACATAAAGTGATTAATTCTATATGATAAATCATATAGCTGCATCGAATCCAAACGACTAGTTCTAAGCCATTCATTCATCATGTGATACGATAATTATTTACCTGATTGGTCAATTGGATTCAATGATCGGTTAAAATTGCATATAACAACTTATGGAATGATTAATATTCTCGTATCCATTACAACTTAAATAAAGCTCTTCCCAAAAAGCTAATCTTTCATATATATATATATATATATATAATTTACAGCATACGCAAGAGTTACAGCCACATCTTGATCGAATCCAATCAATCTTACATAGCAAGATACGACTACTTTGATTTTTTTTAGAATAGTCAAGAATATAGATAAGTCTCAAACCACCCAAATCATATCCGACACGGAATGCTCATAGCTACACGCAAAATTCTAACCCCCGAAACTAGTAACATTATTTAATCATTCATAATTTTGGGTTAGTCAATATTTGACATAGGAATATGCAATAACAACAATTTACAAACTCTAGAAATAGTGGAAATTATGTATAATAATATTAGTCACTTCTCAAATTCATCATATATATCTAAGATTCAAACACTTCAATGTTAAAAAAAATATATATTAAAATTATTAGGTTAAATTGACAAAAATAACTTGAACAAAAATATTTTAAATTCATACCTAACACTTTTTTGAATATGCAATATAGAAGATATATCAAGACATTTTACTGAACGTATGGATTCAACCATTGAGAGAACAAGACTTGTGTTAGAATTTATATTACAACTGAACGTACAGAAAATGAATAAGGTAATCGGATTGCCTATGTTGTGTTTGAGCGTCGCTGGCTCCGAAGACTAAGGGAAAGTCAACGGCCAAACCGATAAAACTTGGTCAGACTTGAATAAGAGTGCAAGACTCAATTTCGAATTCTCAGCATTGCAACTTTTGTTTGAATAGAATAATAATGTTTACTATACATATTTGAAACCTAAGAATTTGGTCAATTTGGAGAAAACCTATCTCCAAATAATTGCTCATATTTTTTTAAAAAAAATTCCTTATCAAAAACTTGGATCCTTTTTTCAACAATTAACTTAAATCCTCAAAAAAAAAAAAAAAAATGTTTCAAATGAATTGACTGTAAACATAAATTCCATTACTGTTAAAATGGTATCACACATTTCTTTATAAAATGAGCGATGAAGAATTCCATGCAAATGTACTTTTATACCAGCGATAACGTCGAAACCAAGATAAAATTCTACGAAATCTTGTAGTATCTATTAAGTTACAATTGCAATATAATATGACATATTTGATATAAAGCGATAATATCTATTAGTATTAGCGACAGTTTTTTTGTTATTATACCGGAACATAGGTTTTGATCAACAGTTGACCAAAAAATAAAAGGATTTTTATCAACGGTGACCTAAATGTAGTCCAGAATCTTATATCCGACAAATAATTAGCAACTAAAGTAAGTTAACTCGTGCATAAGATACTTTCATGACGTTTGTAGGAGCTAACCCTCAAGCAATCGATATATTATAATTACAATTACTATAGAATTAGTTAAAGTCTCCAAGAAACAATTTTTGTTTTTTTTTTAATATAGCCCCAACTTGTGAATAGTTTAACTAAGGTCACATCCCAGGAAAATCGAAATTTGCACTACAGAACAAATAAACAATAAACATAATAGACTAAAAAAAACATTTTACAAATTCATATTTCATTAAAGTGAGTGAGATCAAGGAGACCTTTTAGTCCTCCACATATCATGCAGATCATTGATCGAAATGCTTCACGTTCTTTTGGACCGACACAAAAGTTGTGCTCTGCTATGATGAGGTCGACCGTTAAATAAAGTAATAAATCAAGAGTGCAGTGCATCAATATGCATGGATAATTTAAGTTGATGGATGTCTATAAAGCAAAATTAGTTATACCACATTTTTGTCTTTAAAAAAGACTATTATATTTGTATATGGAAAAAGGGGTTTCTAAAATTTACCGCATTAAATTTTGTGATTTAAACAAAATATTTAAATATTTCATTGCCTAAAAAAGAGATTTAAAAGATTTGATATAAAATAATGATGTTTTTGGGTTAATATTATTAGCATGGTAATAATCACAATATGATATTAATAATAATGACCATTTTTTAAATTTATTACACAAATTCTAATCTAATACCCCGCAATTTTAAAATTATTAGACTAAGTTAACAAAATAATTTATTAAATAGTAGTATTAAGTATATCAATGTTTAAAAAATCATTAAGCAGTAGCTAGACGATAGATAGAAGTCTAGCGCATAAAACGACTAGTCATAGCTTAGTCAAGTGTAGGCATTAAAAATACTTATATTAATTTATTAGATACTTAAACTTTATATATTATTTACATATTTCACGTATTTTAAAAAGGAATAAAGAAAACTCACAATGTATTTGCTTATCCTAAATGTAAATTTGATATTAAAAAATAGAAACGAGAGACAAAAGAAAAAAGATTAAATAAATATATTACTTAATTTGTTGTGGTTTTGGTCATTACCGAGAAGGATGAGGACGATGAAAAAACAAAAGCTTAGAAGTGAAGAAGATTAACTCATTAAAAACATTAAGTCACACATTTCTTTTATTTCCTTTTTTAACATATAATATTTTATACATTAGTTAAACGATGTTATATAATCATAGATTCATAAATAATTTAAAATTATAAATTAGTGGTCACTTTTAAAATTTATTGCACATGTCTGGGTTTCGAATCCAAAAAACCTCAATGTTAAGAGGGACATTAAATTCACTAAGCTATGTTAACAAAAAAAAAACATATTTTTACCGGTTTAAAATCTTTGAACTGAGTAATCAATTTTCTCATTGAAGTAGTGTAAATCTTTTCGGTCAAGACGGGTTTGACGTCTAACCATTTGCCTAGGCGGAACCTAGCCCGAATTTTTGAACATTGAACTATAGTGTAAACATTAACATTGTTAACTATTTTAATATTGTAAGTATTAGAAAAGATGTTATACAACAAATCCTAACCAATGATGTTAACATGCTAACAATACTTATGTTGGTGTGATAACTAAGAGACTATTGTGTATGATAACATTGTTGAAGTTACCATGTTAACTAATCATTTATTGATTACTTTTTTGACAGTTGTATACAAATACTTAATACGATAATGATAAATTAGATTTTTAGCGCACACATGAAAAATACTTTGTTGGAAAGCTAATATAGTTATTTTATAAATATTCAACACGCTAACATAATATATGACCATTTTAACATAAAATACTTATGTTAGTGTCTAACGCTTTTGGCTATGATATTTGCTAAATATGAGATTTAGTAAATACCTATACAACGTTAACATTGTAGCCAAAAACGTTAACATGCTAACATATGTGTTTTTAACTTGTTAACATGTATTAACAACGTGATATCAATGCAAATGTTAGTATGATAACTATGTTGTTATTGTTTACCTGAGAACATTAGTATTAACTATAATGACTATAAACAAAACTAAATGGTCTGCACCGCAATATCGTATAAACACAAATGGGCGAAGTTAAGTTTTGGTAATGACTAATGAGATGCATTCCCGTAATGATCAGTATACTAATTTCTGTGATCATAGATTTTATAAGAAAGTCCTCTGTATATAGATTTGAAATCTGTAATGATCATGTAATATACGTAGTAAAAAAACATGTCCAAATAAATATCAATCTCTAGTTTGATCATGAAAATAAAGAATATTGGATGACCAACATTCATCTAATCAAACACTGAATATATGTATTTGCGAAATGGAAAAACCATGCCGGTAACATACAAATTATTGTTATTTTCTCCACTAAAAATGAAGAAACTATACATGTGTACATTTTAAAAGAGAGAATAATCATTGTTTATGTAAGAGAATCTTAAATGAAATCATCAAATCTATTAGTTTAATGGGAGACCAATCACTATTCCCGCGTGGGAACTAATCTACAGGTTTTGAAAGGATTTGTGAATACTTTCTGTGAACATAATTATGTCAGTTATGTGAACATAATCATGACTTACATTGTAAAAAGAGCATGCCTAGTGTTACGGCTTGTATCCCGTAACTTAAATGTGATTTGTAAAACATGGGATGCCTTGTCATCTTTTTTTCGACATCAGAAGCGTTATCATAACTCGAAACAAATGCAAAAGAAAAATTCGAAGGAAGGTGAAATCATATATTTTAGATAATCATTGTGAGATTTTTGGATTAACAATTTCCGTAAGTAATTTTCTTATAAGATATATATTCGTTTTAAAGTAGATGAGACATTCAACTCCAATGTTCAATCTTTCGCGTCGCTTGAATGGACAAGATCCACTGTTTTGTTAGTAGACCTATATCACTCTCTGAAGATAATCATTGCACCAAACCTACAAAATATTGACACGTGGCAACAGCAGCGAACGTTCTCTCCAAATCCAACGTAAACAATCGGCGGTCTGCAGTTCCTGAACTGTTTTATTTGTAAAAAAAATTTTAAAAATAACAAAATTGTTTATTTAACCATTTTTATTTTTGATGAACGTTCCAACATAACTAATACAACTGGTTTTCAGTCCTCACCCGTTCGTTCTAGAAGATTAATGAAATGTCATTTTTCTAGACGCACTTTTGAAAGAAAATAAAGGTTTATTATGACCGAAAACTAAAAATAATACTTAGAAATAAACTAATTTAATAATGCTTTTTACATCATTAATTAACATGAGATAAATATAAATTATGTGATATAATTATGGTTACTTTTTAAATTTATCACACATAAGTTTAAATCTAGTATTCCGTAATATTAAATAAAATATTTAAACTATCATTTTTAGTTGACAAAAAAAACTTTATATAAGATGCAATTATTCTATAGAGTACATAATTATATTATATACCGCATTTACTATGAGAAATTTAAACAACTATGAAAGTTTAATTGGTTTGACATGATAGTTCAACAGATTAATTAGCTTTCAAAAAATTTAGATAATAACCATATATAATGGTTTAGCAGGTGATGTCTCGTTCTCTTAGATGAAATCAGAAGTCCCGTATTGTTGTATCACGATTCTATGTTGTTCATTGAAAAGTATTAAATGGCTGAAAACATAATTTTTTTAAAAAAATTGTTTGATTTGTCTGAATTTCGACGAAGAAAATGTTTTGATAAGACGAAATGAAGTGGAAAGTTATATGAAAATCGTGTTTTCTATTTTGGTATGGAAAATTTTAATCGAACCTAAAATCATGACACCAGAAACAATGGATAAACAAGAGGATCACAAGTGGTGAGACACGAGAGCGCTGGTAAGAATGGATGAGAACAAAATGCCGCCGGGATAAGGAAGGTGGCTCTTGGGAAGAGGAAAAGGTCGGTTTACTGCATGAACCGGCCTTTCTAGATTTTAATAAAAATATCCCTTTGACGACAAAGCCATATTTTGGTCCGGTTATTTCACTTTCCACATACGATCACAAGAAAGCAGAATATCTGCCTGCATGGAACAAAAAGTAGTATTGTTTTCTGGGATCACAAACAAAAGCATCCTTATAATAATGTCAATTTTTCAGGAAAAATAATAGAGTTTTTTTTTTTTATTTGGCAATATATTACGTAGTCATGGACAGTGGTGCAGCATCGGTCGGACTCGTGATTAGATTCTTATGTTACACCATGTCGGCAATATTAAAGTTTTAAAACAAAACATGCTAATGCAGTTTTATTTTCGGAAATAAATCGTTAATGTTAAATGGTAGTAACATTTTTTTTGTTAAAATATTTTTATATTAAAATATTTTAAAAAATCTATAAGAATATTAAAATTTTAAAAATAGAAAACAGTAAATTCATCAAGTCTAAAATTCATTGTGAATTTATTAGAAGACTTTTCAAAGATCCGCCGCCATTTCCTATCAGCAATAATCTAAAAAAAAAAAAGCAGTGATTAATGTACTATAAATCGTCTTCAGACAAAGATTTGCCTCTCCTCCAATCCACTTCTACGTTCACAAAGCAAAAAAAAAAAAATAAAAAATAAAGAAATACCACTTAAAAAGGATGAAAATAAGAATTACAAACTTTAGACCCTTAATGACATTTCACCGACCTAGTTCTTCAATTTATTGGTTCCGCAAGAGCGCTTCGATCCGCTGATGGATCACTGTAATTCTTGTAGGAAACCAAAACTAGCCACCAAATTTACTAATGAAAATAAATCAATATGCGATGAAGCACATAAACAAAAAAAAAAGAACACCTTTGTACATATCTTTCAAACATACATTTTTAAAATCGCACTATTTTATATATATATATAGAAAATTATAAATTATAAATATTATGGTACATGATGTTAAAGAGGAATCTAAAAAAAATATATATAATTTTTTCGAAGAATTTTTCTTTCTGATACTAAATTTCAAATTACTTATTTTATTTATTTTTGTTTTTGGGAAAATCACTATTTTTAGATATTTATCCATAGTCAAATATTATACCAGGAAGTTTCTTTATACAATTATTTTCTTTGTTCAAGAAGATAAATTTGTAGATTCGTTGGAGAAGATAAATTTTGTAAATGCTATTCCTTTCTTAGTTAATCCACTCTCGGATTTTATTCAAAATGCTATTTCCGTCACAAAACAGATAAATATTAAGTAGATGACCACAAAAAAAAAAAAGATCTTTTTTTTGGTAATCAGATTACGCGCCAGCTTCAGAGCGTGTAAGATAAGAAGAGACAGGACGCAAAAAGATATTTGAAAAAATGCCACGTAGGCCCTTAATGGTTGTGAGTATGGGACCCACCTCGCTAAGCTCTATATATTTCGAAATGTACCAAAGCTTCTTCTAAAAACATCTCTTCAAAAAATCTAATTTTTTAAATCTCTCTGCAGAAAATGGAACTTGTCCTTGTCGCGATGGCCATAACCGCCACAACAGAAGACGACGGATTTTCATTAATCACCAATAAAGTTTCATATAATCTAACGGCGTCGGACGTTGATATCGTTACCTCCGGCAACCGTCGAATTCCGGCTCATTCCAGTATTCTTGTATGGTTGGTTCTTTTTTGTTGAACTGGTTCGATTCTAAATTTCTCCGGTTTGGTTTTGCTTAAATTGCGGATAATGCAGGCTTCGGCTTCACCGGTACTGATGAACATCATGAAGAAATCGGGGAGAAGTTACCGAGGCTGTGGATCTAAGAGAGTCATCAAGATTCTTGGCGTTCCGTGCGACGCCGTTTCGGTCTTTGTCAGATTCCTTTACTCTTCTAGGTTGGTTCTTTGCGAAAATTAAACCCATATTTTTTTTTATTTGGTGGCAGAATATGAATAATTAACGGCTAATTAACTAATCTCAAATCGTGTTTTTCGCATAATTGCTTCTTTTTATTTTTTTTTCTGGAAAATAAACAGCTGGTTATGAAATGACTAAAATACCCTTTTGTATATTTGTCTTTTACCTGCAGTTTGACAGAGAATGAGATGGAGAATTACGGGATCCATCTTTTAGCGTTGTCTCACGTGTACATGGTGACGAATCTGAAGCAACGGTGCTCAAAAGGCGTTGTAGAGCGTTTAACGGCGGAGAATGTTGTTGACGTTCTCCAGCTGGCTCGGCTCTGCGACGCACCCGAAGTTTGCCTCAGATCTATGCGTCTTATCCGGTCGCAGTTTAAGACAGTTGAGCAGACCGAAGGATGGAAGTTTCTTCAGGAACACGATCCTTTCCTCGAGCTCGATATCCTCCAGTTCATCGACGACGCCGAATCGGTATAATTCTTTTACTTTTCTTAGTTATTTACTTATTTTAAAGACATAATCTGTGTTTTTCTCATTACCAAAAATGAGTAAATATGGTTGTTGTACACGGTTTAGTTTGGAGAATTTCATATTAGAACCTGTTCTTTTTCTTCTGTGTCTAGATTTGGTTCTACTGTAGATAAAGTTAATAGAACCTATAAACAATATTAATATATCAATTTAAAAACAAATTATTTAATTAAAAATATGAGAAAAATATGTTTATTCGGTTTGGTATGTTGCAAAAAAAGAACCAATTCGGTTAATTAAAAAAAATGGAATTCAATTATGTTTATATATACCTAATTAACCCCAAAACATTTGGTAGTTTCTTGATTTGTCTGTTGTATGATGATTTAATGCAGAGGAAGAAAAGAAGACGGAGGCATAAAAAGGAGCAGAATCTGTACATGCAACTAAGCGAGGCAATGGAGTGTATAGAACACATATGCACCCAAGGTTGTACGTTGGTCGGTCCAACAAACGTTATAGACGATAACAAGTCAACGACTGTGGAGTTTGGGGATAAGTCAAAGCCTTGTAAGGCGTCTTCCACGTGTTACGGCCTCCAGCTTTCGATACGTCATTTTGCCGTATGCAAGAAGAGGAGTAACGAGAAAGGTTGTCTTCGTTGCAAGCGGATGCTTCAACTCCTAAGACTCCATTCATCTATATGTGACCATCCCGAATCTTGTCGCGTCCCTCTTTGCAGGTATGCCCCAACGTTTCTTTGTAACGTTTTATTAGAAATCCCACATTTGAAATGAGAACCAACATTTGTTGATAGCGAAAAAAGTTTTGAGTTAATTTGAAAAATTCATGATTCTTCAAAAAAAAAAAAAAACCAACACTTGTTTGACAATAATTCGTTGTGAACCCACTTTTAGAAACTTTGCAAATTGCTCTGATAATTGATAGTGGGCCATTGTTTAGATATTTGTAGATATTTAGAATCTCATGTATCTTAATCAACTTCCTTTTTTCTTTTCTTTTTTTTTTGGGGGAGAGCAGGCAGTTTAAGAAAAGGGGAGAACAAGACAAAAAGATGGGTGAAGACACCAAGTGGAAGCTTTTGGTGAGAAGAGTTGTGTCTGCAAAAGCCATGTCTTCATTGTGTCAGTCAAAGAAGAACAAATGTGATGGAGAAGCAGAAGGATTAGTCAGGAACAGGAAGGAGTTGGGTTTGTAGATAATAATGAAGATTAGTTAAGGATCGTCCTTAAAGTAGTATTTGTTCATTTGTAGTTATATGGTTGGAAGTATCAAGGGTACGCAATGATATACCCTTTGATCAGTGTAGAGAATTTAGTTTGTAGATGAGTAAACCCTTTTAAATTGGCAGTGTATAGGTCAAATTTGTATGTTCAAAATATCAGCTTATAAAACAAGGTTAAAAAAGTGTTCTATACTTGAAGAGGTATTTTATAGTTTATGTAAGTTATTAAAGGTGAATTTAACGTAATGGCGATGGCAATTGACAAGTTTACATAGAATCTTGGCTTGAAAATAGAGATGAAAATAAGTAACCAACTAACCAAGTGCGATTGGTTAGAACAATGTTCTTTTGTCATCGTAAGACTAAAATTTGAGTTCAATGTTACATTACATTTGATGAAGAACAGTTTATGTTTCATGTAACCGCCATAAAGATTGGTTCTGATTTAAAGGGAAAAAAAAACTAGATATGAGACGAGTAAGACATGTCAAACCACCAATTCCGTCGGCCCATATTTAATTGGGATAAATGTTCAATTTTTTTTTTATTTGGATGGACAAATTTTGCTATCAAACCTATTGTCTGAACTCTGAACTTTTCAACTCTATAAAAACAACTTATCAAACATGCTTCTTTATGGTTGGATGGTCAGTTCAAAGCTGATCGGTTCGAACACAAACCAGGTCTGATTAAGTTTAATTTTGTTGTTCAAAGGGACGTAAAGTCTTAATGGATTCCAATGGGCTTTACTAGAATGAGCATGAGATAAAATTTACAGTTTACCCTTTTTTTACGCCAAAATGATAAGAACACAAGAACACAAATATCAAAAACTTTGTGTATTACTTTTTGTGTTGTATTGTTCATAACTATCGATACATATATATGAGAGAAAGATGGAGAAGTTTCCTAAACTATATAATTTACATAATAAAGACAATGAATCATGTCTTAATGGGATATGATTTATATCCCATACTAATCGTGATTCTCATCAGTCATGATTGTCATTCTCGTAAGTGTGATTGCTTGATTGTGGGAGATTGATATCTCATTACAAAATCTACAGTTTACCTAAGTTTAATTGCATTCGAGTTTTTGTTATGCCTCTTATTTGCATAAAATCATCAAATTTATTCACCCGAATTTACAACAAGTTTCCATGCACGGTTCTAACTGATATGATCGCGTTAACATTGCTTTGATTAAACTATACTTTTTTTTGGCTTTATGGATATAACACACGGAAGTCGAAATGTGAGTTCCTTTCAAAATAATGACTACACAACTACCAGACTATAGAAATGTTGGCAATTATTAAAGTTTTTACTAATGGCTTGATCACAAGGATATCTAACTAAGCCGCTCAAAGCTAATCTCTTCCAACTAACCCAAACCTCCAGGTTGGACTGAGCTTCTTGCTATGGGCTACGAGCTAATTAAGAGAGAGGAGTAATCATTATGCATATCCCAATGGAAATTTTATTAGTTAGGGACTATACGTGTGATGGGTGCAAATGCGTACAGTGCATTTAATGCGACAAAATTGCTGCCATTGGCCAATATGTAAATAATAAGAACATAAAAATCGACACAATGGAAGATAAATACAGCATAAATTTTAAGCAAGACACATATTTCAGAGGAAAGAAAACCCATGAAATGAGATATAAAACACATACAATAAGAAACTCAAAGAGTACATTATTTAGATAGATCATATCTTCCACAACATAAGAGTCTTGATGACTCACAATCTCTAGAGTTCGTCTTTAAGATCATCAGGGACTACTGACTCATGAGTATTAGTAGTTTCTGCAGAGGAATTAGAAGAGAGCTTGGTGGGATAAGAAGCCTCCATAGCTATACCGCAACGTCCTTCAATCTCTGATGTTCCTCTCTCAATCCGAACATAGCCTCCTTCTCCCCATTCTGGACCCCATGAGTTCCTCACTATCCAATATTTTGTTCCGCTTTCTGTCTCTCCATAACCGACAATCGCCACCCCATGGTTTAACTGAGTCCCGCATTCTCCAGTAAACACACCCTTTGATAGAATACATGCACGTTCATATAGTGAAAAACACGTTTAGAGATTGTGAAAAAACATGTTATTTCCTTACTTTTGAATAGATTTTAAAACAAATTCGTAAGCATATGCTATGCTGTATCTGCATAACTTGAAGGAGTTAACCATCTTAAAGATGTTATAAACAAATGTCTTTTTCTTTCCTTTATTTTTTTTTTTCTGTTTTTTTAACAAACAAAGGTCTTTCTTTGTAATTCTTAATTAAATATTACCTCAGAGTAAAGCTGGAAATCAGAGCTCCCTGCGTCAATGGCTACAGAGACAGGCTGGTGAGCAACAGCTTTGAGAAGTGCTTCCTCATCATTCTCAGGGACGTGCTCGTGTCCATCGATCGTTACAGTTTCTCCTTCAATATTTTTTGCTCTGCAGAATCCAACGTCATTAGGACTGTAAGGATAAGTCTCTTCGGTTTTGATACCACCATTGTTCTTTATGAAATCAAACGCAGGTTCCATTAGACCTCCCGCACAACCTTGATTCTCTTCATTGTCACAATCAACGAGCTCTTGCTCAGACAATGAAACCAGTTTGTTTGTCTTGATCTTGTTTATTCCTTCTACTGCCGCAACCGTTGAAAATGCCCAGCAACTACCTGGAAACATCGGTTTCTAAATTAGATATTTGATAAGGAAAAAGTCAAGAATTAGATCATCGGAAGAAAAAATGCAGAATTTTTTAATAGTTATTTGGATCAAGACCAAAAAACATTCAGAAACAGAACAACATAAAATAGAGCCTAAAGAAATCTCTAAACTTCGAAGACTGATTCATATTAGATGTTCATAAAATGTCAAGATGTCAAACACACATAAAATTCAAGGACGAGAAACTCCCAAAGAAAACAAGTCATGGATAGAATTTCCAGATTTAGTATGGAACAGAACAAGTCATTTTAGGGTTTATTAATATCTCTTACCACAATCTTGTTGATTCTTGACATCAGTGACAGCTCCTTTCTCTCTCCAATCAACAGAGTTAGGAACATTGGTCACATTTTCATACATAAAACCACCAGATCCGCGCTTGGGTCCACGGAGCATCCGGTGATGCTTGACATTAGAGCCGGCGTAGGAGTTCCTAAACTCGTGGTGAGTTATGTCGGCGAATTTATTGATCTTGAGTTTGTAAGGTTTGTTTTTCTTGTTTGTCTTGTGGACATGAAGCACATTGTGTCTAAAAACGTTGAACCGTTTTAGTGCTTCGTGGGAGGCTCTTGATACAGAGTGGTGGTTTCTCCACCTTTCATAGAGCTTCGATAAGCTCTCTTCGGTCTCTAATTCTTTTTCATGAAAATCAAATCCTTGGGATACTTGGAGGAGGACAAAAAGAGAGAGAAGGATCAAGACAAGTTTCATTTTTTGTTGTTAATTTCTACTTGTTGGGTTTTTTTTTGTTGTTGTTGTTGTTGTTATGTTTGTCTTTTGTTATATATGCTTTGATGAAATGATCAAAGATGGGAACATAAATATCTATTTTTTTATTGGGAATATTGAATCATCGCATTATTATTATTATTTTTTAAAAACTCTACGGATCCATTTTCTTTCCGCTCCACTTCCAATTTCAATCCCTTTTTTCTTCCACCTCCCATTTCTTGACTTCCCGACTTTACGTCTTCTAACATTGCTCAAGCACCCAGAAGTATTTCGGAGTCTAACACAGTATTTTTAAGCAGAGTCAATGGCTCTGCCTCCATACGACTTGTGGTGTCTCTTCGTCCGCTGATACACATTCAAAATGGGTAAAGATCCTAACAGAATGGCGTCATGGAAGAGGAACATACACTATGTTTTTCACATTACTGTCATAAACATTGACCAAAGATCGTGCGTGGCACGACAAAAGCAAGAATGGGTACGTACTTTTCACAAAACACGTGAAAAGCAACGAACTTTACGATATATATAAGCATTAAAGTCTAACCAATTTGAGCATTTAGATTAGGTAGAAACAGTTGACAAACACAATAGACACGTCCCTTCCCAATTTCCGATAAAGCTAAGATGGGTTGGTGGGTCCTCATTAGTTATAGTGTCTTATCAGTGGAAAATTATATAATCAAAGTAAAAGCTGTTAAATTTGGGTTTTACTGTAAGTTATGATCCAAATCTTTTATATATTAGTGTTGTTCTCTTTACACTTTCGTGTTATGGTTAAAGTTATAGTTTGATATATTGTTACACCACATATATTAGAGTTTAGTCTCCATGTTTTCTGGGTTAATTTAGTTTGATATATGGTGTATGTGTACGTGTCAACATATATTTCTTTCTGCACCCATTTTAACAAAATGTTTAAACTTTTTCTGACTAATAAAATATGCAAAAAGGAAAGTCACATAAGTCTATTTTCAGCAATTTTCCCTACGTTCCAGAAAAGAAAAGCTAACTTTGCCGAGTGTTACTGGCTTAATCTTAAAAGTATGTCCAAGAAAATGTGAGGTCGTATACAAGAAACAATATGCAGAAATTTTTTTTGAACAAACAATATGCAGAAAAGTTATCAATATAAAGGAAACGTTGGATTGCATGGTCAAATACGAATCGCCGTAAAATAAAAAAAAACTGGCGAATGGAGGTCCTTTTTTGATCAAGAGGCTTCTTCTGTTGTGATACAGAAATCTTGCTCTTGTTTTATGAGTTTTGTGTTTTCATCGATGCTGACTCTGTTTTGTGTGTTATGGTGAAGGGTCTAACTCTGGCTTTGGAAGTTGGAACTTGTTTTTCCAATTTTAATAAATTCTAAGTCGTTAAAAAAACATTGTTCAAATCTATTTTTCACTTTCTCAACCCAAAACCAAACTGAATCTGAACAGTAAATCAAACCCAAAAATTTGCCGAAACAAAAAAAGAAGCAAACTTTCAATCTTAAACGTCACTATTTACACTCTAAGCTCATTCACAAACCTCTCCTATCACAAGTAAAAGCAAAACATAAGCAAATCTAAATTTTCTCAGAAAGCACAAGAATGATTAATCATAAGTATCAAGCAAAAGGATTTAAGGAGAAAGGTTGGAAATTGGGTTGACTAAACCCTAAGATTAGTAACCACTCAATGGATCTGAGACTAGTAATCTCATTAGTAGAAGCAAGCAACTCTATATGCCAGTTTAAGAAACTTGATGACCTACTGTCAAGAAAACTAAGCAGATAATCCGAACCATTTTTCCATCTATATCAAGACAGTATTTTCAACAACAACAAAAATGGCAAATACCAGTTCTTAAAACAATCTAATGATATCATCCCGATTGACCTTATCGACTGAAAGCAATATAGCTACTTGAAAACAATCAGACTTAGCCTACAAATTCTGGCTCACTCTGAAAGAGCTCAAATAAGTAATCTCATGTAACACACTTAGATTTAGATTCAAGCTATATGACACTATCCTCCGTGGGTTTCAAGGATCAAGATACTTCGAGGAGCTAACGTATCAATTCAACCAAGAAAAGTCACTACTTAGACCACAAAGTAACGCCTATAAAAATCTCAGCTTTTCTTATTAGGTACGGACTTCGAGAAGAAACCAACACTGGGGCAATGCAAACAAAAAAAAAGAAAAGACACAAACTTTGAAGCAAAACTCAGTTGGCTAATGCCATCATCTTATCACAATAACCGTTTCTTAAAAAATTTCAACACCACAAAACGCAATTGCAAGAAGTCCTGAAACATTCAAAAATTTTGAACTTACAACACAGAACACTAACATTGTAACTATGTGGAAATCGATAATATTATTGGCAAAACAAACGATTAACACTAAACTGTAAAGAGAAATGCAGAAATAGACTCATCAATACTTCCTCACATTATCATCTAATTCAAAAAGGAACACAAAGGTTTTATTTTCAGACCTCACCGGAATGAATATTATAGCAAAAGGGGAAATCGAGCAAGCAAAGCAAAAAAACCTCTTTAAGATTTGGGTCCTTGACGCTTCCTGAGTTTCCTGTACTTGTGCTTGTTCATCTTCTTCTTCCTCTTCTTCTTCACACTATCAGCGTAAATCACAAACTCCTTCTCATCCTCCTCCACCGCCTCTGTAAACGGCACCGTATCCGTTAAACACGAACCATGAACCACAGTCGGGTTAAACCCGTACCCAATTGGAAAACTAGGGAATAACCGAAGCGCTTCATCTGGTTTAATCCCGGACCCGGAGACGGTAATCACGGGATTCGTAAGAGGAACTGGATCGAGTTCTACAGATACAGACTCGACGTTGCTGACGCAAGGCTTCTGATGTGGTATGAGATTGGGAGTGAGCCTTGGGATCTCCCTTAAACAGGACTGGTTCCTGATAAACCTATGCATAAGATTCGCCATTGGAGATTCAAACAAAAAACCTAGAAATGATGAGAGAGTGACGAGCGAAGCCGACGATTGTCGTTCGTACTTGCCGTCGTCATATTCAAAGGGGTTTTTGGGCCTTCTAAGAGTCCGAATCTCCCCAGAACGACGGCGTTTCAGGTTACACACTAATGAAGAGAACGAAGTGAAAAAAATAAAATCGTTGCCCTCACGAATAATCGAACTACGGACCTTCAGTTTACAAGACTGACGCTCTACCACTGAGCTATAAAGGCAACTTTTTTTGGGGTGAAAATGATAAATACCAAAATATGGGGGTAAATAGTAAAATATAGCAGAAAATATTGGAGAAGGTTGCAAAAGCACGCGCACGATATTCCTTTGACTCTTTGTTTGCGTGCATTTTCCACTATTATGCGCATTCTTCTAAACGCCTGAAGTCTCCGATCACCTCTCTCACTCACTACAAGCTTTCTTTCACTGAAGATGAAGGTACTCTTTCTCTTGTTCTGATTCGAATCTATGCATTTAATTTTGATTTCCCATGACCTAATCGATTGAATACTTGATTTTCTTCTTATTTTCTGAAAATTTCGATTGAGATATTTTCCACCTTCGAAATCGTAATTTTAATTAGCATGAATTTTCATTTATAGCAGTTAGTTTTGGTTTTTCAATCATGATATTATCGTGGATATATAGTATTTTTATGGTTTCTTGTTCGTGAGTGTTTTGTTTTGTGGGGGCGATGTTTTGTTGTAGCAATTCTGGAGACCAAACAGTATCAACAAGAACAAAGCTATGGTGGAGAAACTTCAAAGTCATGGTATTATTACGTCTGATGAAGTTGCTAAAGCTATGGAGGCTGTGGACAGAGGCGTCTTTGTACCTGACTGTTCCTCTGCTTACGTCGATAGTCCCATGTCTATTGGCTATAACGTGACCATATCAGCACCTCATATGCACGCAATGTGCCTTCAACTTCTCGAAAATCATCTGAAGCCAGGAATTCGTGTTCTTGATGTCGGCTCCGGTTTGTTTCTTCCTTTCTTGAAATTATTGGATTCTTCTTCTTGCTTTTGATGATTGCTTTGAAAAAGAGAATACGGTGAATCTTGATAGGGACTGGTTACTTGACTGCTTGCTTTGCGGTTATGGTTGGTTCCCAAGGACGTGCTATTGGTGTTGAACACATACCTGAATTGGTGTCTTCTTCCATCAAGAACATTGAAGCGAGTGCTGCTTCTCCATTGCTTCAAGAAGGTGCTCTCGCTGTTCACGTTGGTGGTGAGATTAGATTCAAAGTTCCCGAGATTTGTTTGATGTTCTGTTTCTTTTCTTTTTTAACAATGAGTTGTTTGTTTTTATAAGATGGAAGGCAAGGATGGGCTGAGTTTGCACCTTATGATGCTATACATGTCGGAGCAGCAGCACCGGAGATCCCAGAGGCATTGATTGATCAACTGAAACCTGGTGGGAGACTAGTGATCCCTGTTGGGAACATATTCCAAGACTTGCAAGTTGTGGACAAGAACTCTGATGGTTCGGTGAGCATCAAGAGCGAATCTTCAGTTCGTTATGTTCCTTTGACTAGCCGTGAAGCCCAATTGAAAGGGGAGTGATGATGCTCGTTGTACAGAACAGTGAATCAAATAAGCTTCACTTAGCTGATTTATAGTGAATCAGCTATAAAACAACTTTTCAATGGACAAAATTTCACGAAAGCTGAACTTTTCTGTATCATATCCTAATAAACGGTTCTACTTGCACAATACTGCTCCACAAGATTCCACAATAGCTATTTGTATCACGTTATAAATTTCAATAAGCTTATATTTATTGTATAAATTTTACATCTTGAACCTCAGACGTGTTGGTGTATAAATATTAATAAACTTTTAATTAAACTACTGAACTAAGGGGCTTTCACTTTGCAGACTAATTTAAATTAAAAAATGGTCAGTGATTGTATCATTTAGTCAATTAACATGTCTGACACTTAAACTAGTGTGATCACTTGTATAATAAACTGATAATTACGAATTTAGCTATTTATATCTATTGTGGTAAACATCTAAAATTATGTATATAGTAAACGCGGTAATACATAAGTTTTGTTTTAATTTGTGAATATTTAATATGTTTCTATATTTTTATTTTGAATATAAGCATTTTTATAGTTTTATTTATAAAATTATTTTATCTTTTATTTTCTTATGATGTTAATAATTTGCTAGAAAAATGATGTACCAACGCATGGATTTTATTTAAGTTTATGTTAAAAATGATATATTTTTTTATCTGTTTGTTTTAACAATCAAAATATAAATATATAAGATTATAGTAATTGTGATATATAACAGCTTTCTCTGTGGATAAATTAAAGTATTCGAGATTCGCGTTTGATGTTCCTTTTATACATTGCTGGTTAAACGAGTCCTTGCATGCTTCAGTTGAGAGGGAACTTGAGAACAATGAATCAAGTAAGTTCACTAGGCGTTCTTAATTAGTATAGAAACTGGAGACCTTAAATCTCATACATCGCCTTGCAAGTACAACTTTCAAATGAGTAAACATTTTCATTTGAAAACATAACGTAACAGTAAGCATCTATTATATATGCCTTAATCAGGTAGCAGGAGACGCAATGACGTAAAGAGGAAACATGCGGCGAATCACAGCACCGATAGATTCAGCAACGTCGGTCTCAGCCTTATCTTCTGTAGATTTCCAATCAAAACCAAGCATTAAGTTAGCCAAAGCCACCTCATTCAACACCACCGCAAATGATATTCCCGGGCACATCCTTCTCCCTGCTCCAAACGGAATCAGCTCAAAATCCTGTCCTCGGAAATCAGCAGACGAATTTAAATGCCTCTCCGGTTTAAACTCTTCAGCGTCTGGTCCCCACGTTGCAACCTCTCTCCCGATAGCCCAAAGATTGATCATAACCTGCGTACCAGCCGGTATGTGCTGACCTCTGAAGTTGACATCTTCTGTTGATACGTGAGGAACCATCAATGGAACTGGAGGATGTAGCCTGAGTGCCTCTTTGATCACAGCTTTTAAGTAGTGCATGTCTTGAATGTCGTCTTCTGATACACTTGACTTGCCCTTACTAATTGTACGTACTTCTTCTTTAAGTCTTTTCAGACACTCTGGGTGACGTAGAAGCTCTGTCATTTCCCATTCCAAAAGCGTGGAGGATGTGTCTGTACCACCCACAAAAGCATCCTGAAAATAAGAACTATGGTTATATACTTAAGACATTATTGGATCTGAATATATTCCATTTGTTTTTTTTACCAAGATGATTGCCTTGATGCTCATCCGGTTAACCTCAAATGCCACGCTCTTGTCTCTCTGAACGGCGAGTAATACATCGGCGAAATCAGCTTTATTACCGTCTCCGTCTTCATGATCCTGAACAATTTTTTCCAAGAGTTTATCGAAATCAGTTGCTGTCTTTTCCAGTTGACGCTCCAAACCGCAGATCCAATCAATCCACGAAAGCCATGGTACATAACTTCCGACAGTAAACGTACCCAATTGCCTCATGAGCCTGTCTATCAACTCTTTAAAGTCTGTTCCAACACCGTACTTCCGTCCCAATGCAACTCTACATATAACATCGTTAGTTAAAGTCGACGTGAGCTTGCTTAGATTCAACGGCGAAGAACACGAATTCCGGATCTTTTCCATCATCAGACTGATCTCTTCTTGTCTCACATCTCGAAAGGTCCGTACCATTTTGTTGCTGAGAAGATGGATGACACTCACGCTCTTCATTTGCCTCCAATACTCACCATAAGGAGCTGAGGCCATATTACGGCTCCCGTAAAGAAGCTTGTCGTAGATTTTCGAATGTGGACGACTCGCAAAGACGCGGTCATGCGTCTTCAAAACGTCTTTCGCAGCGTCCGCGGAAGAGGCTACAATAACGGGGACAGTACCAAAGTGAAGAAGCATGAGAGGTCCGTAACGCTGGCTGAGGGAGCGCATTGATCTGTGAGGATGTTGGCCGAGCTGATGAAGGTTTCCGATCAGCGGAAGTTTCGGTGGTGATGGAAATGAGATGCTTTTCTTTCCTGTCGTCTCTTTCATGAAGAAGAGAATGGTAATGAAAAATATCACGCACAAGAGAAGTATCATGACCATCTTTTGTAAATTTGGATTCTTCAAGTTTTTTCTCGTGATAGTTCTGTCTTCTTCTTTCTCTTATGTCATATATAAGGCCAAGTTTCTATACGTTACGTTGCTAGTGTCCACTCAAAGTTTCTTCTTTTTTCGCCTAAATTGGAAAATATATTATATTTGATTAGCTATAATTCTTTTAAATCCTATATATAAAAGCTAACAGTTAAATTGACACGTAAATTTTTTGCTTTTTAAGGATTAAATAAACCAAAAATGTCTTTGACCAAACAAAAGTAAAAAATTATCTTTTACTTTTATAATGTTGAAATACCTTATTTGTCAGGATTTGTTTTAATAGCCACAAGGTCCACAAAAACTATCTTATCACCTAAATTATATATCCTTTATCTGTATATAAAGATAAAATTATTACCTTTTACTTTCACTATATTTCAAATACCTTATTTGTTAGATTTTTTTTTTTTAAAAAAAAGTCACTAGGTCCACAAAAAAATATTTCTCCTAAAAGATATAATCCGTTATTGTACAGTTCAAATAACTTTACAAAGATATATATATATATATATATAAAAATATTGAAGGCAGCTTCTCATATTAGTGAAAGCAGGACCAGTCTTAGATTAGATGTTGCCTATAGTTAATAGCCCAATTGCAAATGGGAATGATAATGTTTATTTCAGAGAACAATGAATCAAGTAAGCTCACTTGGCTATCTAAAATAGACTAATTACTCAAGAACTAATTCTCAAAGACTCTTTGGTATAGTAAGAGTTTTCAGATGAGTAAAAAAATGTTTGCGTACACATAACATAATTTATAAAGCATTTATATATATATAATGCGAAATCAAATAGTAAATGATGCAATGGCGTAAAGAGGGAACATGCGGTGAATCGCAATACCCGTTGATTCAGCGACATCGGTCTCATCTTCTGTAGATTTCCAATCAAAGCCAAGCATTAAGTTAGCCAAAACAACATCATTCAACACCACAGCGAATGATATTGCCGGGCAAATCCTTCTCCCTGCTCCAAATGGAATCAACTCATAATCTTGGCCTCGGAAATCAATAGAAGAATCTAAATGCCTCTCCGGTCTAAACTCCTCCGCGTCTGGTCCCCACGTGGCAACCTCTCTCCCGATCGCCCATGCATTGATCACTACCTGTGTCCCAGCAGGTATGTGGTAATCTCTTACTCTGACATCATGTGTTGATTCATGAGGAACCATCAATGGAAGTGGAGGATGTAGCCTGAGTGTCTCTTTGATCACAGCTTTTAAGTAGTTCATGTCTTGAATGTCTTCTTCTGATACGCTTGATTTTCCCTTACAAATAGTACGGACTTCTTCTTGGAGTCTGTTCAGACATTCAGGGTGACGTAGAAGCTCTGTCATTGCCCATTCCATAAGTATGTACGATGTGTCCGTACCACCTACAAAAACATCCTGAAAACCGAAACAAGAACTATGGTTATATACTAAAACATCACTGAATCTTAATAAGTATCATCTGAAAGTGTGTTTTTTCCCCTAACCAAGATGATTGCCTTTATGCTGACTCGGTCAATGTCAAACCCGACGCTTTTCGCTCTCTGAATCGCCAGTAATACATCCACGAAATCACTCCTATCTCCGTCACCACTTTCATGGTCTTGTACAACTTTCTCAAAGAACTCATCAAGATCAGTTCCTATCTTTTGTAGCTGACCATCCACACCTCGGATCCGATCAATCCATGCCAGCCACGGGACATAAGTCCCAACACTAAACATGCCTAATAGCCTTGTGAACCTCTCCATTAACTCCTTAAAATCCGTTTCACGGCCGTACTTCCTTCCCAAAGCAACTCTACATATCACATCGTTAGTTAAAGTTGCCAAGAGCTCGCTTAGATTCACTCGCAAAGAACTCGATTTCCGGATCTTTTCCATCATCAGGCTCATCTCTTCTTCTCTCACGTCTCGAAAGGACAGTACCATTTTGTTGCTTAGGAGATGGAGGACACATACACTCTTCATTTGTCTCCAATACTCTCCATAAGGAGCTGCGGCCACATCACGCCCATTGTAGAGAAGCTTTTCGTTGATTTTAGACCGTGGACGGCTCGCAAAAACGCGGTCGTGCGTCTTCAAAACGTCTCGCGCTGCCTCAGCGGAAGAGACTACAAGAACGGGGACACTGCCAAATTGGAGGAGCATGAGAGGACCATAACGGTGGCTAAGGAAGCGTAGTGATCTGTGAGGGTAGCGGTCGAGCTGATGAAGGTTTCCGATCAACGGAAGTCTCGGTGGAGATGGTGGTGTGTTGCTTTTTTTCCCTTTTGTCAAGAAGAGAATGGTAATGACGATTATTAAGCATAAGAGAAGTAGCATGATCATCATTTGCATGTCTGGATTCTTCAAGTTCTTTCAAGAATTAGTTCTTGTGCTGAATTTTTAGAATTTGTGTGCATTTTGTATATGTAGGAGCCAAGTTTTCCATGGACCAAAATTATTGTCCGCTCAAATTTTCTTATTTTTTTTTGCCACACATAATATTATATTATTTATATTTCAAAAAGCAATAATATATGATCATTGTTCTTCTGATTTGACTTTGGATTAATGAACACCACAAAAAAAAATATGATTTATATTTGGGTTTCTTTGAACAAAGAAGTCAGGTGAACAAGTTGTCTGTGGGGATTAGTATTTTAGTTAGATTAATGATATGTTATACATTAATTGAAGACTCACAAATTTAGGGTTGGCCCAATTATTAATTATTTAGGCCCTAGGCCTATTTTTGTGTTTTGAAATTTTCAAAAACAGTAATGTTTCTTTTTCCCCTTTTTAACATCAATTTATTATATTTTTTTCACCAATTTATTATATTATTACGAATTAAATTATGAAATCTGTTACATTCTTGATTTTATAATGACCAATCTTATCTCACAAAAATCTATGTCAAACGGTTTACCTCAACTATATTAAAAAATTGTGTAAATCTGTCTTGATATAAATAATACTTTCTTGAACTCCAAATGTTTTTACTATAAAAGTATTAATGAACTATTGATTAACACAAATTTATTAGGCTAAGTTGAGGTTCAAATCCAACACCCCATAATATTAGAAAATATATTAAAATTATTAAGCTAAGTTAACAAAAAAAAAAATTGTAAAAAATATATAATAAAAACACAAATATATAAGACACTTATTCTGCGACATCATAAGAATTGGGAATGATCATAAGAATTGGGAATAGTTGAAGATTGATTGGACAAATAAAAAGAAGAAATAGAAGCAACCATGATTATATCATATTCTCATAAAAATCCAAGAAATTTGAAATGATTTTGATGGAAAAGAAGTAGACATCTTTCACAAATGTCAATCAAAGATAAATTTGAAGAACCAACAACAAAACAAATATTTTTTTTGCCACAAAAATCACCAATTGATCACAACCATAAAATAAATAACGAAAAATGAAAATAGGAACCAGAAAAATTATAATGATTAGAATTAAAAATAGAGATTATTAGAATCATATGTCATAATATTTTTCATCTCTTAAATTCATCACAAGATTTAAATATAGCATTCTCGTGATGTTATTAGATATTAAAATTAAAAATATAATTTAAAAAATAAAAAAATCAATGTGAATGTTCTATTACCATATTGACTATATTTCAACAATAGTGATTCATGAATTAAATTTTTAATATCGAAAGTTAAAGGAAGAAGAGGAAAAAAATAGTTTATTATTCACTTTAATAACTTTATATCATTTTACATAGATGTATTTACATCAAACTAGCTCAATCAAATAATTACAATAAACCAGAAAATGAAATCAACCAAGTATTCTAATTAAAAAAAATATTATTTATAAATCATTGTCTCTCATAATTTTTTCTATTTTCAAAATTTTAAATATCATATTATATAAAGTTTGATCTCCCAGAATTGCTAATTAATAGGATTGTGACACATGCTAAGTAAGTCAATCAAATTTTAACAAATATAAATTTTTAACCAAATAAAAGAAAAAACTAATTATTTTTACTAAAATAAATTATACAACAATTAATAATAATATAAAGATTTTATGGTGACATATCTAAAAAAGTAAATATACATAAAGGAAATATATTTTAGTAATCATAGTTTTTAAAATTATAATATACTTCACTACAAAAAATCTTTAAAATAAAAAGGAAATTATACAGTACTTATTAATCCTCAAATAAAATCAATATATAACTTTAACATATGTAAGAAAATACAGAAACGAAAAATATATAATAAATTGCTAAACCTAAAAATATAAATTTTATATCTCTCTCATCCATCAAATTTACCTCTTTATAAATATCTAAAAGTATTAATATTTATTTACATATTTATACTTTTATTATATAAAATTATTTTTATGTTGATTTTTAATGATTGTCAATATAATAATGTAGTAGATTTTTAGATGTTAATTATTTCATAATAATTTTTAATGTATGTGAAATTATGTGTTAGTAGATTTGTATTTTAGTGTAATTTTTGTTTCAAATTTGAAATTTACATGTATTTTTCGTAGGATTTATTAAGATATTTATCATTATTCATCAATTATATTTTTTAAAATAATATAATATCAAAAAAAATTCAGAACTTTTTTATTTAGTAAAATAAATTACTTTCATAACCTTTTAGTATCTAAACTAATTTGAAATATCTTTAGTTTCTTCTAAGGGTTTATCTTGTTTTTCAATTACATAAGATAAAACATAATTTTGAATAATTTAACGTGAATTTAATTTAAATATTAATATATAAATTTTAGTTACGCAGATTAATAACTTTAGATTTCAAATATTTGTTCACCTCATAATCTAGTATACAATAATGTTTTTACATCTATGGCTTTGTTATCCTTTCTAATATGTTATATATTAATAAAGCCAATCAATAAAGAAAATTAATGAAAATAATAGTTTACACTAAGGGAAAATATCATAAACATCACAAAATAGTCATCAAAGCTTAAAAAGTTTAAGAACCAGGTTTTTGTGATTTTTCAATTTGAGTTGATTCACCAGTTTGGCTGGTTTTATATGATTTTTTTAATACCGGTATTTGCAATTAACTAACCTTCTTTTATGTCGTGGTCAAATCGATTCGACAAATTCGATTTTCAAAAAATTGGTTTACGTTAATAAATTAGTTATATTCAATGACGTAGATAATCTTCCTTTGATTGATTAACTTTGTTAGACGTTAGAAGGAAATAGTTAACTTTGATTGATTGAGATAATACTTTAACGAATCATGTATTACATTATAAGTTTTGAGTAGGTTAGGCCAACCTTCTTTTCATTTTTAACTTTAATTTAATCTACTACTATACATTTTTTTTTCTTAATTTATTTTACTTTGAATTCTTGTCTAAGCTACTTTTTAAAAAATTTAATAGACAAAAATTACCTTTTAAAATTTTCTTCTAGCGGGGTTGAAAAACAAACATAGAGGTAACCCCCAAAAGCAATGCAACCATTCACACTTCCTGCAATTCATTGTTTTCTTTTGTTTTTAGTAAATAAAAGAAACCTTTTGAACTTTTCACCGAAAAGCATAAGTAATAAACAGCACACTTCATTGACTTTTTACTCTAATCACCTAAATATTGCTTTTCATTTACAAAACAAAAAGGGAAAAGGTAAAAATAACAACCAGAGGCATAAGTGGCTTTTATATAAATATATATATATTATATGAGCGTCATAGTATGCCATTTATGAACGTTTTACAGTATACTTCCGTTTATTACAATTCATAACATTTACTAAATCGTCATATTTCTACGTTTTTTATACTGATTCTAGTATAAATAATTTTTTTTTAAAAAATATACTTAGACAGATAGAAAATTATTGTTTTTCTAAAAAAAAAAGAAGATAGAAATTATTACTCTAAAACTTAAATTATTACCATTTTGTGATTATTGAAGAGTTTCTTCGGCTGAATATTCATAACTCTATTAAATTGTCGTACTTTTTTTGTTTTCTTTTTAATACTGACTCTAGTATGTTGTAAAAAAAAAGACTCTAGTATAAATAATTAACGTGTTTAAAATATACTTAGAAAGAATAGAAAATCAATAGCCGTAAAGAATTATATTCTTAGCATTTCGTGATTATTAAACCATTTCTTCAGATGCAATAATTCGTTATTCTATTATTCTGCCTTTTCATTTATTGAATCTACTATTAATATGATATATCAATCATCAGCTAACAAAAATAAGTAAATAATGATAACTTTTTAATACCACATGTGAGTATGTGACAACAAAAAAAGGTACTTATAAAAACCTGAGATCATTAGTATAGTGAAATTTGAATGAGTCTCATAAATATTATTATATTATTAATTATATAATTATTTTATTAGAAGAAAAAAAAGAGGAAAGAGGAAAGAGAAATGATGAAGAGAAAAAAAAAATTGTGGAAAAGACTTTTCAAAAGTGTCATTCTAATGAAATTTTCACTCCTAAATCTCATAACTTTTATTTTTTATTTTTATTTTTTATTTATTTTTAATCATATGAAACTTTTAAAGTCTCACCATTGCTGATATTATTGAATTAAGACTACCGGTTAATGAAATCATATACTCAATTTAATAAGCGGGATTAGTGTCCTAATTCCCGGAAGATAAATTGTAATAGGTCCTAACTTTTTAAATTAAATGTCCATAAAACAAAATACATTTGAGTTTTTTACTCAATCCGTGGCACAATCTTCATATTGTAAAGAGAGACAGAAAAAGAGGAGACACTGAGCATTTTCAGCCGACAGAAAGAACAATTTTGGGAGAAACACAAAAGCATATTTGCAGGTCTTTGCGATAATATTGGATTGCTAAAATTGTCTGATAAGAAACAGCAAAAACCAAAAAGAAAGTTTGGATCTTTTTGGGAAGAAGAGATCTAAATGGGTGTTGTTACTATTCCTGAGTCGAAGCAAAGTGTTACTGGGAAAAGAGCATTTCGTCCAAGTTCCAGCATCAGACACACTCCTCAATGGTACTCATCTCTCACTTCCTTTCAGAAACAAACAAAAAAATTAAAATTTTGGCTTATGTGTCCTCAAACAATAACAACTTTCACCAAATCTTTTGCACAAAACCTAAGTTGTGTATGTGTTTCCAGGCCGGTCTCGGACGTTACGAGTGACTTAACCATTGAAGTCGGCTCTACAAGCTTTTCTCTTCACAAGGTAACGAAATTTCAAACAAAACTCGTGAATGGGAATAACAAAGTTTTCTTTTTTTACGTACACAAAAAACCATTCTCTCTGTTTTTTTTCCAAGTTTCCTCTCGTCTCTCGGAGTGGAAGAATCAGGAAACTTCTTTTAGAATCAAAAGACACGAAGAACGCTTATCACCTGAACCTACCCGCAGTTCCCGGCGGCTCAGAGGCTTTTGAGCTCGCCGCAAAATTCTGCTACGGCGTCGTTGTCCAATTCACGTCGTCAAACATCGCGGCGTTACGATGCGTGGCTCATTACCTGGAGATGACAGAGGAGCTGTCGGAGAAGAATCTCGAGGCAAGAACAGAGGGTTACCTTAAAGACTCCATATTTAACGACATCTCGAACTCTATCACCGTTCTTCACTCAATGGAGAGGCTATTACCTGTAGCTGAAGAGATTAGCCTCGTCGGGAGGCTCGTGAACGCCATCGCTGTAAACGCTTGTAAAGAACAGCTCGTGTCTGGTTTGCTCAAGCTTGACCAGAAATTCGAGAGATTGGCACCGGAGACAGAGAAACCTTCTGACTGGTGGGGAAAGTCTCTGCTCATCCTTAAACTCGATTTCTTCCAGAGAGTTGTCTCTGCCATGAAGTCCAAAGGTTTGAATCATGAGATTATCAGCGAGATCCTTATGAGTTACGTTCGAAAGTCACTTCAAATCATAAGAGAACCGAATCTTGTCAAAGGAAATGTGATTCTTGATTCGGATCTGCAGAAGAAACAAAGAATCATCCTCGAAGCGATCGTGAATCTCCTCCCGACACAAGCGAACAAAAGCTCGATCCCGATCTCGTTCCTGTCCACCTTGTTGAAGACAGCTATAGGATCTTCAACCTCTGTCTCTTGTAGATCGGATCTGGAGAGAAGGATAAGCCACCAGCTTGACCAAGCGATTCTTGAAGACATTTTGATTCCGGCGAACATCGGCGGTGCTATGTACGACACCGATTCGGTGCAGAGAATCTTCTCCATGTTCCTGAATCTTGACGAGTATGACTACGAAGAAGACGACGGTGGAGATGTGGTGGACGAGGGAGAGATGGCTATGTACGATTTCGAGGGGCCTGAGTCTCCGAAACAAAGCTCTATCTTCAAGGTGTCAAAGCTGATGGATAGTTATCTAGCTGAGGTTGCTCTTGACTCGAACTTCCCTCCTTCCAAGTTCATAACTCTCGCTGAGCTTCTCCCTGACCATGCTCGCGTCGTCTGCGATAACCTTTACCGAGCCATTGATATCTTCCTCAAGGTAAATCAAAAGCTAAGACTAACTCCTTTTTTTTTTCTCTATTCAAGATTTATATTTTTCTTATGATTTTTTATTTGATTCTTTTCGGTTGAGTTAGGTTCATCCCAACATGAAAGATTCAGAACGTTACCGTCTCTGTAAAACAATCAGCTGTCAGAAACTGTCTCAAGACGCAAGCAGCCACGCTGCACAGAATGAGAGACTTCCGATCCAGATCGCTGTTCAAGTCTTGTTCTACGAACAGACGCGGCTCAAGAACACGATGACGAGCGGCTGTGGTAGCGGCGCGGGCGGTTCGAGTCAGAGCCAGTTCTTATTGTTCCCAGGACAGTTTCCGAACCGTTCGGGAAGCGGGATGGCAAGCGGCGCGATCTCGCCGCGGGATAACTACGCGTCGGTGAGAAGAGAGAACAGAGAGCTTAGGCTTGAGGTGGCGAGGATGAGGATGAGGCTGACTGATCTCGAGAAGGATCATGTTTCGCTGAAGAGAGAATTCGTTAAGCCGAGCCGGAGAACGCGTTATGGATTGTTTAGGAAGCTCTCTAGAGGTCTGAACAAGTTGAACGAAATCGTGTTGAGACTTAGAAGAAGCCAAAGTGTTGCCGGTAACGGTAAGCATACGGAAGAGAAGACAAATTCGGAGAGACAATTTATGTTTCACAAAAGAAGATGTCACTCTGTTTCTTGAATTTGTAGTTTACAATGCTTTTGTGGTATTCTTAAGTGGGGAGTGAAGTGTGTAAATTTGTAATTTACAGATTTTATAGAGAGAGTTGACCATAGGTTTTGATCTTGTTTAAGACAAGCTCTTTTTATAACTTTTATTTGCATTAAATTTTAAACGAGGAGAAGAAGTACATTATGTAATAGACCCACTTCAGTAGTACTATAAACGACAGTCTCTTAAACTCCTAAAAAGAAAACCCTAAAAGGTACAGAGATTTGACCAAATAGAGTTAAAGTAATTGCATTAAAAAAAAACAAAGGTGGTCTCTTGATTCTGGAAGAAGGTTGTACAGCAAGCATAGATGGTCTGTTGGAATTCCCCATGTAATAAAACGGCCTCTATAAGGTCTAAGTGAAATTAGTAAAAAAGTTATATCTGTATATGTGGACGTTGATGTTAATAACGTGATAAGTTCCATCAAACCTATGTGAGAAGGAAGAAGAAGACTGGACAAATGGGAGAGACTGAGGTTCACAAGGCACCGGTGGGAGTTAATGTGGACGAAGAACAGGCAAAGAGAAAAGATCGTGAGGACAGAGAGCTAGGAAGCAGAGAGGATGAATATGGCGGGAAGAAGGTAGTTCAAAACAGAAAAGTAAAGTAAAGACATGTTAAGAACCAGAGGGTTCTCTTTAGCCTTGTATATAAATAAGAAGGGAAGGCTTATTATCTTTTTATGCGAGATGCTGTGAATACCCAGACGACATGAGTCTGCGGGAAGGATCGATATGAGATCCTTGGTGTTTACGGTATCGAGCTGTTAGACTTGTCGTTTGTAATCGGGATTTGCAAACTTTGTTTTCAGTAAATCTCATCGTATTTCTCAGAAATCCCTTCCTTGTTTGTGAATCACAAACTAACCCAGATTACAAACACTGTTTCATTGATCCAGAGTCTAACATTGGTGCGGTGAGCGGTTCGATCTTCGCGGGTTTGGAGTTTGTGCGGGTGTTCATCGTGACCCACCTCGATCTTTCTATTTCCGATCGAGTCGTGTGGGTTTCCATTTGGGTTCGCTTGTCGACGACAGCTGATCGCGGGTTCCGCATCGTTCGTTCTTCACGCAGATCGTGTGGGTTTTTTCTCGATTCGCCGGAGGTTCGGGTTTTTCTGTTGAGTTGTTGTTACCTTTACTCATCTCGTGTGCTACCTGTTCGTTCCGGGTTTCTCAGCCTCACGTTTCTTCCTTGCTCCAGCAACAGTTTCAGAAGCATCTGTCGTAAGTTTGTAACAATCTCTCCTTCACTTATCTGGATGTGACTGTTATTGCTCTGAAGATTGATATGCTGTGATTGTGTTGGCTGGTAGTGCGATTGATTGTTGCTGTGATTGTGTTGTTGTGAGAGATTGGTTGGTGTTCTGGATTGTTGTGGTTGCAGGTGATTCTGAATTTGATAGACACAGTTTTATTTCATCATGACTTCTAAGAACTCTCCACTGAGTTCTTCTCCACCTGATGATTCGGTTGAAGATGAAGTTTCATGGCAGAAAGAAGCTTCTTTTCTTAAAGGGGGTTATCAGATTTTGTTGAAAGAAGCTGCAGAAAACAAGCACCGTTTTGCAACTTTGGAAGAACAAATCACCTCCTTGATGAAGATGCTAGGACAACAGCATTACCCTTCGACTTCTTCAGCGTCACCGCAGTCTTATCCTGCTATGTCGGCCTTTCATTCTCCAGGACAGATCCCTGTACGTGAGCGCGTAAGGGAGGAACAGTTGTTGAGAGAGCATGGTGACAGTGTTAATGTAGCCACTAGAGATCAAATGCTTAAGAAGGTGGAAATGCCTTCTTTTGAGGGCTTTAATACTCATGAATGGATTGTGGATATAGAGCATTTTTTCGCAGTGGGCAGATTCCGGGAAGAGGAAAAGCTTGATTTGGTTGCTTTATGTGTGGAAGGGAGAGTGAAAAAGTGGTTTGCTTGGGTATTGAAACGAGGTGGTTTTCGCGATTGGTTGGACTTCAAGCAGAAGCTTATTGTTCGCTTTGCTGAATCCATTGATACAGAACCAAGCACAAGATTGTTTTCTATTCGCCAAACTGGATCGGTAGCAGATTATGTTTCTGAATTTGAAGAGCTTTCTTCTCAAGTGAATGGGCTGGAGGATTCGCACTTGGAAAAGATTTTTTATACAGGACTCAATCCAGAAATGAAAGAAGTTATACGGATGAAGGATCCAAGGGGTCTATCGGAATACATTGCAGCGGTTTTACGTATGGAGACAAGCACCTTTTGCAGATTGATGGGTGCCTCGGGTTCTACATATAGCGCTCCGGGTCACAAACAGTGGTCCCAATCAGGTTCCACACCGCTGCCTGTTCGAGTTGCTGAGAAAGCGCGAGTGGCACCGGGCCACACTGCAGAGGCTGTTCGGCCAAATCGATTTGCAAACCGTCCAAGACAGCAATATACGGATGCAGAGCTAGACAGAATGAGGAGAGACCGCTTGTGTTTCAAATGTCAAGCACCTTGGGCTCGAGGTCATATCTGTCCCAACAAAGACTTTCGAGTCTTAACAGTTATTAATGGACTTGAAATGGAAGTCTTTGAACCTTGGGGAGACTTTGCCGAGGAAGAGGTCATTGATGAGATTCCGGATATGGCAGCCCCAGCCTTAGCTACCCTTTCTTTGCAAGCTTTTCTCGGTGTTCATGGCCCTAAAACAACACGTTTACGAGGGGTTATCAATGATAAAGAAGCCATTATCATGTTGGACAGTGGCGCCTCGCACAATTTTATTTCACCGGTGATTGTGCAGAAGTTGCGTTTGAAACTCTCGACTTCCAACAGCTATGATGTATTGTTGGGCAATGGTGTGACCGTTCATGCTTTCGGACTGTGTCGTGCTGTCACTTTCCATTTGAACACTGTTGACTTTACTTCTGACTTTATTTCTCTTGAACTGGGCAGCGTTGATGTCATACTCGGTGTGCAGTGGCTTGAGACGCTGGGTCTTTGCGAGGTAGATTGGAAGAGACAGGAGTTGTCCTTCTTCTACCGCGGACATCGGGTGACTTTGTTCGGCGATCTTACGCTACACTGTCCCCGATCTTCACTCAAGCCACAAAGCCCGGTCTGCGGTCTTAACCATAGCGGAAGGGAAGTGCCTGTGGTTGCGACTGTTGCGACATCAATGACGCCAGATTTGGCTCCCGGAATTGTTGACTTGATCACGCAGTTTAGCGATCTTTTCGCTACACCTACTTCCTTACCTCCTCGTCGGGGTAGAGAACACTCTATTAAACTGCTTCCGGGAGTAACAACAGTATCTGTTCACACTTATCGCTACCCTCAAGCGAGAAAGGTTATTATGGAACAGATGGTGACAGAGATGCTGCAATCAGGGATAATTCGACCGAGTGTTAGTCCTTTCTCCATTCCGGTGCTACTTGTTGCAAAAAAAGATGGTGGATTCCGTTTTTGTGTGGATTATAGAGCTTTGAATCATGCCACTGTCCCGGATAAATTCCCTATTCCGGTCATTGATCAGTTGTTGGATGAGTTACATGGTGCTATTATATTCTCGAAGCTGGACTTACGTTCGGGTTATCACCAGATACGCATGGTTGACGAGGACATACCGAAGACAGCATTTCGCACTGTGGAGGGTCATTATGAGTTTTTGGTGATGCCTTTTGGCTTAACTAATGCTCCAGCTACCTTCCAAGCTTTAATGAATCAGATATTCAAACCTTTCCTGCGGAAGTTTGTCTTAGTGTTTTTTGATGACATCTTGGTTTATAGTAAGTCATTAGAGGAGCATTTGGAGCAACTCCACCAAGTACTCACTGTGCTGCGCAATCACACACTTTTTACCAATCAAAAAAAGTGTTCTTTTGGAGTCTCACAAGTAGAGTACTTGGGCCATATTATTTCTGCTCAGGGTGTTGCTACAGACGCACTTAAAACTCAAGCTATGGACCAATGGCCAACACCTGTGACAGTTAAGCAGTTGCGAGGATTCCTAGGTCTTACAGGCTACTACCGGAGGTTTGTGAAGAACTATGGCTTGTTAGCACGTCCACTGACGCAGCTGTTGCAAAAGGATCAATTTCAATGGTCCCCACTTGCTCAACAGGCGTTTAATTCTTTGAAGAAAGCCATGGTGGAGGCGCCGGTTTTAGCATTGCCTGATTTCCATAAACTGTTTGTAGTGGAAACCGATGCTTCTGGTTTTGGGTTGGGAGCGGTACTCATGCAAGATAGCAGACCTATTGCATACTTTAGCCATGCTCTTACACCTCGGGAGCAACTTAAGTCAGCATATGAAAGAGAGTTGATGGCAGTAGTCATGGCTGTGCGGAAGTGGCGTCATTATTTGTTGGGCAGACACTTCCATATCCATACAGATCAACGTAGCATTAAGTTTCTGTTGGATCAGAAGGAAGTCACTTTGGAATATCAGCAATGGCTCACTAAACTTTTGGGTTTTGATTATGACATTTTCTACAAACCGGGTTGTGAGAATAAGGCAGCGGATGGTCTATCTCGTAGTGTGGGTCTTTCTACTCTGTTTTTTACACTGACGGTTCCCGAAACTCTGCAATGGCAAGACCTCTTTGCCGAGATAGCGCAGGATGCACGTTTACAGTCCTTACTTCAGCAGGTTAAGGCACAACCGCAAGGAGAGGGAAAGTTCAGGGTGGTGGATGATAAGTTGTGGTCCAAACACCGCCTGGTTATTCCTAGCACATCTAGATTCATTCCCCTCATTTTACGGGAGTGTCATGATGGTTTAGTTGGAGGGCACTCTGGTGTATTGAAGACAGTTAAGAGAGTTCAAGGTTCTTTCTATTGGGAAGGGATGTATCAGACTATTCGGCAATATGTTGCTGAATGTGCTGTGTGTCAGACCCACAAGTACTCTACCTTGTCTCCAGCAGGATTGTTGCAACCCTTACCTATTCCTCAAAACATTTGGGAAGACATTAGTATGGACTTCATTGAAGGACTTCCTACTTCTTTGGGTTTTAATGTCATATTGGTGGTAGTTGACCGCCTTAGTAAATATGCTCATTTTCTGGGATTCAAGCATCCGTTCACTTCTTGTGATGTAGCTAAGGCGTTCATTACTGACATTGTTCGTCTTCACGGATTTCCGAGAAGCATTGTTTCGGACAGAGACCGTTTGTTTTTGAGTACGTTTTGGAAGGAGTCATTTCGTTTGGCTGGTACCAAACTTCAGTTTAGCACTGCCTTCCATCCACAAACAGATGGTCAAACAGAGGTCCTCAATCGTTGTTTGGAAACATATTTACGATGTTTTGCTTCTCAGCATCCGCGGACTTGGTTTCAATTCCTTGGGTGGGCGGAATTTTGGTATAATACATCCTTTCATACATCCCTCAAGACGACTCCGTTTAGGGTTGTTTATGGCAGAGATCCACCGCGTTTGCTTCCTTTTGAACCGGGTTCCACCACCAACTTCGACTTGGAACAATCTCTACAGCAACGCGATCAGATGCTTGCTCAGCTGAAAGTCACTTTAGAAAGAGCACAACACTTAATGAAAGTTCACGCAGATAAGCATAGACGTCATGTGGAATTTGATGTGGGAGAGATGGTGTATTTGAAGTTGCGTCCTTATAGGCAACAGTCTGTTGTTCGTCGGGGAAACCAGAAGTTGGCAGCCAAGTTTTTTGGACCTTATCGTGTTCTTGAACGCATAGGTGCTACAGCTTACAAGCTCCAACTACCGGAGGGTACTAAAATACATCATGTGTTTCACATCTCGCAATTAAAACTAGCTGTTGGGTCGGGAATTGCGGTTCACTCTACTCCACCGGTCCATATGGAAAATTTATTACAGCCACCAATACCAGCTGACATTTTAGCTTCTCGTTATGATGTTAATGGAGGTTTGGAACTGTTGATTCATTGGCAGGATACTAATTCGTTGGAAGACTCTTGGATGCTTGCTAAGGAGTTCCGGACCCGTTTTCCTTCTTACCAGCTTGAGGGCAAGCTGGGTTTCGTTGGGGGGAGTATTGATAAGTTCCATCAAACCTATGTGAGAAGGAAGAAGAAGACTGGACAAATGGGAGAGACTGAGGTTCACAAGGCACCGGTGGGAGTTAATGTGGACGAAGAACATGCAAAGAGAAAAGATCGTGAGGACAAAGAGCTAGGAAGCAGAGAGGATGAATATGGCGGGAAGAAGGTAGTTCAAAACAGAAAAGTAAAGTAAAGACATGTTAAGAACCAGAGGGTTCTCTTTAGCCTTGTATATAAATAAGAAGGGAAGGCTTATTATCTTTTTATGCGAGATGCTGTGAATACCCAGACGACATGAGCCTGCGGGAAGGATCGATATGAGATCCTTGGTGTTTACGGTATCGAGCTGTTAGACTTGTCGTTTGTAATCGGGATTTGCAAACTTTGTTTTCAGTAAATCTCATCGTATTTCTCAGAAATCCCTTCCTTGTTTGTGAATCACAAACTAACCCAGATTACAAACACTGTTTCATTGATCCAGAGTCTAACATAACGTTATCGGGATGATTCTATGTGTTTTGGAGTACGAAAGATTCCAAATGCCTCTCCGGTTTAAACTCATCTGCGTCTTGTCCCCACGTGGCAGCCTCTCTCCCGATCGCCCATGCATTGATCATTACTGGTGTACCGGCAGGTATGTGGTAATCTCTTAATCTAACATCTTGTGAAGTGGAGGATATAGCCTTAGTGTCTCTTTGATCATAGCTTTTAGGTAATTCATGTCTTGAATGTCTTCTTCTGATACACTTAATTTTCTCTTACAAACCATACGTACTTCTTTCTGGAGTACGTTCAGACACTCTGGGTTTAGGTTGAAGCTCTGTCATTCCCCATTCCATAAGTGTGTATGAGTGCCTTTATACTTATCCGGTCGATCTTAAATCCGACGGTAATCTCTCTCTGAATCGCGAGCAATACATGAACGAAATCATTCCTATCTCCGTCACCATCAACATGATCCTGCACAAGTCTCTCCAAGAACTCATCAAAATCATTTCCCGTCTTTTCTGGTTGACCAACTAAACGGCGGATCCAATCAATCTAGGTCTAGACACAGGGTGTTATATAACACCCGACGCTAAAAACCCCAAGTAGCTTCGTGAGCCTATCTATTAACTCCTTAACGTGTTTACACCATATTTCCGTCCCAGGGCAACTCTACATATCACATCGTTAGTTAAACTCCCTAAAGCTCGCTTAGATTCACCCGCAAAGACCTTGATTTTTGGATCTTTTCCATCATCAGGCAGATCTCTTCTTCTCTTACGTCTCTAAAAGACCGTCCATTTTTGTTGATAAGGAGATGGAGGATACACACTCTCCATAAGGAGCCACAGCCCAGAAGAATAAGATTCGCGTTTCTTCTGGAAATGGAAACCGAAAAAGAAGAGGAACATTTGATTTTGGAATCGTACAGGCAAAATAACAGGACTCACGGGTTGGAAGAAGAAGAGGATAGAATGCAAATGAGAGAGATGCAGCAGAATAATGCGCGAAGGAAGACTTGTTTGATGAAAAACAAAAAAATATAGGAAAACCCATAAACTGTTGGAAATCGTTTGGACTTAAAAAGTTTTTCCACAGTAAATTCTCTTCACTTAAAGAAAAATAATTTCAGTTATAAGCTACCATTTTTTTTCTGTCACATTTAAAAATAACAACTCTCTCGTCTAAATGTTACATAGGTATGTTAAAAATAATCAGAACAAAATTCAACTAAAAGAAATAAAACTACTTTTAGGACAAAGTTATAATTGTCCAATCAAGTCTAGTAGTTTCGTTATTTCGTAGTTTTCCAATTATTTACCGGAGATGTTAACTAAATTCATATTTATTTTGGAAACTTGTAAGAAAAATATCAAATGTTTAATGTTTTTTTTTTGGATAAAATGTTAAAATTTATACTCTTTTTGAATTTTACAATGCTTCAAACAATTTATTACCACACATATAAAAATTAAAACAACCTAAACGTAAGTAATAGAAAGAGATAATAAAGACGTATTATACCAAAGACGTGGATTTCAAGCAACGATCGAGATGATACTAATTTTGGTAGGAACAAAAGGAGTGGGTCACGAAAAGATCCGATGCTTTGAGGAGACATGCAAACAGCAATGAAGATATGAGTGTTTCTCTATTTTCATAGGAGATATACAGATTGCTGATTGGAAGATGGATTTGATGAATTTGGTTTAAGCGTTTGGTGGTCGGTGAAAGTGATTGATTAAGCAGCCATAAAGTTGAAGGTCTGAACTCAGAGTTGCGATTTGTCGATCAATTTGCCTAAGATTACCAAACCCATTCTTAATATTCTTCTCGGTTTAGGATAGTACTAATTAGGGTTCACAGTCAGCTGCAAGACTGTGACTTGAGGAAGAAGGAAAAAAACCCGGAACTTTACTATCGATAACAAGTTCTTGATTTCGTAAGAGAAACATCTTGAAGTTGACTGAGTAAGCAAAATAATTGATTAAAATAAATAATTAAAAATCACATGACAATAAATGAGTATATAGGCAAGAAAATAAAATAAAAACCAGATTCATAGCGCGAAAAATGCAACGACCCACGCCTCTGCCACGTGGCCTTGTTCAATGGATCTGAGTGTCCAAAATTGAAGATGAGAGAGAGAGAGAGAGAGAGAGAGAGAGAGAGAGAGAGAGAGAGAGAGAAGTGCGCGTACAACACTCTATCACCATTATTATCAGTAGCTGGAAACATAGCTTGAGCTTGGTTTTAATGGCAGAAAAAGTCAATTAATATCTAAATAATCAAATAATACTCAAAAACAGCTAAGTAATACTCAATAATATTAATGCTAAAATCAGAAAGTGCTCTTAAAGTAGAAAACGCTCTTTTCTTTTTTTACTAAGTTGTCTCTTCTCCCAAGAAAGCGTCTGTTTTGACTCGCAAGAATGCGACAAGACGAGGAAGAATTCGTGGAGATCGATCCCACTAATCGCTATGGACGAGTCTGTTCTTCTTTGTTTGATTTACCTTTCTAACCATTTCATTTCTCCAGAAATCTTCATATTCTAATCTTTTTTGTTTCTCAATTTACAGTATAATGAAGTCCTAGGCAAAGGAGCTTTCAAACAAGTGTATCCTTTTCTCACAGATCTATGTTTCTCTGTTATTACATGAAAGATCTGTAGACAAAATTGAGTTATGTTTTCGAAAAACACACATAAAGGTTTTCTTTGATGAGAGAAATTCTCCAGATACAGAGCATTTGATCAACTTGAAGGAATCGAAGTGGCTTGGAACCAAGTTAAGCTAGACGATAAACTCTACAGCTCAGAGGATTTAGAACGTCTTTACTCTGAAGTTCACTTACTCAAAACCCTTAAACACAAAAGCATCATTAAATTCTACACTTCTTGGATCGATCACAATCACAAGACCATCAATCTCATCACAGAAGTCTTCACTTCCGGAAATCTTAGACAGTAATATTCTTCTCGAATGTGTTTTATTGTTATGTTTTGATATGATGTTAATCCATTGGAATTGTCGAGATTTTTAGGTATCGGAAGAAGCATAAGTGTGTTGATCTAAGAGCATTGAAGAAATGGTCAAGGCAGATTTTAGAAGGGCTTGTTTATCTTCATAGTCATGATCCTCCTGTGATCCATAGAGATCTAAAATGTGATAACATTTTCATTAATGGGAACCAAGGTGAGGTCAAAATTGGAGATCTCGGGCTAGCCGCGATTCTGCACCGAGCTCGCTCAGCTCATAGCGTCATCGGTGAGTACTTTAACCTTGTTCATTCTTAAAATTCAAAGTTCCTTCTTTTTTTTTTGAAACTATAATTGTGCGTTTGAAATTGTTAAGGAACTCCTGAATTTATGGCGCCGGAGCTCTACGAAGAGGACTACAATGTACTTGTCGATATATACGCGTTTGGAATGTGCTTGCTTGAGCTTGTAACTTTCGAGTACCCTTATGTTGAATGCACTAATGCTGCTCAGATTTATAAGAAAGTTACATCGGTAAGTGATCTTTTTTTTGACATCAATGAATATGACTTTTCTTTTAGTCAGCTCATTTTAACCGATGCTTATTAGGGAATCAAACCGGCCTCACTTGCAAAAGTGGCTGATCTTCAAGTGAGAACATTCATAGAGAAGTGCATCGCAAAGGTCTCAGAACGCTTGTCCGCCAAGGAACTACTTGATGATCCTTTTCTGAAATGCTACAATGGAAATACCAAAATCGGCTCTCATAAAGGTAATCATACTTTTACGGAACGACTTATAACTTTGGATACAATACATCTGATTTCTCTCTTTCTCGATGTGAGATTTACAACACGAAATTCACTCATCATCTCGATTACAGAAAATGGATGCAATGGAAGAGAAATCGAAGATAAACTCTCAGATTCTGCTGTAGGTTTGTTAACCGTAGAGGGCCAACGTAAAGACCTTAACACAATCTTCCTAAAACTACGTATCACCGATTCCAAAGGTTTTTAATCTTTTTGCTTTATATCTAAGATCTTCATTATCATCATTGAGTCTATCTTTTAATAATAACAAACATATTAATGCAGGTCAAATCCGTAATATTCACTTCCCATTTAACATAGAGACAGACACATCTTTCTCAGTCGCCATCGAAATGGTCGAGGAATTAGACCTAACCGATGATCAAGACATCTCAACGATCGCTAAAATGATCGATGCAGAGATCCATTCACACATTCCAGATTGGATCCCTTCTCCTATCAACGGAGATTATTCAACGATGAGCAAATGTTTATCTTCTCCTGAATCTCTGCGTTTAGATAGATTTCCCTCTGGGAGAAAATTCTGGTCATCTCCTAAAGCTGGAGCTCGAGATTCACGTTCGCCATTCGCGCAACGTTCTACTTCTAAGCTTTCGTCATCACAAGGACCCGTCAACGATCAAGACGTTGGGATTATAGTTGAGAAACTCGAGTCTTTGTTGAGGAAACAGAGAGAAGAGATTGAAGATCTGCAGAGAGATCAAGAACGTGTTGTTTCTGAGTTTTTGAGAGAGTTTCCTCCTGAGATTTGTGAAGAGGCTTTGGTCAGGTTGCAAGACAGAGATTCCGACAGCTTACTGTGTTAAATTCGTTTGTTACAGTTAATGTCTAGGCAAGATTTAATTGGTCTGTAATATTATGTTATACTACAAAAGAAGTAATGTGTTTTGGTGCATATTATGAATTTGTTACGGTTATCATAAAAAAACTAGCTGCTTAGTTTCTTTTATCGATCATAAAGATAAAAAGCATTCTTGAGTTCGATTTATTTTATCAATTGGGATTTTAAATTATATCACAGAAATGTCTACTTTTGATTTTCTCTCTTGTACCCTTGAGTCTTTAACTAATCAAGTTGTTTTATTGTTGGTAAGCGAATCGGTGAAAGGAATAAATGGGCCAAAAGCCCACAACTAATTAAGACCAAATCAAAATATATTTGGGTAAAACGCAGCGTTTAGGCGGTTAAACCCCCAATTTTTCAAGGAATTGATTTCTGCTTAAACCCTATATTCACATTTTCGTCTTCCTCTTCTTCTACCACACAGTAGCAGCAGCAGCAGCAGCCATGTACAGATCGAAGGCAGTCCTGTCTTCTCTTCGACAGGCTTACTCGAATATCTCGAATCGTTCGTATCTAAGTCGATTTCAGGTGGGTTTTACTCCAAACTCGTCGTCGCCTTTCGATTCTCTTGCAATCCCTAGTCTCTTTCCGTGGCAATACCGCTCATTTTCTTCAAAACCAGAGTCTATGCTTCAGTTAGTCCTCGAAAATAATTGGTCTAAAGAAGTAGAGGAAGGGTTGAGGAAACCGGATATGCCTTTAACCCACGAGACTGCAATTTACGTTCTTAGGAAATTAGATAAACACCCAGAAAAAGCTTATTGCTTTCTCAATTGGGTTTTTAGTGAATCAGGTCTTACTCCGAGTTCTCCACTTTACAGCACGATGTTGAGGATTTTAGTGCAGCAGAGATCCATGAAACGATTTTGGAGGACTCTTACAGATATGAAACAAGGAGGGTTTTATATGGATGAGGAAACTTACAAGACTATCTATAGTTTGCTTAATAAGGAGAATACGAAAGCAGATGCTGCTGCTTTGACTCATTTCTATGAGAGAATGCTTAAGGAGAACGCAGTGTCTGTTGTTGCAGATAATGTTTCTGTTTCTATTGCGAAAGTTGATTGGAGTTGTGAGGTTGAGAGGGAATTGCAGGATATGAAACTCCCTTTGTCGGATAATTTCATTATCAGGGTGTTGAAGGAACTTAGGGAACATCCTTTGAAAGCTTTAGCATTTTTCCATTGGGTCGGTAGTAGTTCTTGTGGTTATAAACATAGTACCGTGACGTATAACGCAGCGTTAAGGGTATTGGCAAGGTCTAATTCGGTCGCAGAGTTTTGGAGTGTTGTCGATGAGATGAAGGCCGCAGGGCACGAGGTTGATCTTGACACTTACATAAAGGTTTCAAGACAGTTTCAGAAATGTAGAATGATGGTCGAGGCGGTAAAGCTTTACGAGTTTATGATGGATGGTCCTTTCAAGCCATCTGTTCAAGATTGTAGTCTTTTGTTAAGGTCTTTATCGGCTGGTCCTAGCCCAGATTTGGATTTGGTTTTTCGGGTTTCGAGAAAATATGAATCAACTGGGAAGACTCTCTCAAAGGCTGTTTATGATGGAATCCACAGGTCTTTAACCAGTGTAGCAAGGTTTGACGAAGCTGAAGAAATCATGAAGGCTATGAGAGATGCAGGTTATGAGCCGGATAACATCACATACAGCCAACTCGTGTTTGGTCTTTGTAAAGCTAAGAGATTAGAAGAAGCGCGTGGTGTCCTTGATCAAATGGAAGCGCAAGGATGCTTCCCAGACATAAAAACTTGGACTATTCTGATCCAAGGGCACTGCAAGAACAATGAAGTGGATAAGGCCTTTGCATGTTTTGCGAATATGCTAGAGAAAGGGTTTGATATCGACTCTGATCTTCTTGATGTCTTGGTAGGTGGGTTTCTTAGCCAAAACAGGATCGAGGGGGCGTGCAAATTCCTTATGGAGATTGTGATAAATGCCAATGTAAAGCCTTGGCAAACCACTTACAAGGGTGTTATAGACAAGCTGCTAGAAATCAAGAAGGGGGAAGAGGCGCTAGATCTTCTACAGATGATGAAGAAGCAAAACTACCCTGCTTATGCAGAGCCTTTTGATAGATACCTCGCAAAGTTTGGGACTTTGGAAGACGCTAAGAGGTTCTTGGATGTGCTAAGCTCGAAGGATTCTCCTTCCTTTGGAGCCTATTTTCATGTTATCGAAGCTTTCTACCGAGAAGGAAGACTCTCTGATGCGAAACATCTTGTCTTCATATGTCCCCATCACTTTAAAACACACCCTAAAATCACTAAACTATTTGGTGCAGCTTGAGGTAAATCCCCGAACTACTCACTGGAGTAAAATTCTTAAAGACTCTGTCCTCGAATTATACCCACTCCTATCGTCTACCTTTTTGCCTGTTGCACTCGCTGCAGGGTTATGAAGTTGTAGTTTATAGTAAGTCCATTTTGTAGGCTTCGTCGATGGAACTAAAGGATGTTCTGGGATTGTTCATAAACAGTTAGCATTTTGATTTTTCAAATCGTTGAGCTCTCTTTATTGTTTTCCTTCATTCCTGAAAGTAAATTTGGATTTTCATTGAGAGAATCCAGTCACGGGACGAATTTTCTTCACCTCAATTGTATTATTATTTTCTGAATTCATTAGCTATAGAACTGCTGAATATAAAGTTGCGGAGAAGCCTCTGGAGGAATTTTTCGTTTCATCAATTTGTTTTTGGCAAAACGTTTCGAAGATGTGTGAATATGTTGAATCCATGTAATTGTCATTCGATTGATTTGACTTTGTCATGCTAAAATCTTGATAGATTATGATCAAATATGTTAAGTTCTAGGTGTTATTACAGGAAATTTAGAGCGCAAAATGAACAGTGATTCTCTTTTCTTTCATATCTGTTGAGGATTATAGATGAAGTTTTTTTATTGCAACTAAGCTATATAAATGATAAAGAACAATTTTGTAAAAGATCAGTGTGTATTTAGTCTCTAATTTTTTTAAGTTGGATATTGAGTTTATTGGCTTAGAATGGAAATGTATGTATAGATCATAGAGAAAAACTCATACTTTTTTTTTACAAAACAAAAGCTGAATTTTAAGACGACTTGAAAAAGAAAAAATGAGAAAACTCTTATCCGAAGATTAAACTGCCCCACATGTCCGCTTGTTCATGCCCATGTGAAGTTTGTTGCAGACATATGATAAGCTTACGTGTTTCTTCCTCACACATGGGACTGTCTATCTGATTAAGAGCTGAAAGATGAAACCTCACAAAGAGACATCATACATTTATTTGATGCAAAAGAAGCAACTTTTGACAAGTAAGCAGTTTATTTGATGCTGAGCATTTTCGGTTACGTATCTAATATTGTATGTTATAGCGACCGTGATACTGACGTTTAACCAGTTTATTCGCACCAAAGTTAGATTTGTGGCCACTGTCTACTTTGGCCTTACGTTATCTATTCTCTAATTTTTTTTTTAATCTGAAAGATTGATTAGCTTAGTGATACATAGACATGATTATGACTTCTGTCTATTAATTAGATCCAACGATGTCGAGTAGATCGAATTCGTCAAGAAATGGTCCAATCAAACTTTATACATAATATTATTTTTAAAAAATTGTCCTCTTCCAACAAAAAACAGTCTTCGTCTGTTTATTGGTCATTGACTCATGAAGAAGAATAGCATTCCTATTTGTTATTAAGACATGATTCTACATTTTGAAAGATCATGGATTAGAAATCTAAATTTTTAAAAAACTAATAAAGAGGACAATTTTTTTTGTTATTTTTTTGTTCTAGCGTACAATTTGGACTAGAACTTTTCGTTAATCTTTTCACATACTATATGCGTCTGTTCACATATTGCATGTGTTAATGTTGTCCATAACATTATATTATGAACATGTGAAAGTTGGTCAACAACTTTTTCAGTTCTACGTTTCGTTTCTCGTAAGGTTTTCTCCTATAAATAAGTACAACATCTAGTGCATGTAGTCAAATAAAGAAAGCTTAATTGAAAGAAAAAAAAAACTAGTTACCAATATGGCATTTGCTGCTTAGCCATATTTATTATTAATTTTCACTTCTGGTTCTGGATCTCTTTGTGAAATAAATGACACTGTTACATCTTAGTCCAGTCGTTTCACAGTTAAGAGTTTAATAAATTTTTGACTTTGGTCCTTGGCCTAAATTAGTTTTTCCATCCTCGAATTTAACTTGATCGAGCTCAGTTTTGATTGGGATTTGCGTGCGCGTCTCTTGAGTCGAGTTGTTTGACAATAACATTTATTGATTCTAGATTCGAAATAAACCGAAATTCGTGTATAAGTAAACAAGTGTTATTTATGTTTATATATTTTGCATGGGATGTATCCCCTATTTTATGGTTTTTGCCTTTGAGAAAAGTGTAGCTGAATTAGGGGAAAAAGTAAGATAAATTATCTTACGCCATTCTGACTAGACATGTATGCAATACGACAAATACTAATTTAATTTACAAAAAAAAAAATAAACAACTTATAACCTAAAAAAAAAAGAAACGAAAGGAGAGCAAAACCTCGGCCAAGGAATAGAATAAACCTACAGGCACACATACACGTGTGAGAAACACACATCCACTGATCCACGAGATACACACGTGTACTCGCGTCTGCCTTCGACACGTTTCACATCTGGATCGGTGGCAACGTACCACGTATTGAAAAAAACTGACGTTTGTACGTTTCCTACATATCTTAACAAGAAAGATAACGGAAGATAATCGGCCGTTAAAAATAAAAATTCCGTCATCTTCTTCTCCGTTTCATTTTTCCACTGGGAACATGTTTCCGACTTCAAAGTCCAGTAATTTCCTTAATTTTCTCAACAGAACCAACACATCATCGACCAAATAAAAACCCTAAATTTCTCTTTTTTTTCTCAAAATTATTTATTTTAAGATATTTCGATTTTCTTTTTTCTCCGTCAACGTCAATGCCAGATGAGGTTGGAGTCTCTGTTGTTAACACGACATTTACAGCAACGAGAATATTCCTCCGCTCGCAGACGGAATATTCTACTGTGAAGATTCTCCGTCGGTGGCACACAATTCCGAGGCTGTAGATACCTTCTGTACGTCGGCGATTTTGGTGGAGAGGGTGAAGCCACCACGGAGAATGGCGACTTCGGTGAAAGATCTCCGCCGCTAGATCGTGGCGACATGTGCTTAGGAAGTGACAAAATCGCTCGAATCTTGCCTCCGTCGTAGACGAGCTCGTATTCCTCCACGATGTTCGTCAGATCCTCGTCAGATTTGACGGAGATCAGTGTTTCGAGATCTCCGTCAGGTAATTGACACTTTAGATCGACGGAGTATCCACAGAACTCCTCCAATTTCACCATTAGCTCTGAATAAAAGAGAAAAACAGAAATCAATTTGGCTTTCTTCGAGAAATTGAAATCGGATTTGGGGGAAAACTAGACGGACCTGAGAAAGAGATGGAATGATCAACGGAGAGCACTCTCGTGAAACCGCCGACGTAACGGAGCTTTCCATCGATAGAACGAGGAAGTATTCTTCCGCCGTAACTACAAAGGAACTTGAGACTCTTTCCGCCGTTTCTCATTGTCGCGGCCACCATTTTTAGGGTTTTGAAGAAGCTTCTGGAATTTACAAGGTTTCTGAGAGTATTTTGAGGGAAGAGGAAATTTAGGAGTGGTGTTGGTTTTTCTTGGGATTCTTTGTCCTTAAACCTAGAAATATGTGTGTAGAAGTGAGTGTATTTATAAATAGCAAGTGAAGTCATTGTGGACCCTCACACACTTGTATGTAAGAAAATGAAATATACGTTCATTTGTATTTGTATGATATCATGGAGGGTGTTTTGGACAATTCGGTTATAATATTATTGTTTTCTTTTCTTCCTTTCATTGCATTAAGCAAAGAAATCAGTTTTGGTAAGTAAATTTAAAGTGGCTCATAATGGCTATAATTATTAATTAATGTTGATTATTTTCGTACATCCTCATATCTTCCCATGTGAATGTGAATGAATCGTGTGTATGTTATGGAATAAAGATTTAGGTTCAAACAATCGACTGTCTAATCATTTGTTTATATTTTCTTAGGATTTTGTTCTTTTGCAATACCCAATAATATAAGTATAAGATAAAGCTTAAGTAATTTCAAATTTATTCAGTAATTCATTTAAAAATAATAATAATATATGTTCCGCTACCTAACTTTTTGTAATCTAGAGTCCACATATGATTACGATATATAATAGAAAATACTTCTGCCTTTTTTTATGATTAAAAGATTTCGAACCAAAAATTAAAATGCTATGAAAAATCCGGGGTATTTTTTGATATCTGAGACGGCTATCGTGCCAGTGATAATTGATATTGCAATGCAAATATTTGAAGTTTAATCTCCAAATCTTTCAATAACCAAACCACCGTGAAATTGTTGCGGATGTTTGCGTTTGGTAATAGTAACCAGAAAAACTATTAAACTAGTATTATTTTATCATTTACTTGACCATATCATACTTTGATAGTTTATTATTATCAGTACTATCGTATTTCTGTGTATTTGCTACTAAATAATCAAATATGTAAACACATTGTGTACTCTAAATCTAACACTTGCCAAGGTAGGTTCGTGGTTGTCGATGACCTCCTCTCAAAACCACCAAGCGGATCAGAGTATGTATGTTGTTGGAGATGCGGACGGAAGTGTGCGTAGCATTTGTCATCACTGGATTGTTGGAGGCTGCAATATCAGTCACTGCAATCAAATCATTTTCACAGTTAATTAATTTCTCGTTAAGCTCATCAAGTGATATTGAAGTGTCTCTTCCATTTACCATCTCCACAGTGGCATGGTAATCTTGTTGATTACAACCTCTATGATAGCATCAAGATTGTCTTGATGATCGAGATGAGACCCAATTGGTTGGACCGAAAGGGTGAGATAGCCAATCAAAGAGCTATACTTCATATTATCTTGATGCTTTCATGCTGTGAAATTGAGTTTTTCCTGCCTCAGTGGTGACATGTTATGGTGGCATATGGTCTTCATCTGCAATGAACTTTGTCCTAATAAGTTTGGTGATGTTTCACATGTTTAATTAAGGAGATCAATGTATTATTAGGATCGGAGACATTGAAAACTGGAGCTGATTCGGCTGGATAGAGGAGTTTAATGAATCAGAAGCCACTTAGAGTAGCCATTTTAATTTCTTACCCTATATTTTCAATATAAGGTTTATATATATTATTAAGGGAAGAGTTATAACAAAAACATATTACAAAATAAGAACAAATTCTAAGGGAAACTGAAGCACAATAGGACATGTCTCAAAAAAATAAAAATCGTCAAGAAATGATTTGACGTTAGATATGGTATATTATCATAAATAAAATTCAAATTAGAATTGTGTCAAAATAAACTGAACCGAATTGTTGTTATATAAAATTCAGTAGTAACAACACATCTAACTGAACATCAAAGTTCCAGAAGTCAGTAACAATTTATCCTTTGATTTCATGATTCTTTGGAGTCTTCATCCTGCTGATATCGACAAAAAAACGAAGAAGAAGAAGTGCACAACCATGTCAAAATTTGCTTATAAAATAAATACGAGAAAAAATCATATGTAACCATAAGCAAAAGTAGAAAAGAAAAGTGATGATGAGAGTATGTACTTGGAATGATGAATATTGGTAGGAAGAGACGGAGGGCATTTAACGTAGACACAATTGAAGACACAATCTGGATCTGCATTGCCAGTGCACACTTCCTTACAACGTGTCACACATTCCTCACGTGACTGAGCCTTGACCTCTCCTATTAGGGTTCCTACTAGCACCATCATCATCATCGCCTTCATGATTATCCTCATCTCTTCTTATTTCTTTTTCTTTAAACCTTTTTTTAATGTGTTATGAACTTGTTAATACAGCCAAGGATCTCGTATTTATAGCTGTAACTCGTAAACCTAGTTAACAGTTTTTGACTCTTAGTCTTGGAAACCGCATTAAGCCTGATTTTACTGAATATAATTTCTATTTCTATGTATGAATATACATTTGAAAATTAAAATATATATATATATATCTTAATACCAATTAGATTTTTTTAAAACAATCACAATAATAACATACCAACATTCAAATTTGTTGCTTGAAAAATGAATGAAATAAATAAGTATATTATTAAAATTTACTAAATAAATATTGTAGTTATTTTATTTACCAGTCTACAAATTAAAAGAAACAAATCTCAGTTTTTAAAATCTCAATTAAAAACAAATAAAATTTCAAACGGACGTAACAGTCTTTTAACTCACTAATATGAACTCAATAATTGTCAACTTATTTTAATGGGAGACATATCTATTCATATACAGTAAAAAACTCCCTATAACATCTCTTATATTTTAAACTACCTAAATAGTAGATTTTATTGAACAAAATATTTAACATAATTTTATGAATTTCCTACCTTATAATACTTAAATACATAATCTTATATAGAAATTTAACTTGATAAAGAAATAAATTTGGGAAAAATATGAAAAAATATATATATAACATAACTTTAACTTTTACTGAAAATTAAATATAAGTTTAAATGAAATGAATTTATATAATAAAAAAAATATTTTATGTCAAAAAAGAATAGTACGAATGTATTTAAGTGATTTGAATATACTATTTTAGAAGAATTAAAATAAAAAATTTAGTAATAAAAATTGAATTTTAAGAAAACACATTCACAATAATCATATACCTTCATTCATAATTTTGGTTTGAAATTTTTTAAAAACACACTAGTATATTATTAAAATATACTAATGAATATTGTAGCCATTTTACCTACCATTTATAAATTTTTTCTTAAAATATTGTCAACAGTAAATTTCAAAATATTGATATAAAATTTACAAATATTTTAATGTTTAACTGATAATAATAATAATATTTTGAATGGAAACAAATATTCATGATTTGGGGATTCTTTATATATTTGGTTATAATTGTAAACATATATTTGGCTAAAATTCCAAAATTCCTTATATATTTTAAAAATATATAATTTGGAAATTCTTTGATGAAATTTTTCTTAGCATATAAAACGCATAAACAACATACAAGTAATAAGTGATAACAATGAAGACGTTGGAATGAACCAGCAAGGCTAAAATATATCATTATTGGGGTTTTTTTGTAGTGTTATATGTGTGGGTTTTTCTTCTTAATTTTATTGCAAGTTTGTGTATTTCAGCAATATTATAAGTAACAATCGTCTAACAAGAGAAATCAATTAAAAAAGTTTACTCACGAATTAGAGCATCAATGGAGTTAGCACTATGGAATAAAGATCAACATACATTTTTTTTTGAACTGTTGTATTGTCATCCTTGTACACAACCTTTAAAATTTTAAAAGATAAACAATCTTAATTACCACAGGGATATGTAACCAAATACATACCCTAAGATTAGAAGGGTATTATATACAAACTAATATAACAAAGTTTAATAAATTTTAAAACTACAGACTTGCACCCACACATTCCAATGGTAATTAAGGATGTCCTTCTCGCGATACATAGAAATATATCTGATCATGAATCAAGAATCACACAGAAGATGACTTTTTGTGTATGAGACCTGGCTCTTGATTGTTTGGTTATAAAATGTGACGTGTTTGTTTTCGAGTCGGTTGATTATTTTGTTGGAATATTCTGGTGAGTTGCCTAAATTGCGTTTTAATCACGGTGGGCCATTTGTTGATTCTTCGGGTAGGCTTTTTTGTTTTTCTTTTATGGGCCAATAGTGGACCTAAGCAAATCTTCTCTCTTTTTAATTAAAACTTGGGCCTAAATCAAATCAAATGGTTTGTTTGTGGGAGAAGCTCGGTTACGTGGATTATTATAATGACAGGGCTCCATTTCATTGGTTGAGATATTACGTACAAGTCTTGTTCTTGAATGGTGTTTTGTCTTGTTCCCTTGTTGCAGACAGCTGTTGCGGTTGGAGAAGAACTTGACGACAATCTCCCTATCAATGAGTACAAAGAGTCTTTCGCCCCAGATTATACGCTTAATATCAGGCCATACCTCATTGAGAACTTAAACACAAGACGAAGAGATTTCCAAAATAAAGTAACCTTCTAATACCTGTTTACTTCAATGCCTAGTTGAATTCTTAAGATGTATCATGTTGCCAATAATAGTTTATAAATATTCACAAGTGTAGTTCTCTAAACCTCTTTGGAAATCCTTGTCCTTCTGTTATCTAAACCATATGGAGCTCTAAGACTTGAAAATTATTTGTTTCTGCAATTATAGGAATACGTTACTAATGCAACTTTCGCAAGTGATACACGCACCTAGTGTACAGTTTCGAGATACTCCATCGATAGTCAAGTCACAGAAGCGGTAAGAATAAATTATTCGTTGCTGTTTATCTTTTTCAGGTTAGTTCTTAACCTATGAGGCCCTTAAGATTCTCATTTCATATCTGTAGGCAGAAGAGGAAATGGAGACGAGACAAAAGCCAAGTATTTTGAGTGGCAGTCCAAGTTATGAATCAGACTAAGACGAGGATTGGTTTTTCTCGGTTAAGGTCAATGGTGTAGTGTCATAGTAGAAGGATTCTTTGTACTTCAAATTTCACCACCTTGTGAATAGCTTTACGAACGAGTACATATAGAACAATAGGTGTATAAACATAGCACCAATACTAGTACAGAGGTCAACATTGTAAATAAGCGTGATTACAATAGTCGTCAGATATTATATGAGATTCAAACAACAGACTGTTGTCAGATGTCTCCAAAACACAATCAACATCTCAGCTTTAGTGTATTCCTTGATGCTGGTGAAAAGGAAAACAGAGCTTCATCCTCATTTCTTAGCCTGATACTTGTTAGAATCAGTATACGAGTTAATCTATTGGAAACATTAAGAACACAATTGTGTAACCGGTACCTTAAGGCGAGCAGAACGGCGAGTGGAAGAGGTGGGAGCAGGAGACTGGAGTGGGGAATCGCTAGATCTTTTGTGTCGCCGATTCACTTGAACCTTAAATACCTTGTTCTCTGGAGTTAACATGCTTACGTCAGTGGTAATTGACATAGCTGGAGCCGAAGCAGATATGATGGAAGTTTCCTGTTGCAGATTTTCTGAATGTGTTGGCAACTCTGAGAAGTCAAAATAAAAAGGCACAACTCTTGGTCAAATCCAACTTACGTACATCCAAAACTTAGATGTCTGATTTTTAGAGATAAAAGGGTATACAGATAAGAGTCATAGTCAGTATATTTACCAGATAAGGTAGCTTTCTGGAACTTATCCCTCATCATACGAACAAATCCGAAGAGGTCATTGGTTTTATTCAATTCTTGAATCATCTCATCGATGTAATCCAGTTGCGGGTTGCAATCCAATACTGATCATATAAGACAAAGATTGTACACAGGTCTTGCTACTGGACTCTTTGTAAACACTGTAATGTAGTTGATGCTTCGCTAAGGTATATTATACTCACATTTGTAGATGTCATTTCCATAGTGAACTGTGAATGCAAACTCGCGTGTAGGCCTTTTTGCATCAATGTTGGTGAATGTGAACTTAACTCCTGTAAATGAAGTAAAACAGCAAGATCTTTTTTGGTCAAACCTCAATAAACAAAAACTATAATTGTTGCAAACTCAAAGTTTCTCTTCTTTACCATGCCCAGCTTCAACGTGAAAACCGAGAGCCTGATTATACCAAGAGATGGCTTCATCGATATTGGATTTGTCTTCCGTGACTTTACCAGCATTGTCTTTGGATACTGATAAGGCTTTAGTTGGAGAAAAAGAAGTAGAAATATGTTAGCTTGGTCTTTCAGTGAATGATGTGATCTCTAACTAAAATTGAAACAAGCTGAGTACTTTTCAAAGATCAAGCTGAGTCTCTTATGAGCGTGTAGCTAACTTATGAAAACTAAAATGTACAATACACAGTGATGAAAATAAATCAGAGAAGCTAAGAATACCTTGCAATCGTTGGGAGATAGTTTTGGCATACTCTTCCCTCTTTGACTTCTGTAACTGCAGAGTTCTTCTAAGCACTTCGATTCGAGATTGTGTTGCAGAAATGGAATCCCTTAAACTCATTTGCCTAGCTTCTTTACGGGTTTTCACTAAAACATCAGAAAAGTATATATAAAAAGATCGAAAAATCCCAAACCGTAAGATATCCAAGCTAAGCAAAACATGATAATACTGTTCTAACAATCAAAATATATGTATACAAACAATAAATTAACACCAAAGGACACACATTTTCGGTGAGTATGTTATGTTTTACGAATTTAGAATCTGAAGTATATAGCAATTATTTCCAAATTTGGAGTTCAAAGTTTGAAGCTTTTTGGTTGATGGAAGTGAAGCTGATACCTGCCAACACTTTAACGAGCTCATCCTCTGCTTCTCTCAGATCCGCTTTCACATTCGCTAGTTCCTCTACAAAATCATAGACAAATATTACAGAACCGCTCAATTTCACAACTCTAATTCTCATAAAAACCCTAATTTCACAGAGACAGAACCTAAACCCAGAAAATGCGTAGAGAAAATCAACGATTTGGGTCATACGAAACTGAATCGAATTATGCGAAATTTTTGACCCAACCTTGGCTTTGTGCAGTGGCTTTAGCTCGATCCAGTACAGAGTCCATAGATCTCTGAAACGGGGAAGCGATGAAAGAATCGATTTTAAGCCGCTGTTCATCAATATCTTTCTCACACATGAGTCCCAAAGACGCTATAGTCTTCTTCGTCGCATCTCCACCTCCAGTATCGTTAATCTGTTCCATCACCAGAGAGAGAGAGAGAGAGAGAGAAAGAGAGAGACTCTTTGGAAAACAAAAATCAAAAGTCAATCCTAAGTTTAGCCCGCCATTTGATTCGAGTTTCGAAAAGCTTTAAACGACGTAATTTTATTACTAAGCCCAAATTTATTGGGTTCATTAGTCATAACCATTATCCCTATTCAATTTAGTTCGGATAGTTTAGATTTTTAGTTTTTTTTTAGGTTTAGAGAATAAGAATCGTTCGGATAATTTTTATTTTTGGTTTGGGTTCGATTTGGTTCTACCCAGATTCAAATCGGGTCTCAGTACCTATAATATATTTAAAAATAAAAAATAATTAAATTAAATAAGTTTGGTTAAATTTTGATAAATATAACTTAAATTTTTTAGATATTTCAATTTATTGAATATTTTGGTTATTTTAAATTTTAAATTAAATAATAAATTTAAATTTATAATTATAATTTGGGTATTTAAATTATTATAAACCTAAATATAATTAATATATTTAAAAATATAATTATATTTTAAATATTTTGGATACTCATTCGGTTTTTGGTTCGGTTCGAATTCGGGTTCGGTTTTTTGGATATAAGAATTTAGGACCGTTCAGTTATTTTGTCAATTCTAAATTTGATTCGGTACTACTTTTTCAGGTCGGATTCGGTTCGAATTTTTAGATCCGGTTATTTTGCCCAATTCTAACAGAAAATTCCTTCATTGTTCCTTTTTTTTTTTAAAAAAAGGGTTTTTTGCCTCTATTTTCCAGTTTTCATAAACAACACAATCCACAAGCTGAGTTCTATGTAAAATGCCGAACGTGAAAAGGTAATCCACACACGTAGACTTATAATGTAAACTTAAAAAGGTAATTTACCAAGGTTTTGATATTTTAGTTAGACTTTCATTTAAATATTTTTACCTTACAGTTCAATGAATAATTCTATATGATATTTCCAAAAAATAAAAGGAGTATGCCATGTAGAGTTACTAAATATAAACAGTGGAATCGGCAATCAACTTGGAGGTGAACACGAAGGATATGTTAAAAAATATAAATTAACTCTAGATATGTTAAAAAAGTTTGTTTCATATATGGCTTTGTGTGTGCGTGTGTCTCTCGTAGTTTAACTGCTTGCATGATTTATATCCTATTTTTCTGGGCTTGGAGATTGCCAATATATATTATATAATTCTGAGAGGATATAAAAGTACAATACGAACAGAGAATTTGTTTTGAGAGATTTGGTTATTTAATCAAACACATATTGTTAGTCTTACTGTTATTCCGATCTACTTAAGTTAACGATTGGAGGAAAAATACTTATACATGTATCAAATATTTAGATGGTGTTAGCTTATATATATTACATATCATTTTTTTAAGCCAAAATTTAGATAATTTTTTTTAATAATATATATAGTTTGATTTGAGTAATGATTTTAAGTGAATAATGACTTTAGATAAACCTGACATTAGAAAGCCAATGGAAGCTCACAACCAATTGTTAACAAGTTGACATTTTCTTCAACTTAACAAGCTCACAACTGCGAAAGTCTCTGAAAAATGTGGACGTAGAGGCTGCATCTATCAATACAAACTTGATGGATTAGCCGGTTAAACCCACCCAACGTTCCAATTAATAAATGAAATTGATAAATTGTTACACATCGTAGAAATCAGATTGTACGTCGTAGATTCTGCTATGAAAACATTCTCCATTAGCCTTTCGTTAATTCATTTTGAATTATCTTTATCAAAAACAGAAAAATAACTCCTCTCATGCAAGGTTTGACAATAATTTTCTATATCGATTCTTGTTCTCTAGTTTATTAGTCTCTCTTTTAAATGAACATTCATTGTATATGTGCCAATAAATGTAAAGGATCTATTTTGTTTGCAGAGTCCTTTAGTATTGTGATTGCTTTATTTGGTTGTATATATATATATATATCAATTATTTTATTGATTATAAATATACTTATATTTATGTACATCAATTATTTGATTGGTGTATTTGTCTTCAAATGTTCCTCATTCCTATAGCATCCATCCTGCAATATCCCATATAAACCATGTCAACTTCTCTAACTAATACAAAGATACATGTCTACAAGATTGAATGATTTAAATAAGAATTTTTTTTTTGTATTTACTAGATAAAATATTACTTTTATTTTTCAAAACACTATTACAGTTATTTGCAAAATTCAAACAAACTTTTTGTGTTTATGTTGATTTTTTTTATAAAAAAATGACTGATAGAAATATCAGTTAGAGACAAACATAATAGTTTAACATTAGCACAAATACAATACACAAACACCCCAAAAAAAAAATCAATCAAATATAATAAATAAAGCACAAAACACAAATGAAAAAACAATCAAATATAATAAATGAAAAGATTATAACTGCGGTAATTGAAATTTGGGGGTTGCATTCGTCGAAACATACATTTGTTAATGTATGGCCTTGCACAATACCAGATGCAGCCACACTTGAGCATCCTTCCACTTCTTTTCCCATGATCGTCATTATTATTTGCTATAACCATCATGCACTTCTTCTCTTCTTTTTTTTTCTGCATAAATGATGATGTTTCTGTTTATCATTGTATGAAGTTTGTATGTATATATACACACACATGAAATTAATGACCAAATCTTGATTTAATAACCGTTTATAAAACACTATGTCTCGCCATTTGTTGTTTTTACTTTTATTTAGTTTTGAACTTTTGATATGGTTTTAATTAATTTTAATCTAATTGTGGGTAACTCTCCAAACGATTACTTAGAAGTTAGGGGTAAAATGAGCATAAATTTTTGTTTAAGCTAACTAAATAAAAAATATATGTTCACCTCACTACACCGTCTTCTAGGTTCATTCACCCAAATCACCTTTTATTTTCTATATGCTATAAGTTATTATATACTAGTATGGAATATGGATGAGCTTCAATCATATGTTCTTAGCTCAATTAAGTACTGTCACTAGTCTTTAGAATTCAGATGGGCCTCTTTGTTTTAAGAGCTCCCATAATTTCTCTTTCTCTCATTAAGAAAAAAAGTCCCATCATTTGTATCTGAAAAATGGTTGGTCCCATGTGTATCGAATGTTAAGCAGGAGGAGACTTTTAATGCTTCTTGTTTGGTTTCTTCTACAAAGCAAATCTTCTGGCATTGTTTACCTAAAAAAGGCCATAAGTCATCTAAAGATTCGTCTCTTGTAGTTGTGTCATTGACTTGTTGTTTCAGTCTTCAAGTATTAGCTGAAGCAAGTATTTTTGTTGTTTCTGTGTACATGGCAAAAAAGATTAATTAGATTACAAAGTTCGTTCTCCCAATATTATTTGTAGTTTAGGTAAATATGAATACAAGTAGTATGTAATAGACAAGTCCTGGAATATAATTTAATTCTTCAAAGAGTTTGTCTGTTTCTTGGAATAAGTCTTTCTCTTTCTCTCTCTTTATCTTCCAATCACTGTATCTCCCATCGCTCTCATGCTTACACTATCCGTTATCTCTCTTGCTAAGCCATCATAGACCACATAAGTAAGTACCCTTCTTGTGTTAATTCTCTGCCTCTCTCTCTTTTTCTTTTCAGCATCTCATTATCTCTACAATGTCTTCTTCTACTTTGTCCAGAATAATCCCAGTGAAGCCCATGGTTCTTATTTGCTTATAAAATTCTTCTGTGTCATAATGATTGCATCATAAGAGATTGTCAGCTGCATTATCTTCTTTTATTTTTTGGAAAAATGGGTCTGCTTAAAAGTGCATGGCTTCTTTTGCTTCTCTTGGTTGTCTTTTCCTCTTTTTGTTTCAGGTTTCATCACTGTTATGGTTCAGAGCTCTCTGTTAAGTTCTTGAAAGTACCTCCTCCTATATCTAGATTTCACTCAGCCAACTTTTCCTTTCAAGCTTTTGAGGATGGAAACAGAACTTGTTCAAACTGCAAATTCCGATGCAAGGTTGATTTTTCTTTTTTCTTTTCTTGTAAGGTTTCACAATTCTGAATTTAACTGTTAGCCTAATTTCTACGTGTTGGATGAGATTTGACTGTTGAGACATACTGTCAATACTTGTTGGCTTTACTGCCTATGTAGCTTTTGTGAATAGGCCAAACACATTGTTCCTGTGTAAGAGATTTGAAGTTTTCCCATGCCAAAACAAGTTTTGGATTTCTAGTGTGCTTTAGGATTTCCATTGTTGGAATAATTTTCATGGAGTTTTAATTATTTATGAATAAGTCACACCTGCTGATAGCAAAATAATGTGTTCTCTGCAGCTAGATTACAAGTTAAGTGTGGATTGCCATCGAAGAAAAGTTTCCTACTCGAAGTTGCTGGATGGGAATCATACACTTGAAGTGTGTGCAAATAGGATGCCTGGATTTGGCTGCAATATCTATAATTGGGCTGTTGGTAAAGAAACAAATCCTACACTTCTCTGATTCACTTCCTGGAATTTTTCTTGTCTGAAATAGATCAGGGTTGTTTGGTTTGTGAGGCTTCTCTTAGTACCCAGCTCATATCTCCCTTTGTTGCGGAACACCTCTTGTACCAAAACCATTAACTGGTCTTTGTATTGCTTGAATGTGTTGGATTTTAGAATTCCCTTTCCTTATTTATTAAGCTATAAGATTGTGTATGCAGATACGGTTTCTCCTACAGCCTTAGTAACTGCATCAATGCCATTTACAAGTGCACAAAACGTGTCTGTTAATATCACTTTTACTGAGCCATGTGCTGGTGGAGGAGGTTTCAGATGTTCATCTGTGAATGCCTGCGACGTGAGTACGTAACCTTATTTACATTCATCACTAACATTTTTGCTTTCATCTTCTTCTCCTATACTCTTAACACGGTTTTAAAGATGTAACAGCTTCTTGTCTACGGTGCTGGCCAAGTTATACCATCTTCATTCACGGTTCTTGACCAATATCTTAGATACTCACTGCTTGTGGGGGTATCTCCTGATGCTCAATATGGAAGGATTGTGTTGGTGATGAACAAGAGTGTCTGTTCTGATACTGCTGGTAACAACTTTAAAAGAGCTTTGGGTTCGCGTTTCTTTGTCCATTTCGGTGAGTGTCTTTACCCTTTTTCTCCTTCTGGTTTTTGTTTTCAAGGCTAAGAGCTTTAAGGAATACTGATTTTGAACTTTCTTGGCATCTAGATCGGAGAAACGTTTTTGTCAACCTACGAACTCATGTCCCGGAGAAGTTGCTGAAGCTAAACAACGAAACTAGGACAGTGCAAGCAACCAATGATAACAACAAGCTGAATGTCTACTTGTATTTCTCGGAACCGGTACTGAATTCTTCAGCTGAAATTCTAAGACTACTAAGCACAAACCATGGTGATTTGCTTCCTATTGATGGAAAAACCAACGGGAATCGCCGTTTTGCGTTTATGGTTTGTGCTTCTGCTGCTTTTTCTCAATATTATTTGGTGAAATCGTTGTATTTCGTTTTGTGTTAATCCCTTTCTTTTCAGGTCACAAATACATCACGGCGTGCTATAGTCACGGTGACCCTTGACTCAAATTTAATCAGAAGCAGACATGGGACACCAGCATCTCCAACAGCACCACTCACTTTTCTTTACGGTCAGTAAGTGATACATTTGTGTTTGTAGATTCTTGTTTTGCTTCCCTCCTATAATGAAACATCTATGTGCATGATCTTAGATACGGAGAGACCTCATGTTATATTGAACACAACATCTGGTATGAGGACAAGAAAGCACACCATCCCTGTCTGGATAAAGTTCATGAAGCCAGTGTTTGGGTTTAACTCCTCACTTGTATCGATCTCAGGTGGATATCTTGATAGGTTAGTGATCTTTTGTTTGTCCTAACTTCTTGATTTTTCTCTTCATAAAGAAATTGTTATTTTATTTTTCGCTTCTGTCCTTTTCTTTCAAATGCCAGCTTTGAGGGACTGAGCGGAAGCATATACATTGTATATGTAAAAGCCAACACAAGTACAATCTCTGTTAAGATTCCTGAAAATGTTACTCAAGATGTGGCAGGAAACAAAAATCTTGCATCCAACATTCTAGAAGTGAAACATTGTAAGCATTTTATTCAATTTGTATCTCTGAATTTTGTCTTCCCGCTTCTGCCAAAGTGCCAATGCTTTTTTTTTTCTTCCAAATGCAGATTCTGTTCCTGTGACATCTTCTGTGATTTCTTGGATATCAACTTACATTTTCTTGGTGACATCTTTTGTTGCGGGACTCCTCACTCTTTCAACCACAAGCCTTTATTCTCTCGGAGCATTTCCAAGACCATCTCCTTATCTGATATCAGATCCCACAAGGAATCTTTTCGTATGAGTTTTTACTCTTTTATAAAACGACACAGAGACATATTACCTTTAGTTTTGTTTTTATATAGACCATATGATTAAGTAATGGGACTAAGTGCGTTATGTGTTCTAATGCAGAGAACTGCCTGTCACATTCAGTTTTTTGCACTCTCGAGATGGCTACCGGTGACATTGCCTGTTGATTACTACGAATTTGTGAGACGCTTTCAGTGGATAATCCCTTACTTTCCTCTCCCATGGGAAACTAAGCACAATGAACAGATCATGGTGGCCTCAACTCCTTACATTGGTCCACATTCCTTCATTTCTAAAACTTATCACAACATGATCAACCTGCAGACATCGACCAAGGCTGAGTCAGTATTCGGACTGCCACTTACGGCGATGGAGTACAGATTATTGTTTGAGGTAAAAATATCCCCACAGCTTCTTCTTTTTGTTGTTTCTTAAGCTCTTTTGTAATCTTTTGTTCATGTTTTGATTCGGTACGAATGTTTTACAGACCCCAAATCTTAAGCCAGAAGCGGAACATGTTTTGGGTCTACCGCATCCAAGTGTGTAAGTCACTACGATCACGTTTGTACTTCTTTCTTTTTATGCACGTTTCATTTCAGCATTGAATTTTCCTTACGTTTGCTTTAAGAAGAAGCCATAATTATTTGAGTTTTTTTTTCGTTATTCTTTCTTCTAGGTGGAGAGATTTCTATAGGATCATGTTTTGGTTAACCATAATCGGAGGCAGTTTAGCTTTACTACATATATTCTTCTCTCTGATACTGAAGCTCAAGAAAGCACACACTGAGAAGAAGCGGAGTTTCGGTGCGTTTGTCTTCCCAAGATTCGAGCTGTTTCTTCTCATTCTCGCCTTACCTTCAATATGCAAAGCTGCCAGGAGCCTCATACAAGGTATTTGTTAATACCTGCCATGAAAATATGTCTAATTTGGAAAATCATTGTTAACTCTTACACTTTATTTGCTCTCATTCTCAGGCTATTTTAAACATCAAGGAGCTGCAGAAGCCAATGTTATTGTTGGTATTCTTGTGCTATGCATAGTAGCTATTCTGCTTCTGGCATTGTTTCTCTTCCTCTCGGTCGGGATAACTTTTGGGAAGCTGTTACAGTATAAAGAGATTCATCAAGAAGACCAGAATTTCCACTGGTACCAAGAACTCATCCGAGTGACGCTTGGTCCTGGTAAAAGAGGCCAGTGGACATGGAAAAAAGAAGAGAACTCTATCTATCTAACTAGGTTAGGTCCGGTTTTTGAAGATTTAAGGGGTCCACCAAAGTACATGCTCACACAGATTTCAGGAAGCAATCCACTGAAGCAACGAGATGATCGCATCATCGCATCAGATGATGAAACAGAAGACGCTGAAGCTCCTTGCATACAGAAACTGTTTGGAATCCTTAGGATTTACTACACGTTTCTCGAAACCGTGAAGAGGGTGTGTTTAGGGATCATCGCTGGTGCTTTCTTGGACAACGAGACTTCGAAAACTCCCATAGTGGTCTTGTTGAGCATCACTTCCTTTCAGCTGTTCTTCCTTGTTCTTAAGAAGCCATTCATCAAGAAAAAGTTACAGCTTGTAGAGATCATCTCAGTAGCATGTCAAGTCGGTGTTCTCGCCTCGTGTCTAATGCTCTTGGTGAAAGACTTTCCAGAGGCGAGTGAGAAGAAACTCGGGATATTCATGGTCATACTGTTCTTGATCGGGTTCATTACACAGATATGCAATGAATGGTACTCATCGTACAAACAGATGAAGCGGTTAGACCAGACCAACAGATCATTCTCGTGTGGTCTCAAGATGTTTATCATTGGACTTGCCGCGTTAATCCTGCCTCAAAAACTGATGAAGAGCAAGATCCCTGCGGCTCAACTAGAAGGAAGAAGCAGCAGCAATGGAGGCATTGCATTCTCAACACCAGAGAACAGGTATAGAAACTCATCTGGAAGCCGAAGCTCGGGTAGCTTGGACAAGCCATGGTTGAGACAGATTAGAGAAATGGCAAAGGCTAGCTTCACGAGAGACAGGAGCAATAGTAAAGTTCCTAGTGATCCTTCAGGTAGCAAAAGTGGTTGGAGCAGTAGTATCTGGGGTACAAAGACAAGTGGAAACTCTTCTAAAGACTCATCTACAGATTACAAATCAAGATCTAAAGGACTTTACAAAGATTTAGAGGCCATTTTTGCTTCAAAGTGAAAAAAAATATATTAATGTCATGTTTTGTGGATTTAAATAATTTTGAAGTCGTGGTATTGCCTTGTACTCTCGGGGATTTTATACAATTAAGTTTAACTATATTTTGGGGTTTATTATAGTTTTTACTTTTTACAACTAGATTGAACAATGTGTATTTACCAAATTTGAAGTTAATTCATCTCTTGAGATGCCGACAAGAATAAAGTCAATAATCAAATTTTTTGTTTCATTATCTTTAGCGAAAAATATTATATCTACATATAAAATTAATTAAAGAAGTATGAATCATGTGGTAGCTAATTTGTTATTGGAGATATTAAAATCATTGAATTATATTGACAAAAAAAAAAAGTTAATTAAAGAAAGTTAACAAAAAAATTAATTAAAGAATTTTTATAAAAAATGTTCAGCGTCGCTGCCAAAACCTTCCTTGCCATTGTCTCTGTTTCTCCAGTAAAACAAAAAATTCAATTCGAAGCTCGAAACACAAAGACGAAACTAATCTTCGAATCCAAACCTAAAATCTCAGTTATCCAAGTTGCTTCGTCTTTCTTAATTACTTGAGTCGATCAATTTCAATTTCAAGTTTTCAACTTTCTTCTGATTTTGGGGATTTTGCCGTACTTGGATCTGCATCTATTGGTGTGAGTATCCGTCTCCGTTCGTTACTCCCTCGGTCGAATTTTTTTATATTAAATCGGATTACTGTTATATCGTCTTGGGTCGATTTGGTTTTTTGATTTATTTAGTTGTTCAGATGAACAATGGAGAGGAATCATCGAGGGTTGCCTCTGTAGAAGAAAGCGGCCTGGATGCCTCTCCCTGTTCATCGTTACATTACTCGTCATGTGGCGAATCAGAGTTTGAGCGGTATTGCAGTGCGAATTCGGCCATGGGGACGCCAAGTATGTGTAGCACCACAGGACCATTCCACGATTCTTTGGAATCTGAATTCGGCTCTTTCAAAGGAAGTTTTTTTTCTGGGGATGCCACAGAGTTGGAGAACTTTAGCTTGGGACCAAGTTTAAAGGTCTCTTCTTTGGATAAGAGACGATTAGGTGATGGAGGAATCGGATTTTCTAATGAGGTTATGACGACGAGTGGGTATTATAACGAGAGAGTTAGTAGTGCAGGCGAGACAAGCAACGAGAATGTGGACACCAACATGATCCAAGGAACTGGATGTAGTGAAGATTTGATGAGTAATAAGGTTTTTGAGGAAGCTACTACACTTGAAAGGGACTCCATGAATCAGTTGAGTGATGTGGATGAAAAAGAGTTTTTATGTGGTACAGACAGAGAAGATGGTTCAATAGATGATGATCATTCTGATGGTGATGATTCACTTCCAGATACAGGTGTTCATTCTCGTAAAAACTTATATTTTCCACCGAATTTACACCATAAAGAGGAGTCTAAAGCAGAGAACGATAACCCTTTTCTTATCAATTCTTCCACTGCCTTTGGTACACATGATTGGGATGAGTTTGAGCTTGAAGCCACAGAACTTAAAGACACTAAATTTGACTTCAGCGGGTTTGAGGAGCGTGATAAATGGTGTACTGAAAGTGCAGGGACATCCACAAAACCATTTTCTGCTGCTTTACAAAAGCTTCCAGATGTGGATCAAGCTGGTAAAGGGATAGAACATACATACGCAACTGTGAGCACTAGACATGCTCCAGATTTAGGTGACTGCCGTGAAAACATTGAAGATATATTAAGGTCTAGAGATTTGACTGTCTTGACCCAAAGGGAGAAATGTGGCATAACAAGAGACACCATCGCTATCAGAGGTTCTGGAGATCTGAGCGCTGAAATCAAAGCCTTGGTGGTTCCTCAATCACTGGTAAAGGAAGAATCTGTTCGAAACAACTGTCTTAGCAACAACCAAACTGAAGATAGACCTGTAGTCATGCAGTACCTTCAATCTTGTGGTGCTGATGATGTCCTGGATATCACATCAACTGAGTTAGGAAATGAAGATTCTGCAGGTGGGGTTTGCGACCTAGATGGCAATATTTCTCTTGGACTACTTCATGAATCATCTGAGAATGCAAAACAGTCAATTACATTTGGAGAGTCCACGTCAGAATCGTTGTTGGCATTGTGGAACTCCGATAAGCCATCATCTAGAGATTCTCCTCCTGTAATAAATACCTTACTAGATACTAACACCCAACCTAAGGTCAGCTGCTTCTTATCTGAAAACATTATTTTCTTAATTTTTCTCTGCCTGTCAATCTATCTTACTCTTATTTATTGCTTGTATTGGTAGAATGTGTCTGCTGGGTTAACATGCTCTGTTTCTAGGGAAATAGTGAGTGTATTAAACTCCTCTCACCTTTAAACAGTGTAAATCTGAGAATTTAACTTGATGTCGTTTTGCTATTGCTGTGTTACTGTCCCCATTTTAAGTAATTGTTCACTAAGAAAGGCCCGTGGAATCTGTAAACTTCATGGATTTTACTGTTTCTCCTTTTGGTTTAATTATTTTATTATCTGATTGAAGTTTTATGGTTTCGGATTACTCGTCTTGCAGAAGGGAAACACAGAACTTAACGACTTCTATGATGAATTTGTTCATGATATGGAAGAAATACTGCTTGACTCTGGTGAATCATCTGGGGCAAGGTATTCCAAGAGTGACAAGATGTTCCAACTACAGCTCTCTCTGCCTAACAGGGATGGGGGACAAACTGCTATAACTTCTGGTCTAGAGGATTCGTCTCCAATAGTTTCCCAGAGATTTAGGATTGATAGGGTTGAAGTTGTTGGGGTAAAGCAAAAGAAAGGTGATGTCTCGCTGAGTGAAAGATTGGTTGGTGTGAAGGAATTCACAGTGTATGTCATAAGGGTTGGGAGTGGGAAGGACAAGTGGGAAATTGAAAGAAGATATCGTGATTTTTATAGTCTCTACCGTCGATTGACATCTTTATTTGCTGATCAAGGCTGGACCCTTCCTACACCTTGGGCCTCTGTAGAAAGAGAATCCAGGAAAATATTTGGAACATCGCCCAGTGCAGTTGCTGAAAGGACTGTCCTTATTCAAGATTGTTTAAATTCAGTTCTTCACTCCCGATTTTTTCCCACACTTCCAAATGCTTTACTTCGGTTTTTGTCCCCTCAAGATGTAAGTTCTTCTGCGTCGGATTCTATAATGTCTTTAACAGGCTCTGCCGGGATCACTGCTGCTGCAACCAGTTCTTCCTATGGAAATACTATCTCTTTCATTGTTGATATTCGACCTCACAAATCAGTAAAGCAGTTGCTAGAAGTTCAGCATTACATTTGCGCTGGATGCCACATATACTTTGATGAAGGAGCCACTCTTGTGCGGGACTTTGTGAAAGCACTTGGATGGGGTAAGCCTCGGCTTTGCGAATATACTGGTCAGTTGTTTTGTTCTTCCTGCCATGCAAATGACATGGCAGTCCTGCCAGCGAGAGTGCTACATCATTGGGATTTTAATCGTTACCCAGTTTCTCAATTGGCAAAATCATATCTGGACTCCATACACGAGCAGGTAATTTAGGTTTAGCGTTATTTGGTATAATTTATCGTCATATTCTGGAAACTGATTACTCTTGAAGTATCTATTTGAATTCACTTGCCTGTGCAAGCTTGATATATGCATGTAGTTGTGGTACACACATAAGAGTAGATACCTGTACATGTTTACATTATCTGCTTAAGCACATTCATTTATACCTGCAAAGAATCAGGGCTAAAGCCATGATGTAGCTTTAATTCTAGAATTTGATTAATTTTCCCGCTTAGCTCCTTTTAGCCACTAGTGTTTGGATTTTGCATATACTTATCAGCTGGCTCATTGTTCGAAGCTTTATAAATAATCTAATACGTTTAGCCACCAATCTTATTGTGCAGCCTATGCTTTGTGTCAGTGCCGTCAACCCTTTCCTGTCTTCAAAGGTCCCTGCACTCAACCATATCATGAGCATCCGGAAAAGAATAACCACTATGTTTCCATATGTACACTGCCCATTCCGCAAGACACTCAACAAAGGACTCAGTACTCGGAGATACCTTCTTGAGAGCACTGATTTTTTTGCTTTGAGAGATCTAATTGATCTTTCTAAAGGGCCATTTGCAGGTAAATGTTATTTCTTGCAACAAGATCTAGTGTTCATCTGTGTCTGCGCTCATGCTGACACATAATTTCACTCATGCTGACATTTCTTCTTTACTGGTGATGGATTGTTCTTGAGAGATGATAAAGTTAGATTCAGATTCCATATATCTCTAGCAATAGATTTACAAGTCAACTCCACGCTGCTACCTTTATCTATTTCCTTTGCATTGTAACTTTTATTCAAGAGATTTAAAGGCAGTAAAATCGAATTGGCAGCTCTTCCTGCAATCGTGGAGACCGTGAGGAGGAAAATCCTGGAGCATATTACAGAACAGTGCCTTGTTTGTTGCGATGTGGGGATTCCCTGTAATGCCCGACAAGCTTGTGACGACACATCCTCCTTAATATTTCCATTCCAGGTGATTTTGATAACCATATCATAGCCTTGACGGATGTTCAATGTCTGTATAGCGTTATCATTCAGATGATGTTTTAATCCAACATATACTGAATGAAATGATTAGCAGGAAGATGAGATTAAGAAATGCGGGTCGTGCGGTTCGGTTTTCCACAAGAGATGCTTTTCAAGACTTTCGAACTGCCATTGCGGAGCACAACTAAAGCCAAACAAGAGCTGTGTAGAGCTGCAAGTGTCGGAGAAGAAAGCAGATTCTGCGTCCGCCTTGCCTCTACGGTTCCTCTCGGGTTTATTTGGAAAGACAAAGAAAAACAAAGAAACCACTATTCTAATGGGTTCGCTTCCAACCAATGATCTATAGCTCTGATTCTTTTATGTATGTATGAGTGTTTATGTAAACCTTTTTGCCTTTTGTAATGTTAATGTAAGCCTCAGGTTATATAAGAGAATTGCAACCAATTTTACTTGTTTAAACCTAACTTTTTTTTTTAATTTTTCCTTGTAAAAACAAAAGACAATAAAATACGGTTTAGTTTTACTGCAAAAGGGCTTAATTTTACTTGCTTTCCGTATTTGTTAATTGTGATGTTCCACGCAAAAGCTGAATATAATAGCATGCGTTCTTTTGTGTAAAACAAAAAACAACGATTCATGACTCATGAGAACGAGTCGTTCTACAATCAAGTTTTCACATTCACAGGACTCTCTTGTATATTCTCCTAAATTGATTTTTTATACTCGAAAATTCTCTTATTTCTTGGGAAAAACATTCTTGATTGAAAACTCAGGACAAGAAGAATATCAAGAAATCATATATATGAAAGTTTAATGTAAAATTCCAAAGCAATCGAAGATTTAAGAAGCAGGATACCAAGATCAAATCTATACGTAATTGGTTTGTTCAAAATCTGTATTGTTGTCCTGATTTCTTGATATATTAATTCTTACATAACATGCGTCTTAATCGAATTATGTGATCCGGGCTTGGCTCAGTTGCTCGACCATCAAGATGATTTGCTTAAAAACCTTTTATATTAAGCGAGCATGCGTGATAGTATTCACTTAATATATCTCTCTCTTCACTTGCTGTTTTCGTTAGACTTGATGATATGATTTGTGGGGAAATTTTTTTTTCCTCGTTACGTTCAATTGTCCCTTACATGTAAGCGACAACATACGGATTGTTTCTTTGCGTAATATCTACTTCATTTTCCATAACATGTAATAGAATTGTAAAGTCAACCAATTATTATATAACTTCGTTGCAAATTATCATCACTATATCAAAATGTTAATTTTCATCCCGATAACTTTGATTTTAAACAGTAATGAAATAGAACATGAATTCGCTTCATTTCAGTTTCGAATTAATAAAGTTATATTACCAATCTTTTGAATAAAACGAAACATATTTGACAGAAAAAGAGACGTGTATAAATAAATGAGACTAAGGAATATATGTTTAAATGTCTACTTTGAACCCAATATAAAAACATAAGAAAAGGCCTTAACAAAAAGCCCACTAGCCCAAACAGTCAAAACCTCTTCATTAGTCCACATCGGTGAGCATGGAGAAAAATCAGAAGTTTCACAAATCGATCTGAAAAACTTTTAGAAAAAAAAAAAAAAAATGTGGACCATTTCTCATCATTGCGTTGTCGACTCTGGGTTTTGGATTATCATCTGGAAATTTTGATTTGTTGGATCTATAATCATAGTTTAGCTGCTTTATCTGATATGGAATTTGTGAATACTTTAAATCCTGCAATTACCGCCGATCCATGATACAAAATATTAGAATGCTCCCTACCCGACCTGAGTTAAAGATACAAAATTGGGCATTCGAGTGATTTGAACTGGACATGAAGATTTTCTCTATCTACAGGCCAAAATATTAGAAGGTTGGTTGGTTGTTAAGTTACATCCAGGCTCCCCACCCAGGGAACATATGGGATAAACGATCTGTGTCGATTGCATCTTGTATTAGTTGCTGTGCCTACAATCCAATAACAGTTTTGAGCCAAATACACTTCAGTTAAACTTGAACAACTTTTCAGAGCTGTTTTTGGGATCAAAACTTACCTGCCCATGTATGCTTCTCATCTCACCACCCTCATAGCCATCAAGTTTTTGCTTGACACGCATCAAGGCACGTGCAGCATCCTTGTTACCTTCGAATTCCTCTTGTAATCCTTCCAAGTTCATCCCATCGTAATCTTCAGTTTCCTGAATCAAAATGATACCTTAATTTGTGTCGACAACTAATATTGAGAGGACAAGAAGTAGAACGATTCCACTTTATAAACTGAAACGGTTCCAAGTACCTTCTGTCTTTGCAATGCCTTTAAGGGGGACAAGGCCCATTTGTACAGAGGATCATGTATAAAAACCTGCAAAACAAGCGACCTTGATTGAGCATTCAAAATAATCTCTCTCTATTTTATACATCAAAAATTTAACTGAGAGATTTGGTTACTTCAACAATTGTAAGCAGCGCCTCTTTATTTGTTCGCATCACAGACAGGGTTTCTTCGCAACATTTCCTGAAAACGCCTTCCACTCCTGTGATACCCATTCCATCAATAATGTCTCTCGTCAGTCTGAATGGGACCTGTCAAATCGGGAATAGACTGAACAAATGATAATCATGCAGATACCACTGAAAAATTTAAAGAGGGCAGATGGAAGGGAACAGACCCGTTCAGGAGTCTTGAGCATTAATCCTTGTTCAAAGGCAACTCCAAGATCTATATGGATAACTTCTGCTGTGGCTTGGTCGATTAAAATATTCATGGCATGACGGTCACCCAGACCAACGATGTACCCAACCTGATAGCAAAACAAATGCCAAATGTTCAAAAAGAGATGAATCAGAGGGAAAAATTATGAACGTCTATTTCAGGTGCCTCAACTAAGAATACAACTGTGTCCCTATTGGATGTCAACTAAGATTAAAAGCTTCCTAAATGTGTTCCACTTTCTCTGATAGCTTATTTTATGCCATTTAGAAGGGTACTTTTCCGTTATATATGCTAAACTATACACAAACTGAAATTCCCATCCACTATAAACGGAAAGAGAGAATAAGTATCATCAAATGTCGATATACTTGCCATTGAACTAGCTGCAACACTACGTGTATACGCAAGCCTCTTCACAAACCAGTCAGCAGGCTGCAGGAATTTTTCCAGGAAAAAGTAATGCATGACAGGCCTGCAAAAGGGGATGGATTTGTCAGCTACCAACCAGTACTTACAGAGTAAATCAAAGTTTCACAAGATCAAAACCTGAAGTTTGTGCAGACATCCATGAAGGCTTTGCGCTTGTCATTTGCCTACATGCCACCAGTCGCCCCAGATTAATTGAGGAAATTTACCAGATGTAAATGATGGCCAACCAAGATCTGGGAAAAGAAAGGAGCTTACACTCGACATATGTTCTCGGCATTTTTGATATTTCCAGTTTCCAATGCCATAACGACCATGAGCGCCCTCACTCCTTGAGCTGTGATTTCATATGCAAACAGCCATTTCAAACTGTCACGACTAGTAAATATGATTGTTGTACCATGTAACTGTAATTACTAATTTACTAGACCAACCTTCCTATAAGATAATCTCCAAGTGGAATTGTGCCATCAACCCACTCAAGAACACCAGCGCTTGGAGTAAAAGGAATAACCTGAGAATATGTATGTACATATATATATATATCCATTATAAAAGGATTCGAACATACTGAATGGATAAAGCTTTCTCTAAAGAAACTGACAACCTCTTGTAGATAGATTAGGGAGTCATACCTTGTATGTGCGTACAGTTAATCTTCTCTTCCATGTGTCCCGGTTATTATGCAGAAAGGTATTGACGAGCCCAAAAAATTGTTCCATAACCTGAAAACAAATGGTACACGCTTTGCATAATTAGACCACTGTACATGTAAAGCTTGGCTAGATCAGAATATATTCAATTTTCTACCAGTAGATGGATCAGTGCCACATCACAGACATTGCAAGTAAGATTATCAAATAAAACATTCGGAACTCTTACAGCATCTTGTCTGAGGTCGTCATTGCCAGATTTTGCAAGTTGTTTATATTTTCGGCCATCAGAGCCAAAGCATTCAACTACTTTTGGAGCATTAATACCATTCATTACTCTGCATATCCAAAAGACGTGGCTTCAGATAAGGTACTCTTTTAAACAAGAAATGTCAAAGGATATTGTTATATTGATTGAGCAAGGACTTACGTAACAGAATCTGATAAACCTCTGAAAGAAGGGAACGACCCTTCATTGTATTGGCAGCTACGGTCAACAGGAATTGTAGCAGTTACTACAGGTACCTAAACTCAAACGAAAGCGAAAAAGAATACAAGTTTCATAAATAGGTTAGATGCACAGAGGAAAAGCGGAATTAAAGCTAATAATCATGCTAAAGCTAGATAAGAATGCAAATGAATAATTGAAAAATGGCGTGCTTACAAGTTCCAATTGTTTCACACTACGAATTTCTCTTGGTAGTGCTACCCTTCTATTAGTGTCCTGCAAAGGAAAGCGTTTAGAATGTTATTTGGATTCAGCAAACAGCACAACAACAAAAAATCCTCCATTCTCAAAGAACTATCAGACCTCTCTCCTCGTTTCAAGCTCCGCAAGCTTGATGTAGATATCTACCAGTTGTTTCATCTGAAAAAGAAAAATCAGGATTTGCTGATAAGTAACCAGGCAAAAGAGTCTATGATGCATAAGACTAAAAGAAAATAAAGTTAACTTGTCTAATCATAGGCCCATGATGTTGTGATACTTCCTGCAAGAGATGCTCTGCTGCAAGCTTCTTATCCATATCAACCACAAAAGAATTTCTACTGCGTTGGTTATCCTTGATTCGGTCACCATTTGCCAAAGCCAGAAGCTAGAACAAAAATGAAAAGAAAAATACAAGAATTATATCCAGAATTTAGAAACGTAACTTCAAAATAGATAGACAATGTCACTTGCGAATAAAGTAATTTCCATGGCACCCTACACAACCATATTTGAAAAGATTTGAGATGTCATAGGACGTTCAAAGGTTTTGCCTTATGCATTTCTAGCAAGTCATATGCCAGTTAACCGAGCAAGAAAAATGAAACATAAAGAATAAAGAAGACAGATAACACGTCTTCAGAACCTGAAAAATAGTATGGTATGGATGATCAATGGCCATTTTTCTGACAAGCGAAACCAGAGCAGACTGCAAGTAGTAAATCGTAGAGATTAGCTAGACCCATTATGGTCTTTAAGATTTTTATGACAACCAAGTTAAAATGCATTTCACCTGAAAGCCGTTAGATCCTGATTCATCTCTAGAACTGCCCAACCTTGAAGCAATTTGATAAACAAGTGGTACAAATTTGTAAGACTGAACCTGCAAGAGCGTTTACGGAGATGAAGAGTAGTTAACTAAATAAGAAAATTGGACAGATAACCAAAGATTTCCTTCTCTATAATAGATAAAATCTGACCCCGTCAGTCAAGTACCTCATTAATGGTGCTCAACATGTTATCAATAACATTTTTCTGGGAGGCGAGATTAAACCACATGGATACTTGTCGAAAGACCTGTAGAAAGAAAAATTAGCTCCAACAATATTTAACTACAATATACTGGAAGACACCACGTTTCTGCTTAAAATATATTATTAAGGCCAGAGAAAACTTTGAATATCTTTCTTGGATGATGTGTTGGACAAATCTGGACATCAATCCCATATACGAATGCGTATGAAGTATTTATGTTTCAAAAGGTCACTCTATCATTAATCTGGCGTATAAAGGTAGGCGTCCATATAGATGTTAAGGATTATTACGAAACCCAACTATGATTAGTTGCAGAACGAAGAATTCACAGTAGCAAAACATAGATATGCAGATTCACTAGATGCTGTAACCTAACAATTAAAGCTATTTTCTTAAGCTATTTGACTCTAAAGCCAATTCAAACACTTCCTCCCGGTTATAAATGATGGATTCTAGACACTTATTCATATCTTACATTATACGTAAACCCCAAATACTTAAATAACATACCACTCGGACATCATACTTGTCACCAATTTCCAGACAACGTTGATACCCCTCCAACGCAAGTTTCAGAAAGTTATCCCTGTCAACCTACGTAATTGATGAGAGAGAGAGAGATAACGTATCAGTAAATATCGCCCATCTAAAAATACAATAACTACTTTTTTACAGCAGCCAGTTTGTCAGGCGGAATAAAGAACACCTGTAGTTTTTCTGCCTCTTCTTTATCCATTGTTAGTTGCTTCTGTAGATCTTGAATCTTCAGTGAATAGTCAGATTGTTCCCCCTAGTACAGTAAAATACCAAATATGACATCAAATGAGAGACTAGTCTAGACCGGCAATCATACTGTGCTTTGCAAAGAGATGTTCAGAGATCGAACAAACAGAGGTAGACTACTACTTGCCTTCTTTGAACTCTTAAACCGTTTCATAAGCACCTCCAACTCATTCGTCTGAAAAATTAAGCACGCTAGTCAGTTTCCCCCACAAAAGAAGAACAACAAACTTTGGAGTTGAAACTGTTTAGAACTGTAACTGATTACATCGAACAAACGGATTATTCATATACTTGTGCTCATTTTGAGTACATTTACTTGTGCCCGTTAAGAAAGAGAAAAATATGCATTTTTCTACAGAAAGTAAACAAAAATGTGAATATTGAAATTGGAGTAAGTAGAGGTCACCTTGTGTTTTCGTAGCCGCATTGCAGCTTGCCATTCACTTGATGAGAGTCTTTCCTCATAGCTCTTAAATAGAGCATCTGCATAATGAGCAAGATGAAACCAAGTTTGGCTCTGTCTTTCTACCAACCTTTTGCAGATCTCGGAACTCTGTTTTTTGGCAAGCGAAACTGCAGGCTTGAGATACTTGTCTAAAATTGTTCTAGAGCTATATCCAAGAGAAAACAAAAAAGGAACCGAGTTCAGATTTCTGAAGAAAGTCATGACGCGCATAGACGGAAACTAGTTTTAACCAAAATAAAAGTGTAACACATTACTTGCTAGATCTGGTTTCCGCTAGCCACTTTCCAATCACACGATATATATCTGAAGCCTCTTCTTCTAATTGATAATTTTGTAAGATGTAGCTTGCCAGACTGATGGCAACTTCATGCCGCCCTTGGGCATGTAACAGCTTCGCCTCTTCAATCTGAATAAGCACAAAAAGTTACTGGAAAGCATATATATAGTTGATAACATATATCTTACCATGTTCTTAACTAACAAAAAAGTAATAGATAACGAAAAGAAGTATTGTATGCCTTCATTTAATAAGAACAATTTTATGTCCTAGGTCACACCTATCAGTTGACAATCAGAATTTTTTTCAGTTGTAAGTTTCGTCTCATTCTCATAAATTTGAATAAGGAAAGTCTGTAGAAATATGTAAATTCAGGAGAGAAAGGAGGGTACTGAAATTCTATAAAACATGCAAGCTTGGTCATAAAATGTACCCTTCCAAGCCAATCTGGAACGGTTTGTCGTCCATCACGTTTCGCACAAAGAAACTTGAACTCATGCAGAGACGCAGCTGCATGAGAAAACCTTGATCCCTGAAACAACAAGATGATGTCTTGGTCCACGACAATTTACTACAACTGAAAATTGTAGCTTTTTCATACATACCTTGCGAAGTAACGAAGCAGACTGCAAAAGATGTTGCATCGTACTTTCCTCACATCCCAAGATTTGGAGGAGAACTCGCCTGAAAGCGATAAATGGCTCCAACAAATTCATGTGCAACTGAGTTTGCGTAATAATAGAGCTCCAATCCTTATTCAGCCAAGACAACTGTAGTTCATAATTTAAGATCGCCTCAGGAAATATGATTATCTCACTTAGCTTCTAGATAGTTTGCGCATATACATATGTGCACAATTACCTTGTTCCCAAGATTAAAATCTAACTGTACATGAAAGATCTTATATAATCTTGGTGTTTTATTCAACTTCTGACTTGCTACTAATAACATAAATTCTAGAAGCTTGAAATCATTTACTAGAAGCTAGTGACAACCACTTGGAAAAGAAGTTACAAGGGAAAATACCTGCTCCATTGTTGGTGTCACGGGGTCTGCACATGCAATTTGTTTGACTGCATAGCCATGCACACTTTGATTTGAAGATGTCGTCCAGCGAAGATCCCAAACTAGTCCAAGATGATAAAGAATCTGGACATGATATAAAAAAAATTAAGAGAGTGATTCCATAGAAATTTTCAAAATCATTGTTTACCGACGAAACCCAAAATCTTGAGCAATTTCTTTACATTTTCCATAGATCTAAAATGAACATGCAGCTTGCATTCACAAACCCCACAGTTTGAAAATTCAAGTTCACTGTAGGAATTGCTCAACAGATGAAATTCCACAGCTTTATGAGGAAAGATTGAGATGGAGGGGTATTTTTGTAGAAAAGGTGAGTATCACGACATAGTAAAGTTTTGGAACTCGCACACCACAGGTTGCAGTTACTTTGGATTCATCCATCAAACTTGACAGCTCTTGTAGAGTAATTTATCTAGTCAAGATCAAGATGACCTTAAACAAAAAACGAAGTATGGCACCCAGAAAGTGTACATTGTCGAAATAAAGACATGAACAAGTGAGTAGAAAGTGACCTTGGTAAAAATTTAATTTGGCATCCAAATGATAAGATAATGGAAAAATTGTTGTACTTTAATGTCAATCTAAAATTGCATACCTGAAGTTTCACTACTGTTAAGTATATAAATTCAGTGCTTTCTTCGCTTGCACGGGAAATGGACAATACAAGCTCCTGAAACATATAAAAAGCATATGTTCTTAACACATAGAATCATGCATCCTTCCAATCCAATGGTGATAAACTGGAATCATGCCTTACCTTCTTAGCATCCTTCAGTTTTCCATGAAACCCATTGCAATCCCCTTCTTGCAATGCTCTCAAACAACTGAGAAGTAAACATGTAAAGATACAGGCCTTAGATGGGATCTAGTATCTCATTGGCAACGTTCAAGACTTTTCAAAACTAAAGAGGATTTCATGCCAACTGACCATTGATACTAGGACATGGCCCAAGAAAGTAAAGCCAGAGGCCAGCAATTACGGAGGTTTCAACTAATCTATTCTAAAACTCCTCTGTAACACATTATTCCGTTCAAATAAAGTCTAAGACCAGTGGCAAAGTCAGGGTCGATGAGATGTCAAGTAAATTTGGTGTAATCGAGAGCTACAAACAGGGAAAAGTATTTGACGGCTAAGAATAGCATAATCGGATCATAAGAGTAGAAAATGTTACCAGTGCAGGTTTTCATGATAATTATTGTTCTTGACATGTTGCATAGGTTGGGAGTGCGTTTGTGGATAGAGTAAAGAGAAATCCCATTTTCCTGCACGCCATGCAGCCTCATACTGCAAGCAAGAAGTAAATTTGCAGCTGAATAACCACCTAAGCACCACAACTAAAGTATCACAGCTTAGTCTTGTTCTATTAGTTAATTGTTAATCACAATTGGGCCCCTTACTATTTGGAAAAATAGTGCTGCCAAGCTACTCCAAGGTCGATAATTATATCAATATTTACTATATTTACTATCGTATCGTTTCTTCATCCCATGGGATATTTATGTGTCAGCCCATGATTGGAAAATAGGAGGAAACGTAACCAAACAAGGATGCATACCTGCAATTCGATGAACTCTGGATCATACTGAAAGCATCCTTCTCGGGAAGTCAAGCCCCGACAATACAGATCAAGAACATGCATACAGCCCGTCTGCTGCAAAGACCTAATAAGCCCTTTGAAAGGTTGTCTCTGGACCTCTCCTTCGCCAAAAACAGAACATTGTGCCCTAGTTTCCGGCTGAAAATGCTCCACCTCCATATTTTCAGAAAGGCCACCAGGCATCAACATTTTCTGTGATCTTGCTTGCAAGTCATAGTACTCGAGTGCCCTAGTCCAGTTTCCCTCATGCTCAAATGTAGTTATTTGAGCAGACAACTTTCAGATTGCATCCATATAACAGAAATAGGAAGTGTTATTCACATGTCTGAAACCAGTAAAAGATCAAAAAGTACTGCATACAATTTGGTCACTTCATATCTTCCTGAACATCTTTGGTACTAGGCATAAAAATTAACCTTAACTTTTTAGTTCGTATAGTTGTTTCACTATTTAGGTTGTAATTTTCCATTTGGACCCTGTACAGTCATCTGATATTAGCAGCGGAAAAGCATGTCAGTCTTCTCAAAACATTCCTCCAGTAGGAAACGAAAGGGCTAATGGTACCACTTTCAGGAAAATACTGACTAACAAACCATTTCCAATAGGCAAGAGTTCAAAATGTGTGTTATCAGGTATCCGATATGTACTCTATATGACAGACTTTTAGTTTCAGAGTCGAACCTTGTTTGAATGTATAACCCCGTACAAGCTGTCAGGCTCATTTATTCTTGTTATAGCAGACACAAGTATCTCAACATGATCCGGCAACTGTTAACCACAGAGGAAAAGAAAGCTTAGAGTGCCGCACAAACGATTCCACTTTCTCTGCCACATAAAATCATGCAAAAAAACTCTTATTTGTAAACCCATTTTCTACATAGACCAAATAATTTGCTACTTTGTAAAAATGCAACCTAAATAGTGAAACCCATTTTCTACATAGAGACCCATTAGTCATTAAGCATAAAACACAATGCCTATTAGTTATCAACTTAAGAAGATGAAAACCATGGAGAAAAAGTACAATTTCATGTAGTTTCCAACAATCCCCAATGGATAATATGCATTCTTTATAAATTACCATATCATGGTAAGAAAAATCAGGATCTCCGAGGGTTAGACTGCCAAAATTTTCCTCACACCAATACTCCACATACATTGAGGCGGTCAAATATGCACCACAAACCTGGGAAAAACGAAAAAGAGTTTTTATACTGCAAGTAACTTTAGAGCTTCTACTTTCATAAATTGGTAAATGATTTGGAAGAAAAAGGACGACTCACTACTGCTGATCTGGCAGCAACAAGATAATCAATGGAAAGCCAATAAACCTGATCAACAAAAGTAATTATGTATTAAAAAGATAATATAGGTTTTGCTATAAAATTAAGTTGTTAAACCTCAATGTTGATCATTTGAAAGCAATAAATTCTTTTTCATGACATAAACACAAAATATAACATGGCATATCATAATCAAAAAGTGAAAGGTCTGCCACAATTTGTAAATCTACTCCTTTTCCGGTTAGACTTGTAATCTTAGCAAGAAGCCAAAAACACTTCGAGAAGGAGATTTCTGGTAATTCCGGATACATGAAATATTGCATGCATTAGCTATAATCACGCCATAACAATACATATGGTAGTTGAAATTCATATGATAAGGAGTAAACCTTCTCCCATTTTGCAGTTATAGAGGCTGCCATTCCATTTGATGCTGTTTCCACATCTCTAATCTTAGCAGCGCTGGAGCAAGATCTTGAACTGTAGCTAGAATGCTTAGTATTCTGCAAGAAAATTTCAAACGTTTGTTTTGGTCATCTCTCATAGTTCGCAATGATCTTTTTGTATGAATAAACTCATATGATATCAGATTTCACATTAGATAAAAATAGTAGAATATCCTTATATATTCTCCATGAATAGCATATCTTTTTCAGTTATTGGTGTTGAAGCCTAGTTCTTATGCAGGAAAACATTAAGTCTGAATCTAAAAGATAACTGATGCAATTAAGTCTGCTGGAATCAATACGTTTACCCTAACCTTTTCTCTCTTATTTTGCCCAGAAAAAGTCGATCTTTCAAAGACATAACACATCCGCAGTTCATTCAGGGTATTTAACATAATCTGCTTCGACTTTGTTAGCTTGTTTGAATCAATGAAGATATGCTCTTTCACCTGCTCAATGGGGATTACAAGTTTTAGCAAAAGTGACGAATAGTTATCTGCATAGTTTTAGCTCTGTTGTACAAAAAATCAAGATGGGGAAAGGAAATGTACACAAGAGAAGTCAATTTGGTTCAAAACAGTGATATACAGAGAAGAAACAATGCAAGCGGGCGACAAATAGGAGCATTACCTGTGATGTAATTAATTCGTGTAAATTAATATCTGCCCCAATCCTTCCTGCAAGACTAACAATAACACTTGAAAATAGGAGCTCAGAGATTTCAGCTTTCAGCATTGCTATGTTCTGGCATAACCTGTCAAACAAAGCAGAAACAATGATCCACTAAGTGCACGAATCTAATTAAATATCTTAACTAGATAACTAAGGTAAGTAGAAACCAAATAGATACCTTATTGGGACATCCTCACATAAAGCGATCATACAGTACACAAGCTGACATATCCATCCATCAAAGTTTTTATTATCTGTGGACCACACCTCCGACTTCTCCAGTGAAAAGTTCTCAGCTGATAGCGCCCAAAATGAACCATTCTTAAATAATTTAAAAACTAAGAACGGGACATGAATGAAACATTTTTAGAGCCGACATGTCCATCTCATGTGCAAAGTGAAATAGAGGTATTTAGATACGTTAACTGAATTCTCCAAAAAAAAACGTCAATTGAATTCACTAATTACCCCATGCATATATACATTCTGAAAAACAATCACAAAACTTTGCATGATTGCAAGCAAGACAAAAATATATTCATATGCCTATGACTTCATCAATAACCTCCATTTATTGTCTTGATTCAAGAATTAGATGGTCAGTAATAATATAAATGATAGCCTTCGTTCAGTAACATATATTTCAGCTTTCAATTATTAAACTACCTTTGAACTGCTTTTCGCTATCCAGTAAGATCTTTTCAACAATGTCAAGGTTCACGCCCCTGCCATGTACCTACAAAAAAAAAGTAAATATCTGAGCAGGCAGGGCAGTTTTTACTTAGGATATCCTAACAAGAATGGGGAATCCAAAATATATACATCATTAACTTTTTTTTAATTGATTCACTGATCATGGATGTATCTATAAATAATATGAATGAATCTTGAAATCAAAATTGCACAAGTTTCTGAAAGAACCAGATCTTATATAGCTTTATGGGGCACTGTTTTACCCTGCCTATGGGAACAATTCTCCACTATATGAATTATCTGAGAATATATTAACTCATGACAAGTAGCACAAGACCAGAAAGCTGATGCGGAGAAGCAACTTGCCTCAATCAAAGATCTCTCACATGAATCGATAGATGATAATGCTTGTTGCCCCCTTTCGGTTGAAAGAATTCCCTAAAGAGAGGAGAAAGAAATATCTATATAAGCTAAATGAAAACTCTAAAAGAAAAATTGCAAACAATAGCCTTTCCAGACAGGAGACAAAATATTACAGAATAAATCCTTGGAAATAAGTACAACCCCTCGAATGATTGACAAGTGGGAAGGTCATTACACATACTTTGACTAACATATAACGGTACATCACACAGAAAAAATCATAACTTTCATGTGTATGATAGTAGACTACAAAACTATCAATAAATCAAACATTTGACGAGGTATAATGATGGGAAAAATGAAAGCATAGCAGGAGTGTGACAAACATAAAAGAGCAGAAAAAGTAAGAGCTTACTGCAGAATCGAGAAAAATCACACCAAATTAGATCATAGCCAAACATTACGATATTTAGAGGCAATCAAATCCGTACACGGAAGAATCGAAAACTATGAGTTGCAAAAGGATATAGAGCACGGTCAAATTTGGATAGGTAAGAAAGTTAGAAAACTGACCCGAAGGGTTTGAGACGTTACATCAATGATCTTTACAGAATCATCCAAAAGATACTTCTTCAGAATTTTCAGCAGTACGATAAGGGTTTCATCGGAAATGCCATTCTCAGTAAAAGATCTGACTTTTGATCCAGTATTAAGGTTAACAAATTGAAGATCACGCATGGAGTCCAACTCCCCAGGAAGATGGAAAACAACAGTGTGGGGGTCCCCAATACCAACCTTAAAACAAGAGAAATAAGACCAGATATTCAAATTTGCAAAGGAAGAGATACTGACCACAAAAGAGAATGACAGATACCCTGGAAAGAAAATCTGACACCAACAATCTCATGCTATCTGCTTCATCTGAGGCAGACACACGGACAAGAGTCCAAACAGCATTTACAATTTCATCGTCAGAATGCCAAAACGTATCTGCAGTTTCTACATTTGTCTCTTCTTGAGAAGCTTCAGAAGCTATGAGCTTGTTGTGCAGTGCTTGGAGACTGCAAGGACATGGTAAGTTGAAAAACGTGCAGCAATTTGATAAGGAACGGGCAGTAGACTCTCGAAAAAAGCTTCATTGGTATCAACTTTGTTGCTATCAGGGTATAAGCTAGATCGACAAAGTTGAAAAACAAACAATCTTTGCTTTCTAAGTTAAATTATAAAACAGAAACCTAAATCAGATATTTCACTCATGAGCACAACCAAGAAACATGAAACAAAGTAGCTCAGACATCGACCCATCCAAATAGGAAAAAGTATTAGAAACGAACTAGAAGTGAGAAAAAAAATGTATCGCCTTGACTGCTGTTCTGTGTAATTAGAAAAACCACAGTCCCAAAGTAGAATAAAATCCTTAAATCTTCTAAAGTTAACATCCCAAGCAAATCATGGCACTTAGGGTAGCCTTAATGCATATCACAGGATGAGTTAACTCATGAAAGATAGAGTGATACCTCCAGGAAAGGAATCTCGGTGGAAGATAACATGATCTTCTAGCACACTGTTGTAGCGGAACAGGAGATAAACACAAAATTGGATAGTGATAAAACTTCAAAAACAATGTAATCATTAAAAAATGCAGAGGGCTTGACCTTCAACAGATGATTCCTCGGAGAGTAAGCTTCGCATATCCTGATGTGTGATTCGCGAATGACTTGAAATATTTCCATATCGGGCAATGGTTCTAAATCCTTAAAAAGATGGACAAATCAAAAAGCATATATTTTTCAATGATTCCTTGCACTGGTAGGACAAAAAGGAAGGCAACTTTATAGGTAGAATGCCTACTCTGATATCTTCATCAAGAGATGATTTTGAATTAACAATTAGTTTGTGTAGCAAATTTACGAGTTGAGATGACTTAGAACCAGAAACTTCGGAGTCTGCTTCAGCATGGATGCAGCATGTAACTAGCTTTGAGACCAAAAACTGAAAAAAAAAAAAACAGCAGATGGAGAAAAGTAAACAAGCTTTTTAAGGAAGTAATAAGAAGTGGACCGAGATAATAGCATGAAGTAACACATACCTGGAGTTGGTCACCTAGTACACGAACAATTTCTTTGGCCGGGTTGCTTTTGAACGAATCCAGCAAACAGGAAGCTATATTACAACACTGCTCTTGTAATGAGGGAGAGGCGATAAATTGTCCAACAAGACTGAATATATAACTGAAAGAGACGACAATTAAAGGTCAAAGTTATCTTTCAAAGGTCAAAAATAGAGATTCACCCTTCAATGCACTGAAATAATAACCTCAAAATGACACTCATGTTTATTAGCAAGACAACCTAGCAGTTTCATACATCATAGACTATAGCTCTTTAAATAACAACTAAAGATGCCGTCAAAGTATAATAAAGATTAAACTGGAAGTTACACTCGCCAAAAGAAACACTAAGCAAAGCCACTGATCGGGGAAGATATTATGATAACCAGTGTCTTACATTCAACAAAAGAGTTTAAACAAATCAAGTAAAACTACACTTTCTAACATCTGCAAGATAGTTTTTACTCGAGAAAATAACACAAATGGTCAATCTCAATGCCACCTCAAAATCAGTAGGGTCCAAAGAAAGTACTTCCCTTTCGTGTTTTTTGGAATTTGAATGCTACCAATCAAATAATCAGATAGAGAGATAGAGAATTCTCCTCACTTTAAGGAACTTGGAACTGAAGCTCTATGACCAAGAATAACTGTAAGCTCTTCAAGCGCAGCCAAATGATGACGGGTATGCCGATGATGACATGCGGCTGACATTCTATAGTGTATTTCTGTGATGAACTGGCAAACAACATCAAAAATATAGTGAATAAGTATCAAATTGTCAAGAAGATTGCTATCTCCTTAAAAAAAGCTTCGGCAAATGAAAATTTCACCATGAACACCCTATCTGGGCGAAAAACGTTTATCCTGTCAATGACGGCCACATTCTCAGGATAATCAGCGCTGCAAAAACCAAGTAAGACCTTATAAAAGGATAAGTTAAAACAAGAAGTTCAGATCAAGTGAGCAAGAAATGTTACGCTTCCAGAAAACCATCCACAATTGTTTGAACTGCACGTGAAATTGTGTCACGAGAAAAAGCAGGAACTGGAGGTTCTGGTGAAGAGGAAGCACATGAGAAAACAAAACTAACAATAGACACCTGATATTTGAAAACAGAACAGGGTGTCAATACGTTATAAAAAATTTCTGAAAACTAGGATCTCCGAAGAAATGAAAATAAAGCTTCCAACTATTGATCTTGCAGTTGAAAATGCTTTGATCTTTGATCTTGGATCGGAAGGCTTGATAAAACGTAACTAGCTGATCAGACTAGCTAACTAGCGGTGTGGTGGAGTTCTCCAGCACAAACAACAAAGACAGATCGCTGGAATCATGAGTCAAATGTTAAAGGTACAATACCATATTCCGTTTAATGAGCTTATCCCTCTCATTCTCGCTGATCGCACCCACATGCATTATTGAATTCTGAAGCACCATTGCACCTTTATCACATTCTGATGTTTTACTACAGTGCAATCCCATACATATTGAAAAGATTGGCACAAAATTTTCTTTGACCAGTGCAGCCACTGGTTGGCCAGCCATCTGCAAATCGTAGACAGTGTCAGTGACATAGAGATCGGAAAAGTTAATATATTTGACGTTATCTGAAGGTCCCACACAAAAATAGAAGAAAAACAACCAAAAGGGCGTACCTATTTCAACTCTCATTAAAAATCTTTAAGTCTCTCCATATACTGAAATTGCAGTTACTCTAGACATCTACTTATGTCCTTAAAGATATATGGAAGCACCCTTACCTTAGCTACCCAATCAAGGTTAGTATGATCTTCATGCAGCAGAAGAGCTGGGAGTAGCCAGTGGGAGCAAAAGTGGATGAAATATTTCGGTTCAGCATTTAGAATGAACAGTTGACGTGTCTGCAACAAAGCAACCAGAAGATATATAGAGTGCTAAAATGTACTTATTCCACTCTGATAACTGCACGATAATAGAACATACTGGTGGATATCCAGACGCACATGGGATATTTCATTCTTTCAGTGGTAATTTACTTCGAAACTCTCTTTCACAGAAATCCATCTATGAAACAGAGAATATCAATTGGTGGCATACCTCAATAAGAGCAGCTAAACTGACACCACATGCAATCCAGAAAAATAGGATCGGCCCCAAGAGTTCCTCCAGGTACTGCACAAACCAGTTTAAAAAGAGGTGGAGATGATGTCATCAGAGTAGCATTTACAAGGATCAGATACGATTAATGTAAGGTAAGTCGGCTGGTAGCAGAAAAAAATTAAAAAGGCAGGTACGGAATTAAAAAAAAAAACGAGAATCAATGATAACACCTTGAATCTAGATGGGTAATGGAGTTGTGCTGATAGATTGTCAAGTGCAACAATGATTAATTCCCTAGTAGGAAAACGGCCAGATAAGTAAAAGAACATATCAAGTAAATCAAAAACAGTAACAATTACAAGAGAGAAATACCTCTGACAAGGATCTATAGCTGAAACAGCGCACATCATAAAAACAGCCTGCATTTCCCCCATCAGAGAAATACGATGTTAATACTTAATATGCAGCTAACTGATTGTATACTCAAAACGATTTTACGAACTAGAAAAATGAGTAAAACATTACTTGCAACTCTATCTTCTCACTGTGATAAGCAAGGTGCATAAGAGTAATGATGACAGTCTCCACTTTTGGGCGAGGCTGAGGACCAGCAGCCAAAACATCCTGTGCAGTGACGAGTTTCTCCCTTGAGGAGGTTACTAATATTATACCAAAGCTGGTGCTGGAAAAGGAAATGGGAAAAATTAAAAAGGTTAGTATACCTTATGTCCTTGGAAAAAAGCCTCATGGTCATAGGACAACAACAATATGAATAAATGAACACTTAACTTACCAAATATCTTGGAACAATGCCTCATGACCATCCCATGTCTGGAATAAAAGCCCAATTTTTCTTGCCAGGACAAACCTCACCCGATAATCAGAGTCATTTAGCATTAATAGAAGCCGCTCGATCATTGTCTGTAAAAATTAAAACAGAATTTGAAAATATGGATATGCCAGTTCTTCATGTTAAGGAACAAGAGGGTTGTACGGGAAGTAGGCACCTGACCAATCTGAGGATTAAGCAAGACAAAATCACATATACAGTTGATAAGCCTCACACGCCCAAACCAGCCCAAGAGACCAAATTCAGAAACTTTATTCACCATTGCGCCAAGTTGGACAAAGACCTGCACGTTAATTGGGCAATGAATCAAGAAGATCATGGAAAAGAACCAAATACTAAACTTAAACAAGAGGAGGTGCTACCTGACAACTTTCTCCTTCTTTCAAAAACAAATCGCGGTTTGTTCTGAGTTCAGAAGAATCCATCCCCGAGGATGATAAATTTTGAAGTAAAACATGCAGGGCAGTGACCATATGGAGACAGTTACGCTTGTTCTTTACTTGTGTGGTAAGCATGTCATCCAAGAATATAACCTTACAGTAAAATAGTGAAACGGAAATCCATAAACACAAGAAACCTTTGCAGAGATATTGATATAAAAATCATCTATATATTCACAGCAAATTTAAATTAACAACTGAATTCCATACCAAATCATTAACCTTCGGCATAGAAGTCAAGCTTGAGAGCTGGCATAGATGATAGATTATAGTTTTCAAGACCTGCAAATGTAAGCAGTCGGACCACATGTTTCTGTAAGGTCACCACAAAACCTTGTAATATTGATATGTGAAAAAAAATGTTGATACCTTAGGATCACATTCCTTCTCCATAATACTATACAGAACATCCCATGAAGGTAACGGAAGTACCGGAGAAAAACATGAGATAAGTGATATCATGCCCAACTTCCAGTTCCCCGTAGAAACGAGCACGCCAGGAACAGCTTTACCACCAGCAGTTATAAGATCGATCTCTTTAGTGTCTTCAGCTACATCCAAATCCATATCCACAATCCTTCCAACTTCTGGGGACTCAAATGCTAAGGATTTCGAAGGAACAGTGTCAGAATGGGTATTCCATGATTGCTCAGTATATTCTCCGTAAACTTTAGCAAAAGACCGCAAAAGCGTCTGTAAGGTGTGAAGTACAGCATCATAACTAGTGCCAAGAAGATTTTGGTCTCTTTTGTTGATGAAGACAGGACAACTAGTAAGAGACCTCAACGAAACTATTATAGAACTTTTATCACTAAAATCTGAGCCAAACCCCAATGGACCAAGCCTTTGAAAATCATTGAGGGTCTTTAAAACAGCTTCAACAGCGTAGTCCAGGCTTTCTAACAAATACTGGCATGCTTTTAAGAAGAACGAAGTGCTTCCTTTATTCTTCCTGAGAAATGAATATTCAAGTAACTGAAAGAAAGTTCACACAAAGAGATACACATTAAGCTAGTTTATCACAGGTGCAGCAACATTCACAGCCACCTCTTAGACATCACAAACTACACGACCTTGCTTCAGAAAAACCTACATGCATAGAAACATGGTGACACTACTAACAGAACAAAGCCGCATCTACAAGTGGGAGTTTCATCATCTGTCAATATTTACTATGAAACTTTTGTTATAAACTATTTCGATAGAGAAAATCTGACAGGACAATAACAATATCAGTAATTCATTCACAAGTTAAAAGAAAATAACAAAAATAGGATGAGATGACTACCTTGTGATATAAGAACCATGCATAAAATGACACAGCAGAGAACATCCCATAAATATGTCAGACAGTGGTCCTTTATCACTGTCCTCCGGAATAATGCTAAGAAAATAGATTTCCATGTCATGAAGCAATGGATCTCTTAATACCAGAGGTAGTTGTACTCCATCAGGAACTCGGAAACTAGAGATCTGAAATTACAAAGAAACACAAAAAATATCAGCAAAGAAATGAGTTCCGGAAAAGGCGAGAAACATTTAGGGGATCTTCCACCTTGCTAGAATTCGAGCAAACTCTTGTTAGAACCTCCACAGAGCAGTCAAAGTGTCCAAATTTTCTTTCTTGTTCAACATCATCCATCTGGAAAGGAATAAAAACAGTAAATTCCAGTATTAGACTTGCAGACTTTCCCAGATGAAAATTTTCAATCCTTCAATAACAAACATAACAGGTACCTTCACCACATCATTCATCACTTCACAGACATCCCAATCAGATGGTGTTGGGAGATGTTCCTTAGGTAATGAAAGTGAAGTTGTGAAACCAACACATAAGGATAAAGCAGCTGCTGGTAGAAGCTGAACCATTCTCTCATTCAGTGTCAAACGACCCTAGGAATGTATAAGCCATAAGCAAGATCTTCAATATGATCGTGTAGTGTAATAATACACACCATTCGAGACTTCTAAATGTACAATGCCGTACTTGATTGAGTGAACATGATTAGAATTTGAATTCTGTAATGATATTCAGTTTCACAAACTGGTAGATGCAGAATGCAGCTCTTACCAGCTAGTTGGCAAAAAAATAACAAAAAAGTACATAACTTTCACTGCCTGAACCAAGAATTAAGTGCTTAACTCTGATTATTACAATTAAGCTACGATCAACCGCATATCATTCGGTCGAATGGTTTGGTTTGGTCAGATCGTACACAACGCCTCCTCCACAGACAGTAAGAGGTATCACAAATAATAAGACCAAAAATATAATTATTAATGAGATCCCTGTTTCATATAAACTAAAAATGAAATTACCTTCCAGCTAAGGGGGCCACAAACTGCTCTAAGGATATTGCGTCGAAGATGTAAATCATCTAGCAGGTTTCCCTGCAAAAATGTATCTAATCAGTGATAGCACAGAACCATGATGATATAATACCTTTTTAAGACTTAAAAGGTTTATTTAATCAACATAGAAAGTAGACAATACAGTTCCTGTGAGAACCAGTTTGCTTACCTGGCAACCCATACGTGAAAAGTAACATGCAATGAAGTACAAGGCCGGCCTGAGTAAAAGTTACAACTCTTTAGTTAACAGTAGAGCCATTCAGCAACTATTAATACCAACCAGACACATTATTCATGTGGAGGGAAGTAATATAAGATCTTTAAATAAAACCAGATGTATCTAAACTCATTTACTTATTTTCCAACGGAAAAGTGGGGCTCTAGCTAATAAGCACCTCAAGCATTATGAAGGTTTTAGGATAAGAGGCTTACTCAGAGGGTATGTGTCTGAATAATTGGTGATCCCACACTTCTTGAGGCAAAATCCCCACGTTTATGTGGTTCTGAACGAAGGGACAACAAGATTAAGAGGATATAGATCACTAAAATTTGTATTATATAATTATTTTAAGATTGTATTTACAAACTCACGCTTGAAATAATTGATCCAAGGAGTACTAAGACAGCATCAACCTGCATTAAAATTATTATAAGGCCATTCAAACGCGGAATAGAGTATCATCAGCCACACGTACGAACACTGTAGATACAAATCAGCTTAAAAAACCGAGTAACAGAAAACTGTTTGGCTAAAAGAAGTACCAAACACCCTTATATAGTATTGGGTAACCAAGAAACCCCTTGACCTTGATTCCCATCAAAGACGACTCTATCCTTCTTACCTATATATTAAAACTATTACGGAGTTGATGTAAGAGCACAATTTTTAAAAGGGAAATTACTAGAAAGAAACGCTGAATAACTAAAACACTAACGTTTGATCTAACACAAAACCTCGAAGATATAAATTTTTCGCTGTTCAAAGAGAGGTTAAAAAGGTTAAAATTTTAAAGTTTAAAAGTTTTCCTGTAACCTATATACAAGCTTCACTGTTGGAACTTATTTGCAACCTAGTGTTCTTTCATTCTTTTTTCTCTGGTTTCTTCCAAAAGGAGCAACAGTTTTAGAAGAACATATTGCGTGAAACAAGAAAGGATATAAGTAGATATGTGCAACATACAATTACGCTCATGCTGCTGAATGTTGCTAGTCCATGGATTAAAGAGCTCCAGATCAATTGCCAACCACGATCTACCTGCAAAATAATGCGGTTTAATAAGACCAAAAGCTAACCACTAAGAAAACTAGATTCATAATATAATTTTACTAAGAAATCAGGAAATCCAATATAAATCTGAAAAAGAATAGAGCACGAAAGCCGTTTCAGCAACCATAAAACCAAAAATCCTAAAAGATTTCCAGAAATCAAGCAGTACATGTAGGATACCAGAAGCCTAATGACCACCTATCAAAAAATGGTTACATGATTTATATAACATCTAGTTGAGTCGAGCTTAACTTGAAATCAAAACAAAAATCTTTTTGTGAACAGGCATTAATGTTCCGTATATTTTACACCAAAAAAGTTAGCCAAGATGCAAACAATGAAGAATATATTTCCTCAACTTCTCCATGGTGTGATCGGTAACACACCAAATCAACTCTAAACCTCAGAAATCCATTTCTTTAGACGCTATAAACTATCATATGTCTATCACACTAGCACATAAACAAAGGCAGGAAAGACAGGTACCTCACTTGAGGAAACAGTTGACTTTGACGTGTCGATAGGAGTATATGGAAGTAATAAACCAGAAGAGAGACCTTGCAAACTCCTTCAAAAAGAATTAAAGTTTCACAATATACTGACAGAGATATTTAAAACTTGAGAAGTTAAGGCAAACAACGATCCTCAGTGCCTCATATCATTTCACATATTTTTTCTATTAAACACCTCGCAGCAATGAATATTTGCAAATATATGAAGGAACTTGCTGCAGATTCAGTATAGTAAAAACCTGAACTCCATCCAAACGTACCTCAAAGTCCATAATAGACCATCATAAGAACGTCTCATACTGGCATCCTCCAGAAGTCTGTCATGTACAAGATTAAGTAAATCAATGCAGTCCACTGTTAAAGATACTAGTAGTATGACATTGAAATATTTATGTGTAGTATCACTTCTGCAATTTGTAGCTATTACAGTGCAATGGGAATAGGGTATTTGATTAAGTTAGTCATCACGAATTGTCACAGGAATAAGCTAGCAGTAATAAAACCATAAACTGCCAAAGTTACCACCATCAACCAAAGGTACCACCACCATCAAAAGAGAATACAAATTGCCAAGTAATGTTGAATAATATTCTTGTTCTAGAAGTTGGTAAATATGAGAAACTAATTTGAAATCGAATCCAATGAATCCGTACGCTCCTAATTGGCAGTCATGGAATTGTGTTTGCTTCATGTCACAGAGCAAAAAAGGACATATAAGAACATATAAAAAATAAGAACCACGACAACAAAAAGTAACCATCACTCAGTCGATAAACACGTCATTCACCACGTACTATATGTGGTGTGGTCTAAGCATCATCGTAGCTTATATGTATGGTCTTCTCAACTGCTTCTTACGATTAATATAGTAACCAGTGAAGCATGTTAAAAGGAAAAATTGGCAATGGATATTCTAAAAGAGTATCATAAGTACATCAATACTACTTAAAAAACAACTCCTGAGCTCTTAGTTAATGTTTACGTAGAGTCACAGACACGTAGATCCACGTAATAACTAAGTACAACTTCCTAAGTTACCTCTGAAAGTTTGTGCAGATGGCTTCAAACCAGTAAATAAGGAGATCCTTGTTGATGCGAGTACAATAAGTCCGAACTAGACAACCAAAAGCAGCACACCTGGACAAAGCTTATGTACTTGAGTCCACATATTCGCAATAAATAAAGTTTCTAGGTAAAGCTGGGAGCAAAGAAATTTTAAAATAGTGCCAATACAGCATCTAGACGGACAGAAAAAATAAAGTTGTTTCTTAGTAAGGCTGTGCTATGCCACTGAACTTATGCTCAAATATTACAAATTAGACGGAAATTACATCTCGATAACAAAAAATGGTGTACGCTCATCAAAGGCATTCTAATGATATAGCTACCCATATATCAAAAAAAACTCTTGCAAAGAAGATATCAGCAGATTGGATAGCCTCTAGTAATACTCTGGTCAGAAACATACCACAGCCATTTTCCTTCAGTAAGTGCGTCCACAAGACGCAATGCAATATGTTGCCTTCGAGCTCGTTTTTCTGACAGCGATGGTCTAGTAGTATTGACAACAGCCTGCCAAAGTTCTGAATCAGCACTCTTTCTCTCCCGCATTCACTCCAGACGCACACGGACACAAACACATATTCAAGTGACAACCACGCATATATGTGATGGGATTTAATTGACTGTATTGAAGAAAAAAAACAATTTTCGAAGTATAGAAGATCAAACTTCACTGCAGACTAATAATACTTCAGAAAATTTTAATGCAGATCAACTAAAAAAGTTAAAAAAAAAGAAAACCCAGCCACTGCTGAAATCAAATAAAATGGTTGATTGATCTTGTATACAAAGTAATGTGAACACAAAACAGGTACCCGGTAGAGCACATGTGCAGCCAACTCAACCAAGCTATTCTGATAGCTGCTCAATGCCCCAAACTTGTCATCCTTGGTTGAATCACCCCTAAGTAAAAAATTTAATTAGAAATCGATAACTTCACGAGATGTGTAGAAGTTAAAGAAGTCCTCCCTTGGAAGAGGAGACAGATAAAAGATATACCATGATGCAGAACTTGATGAACTACCAAGATCCAGTTCACGATTAACTACATCTAAAAGTTGTTCCACCAGAGAACTAGATTCACTAGACCCTCTTGTCAAATTTAGTTGTAGCTTTCCATAAGAAGCAAGGATCTCCTAAATGGTAGAACAAGAAGACAAAAGAAACTGGCTTAGACCGAAGCTGTAGTAAGAACAAAATCACGTGTTTAACAAAGGGCTACCACAAAGAAAAATGAAAACCTTCAGGTTCTTATCATGGGTTGTTAACCAGCAACGGAACACAAATTGTTGAACCGCATTATGGATTTCCAATGACAAGGAGCCTATATTGGGACCATCCTTCAGCAAGAACGAATTTACACATTCAATTAGCTTGCGTGAGAGCTTTCCCTCATCTCTGGAAATGTTATAATAAATTAGTATAACTTTTACTGTTGTTAGCAAATAAGGGTACAATCTGAGTGAGACATTGAGTAACAAATAAATCAGACCTTACAGAAGAGAAGATGTGAATGAGACCATTTACAATTTCTTCTCGAAGGTCATCAGGAAAATCTCCCGGGGGGTTCTCTATAAGTGACTGAAGCGTAAGAATACAACGAAAAGCCTCCTCCTTCTGGCTATGTTGACCACTGTTTTTCTCGCAAAACCCTGTTTCCGCCCTTTCTATGTATAGCAACACCAAACCTTGCAAACACATTATGTTTGTTGGATATCCAACACCAACATACCTCCATACACATGACAAGAATATTTACTTTTGTCGAGAACTTACTGGAAAATGTACGCTTCCTCATTTGGAAACGGTACTCCCTAATTTCCAAAAGGTGGCGGAGTATGGTCCCATACTCTGACTGAAAACTAGGTGTTTTGCTCAAAATATCATGTACATGTGTAAAGAGGGTTTTCGCCATAGATAGCAAAGGAAACAGTACACCTGAGACATCAGAACAGATTAGTTACATAAGCACGAAGCAAGATGAAGTCTTGCTAATAAGAGAAAATGCACCTCAATGTGTAAGCATAAAGATACATTTCTGTGAGAAAATAACTAACATCCAGAACACACATGCGCATGAGCATATTAATAAGATGAACACCTAACGTATTTCAATTGCATAAAACCATATTCCATCAATGTTCACAGTATCCCAGCTTCTTTTAAAATTTTCTTATATAAAGAATTATACAGCAATTTCCGCTTCCAGTAGCTACAGGAAACATTCAGAATCAGATTCTAAAAAATTTTGACCAAGAGACTTGATCCTTGGTCTTTGCAACGTCTTTGCAAGCACAAAGTAATCAAAGGTAACATTTAAAAGTATATATTACTATATATCTAACTAACCAAAAAATATTACTATATTTCTCACCAGGAAACTTGGTTTCTTCTGCTCTGTGAATAGCAACTCGAAGCGTCTTTGCAAATGTTGGCTTGGGCATCCGTCGCTTACTACCAGACACCTCCATTGATACACATTGAAGGAGAATTTTAACCAAAAAGGGCCACGTTTCAGCTGCAACAACAAGTAAGGTGCTGGATTAACTTCAAATCTTGATGTATTGTATAATAGCGTAAAAGTGAAAAATCACTACCTACCATTTGGAATCTCATCCGTCTTAAGCTTAGCTGTGTTTTTCGAAAGAAATCTACAGAAGTTAATTGACCTTTCTCCTTCGAGCCACGTATTCAATAACTTGACTCCATCCTGGATACACAGATTATGTAAGAAATCCATCAACATGAGCATCACATCACTCAGGGATAGATAAACGATGCATAAACTATTATAAAACTTAGGTCCTAAAGCTGAAACCAACCAAATTCGAAGGAAATAGGCAATTAAACATGTGAACCAACTGTATGATCAATCAAGAAAGTGAAAAAGATCACATTAGCAAGCATCAAAGAAGCAGACAACATCGTAGCGAGACCTAATTTCAACTACAATTTAACTGTCCTTTCACAGATGTTATACAGTAACAGACGACGACGACGACGACGAAATTTAGTATTGAAAATTATTTCAACCAAAGAGTCCTCGAGACTATCATAGAAACCGAGATGTATTGCAGATTAAGGGTGCTATTGTTTTATTAACGCCCTCACACTTTAACCCATGCCCGATGGAGGCATTTAGCGCCCTAACGCTAAAGCACCGTCGTCGCAAACACAAAAAAGAAAACAATCACATAAAGATTGACAAAATTCTAAACATCTATCCTGTTTTCCGCCGGAAACAGAAACGATTAAAAGGGCTAAAGTGAACAGTTTACTTCACGAGTCTTGGCTTTATCCGACGAAAGCTTGGAGACGACTTCATGGACATCCCTTGAAGTAACCATCTTCCAATCGAACTACAGCATAATCTGAGAATGACGACGATCTTCGTGACTGGGGGAGTTAAAACACCAAAAGTGCAACGATGAAACTGATTTTGAATCTCCGGGGAAGGTTCAGGGTTTATTGACGGTGTGGGTGACTGGGTTTATTGACGGTGTGGGTGACTCACAGGCTATTAAATTGTTAATATAAGCCCTTATTTTTCTGTCTCTTTTACGTATTTGCCCCAAAATCTAACCGTTAGATTATTGCTATGGACTCACTAACTCATTTTGACCATTATTACATAAAAGCCCATGTAATTTTATAATGTACATAAGTTGCCCCGAATCGAACCGTTAAGAGTCCTTGGTTTTCCCGCGATTACACACCAATGGAACCAAATTATAACTCTGGGACAGCGGAATTCTTCGACCGAACATTATTTTGTATAAGCCACTACAGACTTATAATTTACAACTTTAACGCATTTGGCGCAATCGAACCGTTAGGTTACCCGGTTTTGTGATTATGCCCACATAGCGCCAGTTGATTCCTCGGTTTTAGTGGTTATAGTGTTACAGAAAACGCTGAACCGGTTTAATTCAAATTCGGTTTTCTGCCGTCTCTTCAGTCTCCGTAATTGTGTGAAAGAAACGTCAAAGAAGAATTCACAAATTATTGGTTTAATTCGATTAAGTGGAAAAAGAGTCGTTGCCTGGAGAGACAGCTTTTCAAATCCTCTCAACATAGAATCTAAATTCCGTAAGAGATCAACAGATGGAACCAATGTTATCATTTGTATGTTAACGTAAAATATCCAAGTAGGCAAGAGCAAGAACTGCCCCTGAAGGACTGAGATAATTAACTGCAGAGTTTCAAGCTCAATGAAAAAAAGCTGAAGATTGTTTTATCACATTGCCAACATCTTCTAATACCTAAATCTTATCCTACAACTACCGTGCGAAACTAAAGACGGAAACACAAGAACGGAGTTCATCGAATAGTGTCCAAAAAGTTACAACACATGGTACATTAGAGATTCTGAGAAGATCACGTTGATATATATGTCAATGGTTGTTCAGGAAGAAGAAGAGCTAGGCATAGAACTAACTTTTTCCAGAAGTGCCGTAATCTCGCTTTTCAGTTTTGCCTTCGTCTCTCTTGATAAATGATCCCCAGATTTCTCCAGCATTGCAGTCATCATCAACAGATTCTGCTTCATCGATTCCAAACTCGGCGGTGTATTCTTCAGTTTCTGTAATGGATTAACGTGCGAGATTACCGGCATTCGTGGGGCTATGTTCCTATGAACACTTATCAGTTTCTGCTGTAACCTGAAACTCACTAAGGTCTCACCATATGGGTTAGCTGTCTCTAAGCTTTTTACTGCTTCTATCGCGTCGCCACTACTGACAAAGGCCACCTGCGCATTACTAAAGTCTTCTGAAACGTGTGTTTCAGAAGCATCCACAGGGCCAAACGCAGAGAATGTCGAGGTTAGGTCGTCCCTTGAAGGCATCGACACTTTTGAGGAAAATTTCAAGAAGAGAATCGTGACTCCTCGGGTTAATCCATTCAGAGACTCCTCATTCTTCCGACGTCTTCTGCGCTGAGTAGGCTCAGCTTGAGGCAGAGCTGAAGCGGGCTCTGTAGCTGTTCCATTTAAGTCAGGTATACCAGTAGTGGCATGTGCAACTACTGGAAGCTCTTCGGCATTCTTTCTCTTCCTTACTCTCTTCTTCTTCTCTGAACTAGTGACATTGGTGAAAAGGTCTGCGCTCGTGAAGTTTCTCTCCGAAGCTGGCTGACTGGAAACAAACTCTGTGCCCGAGACTCGGTAGTTTGAACACGGAGCTGCCACCTGAAATTTTAACATCATGGATCTTGGCGTCTCCTCCTTTTGTGGGAGGGCATTGGGAGGAAGTGAAATCACCGGTCTTTGTAAATGGTCAAATTCTGCATGAGCTAAAGCATTGCCTCCACTGTTTAAGTCCGGTACAAAGGTAGCAGCAGGTCTGCTGAATGGATCACCCATACAAGCTTTCCCTTGTAGAGGTTGTACCAATGATCCTTTCGCAAACTGCTCATTTGCAACAGAACTAGAAAAATCTGAGTGACCAATGGTAGGTTTGATCTTTTTCATCCCTGATTTCTTCGGCTTCAAAGACTTGTGCTCGTTATCTGGAGTTAAAACAACATCAAGAATCTCGATATTTGACTTCTCTGAATTATTCGACAATAAGGTCTTCGGCTCAGTATCAGCAATGAAAACACCAGAAATAACCTCGATCTTTGACTTCTCTGATTTCTGCGACTCAAAGGTCTTCTGCTCAGTATCAGCAAGTGAAACATTACAGAAAGGCTCCATATTTGACTTCCCTAGTTTCTTTGACTTGGAGGTTTTCTGCTCAGTAGCCGGATTTGCAGCTACCATCAAATCCTTCAAACCAGCCATGTTAGCCAACTGCATCTTGTAAGCATTTTCATCGTGAAACACGGAAATTCTGAACTTGGAGAAGAACCACTCAAAGAGACCGATATTTACAGTCTCTTCTAAACACTTGTAATCCACAGCAAGCAGCTTGAGTTTGGATACCAAATCAGAAGGAGACATGTTTACTAGATCGTCTCTTGCAGACTTATTGTCAACCTCACTGACAAATTTCCTAAACCATTCTTTCCGAAACTTCCTCCTGCTACTACCTGCAACAACGGATGGAGAACCAACGAACTGACTGTCTTTCATCTTAGATGCATTGAAACTTTTCCTAACCTCGTTTTGGTGTAGTTGATCCATTGGTATCTGCTTATGCCCACAGAAAGAATAAAAAGCTGATAACCTACTCTGCATAACTGTCACCTCAAGTATCCCAGCACCCGAAACACATTTCGCGAGATTCTTCAGCTTAGTGACAAACTTTTTTGATTCCAACCGATCTACAGAGAATTCACGCAGTATCAAAGGCTTTGTCTTCCGAGTTTTGCCACTTTGAGTTGGCATTATACCATTCCTTTCAGCAATGCAAGAACAAGTCATCTCAAGTTTCAACGAGTTGCCCAACAAGGTCATAGCATTCTCTACCGCAACGAAAAAGCCCACATCGTTTCTTTGATTCACCAATTTCTCAAAGCTCTCCTTGAAAGGCTTCAACTTAGAAGGGGCGCACCACGAAACAAGCTGGCTCTGACCAAGATACCTAACCATGAAACTCTCCTTTGCATCAGCTTTGAAATCAACAACTTCCCCTGGCCACCATTTCTTGGATGTAGACATCGCCCATACAAGATTCCCGACCAGACACTCCTGAGTTTGATTCTCCTTCACCATATTATCATTCGGACAACTCCCATTAGATTTAAAGACATTGTCAGAACTAATCCCAGTTAAAGATCCACTAAAATCGACAACAAGTGATATATTTCCCCCAGAGACTTCAATCTTCCTCACTTTATCATCACAACCTTGGGCTAAACCCTTATCATCTTCTTCCATTGATACCTGAACTTGAGAATCTGAAGCCACTGGATTAGATGGGTTTTATATCGCTGCTTTCATCTGCAACCAAAAAACAAAAACAATCTTCCTGCATCAAGACACCATATTGCTCACATTTGATCAACGAAAGTATCCCGAAACAGGCCCAAAAAAAGAACAATCTTTTGAGAAAACCTAAAATCGAATCAGGAATAAGAAACCCTTAATCAAAATCCCAGGAAAAAAAAAAATCAACTCGTCCATCTCATCTCATTGGACTGAGTCAGAGATTATATAACTTAAACCGGAAATTATTCCCAAAACCGTGCTAACAGCAAACCGAAAAAGTCTCACCGATAAGCACGAGGCTTCTTCTGGCTCTGGATTTGATTCTCCTTCATTTAAGACGGAATCTGTTTTTCTGTTCCTTGAACTTTTTGAACTTTTAAACGAAAAAAAAAAAAGAGAGGAAGAGCACTAAAAAATCTAGTGAAAAGTGTGAAACTGTTATTTCAAATCAAGAAAACGATCAGTTTTAATAAATTATCTGTGTTTTCGCTAAAAAAAAAAAATTATTAAGCTAAAAAATTCTGTATATAAAATATTAAACCTAAAATGTTTAACCTAATACGATGTCATTTTATTGTTTAATGTACAATGGAGATGATCGAATTTCATTGCAAAATAAGGAATATAACGATTATCTTTAGTTAAATTTGAATATTTATATAAATTTTGATATTAATATTATACCAAGTTAATATTGTTATTTAAAATTGACTAATATGCTACATATATTTGTCCAAGCAACATAAGTTTGTATTTTTCAGCTAAACTATATAAGTTTGTATTTAGTTAGTTTAATAAAGAGTTTTTCTTGTTTTCGTAACATGATAGCTCTAATATGAATCATGTGATCATTTTAATCAAATCAATTAGTTTGTTTTTAAAAGAGAATTATTGCATTTCAGATTTCTAGAAATCATTTATTATAAATACATATAAAGTTTAACTAATATATACATATATAAATCTCAATCTAAGATATTAAAGTCAAGCAATTATATGGAAATTAACTAAATATATATTTTTAGATTTTTAATGTATGTATAAGATCATTGATAACTTATTGGACAAGTAATATTTTAAGATGGTAATAAATTAACAAATCAGGCATGTGAATATTTCATTCTATTACTGATTTGGAATGTGAAAACAGAGGTAAATAGGTGGTGATAGAGATTTTTAAAAATGAAAATTTTGTATTAACAATCTATATTTTAGGTATAAGATTAATTTAGTAATATGATTTTATGTGAATGAAAGAAGATCAAGTATTAGGAAAAAAATAGAGAATAATACGAATAATAGATTATTAAAATAAAGAAATATAACATTTAATCCAAAATGAAATAAAAATAAAGAATATAACATTTTAATACGGTAAATAATAAGATTAAAAATTATAAAAATGAGTTTAGAATTAATATTCTTTTGTTATCCCATATTATTAAACAGTGTTATCCCATATCCTTCGGTCCAATCCAATCATTGACAATATAAGCTTCTTTTAGTCTTATATGATCATTCCCACGCCCATTTGGTGTTTCGTTCTTATTTTCAAAAATTTGATTGATACTGGTGTATCAAAACTCTCGTATTTTATTGGTTTACCAGTTATCATCAGAAACTTTTTTGTGGGTGGTAATAGTTACTAGTGTTTGATAATAATTATATAAAATGCTTTCTATTGTTTTGTATTGCTTAAAAATGTTATCAATAAATTGTTTTTTCTAACGTTTATGATGGCAAGTGAGTGATAAAAAAAGTTTTTATTTAAAAATGATAAATACCATTAAAATTGGAATATATATATATAAAATAAGCTAGATAACCAAAAGCACCTAATAAATTAAAAGCTTAAGAAATATATGAAAATTTTGACACTTTATAATTAATATTCACTAACCACTTATCATTATTATATATTAATAATTTTTTAAAACTAAAATTCTTTCGATAATATTTTTTCAATAACACTATATATATATAATGTGTATATATAAAGATTTAATAAATTAAAATTTTCTATGTCTAACATTAATTTTTTCACAATAAAATAATTTTCTACTAAAATCATAAATTTAATCTATATTATAAAAGAATACTCATAACATTTTTATTAATAATTATGTTGAATTAATAATTTGTATATTTTACTATAATAATATGGTTTTTGATATTTTATATAATTATATAATGTGTTTATAATATTAGTTTTTATTTATTTGTTACCGCATTCGCTAGTTAACCAGTTATAAATATTTAGCAAACGCATCAGTTTTTAACTTTTGCGTCAACCATATAAATCGTTTAATAGCGCTTGAAATCGCATTCGTTATGCTTAAATCAGTTAGATCCTTAATCATTTCATCTGGATAAGTTTAATTTTTTATCTCATAAAAGTTTTCTTTTGATTTAAGTGGCCCATCTTGTAAATATAATTACAGAAATAATTTCGAATAACTTTTTTTGTTAACAATAAATTTTGAATAACTTTTAATTTGTTGGTTAGCAAAACTTACAAAAAAAAAAGTGATTTAAATTTAAAGGAAATAAACAAGACCCTCAGCTTAAATCATAGATGATAGAACTTGTCAGATTATTCGTAAAGGGGTGGGGAAGGGAGAAAGTTTTAAATAAAAATATCATTGACAAGAGGTCAAATAAAAACGACTCATCACAAATAGGCTGATGTAAACTACATACAATGCCAGCAGTACGAATATCATTTAAGATGATAAAACAAATTACACTGGTTTAATTTCGACGTTCAAGTCCAAAAAGACTAATAATTGAAGCATGTAAAACTGGTGAATGGAGATACGTTTGTTTTGAACTGGCTAAAGAAGTAATATGTTGTTTGATAGTGAAGAAATAGAGAGAGTAAAGAAAAACATTTCCATTAAAATTGCTTCAAAAAGAAATTTCAATTTTGCGAGATTTGTTTTTCATTTATAATATAGTTACAAAGCATTTTCGTTCATAAAGTTGAAAATCTATTACAACTTCCTATGTTCTCAAATGTCATCTATTTTATTCACTATTGTCCCATTCATTTTATTTAAGCTTGTTATTTTATATGATAATCCGTTCAAGCTATTGTAACCACCTAACTGGTATCATTTTCATGATCATTCTTCGGATTTTTGTTCTATGAAATAAGATATCAGTGGACAAGTGGTTACTGATATCGGGCATATGATCGCTTGCTCTTAAATTTTCTGACAGAAGGTTTAATTCGGTCTTGATTCATGTTTGTTTAGTTGTTGAGCTGAGCAACTGAAACTGATGATCATTACTTATATATTGTCCGAATCATTAATTAGCTTGAGATAAATAAAGATTCTAGTTTTTAATATATATTGGGTTTTGTTTCAGAATTAGAAGATTGGTTTCTGATTTTGCTTCTCATATTTAAATAGAGAATATAGTCATTTACATATACAAATGCACACACTAATGTAATCATCTTCTATGAACAAAAAAAAAACACCTTCCAATTCTGTAAACAATCTCATTTATAATGGAATTATATTCTTAGATTTCTTGACCAGCCAGATACAAGCAATTAATTATGTAATATACATAGACAAAGGGTGTGTTTATGTTTATATATTAATTCTTATGAAATCAAGAATTGTATCTACATATAAATTTGACCTATTCTTTTCTCATTCTCCATCTCTTAAAACAGCAATTCACAATACAATGGCTTTTGCTCTTAAGTATTTTGTTATTTTTCTTCTTGTGTCTATGGTCACCCAAGGTAATGTAATCGACTCTCTAATGGCTTTTTGCATGTATATCCATATTATCATGTACATCTAAAGTTACAAAACTGATACAAAGAGAACAATAATGAAACAATAACCGACAGGACTGTGCCACTGCAATTTCGGTGAGATCAAGGTCGGGACGGTGAGGACCGGGAGAGAAATTGCCGGACAACCGGAGTGGAAAGTGTCGGTGATCAACACGTGCAACTGTCTTCAGAAACATGTGACTCTCTCTTGCGGAGGGTTTGCTCCTGTGAAGCCTGTCCAGCCATGGCTACTGCTCTCACAAGGAAGAACCTGTCTTCTTATTAAAGGAGAAGCTTTGCCAGCTGGCGCCACCGCTCAGTTCACGTATGCGGGCCAGCCTTACATCTTCAGACCCGTCGGCTCAAAGGTCGACCCAAGTTGCAAGCATTAATTTTTTTGTTGCTATTACGACTTGTGGGGGAAAAATACATGTCTGTGAACAAGGTTATGTTTCTTGCGTCTCAAGCAAGATGAGTTTTCTTTTTGCCAAGAAACTGATGTTCGTATCTTTTTAAAATCCTCAAGTTACAGTTATAAATGTTAAAAGTAAGATTAAGCATTTCATAGAGGAACAAAGTTTTATATCATTTCATCCAATTGATCTCTATTGAAACAATATATTAATAAGCATATAAACTTATAATATATAGTTAAAATATGAATGAGAATTTGTTTATGGAAAGTCAAAGATTTTTTGTAACTTACAAATTTTGGTATTAAAAACTAAATAAATTTGGTCATTAAATCTACTTGACCACCAAACTATTCATCTCCTATAAATACCAAGCTACCTAGAACGAAAAAATCATCGATTCATTCTAAAAGCAAGAAAACACCATTAAACACATTTTAGATATTCTTTGAGACGTTTCTAAATGTTAAAGTTCTCTTGAAATATCTTCTTGGTTGTTGGTGTTATGTGCTAGTAGCTAAGGAATTCACAAGGTTTAACAAGTTCCTACTTTCTCCCTATTCTACTTTTCTCTTTCAAAAGTAGATTTTGTGTTCTTGAGTATATGGTAGAATATTAGCTCGTAGATTCTAACATGAATGAAGCATGTTAGTCTTATATGTTTGGTTGTATCCTGAGATTCAAATAATGCATATAAACCGTCTCATTGCGGGCATTTTGTTGAGTTAAGGAAAGGGATCATCCCGCCTCCAAATGGTTTTTTATGATTTTATAAAATCTGTTTTTTGTTTAAATTTTAGTTTCACACAAATTGTTGTTTTAGTTCATGTTCATCTTATTCTTTATTTAAGTTGTCAATATTAAAATGATGGTCATGAAATTATGCATTGTTAATATTGAATCTAAAAATTATGTTTATGAGATTAATATATATGTGAAATATAAAACTATAATTCTTGGTCATGTAATAATTTAAATATTGTTAGTTTTTATGTTCATACTAATAATTATGATGGTTAATCCTAAAATTGATAATATGAATAATTGCATAGTCAATATTTAATTTATTATTCATGGTCAAAATTGTTATACTTAATATATAATTTAATATTGTTAAATTATATAAATGATATTATTATTTATTGAAATAAGTTATGCTCACATAAATAATAATATTAATGTTTATATATATATATATGTCTATATTAATATATATATATAAGTTTAATAGTTTATTTCAATTTTAAAATATAAATTATATTATAATTTGATAATTCTAAAATTCGGTTTTATAAAGTTTTACAATCTCATCTTCATTCTTTGCTTATACGAGATCGGTTGATGTTACTGCTAACTCGACGTGCGGTCTTCTTGTGTCTTTCTGACAAGCAACACATGTCACTTTTTTGGTTTTAGTTCTCGAAACTAACAGACGTCACCAGAGCCATTTGGATATGAAAACCAAAGGGCAGAAAAAACTTTATAAGTGAATGAACCATTTGGTTTGAAATCTAGCATGCATTAGCCGGTATATAATGTAATCGTTGAAACGTAAGCAATCTCTTGGTTAACGTTAATGGTAGCATTTAAATCGTCAAAATACAAATGTAATCTCTTCCACTCTAAAATTATAGCTTTAAATTTGGAAGCGTTTTGGCTTGAATTTGAATTTAAAATAACGCTTTCGTTGTAGACAAAAACACCATACTAAGCAAACGAGTGTTTTTTTTCTTTATTTGAATTTTTTATTATGTATTAAGCCATATTAAAAAAAAAAGAGAGAGAAAAAACTTGATTGATTTAACGAGCTAAACACAACATTAGCCGATTTAATCTCTTTTTATTGATTAAAGTTGGAAAATTATCCATCTTTCCAACAAAACAAAACGAAGACTTTCGGTCTGTTCCAATATAAACAATATGTCATTACAAAAAAAAAACAATCTGTATTTTTAATTAATTTTCTAGATACTATTTTTATTGGTGGATTAGGGTTCACTCATTCACTCCACCTACAGAGAGAGTCGTGTCGTGTTTCTTGAATTCACATTTGGTACATAAACGCTTCTCCTCCTTCCAACAATCCGTCAATAGCTTTTGTTTAAATTTGTCTGTTTGATTCATCTGCTTCATCATCCACCTTAACTTGTGCATGTAATGTTACACGTGTTTGCTAGGAAATGACATAACATGAAACGTTTGGCCCATTAAGAGGAGCATTGCCTCACTGAATCTTCATGTAATATCTTTGGGATAAGCCCAGTAGAGTGACTATCCTTGTAGCCCATTAGAATTGTCTCTAGCTCGTGATGGGGTGAGTGGGAAGTCTGGGAGGGAAATATATAAATATATTTTTGATACTAAAGAAATAATTTTGAAGGCAGAGGTTGATGGTTCTTATTAACTTTGTATTCTTTATTTGTGAGGCTCTTCTCTCTTACTCAATGCTCAATAGTGTGATATGAAGTTGTAGGAGATAAACTGCTGAATCTTTTTTTTTTACAAAAAATTATGGTTTCCCGTATAACTAAGATGCGGACAAAATGTACTAATGGATAATGTAAATCAGCAAAATGTGTCCCATAATTTTTAAACAAATTTCTATAAAAAATTTAATGCTACTTCCGGGCAAAGAGTCAAAGTTTAACTGTTTTTCTATAAGTGAAGTTTAATAATGCGCATACAGCATACTAGTATTTAATTAGGTCTATGTAAAATAGTTTTAGACCTTGTTTTAATAATAATGCTGACATTTTAGCACTTTTAAGGGAGGAATTCCGAATTTCAAGAAACCTCATTGCTTTATTAAGTTAATCTTTTTTTTAATCTAAAGTTAATTTTTCGAGGAATAATAACTATTAGTACTATATTTTAAAAATATGGCAGAAAGATAATTGCATTTGAGGTTGCCTTTTACAGTGAGAAAGAACCTCATTCCCTCCCTGGCTCCTCTCTGGTTTCAAGGCACTGCCTTTCCTGAGTTTCATGATTTTGATTCCTCTGTCTTTGCTTTTTCTTATTGTCTTGTGACTGTCATTACTTTAAAAATGTAATAATTTTTTTAAAAAAGAATACAAAATTTAGATAACGTATGGTATACAAGACATGGACTGCAAAAATTCTCCTTCTTTAACTAAACCCAATAAAGTTCATGTTATTAGCAATTTAGTAATCTATTTACTTTCCCAAATACAGTCACAAACTGCCTTTTCCTTTCGTCAGTAATTTCAGTTGACTGGAAATACAATATTAATTACTTGCAGAAATCCATAAACAGAATTAAAATAATTGTGAGGGTAGGAAAGTCTAGTAAGATCAGTAAAATGGTGGTATTGAATGAACTACATTTTTTCCCTCTGATTAAGTTTATTTTTTATATCGGGAATGATTTACTTTTTCTTTTAATTATATAAACAGTTATTAACTTTATTTGCATACCAGTTTGATGTTGCAGTAGCTAAACAACATTCGCAGTCTGCTAAAACGAACAAATATATCAAATTATACTTTGATCAACAAATATAAGCTAATTGAATTACATAGACTACATGTATAACTAGCTTGAGTGAGTTCCGAGCTTAAAGATACATTTCATTGTAAACATATACGTATGTAGCAATCCTTCTTGAGATGAATATTGATGTAAACTAATATAATTATTAGAGATAGTTTACAGTTTGTAAGTAAAAATTATGCAAGAGGCTGTCTCCATAAGAGAATGATAGGTCGAATCTAGTGAAAAATTAAACTCAACACACAATTTTTGAAGCTCGTAGTATATAGTAAATTTTCTTTTTGACAGCAGCAATGCTTTAGATCTTGAACCAATTTAACTCAAATAGTAATAGTAATTACCAGCCTATAACATCCATGACATGTCAAGTTTGGTGGAAAGAAACCTTTAACTTAGAATATTGTGGATTTAATCAATTTTAAGTAGGAAAAAAAGCTTTGAGATTGAACTGAAAAAAAGTTGGCTAATGGATTCGACATAATGTTATACATAGGGAAAGAATATCCATGTGCTTTTAGAATAAGCCCGATCGATCAAAAAGTTTGATCCAACCTTTAACTTTTTTTCGTTACTTTTGAATTAAATGAACTTAATATGACATACATTGGTGACTCGACTATATGAACGAATACCATTTACGTTATAAGGGAACACCAATTTGGAATAAAAACTAAAAGTAAACGAGTCTTCATTTCGTATTGAAACAAACCAATATAAGTAAGTATATATGTCTTTTGCTACAAGCTCAAATATATTGGAGACTGAAGGATTTGTGTAACTCAAATAATTATATCTGATTTCATTTTGTCAATAAAAATTCAGATTTTAAAAATATTCTACTAGGTATGTTGTCTAATTAAATCAATTTGTATACAAAATATTCTATTTTATACGTTAAATTTATTGAAATTGTAACACTTTTCCAATTTGATAATATTTTATCACTATAAAGATAGGTGATTTCGAACAGATTTGACATTTGAAAGGCCTTCTTGGCATCACGATCACGAGCTTGCGGAAGCTCGTTTAAGCTAATACCCTCTTAATTCGTATCAGTTTTGTAGGCTTTGTTTTTATTTTGAGATCTCTTTTTACAAAACTAATGTATTTTATTAAATAATTTTAATCATATATATGACCCAAGAAAACATCATCACTCTATCAATACCTCGCACTTATGTGAAGCAGATGTTATCGGATAAATCATAATATGATACAGTAGTTATTTTCCAAAATCTGGTTGTCATGCAAGAAGACTCATCATAGCTTTGAGAAACATTGCTCTACTAGCCAATTTACTTATACTTTGTTTACTTGGATTCCTATTTGTTTATATGACTTTTCGCGAAAATGCCCAATAAATTAATTTGTTGATCCACTTTTCTTTTGTTTTTGAACTAACATATATTTTGTGGATAGTAATATATTGACGAAAGTTATATAAACCACTAAAAATACATATTTATAGTTACTTATTTGATCTATTTACATAATGAAAACAGTAACTAGTTATTTATTTATTTATTTATTTTAACGGATTAAATAGTAAACAAAATTATAAACTAAAAGGTATAACATACTTATACTATAGCAGAATATCATCAAAAATAAAATTATTCCAGTTGCAAAGTTATGCCATGGCAAAACGTTATTATCTGTTCTCATAAAATTTGGGGCAGCTATCAAAAACAATTGTGGCAGTGGATGAAACTATAAATAGAATTGTATTTCTTTTGCATGTTTTTAATCAAATCATAAAACAATTAAATATATGTACAGATCCTAAGAAGAAAAAAAAACAAGTTATAGATTATAAATAAAATCATAAATATTGTGTTTCTTTAACATTTTTCATAAAAAATGGGGTAAGCAATTAAATTTAGTTTTACCCAAAGTGTTGTCACAAAGGCATTTCTATATCTCCTTCTGTCTCCTCAAAAATCAAGAGAGAGAAAGAGCTGAAGGGCATTAGATAGGGTTAAGATATTTCTTCGAAGCCCAAAAAGAAAAGGAAAAGAGAAGCTACAAAACATTTTGTTCAAAGTAGTAATGATAATTTTCCTCCCCTACCTCTGACTTCTATTCATCCCTCATCATCATTACAACCTCACTTCTCTCTCTCTCTCTCTCTACCTCCACTTTAATTCCCCACATCATGATGATAATGATGATGATACTTCATCATCTCCATCTTCGTCGTCTTCTTCTCCTCCTTCTTTCTCTTCACCTCCCAAGTCCCAATACCCAAGAAGAAGACATAATCACACAAACCCAAGATCAAGAATCCCAAGAAAAATAAGTTGTTGATTATCATCATCATCAAGATTTTAAGATTAGGGTTTACCTTATCTCTCTCTACTTTTTCTTATAGAACAATTCTTGATCATCATCATCATCATCAAATGTTTGTATCATCATCCACGTGTGCGTACGAGATCCGAAAGGGGAATCAAGCGTCTCGGTCCGATCCTTCGCTGCTTCAAAGCGATCATCTTGAAAATCACCAATAGTGTGTCTTTGTTACCTCTCTCTTCTCTTTATGTGTGTATTTTTCTTTTCAGTACCTTTTGTTTTTTTTGGGGTTGAAGACTACCTTTTGTTCTTCTATTTGCTTCTTTTTTTTTCTTCCTTTTTCTCCTCTAGTTTTCTGTATTTTCGATCGGTGTTTTCGTTTGGCTTTTTTAGATTTACGATGCTACAAGTATCACTATGTTCCTTTTTCAAATTCTATTCGAGAAATTGGATCCCACATGTGATGGTTGTTTGCATTTTGGGAAAGCTTATCAGTTCATGGAATCAGTTGCTTGGATCGATGAAATACAGCACAACGATTCATGTATATGTAATATCTGCGTCTGCGTGTATGTGTATGTGTCCACATGCTGAATTTGTTCGTGGGGGTGTTGTCAAGGACTGATGCGTGTAAACACAATAAACGTGGTGGATAATGTTTCATAAATTTTGGGATATAAGCTGTTCTTGTTATATATATATATATATGCATATTATATAGATTTATACGGTAGATCATTCCTAATCTATATGCAAATGATATAGTGTCGCTCTGGTACGGTCAAAGAAAAGTTATGATGGCTAGTGTGACCAAGAAATGTGTATGTAACATAAATGCATTACATATAGTTTTCTCGATCAATATTTATGGACATATGTATAAGCAATTGCAAATTTTTCTCAAGACAGCATTTATTGTTCACATCTAATTTGTTTTTGTCGGATTTTGTCTTTGCACCAACGCGAACGTACAATTTCTGTTTTATTGTCTTTGATCCTTTCCCCAACATATATCCAAAATAAATACTGTGATGCAGCTCCTTCCACTATAATACTTAGATTAGGCTATACTTATTTCAAACACAAACGTTAGCGTATCTGAGCACTATTTCTGATTATTTCAAAAGAATTAGCCATACGAAAAGCAAAACTTAATGTTTGAAGACTCAAGTAAGTGTGATGTGTTGTTATTGCATCCGTTGAAACAATTCATCAAGTATGCTGTAGGCACTTTGGGTTTCAGGTTTAGGACAATCAAATTTCGGAGAAAAAATGCAAAACAGTCATGCTTCAAAAATTGTGGATTGCTTCCACTTTCAGTATGTCACATTGAATATATGATATAGTTATAATGATTTTGAATAGGGAAACACCAGACAGTGAAGGACCTCCAAGAATTTTGGAAGAAAAATCTGCAGATTTGCGGATTCTAAACTGGATCGGTAGGGGCTTGTCGGCAATCTATGGATATACATTAAAATTTCTATAAATTAATATTTTTGAAATTTCAAAATTTTATTATTTTATAAAATTTTACTTAATCGATAAATTATTAATATTTAATTTATAAAAAAAATATTTTAAAGTTATTAAACTTTTTTTCTTGAATTTTTATATCAACACTTGTTAACATATTGTATACAAAATTAATATTTCATTTTTTTTTAATTTTCTTAATTCTTTTTTTTCTTTGTACATATGTTGTTTGCTTTAAAACCCTTTTTAGTTTGATTAAGCACTTTTTTATATTTAACTATCACATTATTTTTTTACACCAATATTTCTCATTTAAAAGATATTTTAAAATCAACAATAACAGTTCAGATATATAGACAAAAAAATTATATGAATACAAAAGAGATCATACGACATATTTCATAAGAATTTATAAAGAAATCTATTAGTTTAAAAATTAGTCAAGGTACAATTTCACACACATTCAACAAATCAACTAAATATTTTTCTAACAATATAAAAAAATCCAAGAGATATCAAAAGGCATAAACCAACAAAATTTCCAAATATGGAGAAAGTGGTTTATGAATAGTTTCTCTAATACCAAAATCAGGTAAATATGATTGGAGAGCTAATTTTTTTAAAAAGATGAAAGATACAATGAAGCTTGTATATCCTCAACAAGATTCTCATCACCAATTTTCTTAAAATTAGCTGGAAAAACGATCATATGCTTGTCCCAAATTCGAAACTTTCAAGTAAAAAAAGAAAAACAAAACACTAGAAAATTGGAGACTCGAACCAAAAAAATATTCAAATAAATAACTCAAATATTTTACAGATATACCAATTTTAGACTCGAATCGATTCGGATCCAAACATAACCAATCCGAATCAGAACAGAAAATCTATACGTACATGTATGGGTCTTAAACTCTTCCATCTGAAAGCAAATAATCTAATTGGACCCAATTCGAACTTCCGAGGACTAATTACATGTATACATATAACGATTACCGATCTACACGTCACTAAAACGTGTAAAAGTTGTGGGCCTCATCCAATATCTCATATTGGCTGGTTTGGGTCAATATATATATTGGGCTTTATCACTAAAGGAAGCTGCCATATTCAACATCTCGGGTCGGTGGATTTTTTTCTTCCATTGTTTAAGGATGTAGTTAACGCATACTATTTTACGGATTCATGCAAAGCCCCGAAAATGAATTGAAAATCTCAAAATCTTATACTAATTTAATTAATAAAACACCTATTTTTGTTAAAATAAAATAGTAATATATTCAAAACAAATCAGATCATCAGCTAAGAAAACAGAAAAAAATAGAATTTTGCTGACATGTATGAAGACGTTTCCTAATTAATTTAATAATAAAAATAGTTATTGTATTCTCTGTATCAGAGATAATATGCTCGACAACAATAAATGGACAGATAAAGAAAGTCTTAACGATCGATTTACTCAGAATATTCTTTTGACTATTACATCTCTACATTATCAGCAGAGAGTATGGCAACTACGGTGCCGAGACGGCAGCTCTTCATCGGCGGTCAATGGACAGATCCCGTTCGCCGGAAAACACTCCCAGTTGTCAATCCCGCTACCGAGGACATCATCGGTTGGTTTTCTTTGTTCCATCAAAGTCTTATTTGGGGAAACTTTCGTCTTTCTGCTCACTATTAAGAACTTTGCCAGTTTCGATTCAATCACCTGAAACCAGTAGTACAAATTTCCCGATCTAATGTAAATACTTATTCGTTAAATTCACAGAGTTATTGAAATTTGCCTCTGCTTAAGATGATCAGAAGCTGTTTTGGCATTAGATCTGTTTTTAGTATTACATAGGCGGAGAAGATATCTTAGTTGAAATTTTGGATCTCCTCTTAGGTTATATTCCAGCTGCAACTTCTGAGGATGTGGAGCTCGCGGTGGAAGCTGCTAAGAAAGCACTTACAAGGAACAAAGGAAAGGATTGGGCTAGAGCATCCGGGGCTGTTCGTGCCAGATACTTACGTGCTATTGCAGCTAAGGTATCCATGAGAGTTTACGAAACCTTATGTTTTCCTCTCCTGTTAACATTCTGTGTTAGCATAACATTACTTTAATTCTTGTCATATGTGCTAACAAAACCAGGTAACAGAGAGGAAGTCAGTACTAGCTGATCTTGAGGCGATTGATTGCGGTAAACCTCTAGAGGAAGCTGCATGGGATATGGTATTCTCGCTTTCCTTTTGTGAACGTTTTGGAAGTTTTGTGGTTTCAAAATGTCATACATGGTTGCTTGTAAACCTTTTCAGGATGATGTTGCTGGATGTTTTGAATATTATGCTGACTTAGCTGAGGGCTTAGATGCAAAGCAGAAGGCTCCTCTTTCTCTTCCGTTAGATACTTTTAAGGGCTACGTTCTCAAGGAACCTATTGGTGTAGTTGGGTTGATTACTCCATGGTATGTTTTGTTGATCATGTTGTTAAAAAGTACTATGATGACGTGACAAAACCCTCAAATCATTGAAAATATTATTCTTCGTCAAGTGAGCAGGTTTAGATAATTTTAGCTGACATTTGAAGTTACTTTTTTTACGTATCCAGATTACATTGATGTTCAACTTTTCTTTCTCCCTTTTCATACAGTATGTTTAGATACGCCACCACGTATTAGGCAGCTAACAATGTATTTTTGCATTGATGGAATTATCCTTTACTGATGGCTGTCTGGAAAGTTGCTCCTGCACTTGCTGCTGGGTGCACGGCAATATTAAAGCCTTCAGAGTTGGCCTCAGTGTGCGTACCTGATTTCTGTTGACAACATAGCTAGCTGTATATTAGTCCATGAACTCGCCAATCTGATGTGGTTTTACTTCAGGACATGTTTGGAGCTCGCTGATATTTGCCGCGAGGTGGATCTGCCACCTGGTGTTCTTAATATTCTGACTGGTTTAGGCATTGAAGCAGGTGCTCCACTGGCATCGCATCCAGGCGTTGACAAGGTCTGATCATATTCAGTTTTTTCTTGACCAATATCCTTAAAGTCAAACAATTGAAGGTAGAGTTATTCTTTAATTTTTCTACTTAGTTGAAGTATTGATATTTTAGCCTTTACCAGATTGTTTTCACTGGAAGCACGGCAACTGGAAGCAACATTATGACTTCTGCTGCCCAACTGGTTAAAGTAAGTCCAAGTGTGCTTGTTGCTTTCCTTGAAAAAGTATCTATTTGGGTTTTGTTTATTTGACCTATGATTTTTTTCGGGTTCTGTGTATGAATCTTGTTCCTTTTTTTTTATTCCACAGCCTGTTTCCTTGGAGCTTGGTGGGAAAAGCCCTATCATTGTCTTTGATGATGTTGAAATTGACAAAGGTTAGTGCTTTTGGAACCTTAAGAAAAAACATGCTACGTGTATTCTTAACTATTGGTTTCATTAGTTACTTGACATTTTTGTTCTAAGCAGCTGTCGAATGGACTATGTTTGGTTGTTTCTGGACGAATGGTCAGATTTGCAGTGCAACATCACGACTGCTCGTGCATGTAAGTGAGCATAGAATCTGCAGTAGACTCTGATTACAAATATTTGTTCTAATTGTATATGATATGGGATAGATATCCTTAAACACACAATTTCCCGTCCACCCGTAGCTGCTCTATGGAAGGAGTATGTTATTAACTTATTTGCTATATGATTAAAGGTTTGCTATGGGAAATGAATTGTCGACGTTCTCTAATAATGTTGTTTATTCTAGTCCTGAAATAAGTACCAAATATAAAGACATTTTCTAACTTTTCATTTACATGAAACCAGCGATGAAAAACTTAATACGCAATTTCAGTTTTTATTTTCATTTTGTTGGTAACAGTACTCATCTGCAATTCGAATAGAATGTGGATCAGTATCAGTGATTGTAAAACCTTGGAAACCACTGAAAGAAGTAGGATAGAGAAGCTTCACTATACTTACTGTAATGGTGTTTAATGTTGTTTTAATGAAAAGAAAACTCTGGTGAACTGCTAGGAAAGGATTGCCGACGAATTTTTGGACAAGCTAGTAAAGTGGACAAAGAACATTAAGATTTCAGATCCTTTTGAAGAAGGCTGTAGGCTTGGTCCTGTTGTCAGCAAAGGACAGGTAATACTGCTGAACATTAATTAATATTCTCAAGAATCAACACCTTATGCCCCTAAAACCTTCTTATCCATCAATATGGGTTGATCACAAACGACTTTTAGTTAAGTCCTACATCTTAAACCTGTGCAGTACGAGAGAGTACTGAAGTTTGTGTCAAACGCAAGGAAGGAAGGTGCAACTGTTCTCTGCGGAGGAGCTCGTCCTAAGGTACATGAAAAATCTTTCTTTGTATGTCCAAATACTATCTAGAGTCCGTACAGCACTTAAAATGTTGTATTTATTTCCGCAGCATTTTAAGAAAGGGTATTTTGTTGAAACTGCTATAATTTCAAATGTGACTACTTCAATGGAAATATGGAGAGACGAAGTTTTTGGTCCTGTTCTGTGTGTAAAAACATTCTCCACCGAGGATGAGGCAATTCAACTGGCCAATGACTCCCAGTGAGTTCAGATTTTTCTTCCTGTCATGAACAAGAAACTCCACTGATAAATGTATTAGATTTTATGCCTGACTTTGTATTTGAAGATATGGTTTAGCCGGCGCGGTTTTATCGAACGATCTGGAGAGGTGCGATCGTGTCAGTAAGGTATCTAATTTAATCTTTGTAAAGAAACATCAGCAGCTGCATACATCTAATGATCAAACTTCATTTCTTGAGTTTATCAATCCTGATCATTGAATGTTTAGGCATTTGAAGCGGGAATTGTGTGGGTCAACTGCTCCCAGCCATGCTTCAGCCAAGCTCCATGGGGTGGAACCAAACGCAGTGGTTTTGGCCGTGAATTAGGAGAATGGTAGGTGTCTATATGTTGCTATAACTATGAAGATTACCAAAACACGAGAGTGTCCACGAGTGAATTGTTTTTGTCTTTTGTGTTGGATTGAAACATTTGCTTTCTTGCAGGGGACTTGAGAACTACTTGAGTGTGAAGCAGGTGACTCAGTATATCTCTAATGAACCATGGGGATGGTACAAAGCTCCTTCCAAGCTCTGAGACGAACACTATACTGTCCTTCCTGATAATTGTGAGTGTATACCCAATAATATAAACAAGAGATCCCTTATGTAATAGAACCTACATTTTTACTTTGAGATTCTATAAAAATAAAAGAAGAAGATGGGATTATATTTGTTCTTTTTTTGTTTCTCTCAAAACAATATTATACACCTCTATATAAGTTGTACAACTGGCATCAGAATTAAGCAAAAGATGATTGTTACACAGCCTAGAGTGGGCTACAAAAGCACAGAGATTGTGCAATCTGCATCTTAATGTCGGAATCCTGCAGTTACAATTGAGTGGAGAAACTAAACCCTGAGTTGTCAAAATGAGATGATCACAGGTAAGAGAAGAGGAAGAAGAAGAATATCTCTAATGGTGTTGTGATGTATCTGGTGGTGGATTCTTCTGTGTGACTTCGCTATACCATGACTTCCAAGCGTCCATGTAATGTGCAAAGAGGTCTTTCAAAACTGAAAATTTTGTTCAGAAAATAACTGTTTAATATGTTTGTTTTAATAGCAAAATCTTGTCAAATGTCAAATGGATGTGAGTAACATATATTACCTTGGTTTTGGTAAGGACGGTATTCCGAAACCAGATTCTCAACATCAAAAGCTCTCTTGGAGTTGTCCTCCAAAGGAGCAGTTGGATATGTACCAGTGGCTGGTGCAAAAGGACCAAACTCGTAACCTCTTGTTCCATGTCTTGATTCATGAGCATCAAAGCATTGGTTATAAGAACTCTCTCCTACTGCGTGTTTTTTCATCTTCATCCTCCTCTCTGTAGCGTTTTCTTGGGTTTTGCTTCTCTTTACACTGACGTTTGTAAGATCAGTTCCGAAAACTCTTTTCTTTGATTCAGCTTGCATCAAATCGTTGCTCAGTGTGAAAGTAGGCTCACCATTGTATCCTAACCATTTGAAAGCTGGCTTTCTAGAATCTAAGGTGTGTGTCTGTCACCAGAGAAAGCTGATAGTAAGACTAATTTACACCTACAGATCATTGATGGTTCATGAAATACTGCACAGATGTAATAGTTTTTACTTTACCTTTTCAATGATATTCATTGATGACAAGACATTAGCAATATCATAAAGCCGCCTCACTTTTGCTGCAGAAAAGATACCAATGTGTCAATAAACTCCGTTGACCAGATTATATCTCAAGTGAGTATGCAACGTTAACAAAAGAGTCTGAAAGTCACAATATAAAGATCATTACTTCTCATTATTGATGTATTGTGGGCATCTCCAAGCAGTAATTTTGCAGCCTCGTCAAGGGAGATGATCCTAGCCTAAACATTAAAAATAAAAATCTTAAGCAACTTAAGTGAAAAACTTTTAGTTCATAAAAAACGCATCTCTAACTTCCCACTTACTTCAGTGCAAACAAATAGCTTGATAAAGTTCTGAGTAAGCAATCCTAAAGATTTCTCTCGTCGATTATCTGCCACACATAACCAACCAACGAAATGTCAGGTATCCACAATATATTTAATGAATCCTATCTGTTCTTTTGCATAAAGGTTCAGTGCCACTTAACATTAATTGACAAGATGGCTCAATCTAACCTAGAACTTGGTACTTCACTGAGTCTACTTTGCAATGGAACTAAACCTAAAGACACACACACACACACACATAGAGTACCTATCTTTGACGAATCTGAAGATTGGGGAAGAGAACCAGCTTTTGAGCTATCAGTCTGGCTACTAGAATGAGGCTGAGAAGACTCTTCTTCATCATCCTCATCATCAGATACCTGAAATTGAGCAAATCTTGAAAGCATAAGAATCAAGAAGACAAAATTTTAAGACTTCAGTGGAGACAAACCCAATCCAAATCACTCTACTTTGACGTTCTCGCTGGTATAAAAACGGTGAAAAGTGTCCTTAGCACCTTCTTCCTGCATCAGGAACACTATCTATGAGGATTTTGCAAATCAAATCGCTAAATTCTGTAAAGAAATCATCTTCAATTCGAGAACAAAACTAAAAGAAACTAACTTGTAGCTCCTTCAACGCCGCTGGAATTGCGGCAAATCCTTTCCACGTATACTGATTTTTCGCTCTTCTCGTTAAAACCTAAAATTCATCAGACTCAATGAACATAAGAGAACAGATTCAAGAAATTGTTGGAAAATGAAAGCAATGGGGAAACAAATCTCACCCCAACACTCTCCAGAACATTAACAATATCATATATTCTCCGTCTCTCAACTCCTGGAGACAAAATCAAAATCCCAAAACCCCAATCAAATTCAGATCCAAGCGGAAACGAAGAAACTTTCATACAAATGTCGGAAACTGAGTTTGGTAAGAAAAAAAACCTAATTTTGTGGCGGCGTCATCAAGCCCAATCATTTCGATTCCATGTCGATTGTACAGAGCTAAGAAACTTAAGAGGAAGAAGAAACACGATTGCTAATTAGAACAAATAATCAAAGACGCAAACTTTAAGAGAAATGGGATTACAGAAAGAAGAAAAAGGTACTGACTTGGTACAAAGAAGGCCCAGAGATTTCTGCTTGCGACTGTAGGAATGGTGTAAAGAGGAAGAAGATTCAGGCATGGAAGAAGACAAAGAGAGCGCCATTTTCGGTTTTTCCGGCGGCAGATCTGACATTTTGGACGGTGTCGATGGATTGATAATTTGAGGGGGATTTGGGAGGGATTTAAGAAAAATAGATTCGAAAAATTTGGGGGGAATTTTTGGGAAGGTACGTTAAAACTTAAAAGCTTGAGCGCCAATTTGAATTCACTCCCTTTTTTTTTGGCTCCTCCTTCTTCCCATACACACACCCCTCAAATGTAGTAAAGCTGTTCCGCTTACGGTTTTGTGGTCGGTTCTGTCGGAATTTTCGGTTTTTTCTTGTTTTTTTTCGGTTTGGAAAAATTTCATTATTTTTTTTTGTATTTTTTTTGTTGAGTTTCACGTAAATTTACGACCCGAAAATATACATTTGAAATTAAAATCATACTAATTTAATCTATTAAGAATATGTCTGTTTTGTTTCAAAAAGTGAAGTTGTAAAGAGCTTTTATGGGTTTGGTTTTGAAAAAAACTAAAACCTTTTGAATTTATAAAGTTTTGTGCGAGTAATTAATATTAGAATCAGTCGGTTTAAATGCAAATCTTTTCTAAAATTTGATTGGCAAATTATATTAGTTTTGTTTGTATAGCCATAAAGTCTCATGGTAGGATGATAATGTTTTACTACTTGCATAATCTTGCAAAATCACAGTCTATCTCTGATTAAATTGTATTACCATTAAATGACTAATGAGTAATGACAAATGAATTGTCGTTTTGTTGTTCATTAGCTAAGTTAATCTTTTTTTTTTGTTTAATAGTTTTGTAGATTTATTTTTGTACTTTTCCATTAATGCAGTGGTACCAAACTATAGCTAATGCAATGTGACAAAAAAACTGTGGATATCAAATAAAATATACACTGAAATCACAATTAAGTATATAAAAAAATCCATTTTTTTTAAAAAAATTGCAATTTTCTGTTTCTATTTCATGGGCCAATAAGAAAGCCCAAGTCTGATCATGCCCAATCAAAGGGCCCAAGAAACACGATTTCTCTCTGCTAATTTCAAAATGATTGGATGGAGGGCGCGATGTTTCAGAAATCTCCACGACGAGAAAAAGAGATTCTTCGATTTTCTTCTTCTGTTTTTTTCCAACACTTTAACTTAACACATCTTTTGCTATGGTCTCCAAAGAGAGTTGCCGCAACGAGATCCGTGCAGCTATTCGACAGCTCAGCGACCGCTGTTTATACTCCGCCGCAAAATGGTTCGTTTCTTATAAAAACCCTAATCTTATGCCTCTCTCTCATTGTTTGCAATCTCGAGCTCACTGCTGCACTGGTCCCATCGAAAATTAAAATTCTTCAGTTTCCGTTATGATTGGGCTATTTTTTTAATCTGGGGAAACTGTAAATGATCAGATTCCGATGCCGGCGAAGCAGAATTGCTGATTCGGACTCACTTTTGTCGCGAATTTGGTATCGTTCAAATCCGGATTATTGACATGGTACTGTGTGGGATTTGTTTTCTATTATGTGTGAGGTCGACTCTTTTCGAATACTTGGAAAAAAGATGTGTTCTTTTGATGGGTTCAGTCTCATTTGCGTATAATGAGTTAAAGTTTCAATTTTTTAGTACTCACATTGTCATTCAGTGGTGATGAAGTATTAATCAGTCCTTTATCTGACATCTCCTTGGCTTTTTCACCTTTGCAGGGCAGGAGAACAGCTTGTGGGGATAGAGCAAGACCCATCTAATTTTACACCTTCGAATACGAGATTCCAGCGAGGAAGCTCTAGCATCCGGAGAAGGTTCAGCACTAATGAATCTATTCAAACACCACAACCTTCCGGTGGCTTCTCTCAAGCAGCTACTCCTCTACCGGAAGAAGATGAAGTGATTGATGGTGACCTTTACCTTTTAGCAGAGTCATACTTTGATTGTCGAGAGTACAGACGGGCTTCGCATGTGCTTCGTGATCAAATGAGCAAGAAATCAGTATTCTTGCGCTGCTATGCCCTTTATGTGGTATGTTCTGATTTTTTATATCTCTTTCTTCTGATTTAGCTAGAGCTTCTATATATTATAAAAATTGAGTGATGGAATGAATTTTTTAAAAGGTGGCTCCAATGTTTTGTGAGGTATCTTTTAGCCTTGGCTTTGTAGGCTGCTGCTTATATATGCAATTTATGACGACATTATAACTCCCTCTGATAAACCAGTCACAATTGTGTTGTACGAATACAAGAGATCTTAGTGTATGCAACTGATTCAGGAAATAACTTAATTGGAAGTTGTTCTTCCTGTTTAACAATTTGCAAATGTTTGTGGGATTATTTTATTTTGAGGTTTTATGTATGCCCCACACCTATTTACATTGAAACCAATACTACTGTATAACATGTTATACACTTTGTTATCGTTTCAATGAAGGCTGGAGAAAAACGGAAAGAGGAAGAAATGATAGAACTTGAAGGCCCCTTGGGTAAGAGTGATGCCATAAACCGTGAACTGGTATCTTTGGAGAGGGAATTATCAGGCCTGAAGAGGACCGGAGGAATTGACTCTTTTGGATTATACTTGTATGGTGTGGTTCTTAAAGAAAAAGGAAATGAAAGTCTTGCCCGTGCCAGCCTCGTGGACTCTGTGAACAGCTATCCATGGAACTGGAATGCCTGGTCAGAGCTGCAGTCTCTGTGTACGTCGATCGAAATTTTGAATAGCCTTAATCTAAACAACCACTGGATGAAGGAGTTTTTTCTTGCCAATGCTTATCAAGAACTCAGAATGCACACTGAGTCCTTGGCGAAGTACGAATATCTGCAAGGTATTTTCAGTTTTAGCAATTACATCCAAGCTCAAACTGCAAAAGCCCAGTATAGTCTTAGGGAATTTGACCAGGTTGAAATCATGTTTGAAGGCCTTCTGAGAAATGATCCCTATCGTGTTGAAGATATGGACTTGTATTCCAATGTTTTGTATGCAAAAGAAGCCTGTGCTGCGCTGAGTTACCTTGCACACAAGGTGTTTTTGACTGATAAATACAGACCTGAGTCTTGCTGCATCATTGGCAATTACTACAGTTTAAAGGGGCAGCATGAGAAAGCAGTAATGTACTTCCGGAGAGCTTTGAAACTGAACAAGAAGTATTTATCTGCGTGGACTCTTATGGGCCATGAATATGTTGAGATGAAGAATACTCCTGCTGCCATTGATGCATATCGACGAGCTGTTGATATAAACCCATGTGACTACCGAGCTTGGTATGGGTTAGGACAAGCATATGAGATGATGGAGATGCCTTTCTATGCGCTTCACTATTTCCGCAAATCCATATTCTTCCTTCCAAACGATTCTAGGTTGTGGATAGCCATGGCTAAATGTTATCAAACTGAACAGCTATACATGCTGGAAGAAGCCATCAAGTGTTACAAAAGAGCTGTGAACTGTACGGACGCGGAGGGAATAGCTCTGAATCAGCTGGCGAAGCTTCACCAGAAACTTGGACGTAATGCAGAAGCTGCATTTTACTTTGAGAAGGATTTAGAGAGAATGGATGCTGAAGGATTAGAAGGACCAAACATGTTTGAGGCTTTGGTTTTTCTTGCTACACATTTCAAAACCCATAAGAAGTTTGAAGAAGCAGAAGTGTATTGCACACGTCTACTCGATTATAGTGGCCCTGTAAGTATTTTATCCCCAACTTTCTCCATTGTCAGCACTTAGTTTACAAGGGTAGTGTATCCTGATATACTTATTACACATAGTGTGACGAGATCTCATTTATGTTTTCAGGAGAAAGAGAAGGCAAAGAGTTTACTCAGAGGGATTAGAATGGCGCAAACCGGTTTCCCTTCGATGGATATGGAGCATTTTCCTCTTTAGTTGTATTGTAGCCAATACTCAAAGCTCTTTGAGAGAGACAGAATGTCTTTCATCATGTACACTTTGAATTTGTAAATCTTGTACACCATTTAGCCATTTAGCCATTGAATATATATGCATCTGTTGTCACAGCAGATTCTGGTTGTTTATAACCTCAATTCCAGATTATATATTTCATCAAGATGGTTGTTTCGTGACCCTTGGTTTATAATTTTGGTACCGAGCCTACTCTTTTTGATGATGTTGGTCTTTCTATATAGAAATAATTAGAAGACCAAAAGACATTTCTATGTATCATTATCACATTTCAAACCGAAGGTAAACAGGCATCATTTTAAAATTGGTAATGATCCAATAACCTAAACTTTTTTATTGATTTTGTTCAATCATCCAATAATAGTGGATTGTGAATTTTTTTTCCCAATTACTTGGGAAGAATATTATATCCACTAACATGAGATTTTAGAGAACAATTAAGAGTTCTACATCCAACAAGGGTAGATTTTAGAATAATAGATGAATGTCTTTGTAAATCCAAGCACTCTTTATTATTTAAAAGTTAAGGTAAAACCCAGCGTAGAACTGAGAGAATACATCACAAGAGAAATTTGACAAATGAAGAAGTTATATGAGACATGCAAATATATGAGAGATTCAATTCCCATAAAACAATACAACAGAGGTCTTAAATATTTTTTGTCAGTATTTAGGATCAGTGAAGAATTTGTTGATTCCAGGCATGATTTCAGGATGCTTGTTGCGAACATACTTCCTCAGAAAATTTTCCTTATACTTCTCTCCCTCTGCATGGTTATCTAATATTCCAGCAGCCCTATTCTCCTTCGTACATCTGGAGAATTCAGAAGAACACAACACCAAGAAAAACCCACTTTACAACATTAAAAACACAAACCCTAATGCAAGAACTTTTCAAAAGTACCAAAAGCTCAATATCTATGCTTCCGACTCTAAATAGCTAATATTGAATGTTGCTGTTTTGTTCCTCATCACATAAGCATTACTGGTTCCCAAACAAAAGTCTAACAAACGCTCTAATGAATCAATAAACGATACAGCTCTGGAGTGATTCCTATTTATAGAGGCTAAGTTTCTTTTTTCGAATACAGAGAGTATCTGGTTTAGTAAACGACGACGTTTAGATATAAACAATATCTCCTTGGTACATACGGAGAATTCAGAAGCAACCCTTTATAAGACTACACAAACCCTAATGCAAGAATGCAAAAAAAAGCTCATTAACATAGAAATGTTATCTAGAATCCTAATTGCACACTACTTCAGCAGAGAGTATGGATATAAACGACTTCGTTTGGAATATATACAATATATACTGATGAGATGATAGTCAACAAGAGACTGCCAAAATTTGTTCATAGAGGATCTCAAAGACGCAATCAAAAGCTCAGAAGTTAGGAGGATAAGGATACAACAAACCTGACTTCAGGGTTTCCGGTGATGTTTCTTATCAACGAAAACGCGCAGATCCCAACGGCAACTCCGGTAGCCGCGAACAAGGGATACACCTGAGACAGGCCACACACAAAAAAACAAGAAGAGATCGATTCTAGATCTAACACTAAGCGTTTTAAAAATTCAAAAGAGAATCAATGGATGGACTCGATCCGGGGAAGCCAAAGATTATGAAAGATCGATAAAGTACCTCAGGTCTCAACCAACGGCTCGACATTTGGAATCGCAGAGAAGAGATTCGCTCGAGAGAGAGATATTACAGGAGGATGAAGACGGCTTCTCGGAGAATGTTGAGAGACGTAAAAGAGACCCCACGAGGCTTTTATTTGACTTTAGGTTTTTTCGGGAGAGTGTAAGAAATTATTTCTTTTTATTTTCTGTAAATTCGAAAAAAACTAATTTCTGATTGGCAGCTTGAAGCTAATCAGTTACTGACATCTGTCCGAATAGAGTCTCGACTCTCGAGGCACGGTTTCTTAACGATTGCCCATTTGGGCAAGTTGCAAGATTACGATTCTTATCTTCTTTATTTTACCCCTAAATATAGCATTACTTTGAACTGGAAGCAGTTGTGACTAACTTTTGGCAATTATGTGTGGTATGATCTTCTTCATCTTCGAAAATTTTGTTTATTTGGTTGTGTCAGATATTGGCCTTCAATTCAGTGTTCCACCAATAGTATAAGGTGTCTCATAAATCATAATAATGCCAGAATTTTATGCCATTTTTTTTGGTATATGAGAAAAATAAGTTAAAAGTAGTATCGAAGTTTCGAGTATAATCGTTTCATTATCACATCAACAAAAGTTCTATAAATAAACTCAACACTTTGGAGTTTGGAGGACCAACATCTATAAACTATTACTACAATGTTCTTGGCTTTCATTGGGATTCATGATTTGCGAGCTCGGTCACGCCAAGATCCTTGCTGTTTTGCAAGCACCTATAACCACAAAGCATGACAATTACAATCTTATGTACGTACTGCAAATAGATCTCCAAGAAATGAAAGAGAGCTCACAAAAGTTCTACCTTTTCGCTAAGAAGACTTATAGCCCCACTGTTGTTCTCTCCTTCAATGTCCTTCACATTATTTGTCTCTGTAACATCATCCTCGGTGTTGTCAATATGAGTTTGGCCTGTAGGTGCTCCAAACATGGCTTCATCGTGGGCAGCTTTTAGTTGCTCTTCCCTTTTCACCTGCGATTTTTTCATCAACCATTTAATTCGTCTGAAGGTTTGACTGTTGTTGAAAATCTGCAAATAGTGAGTGACAATGAAAGATAATGACTCATCTCACCTCGATGGCGTTAAACCTAAAGCTCTGTCCCATGCGCTTGACTAAGGCAGCGTCATCATCGGTACCTGCATAATCATAATGAACATAAGATTGTAGTAACTTGGGAAGGTTTTTTCCGCTTTTAGCTCTATCTTGGAGTATATGTAGAAATTCACGTGAAACTGACCTTCTTCTACTTCCTCATCATCAAGTGGAGCATCTTTGTCGAACTCAAATCGTTCCCATCCTACACCCTTACTGGTATCTTTCTCAGCTGCAATTCAAGCGGGAACATGAATTTCTTAGAGAGGAAATAAACATGAGCTGATATGAACGTTTACACTAGGTTGAAGATGCGAGGAATCTCATTTTAAGGACAGAGCCGATCGTTCTTGTTCTTTTATTCTTTCTCAGTCACCATGATGTTCTTGTTCATATACCACTAAATACATTTACATAATTATTATCTATCTCCAAGAATGGGTTTGTCCCAATCCTCCTTATATGCAGAATTTTCTATGAATATCTAAGAGTTCAATATACACCAAGTAAGGTTTTGCTTTACTGATAGGGAAAAGTTCGGGAAAGTCTTTTCCAAGGACTAACATACACTGCATCTTCAATGCTAAGAGATTCCGAGCTATAACACAGGCCAATGCCTAACTAGAATCCTTCGGGAATACCCAATGCAGTCTCCTACCTCCATTTTTTAATCTATTATAAACTAAGTAACTTATGGCTACAATTCGCTACAAAACTTGTAGGCTAGTTACAACAGTCTTGCACTAGACTAATAAAGAAAGCCTTATCAGCATAATCAAGGCCACGACATTACGTGCCAAAACACAGCCCCACCACTTAAACAGTAACATTCCAAAGATAGATTATATCAGAGCTTGCTAGAAGCATGGACAGCAGAATCATTGTAATCTTTGTAATGGGACCGACTAACTTACCAGTTTCATCAAGCTGGAGCTTCATCTTGGCCTTCACTTTTTCAGCAGCTGACTGTTTAAGAAAGCAACACAATAATCAATTGAAATGACTAGCACAAAGACACACACACACACACAAAACAAGGACAAGAAAAAATACAGAATCCAATCTCATAAACAAAGAAAAGAGCTCCACAAGAAAAGTTGTACCAAACTGGAGTTTCATGGTTTTATCTTAAAACATGAAGGTATTTCAAATGTCACAATGCCAACCCAATCTTGAGGAAGATGTAAAGCTACTTGCTATGTTCTTATTACCCTTAACTCGCAAACTCTAATGGGGAGCAAAGAGAATCTTAACATTGAGAATTTCAGTAACCTAATCTGGTGAACATAACAAGAATAAACAAAAGGGCATCAAAATCTGTAACACACAAGGCTGAGAGATATACCATATCATCGTAGCCTTTGACTAATCGCGAGTAATCAATCTTCTTCTCCTTAGCATCTTCTTCTCTCCTCCTTCCTCTTCTGTCATCTTCGCTCCTCCTTCGTTCCCTCCTCGGCGACGAACTCCTGCTCCGGCTCCTCCTCCTCCTCCGTCTCTCTCTATCACCATACCTATCACGCCTCTCTACACTCCTGCTTCTCCTTCTATGACTTTTATCTCTCTCATCCCTCTCTCTACTCCGATAACGACGCCGTTCCGAGCTCCTCTCCGAAACCCTAGAATGATGCTCATCTTCAGGCTTCTTCTTTTTCTTCTTCAGCTTATCTCTGATCGATCGAATCTCGGAATCATTTTCGGCGGGTTTAGGGTTGGAAGAAGCCTTGACGAACTGGTTGAGAAACGAAGAGGAGGATGCGATCGCTAATCCTCTCCCCGGAACAGCGTCGGATCCGGAGGAAAAGCCGAGGCCTTGCTTGAAACGAGCAGCTCCTTCTCCTTTACGCGTGAGCTCGTCGTAGTATGCTGCCGCTTTTTCCTCTTCCATAACTATACTTAGCTTCCACTGGTTCTTCGCTTCGGTTGCGTCTTAATGTCGATAGTTATTTTTTTTTCCCTCTTCGTTGATTTTTTTTTTTTTTAATCTTCGTTTTGTTACAAACTGTAACCATTTGTAATCTTTGCATTTTTCTTTGATTTTAAATCTTTTAGGATGACTACAAATTAATCGAAAAAGGTTTATTTACAATTATAGGTTCCATGACTCAAATTTGGAAGAGAAAAAAATATACAGCAATCTTTTTTTTTTTTGCAAGAATGATGATAACAGATGATGATTCGTGTTCCAACCACACAACCAAAATAAACATAAAAATCCATAGAATTGCTATGTGAAGGTTCAAACTTCATCTAATTGTTCTTTTCAAATACTAAATAATTCATACATACATGTAAAAGACAAGTAGCTAACCCAAACCTTCGATCAAAAAAAAAAAGTAGCTAACCGAACACTGTAATTTATTCGTATGGCAAGTAGATGAAAGACCCAAGACATAAGTTCATTGTTTTCGTTAACTTTTTGATCGTCAATCCATTCATAACATGTGGATTGTGGACGACATTTTGTTGGAATCCTCTTCAAACATATTCACTTCGAATAGGTTCTCGACAAACCTTGTTACTCATCAGTTCGTTTTAACCCGGCATAAGATCATGTTCTCGTCTATCACCAAACAAAGTCCAAGTCTTCCTCTTCTATGAAGAAAGCTTTTCGAACTCTCCAAGTGAACATATCACACTTTTAGTGTTAGCACATTCATACACCATAAAGTCCAAGTCTTCCTCTATAGGAGGTTGTATTTGAACATATCACACTTTTAGTTATAGCACAGTCATACACCATAACTTTTACTGTAACAATTCTCGAAGTTTCACTTTCAAGTTTTAACAAGCAAGAAAAATGTGATAATTTCAGTTATTATGCACTACCTAGTCGCAGTGTAACACGTCGACGTTGAACTCAAAAACACTTGTGATAATTTCAGTTATGATAACTTGTGATGGAAACGTGTCAAAAACACTTCTCAACGAGAAGATACTTAGAAAATCATTACATTTCCTAACTAAACATAGTGAGTTTCGATGGGGCATAGTATGAAGACAAGCAGTTCAGCACCATATGTTGTACAAAAGACTGACATGTGAAGCCCTTAATACAATATTTTATTAATATCCGATATCCGAAACTAAAAGAAATATTCCTACAATTAAAATATTTTGAGAATCATTCAGAAAAGAGTGGATCTGAGAATTATTCTCTTACATTTTAATGAGATCGATCAAATCCTTTAATGTTAATTAAATTAATAGCATTGGCATCAATCATATCTTATGTCTCTATTAAACTTTATAACCTTTTTTAAAAAAAACATGTCCTCGGTGTTCCTAGCGGTCCTGGCCACTTTCTGTGGTGCAAACTCATCTGTTCTCCATCAGTCAAATCTCACATATATTTTTGAACTTGACCAAATTGAACAAAATACATTTCAACATTTACCTGAATTTAGTACATAGCTTTTCAAATAATTATGATGCATATATTTGTATCTTTTCTCTTTTTATTTTTAGATAGAGTATGTTTAATTCTATAAATGTGTTCTAGAAGCGTTATTTGAATAACGCCAAATTTGAATTCATATTAGAAGACCACTAACTGAATAACAGACTATAATTTTAACTACATTATTCAATCATTGATTAATTAAGACAGTGTTATGATTGTATTTAAAACCAATGCAAATTATCAGTCTAACAATAAAACCCAAAAAAAAAAAACTGGATTACTTGCTTACAAAGTTACAAACTTAATGGCAAAGGCATATAATGAATGATATCTTCTTTTTATTACAAGTTTTCTTTTATTACTACATTTTTGTGTGTTTTATCGAATATTACATATTCTATTTTAGTACATTATGTTTAAATGGGAAATCGAGGAAAAAATAAGAAAATATCGGAAATGTACAAAGTACAAAATCAAAGTTCGATGATCTGAACAATAATCGAGAGAGATCATCATCATGATACGATTTCCAATCCGATCCTATGATTTTTTTTTTCACCACTCATATTTGACTATTCTTAGAAAAAATAATATAAAAAGAAAAAAACTCGGATCACTTTTGACTTTTTTCTCCCTGGAAAACTTTATTACAAACGATTTTTATATATATTTTTTTTAATTTAATTTTGCCAAATTTGAATATGACTTTTTGGAAACAGAATAAACAAATAATTTCCACGCGCTATCGACAGGCAAAATCCCACAGATATGCAAAGATCTGCACAGAATCTCTCGATATCATATTTTCCCTCTCTTTTTCCTTATAATCTCCACTCAAATCCTTTTGCAAATTCAAATCTCTCAATTTTCTTCTTTCAAATCCTCTATTCGAAACAGATTCTCTCTCTCTCTCTCTCTCGATCTCTCGACATCTTTGATACCACGTTGACATGGCGGAGGTTATGCGTCCAGAGTTGTTGGACTTATCCAACGACACTTCTTCCTTAGCATCGCCGGAGCTTCTTCATGTTCTCGCCGTCGACGATAGCATCGTCGATCGGAAATTCATTGAAAGGTTACTCAGAGTCTCGTCTTGTAAAGGTAAATTTTCGGTCCTCGTGTTCGTTTTGTGGAATCTGTTTTTGATTTTTTTAAAATCTGACAATTTTTTTTTTTTTGTTAATTGTTCAGTTACTGTTGTCGATAGCGCGACAAGAGCTTTGCAATACCTTGGATTAGATGGAGAGAATAATTCAGTTGGATTTGAGGTAATAGATTTAATTATAAGATCGAAGTGTTTAAATAGAATCAATTTAGATTTGGTACTAATGATTTTTTTATTTGAATATTTTTTTCAGGATCTGAAGATTAATCTGATAATGACGGATTACTCTATGCCTGGGATGACTGGATATGAACTATTGAAGAAGATCAAAGTAAGTTTGTCGATTTTTTTTTTGTTTTGTTTTATTCAATCAGTTTTGGCAAATAAAATGAAAGTTTGATCTAATATGTTTTGTGGATTTTAAATTTTATAGGAATCATCAGCTTTCAGAGAAATACCAGTTGTCATTATGTCGTCAGAGAACATCTTGCCTCGTATAGATAGGTATGTTCTGTTTTCCTAATATCCTAATCACGATCCTTAATCCTTGTTTAAGTACAAATCACGTAATATTATGTATGATTACTAGTTTTAGTAATTCTCTTAGATTTTGTGAATTTATTACTTCAGGAGATTCAGATGATTAAAAAAGGGTTTTGTTTACGGGAAAGTAATCACACTACTCAGAATTTTTTATTTTATTTTATAAATAACGTTAACCGAAATTTATTGACTAAATTAAGTTTTGCATGATAAAAGTATTACTGTATCTATGAGTTCTTTAACCATAATGGGTAACTGTGGTGGTGGTTGCATATTTGATCAAGCTAAGATTTGGTGTTACTTTAGTGGGTCCTTAAAAGATTTAATAAAATTTTCTAATGGATATTTGAAATATATAATAATATAAAAAATTGTTTCTTGTGGCCACAAAATAAGTAAAGAATAATCCCATCATAAGTTAAGCAAGATCTTCTCTTAAGATTTGATTCTGTTGCCGGTGATGTGTTATAAAACCCCCAAAAAAAAATTATAATATATGCTTTCAATTGTTTGCATAATCTTTGGTAGGGTCGTTTATAAATCTCATCCTCGTGTTAGACACCTCACATGCTTTTTGGTTATTAGTAAGGAACCATCTTTTACCAAAATTAAAGTCTAATAATGTGATTGCTTATTATTATTCTGAGCTGGCCATTTTGGTGGATCCAAAGCTATCAACTTTATGGAATTAGATCACTAATATATTCTTCTCTTTGTGGATTATTTTTTTTTATTCAGATGTCTTGAAGAAGGTGCTGAAGATTTTTTATTGAAGCCTGTGAAATTGGCTGATGTGAAGAGATTAAGAGATTCTTTAATGAAAGTCGAGGAAAGAGCTTTCAAGAACATTATGCACAAAAGAGAGCTAGAAGCTAATGATATCTACTCGCAGCTAAAACGCGCAAAGATCTGAATTTTTTTTTCATATTACATGATATGACTTTAAAAGCTTTCGTATAAAAGGCTTAAAAGATTCACACACACTTAAGAATGTCGTCCTGATTCTTTCGGCTTATAATTTTTGGGACCTTGATAGCCCCTTTTTGCTGATAGAACCAGTGAGGACTGAAGAAAGGTTTTCATAAAATAGAAATGTAAATTTTAGAGAGAAGAAGATTGAGATTCATAGAGGACTAATATATATTTTTTTTCTTTACATGAGATATGTAAAATGCTGTTGTTGATTTTAGAAGTTTACTTCTAGGAACTTTGTGCTTCTTCGAGCTTCACTTTACGTGGAAAAAGTGTTCTTTAATTATGACTTATGTGACACACCCAAATATAAATATGATAGTCGTCGAGAAAACTACTAATAATGATTTAAAAATGTATTAGAACCGTTCATTACATAAAGTCAAGCTAATCTTTTGTCTAAATAATTTAAGCTGTCACATGGTACCAATCCAGCAAGATAATTTTAATTTTTTGAAATGTTGGACCACAGTAAATGGCCTTTCCTAGAAATTTCCCAAATTGAGACTATTAATAAGACCAAGACGATCCTAGTTTCCTATACTTTTTCCAGCAAATACTTGTTTAAATTGTTTTTTTTATTAATTTAATTGAATGGTTTAATATCTTCTTTAACATTATGGGATATTAAATTTGAACATTAAACATGTGTCATCAATTTCAGAGATGACCAACAAATTGTTTGCTTAAAAAAAAAGAAACAATTATAAATGATCGAAGCAATAAAACTGATTTTATCATATAAGAGAAATCAGTCAAATATCGAAGTAACGTTTTTTCACTAAATAAATACGAATTTTTTTTTTTCAACTTAAGTTAGTGATTTTTAATATTTTCTTAACTCTGCAGGTATTAGGTTCAAACCCTAAACTTATCTGATGAATTTCAGAAATAGTCATCATTGTGCTAAAAGATTTCGACAAATACATTTTTTTAATAAGGAAAAAAAACATGAACTTGTATTGATTTAGCCAATTTATATATCAAATATATTATCAATAACTTTGCTTATTTAGAGCTAATGGTAATTATTTTTATAACTTTCACAATCCCTAATTCATGAGTTTAAGTTTTTTTTTCTTCCAAATCACTGATTCGCTAGAGATGATAAACTTTCCTCTTCTTCTTTCTTTTATCACTTAAAATCAATTTTAAAATTTTAATTTCTAAAACTGGAAAAGATGTTTTTACAAACATTATGGAATCTGAAACATCTATTTGAATTCAGTTACAAATTTACTTGTGAAATGCAGTAAACGAATCTCATTTTCGGTATCAATATCACAAAATATTTTAATTTTTTTTTACAGTTTTTTTTTGTCAACATTTTTTTTTACAGAGTTTTGAAAGGATAAAAACTCCAAATCGCAAAATAAAAGTTTGAGATATATATTGGATTCTGCTAGTTATATGAAACTATGTCATTTTATGTTAACATCAAGCGGTTATTAACACTGAATAAATGGAAATTAATATCGATTAAAATGATGTTAAATAACTTAAATTGGTCAAGTCAACATATGTTAATGCATTTTATTCTTTATTCTAGAGTTTAGTGTTGTTTTCGTTAAAACACCTTAGTTTAGTTAAATTCTTCATGACCACCTTTTACTAGTTTATAATTTTATTTTTCTAACTTTTAGATTTAACTTATTCATTTCTACCAAAAACAAAAACTTATTGAGTTCCATATTGTTTTTAATAAAATGAAACCGAACTGAAAAGGAAAATTAAAGTTCAAAAGAAATTCAGAATTTTATTTTTATTTTTGCTAGAAAACCTCACTGAAAACAGAACCGGAACTTACAGCACCGAGCCTTTCCACGAAAAAGAAGAAAGAAGAATCGTCTTTTTCTCTTTCAAACCATCTTTCTCGGAGAAAGATTTAAGTTTCCATTTGGAGAAACTGAGATGAGCCGTGACCAGTTTCCTTGCATTAGAAGCATCGCAACGACGTTGACTCTACTGTTAACGAAGCTTTCCTTAGGAATCTCCAGATGTCTTGAAGAAGGTGTTGAAGATTTCTTGTTGAACTGGCTGATGTGAAGAGAGTAAGAGATTCTTTGCTGAAAGCTGAGGCAATAAAGAGAGCTAGAAGCTAATGATATCTACTGGCAGCTAAAACTCGCAAAGATCTGATTTTTTTCATATTACATAATATGATTTTATAAACTTCGTATAAAAGGCTCAAAACATTCACACATACACACACACTTAAACAACGTTTTCTTTCAGTTTACGACCTTACAGCCTTTTTTGCTGATAGAACTAGTGAAGAGTGAGGAAGGGTTTTCATAAAATAGAAATGTAGATTTTAGACAGAAGAAATAAGGATTATTAGAGAGAACAAATGCATAATTATTTATTTTCTTTACATGAGATATGTAAAATGCTGTTGTTAATTGTGGAAGTTTACTACTAGGAACTTTGTGCTTTTTTGGCCTTCACTTTTCGTGGAAAAGAGTTGTTTACCTATGAGTTATGATAGCCGACACACCCTAATAAAAATATGATAATCCTTCAGATAACCTAAAATGATGGTTTAGAAATGGATTAGTACCTTTAATTACATAAAGACAAGCTAATCTTTTCTCTAATTAATTTAAGCTGTAAACATGGTGCGAATCAAGCGAGATAATTTAATTATTTAAATCGTTGGACTACATTAAATGGCTTTTCCTAGGAATTTCCCAAGTTGGGATTTTTTAACTAGACCAAGACGACTGTTAGACTTCCATGTAAAAGCAAATACTTGCTTGCTTGGTTTAGGGCTGGGTAAATTAATCAGATCCGAAGAACCGAACCGAACTCGACCCGAAAAATTAGTACTGAACCGAATTTAGAATTGACAAATAACCGAACGGTTCCTAAACTCTTATACCCGAAAAACCGAACCCGAACCCGAACCGAACCGAGAACCGAATAGGTATCCAAAATATTTGAAATATAATTATATTTTTAAATATATTAATTATATTTAGGTTTACAATAATTGAAATACTCAAATTATAATAATAAATTTAAATTTATTAATTAATTTTAGATTAAAATAATCAAAATATTCAAAAAAGTGAAATATCTAAAAATTTTAATTTATATTTATCAAAATTTAAACTATTTTTTATTTAAATTTAATTAAATTTTATTTTTTAAATATATTATGGGTATCCGGACCCGACCCGAATTTGGGTGGAACCGAACCGAACCCGAACCGAAAATAAAAAATACATGAATGGTTCCTATTGTCTAAACCCGAAAAAACCAAAAACCGAATTACCCGAACCGAAATCGAACAGGTACCCGAATGCCCAAGCCTAGCTTGGATAGTGTGCTTCCACGAAAAAAAGAAGCAAATACGTGCATGAAAATTCAAAATTCAAAAGAATTTACAATTGGTTTAAGCATACAAGAACCAAACTAAGACTACTTTGCAAATGATTGAAGTAAAAAAAAAAACTGATTTTAGTATATTACTAATTTGAGAAAACGCTCCAATTTTTAACTAGCGCGGTTTTGCTATAAAAGTACGGACTTTTTAATAAGCCAAAAAAAACTTAGAAGCCAATTTAGATATCAATTTAATCAAACATTAATGTCCAGTTATTTAGAGTTATCTACGAGTTAAGAGTTACTGATGACATCTGAAACCAAAAAAGGATACATTGAGACGAAAACTGCAAAAGTCAAGGTACAAATTTTCTTAAGCAAAAATAACACAAAAGAAAAAGGTAAATCCCATTTGTTATATGTCTTTTAACTCTTTACGAGAGTTTCGGCGTAATTTAGTAATGTCGGACCGTACGAAGCTACTACCCAATGAAAACTCTCCACGTGGACGGCTAAAATTCAAGCTATTAGCCAATGAAAACTCACCATGTGGTAGGCTATGATTCGCTTATCTTCTTCAAAAGTAAAGGTTTGTTTAAACTCCCAAAAAAATCCCATGTTGTAGAGAAAATTTCCCAAGTTTTCTATGGGTATTTTGGGTAATTTTCTATGTACATCTTTGCTTATATAATTCACAGTTAATCTTGCAGAGAAAGAATAAAAAGACCATAGAACAAAGAGAGAGAAAAAGTCCACAAGAAAGTTATCAGATTTATGGCGTTAGAAGGTCTTGCTGGAATCAATAATGATCTAATCACCAGATCATGGATGGCATCGACCAGAGCTTACAGCACCGAGCCCTTCCACAAAGAAGAAGAAAGAGAAATCGTTTTTTTCTCTTTCAAACCATCTTTCTCCGAGAAAGATTTGTTTGCTCCGGAGAATAAGTTTCCATTTGGAGAAACTAAGATGAACCGTGATCAATTCCCTTGTATGAGAAGCATCGGCAACGACGTTGACGCTACTGTTAACGAAGCTTTCCTTAAGAATCTCCAAGTGCTCATTTCAACTTCGTTTGGTGTTTCTGTAAGTAAAAACTCTATTTGACTTTTTTCGACTTGATTGGAGAACATTTGACTAACTTTTATGTCTGAAACTTGCTTTCTCAGGTGAAAACGGTTCTAGAGAGCAGAAGAAGTCAACGGATAGTGTTCACAGGACATTCTTCAGGAGGTGCAACTGCAATCTTAGCAACCGTTTGGTATTTGGAGACATACTTCAAGAAGCCGAGTGGTGGTTTCCCTGAGCCCCTTTGTGTGACATTTGGAGCTCCTTTGGTCGGTGACTATGTCTTCAAACACGCGCTCGGGAGGGAGAACTGGAGCCAGTTCTTCGTGAACTTCGTTACAAGATTCGACATTGTCCCTCGGATTATGCTTGCTCGAAAGGCAACTATCAAGCAAGCTCTGCCTCATGCTCTTTGCCAGTTGGATCCTAGAGCTGCGATCCAAAAAAACGACCAGAGCATCTCAGGGTTCCATTTCAGGGTGATGAAAGACACAGCAACTGTTGCTCACCAAGCCGTCTGCGAATTGATTGGAAATGGAGATGCGTTTTTGGAAACGTTTTCCAGTTTCCTTGAGCTGAGTCCTTATAGACCCGCAGGCACTTTTGTGTTCTCTACAGGGAAGAGATTGGTCACAGTGAGCAACTCAGACGCCATTCTTCAGATTCTGTTTTACGCTTCTCAGTCCAGCAACGAGCATGAACTGTCTCTAGTTCCATATCAAAGCATAAGAGAACATCGCAGCTATGAGCAAATGGTACATTCAATGGCGATGACACCGGTTAATCATCTTGATTTGCATCACTTGCCTTTGGATGGCGATCCTGTGCTCAATGACCTCGGACTGGTAAAATCTTTCTCTCTTTGCTCCATAGCTCGATCCTTGTATGTTTTGACAGAATAAGAAAAAGAAATATCATTGATGTTTCTTTTTTTGTTTTGCAGAGCACAAGAGCCAGACAATGCGTACGTGCTGCATTTGAGGCAGATAGGCAACGAGATGATAATCAGAGGAAGACAGACGCCAAACTGCCTAAAATAGTAGAGAAGCTGATATGGATAGAGGAAGAATATAAGCCAAGGTGTCGAACACATAAAAACGGGTACTATGATTCCTTCAAGAATTCCAATGAAGAGAAAGATTTCAAAGCCAACGTTAATAGAGTTGAGTTAGCTGGTCTTTTTGACGAGGTGCTCGGTTTGGTGAAGAAAGGTCTTCTTCCAGATGGATTCGAGTGTCGCAGAGAGTGGATCGAGCTAGCAACACGCTACCGCAGATTAGTCGAACCACTTGATATTGCAAACTACCACAGACATTTAAAGAACGAAGACACAGGGCCTTATATGGATAAAGGAAGACCAAATCGCTACAAACATGCTCAGAGAGGGTACGAGCATGAATTATTGAAGGAAGGAAAGGCTGCAAAAGAGATCAATGAATCTGGTGGCGCATCATGCTTTTGGGCTGAGGTTGAAGAACTGAAGGGAAAAGAATATGAAACAGTTAAGGAAAGGGTTAAGAGTTTAGAATTGTTGGTTGTAGGATGGATCAGACACAAGGAAATCGATGATGAGCAAATATTTCTGGAGGGTTCAACTTATAGAAAGTGGTGGCATTCACTTCCGGAGCATCACAAATGCTATTCTCCGTTGCGAGAGCGTATGGGCGAGATAAGAGCCACTTGAACCAGAAAAGGTCGCTTGTTTAAGCTATTGTAACTTGTCTGCATTTGTGCAATAAAGTGATGTAATAGCTCTCTATTCTAATGTTTCAGAATTTGGTTTCCACGTCAGGATGATCTTAAAAATAAGACACATGTTCAAAGATCATCCCAGCTCTCTGTTCTAATGTCAAATTTGCTTTCCACTTTACAGTGATCTTAAGATAAAAAAACATTACTCTTAAGCCTAAAGCCATATCAAATAGCATTAACCAGCAGCACACAACCTTCCTTAGCGTTGACAGAAGGAAATACAGTGAGAGGGAACAAAAAAATATCATCAGAAAGGAGCCTGAGGTTATTTAAAATTGGTTACAGCATTACTAACCTCTAAACCTCAAAATATTGGCTGCGCAAACGCTCCAAGTTCTAGCTAGTGCAATAATTAGAGAAGAAAACGAACAAATCTCAACCTGTGATTTGAAACTTCTGTTGTCCCTTCTGTTGCTAGGTTCCGTTATATGAAAACTTGGCAAGTGTATGTATGTTTCCTTCAAAAAAAAGGGGTAAGGTTTCATACATTGCCAAAAAGTTCATGCTAGATCCGCGTTCCATCAGAATCCTGCACCGGTACAATCAATTCAAGGATGCATAACATACTGCAATGGAGGAAGTAGATCAACAAAACCAGACCATAGCAGTATAATCTTCAATCTGCTGTGTGTTTCAGTCGCTAAACAGAGAATCAAGTAGGAAAGTATAACATTCATGGTCCATTCTAAGATATCAGAAGGTGTAAAGAAATGATACCTTTAGAATATTACAGATAAGCAAGATTCTCAGAGGCAATGGAAAAGAGACTAATTGCAACTTTATGTATTTGAAATTCGTGTACCACTTTATGTACCCACACACACCACTCTACATCACCACCACCACCACCACCACATGTTTCAGACGAAGAAGAGTCATTGACATAGAAGAACATAGATCATAGTTCTTAAATGCCAAAAGACATCCTATACCCATATCTAAAGAGTTTTAAAGACATGTGAAGAACGTAGAACATGCGAGGGAAAGTAAAAAAGAGGAGAGAGAAAACAAACAGACACAATCCGAGACAAGCCACATCTTCTTTTCTTTATGCCCTGCAAAACATGCTAGACGAACGAGCAAGCCGAATAGTCAGACCACCACCTTGAACACTAGCCTCAACCTTGATTGTGTTCCTTTCATATGGCTTTCTGCAACCAGGACAACGGCCATCTCCATCGCAGATCGTCTTGTGGCAGAAAAGGCAGAGCCGGAATCCACAAGGGCATGGGAAGAAATTAGAATCAGTCAAGTCCAGATCTTCGTAGCAAATGGGACATGAAGATGGCACTACCACAGAACTAAAATCCAAGTTCATCACCGGAAAACTACGCTGCTTTTCCAAATTAGGCAGACCCTGAGGACGTAGCTTATCGTCTGGCCTCCATGCCTGGTTGCTCTTTTGCTTCCTTGACATTGCTCTCGAGCAATCGGGCTTCACATCCCTTACAGCCACATCAGATCCACTAACTGAATCCCTAAGAAAAGCTGATTGCTTGATACTCTCATGCTCTTCACAGGACTCACGAAGATTCTCTTTCTCATGCTTTTCGTCATCAGCCGCTAAAGCATCAGCAAAAGCCTCCCAATCATCCAAACAACCATCATCAGCAGCATCCTCTTCCTCTGTTATATTACCAGAGCAAGAGCCACCACTCCCACTGCTACTGCTGCTGCTGAAATTGGGGATAGAATTAATCACACTCAGGATACTGTTGGGGCTATTCGAAAGCGAATCTATAAAGCTCTCATGACGCTGTGTTCCACTGTTCTCCTCTTCTTCGCTACGCTGCACATCTAAATTCTCAACTGGACGATCTCTCTGTTCACGTTTTTCTTTTCCAGCTTTTTGATTGGAATCCATTTCCTCCTTATCACCTTTGTTAATCATCGCAACTGAGTAAAAAAAACCAAAATCAATATAGACGAATTCCAAATCCCAAAAGAATCAAGACCCATGTAAATGGAAACATAAAGATACAAAAAGATTAGATCTTTTATGATCATATACCTTGAGAAAGCCATTGCTCACGGCGGAGACCTAGCTTGCTCTGTTTCAATTTGGCTGACCTGTTCGTCTGCGACCCAATGCCAATAAGAAAACCACAGTACATATCAAAGAGTGCAAACCAAAAGAATCAAAATTGAGAGAAATGAATGAGATTTGAGGAAGATTGAAAGAGATGTATAAGAAAACAACACAAAAAGAAAATAAAAACATACCCTTTTCTTTTTTCCGAAATCCTTCGCGCTTGGGGCTGCAGAAGCAGATGCGTTGGTGATCGAATCAGAAATCATGGTTTGCAGATGATTCCCAAAGCGCAAAATTCAACAAGAAGGTATGAAGAAATTCGAAATCACAATGAAGATTCTCAAAAACCCTAATCAGATTTGTCGCCAGAAGGAAGAAAGAAGAAACGTGCGATTTTTTATTTTTTCTTTCTATTGTTGTGTCTGTGAGAGAAAGAGAGAAAGAGAGAAAGAGAGACATAAAGAGATAACGGAAACTCTTCTTCTCTGCTCAGGACTTTCCTCGTGACAAGAATACCCCTGGATTTGACTTTGCACACGCTCGAAGGTAGGGGCTGGTTTGTAATCCTGTCATATCCACACGTGTGAGTTTCTTCTGCCCACTTAAAACGATGCTGTACGGTGGACTACACGTGAGGGAAGTTCACGTGATTCACATATCAAAATATTGTCTCTACCACAAATGAAAAAAAAAATCTTTGGATCTTCAAATATTAATAGAAGTTGAAAAAAACAGAGCTTCTAGATCAATCAGATATTCAGATGGTATTACAAACTCAACAATTTACAGAGATAATAAATGAATAATAAAAGTCAAAGTTTTGTGTATTATTAGATTTAAAGAAACCGATCAAACACAATTTTGGTGACATGAAGCTTGTCTGTGACAAGAACAATAAAACGTTAAACTAAACAGGTAAATTAAATTTTGTGTTTTCGGAAACAGGTAAATTAATTTTACATCATACATTAACTTTAAATCTGATTTTAGGAGATATGAAAACGCAGATGAGAGGTTAACTCAAATCAAATAAGTTAATCCAATTTTATTTGATTATTTGTATATAAGTTTTACATATAAAAATACTGCAAAACAAATACTAGGATAAGAGATATCAGGTAGTACAGAATCTATGAATTTTAGCAACGTGTAAAGAGCAAAAAATGCAAATTAACAAATTAAGATATAAGAGTTTCTTGTAGCACCAATAAATTAAAGCCTCACAACATCATTAAGGCATGAAGACAAAGTTACGTGAAGGTAAAACTGCTGTTGAAACATGTCGAATGTTTTTAATTCCAAAAAGCAAAAAGAAATAAGATTTATTATGATTTATGAGCTAACACACTGTTCATAAGAGTCAAAACATTTAATATCATATGATATAATGGTAGCCACCTCTGTATTCATTATATATGTTAGGTTTGGAGTTCGAATCCAGCACCCACATGTTATTTGGTATATTAAAGTTATTAGAATATGTTAACAAAAAAACGCTGAAATAAACCAACAACAAAATGGTTCAGAAAAAGGTGAATCTATGTTTGTATGTATTTTGGCACTAAATCAATTGGTCACCCAAAAAAACTTTACAATATATCTTTAATTAACTATAGCATTATGCATAAAAGAATATTCTACATAGATTAATTGACTGGAGTGGATGACTTGTGCTATATGTTTCATAAGTCGTCCAAACTCCAAACTCCTAACTCACCTTATATGGTAATTACGGAACGGAACGAATCTCAAACTAGTCAGGCAGATGTAACATGTTAGGTCTTTCTTGAACTTAATTTGTTATATTAATATGGACACATACAAATAACCAAATGTCGTCTAAGTGAATCCTCATTTTATCGTTTGTGTTTCTCTTCGACTATGTTGGAAAAACAAATTAATAATGTTAATTTTTTTCTATATATATATTCATATTAGACTATATCGGTAAGAAACTAATCGAAACAAAATATCTTACCTAATCATGATCAAATTAGTCAATACCAAATAAACCGATCGGGTTAAAAAGAAAAACACGACACATGCTTATAGATACACATTCCATGCCTACAACTCATAATGAGTAATGTGTAATGTTAGAAAGTATGGTTCGTTATTAGAATCCACCAAACGGTTGGAATAACTCGAAATGTACCCATGAGCTTTCTACCTATATATAAAGAGACATGCATAATCTTGATTGCGACACCTATAAAGTAACGATATAGAGCAAATAGAGGTTGATGTCCCTCTGTAATATTTCTCTCTTATTGAGTTTTGTTTTTTTCTAACGAGAGTGATGTTTAAACGATAATTAAGGAGTGTTTGTCTAAACATACACCAATCACATAGACAACTAGTCTTGGGGGGTGATTGGGATGGTTTCCAGAATTACTAATCATGTAATGATATTTATGAATTAATGTGGATTTTTTATTTTTGACATGAAATAAGTTTACAATGTACACATCACAAAAATACAGTAAAACAATATTAAGAACTTTTTTCTTATTGATGTTTAGTATAAATATATCTCAAAAAACTAAACACCTATTTTTTTGTTATGACTTTGATACATTTCATCAAAGTATATTTATACGTTTAATATATCTCATTAAGTTTATCTCTAAATAGATTGATAATTCCAGTTTATTATATTTTTTATAATAATTCTTATTTCAATAATCTTGTGAGATATCTAACCATTATAACAATAGATTTTGACCATATCTTTTTTGGTGATTAACTAACAATAAAAAGTAACACTATACTAAGAGATAGTTATGATAAAATGATAACGACGGAAATTGTTGTAGTATCCATTAAAAGTACTAAAAATTGGCAACAAAATGAAAAAAAAACAGACGAACTGGAAATAAATCGATTTCACTTGGTAACTAGACTTCCGAACCGAAATAAACCTGAGTAAACCGAGTTGCCTAGTATCATCGTACTTATTTTTATTTTTAATAAACGGAGAAATAAATTCAGACAACTAAAGAAACATGGTCAAACAGTCCGTCAGTCACCACTCACCCTTAATCTCTCCAGTCCCTATGTGACCTGAAAAAGATTGGGGATGACGTCATGCAGTTATTGTTTTATCATTTAAATCACCGCACTGTCACGTTATCTTTGCCCCTTTCCACAACTCCTCCCTACCCGAAAACTCCAACCCGATCCGCCCGACTCTTTCGAAGTCACCTTTCCCTTTTTCGACCCGTCTCTCTCTATCTCTCTCAATTTATTATCGGCCTGGTGGTGTTTTGTTCGCTTACTCGATTTCGTGAAGAAAATTTTAGAGTATCTGGATCGATTCAAGGCGGATTCGATTGCTCGCTCCGTTGGATTCTCTCTGATGTTGTTCGTGGATCTGTTTTGTTGTCGTTTGGATCGGGAAATTGAAAAAACCCTAAAATTTTCACGGAGATTTGATCAATTTCATCGCGAAATTAGGGTTTGTTTTTCCGCCGGCGGTGGGTTTTCTTTTGTTTTGATGGAATCTAAGTTATTTGAGTAATTGGTTTTGGGAAGAACATCAGATGATTTTTGTGAGGAGTTGTGTGGTATTGATGTTGTTCGAAGGGGGAAATGATAGAAGGCTGTGCATGGGAGCGTTTGTGAGGGGAGGAACAAAAGTCATCGTTGGCATATCCTCGCGTGTAATTGCGAGTGTGGAAGGTGGTGGTTCTTCTTCGTACTTGTCCCAATCTTCATCTACCTCGTTCTGTAAGGTAATTTTAATCGATTTCGTCCGATTATCCCACGCCGTCAATTCCTTCTTTGTCCCCTTCGCTGCCACCAATTTGTATCGATTCTGTTGGTGAATTCGAGTAAATGAGAAAAATTTTCTTTACCTGATTGAACGAAGAAATGATCTCATACGCCTGGCGATTTTGGGCTTATGAGAATTTTAAATTTTACATCTTTATTAAGAAAATTTAGGGATTTAATAGTTTGTTTTGTGTTTGCTGTCACTAGCAGGAAGGACGCAAAATCAGTGTTGGTGACTGTGCTCTTTTTAAACCACCACAGGACTGTCCACCGTTCATTGGGATTATTCGCTTGATCTTTGCTGAGAAAGAAAATAAGTTGAAGCTGGGAGTGAATTGGCTGTATCGACCCACATAATTGAAATTTGGCAAAGGTATCCTTCTAGAGGCTGAGCCGAACAAACTATTTTATTCCTTTCACAAGGATTATGTTCCTACTGCTTCCTTACTGCATCCTTGCGAAGTTTCTTTCCTTCCAAGAGGTGTTGAATTGCCATTTGGTATCTGCTCGTTTGTCTATCGGCGAGTTTACAACGTTACAAACGAGCGCTTATGGTGGCTTACGGATCAAGAATATATTGATGTGAGTTTTTTTTACCTGAATCACCAATTTCCTTCGGTTGATTTTCTCTCGTAGCTAAGACATTTTTCCTTTTGCAGGATCGACAACTAGAAGTAGACAAGTTATTGTGTAAGACTCGTTCAAAAATGCATACAACATTACAGCAAGGTGGTCGTTCTCCCATGCCGATGAATAGTCCAACAACATCGCAAGCGAAAGATGGCATCCAGAATAATAACTCCTTTCTTTCTCAAGGTAAGGGAAGGAAAAGAGAGCGCATGGATCATGGTTCCGAGTCTGTTAAACGGAAACGTTCCACTCGAATGGATGACAGCGGTTCTGGTCCCCTCAGAACATAAAGCAGTTTAAAATTGAAGATTTCCAAATTTACAGAGAAAGGGGGACTGGTGGATTCTGAAGGGGTGGAAAAATTGGTGCAGCTAATGCTGTCTGAGAGGAATGAGAAGAAAATAGATTTAATTTGTCGTGCAATCCTTGCAGGGGTTGTAGCAGCAACATACAAGTTTGATTGCCTTAGTCGTTTTTTCCAGCTCAGGGGGTTACCTGTGTTTGATGAGTGGCTGCAGGAAATTCATAAAGGGAAAGTTGGGGACGGGGGAAGTCCCAAAGATGATGATAAATCAGTAGATGATTTTCTCTTAGTCTTACTTCGCGCTCTTGACAAGCTACCTGTGAATTTCAATGCGCTTCAGATGTGTAACATTGGAAAGTCTGTTAATCATCTAAGATCACATAAAAATTCAGAGATCGGGAAAAAATCAAGGAGCTTGGTGGACATATGAAAGAAACGTGTTGAGGCAGAAATGGATGCAAAGTCTGGATCCAACCATGGTGTATCTTGGCCTGGAAGGCTAACTCATGGAGGCAGACATTCAGGTGGATCTGTTGAGGCAAATAAGACATCATCATCACAGCTACATGCTTCTAAGTCTGTGTCAATCAAAGTGGAAAACAACTTGAAGCCTCTAGCCACGTCTCCAGGTTCTACAAGATCAGCTCCATCTCCTGGATCAGGTGGTACTGTTTCTAAAGATGGACAACAAAGAAATGCGGGAGCTGGTGGAGTATCTGAAAACCTAATTGTAGTAAAGGATGAGAAAAGTAGCAGCTCTAGTCAGTCCCACAATAACAATCAGTCTTGTTCGAGTGAGCATTCTAAAACAGTCAATTTATATGGGAAAGAGGATGCAAGGAGTTCAACTGCTGGTTCAACTGTGAAGAAGTGCTCTTCAAGGCATCGGAAATCAAACAATGTGTTTCAAGGATCAGCCTCATCAGCATCCCCTAGGGAAGCTGGGTTGAGTAGAAGCTTATCATCACAAAAGAATACTCCGTTTGAGAAAATATCTCAATCAAGTTTGACATCTGGAAAGACTCTTGAGGTGCCTCTGACTGAGGTTAGCAGTAATAATTTGATCGTTAAGCTGCCGAAACGTGGTGAATAGCATAGCTTCTTCACATGTGCATGTGGTGAAGCAGGAACTGTGTGACAATAACGTGAGAGAAAAGGTTCATTCTTCTCGAACTAACGCGAGCTCTGTCTTGGCAAAGCAATGAATTTAAAGATATTATGACAGGGTTACATGAGGCATCTGGTTCGCCACTTTTCGTTGCTGGTGATGAGCACAACAGGGCTCTAAAAGATTCTGGAAAAACAGCAGTGAATGTTAAAGACATGTCTTCGTCACCAGGAAATGAGTTCAAATCTGAAGAAAGACATGGTGGAACACTCAGTTCAATGAATGCTTTGATTGAAAGTTGTGTCATGTACTCCGAGACAAATGCCTCTTTGGCTAGTTCGGATGATGTTGGAATGAATCTTCTTGCCAGTGTGGCTGCTGATGAGATGTCTAAATCGCTTGTTGCATCACCCTCTGTATCTCAGCCTTCGAATTCCTTGATGAATGAAAGCTCTACTGGAGGGAACAATACAAAGCTAATTGCTTCAGATGGCTTGCCTCGCGAGAAACATCAAGCTGTTATTCAGGATCGCACCACTTGCAGCAATGAGCAAGGTGAGCAATATGTTAGCAGTAATGGCATGCAGTTTGGGGATTCAGAGATCAGGAATGATTCCAAGACTGGAGATCTTGATAAGAGCTCAAATTCAAAAACTGATCAGCAAAGGTTGGTGGATCAGCGCCTAGAGAGCAATGACAATTCTGATGATGTCATTGCTTCACCTGCTTTGCCCACAACCGCCGTTAAGGACAAGAGTTTGGATGATAGTGACTTTGGGAAAGTAAATGAGAGGATAGCTGATGTAAAGTCAGAAGCAGATTGCATCTCTGACTCAACTAAAAGGATAGCGAGCTCGATGCCAACTGAATGTAGAGCCATTGCCATAAGTCGAAAGGTATATTCTATGTCTGTTAAACACTCTCCCTCGGATGGTGTTGGTGAGATCAAGAATGAAGAGTTACCACCAGCGGCATTGAGATCTGAGCTAGTTAAAAAAAATCGGTGAAGATGTACCAGTTTCTTCTGGGGTTTCAAGGGCTATGGTTGCTGTGATCATTGATAGAGTGGTAACTGAAAAGGTTGACAATATGGCGGTTAATCATATAGATCAAAAAGATAAAAATAAGATAAAGCAGGAATGTGATGCCTCTGTGGCTGTTGGAAAGGATGCATCAGCTCGTTTGGACTCATCTGTAATTAAAGGTAAGTTGGAGCCTGTAGAGAGGAATCTAGAAAATACGGAAGTTAAGGAACAGTACTCCGGGCCTAGAGCTAACCCTGGAGTAACATCACCTGAAGATGCAGAGGATCTAAAGAGACCGAATGGGTTGAAATCCAATGATGCTGATGGATATGAAGTAGAGGATTGTACATCTACTGCCAGGGATGCTTCTTCAGCATCATCTGCAGCTTCAGCTGGCTCAAAGATGGATGGCAGAGTTGAATTTGATCTAAATGAAGGTTTTGATTGAGACGATGCAAAACATGTGGATTCAAATAACTTCTCTGGATATGTATTTTTGACGCCTACTCCTCTTCAACTAGTTAATACCTTGCCTTTTCCGACGGCTTCCGTATCTAGTGGACTTCCTGCCTCCATTACTCTTGCTGCTGCTGCAAAAGGTTTGTTTGTTCCACCTGAAGATGTGTTGAGAAACAAAGGGGTTGTTGGTTGGAGAGGATCTGCGGCCACTAGCGCCTTCAGACCAGCTGAGCCACGCAAAGCTCAGGATGTGCTACTGAGCACTAACAATGCCTCTACATCTGATGCCTCTACATCTGCTGGCAAACAGACAATGACGTTTCTGGATTTTGACTTAAATGTACTTGACGAGAGACATCTTGAAGATTTGCCTTTTCAAAGATCTGGAAATGCCACAAATTCTACACCTAGTGTCACAAACAGTTTTGAACAAGTACGTGTTGGGTTCATGGGTTCAGCGCTTGATCATTCTTTTGGGGGCCTTGATCTTGATTTAAACAAAGTTGATGATTCGACTGATATGAACAATTACCCAATGAGCAGTAGTCATCAGCTAGACAAATCTTTTCACCAGGTGAAATTATCATCTCCGGTTGGTCGTAGAGATTTTGATTTAAATGATGAACCTACTGGTGATGATGCGGCCGTTGAGTCATCTATGATTCTAAGTCAACAATCATGAAGTGGCTTGCTGCCATCACAACCATCTCTCTCTGGAATACAAGTTAATGGTGAAAACATGGCTAGTTTCTCAACTTGGTTTCCTACGGCTAACGCTTATTCAGCAGTGAGCATCCCTCCAATCATGTCTGAGTGAGGCGATCAGCCTTTTCAGATGATTGCCAACCGTGGACAACAGATGATGTTGAGTCCAACAACTGGTGTTTCCTCATTTACCCCTGAAGGGTACAGAGGTTTTGTTTTGTCGTCCTTTCCAGCCATGCCGTTTCAGTCCACGACCTTTCAGTATCTTGTGTTCCCTTTCGGAAACAGCTTCCCGATTGCCTCGTCAAATTTCTCAGGTGCTTCTACAGCACACATGGATTCTTCTTCAAGTGGAAGAGCTTGCATCCCCGGTGTCAACTCTCAAATATTGGGTTCTGGAGGTACAGTTCCCGCTAATTACCCAAGGCCTTATAACATTGGCCTCCCAAATGGTGGTAGCAATGGCGGAGTTTTGGACAATAGCACAAAATGGTTTAGGTCGTCAGGACTTGACTTAAATTTTGGTCCTGGAGGCCATGAAACCGAGGGAAGAGACGAATCAACTCATGTGCCAAGGCAGTTATCCTCATCTGCTTCCTTACCATTGAAGGAGGATCAAGCAAAAATGTATCAGATGTCTGGTGGTGTTCTCAAGAGAAAAGAACCGGAAGGAGGATGGGATGGGTATAGGCAGTCCCCATGGCAATAACAAATCTCAGAATCTCAGTAGGCCACTTGAGCTTGTAAGCTTCCACATTTCATGAATTCACTTTTTGTTGTTGTTTTGTCCCTGTATAACTCTAATGTTTCGATTACTGTTTTTTTGTTGTTGTGCTAGTTACTAAGATATGAGACTGATTGTGATGCCACAATGCTTCATTGGCTGGCCTGTTCTGTTCAGGATGATGAATGGGTGAGTCAGTTTGCGACTTCACAGTGGTCTCAGCCTTTTTAAGAACACAAACCTGATCTTAGTTTCACCATCATGTAGATCTTCCAAGCAGTCCCAAAATCACCTGTGTGGCCTTTCAGAAGAGTAGTCCACAAGGTTCTCAGCGAGAGATCCGCATCATTTGTTTCCTTTGCCTCTCCTCCCCAGAGTTTTTAAAAGGTGTACGAACACACTTTATGGTCATTCTTCTTAACATGCATGTATGTATCTCTATACACCGGCACAAAAGACTAAAGAGATAATAAAAATGTTGGTGGCTTTGAATGTGTTCTGAATTATGATAAAAAGTCTTCGTCATTGTGGCTTTGATATATGTGGTGCGCTAGGTGATGGGGTTGTATTATAGACACAAAATTAGTTCTTTTTTTTTTTTTTTTCTTTTACTCTTTTGAGTTTTTAGATTTTTTTACTTGTGCTAGTTGTCCTGATTTGAAATTTTCATGCTTCATCATTTGGTCTTCGATTCATAATAACTTCGGGTTACAGATCAAAATATAATTATCTTTGCAGTGGAAGCAATTGTTAACCATATGAAACGAAAAGGATTTGGTTTTATCAACCTCTTTGTTCTCAATTGACTTCCAAATGTTAAAACAATTCAATTATCAAGATCCAAGCAATCTAAGATCGTCAGGGTTGCATGGATCAATATAGACGAAGCTACTATTGAATGGCTACATCTCTACAAATTCTATTTATATTCTCTCACTTATCACAATTACAAATTTGGAAATAGAAAGAACGATTAAAAAGATGTGAGCAATAGTCAGACGAAGTTGAGTCAGCAATGCCGCTCTCTCTCCTCCCCGCACAGGACGTTTCTGCCGAATAGAGAAGCCAAATATATAATCGTAAGTAAACTTTGAGACCACATGTAACATACGAACAAATGTTTCTCTTATTGTTCCAATCCTTTAATTTGGCTTTAAGTTATGTACTGATGATGCTAAAGTGAGTTATTACATAACCAAATGTAGAACCTTATAAAACCGGATTTTAGAAAAATCAATTTGCAATACAATTTATTTCTTAAAATTGAAATAAAATATTAAACTCATATATATATATATATATTAATATAGACATGTACATATAAACATTAACATTGTCATTATGTGGGTGTAACTTATTTTCAACAAATAATAATGGCATATACATAAATTAATAATATTAAATTCTATAATTAAATCTAACATTTGACCATCATAAAAGCTAACAATAATTAATTAATTATATGGCCAAAAATTATCTCATGAACATGTTTATAGATTTAATATTTTCAAGACATGATTTCAAGACAATCATTTTGATAACTTAATAAGAATATGAACAAAATTCGGTTTTGAATCATAAAAACAAAAGCAACAAAAATATTTGGAGGCGGGATGATCCCTTTCCTTAACTCAATAAAATGCCCGCAATGAGACGGTTTACATGCATTCTTTGAATCCCAGGATACAACCAAATATTAAGACAAACATGCATCATTCATGTTTGAATCTACGAGCTAATTATCTACTATATACTCAAGAACACAAATTTACTTCCGAAAGAGAGAAGTAAAAGAGGGAGAAAGTTAGAACCTGTTAAACCTTGTGAATTCCTTAGCTACTACCACTTAACACCAACAACCAAGAAGATATTTCAAAAGAGCTTCAACACTTAAGAAACTTCTCAAAGAATATCTAAAATGTGTCTAAGGTGTTTTCTTGCTTTTTTTTTAGAATGAATGGATGATTTTTCCTTTCTATGTAGCTTGCTATTTATAGGAAAAGAATAGCTTGGTGGTCAAGTAGATTTAATGGCCAAATTTATTTGGTTTTTAATACCAAAATTTGTAAGTTACAAAAAATCTTTGACCTCCCCTAAGCAAATTCTCATTCACATTTAACTATATATTATAAGTCCACATGCTTATTAATATATTGTTCCAACAATCCCCCACATGAATAGAATTGACTCTAAAACACTGAGGATGTTTTTGAAAACCTTTTTAGGATAGATTTAAGCTGAAAAAAGACTTTCTTGAGTATATGCGAAAAATAACTGTATATGAAAAGGTTGCATTTTTCAGCGTTGAACCAATCACTGTTATAGTCTATCGAGTTTACAAGCCCAGTTGGTGAACACGATGTCTTGAACCATCCAGATTTCTAGTGTAAACTGAAACAATAGATATAACACAGTTATATTTTCTAGTAGAACTTTCGCTCTCTCGTTGTGTTCATTTTGGCCTTGAACATGCCTGGTATTTCTTGAGTGAACTTGGAGAATACAGCCTTCCCTTATTCTCCTAGAAACGGCCCCATTTCACACTCAACAGGTGATTCTCGTATTCTATTTCGAAGTATTCTGCTTTACTTCCTTGAAATAAATATGATGAAATCATTAAAAGCTTACGCTTACCCTCAATTTTGCAGACAACACTGTTTATCATTATTAGGAACTGGGTAGAAACATAAGTTTCACAGTGTTTTCTTAGACTTAATTTGACTTAGTTGTCCCTTTGAACCTAGAAAGTATAGGTGGGGTTACCGCCAAATTTCATCGTTTAATCATAGGCTTTAAACCCATTCCTATTGATGATTTCAATACTTGATCTCGGGTCAGACCTTTCGTAAAAGGATCTGCTAAATTATCAGCTGATTTGATGTAATTTAGCGAAGTTACACCACTTGAGATCAATTGTCTAATGGTCTTATGTCGTCTACGTATGTGACGTGACTTGCCATTGTACATGCTATTGTTAGCACGAGCTATAGCCGATTGATTATCACAGTGTATCCGAATTGATGACACTGGTTTTTCCCACATCGGAATATCTTCCAAAAAAAAATTTCGAAGATGCTCTGCTTCTTCTGCGGCTTTGTCCAAAGCAATGAATTTAGATTCTATTGTTGACCTAGCCAGCATTGTTTGCTTTGAAGATTTCCAGGATACTGCAGCACCCCCAAGTGTAAACACATAACCACTTGTGGACTTCGAGTTTTTGGAATCTGATATCCAATTAGCATCGGTATATCCTTCCAACACGGCAGGTTCTGAACCGTAATGCAGTCCATAATTTTTGGTAAAGCGTAAGTAATTTAATACTCTCGTTATCGCTTTCCAATGGATGTGCCATGGATTGCTCGTGTACCTACTTAGTACATTTACCGAGTGAGCTAAATCTGGTCTAGTACAATTGGTCAAGTACATTAGACTTCCGATTACTCGAGCATACTCATTCTGTGATACTGATGCACCTGAATTTTTCGTTAGGTGAAGTGTGGTATCCACAGGTGTTGTGGAGGTTCCAGTTGAATAGTTCTTGAATCTATCAAGTATCTTCTCAGCGTAATGCTGCTGGGATAATATATATCCTCCAGGATGTCTAGTGATCTTAATTCCGAGAATTACATCAGCTAGTCCCATATCTTTCATTTCAAACTGTCCATGTAACATGGTTTTAGTCTGATTTATAATGTCGTTGTCACTTCCAATGATAAGCATATCATCTACGTATAAGCATAACATAACATATGCATATTTCGTAGTTTTGAAGTACAAACATTTATCGCATTCATTTATGCGAAACCCATTTGACATCATAACTTTGTCAAATTTCTCATGCCACTGCTTGGGAGCTTGTTTAAGTCCGTACAGTGATTTGACAAGTCTACAAACTTTGTCTTCTTGTCCAGGAATAACAAACCCTTCAGGTTGTTTCATGTATATTTCTTCTTCAAGATCTCCATTAAGAAAGGCAGTTTTTACATCCATCTGGTGTATTTCCAGATTTCGTAATGCTGCGATGCATATGATAGTTCTTATAGAAGTTATTCTCGTCACAGGAGAATACGTGTCAAAGAAGTCTAGACCTTCTTTCTGACGAAATCCTTGGACCACAAGTCTGGCTTTATACTTGTCAATAGTCCCATCGGTTTTTAGTTTGGTCTTGAAGATCCATTTACATCCGAGAGCTTTGAACCCTTCTGGTAAATCCGTTATGTAAAATGTATGGTTTTGCATAATTGAATCGAATTCACTGTTGACTGCTTCTTTCCAATAAGGAGCATCAGGTGTAGACATTGCTTCCGTAAAGGTATTTGGTTCATTTTCTGTGAGTAAAATCATTAGAAAATCATCACCAAAATTTTTCTCCTTTCGAGCTCTTTTGCTACGTCTGAGTTCAATTTCAGCGTTTTCTCCATTGTCTAGACCAATGGAAGAGTTGCTTGTTTCACCTACATCTCTTTCTTCCCTAGTCCGTTTAGGGTGTATTTTATCCTTACACGGAAAAATATTTTCAAAGAATGATGCATTTCCCGATTCTATAATTGTATTTACATGGATATCTGGGATATCTGATTTGTGAACCAGAAATCGATAAGCACTACTATGGTGCGCATATCCGATAAAAATACAATCAACTGTTTTCGGTCCAATTGTGACCTTTTTCGGGACATGTACTGCCACTTTTGCTAGGCACCCCCACACTTTCATCTATTTGTATGAAAGGACTATACCTTTCCACAGTTCATATGGCGTTTTTCCCGTCACTTTGTGTGGGATTTTATTTAGAATATAATTTGAAGTCATTAAAGCTTCCCCCCACATGTTCTGGGTTACGCCAGATTCTTGCATCATTGCATTCATCATTTCTTTCAGAGTTCGGTTTTTGCGTTATGCAATTCCATTTGATTCTGGTGAGTAAGGAGCAGTTGTTTGATGAATGATGTCATTTTCTCTACAAAATGCATCGAACTGTCCTTCATATTCTCCACCTCTATCACTCCGAACTATTTTCATAATTTTATCTAGTTGATTTTCAACTTCCAGCTTATATTCCTTGAATTTATCCAAAGCCCCATTTTTGCTTTGTAACAAGTAAATATAGCAATATTTTGTACTATCATCAATGAAAGTCACAAAATACTTTTTACCTTCTCTAGTGGGTAAATATTTCAAATCGCACAAATCAGTGTGGATTAAACCCAAAGGTTTATTATTTAATATTCTCAAGAGAAAGCATATGCTATCCTCCTTGAGTTACGTCTCTAATTTCAGCATGGTCAATGAGATATAAATATTCTCATGCCATATAATGAATTGAGCTCCATCAATTTTGTCAATCATTAGTCATATGCTTATAGCACTAGGCACTCACATGACACTGATATACATCAGAATTTGGCACAGTCGTATGTGGCAGACCACTATCAAACTGAATTTGATGTGTCGATTCACTAGACTTATCACCAATAGCACATCCATAATAATTAAATATTAATTTCTAGAATTATTAAATTCAGAAAGTAACAATTTAATTTAATACAAGGACAAAATAAAACAATTTAAATTATTCATATAACTTGCATAATCATCCAATTAATTTCCAGAATATTATTAAATCTCTGAAATATTAAATTCCAGCACATAAGTCAAAACATGACTTTTGCTAAGTTTTAAACATATTTTTTATATGCTTAGAATGAAACAGAAATCATATTAATGAATGCAACAATAAATCGTCAAAAAATAAATTAATTACTTCTGAAATTTTGTTGAAAAATTCAACAAGTATCAGACCAAGTAAAAAATATTTTCTAGATTAACAATGTACAATAACAAAATAATATCAACAATTACTCTTGAATTACTGTTGAATTGAGCATATCATATTAATATGATTAAATCTTATAAAATCAAAAAAAAAAGATCATTACCATGATTTTCTTATTTCTGTTTTATAACAAAAACACTAACATAAATTTATTAACGTATATGTTACTATATGCGCTTTAAATCACGATCACTAATCATTTTTTTTAGCGATTTAACTGTTTGTTTTAAAAAATTAAAACCAAATCACAAACTCGTTTTTATTAAGAGTTTGTTTTATTAATAATTAATAACGCTATACCACAATTTAATTGGTTCTTAAAAAACATTTTTACAATTAATTGTAAAAATTAATTGGTTTAAATAACGTTTTACCAACATTGATTGGTATTAAATAACGTCTTACCAAGATTTATTAGTTTTTAATGACGTTTTACCAATAATATTTCAATATTTTATGTATTGAAATAAATAACGTTTGACCAATAATTTAAATGGTATTAGACCACTAATATTTGGTTTTGAAAAAACGTTTGCCAAAAAAAAAATTAATTGGTCTTTAATTGGTTTTTTTTTTTTTTTTTTTTTTTTTTTTTTTAAAAAAAAAAATATTGTTCGGTTAACAGCATCGATCTTACGAGATCGATCGATCGGCTGGCGATCAATCGGTCGTTTGACCCGCGGTACCGGTTTCGGTGTTCAATTTGTTTGATTTCTCTCAATCAACCGATAAGAATCGATCGATCTGAGACCCGGATCGATTGATCTGGTCACGAAATCTTGAAACCGATTTTTTTTTTTTTTTTTTTCAACAATCAAAAATAAAACTTTGATTTTTGCAAATTCGATTTTTCACACAACAAATCCGTTTAAAAAGCGAATTTTATTGAGTTAAGATTGTAGAACCTTATAAAACCGGATTTTAGAAAAATCAATTTGCAATACAATTTATTTCTTAAAATTGAAATAAAGTATTAAACTCATATATATATATATATTAATATAGACATGTACATATAAACATTAACATTGCCATTATGTGGGTGTAACTTATTTTCAACAAATAATAATGGCATATACATAAATTAATAATATTAAATTCTATAATTAAATCTAACATTTGACCATCATAAAAGCTAACAATAATTAATTAATTATATGGCCAAAAATTATCTCATGAACATGTTTATAGATTTAATATTTTCAAGACATGATTTCAAGACCATCATTTTGATAACTTAATAAGAATATGAACAAAATTCGGTTTTGAATCATAAAAACAAAAGCAAAAAAAATATTTGGAGGCGGGATGATCCCTTTCCTTAACTCAATAAAATGCCCGCAATGAGACGGTTTACATGCATTCTTTGAATCCCAGGATACAACCAAATATTAAGACAAACATGCATCATTCATGTTTGAATCTACGAGCTAATTATCTACTATATACTCAAGAACACAAATTTACTTCCGAAAGAGAGAAGTAAAAGAGGGAGAAAGTTAGAACCTGTTAAACCTTGTGAATTCCTTAGCTACTACCACTTAACACCAACAACCAAGAAGATATTTCAAGAGAGCTTCAACACTTAAGAAACTTCTCAAAGAATATCTAAAATGTGTCTAAGGTGTTTTCTTGCTTTTTTTTTAGAATGAATGGATGATTTTTCCTTTCTATGTAGCTTGCTATTTATAGGAAAAGAATAGCTTGGTGGTCAAGTAGATTTAATGGCCAAATTTATTTGGTTTTTAATACCAAAATTTGTAAGTTACAAAAAATCTTTGACCTCCCCTAAGCAAATTCTCATTCAATTTAACTATATATTATAAGTCCACATGCTTATTAATATATTGTTCCAACACCAAATTCAGGTGTCTTTACATCAAATGTAGTTTATATATAAAGAGGATTCTGAATCGAAGATCTTTTTCTACTTCCGAGAGACCGTGCGCGGCTTCTGCATCTTCTTCTTGTCCTCCTTTTGTTTCACCGCTGGGTTGTTTACTACTTTGATAGCAGCATCAATTAGGGCTTTCACATTCTGCAAAAGAAAAATAAAAGATCTTAAACCAAGCAAAGTATTTGAGCTGTTGAGTTTGATCATATCAGTGCAAGTGAAGAGTTAACACTAGTGTCTCCTAACACACATGTACCTGTTGAGTTTTTGAGTTGCATCGATTCATATAAATTACTATATATGGTTGACAAAAAAAACCATATAAAACAAAAAACAATGTGCTCAACCTAATAATACTGTATAATTTGTGCTCAACCTAATAATATCATTAAAAGGTATATAGTTCATTGTTAGCATTAACTATTCTATATTAATAATATTGTGGTCAATTTTATAAGTTATGTCATAAAATAGTAATTGTTATCTATATTTCTTGTATATGCTCAACCCAATATACTCATTTAAATGTATGTAAATAAATGTCAAGCATTAACCATTATGTTGATCACATGCATACATTCAATACAATTATTCATTATTTTTTCCACCTACTACTAATTTTTGTGATAAGCTCCTCATGCAGCTATAACTATTTCCCTCCTCTTGTCCATGAACCTTACACTTTCATCATCTATTAATCAATCGAAGGAAAAAATGACTAAACACCTCTTGATTTTTCTTTTTTGCTTTTCACTCACCATAACGTTTGTGGGTTCGAATACCTGGAAGATGAACTAGAGAACGAGGAAAGTTTACTAAAGCTCTACGATAGGTGGAGGAGCTAGCCACCATCATGTACCTTTGAATGACTCCGACCAAAGAGAGAACAGATTTGAAATATTCAAAGAAAATGCAAAGCACATTCTCAACACCAACAAGATGAAAAAAAAACCCTACAAACTGAAGCTGAGTACTGAGTTCTCTCACCGGTACACATTTATTGATCAAGTGTAGGATGAGATGATCCGTTCATTTACGAGAATAAGGTTCAGCCCCCTGATTCGTTGGATTGGAGACAAAAGGCGCTGTCACCGATGTCAAAGATCAAGGATTAACGTGTGGTGAGTCTTACTATTGTAGTTTCATCAAAGTAAAGTTCATTTATTTTGCTTGCAGGCCAAGAAATCACTTTTTTGTATGTGATTGTATGGATGAGAAATGTTTATATTACTAATAGTACTATATATCACACCGTTAGTTTTCATTTGCGTTACAAAAGGACTGCAGATTTATTATAATATTGATCTGTGATAATGTGTTAAAGTAAATTGAAATCTTTGTTGATCTAGTGAGCTGAAATTTGATAAACATTAATAGGAAGTTGCTGGGCTTTTGCTACTGTGGCATCTGTTGAGGGAATCAACTAGTTGAGGACAAAAAATTTGGTAACCTTGTCTGCACAAGAACAAGTTTCCTGTAGTGCTGAGAACCATGGTTGCAAAGGAGGTGGCTTGAGAAGGGCATTCAATTATATCAAGAGGAATGGTGGAATCACCACCGATACAAATTATCCATAAGAGGCTATTAATGGAACATGCGATCCCTCAAACGCAAAAGGTGTGAGGGTAACTATCGATGGATATGGAAATGTACCTCCAAACAACGAGACAGCCCATTTATTGGATAGCCAAGAACTCATAAGGTCCAAAATGGGGGGAGAGAGGCTATGTTAGGATCGAGAGAGGCATTCCTGATCCGGCACAAAGTTTACAAATGTAACTTACTTGACAACTTCAAAATTCAAGGACTTCACTGCTTAGGATTGTTTAAATGGAAGATATTTGGCTTTACTAAAAAAAGTTTTGGGAACATAGTAATTTTATGTATCTATATATTGTTTTAGAAGTAAATATTAACTTTATAGGAATCTCTAATATATAAAATCTCTCTTACACAGTAATATTTTTTTTTCTTTGAAAAGTGAAAGTTGTATACAATTTTTTTATTTGTGCATTTCATCTTTGCGCTGAAACCATATTAGTATTTTCCATATCATTCAAATTTTATCAAATGTCCCAAAAAGAAACAAAATATTAATTAAATTTGTGGTATAAATACAAATCTACTATATATATATATAGAAATATATCTACAATAACTAAAAGGTTGGTTTAATATCCGATTACGCTATCATCCACATAATTAAGTCTACAATAACAATATTAAATTTATAAATCTACTTTAACACATCATAGATCTACCAATACTATATCAATAAACATGAAAAGTTACTCAAAAATTCGATCAATCTAGACGTGGGAAAAAATTGAATACTCTTTCACTCTGTTTTTATTTAATTGTCGTTTTAGAACTTTTTTTTTGTTTTTAATTATATGTCGTAAATAAATATAAAAAATCAATTATATCCAAAAATCATTATACTAATAATCATTTATGATAAAGTTAAAACAGTCAACTAACAAAACTCTTTAATCTACGAGAATTTTTCTAAAACAACAATTAAAAAAATGAGTACAAAAGATCCGACGAGGATGTGGTCAGTTTTGGATATAAAAAAAGATCCAAACCAGAATCATAATCTAACCAAAAATCCGTACAGACCTAAACCGAGCCGATTCCAAACCAAAAATTTTAAAATAATCTATCGATTTGGACATGGCCCATAGAAAGTCTTCCAATTCTGCAATCTTCCCTAAGACAGGCCATATCCCATATTATCCCTTCAGTAACAATCCAGTCCACTATTAGGCCTATGGTTCCTACATAAATGGATCATGAAAAATCCACTGGGCTCCGCAGTTCACTATCAGGCCTATTGGACCCCAGGGGCGTGATAACAAATGAGGAGCCCAGTGGACGTTTAGTAGATCCGAAAACCCGACCCGTTTCATAGAACCGCCTCGTCGTCTCTGGTGACTAAACAGACCACGCATGACTGACTGTTTTGTTTATACGATTTACGCTCTATTTTTGATTTTTGGTTCGAAGATGAGTGCGGTAGAACCAGACATGGAAGATCTGTTCCAGGAGAAGAAGCGGGTCAGGAATCCTCTCGTTCCTCTCGGTTAGTCTTCGTTTTCGCTATTCATTTGCTCTTTTCTTTCGATCGAAACTTTTTTATTTCCCATCTCTTTGATTCATTATCAGAATCATGGGATTGATTCAAATTTTTGGGTCTAATTCGATAGGTTATCAAATTGAATCGAGTTTGTTCCACATTTGAGTCTGGTATCAATGATTTGTGTTCTTTCTGTTGTGCGTTAGAGAATCTCAAAGTTTAAGATTGTTTCATAAAACTCTATTCACAATACATGTAAAGTGGTTGTTTTTGGAGCTGCAAACATATCTGAAAACTAATGAGACCAACTTCGTTTATGATTTCAGTTTCTTAAATTGCTCTTTCACTTTGACCTCAACTAGCAAACCCGTGTTTATGCAAGTATAAAGACGTGATTTTTATCAATGTTTCAATCAATGACAAGAATCATCGCTGCCACGATAGCCCTATAGGCCAGGGCAATTGTTTGGAATGTGTTTTGAATGAGATACTAGTGCGCTCTTCATATCCTTCTTCATAGATTATTGAGGATTACCAAAATTTCAAATTTTTGTTTATGTACTCTAGAGATACTCCACTTTTTGTTTTCATGGTCAAAAAACTGATCATTTTCTTGCGGATCATACGCATTACAGGCGCACTTATGACTGCGGGTGTGCTCACGGCTGGCCTGATTAGTTTCAGAAGAGGCAATTCTCAGTTGGGTCAGGTTCTGATGAGAGCTAGAGTGGTCGTTCAAGGTGCTACGGTCGCGTTAATGGTTGGAACCGCTTATTACTACGGTGATAATCCGTGGAAGAAATGAGCTCTGCAGCTACTTGTTCTTCAAAAACAGATGAGATGACACTCGGGACATCGCCGGGCAGAGGTGTGTGAGTGTAGAAGAAATCCTCAGTCTTGTTAGGATTTATAACTTGTAAGGGTACGCATTACATGAGTTTTAATAATTAAGAACTAAAAAAGTCCCTTGTATCTTGGTCAATTGATTATGATTTATTTGAGGGGATTCTCAGAAAACCATCTTTACTCTTATCTACCGAAATATGTATGATTTTTCAGCCGACAATATATATGTTATGTATTTCCTCACACTTGTGCTTGAATTTCGACTTCTTGAAAGCTCCATTGTGAAACATGGGACAATGAATCATCACAAACGTATCTACATAAGACTCTACTTTTTCAAGTTTTGTTATAGCAAATGAGTGGGAATGAAAGATTATGAATTAGAAGGCAAGCAATGTCTAATGATTTAAGGACATTAAACTGAAAGACAATTGTGGGCCTAATAGAATTTCGTTTTCCATAGGTCCAGTTTCTTTGTCATATCCTTGTTTTTCAGCTTATTATGGTTCTTGATCCTCTAAATGCGAAACTCTAATCACGATTGTTATTGTTAGCCAGGAATAACGATTATGGTTTAGCTAATGATCATGCCACCAACACAATGAAAGACAATGGAACACTTTAGAAATGATACACTTTTAAAGCGTGTCTTGATGTGTGAAATCTTTATCAGATTTTTTTATCATCTCATTACTATATATTTTACCGACACTGATCACTTAGCTAAACTCAAAACTGTTTCTTCTTTTCAAACCCCAAAAATGTGTAGTGAATTTTGTATGAGATCGATCCATCAAAGAGAAGCTCTTCACCTAAATATTCATGCGCAGTAACAATAACTCTTCTGAACCAGAAAGCTCTATCTTCGAGCTCTGTAATCTCGGAGTTATGTTTAATTATCTCTGTTCTTACTCTTATCATCGTCTTCTTAGGTATACTCTACTTGATTTTCAAATTTCTCCAAGATTCCCCAACTTTATTCCAAATTCTCAGTTTCAACACCAACCCACATCTCTCTTCCTCCTCCCACACAGCTCCAGCACCTATTATTCCTCCATGATTCTGGTGTAGACCAGACCATCATCATTGATGCACTTCCTGTGTTCCTTTACTGTGACGTAACCATGAGTTTGAAGGAGCCACTCGATTGCGCCGTCTATCTCAACGAGTTCTCGGACAAGCTCAGAAATATCTTAGAGATCCGGTGCCAAGAAGAAGAGGTGGACATGAACGAGGAGGCAAACACAGCTTCTGACTTTTATTGGACGTGATACCTCGCTTAGGTACGCGAACTGCAGCTGCTTTGGCTTGCCTAAAACGTAAAGAGAAGGTCGTGGAGATTGAGGACGTTGAGAGAGTTTATCGATTGTTTTTAGACGCCAAGAGATCGATGCAGTACTTGGTAGAGTATCAAAGCCAGTACATGTTCAGTCAGCTTTTAAAGAGAGAAGAGGCTGCTGGAGAAGAAGAAGACACGAGGCCATGGAAGTGTGAGTTTTCACTTCATTCGATTTTGTAAATCGATTTATGGGCTTTGTTTTGTAAATTACACTCATGAGATTTACAATAATATATTCTCAGAAGCATTTAGACTGGTAGTTTAGTTTATTATTTTGTTCATTTTTTATTTTTACAATAAATAAACATAGTGCATTTTATTTAAAAGTTAAAAGATATATTTATTATTTTTAATAATAATTGATATAATAATATAGTGCATTTTATTATGTTGATGATATTTACTTCATAACAGTTAAAAATTATTTTTCGTTCTTAATTGCTTTACTGAAATTAGGTTTATAGAGCCAAGAAAATTCAAAATTTCAATTATATATATATATATATCAAAATTTGTTGTTAGAATTTATTCATAATTAACCGAAAACCCCAAAAATTGAATGACTTCAAACCAAACCGACATACATATGGTTTTAGTTTGGTAACTATTTCTTCTTCACTGAATGATATGAAACCAAAATAATCAGATCCAAAAATTGGATTGAACATTCGTAGAAACAATTTATAAAAATTGATGAAGAATTATGTTGATGAGATATTATAACCTTTGATAATATAAATTTAGAGGTCTAATATTGAAGAACCAAATTATATATATATAAATATACTTTTGAAATATTATGGTTGAAAGAAAGCCTTCGACGGATGCAAGAGCGCTTCCTGGCGGATTCGAATTGCGTAAAATGGTTTGCGGATTATTTGTTTTTAATCAATTCAATCATGAGCATATATAAAAATGAAATCGATATAGAGCATGAAAGCACATATCATGTTCAATATATAAACTTAACACATTCAAACTAAGAACTATCCATAGAAAATATTAGACCCCCCTCGTTATGCATTCACGTGATACATAGAAAATAGTAGTAACTTTCAACGATAGATAAAATCATACCAAACTTGACGTATACAAATGAACAAAGGAAACGCACAACTCATGACTTTTCAAACACTAAGAGATACCATTTCTTATATATTAATTCACGGCGTCAACGTCGACAACGGCGGAAGCTTTACCAAAAACGACGGGGACAGAAGCATAGCGCATCGAGAAGCTCCGGAATCCACCGAGTCCAGCTTCTTCGTTTTCGTCTTCTTCTTCATCTTCGAAATTCAATTTGTAACTCAAAGAATCGTATTTGTGTCTGGCGCTATTGTCCCAGTCGCCGCCACGGCGTTGGTCGCGGTTAAATCTACGGATGAAAGTCTTCCACCGTGGCCCAGACCAGTCTCGGATCTTCAGAATCACCCGTACCCACCACCGTAGCTCGTGGCGGTGGTTGCTATGAAAATATGTCTTCTTCCGCTGCAGCCAGGCGGGAAAGCAGGAACAGCAAGGAGACTCACCAAGAAGCCGACCGGAGGTGGTCTCCGGCTCTGGATCTGTTCGCGTAACTTCCATACCTAAAAGACTCGAAACAGAGTTGAAAAGGTTTTTGGAGTATATAAAGCCAATACGGAATTATTGTTAGCTGTAATTAAACTATTCTTTACATATTTTAAGCTATTGATTAAGTCACAAACATGATACTTTTGTAGCAAGTCACATATATATATATATTTTAATTTTACATTGCTCAAACTTTTAATTACAATTGTCTAAACAGATAATAATATCGTGAATTTTAGCAACTTATCCAATAAATCAAAGTAACTATAAAATGATAGGGGTGGACAACTTGACATGATATTTTCTCAAAAAAAAAAAAAAAAAGCATAGTCAAACCAATGTTTGATATTTCGTAGAGTCACACATACAGTTTCTCCTCTCCTTAATTGTCTCCAATATTGTATCATTCTTCCACTCCCACAAATCTCTCCCTTCCATAACTTCAAGCACACGCAAACGAAATGAGCAACCTCCACCTCTACACCTCCGCACGCTTCCGAAATTTTCCGACGGCTTTCTCCCTGCGTCACCATCACAATAACGACCTTCACCACCAGCGCGGCCGATCCATCTTCTCCGAGCTCCGTGACAAAACCCTCGACCCAGGCGGTGACTTAATCACGAGATGGAACCACATCTTCCTTATCACCTGCCTCCTCGCTCTCTTCCTCGACCCTTTATACTTTTATCTCCCTATTGTCCAAGCCGGAACCGCCTGTATGTCCATCGACTTCCATTTCGGCATACTCGTCACCTTCTTCCGTACCCTAGCCGATCTCTTCTTCCTCATTCACGTTCTCCTCAAATTTAAAACCGCATTTGTCTCCAAGTCGTCTAGAGTCTTTGGTCGCGGCGAGCTTGTCATGGACCGCCGTGAAATCGCCCTCCGATACCTCAAATCCGAGTTCATAATTGACCTCGCTGCCACGCTTCCTCTTCCTCAGGTTCAGTTCATTTTCTTATTTTTCTACGGATCCGATAGGTAACAATGACAGAATCGTAAAATGTGTAAAAACGAAAACAAATGTGTGCATTATAATCGTGGAAGACTCATAATCAATTAGGCAAGAAAAAAACTTAATTTAATTGAAAACTTTCAGAATGGTGTATACCCTTTTGTTTTGATCATTACGCTTTGTCTAAACTCAGAAAAACTGAACACAAATTGGTATTTTAAATAACTGTAAAATCCTATGAACTCATGAAACTATTCTGCTATTCATCAATCATGATACAAATCAGAGCCAGGATTTATTGTTGATATGTTATTTTATTTAATAAAAAATTTCTCTTTTCTCAGATAATGATTTGGTTTGTGATCCCAAATGCTGGAGAATTCAGATACGCAGCTCATCAGAACCACACACTTTCCTTGATAGTCTTGATACAGTACGTGCCTCGTTTCCTCGTCATGCTTCCCCTTAACCGTCGGATCATTAAAGCTACTGGAGTTGCCGCCAAAACAGCCTGGTCCGGTGCAGCCTACAATCTCCTACTCTACTTACTTGTGAGCCACGTAAGTAATCCTTTGTCTTTCTCCACATAAACTGGAAAAGAAAAAGTCTACGTTTCACAGTTATGGTTTCCCTTGTTTTAGGTTCTTGGTTCCGTTTGGTACGTTTTATCGATCCAGAGACAGCATGAATGCTGGAGAAGAGAATGCACTAAGGAGATGAACGCAACACATTCACCGTCTTGTAGTCTCTTGTTTCTAGACTGTGGGTCGTTGCAGGATCCAGGTAGACAAGCTTGGATGCGCATCACTCGGGTTCTCTCTAACTGCGATGCACGTAACGACGATGACCAACATTTCCAGTTTGGTATGTTTGGTGATGCCTTCACTAATGATGTCACTTCTTCTCCTTTCTTCGATAAATACTTCTACTGTCTTTGGTGGGGTCTCCGCAATCTCAGGTTAGCACAAACTTCAATAAAAAACAACTCTGCGGGTTTGAAATTTAAATACTGATAATTCGTTGCTTTGGTTTGTGTAGTTCTTATGGACAGAGTCTTGCAGCGAGTACACTTAGTAGTGAGACCATATTTAGTTGTTTCATCTGTGTCGCGGGGCTTGTTTTCTTCTCTCATCTCATTGGCAATGTTCAGGTATTTTACTTAAGGCATATATAATGTCTCTCCATCTATAACTTAACAATGGAGACTTATGTGATTTTATTTTCTTGAAGAACTATCTGCAATCGACAACGGCTAGGTTAGACGAATGGAGAGTCAGAAGAAGAGATACAGAGGAATGGATGCGGCACAGACAATTGCCACCGGAGTTACAAGAACGTGTGAGGCGGTTCGTCCAATACAAATGGTTAACGACTCGTGGAGTCGACGAAGAAGCCATCCTCCGTGCTCTACCATTGGATCTTCGTAGACAGATCCAGCGGCATCTCTGTCTTGCTCTAGTTCGCCGTGTAAGCCACATGGAACCCCACGTTTGGATTACTCTCCATTCAAGTAATATACCCTAATTCTACAATTTTTATTTGTTATCAGGTGCCATTCTTTGCACAGATGGACGACCAGCTCTTAGACGCAATATGCGAGCGTTTAGTTCCATCGTTGAACACTAAAGATACATACGTGATACGCGAAGGCGATCCTGTAAACGAGATGCTTTTCATCATTAGAGGTCAGATGGAGAGTTCGACTACAGATGGTGGACGGTCAGGATTCTTTAACTCAATCACGCTTAGGCCAGGAGATTTCTGTGGTGAAGAGCTCTTAACTTGGGCTTTAATGCCAAACGTTAACCTTAATCTCCCGTTGTCCACGAGAACCGTGAGGACTCTCTCTGAAGTAGAAGCTTTCGCTCTCCGAGCAGAGGACTTGAAGTTCGTAGCTAACCAATTCAGACGCCTTCACAGCAAGAAACTCCAACATGCTTTCAGGTAATAGTAATTTCTTTCGCACTTCACAAGCAATTACAGTTTCTTATTTCACAAGCTAGGTTTCTTGATCTTTCTGTTTTGACTCCTTTTTTTGGCTAAAAAGGTATTTTGTTAATTTATTTTTTGACTCTTGATCAGATACTATTCGCATCAATGGAGAGCTTGGGGAACTTGTTTTATACAAGCTGCATGGAGAAGACACAAGAAGAGGAAGTTAGCTATGGAGTTAGCTAGGCAAGAGGAAGGAGATTACTATTACGATGATGATGATGGAGAATATCAATACGGAGAGGTCATGCCGAAAAGTAGTAACAACGTAGACGACAACAACAGCAATAATCAGAATTTGAGTGCGACGATATTAGCGTCTAAGTTTGCAGCTAATACGAAGAGAGGTGTTTTAGGGAACCAAAGAGGGTCTTTGAGAATTGATCCCGATGATCCAACTTTGAAGATGCCTAAAATGTTTAAACCAGAGGATCCAGGATTTTTCTGATTTATTTTTTTTCTTTTTCTTTTGTGAAAAAACTGCATTTAGGATATATTCAGAGACTGACTTGATGTGCTGTGAGCAAAATTTTAATCAGACATATGAAGAACATCATTACATAATAAAGTTATTGTGTGGTGTCGACTTCTATCTTGGGGTATTTGAACCAAAATAAGGGACATATTTGACCTTGTTCAGACACAGAAAAACCATCATAAACATTTAAATCTCCAAATATCATTCTAATAACATTCATATCAAATCCAACAGTGAAGAACTGTTAATCGTTGTATCCTCTAGGCGAACGCTAAGAACTTGGAGAAATGATGGCGAATTTCTGTCTAAAGACACTGCATAGCAAACCTCAATTGTCGTCTAAAACAGTAATCTCGTTTTTCTATTGTTTTATTTTGATTTATATCAATATTATATTATTGTAAATGTTTGTTTGTAACACAAGCCACTAAATGGTTTTAACATTCTATCCAACGCATACTAATTGGCTCCTATAGCTTTTACTACCGCTTTTATTGGTATGGACTTATCACTGTAGCCTTGTAGGGTTCACATTAGAATTAAGCTTTGAAATCCATAAACAAATGCTTTTGAGTTAAGAATTTGATATATAGTAATTTTGCTACGGTTTAATTTTTATTTGAAGTTATTTTAAAGATTACTTTTTAAAAATACTGAAAATCATTAAACACTATAATAATTTAAAAGAAATTATGCATACATTGCCGCCGATATCTTCCGCTTAATCTGTGTCGCATTTTGTAGAACTTTGATCTATTTTTCCGAATTCTTGATTATTAGTCTTAGGAGCATAACGTAAAATGTTTTCACTTGCAGTCAAATGTCACCTATTAAACCTCCTTGTTTGCATGTTTGTACTGTATGGTAACAGGAAAAAGTTAATCAGATGAATGTTTTTTCATTTGTGAAACACATTCAACGGACTACAATATCACAAAAGTAACACGTCAGTTACAAGAAAAACATATAGAAGAGATGACACAACTAGCGCGCTTAGAAAACGACATTACACCATAACATGCAACTATTGCATTTATATATTTCTTTTGATTATAATTTCTATCGATAATTTCCAGTTACAACTGCAACTAATTAGTTTTCGGTCAAATGGAAGAGATAAATACTAAGTTCATGACAACTCATAGCTCTTTGTCTTATTCTTTCAGTATTTAAGGAATAAATATTTTTTTTTCTTATTACAAATAATTAATGTATTTTTGGCTTTCATTTTCTAATTTAATGGAAAATGGACAAAATGGTTCACTTGTCAATGGCCATTCAACATACGGCAACACACACCAAGAGAGTGCAACATAAGCGACATGTCACATGTGTGAGAGATTGCGGGAGATCTTGACCGTTGGATTCCAGCTTCAAATCAAATTATAAATATCATCATTAGAGAGAGAGAAGGGGAAGACAATCCCAAGAAAAAAGATAAGAAATTTGAAGTTTCAAAACACATTACATCCACTGCAGTTTGTAGAGTGATTATGTAATAATTTTGTTAATAAAAAAAAATTATGAAATAAAAAAATATAAAAATACAAATCTGTGTTTTGACCTAAAAAATATAAAGAATTTTTCATAATGCAAAAAAATGAGTATAGAATAGATTTTTTGCAGAATCAAAGTTTTATTATTATTTAATTACATAATAATAATATTTTATACTTTTAAATAAATACTAATAAAAATTTAATTACTAAAAAAATATTAATAGTCACACTATATTAAATACATACAAATTTGCAAAATATTTAAGAAAATCAAATAAAATAGAACAAAAAAATTTAAAACATCTTATAAGAAAATCTAATAATGTTTAGTAGATTTATTTTATAATAATTAGCTCAATTATAATTTTTAATAATATTCAATATTTATTTTGCTCAATTATAATATTTATTTTCTTAAATAAAAATAAAATTTAAGAAAATCAAATAAAGTAGAACAAAAGTACTTTTAAACATCTTATATAATATAATACAAAGAGTAATAAATAAAACTATGATATTTGATTTTTCAATGTCATAATATATAAATATATTTATTATAAATATACTAAAAATAAGTTAAATAATTACAATAAAAAACTAAGTTTTTCTAATACTAATTAATAGATTTATTTTTATAATAATTAGCTCAATTATAATTTTTAATAATATTTAATAGATTCCGCAATTCCGCAAAATTTATCCAATCACACAAAAAAATTATTCCGCAATTCTTATTCCGCATTTTTAAATTATTCCACAACTTTTTTAAATTTTCCGCAATTCCACAATTACACAAATGTTACCAATCAAATCTTCTATTCAGCTTCGCATGTCGTTTGTTTAGATATATTGTAATTAACCAATAACATAGACCGAAATAGTTAGATTATTTGATGCCTGGATCTATGGCGAAATCTCTAGGTTATTTTGTATTAAAGATGAGTATTTTCAGGGGGAAATTGTTACAATGGAAGTAGGATCGTAAAGGAGATTCGGAACATCTTCTGCAGCTGTAGAAATCATAATCCCGTCGGTTCAAGTTTATTACACACAGCTCCTTATTAATGGGAACTTCGTTGACGCTGCTTCTGGTGAGTAAAGTTTTCATTTTTAATTCTCCCTGAAAAAAATTGTTCTGTTCAGAAACAGAGAAATAAAATATAAAAGACAAAAGGTCTTGAGATGCCAGTTACATGAGCACTGAATAATAGTTGGTTTTTGATTTGGGGATTTAGGTAAGACGTTCCCGACTCTTGATCCACGCACAGGGGAAGTCATTGCGCACGTAGCTGAAGGCGATGCTGAAGATATCAAATGGGCGGTGAAAGCTGCAAGGAAGGCCTTTGATGAATGACCTTGGCCTAATATGACTGCTTATGTATATATTATATACTGTTTCGAGCCATAACTTTTAATGTGTAATGGTCTCATCTTGGTTGTGATTTGGGTTTGGATTTCAGGAATGGTCAAGGATAATGCTGAGATTCGCCGATTTGGTTGAGAAACACAGCGGAGAGCTCGCGTCTCTAGAGACATGGGACAATGGAAAGACTTATGAACAAGCAAAAACAGCAGAGATACCGATGCTCGCCAGATTGTTCCGCTACTATGCTGGTATCAAATCGTTAATCAAATATCTGGAGAATTCTGTGAAGTTCTCTAGCTTTTGCTGCTAGTTTCTGTGAATGAACATTCTTGGTTTTGCTTTTGATGTGTAGGATGGGCTGATAAGATTCATGGGCTTACAGTTCCAGCTGATGGAAACTATCATGTTCAGACACTGCATGAACCTTTATAGGCGTAGCTGGACAAATCATTCCCTGGAATTTTCCGCTTTTGATGTTTGGAAAGCTGGTCCTGCTCTTGCTAGTGGTAACACCATTGTCCTTAAAACCGCTAAACAAACGCCTCTCACTGCTTTCTACGTCGGCAAACTTTTCCTTGAAGTAAGATACATGCGATAGATTTTTTTACCATTGTTGCTAGGGGAAAAAAAACCTTTTACGTAACAATGTTTCTTGATATTTATGATAGGCGGCTCTTCCTCCTGGTGTTCTGAACATAGTTTCTAGATTCTGTCCAACCGCAGGTGCTTCTCTCGCAAGTTACATGGATGTAGACAAGGTAGATACATCTATTTGGTTGCTCTTAACTTCTTTAAATGACTACATTTATGTTACATTGTTTCTTTTCCTCGAGCTTGCTTTCACAGGTTCGACTGATGCAGGCAAAGTTATACTTGGACTTGCTCCTAACAGCAATCTCAAGCCGGTGACCTTAGAACTTGGAGGGAAATCACCATTCATCGTATTCGAAGATGCTGATGTCAATAAAACTGTAGAGCTTGCACACTTATCTCTCTTCTTCAACCAGGTATTTTCAATAGTAGAAATATTCCTTGAGATTGCTTACTCAATTTCTTAGCTGGTTCTTGGATAATGTGAAGTAATGTTCTTGTAGGGGCAATGTTGCTGTGCAGGGTCTCGGACATATGTTCATGAGAAAGTGTATGATGAGTTTGTTGAGAAAGCAAAGGCACGAGCATTAAAACGTGTGGTTGGTGATCCTTTCAAGAAAGGCATTGAACAGGGTCCTCAGGTTACACATATATACACATTCCTTGCGTTAAAAGTAGTTTATTTTGTTGACTGGTTTTGTGATTTGGATATGTTAAATCATTGTGTTTAGATCGATTCGAAGCAATTCGTGAAAGTGATGAGGTACATAAAGTCAGGTGTCGAAAGCAATGCTACTCTTGAATGTGGTGGTGATCAGTTTGGAGACAAAGATTACTTCATCCAACCTACAGTCTTCTCTAATGTTAAGGTACGATACCTCTTGCAGTTCGAACTTCTTCAGTGTTGTATCACTCAAATTCACTATGGTGTTAACGGCGATACCCCTCTTGTCAAAAACAGAACGACATGCTTATCGCTCAAGACGAGATTTTCGGTCCAGTCCAGTCAATCTTGAAGTTCAGGTACGTAGAGCTACCACCAATAACCGTGAAGTTAGACTTGCCACTTCACTAATGATGGGAAATGTGATTAGTCGGGATGTCTAAACCGATCTATTAACTACAAAAGCCACAATATTGGTTAAAAATGGTGATTAACGATGTATTCGATTAAAAGCTAAAACCATAGTAGATTTGGTTTAAGACCGGTTACTATTCCATATATGAAAACCCGAAAAAACCGAACGGAATGTGATGGAGATTGTTAATGTTGGATTCAGGGATGTGGACGAGGTGATAAGGAGGGCGAACGAGACGAGGTACGGGCTAGCTAGCCGCAGGGGTTTTCACAAAGAGTCTGGACACTGCGAATAGGGTCTCGAGGGCTTTGAAAGCTGGCACCGTTTGGGTTAACTGTTTCGGCGTCTTTGACGCAGCCATTCCCTTTGGTGGTTACAACGGCAGAGGGAGAGAGAGAGAGAGAAAGGTATTTACAGTCTCAACAACTACTTGCAGGTCAAGGCAGTCGTCACTCCCCTTAGTAACCCTGCATGGATCTGATCTCTGTAGTTTGTTTCGTCGTATATGCTCAAATCAAAAGAAAGATGACTTTTAAAAGTTTAAATAATCCTGCATGGATTTCTAATCCGTATATCTTTCTATTGTTTTTTCCTTTTGTGAAGTATGTCTTTCTAGAGTTGAATATACACAAATATGATTTGGAAATCAGATATGAAAGCTATAATAATGTTTAAATTGGTTGAACTATCGTTACTAAGATACATTTTATCAGTAAAATTATTTGTTAAAAGTTTTATGATAACATTTAGCCACTGAACTACGACAGTACTTTAATTAATTATTTTATTATTTACATTTGTAAAAAAATAATTATTATTTTTACATCATTTTAGTAAATAATCATGTACCAAAATTTTATTTAATATAATAATTATTTTTCTTATGTAGATTATCTTTATATAGGGACAGTAATGTCAGATTTTTCTGTTGTGAAGTAGATGAACCTAACTAGTATTTTTTTTTTCCCTTGAACTTGAACTAACTTAACCTGTTACATCTACTAGATGCGCATTAGTGATAAACATGACATAACGCAAAAATGTTGAACGCATCAAAATGACCAAATAGCTGCTAATACTTCTTTATAAACCAGAGGTTTCCTTTTTTCTTAATTTCTTCGTCCAAATTGCGACTTGGCTTCAAAATCCCTCTTTCTTCTTTTTCTCACTCACGATCCTACCTAAATCCGTTATATACTCTGCATCAGCTGAGGGTTCGAGCCCCGTTTCTGATTCGATTCAAGCATTTCTGATCTCCAAACTTCCTTAGGGTTTCTTAGGATTTTAGCTCTCCTCTACCTCTCTCATGGCGATGAGAGGTGTCGATTTCAAGTGGTGAGCTGCTTCTTTCATTTGGGTCGATCTAAAGGAGACGAATTTCGATTTCGATCTCCCATTCCTATTTTTTATTCGCTTTGTTTCTCGACTCTTCGTGGGTATCTGATTTTGTGGGTAACGCTTATAAAATTTGCAGGTACGATGGATTCTTCTTGTCGATGCTTGCGACTAGTGTGTATCCTTTATATATCTCTGCTTGTTGGGTTCTGCAACTTTTTGTTCTTTTTTCCGTTATATTTTGTTTGTTCTTGCTTGGATCGAGCTGAAAAGTTCTCAATCCCGGATGAAAAGGAGAGTGATTTATTCTTCTTTTTTTCTTTCTTTTTTTATTCCTAAAGATCCGATTTTTGTTTTGGTCTGCTCTTAGAATAGTGGAACTAGTCGAAACTTGTAGTGAATTTTGGTTTTTTCTAGGGTGTAAAGTGATTTATATAACCTTTCGGTTCGTTTCCTTAATGGTTCTTGCGTTTGTAGAATCATTGTTGCTATCAATTGGAAGAGGTATCGTACGTGCGATTACCCGTTGCATATATGGATTGTGGTAGGTGACTCACTTTGAACATTTTGTTGTTCTTTCTTATTTATCTATGAGCTTCAGTTCTTTTATGTTCCTTACCTCAGAATCTTTAAAAAAAATTTGTTGTTTTACATTGATTTGTTCGTCTCTAACTTCTTCAGGTTGATTATACCACCGTGTTTATCTTCCGCGTCTTTATGTTTGTTGACAATGGTCTTGCTGCTGGACTTGGCTTGTAAGTTCCTTTTAAAACTCCTAGTCTTAAGAGTTACTGAAGGTTTTGAATTTGTTGGATCTCCATGGTTTCCTAGAGGTGCTATATGTTTAGTCTGTTCTTGACTATCATAACTCCTCAGGTAAGCATGTAATTCACTGAAAGGTTTAGATTATGAAAAACTTAATGCTGAAAGGGAAACATATACGTTCTTTGCAGTGAGCCTAGTGATAGGAGACTATCTAGCTTGATTCCACAGTGATTTCTTTTTCCTACAGTTACAACTCTAGTTTCAATCGAGTAGACTCTTACACTATTTTGGGTTATCTTTAGAATTGCAAGCTTGATCTCAGAGTTAGTTAGTTACAATGTTTCTCTATCTGTTAGGTAGCAAAGTTATATGAATGTCTAGTTAATTTATTTAACATTGATTTCTGGTGTGATAATCTATTAGGGATTTTGGAAGTCAACAGCGGAACGCTGGGTTTTGTGGGAGAGTGGTGGTTCTATCTGTCCTATCTCTGCTGCTGTATCCATTTCTGTGGGCTTGGACTGTAATCGGTACAATATGGTTTAAAAGGGCAAGAAGCTGTGTAAGCAGTTTTTATGATCATGTCATATGATTATTCTTGTTGCAAATCCTGTTGCTGAGCTATTATGTATTTATCTTGCGATAGTTACCTGAAGACGGCCAAAAATGGGGTTTCCTGATTTGGCTGATGTTCAGCTACTGTGGCCTCCTCTGCATTGCTTGCATCTGTATCGGAAAGGTAAGATAGTTTTTTTGTTAGTCTGAAGAGGACACCCCACTTATATGAGTTTAACTTATGTGAGTTTGCTTGGCAGTGGTTGGCGCGAAGACAGGTACACTTACTACGTGCTCAGCAGGGAATTCCAAGTTCAGAGTTCGGGGTAAGTTTCAGGATCCGGTTATTCAATTTCACTTCCTTTATACAAGAGATAATGGCGGAATTGCAACTATTTTCTGATACTTGTGAGTATTTTTCTCAATGTCTATTTTTTTTGCGCCCAGATTTTAGTTGACATGATTAGGGTACCTGACTGGGCATTTGAAGCCGCAGGCCAAGAGATGAGAGGCATAAGTCAAGATGCTGCGACATACCATCCTGGACTTTACTTGACTCCAGCCCAGGCAAGTCTGGTCATTTATTCTCAGCACGTTAAGCACTTAGTAACTGTCCTTAGCATGAACATGAGATAGCCAACAGTTATACTTTCCAGTACCTGATGGACATTCTGTAGAGAAGAAGAATTTTTATGCCAATGATGTCAGAGAAGATATCATTGGTGGAATTTGATTATGTCCAAAATGACTTTTACCATATCGCAAGATTCCAAACATCTGATGCATGATGCTTTGCTAAACAGACAGAAGCTGTCGAGGCACTCATTCAAGAACTTCCAAAGTTCAGGTTAAAAGCTGTCCCAGATGATTGCGGCGAATGCTTAATCTGCTTAGAGGAGTTCCATATTGGACACGAGGTACTGAACATCTCTTTTCTTAATTTTCTCCATTCCTAGGATTAAGCAACTTCTTATGCATATTTTTCTGGTAGATATTAAACACTATGCTTTGGCACAATACTGTGCTTGCGTGCTTCTCTCGTCTCAATGCTTTCCTTAGATGAGCGGAAAATGTCTGAACTTTACAGGTTAGAGGTTTACCTTGCGCTCATAATTTCCATGTGGAGTGCATAGATCAGTGGCTGCGTTTAAACGTGAAATGTCCTCGGTGCCGGTGCTCAGTTTTTCCAGACCTTGATCTCAGTGCATTATCCAACCTCCAGAGCTCAGAAACACAAGAGTCCTCACAAGGTAACACGGAGACAACAGAAGCTCGGTACATCAGAAGTCAACCACAAAGCGAGAGCTACTTCTTGAGAATTCAATCCTTAATTCACCCTGTCCATACAGACACCGCTCTGGAGACTGCAGAGAACGGTGGCGTTCATCCTGTCTTGGCCAGTCCATCTCCCTCTCGGAGATGAGAGAAAGAAGTGTGAGTCTATTGAAATCTTACTCATTACTAACTCTTGACTGATTGAAGGAAAAAAAAAATAACATTTTGCGTCTACCCACCCCTTAAAAGTTTTCACCTTTGAGGCTTTGATAGTCTTACTATGTAAATAAATTGGGGTTGAAAGAAGAGAAAAAAAAAACAATCATGGGGGTTTTGCATTTGGTAAGAATTAACAATTGTTTATGTCCAAACTCTTTTAACAGTAGAGCATGTTCATATATCTTTTACTTAGTTATGGTTTCAGGTCGACAACAATTTTCTATTTTATTTACCATGTGAATTGTGAACAGTTCATTAACATACATTATAAGTTAATAGGAATTAGTTATGATTGCATTCATTATATAAATATCGATTTTGTACTCCTTTTCATAAAACGAGCAAATTTGTTTCTGCAATAAAACATCCGTGGCGATAGGTTTTTTGAAAGGGTTGGTGATTCTTGCTCGTGCTTACGAAAATGTCCTTATAGTTTGACTTTTGTGTATATTTATACAACTTTTTCCGCATGATAAGCTTTCACTTTGGTGAAGGATTTTGGAGAGATATTGGTTATAGATTTATTTAGGGTTTTTACGTAGATAAGTGGCATAATCGTCAAAAAAGTAGTCATCAGATAGCACGCAGTGAATAAAATATCATTACACTGCATATTTCGTTAAATAGTTCGGTATTGGACTATTGGTCCTTAAATATATTCACCAGTAGAATTTATTTCTTTCTTGTTATCATATAAATTAAAAAAAAAAAATCAAATTAAAAGGTTAGTACGAATATATTTAGTATAAATAATTAAATGTTATTTTTAACACTACTTGTTTACTATATAAATAAATTTCATGGGTTTATGAATATTTAACATTTTGTTTGGTCAATGAATAAATAGCATGTTATTCTCGCAAAACCTAGCTTCGTGTGCCCTTTTTATTACAATTAATCTAAAGTAATTCTGCGAACTCACTTAATCAAATCTGGTTATTTTACTAAAAAGGAGGTTCTAATGTCATTTTGCATATTAACTCCCATGTCATGATCATTTTGCAACTTAACCCTAGATGTTATTATCGATTGCTTCTACTTGTTCGGGAGAAGAAAAATACAGCTACAAAATAAATAAAATGGCTTTCGATAATCATACAAGCTAATTTAAGAATAAACGATTTACATACTTCCTACAGCAACGGCTAGTTTCGAATGAGAAAGACTATTTGAATTGCTATGAAAAGGTTATTGACTGTAACCCACCAACAAGCTAAAACTTTTTATTCAATTATATGATTTTATAGAACATAATTTTTTTCAATACGAAATGTTGGTATAGTATAACTAATCAAAAGACGTTATATATATATATATATATATATATATATATATGTAGCAATCCTATTTTCCCCTACATTTACATATTACCACATAAAAATAACACAACACATAGATGTGGAAGATAAAATTCCTCACTTTTTTCTTGTTGATAACCGGGAAAATTCTCAAACTTTTGAAGTATGTGAACTAGTCAATTATTCTTGCCACAAAAACTTTTCTATCAACAAAATTTATAACTGTATATATTGAAAGGATCAAAGGATTATCGTCAAAAGTTTTGTGAACAATCGTATAGTCAACTAATATGCTATTATCTAATCATTTTTTTTTTTAATTTGACCAGACGAAGATGAGACTATGTCTTAAATCTTATAAAAAACTCCACCGTGACTTTCTACTATGAACATCTGGAGTTTAATCACCGTTACTCAAATTAACAAGATTTTTCAATGAAGCATAAAATATTTTTTTGAAGGTCAAGAAAACAATCTACATTCTACCATGTGTCTATATAGATGTACGATGATACATTGATACGCAATATGGTTTCTCTAAAATGATTGAGATCAACGTATAGACCAAAAATGTGAAAGAAAGTAAATTACAAGCTTTGTAGAGCGTATACATATATTTGGATGTATATTCATTTATAAATTGGGCTACGAATACGTAGACCATCTACCATAAACGTCTAACATTAATAAAAAAAAAAAAAAAGAATCTGCACATGATCTCATCCACCAATATGTGTGTATACATATCTATAGACACGTGTCTCTTTTCCATTCTTCAAAATTTCAAGTTTTCCTTCAAGTAACAAACGATCTCTTGCTGCAAAGTTTTAAACATCTAATAAAATATTTCCAAAGTATGAAAACAATAATATTCATCTAAGAAAGAAAGAAAGTAATTTAATAAATTTATAAATAGACGAAATTGAGAAGGTAGCTTACGAGGAAGCAGAGGAGGATACAAGCGGCTGCACCTGGGAATAGTGCGTACCAAAAGCTCAACTTTTGTAACTTTGCTCCGTCTATGAATAGTAGTGGTAAACTCGCCGCTGTTTTTTTTAAGAAATATAAATGATATGAAAAGATGAATCAATTATCTTTTCGTAAAGAAACATACAAACACAATAATATAAAATTATATGTATAAAAGAAAATGGATTTTTATATAAACTTTCTGTTTTACTTGACAAGGCCGTTGTACACTTTAATATTTCCGTGTTATAGAACCCTAACACAACATTCATGCTTTGTTATATAACGAGGAATCTGAAATGAAATTCAAACTTGTTTCCAAAAATCAAATATTTTTCGTAAATTTAGTCTAATTAATATCCTTTTTAACTTCGCATAATATTAGATTTGAAACTCGTATATATGATAAATTATAGAAACGATCTTAATTTTGTCATATGATTCTCACGGAATCAAATGTTTTTAGTGGTTCAAAAAGAGTTAATAATAAGAATTTGTAGAGAGAAGGATTACCTAAAACCATAAAAAAAAAATTGAATTATTTAAAATCTACTACTGCCACTCTTTAATTGATTTTTGTTCATGTCTCCACAATTCTCATATTCTATGGAATATGATATCAGTTGAGATAATTTCATTTTCCGTAATATATGAGAGGGATTTGATATTCCAGATTCCGTATTTGAATACAAAATTACTGTGACCATTTATTGATATATTTATGTTTTTATTATATATGCTTTTCATATATTAATTTCCACTCTCTTTAGACATTCATGACACATTAAACCATTTATGTTAAGCGTGGAACTTGTATTCCCTGTTCTCTAACCCTTACAATAAAAATATAAGAAAATCTGAATTTTTTTTTTCTTTGCTAGGATGATTAAATAACTTCAAAAATTTAGTAATGAAGATTTTATAATCTTTCAAAATAAGAAAATTATTAAAAAGTAGAATTGAATTACCAGGCGGATGATTAGCACGAGCAATGAGCATAAACGCGATGGAAGCGGCGAGGGCGGTGCTGCGGGCGAGCCAACCGGGCCCAAAGATGGAGAACGCCAATACTCCAATGGCTGCACAACCTATTTGGGCCATGAATATATTGTATTTCTGAAATAAATACACATTCACCATCTATCACCGTTTTGATTAACAGTAGCTGCGGTTTTAAGGTTGCCGTTTTCGAAAATAGCATTTCAATCGCAATTTAAGGAAAAACCTTTATGAAATTACCCTAGCCGCAGGTGCAGAAGGAGTTGTGAAGAGAATGGCTAAGACTGCACCAAGTGGTGCAACCGACATTGATATACCTTTAGGGTTTAACATTTTATCTATTATTCCCATTATCGCCATCGCTGCAAACGCTCCTGTTTCGTCCAAAAATTTTTTTTTTAAGAAAACACTTTAATATTTTGAATACATTCATAAACATATACTTGATTTCATCAAACCGGTCATATATTCAAGGTCAATATGAAAACCTATTAGTAATCAAGTAATTGATTTCTTTTGCATGCATGTTCGAAAATTAAAATGGCATGATATTTAATGGTAATACAATTTAATCAGAGATACACCGTGATTTTGCAAGATTGTTTAAGTAGTAAAACACTATCATCCTACCATGACATTTTTATGGGCATTCAAACAAAACTACTATAATTTGCCAATCAAATTTTAGAAAATATTTGCATTTTAAACCGACTCAATCTAATATTATTTCTTCATTCAAAAATTAAAAATTGCATGACATGATTAAATTATACTATATATAGATGTTTCCTTTTCATTTAATAACAGTATATAGAATAAGTTGTGCCTCCGTTCAAGGATTTGCATAGACGATGACTATTTTCCAATATGTATGATCTTAAGAAATTCACAAACAATTTTGTTTCTAGGTATAAAGGTTATACGAATTAATTTAGAAAACTATTAATAATTATGATTCTTATTTCTTACTAATAATTCAGGAAATGGTCAGCCACATAGAGTTATTATGAATAGCTATTTCGTCGTTGGAAGAGACGATCTCTCTCTCTCCTCCCTTGTCTTCGGACCAAAGAAAATTGCTGTCTAATAGATTTTCTCATTTTATTTATTTGTGAGCTTATTTTCTTATAAAAGACTAACCTGCTGCAGGCCAAATGACGTCACTCAACGACGGAGCCACCGCGGTCTTCTGGGGCTTCCAAGAATCCCAAGAAACCGTCGGTAAATCTTCAGCCGAAGCCACCAGCACAGATACGCCGGCACTTTGGCTTACTCGCCAGCGATTGCTCCATGACCTAAGGCTTCTCATATGCCTCACAGATTCATGTATACATAGATCATAAGAAGAGAGACCTAAGAAATTATGGCTTTTGAAACCGGCGGAAACCACTGAAGGAGCTCTTGAAACCGTCGGAGTAAAAATATTCCGGCGAAGAAGCTGTAAGCGGTCGGTAGATAGTGTCTTCACCGGAAGCGCATCCATGGTTGTTGAGAGGATTTTTAGATGTAAATATCTCAACAAAGACTCAAAAACATGTTCCCCCCTCTTTCTAATTATACCAATAGGATGAGAGAGAGGATACACTAGTGGACAATTATATTTACAAACACTCAGATTTGTCTCTACAATTATATATATATTAAAACAAGATCATGAAACAACTTTTAGTTAATGTGTTATTTATAGGGAATGTCATTGAATATTAATGGTTTGGCTAGAAGTTCATTAAAGATATTACTGGAAAATAGCATTATTTTTATTAACTATGATTTCAAACAATCTATTAATTCAAACTTTCTAAAACAAGCTATGCCTCACTTCTTTTTAAATAATTCTTTTAAATCTTAATACAAATTGTTAATTATTTATTTAATTAATGAAATTATAAGAAATTTATATATATTTATGATATTTTATGTAATATAACGTATAACTAGAGATTTTTAATATTATTTATTATTTGATAAACCAAAAAATGATTAAAAATATAAAAATAATTTGTGAATAAAAACTCTAGATAACTACAATTAGACTTATTTGTGGGTTGTAGATACTTTTAGTTGATAGAAACCAAATAAAATTCACAGGTTATTTTATTTGTATTTTCATAAATTTAAAATTAAATTAAAATAAGATATTTTATAACATAAAATAGTATAATATATAACATATTTAAAATATATAAATATATATATGAACAAATAGTCATATTATATAATGTATTTAAAATATTTTCTTCTACACCAAAATAAAACTATCAATACATCTTAAAATTAACTTCCACAAATATATGTTTATACAAAATAATAAAAAAAAATAAACTATGATATTGTCGGTTTATAAAACAGATTAAAATTTTAAAAATTATATAATATATACTAAAAGTAATATTGTTAACTCATTTCAAATTTTTATATCTATAAATATATATCTTATCTAAAAAGATTAAACTATAATAAGACTAAAACTATTCACGTTTTTAAAACGGGTTAAAATCTAGTTAGTGAATTAAGGCATGCAACCAAATATGCAATGAAACTAGAATTTTTTATTATACATAGATATATATATAGTATTACTATAGTGCAGTTTACATTTTTTATCAACGATGATTTCTTGGTTAAATAAAACTTGTACGAAATATTTATTACTATTCCGTGTTTTATTAATAAAACTCAATGATCGATATCAGGGAATGCTAGTTCAAAATTATTTGAAACCCGAGTTCTAAGAAATTCAGTATACACAACTACCCAAGATATTGGTATAATTCTTATTATTTAATTTCTTCTCCTGAAAAAAATCAACTTATTATATAATTCAAAAAAAAAAATATCAACTTATTATAGTTAAGTTCTTTTACTTCTTTTTGGGATAAAAATGACGCTGCCAATCTCGCCACTCACTTCAAAAACCACTAAAATGCCAACTGTTTAATTTTTTTTTCGACCAAACAATTTATTCAGTTGATACTATTTATATTTATACCGATTATTTAACTGAATAAAACAAGGACCTACATGTAATATAGTAATAGTTAATGGAGGAATGACTGTCTATTTTAAAATGATAGATGCAAGTGGATATGCCAAACAAAAGCAGTGGCCATATATGAGGTGGATGGGGTTCAAAGGCGAGCCTCTTTGATCAGTCGAAAGGCCATTGGATGACAATAGTGCCTTCATCTAATACTTAATTTATTATAGTCTTCGTTACTTTTAATTTCGTTTAATATGTAACACAGATATTTGTATTTGTATGTCTGTTATATATATATATGAAAGTTGTCCCCTTCACATGCATACACATGTTCCATGTTTGTAATCGTGAACACCAATCATAATAAAATAAATTATATTAGTAGATAATATAAACAGGTGATTGACATAACCTAAATTTGTATCCTCTCTCAAATAGGAACGAATCTTTGATTACCGGTTAAAAGGTTGATTAATTGATTAATTCTCACTCATTATAACTTTTTGTCTTTGTTTTATACATTAAAAGTAATTCACTTTTGTAGACCCAAAGAAGAATAAATTAATGATAAGATTGCTACTGATTTGAACAAGAAGGCCAAGTTTTTTCGGTTTGTACTACGCCTTAAAATTTCATATAGGGTATTCTAATTCTTTTGATACCCAATCCAAATTACCCATTTTTTTTTTTGACAAAGTTAACAAAAACTATTGGGTGAAAATATTTTTTTTTCAAATGAGTAAAGGCCGATAGTTACCAAAATATTTGAATTATTGGTTTGGATAATAATTATTATATAAAACTTAGAAAATTATTTTATAAATTCTTAAAACTACTTAACATCATTCAATATTTCATGAAATCATTTAAAAGTTTTTAAAATATCCAATATTTTTTTTACAAATGATCTAAATATTTACAAAATTTTATTATTTACAAAATTATCTTTTCGGATAGTGATTTTAGTTATATAAATTACTTGTTTGGATAATAATTTTAACTACTTGATCCTTATTCAGTTATTCACCATTACACTATCTTTATTTCTAGCCGCCAAAGCCTCTAAAAATCATAAGAATATTAACACCAAACATAATACAGACCATGCATCCATGGTCTTAGGGTAGTCACCTCCCAATTGTGAATCCCCATTTGTGGTGAGAACCTGGAACACTCCGTTGTCAATGGTCAAGACACTGACATCGAAAGTACCACCACCAAAGTCAAATAAAAGGATGTTATTCTCACCACTGTTGTTGTCAAGACCATAGGCAATAGCAGCAGCTGTGGATTCGTTGATGATTCCGGCATCATTCAGATCAGCAATAACACTAGCATCCATTGTAACATGTCTCTGGGCATCGTTGAAGTAAGTTGCTCATAATCAAAGCCAGATAAAGAAACGATAAATTGTGTGTGCATTTATGTATATATATTGACGATGTATGATGAAACAGAATTAAAAACACGCTAACCTGGAACAGTGATGATCGGGTTATACACTGCCTCTACTTCCTTTAACTTCTCCTCGTAATCTTCTTTCTCGGAGTTTTGGTTCTCATCAAGCCACTCCAAGGTTTCTTTGTGTTGGGAGATCGAGAAGATCGAAGAATCAAAGAAAATCCAGAATAATATATAGAAAATAATATCTAATAATAGAAAATTCAGTATTATTTTTAATATATTATTTATATATTAATTTAGTAAATTAGGATTATTGAAACCAGTGTATAAACTTATACAGATTGTTAAAGTTTAACACTTACAGCAAAACAAACGCTACATCATTTTTTTTTTGTCTCCCCCCCCCCTGCAGCTTGTGCCTTTGTGATGCATTTTTCTGGTTTGTGATCTTGATTTTGGAGTCTCTATTTGGTTTACTTTCACCGGATACTTTGTGGTTGAGGTTTTAACTCTTTGTTTATGTGATTGAGGTTTTAGCTCTTTGGTTATGTGATATTATTAAGTTCATAAAATTTGGAGATTACGCTAAGCTTGTTTTACTGTTAATCTTCTACTGATGCTAGTTGTTGGTCTCATGAAGCTAGGAAAAATGTAATCACTAGAGTCGAAATCGGCCTTATTGATTAAGCGTCATCTAAACAACCACCGTGCCGAATCCGTTTATTAACAGTGAAATTGTCTGATAGTTATAGTTTTTAATTTCACTTTTGTCTCATGGTGACTGACAAAGGATTCCCATTAAAGTACTTACCTTAAGTGTACAAAACTCTCCCACTCATCACCATTTGCAATTGTGATCGTATCTCTTTTGTTTAATCATTCTCCTTGTCAAATTGCAAACATGGTCTCGCTTTCATTCAGTACTTTTCAACTCACACTAAATAACCCCAAAAAATAACTTTCACGATACGGATCAGTTTCCTCTTTGCGACTCGTAACTATCTCTAGACACTCACCCCATTAATCAACACATTCTCCTTACTAAAAAAATTTAGACCGTTCGTGTGTCTTTTTCATTTTATCTTTTGGCTATTACATCTATGGTTTATGTTATGAATTTAATGCATCGAAGTAAGAAACTTCTTGAAAATTTTGATATTTCTCCGTCATATGTTGTGACTGAGAAAGCAATTATTTTAAAAGATTGACTTTCCATGATATACATGTTAACAAAAAAAAAAAAAAAATTCAGCTTCAGTCGTAGAGTAGATAACAGTTTACTTGTATTAAATACGTACGTAAATGACCAACCAAAAAACATAAAAACAAAAGTCAAAGGCGTCAACAATGTTCGAACCGTCCATCTGGACGCGTGTGAACTATAAAAAATGTATCTCAATTACCTCGTCAGCCAGAACAATTAAGTGCGTTGACTTTTAAAGCTTTTAATAAATAAAGTTTCATTTTTTTGTAACAGGGTTTATATAATAATCTGTACTGATAAAATTTTTTATACATGTTTCACGTGGAGCCATAGAGATGATTTGAATAACGTTTTTGATTATCATATACAGTTTAGAGTTGTAGTGCGTGACTGTGTGTAGTTTTTAAAACACGTTTATAGTGCGTAAATAGATGTTCATTTGCGCAAGTAGATTATAGTTCGTACTTTTAAAAGAAAAATTATCAAACTAAAGAACTAGGCTTTTAGCGAAAATGTTGATTATAAATATCGACTTAGTACAAACTGAAAAGAAAATGTGATTATAGGTTTGTACGGTGAATTTGGTTGAAATATTCGTCATTATTCACAATTTTACGAGACAAACAATCATTTAAAGAGGCGGCTAGGTGTAAAATACAATAGTTGATAGATAATATTGAGAATTTTAACTTCTTGGTTTTATCAGTGAAGAAAGAGTGTAAATCAATCTATCCATTCGTCTTTATGAAATAAATTAGTAAGCATTTTGTTAATGATCAAATTTCATTATGAAAATAGGAATCTCTTGTCTTTTCTACTTCTTATTTTTTAGATAGGATGTTTATTTAACAAAAAAAATATCTAAATAGAAGTCAAGACAACATGGAATGAACACAAAAAGTAGTTGGAATAAAAAAATAATATATTTTTTAAAAGAGAAGTAGGCTAGCGTTTGAGGTAGAGTTCGAAACTCTTTTAGAGACTGTCACACTGTGATACCATATAAAATCATATAGACAAAAGGTTTAAAGTAAACTTCTGTTGTTATTCTTTCTTGACTTTATGTCGATATTTATACAACTAACCCATGCAAAAATATGCATATGTTTATCTCAGTATTTGACGACTATACTAATTATATTTTTAGTTAATAATAAATAAATAAAAGTCAAAGTCTCTGAAAAAAATAGAGTATATGTGGTTCTTTAAAATATAGTGTTTATGATTTTTGGTTTGAGAAAATGTATGAATTGTAAAATTTGACAACCTTCACGATATTGCATCTAATGTTTTATATAGCTTAGAGATAATTCAACTATATATATATATACACTTATATCTTAAATCATTAAAGGTCAGATTAAAATTAAAACGTGGAAATTAAGAACGTAATCAGATATGGTATTGCATATCGCACTTAGCTTAGAAGCATTAGTGACCTATATAGTGTACCCTAAAAATAAATCAGAACCCATCTTTAAGGTTTGTGATGGGAGTGCTCAGTATTTCATATTTTTTAAACAGGAATTGTATATGTATACATAAATCGGAATCATCTACAAGGTATCAAGATGTACTTTGATTTATATATTTCAAATAAATTTTAAATAAGACGACATTAACAATTGGGTTTTGCACTTTTTCTCCACAACCTCGGAGAGGGTAGGTTACGCAATTATAAATACATATCTATGGTATGCATTCATACATACATAGAAAAGCCATACTGAAATTGAGTGGCTCTAAATGTGAACTTATCTAGTCAATTATTTGTAAACAATAGTCCCTAAGTGTTGGACCAAATGACGTGTCCTAGTCCAACTTATTAAAATTGCACTACGAAAATGAAACCGTCAGAAAATACAATCCAACCATTACAACAAAAAGAACACGTGACAAGTATTTTAACTTGAGTTTATTTCCAAACTGTATAATATGACTTCGGTTTATAAGAAAACAATAAAACTTGCCAAAGTAACCGGTTTTGATATCCAGTTTTGATTTAGTTAGCTTCCATTAATTTGGTGTGTTTTATCCAATGGTTGACCGCATGAATTAGGCTAAAAAAGTTCAAAACCATGACGTGTGTAAATTCATAAGCATGAGAAGGTTGACTTTTAAGAATTTTTACCTTTTGCAATTTGATCAAATCAATAATTTTCCAAATAAACCGCGTCAACCCAAATCGCCTCAGCCCAAACCGCACTGAGAACGCGGACAATCCAACATCAACATCATCAACTCTTCTCTTTTCATATCTTTCTTTTCTTCTTTTGTTGCTTTTATTGATTTGATTATTGGCATCTGACAATCCCATTGAACCGAATTCTTTTCCGGTTTACTTTGGTTTTTTGAATGTATTGCAAATTAAACCGAAACCTACACTCTCTAAGTCTACTTGAACATATAAGAAAGAAATCCATACCCTTTAACAACAAAAATTATAAGATGAGACCGAATAAACACTACTTGAACATATAAGAAAGAAATGTATACCCTTCAACAACAAAAATTATAAGATGAGACCGAATAAACATAACCAAGAATTTTCTTGTTCAAGCTAACGGGAGATCGAACCATTCCAAATTATTGCCGGTTCATAATTGATTTATTTAACGGAACCAGAGGAGATTAGGCCATCATCAAAACAATACTTTTTTTATGAATATGACACATTTTCGTTGGTAGAATGGTAGGTAAAGAATGAATATATATTGTATTTGCATGATATTACTATAGCTGTCTCATCAATTTCACAATAAAAACAAAAACAAAACACATGCGTATACACTATAGATTGTGTGGTACACCTATCTTACACGTCCGCACACCTATTTTAAAGAAACAAATTCTGTGTTTTTGTCTGTCATTCACATTTTTTCTTCATAAAGGAACATGTGATTATTTAAAAAGCTACTAAAGTATTATTTAAAAAGCTACTAAAGTAGAATATTTTCCACTATAAATGTCTTGCTCAGGTCATTTTGTTGTAACTCAAAATAGAAGTGTATATGTGTTTGTGGATTTACTCTTAAACTCCAATTGTAAGAATGCAATAATGATACTTTTACAGAAAATAAAATATTAGAACCGTGTGGGAGGATAATATTAAGGGATTTGTGGGCTGAAACTAAAACTAATTTTCAAAATTTGTAAAAAGAGTATAGTATTCACAAAAATTACGTGGTACAATATTAGTCATCTCTAAAATTTATTATATACATCTGGGGTTCGAATTCATAATCTCGCTGTGTTTGAATAGTTACTAAAACTATTAGATTAAATTAACAAAAAATTAATATTCTTATTATTTAAATATGTTTATAATGCCTAATCATAACTGGAATTGCAATGGAAAAATCATTCAACTAAAAAAACTACAGTAAATTGGTTATATTAATATCCTGGTTTGCGAAATAAAGGTATCATATTAATTACTATATATAACGGTAATGAAATTGCAACAAACCAGTTACGTCCAAACACGACACATAAATTAGAAACTATCCTTGTCTTAATTTTATATATAATCGGACTGTTGGATCGTAGTGTATAAATAAATGTTATACAACTTTGCAAGCTAGTTCTTTTGTCCGCAATGCTTTTGAAGTCTTTCTCTAATGTTGTATGTTTGTTTAAAGTAATACTTTGTTTGTGTCACTACAAACTAATCTTGACATGAGAATCTTTCTAGTCAAAACCTAATGGAAGAGGAAACCAACACCAGTCCGGTAATATTTATGATTTTTTTATCTGCTCAGTAAGTAGGAGCTTAGAACTCTAGAATCTATTATTACACGGTTCATCATCTGCAACACTTACTCGTATAAAACTCATTACTGTAACATACATACAAGTGATCCAATCTAGACAATATGAGACGTTGTGAGATATTTTGTAGTGGCTTCTGTTTAGTTTGTAGGGAGTTCCGAAGTTCTGTGGTCCACTCTGAGTAATTGTCTTCCTTGAATATGACGAAAGATATAAGAGAGTCAGGGTTGTCAAATGGATTAAGATAGTAAGGAGACATAACTGCGGTGGAATAATAAGGCGGCGGCGACTGCGATAACACGGCAGCAGCGGCTTAAAGCTAATTTGAACAAAAAAAAACGAATAAATTTAAGTTGAGATTTTAGATATGAAATCTTACTCTGTTACCATGAATTTTATTGTAATGACTTGGTTTTATTCATTCACATGTGTTTAGTATATATACATATTGGGATTTCGATTAAAATCAGTCACATAATGCAAAACTTAGCAAATCGCGTTGGGATCCCAATAACTGTGAAGAAAATAAAGTTCACTCTGTGAACGGAATCTTACGTAACTCGAACCTAATGAGTTATTAATTACATTATTCAAATTATAGAATTCTTTCAGCGCCACTTGGAAGCCAATAGGTATTCGAAAGATGCAAACAAATAAACAATCGGTTAACCAAGAATAGATGGCAGATAAATACAGTTTGAAAACAAATAAGTATTAAAAATCCCTTTGTAGCCAATAAGTTGGCTGCTTCATTACACTTTCGAGTTACATGAAGAAATCGGATCTCTTGTAATATGTTTGATATCTTTAAGAGAGTAATTACATCAAAGACTTTCTCATTTTACTTCTCAGCTCCCTCACATCATCCAAAAAGAAGTCAAGAACCGTATCATCTCCATCCATCCACATCAAAGAGAAAATGATATCAACCTACTGTCAAAATGGGTAAGGGTAGATAGTTTGGCTCGCTAAGGATCATGAAGGCATCCGAAGTCTCTACTCTTGCCATGTGTTTGTACTTTGTTTTTTCTCTTTTTTTTTTTTTTTTTTCTTACGTTGCACTTGGTGACCAAAATTCCAATTTTTTTCTTGTAATAATTTCTTTTTTTTATAAATGAATTTTTTTTTATAAAAAGTTATGTTATATAAATTAAGATTTAATCTTTGAACATGATTGACACCATTTAGTCGGTAACAGAGATTCTACGTACTTAAAAAACACTATAATTACATATTTTTTAACTTAGTAATTTTAATATTCTCTTTTTATATTATGGAATATTGAATTAAATCTCATATGTTATAAATGTGAGAGGTTACCACTATGTGTCATATCATATGATTCTGACTAATAGAAAATTTAAAATAACATTTATGAATACCATAACTAATAATACTAGATTGTAGACTAACATTAAACTTATAACTAATAAGATACAATTGAGTAATTTACCATGAATCAGTCAAAACATATTGGATAAACCTTCTTTTTTTCTTCACTTCCACTTGATTGGACGGACGGATATGAAATGATAAATATGGAGAAAAACAATAAATAAATGAGTATCTTAAAAAAAATGACCGAACAAAAAATAATTAAATGTTGATTTTGACATAATACAGAGGAAGCGAGTGTAAAAATGGGCTAGCACCAATTCAGCATCAGACAATTCTCTGAACAATTTTTACAAATAAGGAAAAAGATTTTAAGTTTTGGAAATCAATTAAATTAAAAAATTATATATAATTTTTGTGTCAAATAAATTTAATAACTCTTTTGATATTGTAGAGTTTTAGATTCCAATCAGTATCATAAATTTTTAGAAATAATCACCATTTTTAGACACTTTATCTTAGAGATAATGAAATTTACAAAAAAAAAAGAAAATGAGTCATTCACGCATGTCTCTATCTTTCACGGCCAAATTCACTATGATATTTTTTTCCAGATTCTGACAATTCCACACTCTGGATCCACCACTATATAACAAGACGATAGAGCGAAAATTGAGATAAATAGTAGAGTCATCCTAAGCCATAGAGAGAGAAGAGATAAGGATAACAACAACAACAAAGACATTATCTGTGATTACACGTAGATTGAAACCATGGAGAGAAAGCCCTTTGAGGTTGCGACAACGACGACGACGACGGAGGATCACAAACCCTACTCCGCCGTCGATGGTGGTAGTTCTGATTTGACATCGCCGGTCAAATTATTTGATGAAGAGCAGAAAAAGCTCGTGTATAGAGGCTGGAAAGTCATGCCTTTTATCATTGGTAAAGCCTTTTCTTTTCTCTTTCAGAAAATTCACTCTTGTTTTGTTTTATTTGTTGTGTCTATTTTCTCGGATTTTAGATACAGTCCAGATACAAATAAAATGAGAAAACATTTTGTCCGTGATGGTTTTTTTTTTTTTTATATTTCGTTTTTTTTTCCACTTCTTTTGTTTGACTTGACTGTGTCGATAATTTCGAATTGGAGTTTTTTTTTTGTTAACATAGCATAATGTGTTTTAATATCTCCAATAACATGTGGGGTGCTGGTTTCAAACCCCGTGTAATGAATGCAGATGTAAGTACTATTATGTCACATGATTCGAATTGGAGTTTTTGCTCTGAAATTTTGAAATGAATGAATTTATTTTTTTTAAAAGATTTGATTGAGACCCAGATCAGCCTAACCGGAGGAGATTTCTTTGCAAATATTTTCTAGATAATCTACCAGATCTAGAAAAAGAATTATTTACAACTGTTTTTCAATAAAAATGTATGAAGTATTCTGTGTTTAGATAATATTTGATGTCATACTTTGACATCTAGATTCTCTAACACACTTTCCTAAAATCTAGGATTAGATATATAGATATTCCTCATTCTGTGCCAAGAGACTTTGAATCATGCAGTTCAAGTTTCAGTAGAAAGTGAATAAGATTTTTGAATTTTGAATTTTGTACGCTTGATGACAAAGTTTGCTTCTGGGAGTTACAGCAGTTAAGAAGAAGAATGAATATAAGTTTCAAGGAACCACTGAAAGTCCACCCTTCGATTTGTGTGTTTCGGTTTCAAAGTTGTGTATTAAATTCAAAAAGTTTGTTACTTTAAATGACAAACCCGTCTTTGGTTTGACTGCTCTCAGTCATTTATGTTGAAAAAGTCAAGAACAATAATAATAAGAATTCTTCTATCTTCTTCACAGGTAATGAGACATTTGAGAAGATTGGGATCATTGGGACAATATCAAACCTTCTTGTATACCTAACACAAGTATTCAACCTTAAGAAATATACAGCTGCAACAATCATCAATGCCTTTAGTGGCACAATCAACTTCGGCACTTTCCTCGCTGCTTTTCTCTGCGACACTTACTTTGGTCGCTACAAGACTCTCAGTGTTGCTGTCTTCGCTTGTTTTCTGGTACTTCATTATGATCTTAATGGATTTGAATTTATAAAAACAAAATAAACCATTTTTGTTTTTGCCAAAGATTCAGTCTTTTTTTTTTAACTATAACCATTTTCATCTTTGGTAGGGATCGCTTGTGATACTACTTACGGCTGCAGTTCCGGAATTGCACCCTATTCCTTGTGGAAGAAAAAGTACGTGCGAAGGGCCAAGTGGTGGGCAGATTGCGTTCTTGCTAATGGGTTTAGCGCTTCTTGTGGTAGGTGCAGGTGGTATCAGGCCGTGTAACTTGGCTTTTGGGGCCGATCAGTTTAACCCCAACTCCGAATCAGGAAAGAAAGGAATCAACAGTTTCTTCAACTGGTATTTCTTCACTTTCACGTTCGCGCAAATCATCTCGCTCACGCTAGTTGTGTATATCCAGTCTAATGTGAGCTGGACCATTGGTTTGACTATCCCTGTGGTTCTAATGTTCTTGGCTTGCGTGATTTTCTTTGCTGGCCATAAACTGTATATAAAAGTGAAAGCCTCGGGTAGTCCCTTGGCTGGTATCGCTCGTGTTATAGCAGCAGCGATCAAGAAACGAGGATTGAAGCAAGTTAATCAGCCTTGGCTCGATCTTTACATCCACATTCCGCGTAACTATGCAAATCTTACCCTAAAATACACTAACCAGTTCAGGTGAAGCCCAAGAATTCTGTCTTTGTTCCTATATGTTTCTGGTTTTGGCTGTTTTACTGAACAATCTTGGTTTGTTTGTTATGTTGCCAGATTTCTCGACAAAGCAGCGATAATGACCCCTGAGGACAAGTTGAAATCCGATGGAACGGCTTCTGATCCATGGACACTATGTACGATGCAGCAAGTGGAAGAAGTGAAATGCATTGTAAGAGTGATTCCAATCTGGTTTGCTTGCGCGATCTACTACCTTGCGATTACCATTCAAATGACATATCCGGTCTTCCAAGCACAACAGAGCGACCGGCGATTGGGTTCCGGTGGCTTCAAGATTCCCCCCGGCACCTATGTAGTGTTCTTGATGTCGGGTATGACGATTTTCATCATATTCTACGACCGTGTCTTTGTCCCTGCGCTCAGAAGAGTGACCGGTCTAGACACCGGTATAACACTCTTACAAAGAATCGGAGCAGGCATTTTCTTTGCGGTGTTGAGTTTATTGGTTTCCGGGTTCGTAGAGGAACGGAGAAGAAGCATTGCGCTGACAAAACCGACTCTCGGGATGGAGCCTCGAATAGGAGAGATTTCCGAAATGTCAGCGATGTGGCTGATTCCGCAGCTCGCGCTTGCAGGGATAGCAGAAGCTTTTGCAGCCATTGGACAAATGGAGTTTTACTACAAGCAGTTTCCTGAAAATATGAGAAGCTTTGCGGGTTCTTTCTTCTATGTCGGTGCTGGAGTTTCTAGCTACCTTGCTAGCTTCTTGATCTCCATCGTTCATCGGTCAACTGCACATTCACCTTCCGGGAACTGGTTAGCTGAGGATCTGAACAAAGCGAAATTGGATTACTTCTATTTCATGCTCACCGGGCTCATGTTCATTAACATGGCTTACTTCTTGTTAATGGCTAAATTTTATAGATACAAAATCAGTAATGATAAAGACATCTCTGAGATTGAGATCAGTGAAGAAGAGACCAAGCAGCAGCAGCAGCAAGACAAGAACTCTGTCTGATCTGTAAACTTATAATTATTTTTGGTCTTCTACTTCAATCTCCTCTTTGTTGTACTCCTTAGATCAAATGAATTGAAGGATCATCTTTATAAACATGTATTGTAAAAAAGATTTTGTTGCTAATTATAGACCTGTGTACGACGTTGTTGTTCCGTCTTTCATCACAAGATAACAGAACACACCCTTGAAAGAAGACTGCTACAAGGACACGATATATATATACGCCATATGAATGTATCAAACTAGCAGAGACACCTTCATGAAGGAACAGAGACCAGCTTGCTATCTCTGTCTCAAACAGGGTAAGCTTGTTGAATGGTTTCAATGTCGAGTCCTTTGAGTCTCACCACCGATTCAACATGACCCTTGAGCGTGTGAAGTTCCCGCAACTTATAAAACAGAGAGCAAGAGATAGAAAAAAACGATGAGAAAAATATTTGTTGTTATTATGTTCAAAGGTTGGAGATTTTGGTTTTGAGATACTTACCTAGCGATTTCGGCTCTCCTCTTGGCTTCTTCAGCCATTTGGTTAAGTTCGTTAAAATGGGTTCGATCTGTGAACATCTTAGTATCTGGTGCTTGTAACCCGTGGAGCGTTCTCTGTGCGTGGACCCATTGCAGCTCTCTTTGTTCTCTTCCGAAATCCTTTTTCCTTGTGAACGCAACCTATGGAAACGCAAGACAGCCGATTAAAAAAACACTGAAGAATAGAGAGCAGCACAAAAGCTATTCGTGTGTTCTTGATACATACCCTTTGTTCGATAACAAGATCCCAGGCTCTGCCACTAAGAATGCAAACTTACATCATTGGTTGCACTTAAGACATTAGTAGCGGCCATTTCTCTTCCAAGTGCATGAAGATCATGTGCATAATAATAATAATAAATGAAAAGAGAAAACATTATATACCTTTTTTGTTTTTGTTTTTGAGTAACAACATGACGCTCAACTTCTCTTAGGTTCATCATCCGACATCCATCCTTCTCCAGAAAGCATCATATCAGAGCTCTCAGAAGATGTACCTGTCTTCAACACAAACTTTCTTATGATCTTTCGGTTCTCGATAGCTTCTCACTTCTCAGTTCTCACTACCACTCGTCTGGACCCTATTTGTCTTTTCCACTAACCAAGCTGTTTATCAGGTTTGTTTTCTTGGAGCGACCAAACGATCCAGATATATCTAAGCCTGGACAAAATATCCAGATCCAAATATCCGAACCGGATCCAATTCGAAAATACCCGAATGGATATACGTTTTTAGTATTAAAAAATTCAAATGGATTTTGTCTTCCAATACTTCGGATATCGGGTAATACCCGATCCGAACCGATACCCGAATTAGTAATTTTTAGAACCTAATCAATTTTACATATATTTATGTTTTAGGTTAATTACTAATTTATTTGTTTTATAACTTTAATTGTTTGATTTTTTAGCGACGTATTAGTTAATGAGTACTAATTTGACCTGTTTTTCTTGTATCATGTCTTATATTAGCAAGTGTAGAGTTCATTTAACATTCACACTTTAAAGACAGTCATTCAAATTTGTTTATTTTTTTGATTTTTATGGAATGTAGATTATGTCATATTTGCTTTCTTTTTTCACATTCGCTTTTTGTTTGTCACATTTGCTTCTTGTTTGATGAATATTACAAAGTTTTAATGTTTTAAATTTGATTTATACTATATTTGATTGTTACCATTTATAATAAATGTTAGTATTTCGGATAAAATTCATATATTTTTGATAATTCGGATAATATAATAGTCATATATTTCGGGTACTTCGGATATTTCGAATATTACGGGTTTTACGAGTACTAAAATACTAGAACCGAAATCATACAACTTAGTATCAGATAAATTTCGGATCTTTGATCAAATATCTGAAAGAACCGGATCCAAACCGAACCCAATCCGAAGTAAAAAAATACCCGAATAGATCCTTAACCTCATATCCAAAATATCCAAAACCCAAAATATCTGAACCGAATCCGACCCGATTATCCAAATGCCAAGGCCTACCTATATCGATTACATCACTTTAAGATGTTCTTATGATCCAGACCAAATATATTATTTGTTTTTATGAACTTCAATGAATATGGGCTTTTGTATCTAATAAGCCCAATTAAAAATTGACGCATTTTGGGCCACCCGGAGATACTATTTTTCTTTTTGACTCACCAAAATGAGGTTAATGTTTGGTTCGTGGTAAAATTCTAACATGACGACATGTTAATGAATATCATCTCAGTTTGTTTTACAGAATTGTTTTTGCCTAAATAAATAACATATTAATTTTGTGAGAATCATATAACATAATAATTACTATTCTTTTGATCACATATATTTAGGATTCAAATCCAGCATATAATATTAAAAGAGATAATAAAATTATTAGACTAAACTAAAAAAACATAATATCATTTGTTTGATCTCAAAATTAAAATTTTATATTTACATAATTGTTTACAATTTTATCTGTATCTAAACATTTGTTACAAACAAATTTGACAAAAAAAATAATTTAACTTAAATATTCAATAGAGTGACAACATATTCTCCGTATGAGGAAGAAAATAAAAATTTTGTTGTGTAAAATCTGTAAAATATTATGTATTTTTTTCAAGATTAACTTTGTTTTGACAACCAAGATTAAAATTTAAAATATGATAATGTCAATCTATTTAAAAGATATATAAGTATTAATTAAAGTGATATATATCTAAACTTTATTTAAACAAAGGAGATTTATGTTTGAACTTTCAGTTACAGCTATGATGTTTTAAAAAGAAGTTTGAAAATTTTAAATAGTAAAATGGAAAGAGAGAAGAAAGCTGCCGTAATAGGAGCTAAAAAAAAACAAAAATAGAATATGAAATGAAAAATGTGTAAGAAATCAAAACATATTACTTATATATAAAAATATATTTGGGGGTCAAATAAATGATTTGTATTGTTAAAAACGTAACGTGGAAACTCACCTCCCTCGTCTCCACGCATCCGTCTCTGATTCTGTTTCTCTCTTTTGCCCCCTTTTTCTCCGGTGAACGGCCGGGAAAATTTCAACAAAAGAGAGAGAGAGAGAGAGATTCGTAAAAACTTTCTCAAGTCATTGTGAGAAAATACGCAGAGAGGGAGAGAGACAGAGAGATGGGTGTGGATTACTACAATATACTGAAGGTGAATCACAGCGCGACGGAGGATGATCTTAAGAAAGCTTACAAGCGTCTCGCGATGATCTGGCATCCCGACAAGAACCCTACTGCGCGTCGAGACGAAGCTGAGGCCAAATTCAAACGGATCTCTGAGGCCTACGACGTCCTCTCAGACCCTACCAAGCGCCAGATCTACGATCTTTACGGCGAGGAAGGTCTCAAATCTGGTAAAATCCCCAATTCCTCCGCCGCGGCGTCTTCTTCTTCTTCGTACGAGGCTTCCTCTTCGTCTTCCTCTCGACCTCCGCACTTTTACCACCAGCACAGGCAGCATCCTCCTAACGCCGCTTCCTTCCGTTTCAACCCTAGAGACGCTGAGGATATCTATGCCGAGTTCTTTGGATCTGATGGCGGAGGAAATGCCGGAGGAGGCGGAGGAGGAGGCGCGGGTGTGAGAGGGCACAGAACGTTCAGGGATGGGAGTTTCAGGAATGGTCATTTCAACGCTGGTGGTAATTACGGTGCCAATGGTCATACCAGCGAGCTTAGGAAAGCTCCAGCGGTGGAGAATCCGTTGCCCTGTAGTTTGGAGGATCTCTGCAAAGGTGTGAAGAAGAAGATGCGTTTATCCAGAAATGTCTACGATGCTTCTGGGTATGTTTTCTTCTCATGCATTGCTATTGTCCATGGAAAGCTTATACTTTTGATATCTTCAGGTCCATAGAAAACAATTGTTCTAGTTGGTCAAGAATTGAACTTGTTGAAATGAAAGAAGGCCACTTTATTAGTTGGAATCCAGGAATCAAGAGGTTAATTCATGACATAAATGGCAAATGTGTAGCTTTTCAACACTCTTAAAGTTGAACTCTTTGGATGTTAGAAGAAAACGACTTGTGTTATTGTTTAGGCAAATACTAGCAAAGACCAACGTGTCCTCTTAATACACCTATGAAATGCTTTATCTCCGGTTTTGCAGTTTACGCTGCAGGAACTTAATCTTATGTATAATGAGAATAGATGATAGCTTGCACGTATTTGTATGCATCTTTGGTTAATCTTGCTTCATATTTTTATTTATATCTATGTTGAACTTTTCTCGGTGCTGACGAAGGAGCCATTATTGAGGGTTTCCCCTAAAATAGCTCAATAGTTGCGGACCTTGCGGTATTACCCTCATGTTGATGGCCAATGTCTGCATATATAGAGATGAAAATTTGAGATTGTTTACCATTGTTTGAACTATAAGAATGCATGATGCTGATGTCTCGATAGTGTTATGACTCGTCTTGTTTGGCTTTGCAGTAAAATGAGGGTCGTTGAGGAGATATTGCCCATAGAGATAAAACCCGGGTGGAAGAAAGGCACAAAACTCACTTTTCCTAAGAAAGGCAATGAAGAGCCTGGGATCATACCAGCAGATATCATCTTCGTGCTTGAAGAGAAGCCACATCCTGTTTACAAGAGAGACGGTAACGACCTTGTGATCAATCAGGAGATCACTCTACTTGAAGCATTAACTGGTAAGACCCTCGACCTGATCACGCTTGATGGAAGGACTCTCATGATTCCACTAACCGATATCGTCAACCCCGATCACGAGATTGTTGTTCCCAACGAAGGAATGCCAATCTCTAAAGAACCTGGAAAAAAAGGTAACCTGAGATTGAAGCTTAACGTGAGATATCCGTCGAAGCTGACAGCTGAACAGAAATCAGAGCTGAAGAGAGTTCTTGGTGGGGTTTCATGAAGAAGTCAGATGATGAATGTAGATAGCAAAAGTAGAGGAGATCATAGATTGTGAATGGTAGGATGGATTCTTCTAAGGTGGGCTTGGATTTGAAAGCCGAAGAACAAACACAAGCTTTGCTTTTGTCTTTTACTTCTCTTGTTTGGAGTTAGACAAAATTTTTGCCTTTATTTGTTAATTTTGTTTATTTTATTTTGGTTTCGTGGACTTTTATGTTCGTGTCCTCCAAACATTAAGGTATGCTTTGTTACCTATTTATCTCACTAATAAAATTCAAGTGTGTCCCCACTATCATTTCTATCTTCATAACTAGGTCTGGTGAGCTCAGATTAGAGGTCTAAGTTATGAGAGTTGTGGATTATCTTTTATTTGCAATTGGCATAAATATCATTAAGAACTTAGCCTAGAATGTCAAAGCATCGTGTCGTGTGTTTGGCGAAAGCTAGCTTCAATTTTCTCTCTATCTCAAGGTTCTGATTTTCCTCCCAAGGTTGGATTAGTAAAACGATGATTTTGGCATTGAGAAACCATAACCAACAAGAATCAACTGAAAACAGAAACTCAAGGACTATTCTAATTCAATCTGGCAGTAGGAAAGCTATAGGTTAGTCACCTAGTCAACAGTACAGACTAGGCTCTAACCAAAAAACCATCCACTTCCATTTCCAGCTAACTAAGAGCATCTCCATCGGAGAAACTCTCTATTTGGGTTTCTAAATATTAAAATATTAATATTTTAATAAAACTTATCTATTTAAATAAATGAAAATACTTATTATAAAAATAAACCAATTACAATCTGACAACTGTAAGAACTCGTTTCTTCACAAACTCTTAAAGTTCCTAAATAAGAAACGGTTCTTCACTTTACTACCTTCTCTCTCTTCCTTTTCTATTTTATATTATTAAATTTATCTAAGAAACTCTTTTAAGATCCATGGATGGAGATGCCCTAAGACCATACCTACCTACCAATCCATGCACAAGACAAGACATGTTAGTCTAAACCAAATAGACAACGAAATCAGATAGGTTATCTAGATTAGACTTTTGGTGGCTAGGAAAGACGGCTACAAACCCTTACTCGACCAACTTTGGCAACTGAAATTCAGGACTCACAACAGAACAACAAAAATGAGAATGTGAAGAACAATATTTATTCATGGGAATTGCGAAAAAGAGTGGTAAAACTCAATGTACACTTTTTGTGGCCAATATATCGGCTTCCACTCTTTCCTTCCTCTCTTATTACAAACACTTATACATGCAATGAAAAGATGTATAGGATCCCAAAAAGAGGTACTTTTAAGGAGTAAATAACCTATCGATGAAAATGTTTTTTAAGCACTGTTGGAGACTGGGAAGAGTTTTTCCACCATGTTGTTGGAGAGGATTCTGTTTGGGTCCAGCTCCCTTCGTGCTTTGTTGTATGCATCCACCGGGAAACGTTTTCTGAGTCTGGCTTGTAGGGCTTCAAGTTCCTCTTTGTCCTTCGGTATCTGATTAAATAAAGTTCCAAACATCAAATATTAGAGAACGTCCAAATTGTAACTTCAACAGATTCTCATTTCCTTTGCTTACTTTTCACTATGAGGACAATTGTACTTCAAGTAGAAAAGGGTATTGAGATACAGAGATTGTTTTTGACCGTTCGGTTACAGTTAAGAAAGAATCTGCTAGAATGTTAAATTCTTAAACGCTAAGTGAATCAGAGGGACATAGTTAAGTGGAAAGTGATGGTATATGTGCGTGTTTAAATTGGAAAATTTACAATTACCTCAATTTTAGCCCAATGCTCATACGCAGAATATTTATCCCACAGTTGTGCCTGTGTCAAATGTCTATAGTGGAAAAATTCATCTGTGATGTCCTTCCTCTGGCGAGGGTCTGCTGTCGGGAGGTACATGATTATACCAACCTGACAAAGAAAATGTAATGTAGCATATTATAAGTCTAGATGGCAAGCAATTGAGGGAGAAAAGAATTCGCAAAGTCAGTGCTGGGGCAAGATTGGTCAATAGCAAGAATCTGCCAAGTGAAACAACAATCTATCTCCTAAGGTAAATTATGTAGCATCATTTCTACCGGATTCATCTTTGTCTATGCATATGTTAGAATAAATATTCCAAAATGTTTATCTCACAACAAGGCAGAGAGGCAGGAACCAAGCTTACTACAGACTGACCCACATATCTCATTTATACTTATTTTCACGAAAGTTAAAGAGGGAAAACAAGAGTTACCCATGAGAAAATGTCATCCTCTGCAGTGCTGAATGCAGGACTCATAGGGCTCTTACTTCGGGCTGTCCAACGCTGCTCTATCGGAGCAGGTGCTGGTATTGCTTCCTTTTCTATCAATTCTTTCAGCTGTTCAATGTATTCAAGGTCTTTCATGCTAGGTTTGGTGAGGGTTCCAGCAGGAAAACAAGTTTCGGATACCCACTGTTGACCACCACAGTCAAAGCCCAAGATTTCATCACTCCATCCTACTCTGTATCCTTCTGATTTTTTCCAAAACTCCGCCTCAGCTTGATTTACTTTTCCAACATGAACGTCATTGAGAGGATCCAGGGCAAGTAGCTTATCTCTCAACTCTGTAAACGAAAGCTCGTTAATGTCTGGCTCCCTGCTGTCAGGCGACTTCTTACTAAAGTCCTGGACCCTAATACATCATGGGGAAAAATGTTTTGTATTTCACTTAGTCTTCCACACAAGAAAAAACAAGTTAGACAGAACAACTAAAGCATAACGATACCTGTACTTCACAATGCTCTCTCTATAGAGGTCACGGACATGCTTTAAAGCCTCATCTGTAGTGTACTTTGGTTTGTCCTTAGGTGCCCCACTCCATTTTGATACAGGGTTGCACGTTACAACCACGACTGTGTCAGTATAAGGAATATACAGGTACTTCACATGCTTGTTTGTAGAGAGCAATTTTCTGAACATCCAGAAACAAGAAAAAGTTAATAAACTTCCACCCTGACCCAATTGACGAGATCAGTTTGCTTCATATTAGAGGGAGTTCTTTCCCAAATGATAGAAATAAACTATGCTGGGGGTAGTATCTATAAAGTGAACAAAACTTTGCACTTGGATCAACTGATCAAGTATCTCTAGTAATCTGACCAGAAGCAGATTTGTATGCTGGGCATGGTTTCTCAAGGGTGGAGACATACTATTAAGACTAAGATAACGAAAGTTAGCAACACTTAACTTGTGATTTTTCTTAATTTCTTCCAAGTTTGACACGTATGTGTGCTCCACAAGTTCCTGTCTTTCAACACATTGGAGGGTGACCTCAGCAACAACTCCAAGCCCACCGAGGCCACATCGAGCTAGATGAAAGAGCTCCGGATCTTTATCCTTTGAAAGTTCAATTGTTCCTTTTGCAGGAGTGACCAGCTTCATGCTTATCACTTGCTCATCAATAGGAGGCAATCTAGCACCTGTCCCATGTGCCCCAACCTGAACATAAACAATAAAATTTAGAGCCTAATACCTCTAAGAACAAAGACGGAGACGAACAAGAGAAATTTCAGAAGCTGTTTCTTAGTATCACAATCAAATGAAGAGAAGAGTATGCAAACCTGAATAATGCCACCAATCTGCTGCTCTCTAATGGAGGCAAAGTTCTGGAGAGTAAGATCATACTCTTTAATGGCGTCAACCAACTGCTGGACCCTAATCCCAGCCTGCACCCGAACTCTCTTCTTCTCTTTATCAACCTCGAGAAATTTGTCCATAAGCGCCAAATTCACCATCCCTGAGCGAGACAAACCGATCCCATTTGGGGAAAGACCCGATCCAACGGGTCGAATCCTGTTCTTTTTCTCATAAGCTTCCTTGACGAGAGCTTCGAGATCAGATAGAGTCTCCGGTTGGTTAAAGTTCCTAGTTTGGACCTCATGAGTACCACTCCAGTTAGAGACAGTGTGAAGATCTTCAGGCAACGGAGCGTATCGAAAGATTTGAGCTTTTTTGTGTTTAGCATTTTCAGGGAAAGGGAACGAGAAATAGGTAGCAGCGCCGGAGAAGAGAGCGAGTGCTGCGTATCCGGCGTACTTACGGAACTCCTTTTCTGAGGCGGAGGACGAAATCGGAGGCGGAGGAGGAGGCGGCGGTGGCGGAGGTGGAGTCAACGTCTGACCGGATGTGGAGAGAGTACGGAGAGGCGAAAATGGTTGTCGGGAAGTGGATAATGACGGAGTCAGGGTTCGAAGCGAACGGCCGTCGGAGCGTCGGAGAAGAAGTGACCGGAGCATTTTTGTTTTGGTTCAGGCGATCTAAACCTGAGAGAAAGGTTCTTGTACAAAATTAAAAGGATCGGGTTTAGAGATTTAAGAAAATTTCCAAAATGCCCCGATATTTTATCTGTTAACGTAATTTGAGCTATTGTAATATTTGTATGAACAAATCAGCCCCACAAGCTCTGATTTGGTACCAGATTGTCCGGTTAACAAAACCAAACAAAACCGGATTTACGAATATTTCTTTTCTTTTTGGTCACATGGGAATCGAGTTGAACCCCTATGTTAGAGTGACTAGACAAAGTCGCAAATCCACGTCAGTATTGAGTCATCGACAATATAGTTTTTCTTTAAAATGCATCCTCACAAGCATTCAAGGCATATGCAACAAATCAAAATAACCTGGACTTAATCATGACCAACAGATGTTTGAGTTGGTTGGCTTGGTCCTTATTACACCATCAAGAGTCATTGACTCGGCTATTTCTTCTGATTTTTGAACTTTCTTCTTTTTTTTTTGGCCGAGGTTTAAAAGTCACTCCATCATTAGTAAATGCTGCAGAATTATGGCCGGCTAAACCACAACGATAACAATGCATTATTGCTTCTGCCAAGTCGAAGTCAAATACCAATGAGAAACCAAGTTTTCTGTCTTATATGTCTTCCTATCGAACACAACACGAAGCGCATGTCGACATGTTCTGCAGCTACATGTCTTCGCTGTCATGTATGTTTGCCTCAGTCACTTCAAACTGACCAGTAGACCCAGGATAAATTCGACGATTATTTCTGTGTTTTGTCTCCAGAGCAATGACCTTTGCAACCTTCTCACTGAATTTTCCCTTATGATTATTTGACTTGTTCTTCCTAAGATCGATGTGGACCAATTTCTTGTCTCCTCATGGTTTCCAACATCTCAACTAGTGGCATTGCATGCGCTTTTTCAAGTGTACACTGTTGTAAGACGGCGTTGTTGTTGAGTGCATCTTCACAAGTACATGAAGTACTAAAGAATGCATGACTACAAGTTTCTGGCCTCCTCACCATCAATGCTTCATATACTTCAATGTCATAGTTTTTCAATGCTTTCAAGTTTTCTTTAATTATCTAAACTCTCGACAACTTTGAAAACAACTTCTTCATTTGCGGCTTCTTTGAAGAAATCTTTTTCAAATTCCGTTCGATGCTCCACATTTGGCAATTCTTGATCCACTGCATTAAGCAATCCCTACGTATTAAACATTTACAATGTTATAAGTGTGAATAAGTGTGAATCCATCACCATCTCCAAGGTTTAAATCACTTTTCAGCTTTTGAATGAACCACAACCAATTCTCTATGTTCTCAACGTTTACAACTGCCCCAAGCAAGATGGTAAATCTGGTTGTTTGCATCCCTTCGTCGTGGATTTTGAGGAAACAACTATCTATTCCAAAGATTGGTCGACAATATGCTCGCCATGTGTCTCGTAAGATAGAAAAACACACATAAAATCTATCAAATACTTCTATGTAAGCTCTGTTGATGCACAATGATTAGTCATGTACGTAATGTTAGACCATTAGCATCTAATATAGACTACACAAATGAAACATAATTAACATTACTTACGCTTGAATATCAATTTCGTAGTCTTTAATCCTTCGATATTGCTAATCATATTCTGTTTGAATGAGCTCCAATGCTTTCTGTTTTTCCTTTCTACATTGATCATTCGATGCACTCAATTCCATACAGCTTATGTATTTGTTCTTGAATTGCTTTCAGCCTTATGTCTAGATCAAGCCTCGCTTCGTTTAAGAACATCATAGCAATGATGGAATCTGAGAGTATCTTGCACCGTCTATCCTTGAAACAGCTATGCAGATCTTGAAAGGTATTCACCATCTGATTCACTGATTCTCATAAGAGCAATATATTCTCCAAGAGCATGGGACTTCGCTTTCGACTCCACACTTGGCCTCAGATTTTAGTCCTCCCCATCTACTGAATTGAATATTCCATCCGACTTGTAAAGCATAATACTCCAAAACAGCTTCTCTAAACTCTTTCACACTAACAAATACTTGCCTTATATGCAACTCACCACTTCCTCTCTTCCATCTATCATAAGGCTTCCTGATTTGTTCTTCACAGTCGGAAGAAAGAGGAGAATCTTGATAGTTTTCGTTCTCTTCATCATCAAAAATCACAACCATAACAGATTCTTCTCAAACTTTTTATTGAATTTGGAAATGTTATAGCATGATAACAAAATAAAGGTATGCATTTTCACATTAGTCAATAGTTTGGGCACGAATTTGCCGCGTGCGAAATAGACGGTTCAACCGCACCGGACCACCTTATGTCCGATCACAATCATAAACCGAACCGGTCTATAATCGCAATGTAAATCTCAGTTGGTAAATCCCCTTTTCGTTAAATGATTTTCTTTTCCGGCTTCGCACTCCACAGAGAGATAGAGAGAGAGAGAGAGACAACAACGAGTCTTCTTCTACTCTCCATCCCTTCTACCTCACCAACCCTCTCCGTCGATCCTCAGCCGTACTTTGGTACCGGATATCCTCGACGCGACGCCGTATGTTGACTGTAACTTAATTTCCGATTTGAACATCTTTGAGCATTTGGTGGGGCGTATCTATATACACGCACGCGTATACATATATCTCTGTGGTATCTTTCTTCATGCGGATTAAATTAGGTTTGAGCTGAGAATCTTGGATGGGTCAGAAGAAGAAACCCCCCGCGTCTCGCTCCAAACAATCGCTGTCTTCTCCGGCGGCGGTGATAGAGGTTGAGCCGTCATCTGAGATTTCCGCTTGCAGCTTCTATGAGGGCGGATTTTCTGGACCGGCGGCTAAGGCTGAGCCGTCAGATTTGGCTATTATCAAGCATGAGTGCGAAAAGGCACTAACGTCATTTCGGCGGGGGAGCTACAACAAGGCAATACGGCTCATGAAGGAATCATGCTCTCGCCACCAACACTCTGCCCTAGTTTACCGTGTGCAGGGAACTGTGTGCGTGAAGGTTGCTTCTGTCTACGAAGATCTAGCTACGAAACAGAGGTATCTGCGTTGTGCGATTGAATCTGCTAGAAAAGCTGTGAAGCTGTCACCAAACTCTGTTGAGTTTGGTCATTTCTATGCTAACCTGCTTTACGAAGCCGCCAACGATGGGAGAGAGTACGAGGAGGTTGTGCAAGAGTGTCAACGAGCTCTCTCCATTGAGAATCCAATCGATCCTGCTAAAGACAGTCTTCAGGATGAGAATCAGCAGAAGATATCGACACCAGAGGCTCGTATCGCAAATGTACAGGAAGAGCTCAGGTCACTGATTCAAAAATCGAATCTTTCTTCATTGACCACTTGGATGAAAAACCTGGGAAATGGTGAAGATAAGTTTCGGTTGATCCCCATTAGGAGAATGGCCGATGATCCTATTGAGAGTAACTTGGTTCAGACCAGGAGGCCGAACGAGATTAAGAAAGCTACCAAGACTCTTGAAGAGAGGAGGAAGGAGATTGAAGTTAGGGTCGCTGCAGCTAAGTTGTGGCAGCAGAAGTCAGAATCTTCCCCGGCAGATACTGTTAACAACAAGGGATCGGAGCCAACATTGGGCACGGGACAGAGAAGCGGGGAGAGGAGAAAGCATGGAATTGCAAGGAGAAACGGCTCTACATCCGAGACAAGGGATCGGGTCAGGTCATATTGGGAGTCTACGAGCAAAGAAATGAAGAAAGATTTGCTTAGAGTTAAGGTTAGTGATCTCAAGAGTCACTTTACTGCATCAAAGGATGGCAATGCAAATGATATAATAAGTGAAGCTTTGTCCTTTTCTGAAGCTAATAAGACTTGGAGGTTTTGGGTTTGCTGCCGGTGTAGTGAAAAGTTCAATGATTCTGAGGCTCATATGCAGCATATTGCAGGGGAGCATATGGGTAACGTGTTACCTAAGATGCAAATGGTTTTGCCTCAAAGTCTCAACAGTGAGAGGATCGAGATGCTTCTTAGTTCCCCAGGGAAACCATTGGATCTCCCTGCTGCGGTGAAATTGCTTTGCAGCCAGCAGAAAATCCAAAATACTGAGTTTAATGAGTTTTACGCCAAAGATTATTTGGACGATGGTGACGACTGCTTCCAGGATGCTTGGAATGATACTTCACCAGAGAAAGAAAATCTTGGAGATGCTTGTAACGGTTGTGATGAGAATGAGACTGACAAGGGTAAGCTTTCAAATCCGTTTCATTTCCCTGATGAATGGCCGATATCTGATGATCCAGAACGTACAAAGCTCCTTAAAAACATCCGTACGGCCTTTGAGCTACTTATCAGACACAATTATTTAGCTACCAGCCATTATGATAAGGTGATACAATTTACTCTGGATGAACTACGGAATCTACCCTCCGTTTCACAATTTTTAAATCGGGGTTTGGGTCAGTCACCCATATGCATACGCTTCTTGGGAGCTACCCAGCTCAAGAAAATTCTTAAGTTCCTGCAAGACTTGTCACAGGCCTGTGGGTTGAGTCGATATTCTGAACAAGGTAACCCTAATGACGAAGTTAATAATTTTGGCGACCTGGGTCTTCAAGTTACAGAGGAGATTTTTCTTGATGGTGAAGAGTCATGTCTTCTTCTGGATGAAAAATTGCTTGGCACAGAGTGCATCCAAGAGAAGCATATGGGCTCAGCATTGAATAATGGAGCTATAGCAAGTTCTGAAGATAATGATAATGGCAATAATGTTTCTTCTGGTGCGGATGGTTTTCTTTCATGGATCTTCACAGGCCCCTCTAGCGAGGAACAAACTGCGTCGTGGATGCGCACAATGGAAGAGAAAACAAATCAAGGACTAGAGATCATGCAAATTCTTGAGAAAGAGGTCTGTCACTTGCAGAACCTCTGCGAGAGAAAATGCGAGCACTTAAGCTACGAGGGAGCACTGCAGACTGTTGAGGACCTTTGCCTTGAAGAAGGCCGGAAGAGAGAGACTTCAGCAGAGTTTACCCATGGTAGCTATGAATCTGTGCTGAGAAGACGAAGAGAAGAGCTAAATGAGAGTGACCATGAAATGGAGTTTATCAGCAGTAGGTTTGAGTTAGATGCTATAACAAATGTTTTGAAAGACGCAGACACTCTTAACCACAATCAGTTTGGATATGAAGAATCATATGCCTGCACGAGTTCTCAGCTACGTGATCTGGAATCTGGTGAAGCTGATGAATGGGGGATGAAGGATTCCTTTAATGAGACTGACAGTTTCATAGAGATTGCGATCCAGAAACAAAAGGAGCAGTTGTCTGCAGAGGTAACCGTTTCTTTCTTTACGCAACACGATTTAGAATAATTAATAATTGCCTTTTTCCTAAATAAACACTCCGTATGTTTGCTATTACAGCTTAACAGAATCGATGCGCGAATGATGCGCAGTGTTACTGCGGTGCAGCAATTAGAGGTAAAGCTTGGACCTACTTCCTCCAATGATTATCAGATAGTACTGTTGCCGTTGGTGAGGTCCTACATGCGGGTAAGTATCTAACTCATTAGACATTATTTTTTCTTCCCTTTGATTGCAGTGTTCTTTCGGGTTCTAACTGGTATATCTATCTTAATCTCTCTCTCTCTCTCTCTCTCTCTCAAGGCACATTTGGAGGCATTGGCAGAGAAAGATGCCACTGAGAAGTCTGATGCTGCAAGTGAAGCATTTCTCGTTGAGCTCGCTCTTGATTCTAAGAAAGAGGCCCGAGGTAGAAATGATCATTCGAAACACACGCAAGAAAAGTCCAAGGATAAGAAAAAGAATAAACACTCCAAAAAACAGAAGGATTTAAAGGTTTGAATTAATCTGTTGTCTACTTTTTAATTATTTATTGTCTAGTTTGTAACTAGCTTTAATTCTTTGCTATAGGCTTCTATTGGAAACGACCATCGCTTCAATGTTGATTCAACTGAACACAGGTGAAGATCTGCTCTCTACAATTTTTTTAGTTTAGATGCTGGTAACTGGGAAAATTCTCGTTCTGAAATATTGGTGGTGAATAATTGTTCTTTGATGTACTTGATGATTTCTTGTTCCAGCCCATCTCCGGTTGCATCTTGTGGTGATCCCTTAGAGGCTGTTGTTGTTCCTGAAGCTGTTGAAGCTTTAAAAGAACAGGAAGAGGAATACAGACGCCTAATAGAGCTAGAGTTAGAGGAGATAAAGCTTGAAAAAACTATAGAGTATCAAAGAAGAATTGAGAATGAAGCTAAGGAGAAGCATATTGCAGAACAAGAAAAGAAATACAGCTCTTTAGTTCCAATGAATGGTGCAGAGGCAGTGTATGATATTTGCATAGATGATGTCATTGATGATTTAGATTTACAAGTACAAGAAAAATCCACAAGTCAGGTAACCATTTAGTGTCAAGGTTGTGGAGTAGCGAATCATCACTTCAGATTAATTTTTCGATTTCTTTGCTTTACCAGGAGAACTTGGTTCAAAGAAATGGACCTCATGACTTGGAAGTAACCCAAGTGAATACAAATGGTGCTTTTCGTTCAACAAATCATTGTGCGATATCTGATGCTGCAACGGTTCAGGATGTGAAATCACAAAAAGGTTACCACTTGTCTTCGAATATGGATAATGTCTCTAATGACCTTTCTGAGACGCTTGTAATGTTTCTTTTTTTTTTGTATATTGCAGTAGTGGCTAATGGGGTAGCTACTCAAGCTGGTATTTTCCAATCTGATCAACGCTCTGGGAAGAGGGGTAGACGCCAAAAAGCTTCTAACAAGTTAGTTGGACCTTCTGAGAGCACCGACAAGGAGAGAGAATCTATAACTCTACGTAGCAATGGTGGTAAGTTTTTTTTTTCATTTTTATCCTTCTATTTGTCTCATTTTTCAGAAAATGGTTGCTGTTACGTGGATCTATAGGTGTTGGAACTTGGAGTTATAGTTAAAGTTAGATTTTTGCTTAAACTGGGACCACTGTAACTACTGTTCCTTGATTTTTGCTTTTCTGCCAATAAGGAATGACAGTATTTACATAGATTTCTTGCAATTCTTTTCTGACATGATCTTTCAATCGACATTATATCCTGGTGATGAAGATGCGGGAACAAAGACACTAAGACAACTACAAGCTGAAGAAGAAAAGTTTCAAGCTGACCTTAAAAAGGCAGTGCGTCAAAGCCTTGGTAGTTTCTCAACCATCCCTGCTTATGTATTATGTCTCTTTATCAACCTTTGGGATTGTTTGCAAGTGTCCGTTCATGTCTATTGTCTGACTGACAACATCCTCTCCATCTCAGGACACATTCTTTTATTTTTGTTGTCAAGTGTTTTTCTTTCTTTTTCATCATATTTGTTCTGTGACCACTTCGGGGTGACAATAGCCCCTGATATGACGCATCTGACACCAGAACATCTTGTTTCAACCCAGATGCGTACGAAGGAGATAGAAATATGACGTCATGTTTGAGGACACCTCTGAAAGTAAACAGTGATAAAGTTTCTGATCTTACAAAGGAGTCTCAGAGCTGGACCGAAGTTGGCATATTTGGCACAGGTCTTCAGAATGAAGTTGGGGAATACAATTGCTTTTTGAATGTTATCATACAGGTAACGTCATTCTCATAAACTGTTTGATTTTTCAGGTATCTATGTCTACAATATCCAGCTTAAAAGGTTTTTATTTGCTGAATGCTATTTTCTTTTGATTTAGTCTCTATGGAATCTGGGGATGTTTCGGGCTGACTTCTTGCGGAGTTCAACGTTAGAGCACCATCACGTGGGAGATCCGTGTGTCGTCTGCTCATTGTATGAAGTTTTTACTGCTTTAAGCGCTGCTTCGAGGGAAAAACGAAAAGAACCTGTGGCTCCTTCATCTCTCAGGATTGCGCTGAGTAACTTGTATCCAGATAGTAGTTTCTTCCAAGAGGTAAAGGAATTGATCTCAATTATTTATCCTAATACAGAGTAAGTTTTGGTTGCATCAAGGAGCCTAAACCTGAGCGTCATATGGTGTGCAGGCTCAGATGAACGATGCTTCAGAAGTATTGGCTGTGATTTTCGACTGCCTTCATCGTTCATTTGCTCAAATCTCAAGCCTGTCTGACACAGAATCCTCTGAGAGCAACTGTACAGGTTCATGGGACTGTGCCAACAGCACATGTCTTGCCCATTCTCTGTTTGGAATGAATATTTTTGAGCAAATGAATTGCTACAGCTGTGGGCTGGAGTCGAGGCATATGAAGTACACTTCCTTTTTCCATAACATCAACGCTAGTTCCCTACGGACCATGAAGGTAGCATATGAGTGTTCATTAGACTTGAGTTTCACATAAATTATTGGATAATTTCACAGTGGTTTTGCCTCACTTTATGCCTAATAGGTTACATACGCTGAGAATTCATTTGATGAACTTCTAAACTTTGTCGAGATGAACCACCAACTAGCCTGTGATCCTGAAGCTGGTGGGTGTGGGAAACCCAACCATATTCGCCATATTCTCACCACTCCACCACATGTTTTTACTACAGGTTACTGTTGAATGCTAGCCTTTTCAGATCACTGATATTTGTGTCTTAACACTCGAATTATTTTTGGGGTTGGCAGTTTTAGGGTGGCAAAACACATGCGAGACTGTAGAAGACATAGCAGCTACTCTTGCAGCCTTGGATACCGAAATTGACATCAGCATCATGTACCGTGGTCTGGACCCCAAGTGCACATATAGCTTAGCTTCTGTGGTACGTGTTTCTTCTTCTTCCCTGTGATGTTACCAGAAGGATGGTTTCGAACTGAAATAGACTTTTCTAGGTGTTTTTCTTCTGGCCTTCATAATCTAATTTTGTTCTTGTGCTATTTCTGCAACTCCAGGTTTGTTATTATGGACAGCATTATCATTGCTTTGCATATAGTCATGAACACGATCGGTGGATCATGTACGATGACAAAACTGTGAAGGTAATACGAGTATTAAAATAAGTACACTTGACATTGGAAGCAGATGCACGAGTCCTTATGTATCACCCATTTGATGTTAATATCTTCAGGTGATCGGTAGCTGGAGTGATGTACTTTCTATGTGTGAGAGAGGACACTTGCAACCACAGGTTCTTCTCTACGAGAAACAACGTTAAATCAAAACGAAACAGGAAACAAAAATCAGCGCAAGTGGAGATATGTTGCTACAATTTAGGAGATCTCCCAAGTACATACTACAAAAGAAAGTAAGTACTTTTTTTGACAATCAGAGCGAAAACTGGAGAGGAAGAAATGTTATTTACTCATCAGTGGTTCAAAAAGGATTGGGGGAAGAAGATTTTGTCTTAAGGTTAAGCTCAAGTGTTTTCATTTCAAAAGGTCTTACAAGATCTAAATGTAGTTTTTTGGTTAAAATCATTGTCACATTTAAGGATTATATGTTCATATAAATCTTTGCAGTCTTCAATGGTCACGAAGCATGTGTTACCTTGCGGGTGGGGCTTGCGAGGAACAATAAAAGAAAAACAATTATAAAAGGACACAAAAAGTTAGGGTCGATTTTTGTAAATAATAAATAAAAAGTGTACAACATCTCAAATATTTCTTTTATAAATTTAATTTAATTCTTATTTTATTTTTACAATGGATTATATATTTATAAATATAGTTGATAGTAATTAAAACATATTGGTAAAAAAAATTAGCGTGACTCAAGTAATTTTAGTTTTAAAATTAGATCTGTGATATAACTGGATATAATTCAATATAACTGGATATAACTGAGTTATATTAGACAAAACTGATAAAGTTGTAGCTAAATTCTATCCATATATTATATGGATAGAATTTAATAGAATTAGGTACAATTCTGTATACATATAGAATTTAGTAAAATTAGGTACAATTTGAGTACATCTATATCTAAGTTCTACTTAGTTATATGAATAAAACTTAGAAGAATAATTTAATATAACTGGATATAACTAAATATAATTTGGTATAACTGAAATGCATTTGTATTCAAATTCTATCCATTTATACTAATGGTAGAAGAACTCAATAAAACTACATAGAATATGTTACAATAACTTCACGAATATTTGTCTTAAGTTAACCAATAATATAATAAATTTATTTTTGGAAAGATCATTCTTTTTTGATGTTTTGTTAGACATAAAATAATCATCTAGATTAAATTTAAATTATTTCTTAGCAAAATTTAAATAGTTAATTACTAGAAAAACTTGACAGATTTCTATTTGGACTGTGACTTTTGTAAAGCCTTCCTATTTTTATGCTTTATTATCACTAAAGAAAAATGATATTGTGTTAAAAAATAAAAGGGCATCTGAAACGATTGGGCACACAACACAAGAGGGTGATAGTGGTTGAGCCGTCGTCTGAGATTTCCGCTTGCAGCTTCTATGAGGGTGGATTTTCTGGACCGGCGGTTAATGCTGAGCCGTCCGATTCGGCTGTGATCAAGCATGAGTGCGAGAAGGCACTGGCGTCACTCCAGCGAGGAAGCTACAACAAGGCGATTCGGCTCATGAAGGAATCATGCTCTCGCCACCAACACTCTGCCCTAATCCGCCGTTTCCAGGGGACTATGTTCGTGAAGGTTGCTGCTGTCTTCGAGGATCTAGCTACCAAACAGAGGTACCTGCGTAGTGCGATTGATTCTGCTAGAAATGATGTGGAGCTGAGTTTGGTCATTTATATGCTAACCTGCTTTACGAGGCTGCCAACGATGGGATTGAGGGGAGAGAGTATGATGAGGTTGTGCAAGAGTGACACAGAGCTCTCTCCATTGAGGATCCAATCGATCCTGCTAAAGACAGTCTTCAGGATGAGAATCAGCAGAAGATTTTGACACCTGAGGCTCGTATCGCTCATGTGCAGGAAGAGCTCAGGTCACTGATTCAAAAACCGAATCTTTCTTCATTGACCACTTGGATGAATAAACTGGGAAATGGTGAAGATAACTTTCAATTGATCCCCATTAGGAGGATCCTATTGAGAGTAACTTGGTTCAGACCTGGAGGCCGAACGAGATTAAGAAAGCTACCAAGACTCTTGAAGAGAGGAGGAAGGAGATTGAAGTTAGGGTCGCTGCAACTAAGTTGTTTCAGCAGAAGTCAGAATCTTCCTCGTCAAATACTGTTAATAACAAGGGATCGGAGCCAACATTAGGCGCGGGTCAGAGAAGCGGGGATAGGAGAAAGCATGGAAATGCAAGGCTAAACGGCTCCACATTCGAGAGAAGGGATAGGGTCAGGTCATATTGGGAGTCTGCGAGCAAAGAAACCAAAAAAGATTTGCTTAGAGTTAAGGTTAGTGATCTCAAGAGTCACTTAAGCGCATCAAATGATGGACAAGCGAGATTATAAGTGAAGCTTTGTCCTTTTGTGAGGCTACTAAAACTTGGAGGTTTTGGAATTGCTGCCGGTGTAGTGAAAAGTTTATAAATTGTGAGGCACACATGCAGCATATTGTGCAGGAGGACATTGGTAACGTGTTACCTAAGTTGCAGATGGCATTACCTCTAAGTCTCAACAGTGAGAGGATTGAGATGCTTCTTAGTTCTCCATGGAAGCCATTGGATCTCCCTGCTGCTGTGAAATTGCTTTGCAGCTAGCAGAAAATCCAAAGTATTGAGTTTAATGAGTTTCACGCTGGAGATTATATGGACAATGGTGACGACTGCTTCCAGGATGCATGGAATAATACTTCACCAGAGAGAAAATCTTGGACATGCTTGCAACGGTTGTGATGAGAATGAGACTGACGAGGGTAAGCTGTCAAATCCGTTTCGCTTTCCTGATGAATGGCCGATATCTGATGATCCTGAACGTACAAAGCTCCTTAAAAACATCCGTGCAGCCTTTGAGCTACTTATCAGACACAATTATTTAGCTACCAGCCATTATGATAAGGTGATACAATTTACTCTGGATGAACTTCGGAATCTACCCTCAGTTTTCGCAATTCTTAAATAGATGTTTGGGTCAGTCACCCATATGCATACGCTTCTTGGGAACTACCCAGCTCAAGAAAATTATTAAATTCCTGCAAGACTTATCACTGGCCTGTGGGTTGAGTCGATATTCTGAACAAGGTAATCCTAATGACGAAGTTAATAATTTTGGCGACCTGGGTTTTCAAGTTACAGAGGAGATTTTCCTTGATGGTGAAGAGTCATGTCTTCTTCTGCATGAAAAATTGCTTGGCACAGAGTGCATCCAAGAGAATCGTATGGGCTCAGCAATGAATAATGGAGCTATAGAAAGTTCTGAAGATATTGCTAATGGCAATAATGTGTCTTCTGGTGCGGATGGTTTTCTGTCATGGATCTTCACAGAACCCTCTAGCGAGGAACGAACTGCGTCGTGGATGCGCACAATGGAAATGAAAACAAATCAAGGACTGGAGATCATGCAGATTCTTGAGAAGGAGGTCTGTCACTTGCAAAACCTCTGCGAGAGAAAATGCGAGCACTTAAGCTACGAGGGAGCACTGCAGACTGTTGAGGACCTTTGTCTTGAAGAAGGCCGGAAGAGAGAAACTTCAGCAGAGTTTACCCATGGTAGCTATGAATCTGTGCGGAGTAGACGAAGAGAAGAACTAAATGAGAGTGACCATGAAATGGAGTTTATCAGCAGTAGGTTTGAGTTACATGTTATAACAAATGTTTTGAAAGACGCAGACACTCTTAACCACAATCAATTTGGATATGAAGAATCATATGCCTGCACGAGTTCTCAGCTACGTGATCTGGAATCTGGTGAAGCTGTTGAATGGGGGATGAAAGATTCCTTGAATGAGACTGATAGTTTCATAGAGATTGCGATCCAGAAACAAAAGGAGCAGTTGTCTGCAGAGGTTACCTTTCTATCTTTACCCAACACGACTGAGAATAATTAATAACTGCCTTTTTCCTAAGCAAATACTGTGTGTGTGTGTGCTATTACAGCTTAACAAAATCGATGCGAGAATGAGTCGCAGTGTTACTGGGGTGCAGCAATTAGAGATAAAGCTTGGACCAGCTTCCTTCAATGATTATCATATAATACTGTTACCTTTGGTGAAGTCATATTCTTTTAGTGACATTACTATTCCTTTGTTTCTTGTTGTTAAAGTTTCCAATTTTTGTTTTTTGTCCTTTGTTTTTTTTTTGTTTTTTGCCATCATAGAGAATTGTATTTAATGTGTACAAAAGTTCAGATCATAAAAATGATCACTAAACAACGAAAGCAAAAATAAAAACAGAGCCGAATTGATAACACAGAGGGAAAACAATAGAAGTAACATTACGCATCGGTAATCTTGGTTGCATTTAGAGAGGTTCCAAGACAACCAAAATTCGTTTGGTCATTGTGAAAGAGAGATGGCCAGTCTTTAGGTTGGTTGAGAACTTGTATTAACTCCAATGCAGCTCTAAAAATCACATTCTCCAAAAATGAAGGCTAGACATACTTTCCAAAGCTCATTCCCAACTTTTCAATTAGAAATATGGTTTTTAACTATGATTTTACCATAAAGACTTAAATAATCTAACATATAATTTGAATAACAAAATAAAAATCTATACTCCCTCCTAGTTTTTTTAATTGTCGTTTTAGAAAATTTATTGTAGATTAATGAATTTTGTTAATTGACTTTTTTTAATCTTATTGGTATAATGATTCTTGGATATGATTGGTTTTTAATCTGTATTTACTATAAATAGTGTTATATTAAATGAGGTTATTTTTAGATGTTTTATTAAAAGTTATGAGAATATTCTAATAAAATCAATTTGATATGAGTTTATTTTGGTTTAACTAAATATGATTGAAGAAGACAATCCAATTTAAAAATCTACATAACTTATCTATAGTACAAATTATTATAATCCAAATAAAACAAATCTAATCCAAATTTTTTTAAAAAAAATCTCTCTGTTATCAAAACAAATTAGATTCCAATAGTATAATTATATATATTAAGCAAAAGAAAATAACCAATCTTCAAAATAACACTATTTTTAGAAAAGAAACAACAAACTCAAAGTCGAAATAACGAAAAACTGTCCCTGAGGAGTAGGTTTTTACATGTTTGTAAACCTAATAACAATCTCTTTTGTTTGCTTAGTCTTCTCCACACAGCAAAATTTGGGTTTGTTTATACCACAGACTCTTTCTCCTTGCTCTTTTCTCGTTTACCCAAAACCATTAACACAACACATACGAGTGCACACACACAATTTGATTCAAAAATCCTCAGTCTCTGTTTTTTTTTTTTTTTTCCAATCTCCTTATTCATTTCTTCCCCCTGAGCCAAAATAAAACCATCGAATGAGTGCTTTGTATCTGCTCTTGATATTTCTCATCCTTTTTATGACTCTGCAAGGCGGCACGAGTGGTGCTTGTGCCTCATGCAAATACCAACGCAGACGCTGCGCCGCGGACTGTCCACTAGCACCGTACTTCCCAGCCGAAAAACCAAAAATTTTCCAAGATGTTCACAGACTATTCGGAGTTAAAAGCCTCGTCAAGATACTCAAGAACCTCAACGAAACACAAAAAGCAGAAGCCATGAAATCAATCATTTACCAGTCTTATATCCGTGACCGTAACCCTGTCCACGGTTGCTTAGGAGCCATACAACATCTCCGGTACATGATCTGCCTCGTTGAAGAAGAGCTTAAAACCGTCAAAACACAATTACAACTCTGTCGCTTACAACAAAACAACAACAACGACAACAATAGTCAAAATCATCATAACGTCCATAACCAAAGGATAGGTGAAAAACATGAAGATGGTACATCACACCAAGATTTAGGAATGAGACATCCGGTTAACAATAACCAATGTAATATAACACCATTATTTAGTCCTTTGGTTGTTTCTGAAACACACCAACAGCCTCAAATGTCTTACACTTATGGTTGTGGTGAGGATAATAACAATGGTTATAGTCCTCATGCATATACAGATTCATGCAGGGAGATTCTCAGCAATCCTTATCATCATCATAATAAAGGATTCAGCAATCAAAAGGAGCATTGTAACGAGATGAAGAACAATAACGATGTGATGGCGATACAGTCTCAGCTCAGTAATCTTCAGATGGTATCAAATCAGCAAGAGGAAGAAGATGATGTTCACGAATACGATGAAATCCATGAGTTCCTTGAAATTATCAACAACACAAAATCATACGCGGATTTCGAAGAAATGTTTGCTTCAAGGTATTGTGATTTCTTGTTTGTAAAATTAAACAAAAAAAATCTGAAAATTTAGGAGAAAATGTTTTGATTTTTTGGTGGTTGCAGCTCCGAAAAAGGATAGATGAAATTGGAGATAATGAATTGAGGAGTGCAGCACTTTTCAGGTGAATCGTTAAATGACTATAGATAGGTGAATCGTTAAATATGTAGTGTACAGATTCGATCCATGTATAAAAAGTTTTTTTTTTTAAAGAAAATTCTTAGAAATAGTAAATAAAAACAAACATTTTGAGGATTGCAGCAACTTGTTCGAGAAGTATGACAAGTTGCTTTGGTCTCAGGAGTGGTGATCATGATGGGAAATTGATTCTTAATGGTGATCATGATGGTAACCCAATCTTTTTATTCTTTATTTTTATTATTTTAAAATCAAACCATAACTTTTTTTTCATCGAAATTCTAGTCATATTATACAAACTGAAATCTATGGTTGTAATACAACTAGTCGATAGATACAAAAACTTCTGGAAACTAATCCCCAAACACACAAAGAAACACAACCCCAAACACATGGGGAGACACTAACACTATTTTACCGCAAAGCGAGGGAAAGAGGTGAGCCAAAAACTAGAGACTGAGACTCCAAAACAAAACTCAAAGTAAAGAATAATCTTGAAAAGAGTTAAACCCTTATCCAATTTCTTCGCCCAATATACTGACAGAAAGAGGAACAGACATACTCTTATTATATTGCATCTCCATAAACACATAGAAAACCAAAAGAAATCTGAAACTGAGATTAATCCAAGAACCAGTCACGTCCATACATCTCTAAACTTTTGTTAAAGCATCCCCACCACCTGCTAGACTCGCCTTCACCAAAAACACCACCGGAGATACACGAACCACCTCCCACCTCCGCACCACACACACTACACCGCCACACACACCACACACTCCGTCAAAAGCAGAAGCGATGCCGCAGCGCCGTACGAAAATGAACGGCGACTGTTTGGGAGAGAAAATGAGGAGAGAGGAACTTTTGTCCCACTTACTATTGGTAATAACCATTAGACCATACCTTATTGGCCTCTCTTATCAAAGTCAAGAGTAAATAAAGGATTTTGATTAAAAATGTGTGCAATATCAGTAAAGTATGCATCATCCAGGACTGGTCATTTGTCAGGTTCCTGCACCACCCTATAAATATTCAAACAATCCAGTGGAAGATAACATTAGCTCATGTTATATATAACCAATCTTTTTATTCAAATTTTGATTTTTGTTTTGATGTTGATTTTTTTTTTAACTGGTATAAAATTTGAGGAACAAAAAATACATTTTTATTTTTTTTTCCCTCAAATGTGATCACTAATTGAAATTTATATGTGGTGTCACTGGAAATATTATTTATAAAATTTCAGAATTTAATTTATTTTAAAAATATTTTTTATATTTTTATGTGTGAAAATATTTACACATTTTTTCAACTATTTTATACTAAGTTTCAAAAATTTAAAATCTAGAGCATTTTTAAGTTATATATTTTTAAAAAATATATTATATACAATCATAAGGTTATGGAAGTCACCAATAATCACTAAAATCATATAAAGTTAGGATTTTGACAATTCGTAATACTGTAATTAATAAACTAAATGCAAAAACTAAAACTTTAATGTGTTATAAAGGGAATATTTCAATTAGAGTTTTGATTATCTTTATGAAATGTAATAAGTTATTTAATTTACAATGGTAAAAATAGAAATAAGTTATTTTATTAATCAAAAATCTAATTTTTTTTAATTCTGAGAGTTAATTTCTATTTCTGCATCATCAAATCAACCCCAAATTTTTAGGTTCTGCAGTGTATCAGTCATATGTACCATGCATCAGAAAGAAAGATGGTCATTCTATCTGCTACATGTGGAATTACTAATTGCAACAAAGATGGTTTCATTATCGCCTATTGATTCACTAGAACAAGACTCATTGGAAGATGGGTTAAACCATCTGGTCGAGGGAAATTGTCGTCGAGAGAGCTAAGAGATAGGATCTAAAGGCTTCAGCTGCTTGGAACATTTTAATTGGAAGATTATAACGGTGTCGGAAAGAAAAACGTAATTAATTTTTTTTGGGTTAGATTCTTAATATCCATATTTATAATAGCTACTACTCTTAATTTCTCTAAGATTTATACATAAAAATATTTTAATTATTTTTATTATATTCGTGGTTTTTTTTTAATAGTGTTATCTTTTATTTTAGAAAAATCTTATATAAATATAATTGTTATATATATACAGTATATGTTTAGATATTTACGAATATGATCTGGATTCGGTTATCCTAATGTTTGGATAAGTATATATATAAAGTTAAAACACTATTGATTGTTCCATACTCTTATCTGAAAAATAAAAAGATATTCTTTTGTGGTTGATTTTTGTTGTTGTTGTGGTTGATTTTGTATGGATTCCAAAAACCTATCAAGTGTCGACACAAAAGAAGAAAAAAATAATAAAACCATAAAAAGAAGAAAATATTCTGTGGCGATCAAGAAAGAATAATGGTAAGTATCATCATCATAACTATCCCATCAACACCAAATTTTTGCCAAAGCTTCTCTCGACCTGCAACTACAAGGTATATTATTTTGAATCACGAGTGTAGTTACTTGCTTGGATCTGGTATCTGTAACCGGACACATACATAAAATTACAATGGGAATTTTCTTTTTCCAATTCATGCGATCATTATCGATATCAGCAACGAGGATAATTTGTAGCAAAAGTCATTAACGATACTTCCTTCTCGGTATTAGAATACAGTTCAACAACTACCTGGGATTTGAAGAATGCTTTTGTCGAAATTAGATTCATCCTTGTCATTTTCCTTGCTTGGATGTTTCTCTTTGAACATGCTCAGTGGAGCTATGAAACTCGGGTTGGATCAGTCTCTCGTTGATGCCTTTTATACCAGCAACTTAGTTTCATTAGCTTCGGTCAACCTCAATATGATCAATGGCATAACACAACTTTTAGTTAGTTTTAGGACATACTTACAGAAACCTGTCTCTAGATTCAAGGTTTCCTTTTTTGAAACATACGATGCTTTGTAATTAGGATCAACAGCAGATCTCATTATTCTGACCGAACCAGATGCTGCTGTTCTTCCAAAGGGTCTCAAAAGAAGCCTGAGATCAAATGTTCCATGGAGAATCCAATTGTAAGCAAGGCTTTGAGAAAGCATTTTGTTTCAGGGTTTGCTTCCATTTTGCTTCTCTCTCAGCCAGGCCAGGTACTATGGAGCTTGACATTGCTAGAAGCATGCTCGGATGTTATCATCCCAAAAGCAGTTTTGAATTTTCTGAGTTTCCTTGGCAGGGTGTTGCTTTGGATGTCTCTTCTGGTCATCAGAACATTTGCCAATTGGCAAGTGCTACTGTGGAAGAAAATAAGCCTACACTTCCACTTGATGGTGACCCAGAAGAGATGATGATGATGATGATGATGAGAGGCATGACTGCTAAGAACTTTGACCCAGCTAGGTACTCTGGAAGATGGTTTGAAGTCGCTTCTCTTAAGCGTGGTTTTGCTGGTCAAGGCCAAGAAGACTGCCATTGTACACAGGTTCTTTGTTTCTTTAACTCTATGGTGAAACTTGATCCCGCAAAATTTCTGAGAATGCTACATCTTTGAGTTTATTCAGAAAGCTTTAATTTCCACCTGTTGCAGGGAGTATACTCGTTTGATATGAAGGAACCAGCTATACGGGTAGATACGTTTTGTGTTCATGGCAGCCCTGATGGGTATATAACAGGAATCAGAGGAAAAGTTCAATGCGTTGGAGCACAAGACCTGGAGAAAACCGAGACTGACTTAGAAAGGCAAGAGATGATTAAAGAGAAGTGTTTCCTTCGATTTCCCACAATTCCTTTCATTCCCAAGTTGCCTTATGACGTGATAGCTACAGACTACGACAACTACGCTCTTGTTTCTGGAGCCAAAGACAAGGGCTTTGTTCAGGTGATGACTCCTGTGTTTGACGTTGACAACATCTGTTGCTGCACACTCTCTTATATTAACTACTTCATTCATGTGTTTGATATATCAGATATACTCAAGAACACCTAACCCAGGACCTGAGTTCATCGCCAAGTACAAAGACTATCTGGCGCAATTTGGTTATGACCCGGAGAAAATCAAGGATACACCGCAGGACTGTGAAGTGATGTCTGATGGTCAGCTAGCTGCAATGATGTCCTTGCCAGGTATGGAGAAAACACTGACAAACCAGTTTCCAGATCTGGAATTAAGAAAGTCAGTCCAGTTTGATCCCTTCACAAGTGTGTTTGAAACCTTGAAGAAACTTGTCCCGCTCTACTTCAAGTAGAGAAGCTTCTCTGCTCCAAGTTTTTGTATTCTTTATGCAGGTTATATATCAATGCACATATGCTTATACACCTGACTGAGTGTATATTTATGTTTGTGCATCAACAATCCGAGTAACAGTGTTCATGAAACCCTCAACTTCAAAACTAAAACAGAAACAAAGTGTTAAAAAGAAAACAGAGCTCTTTTAGCATGGAAGACATGCACATAATCGGCAAGACAGGAATTAAGTATAAAGAAAAAGAGAGTATAATTCATCTGAAACTCTCGGATACGATGAATTTCAATGTGGTCACAATCTGTAGTGAGGAGAGTGATTTGAGTTTAGATCTGACAGAATCCATTGATCGTAATGACCCATGGTTCAGCCGCTAACATGCAAAGGTTAAGTGGCTACGTGAATCTGAAAGAGATTCCAGATGCTCTTCAGATGAATTTGCAAGCCAGTGGCCACCAGCACAAACCATAACGTGATGTCTAAACGTTCTAGGCCATTGCACAAGTCAACTAATCATTTGGATCTCGAGTGAAGTGGTGGGTGGTCTCTGGCAATTGTCGGGACAAGAGGTCGAATAATTAGGTGGATCTGCGCCACTTGCCAATTAGCTTGGACAGATTAGCCCCTGTGTGATGAGAAGACTGGAGAAAATCAATTGATTTTGTAATTACCAATTTTGTAATTACCAAAAGATATAGGGTTTTCCAGTACCATAAGATATTAAATTTTCCGGTAATAATAAAAGATTGGGGGTAATTTCTAAAAATGTTGAAAGATGTGGAGCAATTTGTATTTACCGAAAGATATGGAGTTTTTGGGTAAATAAGAAAAGATTTGGGTTAACTTCGTAAATATGGGCTTCCCGTAAATTAGAAAAGAGGGGTAATTTTGTAAATAACAGAAAATGTGGGGCATTTTGTAATTACAGAAAGATATGGGGGTTTCTGGTAAACAAGAAAATTTATGGGGTATTTTGTAATTACAAGATATTGGGTTTTCTAGTAAATAAGAAAAGATTAGGGAAAATTTCAAAGATAATGAAAGGTGTGGGGCCAATTGGTTATTTCTGAAAGATTTGGGTTTTGGGTAAATAAGAAGAGAATTGGGTTAACTTCATAAATATGGAAATATGCGGGGCATTTATGTAATTACCGAAAAATTTAGGGTTTCTGGTAAATAAGAATAGATTTGGGCTAGTTTTCAAAATATAGAAATATGTGGTTCATTTTGTGTTTAGCATAAGATATTGAGTTTTCATGTAAATAAGAAAAGATTTAGGGTGACTTTGTAAATATCAAAAGATATGGGGTATTTTTGTAAATGTCAAAAGATATGGGGTTTTTGTTAATAAGAAAAGATTTGGGGTCGTAAATAAAAGAAGTGGGACATTTTTTAGTTACCAAAATTTATGGGGTTTTCCGGTAAATAAGAAAAGAATATGGGTATTTAGAAAATAATGAAAGGTGTGGGGCCAATTTGTAATTAATGAAATATTTGGGTTAACTTCGTAAATATGAAAAGATGTGGGGTATTAAGTAAGTACTAAAAGATATGAGATTTTCCGGTAAATAAGAATAAAACTGGGGTGTTTTGTAATCACCACAATATATGGGGTTTTCCTGCAAATAAGAAAAGATTTGGTCAAATTTCGGAAATATTGGAAGATGTGGGGGCATTTTGTAATTAGCAAAATATATGGGGTTTTCATGTAAATAAGAAAAGATTTGGGTTACTTCGTAAATATGGAAATATGTGGGGTATTTATGTAATTACCGAATATGGGGTTTTCATGTAATAAGAGAAGATTTGGGGTGACATAAATATTGAAAGATGTTGGGTATTTTTGTAATTAGGGTTTTCATGCAAATAAAGAAATATTTGGGGTGTCTTCGTAAATATGGAAAGATGTGGGGGTATTTCTGTAATTACCTAAAGATATGGGGTTTCCCATAAAGAAGAAAAGATTTAGGTTAAGTACGTAAATATCAAACATGTGGGGCATTTTGTAATTACCGAAAGATGTGGTTTTACAGTAAATAAAGTTATGGGGTCCTTTGTAAATACCAAAATATATGGGGTATTTTGTAATTACTAGAAGATATGAGGTTTCCGGTAAATATTGAAAGATGTGGGACATTATTGTAATTATCATAAAATTTGGGGTTTTTGGCAAATAAGAAAATATTTGTGGTAGTTTCGTAAATATTGAAAGATGTGAAGTATTTGTAAAAGATATGGGATTTTTCATAGAGTTTTATATGAGTTTTATCTGGCCAATATCGATGTGAACATATTTTGATTTTATCCATGATTTCTTTTCTTGCATGTTCAATTTTTTTTTGTTGATTTTTACATGCAAACTCTTGAAGGTTGAGATGTGAATATTGCAGTTGGTTTACTTGAAACTATAATATAAATATTGTGGCAAGTTTAGTTGTAATGGTTAATGTGGTACAACTTAATTTGACTAAGTTTCATGATCCATCCAAGAACCTAACACAAAAAAAACTATCATGTTTATATTTGAGTAAAATCAGTGGAATATTACTGCGTAATCAATAGTCTTACTGTAGATACTAACCAATACTACCAATTTTAGTTTGCTTTCTCGACCTACCAAATTTACTGCCCTCAAAATAGTCTCCGCTGAACTTATACAAAACCGTAAACTTGTTTAAGAGAGGATCACAAGGGTGAAATGGTGATTCGAGAGGTAAGAAAACGTTATAAGCGATGCTGCTTAACCGAATCCAATAATAGCAAAGACAAAAGAATATGTTTTTTTTTTTATCAAGTTATTCTAATGATTTTAATATCATTTTTAATATTGTTGGATGTTGGATTCAAACCCAACATATAGCTCCATTTTTGTTCTCTTGTTTTCTTCACCATTTCAACATTCCACTCAAAGTATCCTGCAACTTACATATAAATAAAGTCATTCATTCCTTCACCTGCATTTGAAACATTTAAAGTTAGATAAATCAACCAAACCAGGAACACTCAAACTCTGTCGTATAATAAAATAAAAGCAGGCCCTATACCTGAATTGTAAACAAAATTCCCCTACGATAATAAGGTAGGTATGATATTCTTATTTTTAATTGGTCCAATAAAATGTAAATCAAACCAAAGACAGCAAATCTACAGAACTATTAGTGCAAAAAAGTAAGTAAACTCTACAAATCGATTTTTTTTTACTTTGTGTGAAAAAGTAAGATAAACGCTGATATAAGAAAACCAAGTCTTGGAAATTTGATTCTAAAATCAAACAGATTTTATTTTCTGGAAATAAACCTCTGATTATTACATACCTGAGTTCGTATGAAACAGACACAAGCGAGACTTTAGAGACAAAAATGCAACCGTTACAGCTTTGCCCTTTGCTATTATGCGTATTTCAGTTCAAGAAGTGATGTCATCAAAAAGAATGAATATGAATGATTCAACAAGCTAACATTGATCTGTTCGAAGGTACAGACTTATATATATACAGCAATTGCTCATTTTGATGTTATCATTCGGAAATATATTTTCCTTTGCTTACAACCAACAGAACAGAACAGATCAGAAAAACACACCGTCGTGTCATCTCATGTTGCAGCAATGAGGTTTACCCGTCACCACTAATTTGTCCCACAAGCAGATCATCTGCCTAGGCGATTGGTAATGCGCCGTTAAGTAATTCTTTATGCAACCAAACTGGCAGAAGTTAAGGCTGTGCTCATAATCCACAGATTTCACGCTGTTGTTAAACTGTTCCACCCACATTCCCACGCTCACGTCTTCCATTTTGAATAACTGCAACAGAAAGAAAATGATGTCTATTACACATTACATAGTTATAGATTCTTCTCGTCTCTGATATTCGTTTCCAAATGAAATTGATCAGTTTACCCTTAGTTTGTGTTGCTCAAACTCTTTTACGATGAAGCGAGCGATATCTGTTGATAATATGTAGCCAGGACCATTGGCATAAGGTGGATAATCTTCCTCTGGCCATTCCTGGAGAACCCGTTGTTGAATACATTGAGCAAGACTTTAAGAACAAAAAAGTAAAATACCAAATCTATCACTTTTCTTTTTCTTCTTTTTTACCTCATATGAAACAGCCCATTTCCCCTGGCGAAGAGGCTTGTGGTAATAGTTGATGTTGCCAATGTACAAGCTTCGATCCTTGGGTGCTTTCTTTGCTTCCCTAAGAACCGCATCTACTCGTACAAATGTGTCATCGTCACACTTCATTATGTATTTGGCAGCCAATTGATGAGCCTGCAAACAAAAACCAAAAACAAAAGAAAGTTTTCTACTATGATGAATCATTGAAGATATGGGCATCATATAGTTGATTCTTAGAATGAAAAACTCACCCCGTACTCGCTGATTGCAATAGTTTTCAGGACAACCAGGTCATAGCTGTCCATGTAAGGCACTACAATTATGTCCCCAAAGAATTCAGCTTCCTTCTTTAGCTCCACATTGATTGTCTTCCTCGAGTGCTATGTATATACCAAAGGTTCAGCATCAGTTTGATTGAAATATTTACCGGTTCCAAACCAAATCTAGAAGACTTAAAACGACTAGCCTCAAGGAACCTCACTGTAACTACACTAAACTTACCAATGCCACAAAGAACCGAGCCACTACTTTGGAAGATTTGATAAGTTTATGCTGCATCCAAGACTTCCTCACGGCCATCCGCTCAGCAAAATGATTACCGGCAGAGAGGATACCAATGAATAACTCAACTTCTTCATCAGGAATTGATGGGGCCTGCCAATTGCTTGAGAGCTCAAGATGCCTCTGAGGAGCAAAATTAGGGTGCGAGGTTGGGAGAGAGCCAGCAAAAACAGCGTGAACATCTATGTCTCCAGTAATAGTTAGACCAGTAGCATCCTCAAGCGTAAAACCCTTCACATGGCCAAAACCACAAACATAAACAAGTATCACTTTTCTCATTGTTACTACTTATGACTACTCCAAAAGCATTTCACAAAGTATTTTAAAGCATCACTTACAGTACGAAAAGGGAAAGATGTGACATGCCTCCCATCAACACTAACATGATAACCCTCCAATCCAGCAATAAGTGTAAGCACAAAGAGCTTGTCCTCAGTGAATGGAAATGGCCATTCCACAGTTACTTTCTTGCTCCGGGGTATAAAACGACTTAGCCACCATGTTGCCTTCTTAGTCTCTTCTTTAGAAGAAGTACCATTCTCTTGAGTCCACTTCTCGCACTTAACCTGGCCATCAACTGTGAAACAAAAGTCACTCTTTGGACGTTTGTCTATAACAAAAGCAACTCCAATAAATAATCAAGCAAGACAGCCACATGGAAGTCTTTTAACTCACCTGTTTCTTCATCATCACTAGATCTCCATCCTTCACAACGTTGAGCCGAGCTCCATTGCATCCTGTAACAAGTGTTCTGCTCAATCACAGGCTTACCACTCCAATCACCCTTAAGCCTTGGATTGAAATGAAGAATACGAGGCGGATCTTCCCCTTCCACTGCCTGCAACCCTTGCAGCTCCAGCATAAACTGTGAAACCTTCACATCTTCATCTTCTTCATTCAACATTGATATCTTTGGGTCCATCTCTGAGTGTGCAGCGCGAGGCTTCGCCGCCACCGTGATATGTGACCCGAGTGTTAACCCACAGGGAAGCTCAATGACGTTCCCACGAGCAAAAAGATCCGACCCGGAAAATGAAACCGAGACCGGGCACGAACTGGAGCCAACTTTCTCAGTTTTCTTCTTCTCCTCATCCTTCAAGAATTTAAGGGTTTTCCCAGATTCCAGCTCTTCCCATAGCTTTCTACCAACCTCCCAAGCTACCTTGGTGGATTCATGGAGCTCCAAGGACTCGTCTTTCCTACCTGGGTCGAAATTTTCCGGGTCAAATTTCAACCCGGATATGATCTGTTGTGACATTCTCCTCAGTCCTGCAACCCGGATATGGGCAGGCGCTTCCGATTCGGTTTCTTGATTAATCAAACTCCTAAAAGGACGCCCTGGAGCGCGTCTCTCTTGCAGATCCCACTCACTGCCGAGCTTCTCGGGTCGGGTTAACGGATCCTGAGATAACGTATTGAACCCGGTTCTAAAGACGACGGGGATTTCGAGCGTGACGAGAAGCATGTACAGTACACCGACCGCCATTAGTATCTGAATCGATCTCCTCTTGCTCAGAGACACGAACATTGCGATTTTTTCCGACTTGACTAGTGTTGATGGCTTCGAGTTCCTCATTGTTGTTACTTCCTCTTTCTATTGCCGCTTCATTCTTCAAAAAATCAGAATTAAAAGAAAGCAAAAGAGGTTCTTTAACAGAGGGAGGGAGAGAGAGAGAGAGGAGTTTCCAGAAAACTGCCGTTGATATTTTTTTAATTTATTTTCCGAATATAAAGTTTTGTTAGATTTGTCTTTCCCAACGGCAGTATTTTTGAAAATTTTCAATAAGAAAATAATTGTTTTTTTAACTAGCGAAAAACAAAGTTTTGTTTTTCTTCCAATATTTATATTTTGTGAGATGAAATTAGAAGTTATTGAAAGATGTGTAGTAAAATAATTGTTTACAAGCTATGATTTTATTAATTTGTTTAACTTAAAATATATTTATACAATTTCAAATAAAGCTGAAAATATTCTTCAGAATCCAAATTTAGAAATTATTCTAACAATTTGGATAATTGGAGGTGGATAATCCGATAATAAATTTTCAAATTCGTTAAAATCTGATTTGGACTTGGATTTGGATATCTGATTTTTCAAGTCCAGATATGTAAACCCCTTTATCCATATCATTTTTAAATAATTTCTAAAGAAATTTTATTTTTTAAATTATTCAACAAGATATAGTAAATAACTCTAAATCTACATATTACTAGTATATTATATTTTATACTTTATTAATAAAAAAATTTATATATTAAATTTTATACTTAAATAAGTAAAATTATTTTTTATATTTGTTTCTAAATTTTTTATATAATTTTAATATAATTTTTATAATTTAAAAAAATACTAAGCTGGATATTCATAAAAATTTTGATATCCAAAATTATATCCAAAAAATCTAGATCTAAATCCAAATAATTAAAATATGTATCTTGATCCAAATATTTAAGAAAATTAAAATATTTAGATTCATCTAACACATATCAAAGTTATTTGTATTTGTGTGAAAAATGGAATATTGAAATGAAATTTAGCTTAAAAATTATTTAGTATACTTTACCTTTTAAAATTAAACAAACCTGCATACCTAAAAATTTTATGTTATTTTATCGGTTTGAACTTTTATTTAACAATAAATATGAAAACTAAAATAAACGTTCAATCTAAATCAGCGGAGATGAGTTGATGTACAACATAGCTGTTGAGAATCTCCATGCGTCCCGAGCTAGCTTGTCCGCCCTTGTGTTTGTTGCTATAGGAATCAATGTTATTTTTATGGATTAGAAAAAAATCTTTACATTTTCTAAATTCCTCCAAATTAGTTGCAAAAGTTGACCACTCATTCGGAAAGTTTATCATCTTCACCACATCTGAACAATCTGTTGCAAAAACCACTTTCACTCGTTGATACGCAATCATACACTCCATCGTCCAAAGAAGAGTTTCCAACTTTGCATGTAGAACTGACTAGGAAGAGTATTATGGGCTCCAATCAATATTTATTACATTCTATTGACGGTGCAAATCCATCATTGTCTTGAAAATTTATCTGTCGCTTTCATGATTCATCTACATGGCACCATCATACGTCTTGTTGTAATTGTTGGACACAAAAACCTATGTCTATACTTTGTTTCATTTCCTGAGCTGATTAGGCTTTGTGCCACACATTTCCTTATGTTTCTGCTATTCTAAGAATTTCTTGTGGATCTTTATCAATATTCTTGAAAACCAAATCATTTCTGCTTTTTTAGAAATACCAAATTATCCATTGGCAACTTTGAGAATAAATAATATAAATTCGAAAAATGGACTTTGTGGGAAATATTTCTGGATTTGAAGAGATACTAGATATAACTCAAGTTTGAATTGTCGGTGGACACTCAAAGAGGACATTGTTTATTACTCTTCCTCAACTCCACATTGCAAATCGCAATTGATCTCACGTAACCTCAGATTTTGCTACAGAAACACAATCTAAAAGTGTTTGCCAAATAAAATGTTGCAATTTTGGCGGACACCTAGTCTTCCAGAAAAATGCTTGAAGTGGAGTAACTGATGTCCCATACATGACGTCTTTGTTACCTTTATTTGAATATAGTTGCTTAATCATGTAATCTGATTTAACCGAGTATTTTATATTCTTTGTAAAATGTCATACATACGAACCCGGTTTTTCGTATCTACTAACTGCCAGTGATTTTATAATGTCGACGTCTTCGGAATAATAATGGCTTCTAAAAATGGTATATTCCATGTCTTGGTCTGATAATTAATTAAATCTTTAACCTTGAATGAGTTAGGATACACTCTAAATTTACAAGTTGCCGATCTCGGGCGATGGGCTGGGATTCAAGGATTATTCAATACAGAGATATTTGAATCTGTTCCAAACCTTTTGATTAGTCCTTTTTTAACCAGAGACCTAGCTGAGATGATATTTTTCCATTCGTAGGATGAAGAGTATGATCTTGTGGGTTCCAACGGATCTGAATTGCAAAAATACCGACTCTTAAATACCTTTGAAAATAATGATTTTGGTGCGTCCACAACTGTATTGTCAACCTCGCTGTGTTAAAATTCTCTATTTTCTAATGACTACATAATTGTTTTCATGTCATCCAATACATTCCGCATTTATTTCCACTCGAACTCCACAAAAAAAAATCAGCTATCTTTTTTGTAAGGTTTTTTGTGACCATCTTAGGTAGTCTATAGCAAGACATTACATGTGTGGGTAATGTCGTTAGAACTAATTTGGTTAGAAATTCTTTCCCACCTTTTGAGAGAAACTTCAGAGCCCATTCATTGATTCTGTTGTGAAGTCTCTCGTTTATAAAACCAAAAACTTGTGCTTTCGCTCCTCCTAAGGTTTCGAGTATCCACAAATATGTCCTCATTCCTCATATTGTATTTATGCCTAAAAGTTGTTTCATATCCTCTTTAACATTTTCCTGCTCCTTGTGTTCAAATTGTAAAGATGATTTAGCATAATTGATTTGCTGCCCCGAAGCTGTTTCATATTCTGTAAAAATTCCAAGAATAGTTTGACACTCTTCTCTTTTAGCCCGAGAAAAAAATAAACTGTCATCCGCGAAAAGTAAATGAGTTATCGAGGGGCTATTCCGTGCTATTTTTATCCCTGTTAAAAGTTTTTCCCTTTCTGCTTTTTTAATATTTGCAATTAACGCTTTTGTGCATAAAATAAATAAATATGGAGATAATGGATATCCTTAAAGCAGCCCCCGCTCAGGAATAATACATCCCCGCAGTTGATCATTGATCAAAATCTTATATTTAACCGATGTGGTGCAACTTATCATCCACAAGATCCATTTTTTTAAAAAAAACCCCATTTTTGTAGAACTTTTTGAATGAAGGACCATTCAACTCTATCATATACCTTGCTCATATCCGTTTTAATGGCCATATACTTACTTTGGCAACTCTTATTTGTCTGTAAACCGTGAAACATCTCTTGCGCAATTAGGATATTGTCTAAAATTAGTCGCCCCGAAACAAAGGTGGATTGTGTTTCCAAAATTAATTCTGGTAAATACTACTTTAACCGTTGACATAACACCTTTGAAATTATCTTGTATCCAATATTGCAAAGACTAATTGGTCTCAATTCCGTCATCCTACTTGGTCGAGTCGTTTTAGGTATTAAACATATATTCGTCTAGTTAAGCCTTTGATCAAAACAGCATGTCCGTAAAAAACCATTTACAAGACCTAGAAGGTCTCTTTTTGTACTGGCCATGCTTGTTGATAAAACAAAGAAGTCTTTTCATCCGGTCCTGGTGTTTTCTCCGGGTGCACCATAAAAATAGCTCTCTTTACCTTTTCTTATGTGGCCATTGTCATGAGTCTCTCATTCATCTGCTGAGTAATTATATTCAAAACTTCATTTAGAAATTCCTTCCCCCCCTCCTGAAGTAGTTGAAAGTATACAAGTCTGAGAAATAGCTAACTGCCACCCCTTCGACCTTTGTATCGCGTGAAACTCATTCACCTTGAGAATTATATAATCCCACAATCCTACTTTGTGCTCTTCTTTATTTTGTTAATGTGTGATAATATTTGGTATTTTAATCTCCCAACTTATGCAATAGATTCCTACTCTTTTGTTGCCAGTAGATTTCTTCATCCATATACGCTTCTTTTAACTTTTTAACCGCTTCTTGTACCTCATGTTCTGTCATGTTACTATCATTTTCAACCTCCTCTAGGCATTTTTGTAGATCTTAAATTTTGTCCCTTCCGAAGGGAAGATTATTTTTTCTCCAAACAGATAATTCTTGTATGCAATTTCTAATTTTATCGACGAAAGTACCCTCACTGCCTCTCGGAAACAAAGCCCAACCCTTAGTAATAGACTCCATTAGCCCATCCTTCTCAATCCATTTTTTAAAATCTAAATTGTCTCTTTGATTTCCTTATTGCAACATCAATGGTAGCCATAATAGGTCTATGATCCAAGCCCACCAATCCTAGATATTCTACAAAACAATGAGGGAATAAATTATGCAATTCATGATTTGTCAATGCTCTGTTCAATTTACATCTCATTGTTTGACTATTCCTAACACCCCTCCATGAAAGAGAATTCTTGAAATATAGAAATTCAATGAACCCACAATTAACAATCATATTGTTAAAAGATACAATAGTCGATGCATGTTGTAACATAAGGTTGGGCAAATATACTGAACCCGAAACCCAAACCTAAACCCAAACCGAAGTAACCAGTTTGGTTCGGTTTTGGTTCTTCTCAAAAACCCGATCGGTTATTGAATTTTGGTAGTTCGAGTTTTCGGTTCGGTTTGGTTCCATTGTGGTGCATCTAAAAAATCGATCGGTTTCTAAACTTAAGTAGTTCGGGTTTCGGGTTCGGTTCGGATAAACCAAATTAAACCAAAGTCAATCAAATATTATATTTTATTAGGGTTTTTTTTCTTTTCTTCTTCCAGTTTTCTTCGATCGGGATTTTTCATTTTGGGTAGTTCAATTAGGAACCGAACTCAAACCGAACCTAATAAGTATATGGATACAAAATGGTATTTAAAATATAGTATTAGAACCTAACCGAACTCAATCTGTATTGAACCGAATTCGAACCGAAATAGAGATTTACCCAAATGGATCCAAAACCTGTAAATCCAAAATACTCGAAACTAAAATACTCGAACCGAACCCAAACTGAAATCCAAATGCCCAGGCCTATCTTAATGAGTCTCCCTCCTTTTCATGATTACATGTTATTTCATTGAGATCACAAATTAAAAACCACGTATCCTTCCTTGTCAAACTAGTTCTAGTTAAACGCTCACATACCTGAACTTGTAAATTCCGGACCGGATCCCCATATACAAATGATAGGAAAACCTTTTTTCCCTCCATAGTCGCTTCCATATCAATAATCTTATTACTCGAAAAGATGATATTAACCTTAATAGAATGATTGTAAAATAATGCAAGACCTCCGCTTGTACCCCGGGGTTCGACTGTGTAAAGATTATCGTATCCAAAATGATGTTTAAATTTTTGTACAAAAGAGTGTTCATGTTTCATCTCGGAAATAAACAAAAATTCTGATTTATGTTTAAACTAAATTTTCTGTAGATAATTAATAGTCTACTTAATCTCTAACCCTTGACAATTCCAACTCAAAATCTTCATAATTTAACAGAGAATTCATAAATATAAGTTTTTTGTACCATATAACACCAAGAACCGAATAATCCAAAAAATACCAAGATATAACAATTAACCAAATAATGGCTCATTTTATCCCTAAATATATAGTTCATATTCTGTCGTTTGCATTATCTGATTCCATACAACATAAACCTATAACTTCCCTGAACATCGATCCTTAGAATATGTTCTGTTTTATTATGCAGAAATAGTTTGAAGTTCTCCTCCATGCTCCTGCTCTACATGTGTGTCCTTTTGTTAGATACGAAAATGACCATCTACGTCATCAGCAACGTAAATCTTTCCTCTGCCCCAAACCTTATGATACTTCCTTCTCCAGTTTTTTAATCCTTCCGGTTGGAGGGAATAAGTAGCCCCATATGTATGCTCCATAATGTACAGCGATGATTCCCCTATTATCCATAATCTGTCTTTTGCATCATATGATAATTCCCACATAGTCCAATTACATCACACAAATACTCTTATCAAGTAATTCAATACAAAAGACAAAGGATCATGTTTCAGATTAAAAAATAATGAGTCTCCCAAGTCATGACTGCAAGAAACCATATGATTCCTACATACCCTCTGTGCATTATACAAACAAAAACTTGCTTGTACCAATCTCTGTAAAATGCATTATCTGTTACACCTCCACATATTTAAATCGTACCATTAAAACAAAATCAGAAGCGACAGTTTGTGTTTTATTAAGATGATGACAATTGTTCGAAATAACCACGAGTCTTTCTATGTGATCGTGCTTGAAGAATCTCGTAACCACCACTTTTGTATTTGCTGCTTACAAACTGCTATTACCTGTGAGTTGTGTAAGAAATAATATGCTATCGAAAAATTAGCAAACCCACTATTTATTACCAAATTCCTAGAAGAGGTTCCCACAGGCAGGACCATAAGCATATCAAAAGAACTTAATTGTAATATTCTACAAGATCTCCAAATCCTTCTCCCCATAATCCAATCCTTAATCAATGCGTTAATCATGTATATCAACATCAATCCCCTCCCAACCATTTCTGTGATTGGTGAATTTACTCCTCCCCCTTAATACATGTGATCCATTCTGATATCCTATTGACGTAGATACAGCTTCTTAACCGCAAATAATCCCTCTCAAATTCCATATCCAAACCAGAAACACATCCCATATCTAGTATCCAATACTTCTTAGTTATCGGAAAGTCAAACATTGGATCCCGTCGTCTTTGTCTTCAAATTGCTCTCCTAATCCATCCATTAAGTTATCGGTTTTTTAACTTTTTGATAATAGAAATATCTTTTATTTCAATTATGTAAATAATACATAAATTTTTGGACAGTAAATGGGCTTCAAAACGTATGTCTGGGCTTTTACATCAGCTTAAATTTGTTTTGTGTAGTGAAACGGCGCACGTTTTTCATCTCCCAGAGCGAAACGTCATGCAAGTCGGAGTCCCATCGTCATATGATCACAGCAGCAGAACGAAACGGCGAATTAGACCAACGGAACCCCAGAAGAAGGAAAAGATGGTGGCGATATCCATGTACAGAGGCAACCTTCACAAAGTTCCCGACGTGCCTCGCCGGTGGAAAATGCCGGATCGCAACCTCTCTTTCAAGGAATTTAAATCTCTCCTTCATCGCCGTAAACGAGCTCTTTCTCGTCTCCCCCTTAATTCTAACCCTAACCCGAGCCTTAACGTCAAGACTGAGTCGGTTACGGAGGATGCGATTCCATCTGAACGTCCCGGTTCATCTGGGAAGCAGAAGCTTGTTGAGGTGAAGAGAGAGGAGATTGATGGGAATCGGGCTAGGGAAGACGAGAATGGCAGATTTGATGGTTTTAAAGGAGCTCGAGCTGGAGGATCGGACGGTGGAGATCGTCTCGGGAGAGTGATGGAGTCGCTATCGAAGAAGGAAACCGATAATGTACCGCACGAAGAAGCGGCGAACGAGAAGGTATTTCTTTGATATTAACCTCTTTGAGACATTCCGATGGATTTCTGAGTACAAATTAGCTGTTTTAGAAACTCGAATCAATAAGTATATATATGAAACATGCTTTGATGTGGTGTGAATCTTAGGTGAATTCATCAATTCAAGTGGCTGATTTGTTGAATTATAGAAACAATCAATGAGTATGTAGATGAAACATGCTTTGATGTCTTCCCTCTAAGTAGGTTTAGTTGCATTAATGGATCTTGTGATGCAACCAGGATATAGATGAAACAATCAGCTGTAATATAGTTACCAATTTAGCTTTCGTTAGCTCGTAAATTGTGAGATTGTTTCGTTTGCTTACCTTAGTAGACACCAATCAGTGAAATCCTGATCGTTCTTGTTTTATTGTTTTTTCAACAGGCAAAGAAAACAGCTGAAGAAGTAGTACCAAGCGAAAAAGAGAAAGAACAGAAAGAAGTGGAGGAGAGATTACAGGTGTTGAATGCAAAGAAACACAATCTTGTCCAAGTGCTTAAGCAGGTCAGTGCGATGTATGTTGTTTTCTTTGTCTATGATGCTGTTTCGGCTATATTAACGGATACAACACCAGATTTTGAATGCTGAAGAAGAACTGAAAAGGCGCAGCATCACGCAACAACAAGGAACAAAAGCGACTCGTCCTTCTCTTCCACTCCATGTAGATGTCTCTAATGACTCGGGAGGTAATGCTGGTGCTCACATGGATGGCGGAGAAACTGATGATGCTGGGAATCATAATAATAATGCTCAAACCCGCACTGTGCTTCGACTATGTGGTGCTTCTTCATCATCTGAATCTCCTATCAGAAGAGCAGCAGCCTTTTCACAAAACAATATGGTACACAATCAAAAGTTCCCTCCTTCTCATACAACATACTTGAGAACTGTTGGATTCAAAATCAAAACCTGGCTCCTCTCTTTGCTTCTTACTCAAAAATTCTGGACCTAGACCGTTTTGCATATTCTGATCTCATATGGTGTTTGCTGTTTCTCAGGCTCCGCATCCTACTCGATGGAGCCCACGCGTGGGTCCCTCTCAACCCGGGAATCCGAGTGCTGCAGGAGTCACCGTTTCTGCATCTGGAACAAACTACATTACTTCATCTCCTTCACCAGTTGGTTCTGGTGGCACTTCTGTTTTCAGAGAAACACGGCTACAGAGTCCATGGAATTAGCAGCTTCTCAATCGCTGCACTAACCTTCTTCCTTTACTAGCTGTGAAGAAAAACTAATGTGTGACATGGTCAGAAACATGTTTTCATATCGATTGATGTATAAATATAATGTTTCAGAGTCATCCATATCTTATTACCTATTACTAGTGCTCTGAATTTCTCTGTAAGATTATGAGAAATTCTATTGCTTTTACATTAAAGATTGTTTAGTCCGATTGTAAAAAGTAAGTTACATTTACTTTGAGAAAAACAAATCAGTAAGTTTGATTCTCGTTAAGATTTTGTATACATTTTTGGATAAAGTGATCGACCCAAGAAAAAAGTTTTAACGACCTCTGGGTATTGATCATTACCAAACCATAACCACTCGTACCTAGGAGTGTCTCTTTATAAGGATTTGATTGATTGTCAGGCTCAAGTCAAGCTTGACCTAGAAATGTCTATTTATACAATTTTATCCAAAATCAGATTCCATGTCAGTTGATCCTTTGGAAAAACTTGCTAACCAGAGCCATTAATTAGTTGATACCTTCAGACGAGAGTTGTGTGTGATGTGTTTGTATATACAATACTTGCATAAAATCAATGGACTGGATGCATGCAGAACCTTTTAGTCTTACTAATTATAATATGATCATTTCAGGGTTTTTTCTTACGATAATTATCCCCATAGAATGCTCTGATATTTTCCGTGGATAGATTTAGAAACAATCATATTAAATTTGTGATTCTCTGAATTATAAAAGAAAACAAGAAAATACGTTGATCTTTCGTTCCTACATTATCTAGCCGGACTGCTCTAGTTCACTTGGAGTGTAAACCTCCTTATACAAGTCTTCTATGATTTCTTACTGTTCCTAGGGAAGCCTCAATGTTTTCAAGCATGGAATATGTGAATTTCTTTTAAGGTAGCTTCAATATTTTCAGATGTGATCAAAGTAATGGATCATTGAGCCATTTTCTAGTATTAAAGATTAAAACCAGTAACTTTTTTGGTATGAATAAAATGTGATAAGAAGTATTAAAAAGAATGAAACAAGTCAGACCATTCACACCCTCCTCAAGCTTCTAGGGATCTTGTTTATTTCCACGATGTGGAGAAGTAAGCACATGTCCGATTATCAATTATATATTGCCTCATCGATCAGTTTCTGTAACACAAAAGAAGAAAAAAAAACGTAAGAAACCACTATGGTACCTTGCTTGGATACATAAGCATTAGGCAAAATAGTTTTACCTTCTTACCTAATTCCCGTAGTCCATTGGTTGGAGTCACCGTTTTTAGTCTTCTACCATTATCATACTTTAATTGTAGACAGATTCGATAAAGAACGAGGTACATATCACGTAAATGAAGTCAAGAAGGAAGCACACATGCCGTAACCAACCCAAGCTCTTATTACAGTAAAATTTCAAACACCTTGCTCAAAAGCTGGCTCTTGTTAAAAACATATGAATGTTGTTCAAACCAAACCAAACCAAACTAACTTAAATCAAACCAATTTGAAATGCCTTGCAGAATGACAAAATCAAGAGTGAACCGGACATTAAATTTGAAGGAGAACATTTTCAATTTTAATTCGTACGTAATTCACACATAAAATTCTCCGGTTCGATAAGCGGTGGAGTTGTAAAAAGAAGAGAGAAGACTGGACTTCGATTCGCGACGCCGCCGAGACGAGAGAGAGAGAGAGAGAGAGAGAGAGAGAGAGAGAGAGAGATGGGGATAGTGACTAAAGCTGGAGATTGGTCGTTCAAGGCCTTCACGGCGGGGCTAGGTCTTGCGACCATCTACCTCACCGCCACTTTCTCCGTTAATGTCTACCGTGGCCTTTCTTGGCACAACGCTCAATCTGTAAGTTTCTACTTCTCCCATTTCTTTCTCTTTGTCAACTTCGGTACCCAATGAGCCGTCGTTACTGTAGATTATATCGCTCATCATGATCCAAAATAATTTTCTAAAGAAGCTTTGCTTTTTCTTTGATTTGATTGCTGCTGACCTGATAGGTCTAGATTTAGGGCATATATGTTCGGTTTGTAAAAAATTAGCATATATATCTCAAAAAGATAGGAACAAAAGTAGCCCCCCTTGTAATGAAAGGTTATTGCTTACACTGCATAGTTGAGTTGATTGAGGTAGGAGCAGGATAAGAACTGAAGCTGTATATATACTCTTCTTGTTCTTATTCAATTCATCAAAACAGAGAGACTCTCAGCCAAACCCTATAATACTCCACAGACTAGACAATCTCTTTATACACACTTGTAAGCCGAGTCCTCCTGAATAACTGACGTCTGCACTCTGCTATGTTCTGGAATTCTTCAAGGCCTGAAACTCCAGCCTATTAACTAAACCTTCACATTTCTTGTCCACTGTGTCTTGGCTTATCGTAGCAATTGTGTACATTAGGTTGCTAAGATTGCTGTTGTGTTGTCATGGCTAACATTCCATTCACCCTATGCAGTTTCTTGGGTGAGGATATAAGTAATTCGATTACCATCATTAGTAATGCAATGGGTTATTTACTTTTTCCTCAATGTTCCTGTCCTTTATAGAAGCATTCTTTTCAGCAACTGGTACATGCAATGTGTTGTGACGATCTACGGTTTTGTGTTTGTTTAGATTTTGTATAGTTATTCTTACTTCATGAATTCAGCTGCTGATATGCATTCTCACCTATGTTAAATGTCTTGTCCAAAGATAAAAGCCGTTTTATGAAGCACCTTACAAAGAATTCATATTTATTTTCCTTGCAGAAGCTGGAGATAGAGCAATCTGAAGAACAACCCGAATGATCTGAACTAAGCTGCTAATCTATCCTCACGCAGCAGATGCTTCCTTCCATGAATCTTTGCGAATGTTGTTTCGTTCTATACACTAAGTATATCTTTGTTTCGATTTTAGGAGCAATTAAATAAATGAAAATTTTTGTTTGATAAATTGAATACACCTGTGTGATGTGATTCTAAGTGTTCCTTAGTACCAAAGGAGCAATTTTTTCACTAGTTACATCATTTTACGGACACAGAGTGTTCCATTATTCTACACTGTTTTATCTTAAGCAGTTAAAGTTAATATGGAATATGTGAAACAAGCTAAAGTAACCTAAATATGATTGTCGTCTCTTGTTTTAAGTTCCAATGAAATACTCACAAGAAGAGAGGATAATAGAAAAACATTTGGCTTTATGTTAAGATTTGATGAATCTTGAAGCACACAACCTATGAGCTCGAGACAAACGAGTCCTGGTCCATTGGCTTTCCAAAATCATACTTGCATAATTCCATTTATAGCGATTTGTGTTTCTCGAAAACAACAAAAACAACGTTTTGTCATACAACAAATACCAAATCATTTTCGTTCCTTCACTTATTCAGACCATTAAGCAATAGCCAACATGACAAACAACATGAATTCCAGAGACTTGCTAAAAAGAGAAGATAGGATAATAAAAGCATAAGGAGCCTCATGCAACCTGAGCGTCCTTCCTCATCGTTGCTCTCGCATAGATCTCATAGCAGCAACCTGAATGAAACACGCACAAATGAGAAAGGCTATTCAACTTAAAACACAAAATAATATGTCATCAACCCCTAACTCTATTAGCCCCACACACTGCAAAGTGCTTACTGTATCAGAAATTTTGGAAAGTTGTTAGCTTTCCATCATAGAGATGATAGGCTTAAGATGATGCAATAACATTACAAGGAAGTTGACAACAGTTTATGTTATGAGGAACATATTAGGTGAAGCACAAGGATATCTCCATCTGCAGCTTTTAGTGATTGAAAGGTGATCAAGATCAGAGACAAATCAGTGAAACTGACAGAAACTCAACTGATACCAAATTCAAATTCATCCTAAATGGTATCCAGTGATTTCGATATCCACAAAGGAAAAGAATGATCATTTAACGAAAAGGAGTGAAAGAAAACATATTTTACCAGCAACAACGACAAAAGTGAGCACATCTCCAATCCTTTTCAATTGGCGCACTCCTTTCTTATGCGACTTGAATCTTCTCAAAGCATCATCCTCAGCCAATAGCTGCAACAAGACAACCCTTGAAACAAATGAGGAATTTGATAAAAACACATGACTTGTGTAGTTCAATGGTTTTCTAAAGGCCGATGTTTTCTAAAGGCCAATCTAACAAGAGCCCTCTTTTGCTTTGCTTTCGCTAATCTCAATTCGGGACTATACAGAGAAAAAAATACACTGTCTTTCAATTTTTATTTGAAACAGAAAGAGTCCCCCCAATCAAATTCAAACGAATTGAACGAATCAACTAAAAACCCAATCGATCCGTGCACTAGAACAGAGATTAAATTTAAAAATATACTTACAGCTTTCTCGCGAGCTCCTAGCTCGACATGGAACCCTCGACGGGACTGAGCAAAGGCGCCACCATCCGTCTTCTGCAAATAGATCAAATGAGTCACAATATAGATCAAATGAATCCAACCATATCTGTTTTTGAGATTCGATCGAAAAACCTGGTAAGAAGATCGGAGGTGAGATGAAAGCGAGGTGTTCTTAAGCAAAAACGCCATCTCCGATGAGTAAGCAAAGATTAATAATTAGTAAGACCAACAACGATAACAAACGATTGATGAAGCCGACGAAAAGCGCAGATGTAAAGTTTCCCAGAGTAATAATATGTGGGCTAAATTGTAATTTTTAGTGTTTCGGTTTTTGCTCGAAACTTAAAGCAATATTCAATTTTGGCCCCAAAGTTATTATATAAATACTTGTCAACCTCGTCCGTGTGTGTATAACACCAATGTTATGAATCTGCCATTTGAGGCGATTGAATTATCACCTACAAGAACTGATTATTTAAATTATAGTGACAAGAAACTACAATTTAATATGCTCAGATTGATACAACCTATATAATAGTGATGGCAGACAATATTGTGTCATTTGTTTGTTTTTTTTAGTACTGTTCAGATTAAAAAGTCAAGAAAGGAATTAGGGGTCATATACAAGAACAAAGACAAAACACCATACCGAACCACAAAAACAAACGAGTTCTAATTCTGGTTATCTATACTAAACTAGAAAACCCAAGAAGAGGGCAATGATCAGGGGACGCTACTTTAGCTTTTGCTTTTGGTTTAGCAACATTCTTCTTGCAGTTGCTGCAGAGCTTACCATGTGTATATAACAGACAGTTCAGATCAAACTTGAGCTCATCGGGGATCCTGCGGTTTAGATGAGCATAGGTTTTGTTCCTGTCTGCGGTTTTCGGGACCCAACCTAACGCCTTTGAGATCTCAAACACCTGTTTCAGTTCGGTTATGTATCTCATTTTTTCTTTATCCACTTGGTCCAAAGAAAACAAATACCAAACACGAGAAACACTCACATGGGTGTCGACTGGGAAATCATTATGCTGAAGGTTGAACATCAGAACACAAGAAACCTGTGTCAAATCATCAATACGTCAATTTAAAATTATATTGATTCTTATTGTTACATTGATACCAAAAGTTCAGCATAATTAAGGTTCTTAAAAATTGTTTCTTTCGAGTGAAAAAAGAAAAGAAAAGAGAAAGGGGATTCTTACAGTTTTGGGTCCTATTCCTTTGAAATGAGAGAGCTCGTTTTTTACTTCTTTTACCGATAAACCGCGCAGATACTCCATGCACAATCTTTCTCTTTCGTTCTGCAAACGGCTCAAAATGTTTTTGATACAAACAGTCTTTTTCGGGGCCAGTCCACCACATCTTATAGCATTCTCAATAGCTCTTGGCTCAGCAGCTAAAACCTACAAGGGATGCAGCAACATAATAGTTTTCAAAATGACAAACAAGCAAGAAAAGCGACCAAAACTACAAAACTCAACGAGGAAAAGAATCTAAAGTGAGTCAATCTTGACATTATATACAATCCACTGACCAACAAGAATCTTCTCTATTAAACTGTCATTTTCTCAAAACATTTCAACAAATCTCAAGTACAAGTAAGCTCACAGATTCCCTAAGTTGTCACCAAGCAAATACTTTACTGCTTTAATTGAACTCAGTTCTTAACCTAAACCAATAGGCCAGAATCATATATCAACAACATTCACAAAGCCTAAACCTTTAATCCCAAAATCTTTCAGAAATTAAACCTAACGATTTGCTAAAACAAACATGCAAAACTGGAGAGCTTACATCTTCCCATTCAGGAAATGCAGCTTTAAGAGAAGCAAAAGCCCTTTGAGAATTGGCCTCAGTCGTATTCTGGGAAAGAAGAATTTTAACCAGCCCATCAAGCACACTCTCCTCAGTCTCACTCTTCTCCTCCTTATCCGCGTCCAGTGACTCCGATTTAACCGGACACTTTGTATCCTGACCATCTATGGCGGAGAATGTTCGGAGTCTCTGACGGCGATAACTTGCGAACTCGGGAGGGAACCCATGGAGAGACAACAAAGCGTCCCTTACTTGTCGACATTCGTCAGCGGTAGGCCTAAGAAGTGCAGGGTAAGGATCGCTGCCGTCGACGGTGGATTTATTAAAGGCCGGGGGATTTGAGTCGCCGTCGTCTTGGAGTAAGCGTTTCCTTTTCAAGGATTTGCTCATCTCGTTGGAAAATCACTGACCGGTGCAATATTCGGATCGGTTTACTATTTTGTTTTGAATCGAATGATTTCTTTACCCCGCGAAATTCCAATGGAAGTTGGATCGGTTTAGGTCCGGTTCTCTAAAATATTATGGATAGTGGTGTTTTCTGCGTCTGTATTTTGAAAACAATGGTTGCAATTGGTTTTCATTAGTTATGATATTGATTAGAGATGGTGACCAATAACAACAAGAAAAATCTGTGACCAATCAATACTATAATCAATGCAAAAATTGATATTTTTCCAGCAGTAGTTTGAGTTGATAATAATTCAAGTTTGTCCAACAAAAGTTGGTATATGGTTTCCAATTTTATAAGTGTTTTTTATTAACAAATAATTGTGTTGTTATTTTCCACAAAAAAAAAAAAGTAATGGGCAGTATATATCCTCTAGACAACTTTAGTCTTGAGCTATTCTGGTAAGTTATAAAAATCAGAAAGAAAAATGTATGGTTTTGTAGGCATGATGAATGCCAAATTAGTGACTGGAGCACATGACATCAGGCAGAATGTTTATAGATTAAAACTAGTATAAGTGAAACGTTGACCATACAACTATTTGACCAACGACTAAATCTTTGTTCTAAATCGGTTATAATATTATATAAAAACCACCAATAATTGAGACGGCTTTTGTTAGTCCACGACCTCATATATGAAACACGAGCAAACTCTCTGCAAACAAAAGTACGTTTAACCTTTTTTTTGTCGTTTCATTCTAAAAGACAAAGTCAAAATATTACATATTCACTCCCAAAAGAATAGTCAACTCCCTTTTCTCCAGGGTATCCATAGTAAAAAAAAAAAAAAATTGTAAAGAGTGAAAAAAAAAATTGAGTAAATGAACAGCGCTAAAATTGAGAAGAATAAGCGAAACCTTCTTTTTGCCCTCCTTGAAACTGAGAACGACTTAGCCCACTCGCTTCCAACATGCGATTCCACTCACGCGCCTCCGCACCTTCTCCAAATTCCCTCTCTCCCCCTCTCATCGCCTGCAGTATCTTGGCCGCTTTCTCCTTCAACCGCTCGCTTCCGTTCTCACTCTCCACAATTTCCGTCAGAATCTCTTCCGCTCCAGCATCACTCGCCAGTCCCCTAAACCTCATATTCCCAACACTTAGCGTCAACAAAGCCCCGACGCAATTCTCACGCGCCGCCTCTGAATCAGCTCCACCTTCTCGAATTTTCCCGACAAGTATCGCCACTGCATTACCATCAAGCATCGCTCCTTTCCCTTCCGAACAAGCTGCTAGGTTACAAAGCAACAAAAGGATCCTGCTCGCCGATTCGCCGGATCTTACCATTGACAGCATCATCGGCACCGCACCGGCTCGAACCAGCCTGCTTCGGTTGTTAGGAATCAACGACAGGTGGTAAAGCGCAAGAGCTGCGTCTTGACGCGCTCTTTCGCTCTCTGATGATCGGAGAGCGTGGAGTAGCGGCTCCACCGCGCCGAGAACTCCAATCATCATCTTGTTCTCTTCCTCAACCGCTAAGCTGAACAAAGCTCCGATAACGTGCTCTTGCGTCTCCGTTGATCCCGACTTAAGAACATCGATCAACAGAGGAACGAATCCAGACCTTACGATTTTCAGTTTGTTCGGTTTCTCTAGCGAGAGGTTGACCAGCGATGCGGCGGCGTTCGTCTGCACGATGTTGTACCGTGAAACGATTAGAGACCGGAGCAAGGAGAGGATCTGATCGGTGCAGAGCGAAACCCTCGAGCTCTCGCTGGACCTCGTCGTCTTCCTGAGAAGAATCAAACCTTGCTCGTGATCGATTGTGTTGGCGCTTCTAAGTTTGTTGTAAATCCCTTCTTCTTCTTGTGACATGGGAGGATAAGATGAGTAGTCGGAGGTAGAGAATGAGCTATGGATCCGGTTTGGATTCTCAGCTCCGGCGAAAACTTCTGATGAAGTTGAAGAATACATTGAGTGACTAACGGGTCGGGGATGGTGAAGCGGAAGGGAAGTGGAAGACGATATAGAGTTTCTGGACCGAGCTCGAATCGCTCCCATCACGGAGTCGTAATCCGACGGCGAGTTCTCAGCCACGGGAGGCAAAATCTCCGATCTCGCGACCCGGTTACCCGTACCCGGTTCTTTATCCATACGGGCACGAACCACACCTTCGACGTAAGCGTAATCAGGAGGTCGTGGATGCTCCAGTTTCTTCCTGTTACACCAGCTGAGAATTGTTGATTTCATGGCGAGATTGGGGATTACGGTTGATAAATCGGGTTGACTTCCGTCGTGGAGCTTCGGCGCGAACCCGAGATTCCGGCAGACTTGGACGGAGATACGTTCGAAAGTCTGACCGGATGCGACGACGACGGGATCCGACATTAAAAACCCGGTGATTGGACAGAGAAACTCCGCCGGAGTTTGGCCAGGATTGTGCTGTGGTATAGATGTGGCGGAGGCTGAGCGATGGTGGTGAAAGGAGAACCATTTGTGTCTTCCCGTCTCGCCCATAGCAAGATTACTGACAAGAAGAAGAAAAAGAAAAATGCAAAATCCAATACAGAATTTTTTGAGGCCGAAGAAGAAGAAGCAACATAAAAGACGAATCTAAGAGATTTTTGACTTGAACTTTTGGGGTTTTTAATCAAACATGTACAACGTGTTTTATCGATACTGACTACCAGACTCTCGAGGCTCTTTTATTTTTATTTCTTTTACTCTTTTCCGAATCGGTAAAAAACATTAATGATAATGATGATTATTGGATATGTTTGCTGACAAACAGAAATGATCATAGGATATTCAAATTTTTTATACACATAATTATCAACTGAAAATAAGCTATTAATGGTTTTCAACAGATTATTTTAGAGATATGATTTAGTAACAAAATAATGATAGTATCTTTTGTAGTATATGGAAAAGAAGATCTGATTATATAGTTATTTGTATCATGCATGAGTAAACGGAGAAAAGCCTTGATGAATAAATGATTGAGAGGAAAAACATTACGGTTAAACTATACACAACATTTATGGATATCAAAACTAATTCATTAAAATAAGGTTTTATATTTTGGTTTGGTTTTTTATTCATTCAATATAATAATTTTAATATCTCATTTAATATTATGAAATATTGGTTAGAATTCCAAATATAATAAATTTTAGAGATAATCATCATTATATAAGATAATTTTATTGTGTTTTGGTTAAAAAAATTAAAGTAGTGATTTTTTCTTTATCGTATCAGTTGAATATATCCATATCTCGATTTTTTTTTTCTAAATCCATATTTCGATTTTAAAACTTCACTTTCATTTTGAAACATTGCACACGAACTTAAAATTTGGATACATATAATAAATATCCCTCGTGTCTACATTTCTCTATGACAGTTTTAGCTTCCACATTAAATTAGACCATTGCATAAATCTTATCGTGGACCAATACAGGTTTACCAAGGGAATATAAACTTCTATATATTATGTGCAATTTGTGTTTGATTAAGTTATAATTAATTCTATTAAGCATATAAGTACTTGTCATTGACGAAAATAAACAAATTAAACCGATTGATGCACAGCATCATCAGCTGATGACAATTCAATGCGTGTTACAAACCCGATAAAAATAGGTATTGAAATTAAGATTTATTCATGGTCAGGTGGTGTTACAAATCCGTTTTAGTGGTGCAAAAAGGCACGGTTAAAAAGAGAGATAATGATAACGATCGAAAATGAAAATACATACAGAATACAGCAGTTCAATCAGTTAATAAATTGAATAACAATTATTTTTATAAAAATAAAACCTCTACAATCAAATTTCTTTACGTCTAAGTTAAATTAAATATAGCATGTTGGGAAATGTTGCTTTGTAATTACATGCGAGAACTATTTCTATTTAGGCTTATTTCTGTAAATAATGAATTAAAAAAAATAATAAGAATGGAAAAGAAAATAATGAAAGGAATAATAATATTTGTTAATTATTATTTTTCCAAAACTTAAATTAATATTTTGTTTTATAATTATTTACAAAAAAAAGAATGAAAATAAATCATATATAACAAATACTTGTAAATAGTGTAAGTTTCAAGGAACAAAAAATAATTAATTGTTCTTTTTCATTTTTTTGTCCTTAGTTAAAGCTTTATTTATGTTTTCTATCATTGTTTTATACTCTTTCCGTTTTTAATTAACTGTTGTTTTTAGGGAATTTTTTTTGTTTTTTTTATAATTGTATGTATAAAAAAATTATGTGGGAGTAGTAATGAAAATCCTACATTGTGTCGTCACAAAATTATAGTACTTGGCTCTGTTTACGTTAGATTCTTAATTTGACCGGAAGTAACCAACCCAAAAAAAGTTTGAACGCAGCAACCTTTTAACGTTATCTATGTCCGGTTAAACATCGGTTGATTCGGTTCTTCACCTTCTTGTACCGATTTTAAGCAAAACCAGTTAATGTCAAAAGTATCGTAACGTCGTCGTCTGGTTTAGTTTCCTAAACCTGAGGAGGGTGGAAGTCAAACTAACTAGAGAGGAGGCGATCATCAGAGAAGGAAAAAAAGAAAGGATCTTCTTCCATGGGCGATCTCTGAGATTCCCACTAACCTAACACGAAAAAATCCATCTGGTAATTTCAATCGCCCCTGATCTGCGAAGCTCGATCTTTCATCAACTTTAAGGGAATCTTCACCTTTCTCCAGATTTGAATCGCTGAAAGGTTTTTATTTTTCCTTGAGTAAAGTTTGAAAATGGTGCTGGTATTGGCATTGGGGGATCTTCATATACCCCATAGAGCGGCTGATCTTCCCCCAAAGTTCAAATCAATGCTTGTTCCTGGGAAGATTCAACACATCATCTGCACTGGAAATCTCTGTATCAAAGTAGGGTTTTTTAAATAAATAAAAAATTATATATAATATTTTCCATCTCTGCTTTGCTTTAATTTGTCTTATGGATATTATTATCATTATCAGAGAGAGACAAACTCTAATTTAATCATTATTTGATTATAAACTTACTCTAATCACCGGACAAATAGAAAATTGGACTCAGTGGTGGATGTTTCATCTCATGTTGTCTAGTCTCAGCTTGTTCTGTATCTACTGGATTATGCAGAGGAATTCCATTACACGTTTCAGTTTGTTAGTTTTGGATGTCCTTGTGACGAGTCATTTATGAGAATTCAAATGATGTTCTTTTAGTTTGGGGGATGGTGCTAACTGCTAAGGAGTTACCTTCCATTTGTGTGCTTTGCTTTCCTATCGTTTTAACTTACCTGATATGTTCTTATGCCTGTGTGAAGTCTTTTCTGGTTCATGTTTGTGGTTAAGCTTTGCATCTTTTGACTGTTTTTTTTTAGGAAATACATGACTACTTGAAGACTATCTGCCCTGATTTGCATATAGTTCGTGGGGAGTTTGACGAAGATGCACGATACCCTGAGAACAAAACCTTGACTATTGGGCAATTCAAGCTGGGGCTGTGCCACGGCCACCAGGTTCAGTTTTTCTTCTCTTTTGCATTTCCCGATCAGCTTTGCAGCATATGAGTAATCCCTCGTATCATACAACATCTGAATTTGCTTGACTTTACCTCATTGCCTTGTTTGCGTCTGTCCTTAACAACTGAGAATCGAAGTTTGCTCGCTTATTGCTATTTGCATGTTATTGTAATTAGGCTCTGATCGACAATATTCGTCACATCAAATATCTATCCCTCTACTCTTTACATTATCATATGGTTTACAATTATAAACTTGCATTTTTTTAGATACCTCTTATATGTACTTACCTAATCTAGTTATGATAAAGAGCTGTGATGGAGATAGTAAACGAGGAAAGTCTAGATTTGAAAAGTTTCAGCACTGTTGATTTTCTGTGTCAAGGTTTTGGACTTAAATATGATAGGAGATGCCTCCTTTAGCTTTGTTCCTCTATTTGCAGTGATATTGAAAAAAGCGTCTCTATTTGCTGTTCAGGTGATCCCATGGGGTGATCTAGACTCACTAGCCATGCTTCAGAGACAACTCGACGTGGACATTCTGGTAACAGGCCATACCCACCAGTTCACAGCCTACAAACACGAGGGAGGAGTCGTGATAAACCCAGGCTCTGCAACGGGAGCTTATAGCAGCATAAACCAAGATGTTAACCCGAGTTTTGTTCTTATGGATATCGATGGTCTTCGAGTTGTGGTCTATGTCTATGAGCTCATCGACGGAGAGGTTAAAGTCGACAAGATCGATTTCAAGAAGACCTCCACTTCCAACTCTGCTCCTTAGCGCATTTAACAAGCTGAACCCGGTTTTATGTTTTCGTCTGGAATCGCTCTTGAAATTTGGAACTTTCTATAGCTTACTTGTGAAAATAATCTTTAAAGATTTGGATATTGGACCACTGAGAACAATGTTTTGCAAGTCTCTCAAAGTTTATAGACTTTTGTTAAAAGTGTGTACATATAAAATTTCTATGAGTTTTTTGTTATTTGTCTGGAAAGCTCAGGCTTGATAGTATTCAAGAATTGTTCTTTCGATTCTGACTAAAAGTCAATATTGACCCTATCATCCTATTTTGATGTTTCGATATAAAGTTTTTGATGGAGAATTGATATAACATTGTATACTAAGCTAAAAAGTTAAAAACCTTTTGGTAAAATATTTTTCTCTAGAGAAATGCAACTTTCGGATTAGGATCAAGCCAATGTCTGAAAACCGGAACCCATATGTATGCACAAATACAAAATTAAGAACATAAAAACCTGAAAACGAAGAACCCATAAGTCTGATCTTGATGAAGTTGAGATTATGCAGCTAGAAATGCAACAACTCAAAGGAAATCGAAGATATCTAAAGAGAAAACATTCTTTTGGAACCAGCTTGAACCCATATATGGATGTATGTAGACTCTACAGACTACAGTCCCCGGGTAGTGTGGGCGAGACTGTTGACTGTTGAGCCTGGCTTCATCTGCATTGATGGTATGATCGAATATATGCCTTCAATACGTACTAGAAACATAACTGTATGTGTTTATTTCACATAAATTTGTATTATTTATATTATGAGAAAACTTAAGTAATTTTTATGTAACTTAAGTGTTTCGAATTTCTTAATAAGTCTCTGAGAAGGTGGTGGATGCTTGCAGACAGTCGGACATTCTTGTTTTGTAGCAAAACATTTCTTAGGCGATCCGGAACAGCAAGAACATTGGCCATCTTTATTAAGGGAACATTTTAGTGGGATGCAAAATGTTGGGTCAACACTACCCACAGGCACGTCAGTATCTATTAACGAACAACAAACCATTACAAAAAAATCATAAAGAAGAAGATCATATGATCACAGCGTTGATGATGTTTATGATGAACAAAATTAAACTATATATGCATAATTTCATATACATACTCTCATGTAGAGGTAAAAGGGAAATCACCATGATACAAAGGATAGCAAATTGTGATGATGACATTTATTGTATTTTTTTTTCTTTTTGAACTTATTAACAATTTTTTATGGTAGAGTTATGAGAATTCTCGGTGTTGATCATTCATCGTTGACTTTTAAATTGCCAAGTTTGTTACATCAGTTGCCTAATTAATAGGAAGATATATTTAATCTGTTATCGATTTTTACGTAATCCTTATTTAATACTCTCCCACAGTTCTAGCGTGGGGATTATACACGCCTAGACTGGACCAAAATTTATGAAATAAAGAAGATGGTAGACCCTTTTGTAAATATGGCGGCAAGTTGGAGCTTCGATGGAACATGTATGACCCGCACCTCACCTAAAGCAACCTTTTCCCAAACAAAGTGAATGTCAATTTCAATATGTTTGGTGTGCTGATGTTGAACTGGATTTGAAGACATGTAGACAACACTAACATTGTCGCAAAAGACCAGCATAGCATTTTTTATTTGAATGTGCATTTCTAGTAGTAGGTTCCTTAGCCAACATGATTCAGCCACCGCGTTAGCCACTCCTTTGTACTCTGCTTCAGCGCTTGAGATACCGTTGGTTGTCATTTAGATGAACATGAAACTATATTATCACCAAGGAAAAGACAATAACAGGAGGTCGAGATACCATTTTATGGAGCTAGCGGATTGGGCAGATGTATTTGTTGTGTCCCTTTGGCATCATGCAAGTCCTGCTTTCAATCTTTTTTATTGTGATGATTCTTTTTAACATCTCTAGATGATTTATTTATATAACATATTTTTTCTTATTTGAATTCCAGAAAGGGCTTGTTACGGAGGCAGATAAGAGAATTTCAGAAATCCAAGGGTTTCTAGAATCTTCAATTCAGAGATCATCATGTGAACGAGACACTTGTAAGGACAGGTTATTTTTGTACAAAAGACAAGGCACAATGCATCTTCCGCCAACCATTGGTAGGGTCTTCCACATCGCAAGTTTATTAATTATCTCTGTTGAATTGTTAATCCGATACTGATGTGTGCAAATTTGCAGGAGTGCGTTCTTTTGGTTTCCTAGGGTTGGGGTATCGAGTTGACTGGCCAATCAGTATAATTTTAACATGTGATGCGCTTAAAACATATGCTGATGTATTTAGCTTTCTGGTTCAAGTGAAACTAGCAGCATATGCATTAACTGACGTGTGGTGTTCACTGAAGGTACAGGTTCAGCATATTGATTCACTGCTTGTGACATAGCACCATTTTACATAACATTTTGCTGCAGTTTTCTAAATTCGTCATGGAAGATGTTATTTGAAAATTGCCTTCATTGTTCTGCCTGATATTTCTGTAGCACTATTCGCCTTCTGGGATTTTGATAGCACAATAACTGTAATGTCCTTTTAGGATGTACGACATGATAAGAAAGAGGGGATAGCGAAGCAAGAACTCCGATGGTTAAACATATTGATGAAACTAAGGTAAATTCAAATATAACAGCTTCATTTTTTACATAATTTCTTGGTGGCTCATTGAGCTAAGTTTGTATTACGCAATGCGACTGCATGAGCTTAGGTATGGTAATCATATTTCTTTCGGCGCATGACATTTATAAGAGTAACGGAAAGCATCGATTTCAGTTTATGCAATACCTTTGAAAATGCTAAATGTCTTTTGAAAAACATTTGTATTGTTTCTTCATCACTGTGCTTATATGATACGCAATATTTTTGACGTCTTTCTTCTCTGTGCAAGGCATCAGATCAACCATTTTGTATCAACACTACAGCAATATGTACATTCGGAATTGTCTCACGTATCATGGTCCAAGTTCCTTCATTCCCTGAAGCATAAGGTGCGTATAGTACACACTCTACAGTTTGTTTAGTCAAAATAGATATATTCTTCAATGTTAACATTAAAAGTTTTTTTTTTCTTTCAAGCGAACTTCTGTCACTACAGCTTATTGTTACTGATTTAACATCATCGCATATCTACTCTGAAACCAAAGTTCATAGTGCAACCTTTAAATGCGATTTCAGTGGCGGTTTCTTCTTTAATTGGTTTCCTGCATAAGAATTACACATCCCACTTTTTTCGTTTGTTTTTCAGGTCAAGGATATGATGGATCTTGAGTCTGTGCATATGGCTTATCTAAGTGAAGCTCTGCGCATGTAAGTCTTGTTTTGCCACAGTAATTCTGATGCGCTTTGGAAATTAATCCATATAATGTAACTGCCCGTAATCAAACACTTGTAGATGTTTTATATCTGATGAAACCCGAGTCATATCAAACATCATAGAGAACATCTTACAATGCGCACTGGACTTCCGGTCTTGTCTTGCCAGAGGCATTCAAAGTACAGGTCGAGTTCCAAACGATTCATGGACGAAAACGCTAGGCATAAACACAACTCAGGTAAAAGAAGAAGATATCAGATCCTTTTATGTGCGGGCATTTTCAGTTTTGTTGCGAGAGCTTGAGTTTATATTCACATTAAACAGGTGATAACGGTGAAGCAGAAGTTTGACAAAGAGTTGAAGGATCTGCATTTGTGTCACCTGAAATCACCAAAACATGGGAGGTCTGGGCTCTCTCGCTTCTGGGACTGCCTCAATTTCAATCTCTTTTATTCAGATATCCTTCATGATTCTAATATCTTTGCTCTTATTCCTTAGATACCCGTCTATGATACTCTATATATGATTGAATTTTTATTTGGTGGTGATGGTCTTGATTTTCCTTATATTTTCATATTGTCTTCTTTCTTTCCAACTGAAAGACCATCACCACCAAATAAAAAACATGTCTTGTATTGGCTGAGAGATAGAGAGAGTTCCATTCTTGTCCAAACTTCCTTTTATTAGTAATCATCGGTGAGCAGTGAATCTAAAGAGCATAACATGCAAGTAGCTCTCTCCAGGATTCACAATCTGCGACGGAAAATTCTTGTGGTTCACGGAATCGGGAAACCCTTGCGTCTCCAGACACAACCCTGCGTACTTCTTATAAACCGCGTTCCCTTTCCCGACAACACTTGTCAGCATATTACTCGTGTAAAACTGAACACCTGGCTGGTTCGTCCACAGCTCCATCTTCCTCCCGGTGACTTTGTCCAACACGACAGCGGTTTTCCTCAGATGCTTCCGGGCGTTTCCTTCGATGACGTAGTTGATGTCGTACCCGCCGGGTAATTCGTGGATCCGGCTTCCGATCTTGCGGGACTCGAGGAAATCGTAAGGAGTTCCTTCGATTGAGGTGATTTCGCCGGTGGGGATGAGTTTCTCGTCGACGGGAGTTATTTTCTTGGCGAGAAGCTGGATTTTGTGGGAGAGGATGTCGCCGGAGTCGTGACCTTGGAGGTTCCAGTATGTGTGGAGGGCTAAGTTGATCGGTGTGGGTTTGTTGAGTGGCTTTGCTTCCATTTTCACGGCGAGTTTATTTTCACCGATCAACATGTACGTCACTTTCACCGTCACATTTCCAGGGAAACCTGTCGATTGTAATTTTAATTAGATTTTATAGTTTTATTTATATATATGAATTACGAGAACATTAAAGTCTATGCCAATAAATTCGTTCTCTCCACTGATAAATGCTCACAGTCAAAACCACCCAAGGATTAGAAAAATTTGGATAAATCTTCAAAAATCTAATTATATCTGTAAAATCGGTTATAAATTTTTTTTTTTTTTTGGAAAATGATATACTGTGGTCGTTGTAAGTTAAAAAAATAATTTAATGATAATAATATAATCCAACTTTATTTCAATAATTTTAATTCATACATGATAAATACGATCTATATATATATATATTACAATTAAGATAATAAATCGTATTACCTTCTTCACCGTCGAAGCTATGGTATATGAAAGTGATGTGGCTAGTGGGAACGTAGTTTTCGACTGACCAAATGACATCGCTGAATCCCTTTGTGCCACCTGAATAATCATCCATTGATTAACATTTTTTTTAAAAAAAAAAAAAAATCAGACGAAAGAGAGTGAAAATAAATTATGATAAAGAGGGTAACCATGAAGAGTGTTATGGCCTTCGTTGGGATCGGTCATGTACAATTGACCATTCAACTCGAACTTAGCACCTCCGATCCTATTAGCCACTCTTCCCACAATTGCTCCAAAATAAGTTGTGTCATTCTTTTAAAACAATAACGAAATCTTTAATGTATTATTTATTTCTTGGAACAAAATAATGACGCATATATAACGTCTAATATCACGTGGGACTCACGACTCGTGACATTATAATATAAATTCAATAAACAATCATTATCTTTCTTTTTTTATTTATTTATGATAAGTAGTAATTATCTTTTTTAAGAAGTGGACACATAGAATAACGTGAAGTTCTAAAGTAGATGCTTTATGAGCCGACCATCGAGTTCTAATCCAAACCGTAGTCTTTTTTGGCCATAACATGAAAAAATAACTATAAATAAAAATCACCTTGTAACCATCAACAGTATCAAACCCAAGAACAACATCGTCTTGCTTTCCTGAAAGCATTACAAGGAACAAAAAATTCAGATCTAAAGCAGTAATGGGGAAGACAAGAGAGAGAGAGAGAGAGAGGAGAGGGAGAGAGAGACCATGTCTGTCTGGGAGAAGAAGAGAGGTCATGACAGCACCATAGTTAATGAAAGTAAACGACAATTTTCCTCTGGTGAGCTTATAGGTTTTGATCTGTTTACAGACACTGTAATTAACAAAACATGACAACAACAACACTACAACGTGTAACGACAGTTGCTTGTTCGCCATTGTCTCCAGATCGATTAAAATCGACGAGTGAGAGTAATGAGAGAGAAATGGAAAGAGAGAGAGAGAGAGAGTTTGGATTTTTCTCCTTGTACTGTGTGTATGTATTTGTATCCTATTTATATTAGTGTAAATGAGAGAGATGAGTTTATTATCCGAGTTTGTAATTTCTATTTTTTATAGTTGACTTTTTTTATATTGTAATTTATTTCTTTAAACTTTCTTTCTCTATATATATATATAAATACCATATCATATAGGGGGTTCAAACTAACCAATGTGTTTCATGGAAAGCCATTGATTCATAAAATATCCTTAGTGAAATTAGTAAATATCTTAAATTTAAAGAAAATAAACGTCAGCTTAAAGAAAAATGAAAATTACTAGATAAAAATGAATATATCATTTTTGTTCTTTTATTTATTCAACATTTAATTGTGAAAATAGCTCCTGCAAATCTTATTGGTCAATCTTCCAACCGTTTCGTCTTTATTATTAAAAGTAAAAGTAGAAGATTTGAGGTAAAAAAACACCGGAAGCATAGGAAGGGATAAGATGCAAAGACTCGTACAAATATAGCTTTTAATTAAATACTTTAATTAATATTTGTGGATGAGAACCATAACCTCTAATAAATATATTTTCTAAAGAGAGAATAAGCTTCTGTTCACTATTTGCGGAAATAAATAATGATTTTTCTTCTTTTTTTTTTATAAAGGTTTATGTTACTCAATGTCACCCGAGAAAAGAAACACTACTGGCCAATATACAACAGTCCCAAGCATGTTGTCCCGTCTTTAAACATGATCTTGCTCATGTTAGTTATTTGCAGCAATACTTCTCAGAGAGAGGATGAGATTCTCACACTTCGTATTTGTAATATATATATATGATGGGAAAATTAAGTGACAAGTTTCTGACTTTTTTTTCTTTTCTATAGCAAATAAAATCATAAATTGCCTCTCTTCATCTTTTTCCAATCTCTTCTCTTTTCACCTTCACACATCTCCCTTCAAATACTAAACAAATGAACACTTATAATTATATAATTAATTTAACACTATAACTTTATATTTCTACATATATGTTTAATCACAGTATAACACATTTTATAATATGCTAACTGAATTAGCATGCTCCATTTTATTTTATTTCTTACATTACGGTGTTATAACATATTTTATGATTTGATAATTTGTTTAACATAATATTTTGTATAAATTATTATAAAACAGCTAATTTAAATGTTACCTGGTTTAACATGTTTTATTTTTATAATATACTAATATGTTTAACTTGTAATTCTTATTATAAGAAATTTATGATTTAACATGCTATTTTCTATGTTATGCAATTTAATTATAGTATGACAGATTATATGATATGTTAACTAGTTTAACGTTCTATATACATGAGATTATAATTTGATTTATATGCTAACAACGTTCACATACAAACAATATTCACTTGCTAATAAAATTCAGTGCATTATTGTTAACACGTTAATATTATCTTGTATTGGAGTTAGCATAGCGATGAATAGTTTACCGATTGTTATTGAACAATGTTGACAATAGTAACAAATTTCGTAATTAATTCAAAAATTAAGGATAAATATGGTATTAATTTTTATCTATGTTGTTTTCTTAATTTTTAAACTAAACCTAATTTTTTGATCATAAAATACAATTTACTCAATATATAATTGAGAAAATGGGGAAGTGTGGCATCAAAATATCCGAAACCGTCAAGATGAATGATATGTTGATTAAAAAGACTAAAACACTTTGTTATTTTAGTTTCTATAATATTTTATAACTCTGTAGACATATGTACCAATTTTGCATAAAGTAGGAGGTTTGTAAGCTTTGTAATCACCATTTGTTGTTGTCACATTCTAATCACAATTGAACTTTTCATATTTTAACACTCTTGTATGTGCAGATGAAATGACTGTGCTTCCTTTAACTTTGGTTCTTGGCCTTTGCTCTGAAAAAAACCGATGACAAGGACGCAGATTTGGTGAACAGAGCAGTTTTATCTTAGAGCTAATTTAAATTTTGAAATCAGCTTCTTATTATCATTGCTCACTTGGGAATTGAACAAATTAAAGCCGGAAAACATAGAAACAACAATTTGAAAAGAAATCTGTGTGTTTGAGGAACATTATGAAATAGTGTTTTATCAAACTTTTGGTCTATATATTATCTGAGGTCGAATTGGAGTACACTTTTTGTTTGTTTTCATTTGTTTGGGTTTACATTTGAAATTTACGAATGACGAATAGAATAGTATAACACGTAAACACAAATATATAATGAAGGAATTATTGAGATCGAATCAAGAAAAGACATAGAAAGAGTTCTTAATTAACAAGTTTGAGCAACCTTTATAAACACATCTTCAAGAGTGGTGTCTGCAAGTCCCCAAGCAACCACCGGGAACATCTTCTTCGCCTTCTCCACCGCCTGAAACACCTCAGCAATCTTCGTCTCTTTCTTTGGCAGCTCAAACTTCTGAGTTCCCGATGTTCGATATATCTTCTTTGCATTCTTGGAGATGTTATGTACTAATTGCTCCACTTCTTGCTCATGTTCCTCTGAGGTTGTCACAGTCAGTACATAGGATCCTCCATACCTACCCTTCAACTGTCACTAGGGTTTCAATGAAAGCTTTCTTCTTTGGATTTTCTAATGAGTTTTCGACGCAATATCGGCTCAAGTTCATGTTTTGAACATTGGTCGTTAATACAGTTATTCACTGTTTACGATGAATTTAAGTAAAACATGTGTTTTAGGTTTACCTCCTTAGGATTGCCTACGCATTGCAGACTTCCATCAACGAAAATTCCAAGACGATCACATAAAACTTCGGCTTCCTCCATTGAATGTGCTGAAACATAAAACCAAAGCTTAAGTAACTTCTTTGTGTTAAGACATTATGAGGAAGAGCAAAACGGATATAAACAAGCTTAGATGACTCTACTGGTGAGTATTATTGCCCCTTTTCGCTTAGCTCGTTTCACTACGTCCCATAAACCCTTCCTCGAGGCTGGATCAAGCCCAGTACTTGGCTCATCCATGTAAACAACCTTGACAAACCTCAAAAGACGTTACATATACGAAGTTAAAAGACATGTATCACAAATCTTTAGATATCAAGAGAGGATTCAAGTTACTTTGGGGTTTCCTATGAGAGAAATGGCTACGCTGAGCCGCCTCTTCATCCCTCCACTGTATTTCCCGACTTGTTTGTCGCCATGTCCTCCATGGAAAAGGTTGACACTGCGAAGCGACTCTTCGACAGCCTAAAACCAGAGAAAAATCATTACTACTTGTTAATTTACTTTACACATAAGTGACCCACAAACTAACCAATTTATAACATAAACTTACTTGTGTTAAGACAAAACCTTTGAGATTCTTTAGCCTTCCATAAAACATTAGATGTTCCCTTCCACTCAAGTTCTCCCACAAAAGACTGGAAAATTAGATTATATAAACTAATAAGAAACAGTATAGTCTCGCAGAACAGAAACAAACCGAGCTAGACATTATTTTTATAGATTACTCGTGTTGCGGACAGACTCCAATCGTTGTATATATCCGGTCCATATCGGTTCGAATGTCAAGACCTTGGACAAATGCTGTGCCAGATGACGGTTCAATAATTCCTGTCATCTACAAAAGGAGGTTAAAGGGCTAAAAAGAATAACCAGAAGACCTGAAATTGACTCATTTAGAAAAGATTGATAGATAAGAACCATACGGACCATGTTGATGAAAGAGGTTTTTCCAGCTCCATTAGGACCAAGCATGCCAAAGCATTCACCTTGAGGTAAAGCAAGAGATAAGCCTCTTACCGCGAGTTTCTGAGGGTTCCCGTCCTTACCCGAGTACACCTTCTTCAGATTATTGCATAAAACTGCGCAGTCTCCAGATGATTCAAGAAGATACTGCTCTACTTTCTCCCTCTGTCACCAAGAAATACACATAAAAAATCTTACGAAAGCCTTATCAGTATTGAAACCTGATCTTGATCTCAGCTCTGTTACCTCTTGACACACATCTGGTTTCTCCATTTCAACGACAACTTTGGAAATTTCGTTATGAGAGAGGTGATGTTGTGTCTTATTTGAAATGCTTTTCAGGAAGACGAACAATGGATGTTTCCTGGAGTAAGTGATTTGATCAACGTAGTATGCTGAGACAAGAAGTAGCAGCCACTCAATGAGCATGATACAATTCACTTCTTTCATTCCATTCCCAAAATCTCTCCATCTCATTCCATCAACTCCGCGGTAATCTCCCGCAAACGCAGATTGTGATAACTCATATAGCCCACGGTACAAAGAAAATCCAGGGAATAACTCCATTGCAATGATCCATCCTCCTAGAGAAAATCAAATGAATCATAATATAATCCTGCTTTGATTGTACTAGAAAACTGTTTGATTGGGGTTTAAGAACTTACTTGGGAAGAGAGGATCTTCCAAGAAGAACTGGAAAAGAAAGATTCCTAGGAGCCCGGTTCCAAAGACATATATGTATGCTATAACTGAATCATTTCAAATGAATATGTAACAATTGTGATCATCGTTTGAAGAATCTTGAATCCAAAACGCGATGGTACTGTACCTGTAGCAGTTTTAACATCTGAAAACATTGCAGATGCTAAAAAGGCGACTGATATTTGAAGATTTATGGTAATCAGGAAAAACACAAGTTGGATACTGTAGTCATTAAGCCTGAAGAAGTTTAACCCTGCAAGAGAAGTAAAAGCATCAAGAACTGAAAAGGAAAACAGAAAGATCAGGAGTGACATATATTAGCAAATTCGATAAGAGTTTACCGATGGCTGAACCGAATATCGCGAAGCACAAAATGTATAAAGTCGATATGAGAAAAAAATAGGTGTATGAAACTATCCAGTACGGAGCATCACCAAGTCCATGCATTTTCATCATGATTCTTAACCTCTGTTGTTTCTCATAAACCAGTGTTGTTAAGATCACCTATATGATCCAGAGAAAACTTCAATGAAAGCCAAGAGTAAAAATTGTTTTTTAAGTGTTTCATTAAGACAATCTAAAGGCTTACAGGGAATAACAGCAGAATGACCCATGTGAAGAAGAGTGGACCGATTAGAGAGGTGATGTCTAGGCTCAGTTTAGTCTCTGGTTTTGGCATTTCTTTGACAAACTCAAAGAGTATATTTGTCTCTGAACCTTTTAGAAACTCAAGATATGCATTAGATGCCTGGAAAATTACAGATAAAAAATTATGAACTCAAGATTGTGTAGTAAATGATAACATCGATGTATGTTTGAGTCTTATTTGATGAGCAAAGGCTTAAGAAAAATGCACCAGATTGACTAAGCGAGGGACTCGAATCAGAGCCATAGGCCGGACCAAGGTATCGTTCTTGTACGTGGAGTTGTACCAAACAGTAACATTGAGACTGTTCCTATTTGTGTTCTGAAAATCAAAAGCTAAAAAAATGGAAACTTTAAGACACAGACCACTATCTAAGGAAGTATAAGTGTGAGATGATATGATGATGATGATGATGAGAGACCTGCAGCATACTCGTTGATCTTCTTGTCCCAGTTTCCTTTTCGATAACCTTTGAACAGCTCGTTGTTCACTTCGAATGAACTATTCCGCCACAGATGTAATCCTTGGACACAGTTTATCTCTATGTTCAAGGCAAATACACAAGACAGAACTTCTTTGTTTATAAAGTATTCTTGAAATACATCAAGATTTCGATATGAAATTTTGTTATACCTTTGGGGAAAGCAAGAGGTAATTGGCGAATTAAGATTGAGAAAGAAGAGTTTGGTGAGCATTGATGTTGGATATTGTAGATGGGGAGATCTGAGATGAATGAAGAATCCATGTAATTGGTGTATGCAGTCAAAGACGATGAGCCCTGCATATATATATATATATAGTATAAAGTTAGAGAATCAAAATGAAGCGAACATACAAAAAAAAAAATATTCAAGAACTTACCAAGACATGATTGGATAAATCTCCATCAAACTCAGAAGAATTGCTATGCATGTTCCGCATCAGAACTAGAAAAACAAACAATTTATTGAATACAGAAGAAAAGCAAATTATAAAGATTTCATTTCCTAAAGGAGTAGATCGATAGGGTTTATACTTTTTCCGAGTGACTGATTATTCCCGGTGAAGAGGAAGGTCACAGGGGAAGAGTGGCTCGGGTACGAGGTGGTCGAGGCTCGGTATTGAGGAGCCGGGATTTGAAGTAATGGAGTCCATTTTGGTGGAATAGGAATGGCGCAAAACGCTGCTTGATCTGAAGTAGAATACCTTAAGCCGCAAGTTTTCTCATTTAAGCAGCCACATTCACCATGGTCCTTGTCGAATTGAGAGTCGAAGAGCACTTGAATAATAAGGAGAAGTAGACAGAGGAAGAAAGGGATAGTAACAAGACGAACATTGCTCCATATGTTACGTTTCTGCATCAAAAAACAAAAATGCAAACGAATCGTCATTGTAAATGTTACCCTGTGTTTTAGCCGTTTCAGTAAATCTCTGAGAAGATTATGAAACCTGGAAAACTAAATTCTTCCTAAGTAAAGCGTCGGCTTGAGTCAAGAAGCTTGCAGGACTCGAATCCGCCATCACAGTGAATGTAGGAAGATTTTATGGAGTTGAATTTGTGAAATATCTAAATGTTTTCTTGGATGCAACACCAAGAAGGTCATACAATTGCAGTAGCTTACGATAATTATTATCAAATAAGAGATGACATATATTAACTGTACACGTTACTGAAGTGTCATACAGGTATTGGACAATAGCACTGTATTTTCTTGTTAGCTCTTTTTCGTGTAGTTCAAGTTTAGTAGTCTTGCTTGCATCACTCATCCAAGAAACGTACTCTTTACCTAAACCTATATAAATATGCATATAATAAGACAATTATTGGGGTTCATTGCAACAAGTGAAAATCTCAACTTAGTTTCTGAGGAAGCCAAATTAATCACAAAAATTTGATATGAAATCCCCATTGATATGTGTATCCAATAGAAATTGATTATTGGTATGTGTATTTGATATGTGTATCCAATAGAAATTGATTATTGACCTGAAACAACAGAGTAAAACCAACTGTTGTTAAATCTCATTTGTAATTCACAAAACTGTAATATATATTTCCAGTAATATACATGAAATCTTACAATCACTAACTTTGTATAGTATAGTAGCAATTTAAATGCACAAATAAATATTGACGTTGGATGAATCCAAATCTAAGAAGATCAAGAGAAGACATTAAAGGCTTGACCCGTTCTAGCAACCTTGATGAAGACATCTTCAAGAGTTGTGTCTGCGAGTCCCCAAGCAAAGACCGTAAAGTTGCTCTTTGCCTTCTCCACCGCCTGAAACACCTCCCAGATCCGAACCTCCTCCTTTGGGAGCTCAAACTTCTGAGTCCCAGCGATGTGATATATCTTCTTGGCGTTTGGGGAAACATCTTGAATCAGCTTCTCTACGTTTCCCTCGTGTTCTGATGATGTTGTCATCGTCAACACATAGAATCCACCGTACCTTCCCTTCAGTTGTTTTGGGTTGCCAATGCATTGCAAGCTTCCGTCTACGAAAATCCCTAGTCGGTCACAAAGAAATTCTGCTTCTTCCATTGAGTGGGTCGTGAGGATTATGGCAGTGTGTCGTTTTGCACGCTTGATGACAGTCCATAGGTTCTTTCTCGAGGCTGGATCAAGTCCTGTGCTTGGTTCATCCATATAAACCACCTGCAAATGGAAAAAAAATAATGAGGACGAGTTTGTTAAGACTGAAAGAGCTTAACTCTCTAAGTGTAATACTTCTAAAGCTTAAAACAGACATTAGAATACCTTAGGATTCCCGATAAGTGAAATGGCAACACTCAGCCGCCTTTTCATACCTCCACTGTATTTTCCAGCAGGTTTATCAGCAACTCCTCCGTGGAAAAGGTTGACACTCCTAAGAGACTCTTCCACAGCCTAATGCAAGGTAAATAAAGATGAGATATAGATTGATATCATCCCTGAATTTGACGTTTTGGTAAATTATGGAGAAAGAAAGCAAGTAAGATTGATTACAGACTTGGGTGAGATCAGAGCCTCTGAGATTCTTGAGTCTCCCATAAAATAGCAGATGTTCCCTTCCTGTCAGCGTCTCCCATAGCAAGCTGGTACACAAACAGACAATAAGAGAATGGAAAAACAACTATATCTTCTGTCTTGGGACAACAAGAGAACTCTGCGTTTTTTCTAGGCGAAGAACAAATGAAGTAGTATCAAGAGTCAATTACTCGTGCTGCGGGCATACACCCATGCTGGTGTATACTCTGTCCATATCATTGCATATATCCAAACCTTGAACAAGCCCTGTTCCGGATGTTGGTTTCAGGAGCCCAGTCATCTGGTCAGGAAAAAGACAGTACATGTTACTACAGTTACAAGATTATAATCTGAAACGCACTGCTTTCGGGCGTATACTGGATAGAGTTTCTCGACTGCAATGATATTAAAAGCTAAGCTTGTTATATTTGCCCATTTGTGTACTGACCATATTGATGAAGGAGGTTTTGCCAGCACCATTAGGCCCCAACATGCCAAAGCATTCTCCTGAAGGAACAGCGAGAGATAAGCCACGTACTGCCAACTTCGGCGGGTTCCCGTCCCTACCTGGATACACCTTCTTCAGGTTGTCACATACAATCGCATGGCTTGTGCTCGGCTCAAGCATTAACTGCTCCACTTTTTTTATCTGATTTGAACAATTGTATGTTTTGTCAGAGCCTCAATAATCAAGAACATGCAATATATATGGTGAATCCATTTTGTCATACCTCCTGAGTGACATCTGGTTTTTCCATTTCATCCAAGACTTTTGAGCCTTGCCTATGCAAACTAGGCCTTCGCAGAGAAGGGGATTTCTTGAAAGGGTTTTTCAAGAAGAAGAACATGTCTTTTCCGGATGAAACAATCTTATCGATATAGTATGCTGCAATGAGTGCGAGAAACCACTCAACAATAATGATGTAAAAAACTTCATCCATTGCACTATCACTAAAATCTTTCCACTTCATCCCATCCACGCCTCTCAAGTTTCCTCGGAAAGCAAATTGTGCGAATTCATACAGCCCACGGTACAACGAGAAGCCAGGATAAAACTCCAGGACAATAATCCAACCTCCTGTAAAAATTATAATTGATTTGAAATCGTGGTAAGTTGTGAGTATAAACACATAAACGAGCGTATTTAAATACCGTTCTCCAAGTTAGTCTCAATAACTTACTAGGAAACGATGAATCTTGAATCAGAAACTGGAACAGAAACGTGCCCACAAGTCCAGATCCAAACACGTATATGTAAGCAGCAACTATAATTTAGACATAAGAGGAAGCCCATCAATTCTTTAAACCTCCAATATGTTCATATAAAAATTCAAGAATTACGATTTTTGTACCTGTTGATGTCTTGACCTTTGAAAATATTGAAGAAATTAGAAAGCAAAGGGCGATTTGCAGATTAACATAGAGAAAATAGAAAGCGAATTGGAGACTATAGTCATTAAGCCGAAAGAACTTGAGTCCTGCAAGGGAGCAGCAAATGTAACAAGCTTAGAGAGTGGAAATTTTACTTCATGAGAAAGCATAACGTAAGAAGTGTATTGACAGCGAGGCTTCAATTACCTATTGCTGACCCAAATATCATCAGGCATATAAAGTACAACATGGATATAGTAAGAAAATAGGCGTAAGAAATCATCCAATATGGACCATCTCCTAGCCCATGCATCTTCATTATGATCCTTAGACGCTCCTGTTTCTCATAAACCAATGACGACAAGATCACCTGCATACACAATGGCTCTAAGTATTTCAGTTCGTTGCTTATGCAGAGAAACCAGAATTCTTGTCATTTCCAAGATTCATAGATCATCATTATACATCAAGTTGAATATTTGTGGAAATGACCAAACTTACAGGGAACAGAAGAAGAATGACCCATGTGAAGAAAAGAGGGCCAATTAGAGACGCGATGTCTAGACGAAGGCTACTTTCTTGTTTAGGCATTTCTTTGACATATTCGAACAACATCTTTGTTCCCGGGCCTTGCAGAAACTGAAGGTAAGCATTTGACACCTGCATTTTGGCAAAGTGTAAGCATGTTGAAAATGCGATGATGAAGATGTCTTGAGTATATGGTTATTTTTTCTTACCAAATTGACTGAGCGGGGAACTCGGACTAAAGTTGAAGGCCTATTATTTGAACCTTCCTTGTACGTTGAATTATACCAAATGTGCACATTGAAGTTGTTCCTATCTGTGTTCAAAAGATCGTATGCTAAGGCAACAAGAAAGCAGACAAGAAGAGTCAGAAATCTCACGTGGATATTAAACATGGTTATACATAAATGACAGAGAAGTTGAACAACAACCTGCAGCGATCTCATTTGTTTTCCCTTCGGGATTTCCTTTCCGATAACCTTTGAATATCACATCATTGACCTCTATGGAGTTATTTCGCCAGAGATTCAATCCTTGAACACATTTCAACTCTGGTTTTGACACAAACCATTAAGTTAATCGACTGCAACAATGTATCCTCAGAAAGAAAATAGTATGTTTTAACAAACTTGGGATTTACAGTATATGCAAGGAAACACGACCAGATTACATTAAGAGCTAACATATCTCCTTAGAAGAGCCAAAGTAAATTGAACATATATTAACGTTTCAGTAACATTTACATGATGGGAAACTTGATACCTTTCTTAAAATTGAGAGATCCTCCTAGTCCAAATGAGAATGGAAACGTAGCGTTTGAAATGCAGCGAGATTGGATATTGTAGATGGGAAGATCTGAGGCAATCCCTACATCAAGATAGTTGGTGATCTCTGCCTTTGTCTCTGTACCCTGATAAAACGAGCTCATAAGACAAAAAAATGTACACACTTCACAGTTGGAAACAAGCAGGGTTGGACCAGAGATATCTTACCAAGACATTATAGGCTAAACCCTGCAAGAGATCAGTGGAGTTGACAGTTAGAGAACTAGGTAGCATGTTCCCATATAAGCCTAGAGAAGAACACAATGAAGAGTATTAGTTCCAGAGAAAAAAAAATACAGAACACACCCGAAAGAAGAAGAAACATACTTGATCCAAGGGAATGGTTATTCCCAGTAAAAAGTATGGTAACAGGACAAGATCCTGTTCTTCTGCAAGATTCATCAGGTAGGCCTATGTCCGGGAGGAAACTAGCACGAACAGCGCGACTTTCAGGACGAGGGGCTTGTAACAAAGGAGGCCATTGAGGAGGATTAGGAATGGAACAAAAGAAGGCTTGATCCGGAGACGAATACTGGATACCGCAAGTCTTGGTCTGGCACTTGCCATCTCCATTGGTGACAGTACAAATACAGCCACAACGATTATCATCAGCGTTAGTAATTTGTGAATCGAAGAGAGCTTGAATGCCCACTAGAAGCATGCAGAGGTAGAAAGGGAGCATGATTAGCCGAACATTGCTCCATAGATACCGTTTCTACACCAACACACATTGAGTCTAATTAATGGATCGTTTTGTTTTGGATTTCAAGGTTTCTTTAAGAAAATTATTAAGCTATTATAATTAGATTCTCACATGAAAAATTTGGGATACGTTGATCTGATTTTGATTAACAATTATATCTAATTTACACACAAAATCGTTGCAAATATCTGTAATTATGTCTGATACTCAGCAAATCAACCACTAATTACTTTTATTGTAAAACTAATCCAAATCAAAAAATTTAAACGCATTAAAGGTATCTACGTACGTGCACGAAACCGAAACTCCTATAAAGTATAAAATTGGATTCCGAGAAAGAGGAAACGAATAGATACCTGATAGGTTAAATTTTTCCTAAGCAAGGCATTGGCTCGCGTACAGAAACTGGCGGGACCAGGATTCGCCATTAATGAAGGACGAAGAAGATTCGGTTAATCTCCTCCTTCTTCTTCGACTGTTAGAAGGAAACACAAACCACCGACTTTTGGTTCATATAGCGGGCGGAGAGATGAGAACAACAGAGAACGGAGAACAGATTCGATTTTACGAAATTACGTTACTACCCTTACCACACGCTTTATGTTTTCGTTAAGTTATTTTTAAGCGTTTTTCTTTTGGTCAAAGGACAATTAAAAAAAAAGGTGGTTTTCAACGAAATCAAGAAAGCGACCATCGTGAAAAGTAAACTGCAATGCAAATTTTCCACGAAGCTGCTATTAGCGTTTCAATTATTTTTAACAAAAAAATATTTTTTTTATTATTTAATAAAGTTTTGATTGGAATATAACATGATTAATGTCGTCATCTCAGACGTAATCACGTGTTGACGTATTGATTAAACAACTAACCGATTTTTATTGCCTCACGTATAAAGTGTCGGGTAATATGGTTGACTGTGTGACATTATTACCATTTTAAAAAATATATATATATACGTTCAAATTCAGACCAAACTTTCCTGTGTGGCAATTACTTGGACAAGAAGCAATGCATCTCCGATAAAAAAAAGACAAACAGTCATGATTATTCAGTAGTAACGTTTTTCGATATTGTTTTGCTCTGTGTTATTTCATCTTATATATTTTAAATTCAGTTAATGAGAAGGTAAAATTCGTTTGATTTGGTTTCGGTTGAATTTGTTCATGACAAATGTATTTCTTTTCATTTTCAAGATTTTTTCCTTTTGGCTTTCATTTGTTTTCTTTCATTTAAATATTTTAAGTTTTAATTGCTCAGTAGATCTTTAGCAAAAAAAAACAAATAAAATTATTTAGTAGAGAATAAGAGTTTGATTGACAATCAGTACGGCTATATATGGCCTTGCAGGTATATATTGATAATAGTAATAAATTGTTGGTTTAGTTTTTATTTTACATAAAATCATCTACAAACAACCAATTAAGTTACAAGAAAGAAAGAAAAACTCAAGTAAATTTCACAGACTTGCAGCCAAATCCCAGTAATAAACATGACTAATGAATATTTTCAAACCTCTACATGAGCACACACGAGAAAATATTGACATTGAACAGACAAAAAGCAAAAAGATTAATCAAGAAAATACATTAAAATCCAGAGCACCTCTAGCAACCTTAATGAAAACATCTTCAAGAGTTGTGTCCGCAAGTCCCCAAGCAAACACTTTGAAACTGCTTTTTGCCTTCTCCACCGCCTGGAATACTTTCCAGATCCGAACTTCTTCTTTCGGAATCTCAAATTTTCATTAATGGACATAAATCAAACCTCTACATGACCAACTTTATCAAACAAGAACAAGCTAATATTGACTTTGAATATACAAGAATGATAATATTCAGAGGATTCAAGAGAAGACGCTAAAGGCCTGAGCATTTCTAGCAACCTTAATGAAGACATCTTCAAGAGTTGTCTCCGCAAGTCCCCAAGCAAACACCCTGAAACTGCTCTTTGCCTTCTCCACCGCTTGAAACACTTCTGAGATCCGAACTTCTTCTTTTGGAATCTCGAATTTTTGTGTCCCTGCGATGTGATATATCTTCTTGGCGTTTGGAGAAACATCTCGAACCAAAATCTCCACATCTTTCTCATGTTCTAATGCAGTTGTCATAGTCAACACATAAGATCCACCATATCTTCCTTTTAACTCTTTTGGGTTTCCTATGCATTGTAACCTTCCATCTACAAAAATCCCCAAACGGTCACATAGAAACTCTGCTTCTTCCATTGAGTGTGTCGTGAGGATTATCGCAGTGTTTATTTTTGCGCGTTTAATGACTGTCCATAGGTTCATTCTTGAAGCTGGATCAAGTCCTGTGCTCGGCTCATCCATATAAACCACCTTTTGAAACAAAACAAAAAATAACCAACCAGATGAAAAAAATGGAAAAGTAGACTTGTCAAGCTGTTTAAGAACACCAACATGAGTAAATTGAATGCGTACCTTAGGACTCCCGATAAGTGAAATGGCTACACTTAGCCGTCTTTTCATACCTCCGCTGTATCTTCCAGCAGGTTTATCAGCAATTCCTCCGTGAAATAGGTTTACACTCTTAAGCGACTCTTCTACAGCCTTGTAATACATGAACAAATCATTTATGCTTTTATACTTTTGGACTTATACAGAAGGGAAGCAAGATTGATAACATACTTGGTTAAGATCAGAGCCTTTGAGATTCTTAAGTCTCCCATAAAAGAGTAGATGTTCCCTTCCTGACAGTGTTTCCCAGAGCAAGCTAGTTTACAACAGACAATAGGAGAATGATGATCTTTCTGTATATATAGTTAACACAATATATATATATATATGTTTCTAAGGATTTAATTACTCGTGCTGTGGGCATACACCCATGCTAGTGTACACTTTGTCCATATCCGAGCATATGTCCAAACCTTGAACAAACGCTGATCCTGATGTTGGTCTGAGAAGCCCAATCATCTGACCACAAATGTACAACAACTCTATTATTCAAGGCAGAAGCTAAGCTGAAAAAGATATTCTGTCCATTTGAGCACTGACCGTGTTGATGAATGAGGTCTTTCCAGCACCATTTGGCCCTAACATGCCGAAGCATTCTCCTGAAGGAACAGCTAGAGATAACCCACGAACTGCCATTTTTGGCGGGTTTCCATCCCTACCTGGATACACCTTCCTCATGTTATTACATACAATCGCATGGCTTGTGCTCTGCTCACGCATCAGTTTCTCAACTTTTTCAGCCTGATTGGTACAACGTTAACTCAGAGATAGCTGGAGAACCAAAGAACATGGAATGTGTTGTGACTTGTTCTGAAAAATACCTCTTGACTGACATCTAGTTTCTCCATTTCTGGGGAAAGTTCAGCGACCCGATTTTGCAAGCTAGGCCTTTGTGGAGAAAGAGATTTATTGAAAGGGTATTTCAAGAAGAACAAAAGGTCTTTTCCGGATGAAGACATCTTATCGATATAGTATGCTGCAATGAGTGAGACAAACCATTCAACGATGATAATGATAAAAACTTCATCCATTGAACTATCACTGAAATCTTTCCACTTCATCCCATCTTTCCCGTTCAAGGTCCCCAGAAAAGCATACTGAGAGAACTCGTACAACCCACGGTATAAAGAGAAGCCAGGATACAGCTCCAGGAAAAAAATCCAGCGTCCTGTAAAAGAAAAGTTAAGATTATATTAGCGTTGTGGTTGATAGTGAGAACAAACACATATATTAACAAGTGAAGTGGATATCTATTCTTCATGTTGATCTTAATAACTTACTGGGAAAAGACAACTCTTCGATCAGAAACTTGAAGAGAAACCAGCCCAATAGCCCAGATCCAAACACATATACGTACGCAGAAACTATAATTTGGACATAAAACAAAATGCGTTCCTTTTAGCACCGACATGTTCCTTAGAAAATTATTACAGAAGTGTGACTTTACTACCTGATGCTGTCTCAACCTTTGAAAATGCTGAGGAAGCTAGAAAGGCAATTGAGATTTGCAGATTTATGTAGAGAAAATAGAAAGCAAATTGGATGCTGTAGTCATTTAGCCGAAAGAAATTTAGTCCTGCAAGTAACTATAACTGCTATAATAATCCGATTGAAGAAAACTTATTCTACAATAAGACATGGAAATGATTCAGTACCTATTGCTGACCCAAATATCATCAAGCATATAACGTATAACGTGGATATGGCGAGAAAATATGCGTAGGAAATCATCCAATATGGACCATCTCCTAGCCCATGCATTTTCATTATAATTCTTAGACGTTGCTGCTTCTCATACACCAGTGAGGTCAATATCACCTGCAAAAACATTAATGTATTTATGAACCCTGTGTCTTAACGCTTCATAGGTTTTCGAGAGAAAATTTTGATAAACTGTTTCAAAGATCTACAAATGATCATATATTGCTATGAAAATATGTAGGAGTGAGAAATGTAAGAGCCTGAAGCAGTCCACTTATATTGAGCTTACAGGGAACAAAAGAAGAATAACCCATGTGAAGAAAATTGGACCAATCAGAGAAGCAATGTCTAAACGAAGTTTGGTTTCTTGTTTAGGCATTTCTTTGACAAACTCAAACGATATCTTTGTGCTCGGGCCTTGCAAATACTGAAGATAAGCGTTTGACACCTGTAGTTTTTTGAAGTCTTAGAATCTGTTCAGTCAAGAAACTGGTGAACTCAAGGATGTTGTTAAGTGTATCACTTAGTTTCTTACCAAACTAACTAAGCGGGGAACTCGGAGCAATTTTGGAGGCCTATTTCTTGAATTATCCAAGTACGTTGCGTTATACCAGATGTTCACGTTGAAGTTAGTCCTATTTGTGTCCAAGAGATCGTATGCTAAGGCAACCAAAGCATAAAAAACAAACAAAACAGAAACATTCAGAAAAAAATCTCATTTGCATACTAATCATTATAGATAAATGACAAATAAGTATGTAAACCTGCAACAATCTCATTTATCATCCCTTCAGAATTTCCTTTATGATAACCTTTGAAAATCTCATTATTAACTTCTCTGGAGCTATTTCTCCAAAGATTCAAACCTTGAACGCATCTCATCTCTGGTTTCGACAAAACAAAAATTTAGTCAATCCACTGCAAGAGCAGTTTTCTTCAGATGATTTAAGGACAATATATGCATACAAGGGATATGTGATGAGAGATATGATTTCTCCATGGATACTTTATACCTTTGGTAAAACTGAGAGGTGGTTTTCCGACTGAGAATGAAAACTCAGAGTTTGGAGTGCACCGAGGTTGGATGTTGTACATGCTAAGATCTGAGACAATCCCAGCATCAAGATAATTGGTGGGACTTCCTTTATATGCTGTAGCCTGAAACACCATCTCAAAGTAAAAAAAAATAAAAGCTAAGACAGAGACGTATTCACATAACAAACATAAATTCAACAGACCAGAGAGAACATACCAATACATTATCCGCTAAACTAAACAAAAGGTCAAGAGAGTTCACTACAAAAGACGTTCTGAGAAGATTTCCAGACAAAACTGTAAGAAAACTTGAACATTAGTTTAGTTCCATAAAAAAAAAGATGTGAAATATGCCTGAAGAAGAAGCATAGAAGCATTACTTGTGCCAAGGGATTGATTATTCCCAGTGAATAGTATAGTTACAGGGCAATTGTTTCTTCGTTTGCAAGAGCTATCGGTGAGATTGGCATCAACAGCACGATTCTGAGCGCGTGGAATAAGAACCAAAGGAGGCCATTGTTGTGGACTTGGGATCGCACAAAAGACTCCTTGTTTACGAGTCGAATATTCTACACCACAGGCCATTTCGCATTTTTCGACTCCGGTTTTGTAAATGCATTTACAACCACATTGATTATCCACTGAGTTATTGACTTGTGAATCAAACAGAGCTTGAATGCCCACTAAAACCACGCAGAGGTAAAAAGGAATCATGATGAGACGAACGTTGCTCCATATGTTCCGTCTCTGCAAAAATAATAACCCCCAAAGTAAAAAACAAATAAACTCATATATGCATGTATATGTAATTATGGATTTTCAAGCAGAAACGAAAACGCTGAACCTGATAGGTTAAGTTTTTTCTAAGTATGGCATTGGCCCGCGTCAAGAAGCTGGCTGCACCATAATCCACCATTGATGAAGCTTTGTTTAGCTTCCCTTCTTCTTTCTTCTTCTGTTTTTAAACCATCGCCAAAATACTTTTTCTATCGCCAAGATTATGTGTTCAGGTCATTCATCCGATTGCTAGTGGGAGAAGAAGCTTTCCATTTTTTTGTCAACGGGGCTTAATTTACCATTATATTCCTACCTTCCATTGCATTTTTATTTAACAAATTGCAATTGATATTATTTTACCAAAACAAGAAATCGACTTTTGAACTTTAATATACACTTGCACGGAGATGCGAACGAGTGTCCCCACGACTCCGTCCATTCGTCAATCTGTAGACAGTGAAATAATACTGGCATATTTGTTTTCTTTGAATATACGATTATTTTTTTAGATCTTTACTAGTGGTTTAGTATTGTATTAACTATGAATCTTTCTTCTCCGCGCACGCATCCGTATTTTTGCATTTTAGTTAGTTTTATTTTTCTGTTCTTATTAATTTTTTTTATTATTAATTTTTAATTATAATTAGTTGTATGATTTTCATTAATTTGGTGATTAGTTATTTGCATCTTTTTACTTTAGAAGTAGTAACAGATTGAATAGCCATCAAATCCATTGTTTTACTTCCATAATCCCTATCTGTTGTTTTTGCTAAATGGTTTTTTATATCTTTTTGGTAAATTAGTTTATGTATGTTTTTTTTTAAATTTGTGATTCTTAAGTAGGTATTATTATTTTTATATAATACTACTCTTGTTTAAAAATTTATATAGTTTATCAATGATTATTATTTTTTGTTATAATTAGTTTAAGTTCTCTACTTCTTAGTTTTTTTTGTTTACATCATTTGCTTTGTTTATATAATAATTTTTTTCCTCATTGTGTATATGGATAATAATTTTCATCTACTAATATTTTTTTTTATTTTTTTTATTTAAATTCGGATCCGTTATTTTTTCTTACGCATATTACCTTTTTTCTTGTTTTGATTAATTGCATTGTATCATTTTGTTATTTTATTGAAAATTACCTGTTTATTTGAACTAAATATATTTTAATAATTATTATTTGGATATTTATTTAAAATTTCTTAAACATTAAATTATGTATTATTTGTAGAGGTGAGTATGAATTGAATAACCATCGAATTCATTGTTTTTGCTGTTCCGATCCAGATCTATTACTAAAAGGTTTTTTCTAGTTCATTTTTAGAAAAATAGTTTATAGATAATTTTTATTTTAAGTAGGGATTTTTGTTTATAATAATAATAATTATTTATTTAAAGTTTATTTAATAATTCATTATATGTAGTTCTTTCTTATCGATTATCAAAATTATATTTTTGTTATAACTAGTCTAAGTTTTTCCTTTTCTATTTTTTATTTCTGTTATTTAATTTATTTATATATTATTTTTTACTCATTGCATCTTTGGATAATAATTTTCATCTAGTAATTTATTTATTTTTTCACTTTTAATATAATTATGATATGTTTATTTGTTTTTTAAGTAAATTACTCTTTTGTCTTTTAGAAATATATATCTAACTATTTAATTGGTAGCATTAATTATATACATATTAATTATATTTGAGTTATTTAGAAACAAATATTAATGAATTTCTGTAAAAATAAAGTCTTATATAAATTATAAATTGAGTTTGTATATTTATTTATTATAATTTCAAGAACGATGACACATATCAAAAATGAATTGATGATGTAGATACTTTCAATGGAGAGAAAAGTCTCTCATCATACAATAGACTTTTATCTCCTGTTAAGCCTGAGTTTTTTCATAATTTTTAATTAAAATTAAATTATTATATTTATATCATATGTATTTGAATATATATAATTCATTTATACTGCAACCATATTACAAAATTTAAATCATAAAACGAATTTGAAATCATTAGAAAAAATTACTAGTCTTTTCAATAATTGTGGTAAGCATGATGATTAAAACGTTAATTAAGCAGTAGTTATGATCTAGTTACTCCTTCATCTTGCTTATTTGAGTTTTCATGAAAAGAAATGGTTAAATTCACAACTGATTCAAACTTTGTTTCTGGCTTTAGAATCGCCGAGTTCCTTTTTTAAAAAATTTTAATGGTTAATTAATATATATCCAATCACTCTGGATCCAGATCCATATAATTAAAACATGAATCAAAATCCAAATCTGAATATCCTAAAAACTCTGAATATCCAGATCCGTACCAGTCCTACTCAAGGGACATAGTCTTAGCTCCGGCTTCTTTCTCACATATGGTGAACTCTTTTACATACTCCACTTCAACTTGGTCACATAGCATAGAGCTAAAGTGCTTTCTTGGACTTCTTTGCCACATCATAGAGGATTCTCTGGATTTTTTCAAGCAAGTCCTTGACCTTTTTATTCAAGTCTCCTCTCATGACATCCATGTTGTGCTCACAAGAATTATAAATACACAAATGAAAACAGTTGGTGTATACGAAGCTAGAAGCAGGAAATAATACAAACTTCAAGGTTCTTCGGTTCGAGTAGGCATTGGGATGGTGTGAAACTTTGGTGCAAAGAACTAATATTTGTTGATCTGGAAGACTAATACGAAGAGAGAGGAGTAATTGTATGGTTTGTTATTAAGATTAATATTTGTAATTCTAGACTAAGAAGAGGCGTCAGGCGTCTATCAAATTTAACGAAGAAGAAACGAATCTACACGAAGAGTATATGTATGGTCTGAGGGGGCTCAAACAGCTCATTTTATTAGTAGATTATTATTGTTATTACCATCGATGTGTTATACTCGGTCTTCAAAAACTCTACCTAATCCTTCCTACGAAGTGGTTACTTCAAGGACAAGAAATTGACGGTCCGACAAAAAATAATTAATAATAATATTGTGATTTACTTGGAACTTTCGTTTTAGTAGACGACTGACGACTACTAATTTTGTTAATTAATATAAATTATATAATTTTAGTTTCATATGAACTTGTCAAAAATATAAAAGATTTCATTGGTCTGTCCACTCAAACAAATGGTAAAATAACAAGTCAAATGTTCAAACAAATTATTATTGTTTTTATTAGCTATATTTTAACACATTACATGCCTAAAATATATAGTTGAATCATATTTAAAAAACTTGAAAATTTGAGGAATGTTTTTAAATGATACTCCATAAAATAGTAAATGTCCGTTTCTAAAAAAGAAATAGGTAATAATCACATACGCAAACATACATCGTTGAGTCTTGAAATCTACAAAATTTTATCCCAACTGTCCCTATTAATGTACTCTCGATTTATATTACTATTTCCTGAAGTAAATCATTGATGTACCAATTACATACATCGGATCGAAACGTTATGACCAAACCCATATACTATCTATTTTGATCAACGTGACAAAATTATTACGTCTCTGTTACTCCATCTCATGTGTTTCATAGCAATTCGCTCATTCACGCGCTCCATCTCATATGTTTCATAACAACTCACACGTTAACAGAAAAAAAAACACTAAATTTTTCTTTTTTCAATTTAGTCTATTAATTTTAATATTTTATTTTTAAATATTATGGATGTTAAATTCAAACCTTAAATATGTGTTAAGAATTTCAAAAATAACCATTCTTATACCAAAATTTTAACAAACACTAATTGTATTATATCATTTATATTATTAAATAATTTAACAAAAAAATAGTATAATTTATAAATGAAGAAGTTTGTTCCACGAAAAATAAGACGCAAGACATGTCTTTTTTTGATGTCGTCGCAATATGATGGTGACATAGATCAAGACATTCTTTGACCTTCAAATTAATGATTAAGAAGTTTGGAGATGGCCTGTTGGACTATTCCATGTATTAGTGTATTACAATATATGTCAATGTCGTCACTAATTTACTTAGTTTTATTCTCGGTGTTGTTGAACTCTTTTTTTAATGTTGAATATCAACGATTACTGCGCCTATCTAAGATATTTCTTTACATTTTATATGATATTCAAACAATATAGGGGAATATACCAGTATGCAACGAAAATAGTTATAATTTTAATCAAAAACTAAAAAATTATATCAACGCATATATTATAAAAATATAAATGATATAAGTAACTGATTAGAAAAACAATAGCAGATATTTGTTTTTTTCTGTTCAACACCACAATATATATATATATATATATATATATATTGTAGTAATAGCTAATATTTTAACTCGTAATCTAAAAGGACTTGCTTGTAGTTAAAGCTTAAAAGTAATATTTTTTTAATATACTTTTTCGTTTTTTATAATTGGTTTTTGCACATATATTAAAAAAATATTAATTTTTTTACTTTTTTAAAACAAAAACATCATTAATAACATACATAAACCCAATCTACCTAATAATAAAATATAATACATAATATAAATAATGATTAAACATTAAAAACTAATAAATTTTATATTAAAAACTGAAAACGACATTTATAAAAAAACAAAAACAAAAAAGATTCTTAAAACGACAATTAAGTGAAAATGAATAATTAATTAACATGTAAAAAATATCAAAAAATATTAAAATTATTAAGTCAAGTTGATAAAAATTAGTATGTATGAAATAAAAAGAATCACAAGCAATATCACTATTGCATTATTTTTTTAAAATTGACGTACATAAATATGAAGTAATAATAAATAAAATAAAATTGGCAATTAAGTTTGGAAACGGTTTTGTTTAGAAGTTATCTTTTGCGAGGTAGTTTCCGAGGCAAATCTGAGTGGCTAATTCGTAAATTTTCTCAAGCTCCACGGGCACAGATAAAAAAACACTTTCGTCTCTCTAAAACGAAATCGTCATCCAACTAAAATCAGATCACAGAGTAAAGAACAACAAACAAATTTTGAAAGAGGGCCCAGAGAGAGAGAGAGAGAGAGAGAGAGAAACGGCGGCTATGACGTTGCGGAGAGGTTTGCCTCTTCTCTGGCAACAGTACACGGCGCTATTCTGGAAAAACCTTCTTCTCTCATGGCGGAGCAAGCGAGCCACGTTCCTTCAGCTCTTCGCTTCCTTCTTCTTCATCCTCCTCATCTTCTGTATTCAGAAGTCTATGGAGAAGAGCTTCGCTTCCTCCACTGCTCTCAAGACCGTTACGGATCCCTCGCCGCTCATCTCCCCGCCGATTCCTCCTTGTGAGGATAAATTCTTCGTGAATCTTCCCTGTTTTGACTTCGTCTGGAGCGGAAACATTACCGGTAGGGCGAAAGACATTGTTGACGCGATTAGAGCGAATAATCCGGGGAGGCCGATCCCAGAGGACAAGGTATGATTGATCGTTTGTGTTGTGTTGTTTCTCTATATTACTGTTTTGTCTTTTATTGTAAAATTTGCGTAATTAAGCATTCCTCGTGAGAAAATCAAAGTTGATTTTTCATAGAATCTTAATTTCGATGGCGTATTTGACTATTTGTGTCATTTGGTCTCTGCTTTAGGTTCGACCATTCGAGACTCCTATTGATGTAGATGCGTGGCTCATGGCGAATCCATTGCAAACTCCAGGAGCTTTGCACTTTATGGAAAGAAATGCTACAGTGATCAGTTACGGTATTCAAACGAATTCAACTCCAGAGATGAATCGAGGAAGGTTTGAAGATCCCACGTTTAAGTTCCAGATACCCCTTCAAATTGCTGCTGAGCGTGAGATCGCTAGGTCTTTGATAGGAGGTGATGCATTTGTTTTTTCTGTTATCTTCTGGGAAGTGGGGGCAACAAGTGTTTTGTTCTGATATTTGAAATTTTTTATACGTTTTTGCAGATCCAAAGTTTAACTGGGTTGTTGGATTTAAAGAATTTCCACATCCAACTATCGAAGCTGTTGTTGCATTGGACACAATAGGGCCGACATTTTTCCTTGCCATTGCAATGTTTGGTTTTGTTCTTCAGATCAGTTCTTTGATCACTGAGAAAGAGCTTAAACTTCGCCAGGTATGACATAGTTCTTACTTAGGCTGCTACCCAATGTTCGTCTATATAGTAGATTGATTGTGTTTTTTTCCTTGTTTTTGAAACAGGCGATGACGATGATGGGTGTTTTTGACACTGCTTATTGGTTGTCATGGCTTACATGGGAAGGGATTCTTACGACAGTCTCGGCGCTATTGATAGTTCTCTTCGGGATGATGTTCCAGTTCGACTTTTTCTTGAAGAACAGTTTCCCTGTTGTCTTCCTACTTTTCATGCTTTTCCAGTTAAATATGGTAAAATTATAGTCTAATGTTTTATAATACACCATATTGAAAGGATTTATGTTTTCTGCTTTTTTCTTATTTATATATCTGTTACGTGTGCTGCTAGATTGGAGTAGCATTCATGCTATCAGCTTTTATCAGCAAATCATCTTCAGCTACTACTGTTGGCTTCTTTGTGTTTCTGGTTGGCTTTGTGACACAGGTGCGTTTTTCATGCGGAAACAACTAGGTGAAGCTGTTTCTTCGAATCACGAATTGTTTACTAACCATAAATCTATCTGCAGCTTGGAGCATCAAGTGGGTTTCCCTATGCCACGAAATATTCTAGCACGGTTAGGACGCTTTGGTCACTGTTCCCACCCAATACATTTTCTCAGGGTCTAAAGATGCTTTCTGATGCAACTTCTACTCCTCAAGATCCTGGTATTAGTTGGAGTAACAGAGCAGTATGCGGTCCCAACGATGGCACTGATTGTGTGATCACAATTGTACGTCAACTCTCACAAATAAATTCCATTTAATAACTGTGTTCTATTGTTCTCTGATCATTACTTATTTGGTTTTGGCAGAATGATATCTACTTGTGGCTTCTTGGGACATTCCTTTTGTGGTTTGTTCTGGCTCTCTACTTTGACAATATCGTTCCAAATGCATCTGGTGTAAGAAAATCTGTCTTTTACTTTCTAAATCCTGGTTACTGGACCGGTAAAGGTGGCAACCGAGTGGAAGGTACTTTGTCCTCTGTCTTGTTTAATGTGTTTATTAGTAGTTTTGATGTTTTAGAATTTTATCCTAATTCACCGTTTCTACTGTGAGCAGAAGGTGGAATTTGTAGCTGTACTGGTTCAGTCCCACCGGTCGATCATGTTACCCCAGATGATGAAGATGTCCTTGAAGAGGAAACTTTAGTTAAACAACATTCAATGGAGGGCTTAGTTGATCCGAACATTGCTGTTCAAATACGTGGTCTTGCAAAGACTTATCCTGGGAAGACGAAGTTTGGATGCTTCAAGTGCAAGAAAACGCCTGCTTATCATGCTCTGAAGGTACTTCTTCTACGAAAACAGAAGTGAAAAACTGATTTTCCTATGTTGGTCAATTGCATTTTAGGATGGGTGAGTCTCCCATGATACGTGTTTCAATTTTTCAACTTAACGAATTTTTGGAATATAAACATAATCAGGGGTTGTGGATGAATATTGCCAAAGATCAACTATTCTGTCTTCTTGGACCCAATGGCGCAGGGAAAACAACTACTATCAATTGTCTGACAGGCATAAATCCAGTTACTGGTGGTGATGGTAAGAAGCCTGCATTTTCTCTTGTTTTTTGTTTCATAGAAGCTAGTCTCTTAAGCATTTTACCATACTAAAACCTCTCTTATTGGCTTCAACAGCACTAATTTATGGAAATTCTATAAGAAGCTCTGTTGGTATGTCCAACATCCGTAAAATGATAGGAGTATGTCCTCAGGTGAGCTATATTCTTGTTGCTACCTGCGTCTGGCATTTTCCTTAGCTACAGCAATTTGATATACTTAAAAAGATTCATGACATTTTCATTGTTTCTACAGTTTGATATACTTTGGGATGCTTTGTCTGGTGAAGAACACCTCCGCCTCTTTGCCAGCATCAAAGGATTGCCACCTGCATCGATCAATCCGGTATGTCACCCAAATGGCAGAAATGAGTTGGTTTGTTTTTTAATAGTTTCCGCCAAGAATAGATGGTATCAATTTCAACATCAACTAAAGAATACTTTTACCTCTTTTGTTGCTTAAAATGCTTCTTTCCCGTGATTCAGATGGTTGAGAAGTCACTGGCGGAGGTAAAACTGACAGAAGCAGGGAAAATCAGGGCAGGGAGTTACAGTGGAGGAATGAAACGCCGACTCAGTGTTGCAGTTTCACTCATTGGTGATCCCAAGCTGGTCTTCTTAGACGAGCCGGTTTGCTACCTTCAACATTCCTATCTAAATTATATGTAACATTTATTCTGTTGATGTGTATTTATCTAAGTTCAGTTTCCTTTTTTGTTATACATGGATTGTAGACTACAGGAATGGACCCGATCACAAGGAGACACGTGTGGGATATCATACAGGAAACCAAGAAAGGTCGCGCCATTATACTAACGACACATTCGATGGAGGAAGCTGATATTTTAAGTGATAGAATAGGGATAATGGCTAAGGGTAGGCTCCGCTGCATTGGAACCTCGATTAGGTTGAAATCCCGCTTTGGCACAGGTTTCATTGCTAACATTAGCTTCGTTGAAAGCAACAACCAAGAAAACAACGGCAATAACCACAATGGTGAAGCTGGTGCTGCAGATTCACGCGAGCCAGTGAAGATATTCTTTAAAGATGTGAGTCTCTTTTAGCAGCCTTTAGTAATTTCTATATTACAATGCGGTTAACTTAATCCAACGCCCTCTGAGCTGTTATGCAGCATCTCAATGTCAAACCGGTAGAAGAAAACAAGTCCTTCATGACTTTCGTTATACCACACGACAAAGAGAATCTTTTGACTGTAAGCATTTACACAACTTATCATATATAGATTACTACCCAGTACCTACCGTGGAAACTAAGCGTAAGTGATTTTAAAACTTCTTTGCTTTCTTTAACAACAAAACAGGGCTTTTTCGCTGAGCTGCAAGACAGAGAAACAGAATTTGGAATCTCAGACATTCAACTTGGTCTCGCGACTCTTGAAGAAGTCTTCTTGAACATAGCAAGAAAAGCTGAACTGGAAAGTGCTGCTGTTGATGGAACAATGGTCACTCTCGAGTTAACATCTGGCTCATCCGTCGAGGTAAATAAATAACTTAAATCTCATACACTCATATCCATAGATAAAGACTGGTAATAGTCCGATATACAGATACCGGTTGGGGCAAGATTTGTTGGGATACCGGGAACCGAAACTGTAGAGAATCCGCGGGGTATCATGGTGGAAGTGTATTGGCAACAAGATGAGTCAGGATCATTGTGCATCTCAGGACATTCCCCGGAGATGCCAATTCCTGAAAATGTTCCTGCGACAGATCCGGTGGCACCAGGACATGGCGGAGTAAGCCTGTTGGGACGGAGAGGACGGAGACAACAAGTTCAGGGGATTGTGATTGGTCCTGAGTTTGTCGGTTCTACTGCCTCCCGACGTTTTAGTAGAAGCGGTTCCACTGCTTCCCAACGTTCTTCATTGTGAAGTGAGATCTAACAAACACACACTCACCTACAGTTCTTAACTTACCGGACTCGGCTCTACAGGTCGTTCTGGCTCTTCGTTGTATCTTTATACGAAAAACAAAATCACAGGCATGTTTATTCGAATTGTTTGTACGTAATTATGATGTAAATTAGACGGGTGTTTGTGATTTATAAGCAATATTAATACGGCTATGTTACGTTCATTTCTAGTTCCACAAGGCTGAGAGGTTGCATGTTTAGAACAGTGAACGAGATGTTAATCAAGAATTAGAAGGCACCATATTGTCTTTTAATTTATGGAAACGAATTCACATTTATAGATTGTACCAGCGCCAACCAACCATTAGACTTTTTTTAGAAACGTATTTACGTAAAGGAATATATATATATGACAACAAAATTCTGGTGCATGAGCTAATAAACAACTTCTCTATATAAATGCATATATATACAGAGGTTTAACCACGCCGTGACTCTACGTTTATCGGTCTTGATCCTTCCAAAAAAAAAAAAACAACAACAACATTATGGTAAATGTGTCTGAAAATTAAAATGTCGAAAAAGTGGTTTTATGTTCACGTGTCTACAACACAAATACACAATGTACCTTTTGTCCGAAAGATTTGATGATGTGGACTAGTAATCTATCTCCGGTTATACATCTCAGTCGTTGAATCAACTCAGATCGCGAGATTCTCCTGTTCTGTGATTTGCAAAGGAACCAACAATTAAAATGTTATGATGGGAAAGAAACAGAAATCTAAAAAACTATTAAAGTGCACTTACTTGCTGCTCTTTGTAGTGTTTCTTAATGAGACGAATTTGGGACGGATTCAGAAACTTCGATATCGATTTAATCAATACCGTAAACGAAATCCAAGGCGATTTCGGTATAACTGCATCAATAAACGAACATTTCAAATATTGCGAATTTAAAGAAGGGAACATTCTTGTCTTTTTGCTTACTTTGTTTCAAGATTGATGGAGTTTTGATGCAAACAACAAACTCAGGCAAAACATGAGTGTTCATGTGTGTGCTCCAAATAATATACTTCTTCGGAGATACTAAACTGTCTACACCGGAATCGAACTCGGATATGATCGAGTTATCGAGTCTTGAGGAAAAACAATCTCTGATTTCCCCAATATAACTCTTGAAAGCAGCAAGAATCTAGTTCCGTCTTCAGAAGAATCTTTCAAACTATACAAAAGATACACGAATGAGACCAATTGATATGAACATTAGAAACAAGAACAATCGAGGCCTATTAAGTGTTTTATTTATTATACCATTGAAGAGGAGCATCGTCTGGTGAGAGATATAATAAGCCATTGTTGTTGCTAAGTTGCTGATGGCTAAAACCGTACATCATAATCGCTTTTAACTCTTCCTTTTCCACGCCGCACCAACCGTATTTCACTCTCGCCGCACTAACCGTTGCAGCCGTAGCTTTGTTTCCACCGCATTCGCAGCAACCGCCATTTTTGTTCGCCACAGACTCTGTGTATAGCTGAAAGGCTTTAAGCTTAGCTTGGCCCAATGGGCTCTGAAACTCGTTCTTGAGAATCGATACGATCTCACATTGAGAAATCAGATTAGATTGACAATGGCGATAGATTAGCTCGTAGGCTTTGTCGTCTTTAACCAATTCCATTAGCTCAAGCTCCTTAGCAATCGAATCACCATCGGAAAACTCGTCGTTGCTTCCTGTGTCCGATGAAACCGTGGAATCTTCTTCTTGCTCTTCGTAATGGTTTAGCTCTGTCGCCGGAATATGGAGACGGTTAACCGGAGCTTCTTCAGTTTTCGTAAAATCCATTGCTGAGAATTATAAAAAAAAAGAAGAACGAACAAGAACTCATCAAAACCAACTTTAAAAAAGGAAAAACAAAACAATAATTCAAAACAAAACCTTTTTTAACAACTATAGATGATATGATCTTTTTTATCTTTAGCTTTGGTATAGTTTCTGATGTTGAATTGCGAAGAGAAATATCATTTATATACGAATAGCTACATAATACAATTAGGGGAAAAAGTTCTTACTCTGTGTTCTTCCTTTTTAAAAAAATTTTCCTGTTTTGGTTTTGTTGTCTGTTTTATCGTTTCTTTTTAAAATATTGATTTTTTTTTTCCGTGTCCGTGAAGGAGAAGTATCCACATTCACACGATGACACTAATCCCATTTTAATTAACAAAAATACGAATTCGTAAATTGTAAATCCTACACGTTCTAATCTACAAAAATCCATTTATCCTTTTTAATAAACAAATAAATATCATGCAATGATTTAATAACCTCAATAACTATATGATGATCAAAGATGGACCATGTATTCAAATGTCTATTAAAGTAAGGGAACTTAGTGAGAAGGCCGACGCCAATAGTTATTGTTTGTATCTCAACGGCGCAAGCTGATTTGTGAAAGTGCGAGGCCGGTGGTTTTACGCATTTATAATAAGACGAAAGTACCATTTCACGTGTTAAAACTTTAGAATGACTTAAAACAGACATGTTTGTTTGTAGCTGATGCGTGACATCGGACTTAAATGGTTTCTGTTAACAGGAAAGAAACAGTATGAGTTACGCGCGAGCTCGTTTAATTTTTTTAAAGAACATTTTTATTTATTTATAAGTTTACCAACGCTAACTAAAATTAACAACTAAATCTAAATAATTAATATTATCCTTGTTTTTTTACACGATTTTCATATTTAATTTGTATATAACTAATTCTATAAGTAAAGATATAGAAAACGTGTTGATTATAAATATCTTATTATGTATGTGATGAGCAAGCGACAGAGGGGACATAGCTCTTCGATGCCTCTGACCATTCTTTTCTCTCCACACCTAGTAAATTGCAGCTTTAAAAGTCATTTTGGCAGGGATTTTGTCGAATTTTTTTTAGCATGTTTCTCATGATAGTTGGATTTGTGATATGATTCTTCTAAGGAATAAACATTTTAAATTGGTTAAAAGATAATTTTTGATTTTTAAAGAATGATTAAACTAAAAAAAAAAAGATGGATTGAATGGTTACAAAAGAAGTGCGAAAAAACTTTTTTTATTCCATGGATTGAATAATCGCACAATGTGAAAAAACGCTTGATATAACAACTTCAGCAATCCTAAAATATGCACACTAAGTATTCGAAGAAGGTTTGATTAATGAATATTCATACCATGATAGAAGAAACGAAAGTCACTCTCAAAATTTTAAAAATAATAATCAAATCTTATTTCTCAAATGAGATTATAAAATACTTATAAAAATTACTAGTGGAAAAAACTAGATAAATTAATTATCTTGAAACTAAATAATACAATTAAGAAGACAATAAACAAAGATTAAATTAAATAAACTGTAATTAATAGAGTTGAACAACTCTTAATCTTCAAAATTCTGTTATTCGTTTTGGACTGCAAATTAACTTTTTATTTTGGACTCTTCTATAGAAAAGGTCAGACTTGATATATATCATCATTATAGATGAATATTTGAATGCTCTCCAAACCTAAAACTTGTTAAACTAGCCCAATTAGTTCATTTTGAAGATATTGAAAAAGTTAATTTATCTTTGTTCGAGCAGGATGTGCAATATCTCTTTTTGATCATGTTTATTGTTTTTCAAGATCACATCAGTTTGATCCAAGTTCGTAAATAAAAAGCAAAATATATATGATCTCAACTCTCCTTAAGTTCCCTGCAAAGCACACATGGTTGAAGGTCTCGCCAATGCCTAATTCGATGACGCGTGGATAGCCAGCCTATTACGGAACACGAGCCAAGTAATAGACATCTGTCTCATAATTACTTAAGAGAATCAGACCAGTCTGTGCCATGCGACTGGTTGTTGCGGGAGTCTGACTTGGTGCCACGTTTTAAATGCGAATTTACTCTCATAAATATCTGATATAAGCATATGGTTGTTTCAAGGCTCGTAGGATTTGTGATAAAGACTAGTTTCTCTAGTTAAGGAGATTCAGGTCTCAACTCCACAAAGAGAAAATTTCAATTTTTGTCACAAAACTCAAGTTGAAGAAAATAATTGATCTTATTTCATAAAAATCTGAAGAATTACAAGACTGTAAAGGGACCTTATATAATGGTCCTAATAGTTCTGATCTTTTTGGGTCTTATTTCAATATATTAATGAAAATTATAAGGATCAAAAACGTTAATGAAAATAAAATCAAAGTTTATTACAACGTCAATTTTATGCGATTTGAAATGAAAAGGGCAAGTATACAAAATCAATGAGGTTAGTCAAAGATAATGAATTGATGACATGTGTGACTTACCTTTCTTACCTTTGGTTGTGGCTGGATTAATGGTAATTTAAATTTAATCTCATTGACTTGATTTTAGGACTAGCCACGGGGCGGGTATCCTCCTTTTTGAGCCGATTTGATATTTACCTTGTTTTGAATGGGTAATGTCATTTTCGGCTTGATATTTTCCTTGCTCCGAACGGGTACTTGTCTAAACAAGTACCCGCTTTTTTTAGCTGCCTTGGTACTTGGTTTGTACCATTGCGGGTACTTGCGGGTATTTACGGATTTTAACGGGTTTTTGCGGATATTTACGGGTATTTTGCGGGTATTTTACGGATAATTGGCGGGTACTTGCGAGTAACGGGTATGGGGCAGGTAACGGGCCGGGTATTAACTTTTTTTTGAAGACTTGATACCCGGCTTGTTACTTGCGAGTAATCTTTAACTGGGCTTGATACCTAACTTGTTTCAAACGAGTACTTGCCTTAACGGGCCGGATATAGAGCGGGTCAGACGAGTTGGACGGATAACAAGTACCTGTGCCCAACCCTGCTTGATTTTGATTTGTCTCTACTTAAGTTTCCTCTCCGCTAGATTTCACCATGAAAGGTAAATCTTTCTTTCTTTCAAACAAAATTAGTGAAAATAGATTTATGTTCACATTTCTTCAAAATTGATATTTTCACTCTTCTTTTTTCTCATAGTTTAAGTTTTGTAAAAATAGTTTATGTTCGCATTTTCTTTAAAATTCATCTTTGAACAAAATCTGTATTGTAGTCTTATAATTTTTCTTTCTTTTTTTGTGAAATCAAGAAAAGGCAAAAATTTTGATAAGAAGGAAAATGAAACCATGGAGAAGGCTAAAGAACCTAATGATTTGGTGTGTCCAATTTTGAAGAAGCTACATGTACGATCATTGCTTCGGAATATATTGGTTGATAAATTTTGGGCTGAGACGATCCTATGTAAAAGATTATTGGTGTCTTTACTAGGAAAAGTCGCACATCGTGTTCGCATCCACCATTGCAGAAGAAAAAACAAGTCAGGCCGAGTTCGAGTCCAAGTTACAGAAATGAGGTTCCACTCCTACATCTCATACCAAAGGTTCAGCTCGATACTTCAGAATAAACTCTGCAAAGATTCCACATGTTTCACTTAATACAACATATAAATATGATGTGTTTTGCGCTACACAACACAAGCAATAAAATATCATGAAGATACATAGTATGATGTAATGCAGACAGTCTAAAAATTATTTTTTCTCTAAAATATTTTTTTTGTTATGTGAACTACAAATAGTTATATTCTTTGTTGTTATCTCAAATTAGTCATGCTATAACTATGCTTTGGTAAAGCAAATTTTACAATTCGCATGATATCCCATATTTAAGTGTATATCAATATGGAATATCAAAATATTTTTTTAACATAGTGTAAATGGTAATTCAAAGCCTTTTGAGTTCTCGAGTTTGGCCTATAGATCTATTCATCTATGATTAAATTTGATTAAACTATATTTTTAATCCTCGTGATTGTAATAGAGTTGCACATAAAATATCTCATCAAATTTATGGTTTTAGTCCTTTGTGCCATGCTCGAGCAATTGTATTTGGTTATGGTTATGATACATTATACATTAAAACATTTATAAATTAAAAGTTTTGAGATTTTGAAAATGTATTACTTTATAAAAATATTAATAAATTGAGAAATTAATTAATAGAGAAATAATTAGTTAATCCATAATCTTAAAGATTTTTTTTTTTTCAAATAACGTTATTTTTTCCTATATATTTTTATTAGTACATATGATATACATGAACTATATATATCTTGTGTCCTTAGATGGACCTATTTTAAAGAAGAAACCAATATGGGCCAATTAAGGCCCATTTTCCCGAGTAACCCGACTCAACTCGTCACCACTCGCGGAGTCATTGACTCAGTATCTTCTTCTAACGAATTTTCATTTCTAATTGATTCTCAATGAAATTGAGGCCACGACGGAACCGCGAATGGACGCGATCAAACCACTTCCTCAGGTCTCGAGCTTCTCCGCTTCGGTCTTTACTTTCCTAGATGAAAGGTTCAGAGATGCCACAGATCTCTCCCAGTCTCCGGCACTGGTTTCTGAATTGCAAACCGACATTTCCGAATTGGATCAGAGATTGGCCGGTCTGAATCGCCAGCTCGAGTCCGGTCTTGCTTCTTACGCTTCGTCCTCGGATCGCATCAGCGGTCTCTTCATCGGAGTTAATACAAAATTAGCTGATCTCTCTTCTTCTACCTCCGTTCCTCGCTCCCCGTCAGGTACTTATGACTTGATTGGATTTAATGATGGGAATTCGATTCTTTGCAAAAGATGAGAGTGAAAATGCGTATTATGAAAATGTTGTAGTCAAAGATGAGAATTCGATTCTTTGGTGGTGAGAGATTGTTTCAATGCTGCTAAAATTTGAGAATCTTTTGTCTGTCTTATTCTTTCAGAGACGAGGGAGCATGTAGCTGGAGAGGAGCTTCCATCACTAGCAAAGGAAGTAGCACAAGTTGAGTCTGTGAGGGCCTATGCTGGTAATTTTTTTTTTTTGGGTGTTCACTTTTTTTTTGTTACTTTTGAATCTTTCAAGATGTTTCTCTAATGTTACAGAGACTGCACTAAAGCTTGACACTTTAGTGGGTGATATTGAGGATGCTGTCATGTCTTCTTTAAATAAAAACTTGATAACATCTCGGTCAAGCAGTTTTGAAGTAAGCGTAAGCACATACACTGTCTTCAGCTAGAGTTTTCTGTATAAAAGCTTTAGTCTTTACCTGTGTATATAAATGTTTCACTGATCTCAGGAAGTGCGTCTACATGCTATCAGAACACTTACAAAGACAGAAGAGATACTGAGTTTAGTGGCAAAGAGACATCCTCGGTGGGGACGTCTTGTTTCTGTTGTTGATCATAGAGTAGATAGAGCTTTAGCTATGCTGAGACCTCAAGCAATTGCGGATTACAGAGCGTTGCTTACTTCTCTTGGATGGCCACCACATCTTTCTACATTAACTTCATCGAGCCTTGATTCAAAGTCAGACGATGTCCAAAACCCGCTTTTCAACATGGAAGGGAACCTCAAAAGTCAGTACTGTGGAAATTTTCATGCCCTGTGTAGTCTGCAGGGGTTACAGTTGCAAAGAAAGTCGCGGCAGCTTGGGAGCCACAAGGGTGAAAATGTTCTTTTCCATCAACCACTCTGGGCTATTGAAGAGCTGGTTAACCCTCTGACTCTTGCATCACAGCGACATTTTGCAAAATGGAGCGAAAAGCCTGAATTTATATTTGCCCTTGTGTATAAAATCACAAGGGACTATGTGGACTCCATGGATGAGTTATTACAACCGCTTGTTGATAAAGCAAAACTAGCTGGATACAGTTGCAGAGAAGAGTGGGTTTCCGCTATGGTAAGCTCACTGTCTTTGTACTTGGTGAAAGAGATATTTCCTATATATGTTCATCAGCTAAATGAAGCTAATCTAAGTTCTGAGGCTAAGGTTTTGTGGCTCCATCTCATTGACCTGATGATCTCTTTTGATAAGCGAGTTCAGTCTCTGGTATCGCAATCAGGAATACTTTCTCTTCAAGAAGATGGGAATCTTCTGAGAATCTCCTCTCTCTCAGTTTTCTGTGACAGACCTGATTGGCTCGATATATGGGCAGAGATAGAGCTCGATGAGAGGCTTGTAAAATTCAAGGCGGAGATGGATAACGACAGAAATTGGACAGTGAAGGTCCAAGACGAACTCGTCTCTATTTCCAACGTTTACAGACCACCGATTGTTTCCAGCATCTTTCTGCAGCAGTTGTCATCAATAATCGAACGATCCAAATCAGTTCCTGCTATTTACCTGAGGGCAAGGTTCCTGAGACTGGCAGCCTCACCAACGATTCAGAAGTTCTTGGATTGCCTTTTCCTCAGGTGCCAAGAAGCCGAAGGACTAACTGCTTTAACCGAAAATAACGATCTAATCAAGGTCTCAAACTCTATCAATGCTGGTCACTACATTGAATCAGTCTTGGAAGAATGGTGCGAGGATGTCTTTTTCCTCGAAATGGGAACTGGACAGGACAATCCGCAGGAAGTTCGAGGATTTGAGAACTTTACAGAACCTTCTGAAGGTATTTTCGGAGAAGAGTTTGAGAAGCTGGAGAAGTTCCGGCTAGAGTGGATTAACAAGTTGTCTGTGGTTGTCTTGAGAGGCTTTGATGCCCGAACTCGAGAGTACATTAAAAACAGAAAGCAATGGCAGGAGAAGAGAGACAAAGAGTGGACTGTGTCGAGGGCACTAGTTGGGGCTCTAGACTACTTACAAGGAAAAACATCGATAATAGAAGAAAATCTAAACAAAGCAGACTTTACAGCTATGTGGAGGAGTCTAGTCTCAGATATAGACAGGTTGTTCTTCAACAGCATCTTGATGGCGAATGTGAAGTTTTCTGATGATGGAGTCGAAAGGTTTAAAGAGGACATGAAGTATCTATATGGTGTTTTCAGGGCGTGGTGCGTTAGACCCGAAGGGTTCTTCCCTAAACTAAGTGAGGGGCTAACGCTGCTGAAGATGAAAGAGAAGCAAGTGAAGGATGGTCTGAGCAGAGGCGAGAAGTGGTTACGTGAGAACGGAGTTCGACATTTGAGTGAAGCGGAAGCCAAGAACATAGCTAAGAGTAGAGTGTTCTCTTAGTTCGACCCTTTTCAGCAATCCGCATCTCATTGATATTCTAGGAGAGTGGGACTAAGAAGGTACATTCATATATGTTTTGGCTTATATGCGCACAGTACGAATAGCCGTGATCATTTCATTTATTTGTGGATTATAAAACTCAAAGTGTGAATTTTTAAATGAATTTTTACTAACAAGCCCTGGTTTTGTTTTGGTCGTCTCATTTTTTGTACCTTCTTTACCTTTGGGAAATAAAATAGAGAAGCTTGCCACTTTACGATTCTAACTCTTGCTCAGAGTAATTGTCTTTAAAACAAGAAAGAGCATCTTGAGTCGTAACAAAACTAAGTCTAAATTATAAGAAAATGCTTACCGGAAGATCCTCTAGTTCAGGAGTTTTCAAAAGTAACTCTACATCCCAGAGCTTGGAGAAGTTAAAAGTGTCTTTATTTTTAAATGGGCTCATGGATGTAGGAGAAATTTCTAAAGTAGAAGTGAAGAGTGGGAGAAAAAACATCCTTTTGGCATGATTCAGGGTCTAGTTTGTGCTGTCTCTCGATTGTGCTTGGAAGCAGAGGTCGTTCGTATAGATTTGGATATTTCAGAAGAAGCAACGGTGGTGAAGGTTATGAGTGATCATAGAAGAAAACGGCACCGAGCGCCACTACTAAACATAGTTGAAGAAGAAATTGTGAAATGTATCGCAAATGTGGTACAAGAAAATGATGTAGTTATGTGGGAACAGAAGGTCGATAGGTTCATGAAGATGTTTTTGTCATAAGCAACCCTGGAAGTTGATTCGCAATGACGGGGTAGCTGCTCACTCCAAAGCATTCTTTTTTTTTTTTGCTCTACTCCAAAGCATCCATAATAATTTTTCCACTAGAGATCATATGCAACAAATGGAACACGCAGGTGAATCCGTCATGTGTTCTATGCCAAACTAAAGACCACTTGTTGTTTAAATGTGGATTCTCCATTCAAATCTGGGAGACAGTAGCAAAAGGGATTATGATGGACCAATATTCGAGGGACTGGAATGAAACTATCACACTCATTCCCGTGCCTACGTTAAGCAAGATTTTACTCTTTGTTTTAAGGTATGTGTTTCAATCAGTTGTGCATATTATCTAGAAAAAAACACATCCACGATTGCAAGATTGGTCAAATTATTGATAAGAACACGAGGAACATGCTGCTCTCGATCATCTCCATCCGTTATTATGGTAAGCATAAGCTGGAGAGTCTACTTTGCTAATGGCTTGAAATGAGGCTACAACCGCATCAAAGTTATTGTTAGAGCTATGTGTTTTGGCTGATGATGGTTGCTTACATAAATGCTGATGATGGTTGCTTAGCCTCGCGTTGAAATTTTTTAATATTTTTTTTTTAAAGTCTCTCAGTTTTTTCTTTATTTATCATGTAATGATCTCTTTATCTTTCCTTGAATTTGAAATTTCAACAGCCAATATAAATGATAAAAAATTCAGTATATTATGTTGAAAACAAAAAGTTACAATTGATGAAAATGTATATTGTTGTCAAACATTAATATATATTTTGAAAGTTAATGATTCTGTATAGAAGCTTTAGATGGTATACATTCGTTCATTTTTATGAAATTTGGAAACAAATTGATGTTTTTTTTATGGATTTCCAATTGAAAGTAAATGTTGACTTTAGTTTACTTTGATGACTTTTTCTAATAAGAAATGAATGATTCGATGATTATTCGAAAAGTCTTTATTTGATATTTAATATGTAATTTAGTTTTAAATATTTTTTTTTTCAATTGAGTTATTAATAATAGTTTTATAAATTTATTTGTGATTTATTTATGACCAAAATTTTCAATATATAAAAATTATACTTATCTTACATATACGTGGAAAAGAAAACACAATTACGCCATTAATTAATGAATACCACAAATGCGAAATTGAGCGTCAACTAATTTATGTTTTTTTTTATCTTTCAGTACATATATATATATATATGTCCTAAGAATATATAGCACATCGATAAATCAAAACAATAAATCGCCTCTCATGTTTTTTTTGTATTTCATTGCATTGTGTTCTGAATTGAGTATTGTAAAGCCTCTCAAGAAAGACTCTTTAGATTTTAAAAACTATCTTCATCCGAACAACGTTCTCAGGGTCCATTGTCTCTCACATGATGATGATCTAGGCTATCATTTCTTGAGTCTTGGACAAACCTATGGATTCAGTTTTATGAAAGTTTGTTCATTACCCAAATCATTCTGCCTTATGGCAGGGACCTAACTTCAAGTTCCATTGAAGCTGAGAAGATTTGTGCTGAAGAAGAAGGACAAAATATCTCTGTAGAAGGAGAAATTGAGACTCTAATACTCTAATCCAGAACTAAACAATTGATTTGTGATGAAGAAGGAGAAACTTTTGTTTCGTCTAGTTATGGCCTTCCTTGCCTTAATGATTTATGAATATATATATATGAAAGCTTTGACACTTTACGATTCCCACTCTGGCTAAGAGTAATTGTCTTTAAAACAAGAAAGAGCATCTTGAACAGTAATAAGCTCACTAGACCTCTCGTAATTATACGGTTTTGGTTTTGAACCGTAACAAAACTAAGTCTCAATGGTTCTCAAAGTAAAAGCTTTCTAATAGAAGCTCATTCATCTTCAAGTTTCAGCAAGTTCCCTTTCACAAAGGAAAATTTTAAAGAGAAGGCCATGGGCAAGCCATTGTTTGACATTCTAGAAAAGAACAAAAAACGAAAAACTGATCCGGAAATGTCTTTTACTTAGGATTATTAATAGTAAGAGCTTAGGCTTGAGTCTTTTCTTCTTCTTCTTGTTCTCCGTTTTCTTCATCTTCAGCTTCAATACCTAAGGACTTGTCTAAGTACTCTTGAGCGTCTTCTAGTGCAGATTCATTTGCATCTGTTGCATACAGTATCTTCTTCACTGCTACCACTATCTGCGTGGTGGTACCATGATTCAAAAACAAATAATCTTCACAAGGGTATGATATATTTATAACAGCAAGGGAAAGGAAAAACTGGTCTAGTGCAGTGTGATTTGAAAACTTTTCTTGTAGCTGAAAAGTGAAGTTGGTGGCTTAAGTAAACCAAGCAAGACAGACTAAGACAAGGGTATGAAATAAATATAAAAAAAAAGAGAAGAAGATTAACAGGCACTAGGGAAATGCTAACCGGAAGATCCTCAAGTTCAGGAGTTTGGCAAAGTAACTCTACATCCCGGAGCTTGGAGAAGTAAAAGTCTCTTTCTTTTTCCAAGAGGTCAAGAGAAATCTTGAGATCTGTAAGCTGCATCGCGGAAGAGAATGAAGTTTCAGTTACTCATGAACATAGAAGACAAAAGGGTTATATACAACAAAAATCATGAAAGTCTCATTCGTAAGAGCGCTTATATATTAAGAGCGATAGGAACCGTTGCAGTGTACCTCCTTCGACAAAGCCTGCAGTTGAGCTGTTTTTGCTGGCTTGGGCCCTGAGAATGATAATTCCAACGAAGTTTAAAAAGACACATAAAAAGAATTATTGTCGTTAGGATAAATAATCTGTTTTATGTCATGCAGACCTAAGCCTTTGCTTAGACCAACCGAAGTGGAATTGGGTGGGGGATGATTATTGTTTGTTTGCAGTGACTTTGGCATCTTATTAGATCCCTTAACACTCCTCTCTTTACCACCTTTTGATCTTCGTTCCACTGGATTATAGTTCCTACAAGAAACCGATGTTTTTAGAAGCTTGATTGTTTGGGAGAGACAATGGAAAAGGAAACCACATACTCGTTCATAATGCCACCATTAATGGAATCGCAGAAACGTTTCAGCCATTGAAGAAACTCCAAGTTATCCAGAGGTCGGCCTTTGACAAGCCTGTTAATCTCCAATGGCTGAGGTATTTTCTCAGTAAGAAGAACAAGGTGAGTGATATATATATATATATAGTGAGGAAAGCTAAGATATGATTGATCTACTACCTTTGTAATTTTGAGCTTGTTGAAGACATCTTGCAGGACCTTGTAGTTTTGAATCATATCGTACTCGTTCTTGGCATCAAAATTAACCTTGTGCATTGGGACAACTCCTGGAAAGGTCATATCAAGCATCTGACATTGCACAGCACCAGATGCAGCCTAACCCAAAAAGAAAAAAAAAATCTCATTTCAAGAACAATTCAGTACAGTGAATCTATGAGCATTGCAGCATTGAACACTCAAACACATCTAAACAAAATCGAAGTGAAGAAGAAGAAGAAGCTGACATGCAGATTCCCAAGAAAACAACAACATTACCTCTTCGACGCGAGAGAGATTGAGGTGAAGGCGATCGTTGAGCCAAGTAAGAATCTCATTTCTTCCGACGAAGTAAGCACTATCCATCATTCCTATGTTCGTCGCCATTTGCCTCTAAAACCCACAAGTAAAAAACCCTTTTTTCCTTAGATTGAAAAGAGAGCAAAAAAAAAAAAGAGTAATCGATCTGTTTTGGGTTTTGCTTGTGAGGAAGAGAAAGTGGAGCAGAGAAAAGGTCGCAGAGAGAGTGACTGAAAAAGGGCAAAATAAATTAAAAAGCAGGAGAGGTTAACGCTGGCAGCGGCAACTTAGAAAGATTTGCAAATTTATTTATTATTTCCATTAAATTATTCGTTTTTATTGGCGTAGGATGTTTCGTGTGATTCTGATGTCTGAACCAGCCTTTTTCAAATACAGTATGATTGGATTTTTTATTTGAAAATTTTAGTATTTGTTGTTATTTGGAAAAATAATATTTCTATTAATCATTTTATATTTCTTTCTATTAAACTTTTGCATTAAATATATTGAATTCGCTTACTTTCCTTCAAATTTTGTTGTCTTTAAAATAGTTGTAACATCAAGAAATTTTCAAAAGAAAATAAACATCATGAATATTTTAATTAAGTTTTTATCCGTACATATAAAAAACTAAAAATGCAAAACAATATTTTCTATCTTCTGAAATATTACAAATTTATAATTAACTTTTTAAAAATAACGATAATTTTTTATTCTCTCGACAAATGTTCATAATAATCAGAATTTATATGTACCACACCATTATAAACGGTTTTATTAGAGATTTCCTTATAAAATTACCTCTATTAATATAATATACAAAAATCATATTTTTGAGAATCGAATCTCAAACTTTTTAATATAGAAACATGAATTAGTTGTTTGATCAACTATTGTATTAAAAAAGTTTCCACAAACAATATCTTATTTTTTGATCAGCAGAATTTTTATTTAAAACGGTTCCAAAATCTTATATCATGATTAAATTTTTAAAACTTAACAGTTTAACAGACCACTTATATTCTGAAACTCGTCAGGTGACTCGCCTCTCATTCCCCTCACCAGTCACCATTCTGCTTTGCCGTCGTCTTTAATCTTCCAACCATATCACAATTCATTCTCCTCACCATTCTCATACTTTTTTTTTATTGGCTATCGGGCTGTATGGCCCAATGGGCCTAATTTCCCTTCATTAATTCCATCTTAAATATTTTCACAGTGATTTTAAAAACACCACAACCAAAATAATAGGGTTGTTCAAATAAAGCGAACCCAAATTCCGGAGCCAAACCTAAACCGAATTAACCAGTTCGGTTTAGTTTTGCTTTTTCTCAAAAACCTAATCGGTTCTTGAATTTTGGTAGTTCAGGTTTTGGGTTCGATTACGATACATCTAAAAACTTGATCGGTTCCTAAACTAAGTAGTTTGGGTTTCGGGTTCGGTTCGGATAACCCGAATTTAACCAAAGTAAATCAAATATTATATTTTATTAGGATTTTTCTTCTTTTCTTCTTCCGATTTTCTTTGATCAGAATTTTTCAGTTTGGGTAGTTCAATTAGAAACCAAACCTGATAAGTATATGGGTACAAAATGAGACTTTACATAGTAATAGAACCAAACCGAACCCAATATGTACTGAACCAAATCTGAACCAAAATAGAGAATTACCCGAATTGGTCCTAAACTTCTAAACCCAAAATATCTGAAATCTGAAATACCCGAACTGAACCCTCACTGAAACCTGAATGCCCAGTCTTACAAAATAGCGTAAATTTTGGGAGAGAGGAGTCGTGGGAGTGAGTGGGTTCCTCCAGATCTATCCTGGCTAGTTTCGGCCTTTGAGATCCGATTACTCGATAACCGCTGAATCCTTGCGGTTATTGTGGATTGTTTACAAGTTTGGGTCTTCCATTTTATATTGAAGTCCAAACGAGAATATCTTACCTAACGGAACTTTAGAGGCTGCTACTGACTCTGAACTAGAGTTCTGAGCTAGCGAAGGTCTTTTCATACATCTCGATTTGCTTTTAAGCTTAGTTGGAAGCTAACAGAAATTGATTGTCTTACCTTGGTTGAAATTTTCTGGTTTTATTTCAAAGAGTCTTAGGGAAGTAGATTCGATCTGTCCAGGATATCCTAAGTCATCATGAATAAATCATCTAGGAAGAGAGATGAGGATTTACTTAGGAAGTTGAAGGATCAGAAGATAGTTAATCTAGAGGGGGTTATGGTCATTAATGCAACCGAGAATGCTGCGATCGTAGAGGAGCTTGACTCCAGCCTGATAGTTTGCATCTTAAATCCTCACTCGATAAAGCCCTCTGGTCTCGCTTCTGCCCTCCCCAAAATATGGGACTTGGAGAAGAACATTAGAGCCAGACCAATTGGCAGCGATCGAGTACAATTTTACTTCGACTTCTCCTGGGATATGGAGAGAGTTTTGGAGAAGGTTCCCTGGTTTGTCAACGGGTGGATGGTAACAGGTGAGCGTTGGTCTGCTTAACCATCTCCATCTTTTTTAGAGAGAATCTTATTTTGGGTTCATATTAAGAACATACCAATTAACTTCATAACGGAGGAAACCGTAAGGAAGGTTGGCTCGGTCGTTGGAGAAGTTATAAATGAGCTTTTTCTCCATGCACATGCCCCAGACTCGATGGAGTATGTAAGAGCTAGGATTTGGATACCTGTGACAGTACCTAGTGTCTTCAAATACCCAATAAGCTTCAATGCAGACGACCCAGTTGTGGTTGAGTATGAGTATGAAAAGCTGCAGAGAATTTGCCTCAAATGCAAAAGACTCACCCATGATCAGTACCACTACAAGCATGGAGCCGTCTCCAAAGGTGCTAATCCCATTGGAAAAATGATGGAAAAGGGTATAACTATCAAAGAAGCCCCATCAGCTACGAAGCTGGACTAAGAAAACAGTGGCAGAGGCAAAAAAAGGATACCCTTTCTAGGTCTCAAGCTAGTGTATGTTCACAAGATCGAAAGGGGTAAGCAATAGACGGTCCAAGAGGGGATGGGCAAGCGAAGGCTACTTCTATGTGGCACCCAAAATCGGATATGCCGAGCTACATACATTATGATCAAAACAAAATTACGACTAGTCGATCACATCTTTATGTTAAAGAGTTGGAAGCATAGAAGATACAAAAAAAGGTATCTCAAAAGGAGAAGTTATATTCCCCTTTGGAATCCAGAAAAGATGATCCTGTATGTGATGAAGGGGAGATCATGCCTGTTGTCTTTGACCCAAAAAGGATACCCGTTGCACAAAGACTTACGCCCCCTACCTCTAAACCTTCTGAGAGAATCCTTTCATCAGGGCGCAAAATTGAAGGCTTAGAAGGTTCAGAAAAAAAGAGCGAGCATCTTCCTCCCGTAAGAGGCGAACTAGTGCTGATAGGTGTCATGCTAGTAAAAGACTGAAAATCTCTCATTCTTCGGACGACTCCATCAAGACAGCTCCAGACTCAGTTGGAAGTTCCTCCCAACTCATGGGGCCTCACTCGAATCTACGACAGCTTCTCTCGGCTTTGTCTCAGCGCACTCTTATCTCTCACAGGTTGGTGGTTGCTCAAAGACCACCCAATTCCATATGAATGCAATCGCTTCGAACTATCAGGGAATAGGAAAGCACCTGACAGTTCGACACCTGAAGGACATATGCCGTCAACATTGTCCAAGGTTGTTTTTCCTTTGTGAGACCAAAAACAAGAGAGAGAAACTCAAATTAGTCTGTAAAGACTTAGGTTTTATTTATTTACTTACGGTGGAGCCAAATGGGCAAAGTGGAGATCTAACGCTGTTTTGGATACAAGGATTTCAAGTAACAAAGATTCAAGCAAATAAGCGTTTCATAGATGTCCAAGTTACATGGCAGAATCACCACATTTTCTTTACTAGTGTCTATGGAGAACCAGTGATATCTGATAGACAGTGGTTGTGGGACCAATTAACGAATATTGGGCAATACATAACATATTTGTGGATGTTAATGGGTGATTTTAATAAAATTTCCAGCGCGACTGATAAGAGGGAAGGGCATTCTCGACTAGAACACACTTATTACCCATTTAATGCTTTTATAGCTGAATGTGGATTACAGGAACCCTCATATGCAGGGAACTCCTTTTCGTGGTTTGGCAATAGAGGAGGTCAAATTATACACTGCAAGCTTGAGACTCTATGCAACATGGAATGGTTCAGTCAATATTTCAAGGCCAGATCACAATATCTTCTCAGAATAGGCTCTGATCACAGCGGCATCTGCTCTTATTTGGGTGGGGAGGATCACAGGAGAGCCGGGTTTTTTGATATGATATTCGCTGGAAGGGTAAATCACGGAATGCAGATGTAATATGGCGCAGTGGAAGAAAGAATCCCAATCGAATTCCAAGGTCCGCATAATGGAGTTGAAGAACATGATTGATCGCCTCACGCACCAAGATTCTTTTGAGCTTGAGGAACTTAGGTATCTAAGAGATGAGCTCCAAAAAGCTCTTTACGAGGAGGAGGCATACTGGAGGTTATTAAGCAGAGTTCAGTGGCTGCAAGCGGGGGACAAAAATACAAAATTCTTCCATGCTTGTACAAAGGATCGCATGTCAGCCAATATGATTTCTATGATAAGAGATGCCTCCTCGGGTCGGATTCTCTTTTCGGAAAATGACATAACTGCTCTTACTGTTAACTACTTTAGTCACCTCTATACATAGGAGTTGATTGATACAAGCTTAGTCCGAGAATCCCCCGATGTTTCTGAACGTGGATCATGTCCTCACGGAGGAGATGAATCGTGACCTGATAGCTCTACCAAGCGAAGGGAAAATTAAAGCTGCAGTTTTAGGGATGAATCCCCAAAAAATCCCGGGACCAGATGGCCTCTCTGGAGCCTTCTATCAGGACAACTGGAGGATTGTTGGGGCGGAAGTCTGTGCTATGGTTACAGACTTTATTGATACGGGATTCCTTGACACCAGATTCAACCATACCAACATTTGTCTAATCCCGAAAAAGAAGAGGTCAACCAGTATTGCAGATTTCAGGCCGATAAGTCTCTGCAATTTCATATACAAAATAATCTATAAGCTTCTCTCCACTAGATTAAAAAAACTGCTCACCCGTCTAATTTCGAAACAGCAAGCAGCCTTTTTCAATGGTCGGATGATCTCAAACAATATCATAATTGCTCTGAGCTCACTCATAGTCTAAGGACTAATAAAGGGATTGTCACTGACTTTCTAGCCATCAAATTGAATATGATGAAGGCTTTTGATAGAGTGAAATGGCAATTAACAGAGTATGGATCATCCGAGTCATGACTTGCATATCTACAACTACTTTCGATGTCCTAATTAATGGAAAACCTCATGAGAAGATCTTACCCTCAAGGGGACTCAGACAGGGGGACCCACTGTCACTGTTTATCTTCATCCTGTGTGCTGAGATGTTGGCAAGGAGATTACAGTTAGCGGAGCGTCAACGCCAGGTTAAAGGGATAAAGATTGCTAGGAGAAGCCCAAGGATTTCTCATCTGCTATTTGCAGATGATATGTTGTCTTTTGCAAGGCTCAAGAGCCACAAATCCGGATTATCATCCAAATCTTTGTCGAGTACAGCGAACCTCTGGTCAATAAATCAACAAAGATAAATCCAGAATAATCTACAGTGCCCATGTGGATCAGGACATGAAGGATATGATTAAGGAGATATCTGGTATACAATCAGAAGGTAGTAAAGGAATCTATCTAGGATTCCCGGAAGTCTTCATTGGATCAAAGGTTGCTACCCTGAAGTTCATTGAAGGAAAAGTTAACGACAGGATCAACTCGTGGAAAACGAAATTCCTCTCGCTTGCAGGGAAGGAAACTATGATTAAGTCAGTACTCTCAGCGCTACATACATTTTGTATGTCATGTTTCCGCCTACCTAAAGCAACCTGCAAGATGATTAATGCGATGGTGGCAAAGTTTTGGTGGAGGAATCAACACACGTTCAAAGGGTTACATTGGAAGAGTTGGAGAACACTTTGTGCACCAAAGGATAAAGGAGGGTTGGAATTCAGGGATCTAGAAGGTTTCAACCTGGCTCTGCTGGGAAAACAGCTATGGCGCATTGCACAAAACCCTGACAGCTTATTTGCTCGCCTCTTGAAAGGGAGGTATTTCTCAAAGAGTTCCATTCTTCGGCAACAGCTGGAACCAGGGCCTCCTTTGCTTGGAGGAGTATACACCAATCACATAGTTTAATGAAGATGGAAATGCAAAGAAATCTGGGGAATGACACAAATGTGAATATTGCAGAGGATCTGTGGGTTTTGGATACATTACCCAGACCTCCAGTTGTAAATGTCGGCTTCGACCATAATTTGTTGATGATGGAGTACTTTAAAGAGCAAGGGACAGATCAATGGCAAATAAATCGGAAGAGAAGCCTTCTCGGAGCAGGATTGTCAACTAATCTGCAGAACAATTCCATCCAAGCTTCCTGCAAATATTGCATTTAGTTGGGTTAACAAGGATAATGGTTGTTACACAGTCAAGTCCGGCAACAGAACTTGGTATGACAAGATCAAGTCTTAAGAGCAACATTCTGAAGTTGTCAATCCCAGCTTGGAACCTCTTTACTGGGATCTGGCGAGTATTCACGACGCCGAAGATCAAGCACCTGCTCTGGCGAATCCTCACAAATAGCCTTGCAACTAATTGTAATCTACGGCGAAAAACTCTGCTTTCGAACTCAGAATGTTTGCGCTGTGGAGCAGACATAGAGGATACAAATCACCTCTTTTTTGAATGCCCTTTCGCCAGAGCAGTATGGACATCTACACCAGCGTGGTTTCTCCTAGCACCCAAGGGATAAGACTCAATTTATTCAAATATGGGGAATTACTTGCTCTGGAGGAATACATAAAAAGTTAATATTGATTTTTGGCCTTGGATATTATGGCGGCTCTAGAAGCTAGGAATGAAATGTCCTTTGAAGGCAAAGATCACTTACCCCATGAAATAAGGGACTGGGTGATGAGAGAAGCCGAAGTCTGGATCCAAATACAAAAGAAACAAGCTGCTGTTCCACATGTTTTAATAGATGCTCAAGGGCAAGGTAATGTACGTTTAATAGCTCCAAGGGGCATAACTTCAAGATGGCTCCCTCCTACTCCAGGATCTTTGCTGTGTAATATTGATGCATCATGGATTAGGCTGGATTATACGTAATCACTTTGGCGAGGTAAAATTTTTTGGCATGAAAACTTACCTACAAGTACCATCAGCACTCCATGCAGAAGCGGCGGCACTGATGTGGGCAATGCGTTGCATCTCCAATATGGGGTACGTCAATGTCGAATTCCAAACTGACTGCAGCAACTTGCAGGCGGCTGTATCAAACCCGGGAGAATGGCCATGCTTAAATGGTTATATGACATATATTGGTGCTTTTTTGGGAAGCAACTCTATCTTCAAAGTTAAAGGGATAACTCGTTCGGCAAACAGTGCTGCAGATGCAATAGTCAAACAAGATAGATGTTTACTTTGTATTATGTTTCGATAAACAATGTGTTACCACTATGGCTATGGCCGATAGTAAATAGGGTTTGAATAAATGGAGTTGATTTGGTTTGTGTTTAAAAAAAAAAAAAAAGAGTCGTGGGAGTGAGAGATTCTAGCAGGGGTGTTTTATTGAATAAATGCTACAAAAGTCCACAATTCCCTCAGCTATTTTCTCGTTGACTTTTATCTCAAGAGATTCATCTTCCTCCAAACCCATCACATATTTGATTTGTTCCAATGGAGTCGATCAACACCTTGAAAGGCTACGGCAAAGTATCAGACCAAGAAAACCAGATTCCTTCTCCACTTCCCAAACCATCTTCCCGTAAAACCCTAATCGCTACCGTCTCCGTCATATCCCTCCTCTTGATCCTCGCCGTCGTCGCCTTAACCGCCGGAGCCTTCACTCGTTCTTCACCACATCCTCCTGTCTCATCCAACCCCCTCAAGGCAGTCTGTGCCTTGACTCGTTACCCAGAGACCTGCTTCGATGCTTTATCTTCTTCTTCTCTCAACGAATCGGATCCAAAACTGAACCCTGAATCAATCCTGGAGCTTTCTCTTCGACTCTCTTCTGAAAAGGTATCAAGACTCTCCACGTCTTTCCGATCAATCAACGATATGCCTGAGGAACCAGCCGTCGGCGACTGCGTGAAGCTGTACGCCGACGCGGCGAGTCAACTTAACGAGTCGATATCAGAGATCGAGAAGGAGAAGATGAATGGAGGGGATTGGTTGACGAAGAAGGTCGTAGGAGATGTTAAGACGTGGATCAGCGCCGCCATGACGGACGGTGAGACTTGCTCCGATGGGCTTGAGGAAATGGGAACAGTCGTTGGAAACGAGATCAAGAAAGAGATGGTGACGGCGAATCAGATGATGAGTGTTAGCTTGGCCATTGTTAGCGAAATGAAGAAGCTTTTCTTGATTTTTCACTGAAATCAAATCAAAGGTTCCAACTTTTTTTTTCTCTATTTCTAAATTTGGAATTCTCTGTTGTTGCTCTGTAATTAAATATATACTATACGTTGGTTTATTTTTGGTATATGTAATTTGGTAAAAGCTGTATCAAACTTGTCGTATTTTACATTCAAACCCCAGAATTCTCAACCTATTCTCAATGCTTTGATCAAATTCGAGGCTATTGTTTAAATGTTTTACATCAAAAGGAGCTTCGGCGTCTCCTTGTCTTGTCTACTTCATTCTCGTTCGCGTCCATCAACTAGAACAAGAAGTAAGCATTGAAATTGGCCATTACTAAGAGCTCGAGAATCATAAGTTCAGTGTAAGACTAACTAATGATTTCAGACAAAAAAAAAAAGTGGTTGTGTGTACCTGCAGAGTTAGGGACCTGATTATCTCTTCTGAAGATTTGATCTTCTCTTCCTCATCACGCGCCATTAACACCGCAACTTCAAGCTTCTTCGAAGTCGTTCCAAGTTCGGCTTCTAGTTGTTTTGTTTTTCGGGTAAGCTCTTCCACCTGAGAAGTAGAAAGTAATTTACCTGTCTTCATCCACAATCTACAGACAAATTCCTTATCCTACATGGTTAAAATGGTTGGACTAACCTGTGCTTTGAGTACTGATATTTCCTGGTTAAGGCACTGATTCGATTTCTTTGGCCCTTCTTGCAGCAAATCCGTATCTGTTATGTCGGTGGTGAAGTCGGAAGTAGTCGCAACGGAATCAACCGGGCTTGATTTTATCGACAAAGGAAACAACTCAACAGAACCTCTACGTGAAAACGGTAGACCAGAAGTCACTGAGTATCTTACAAGAGAGGATGTGTCTGATTTTGAAGCGCAATGCTTGGCACGTTGTTTGCCTTCTTGATTAACCGAATCAAAAGAGGTAAGCCTTGAGAGTCTCCGTATCCCTTTCAGGTTAAATGTACCTTTCATATCCATACTTGAGTGATTCGACGAAGTGTGGCTTCCTCCTGAAGTTTCACCTATGGTTTTAAGATCTGGGATCTTCGATTGTCTAAAGAAATCAAATGAATCCACTCTAAGAAGCTGACGCTGAGGTGTTGTGCCGATTTCGTCCATCTCGTTACAGCTAGATGGTAGACTTGCGTTTGAAAACCTGGCACTGTTTGCCGGAGTTCCGAAATATTCTCTAACTCCTTCGAGTTTGATATAGCAGTCATCGCACACACGGTAAGGCCTGTTCGTCTTGGGAGCCATAGCTGCTGCTAAGGACTTCTTGCTAGTGCATGAGTTACAGAAGACACTCCCACAGTTGTAACAGTTGTGGAGCTTCCTCATGTAATTAAAAGGATGACGACAACCGGAGCATCTAGAACTATCTGTGCCCGAAATTGGTTTGTGAAGACAAATGGTTGCTGTGTAGTTAGAACCACACACCACTTTCCTCACTTGTTTTCCCTTTAAAGCTCTGACAAGAGTCGGCATACGTCTGTACTCAGTATCTCCGTGCCCAAGCTGTCCGTTTGAGCCTTTACCCCAAGTGTAAACCTCAGCTTTCGAGTTCAAAACCGCAATATGGTGAAACCCGCAAGCCACTTCTTGGACACAAACCTTTCCTAGACCTCCTTCGATGCAAGAAGGACCTCTCACGACATTGTCGTGACTCGGATCAACAATTCCCATTGCATACACTTGTCCAGAGGCAGAGAGCGCAACAGTAATGCTCTGGCCACAAGCTACTTGTTGAAAGCTAGTTGCATCCAGCTCAGTTACACAAGATGGGATTAGTCTAGACTCTCTATTATCACCATGTCCGAGTTTCCCATCCTCTACATCACCCCACGTGAAGAGCTTCCCCGATGAAGTTGCCTCACCGCAAACACTGACAACAGCAGCTGAATGCCAAACGCCACAAGCTATCCTTATTGTTCTGCAGCTGCTTAACGCCTCGACTTCTCTAGGTACGCTTGTGCTTACACGATCTCCATGTCCAAGCGCACCAAAAGTACCATCACCATATGTAAACAGCTTTCCTTCTGATGTCACAAAAGCTGTATGCCAAGGTCCGCAAGATATGGTTTTGACATTTATACCCTCCATCTGGCCGAGAATTCTTACTGGTTTCCAATGGCTAGTTTCACTACCAAGTCCAAGGAGACCAGCATTGTGAGCTCCATCTCCCCAAGCATATAAATCCCCTGAGGCTGTTACAGCACAAGTATGAAACTCCCCACAGTCAGCTACCTCCACCGATGATCCGTCAAACTCATCGATGAGTTTCGGCTGTGGAACGTAGGAACAAACTCCATGTCCTAACCTGCCACCAGATTCTTCTCCCCAGCTGTACATCTGTCCCTGTTTTGTGACCAACACTGCATAATTGGTGCCACAGGAAATACTCTGTGCGTCAAGTGCCACATGTGATTTCAGGACTTTGGGCAAAAAGGTTTCAGCCATTAGGGAAGAACTGCTTTCACTTTTGTGCATACCACCACCTCCTAATAAGCCGTCGCCTATACTTTCTCCCCAAACAAAGACATCACATAGAGATTTCAAGTCTTCAAAAGTAGATCCTTGACTAGATGAGCTCACTGCGCTGGAAACGCTATATTTACTTGTATCAACAGCTGGGGAGTGGTTAGTAGGTCGATTCTCTAAAGTCTCGGGAGACGAATGATGAGGTTTATGGACCAGTTCGTCCAAAGAGAGTGCCCTTAGTACAGCAGTTTGTGACAATACCTCTGAGAAAACTTTTCCTAGTCTCTGTGGAGTGTTGCTGTGAGATCCTGAAGCCTTCTTAGCATGTTCCTGCAAAATTAACAGATGAGAGATAGGATATTAAGTAGGAAACAAATCTTGAAGAAAGAAAGAAAAAAACCTCGCAGCTTGTATCACTGCTGACGGATCTGATGTTGGACTTGGAGTTCTTGCTCGAGCTACTTTGTTCTCCATAATCAGGAACAAAGCTACGGCTTCTTGAGTGAAGTACCAATGCAGAAGAGCTGTTTCGTGAGAGAAGAGCGCGAAGGGTAGTGATCCAGAACTCAGCTTCGTCCTTGTCCTTGCATACCTATCCACAAGGTTCAATACATGCTTATTACTCTGTAGGAAGAGCATCTTGAATGTTGTGGTTTTCAGAAGACAGGTAACGTCAGTAGAACAATTCTTGTCAGGGAACAACAAAAGGATCACATAGAGCAAAAAGTACTAACCAAATCTAGAGAACGGTCGCCATGTATAAGAGAAAAAGATTGATATTCCTTCGCGGGTTGAGGGTATCGTCGGAAAACTGACTGGAAAAGTTGTTACAATAACATTCAGAATCTGCAACCTAAACTGCTACCAGACAAATGATGATTGGTACATTTCAACTTACAGTTCGCTGTCCAGGTATGATCCTTGTCACAGAACTCAGTTTAAGACGTTTCTCCTTTTTCCCACAATACCATAACAAAAATATTTCATCCTGCGTAGCATTTGAGAAAAACCAGTATCACATGACAATGGTGGTTCCACTTGTGAAGAGATATAAGGTGATGGAATCATACACTGGAAAGCCGAAAAGGGTAGAATTTAGGTTTCCCTCTCCTGCCATATTTCAACAGATACGCTCCTTTCTTCAGAATTGCTATCGCCTGCATCAAGTTTTTATTTTTTTTTATTGTTTTACTCAGAAGTTTAAGAAACTAAAAGATATAACCTTTACCCAAGAAAAGCTGAGCACACCTGCTCGTTCTCCCGATCTGTGGGAAGACTTCTCTGGAAACAAGCCATTCCAAGTTTAGTAGATACTTTGATTTACAACAGGTAGCTGGAAAGAGAACACCAGATGATTCCAATGCTCCCTTCCATATAATAAAACAATCCTTTTGATTTCTCCTTTGATTTTTATGATGAAGCGCCAAAGTTTTTCTTATCAATCGAAAATCTCATCAGGGCTTTTTGCTTCACCCTTTTACAAGTGTTGATTGATGATTTCTACCATTTTCCCTTTTTTAGGATATATAGAAATAAACCTAATTGTCGAGTAGGAAACAAGAGAATATAAACAAAGATGGAGAATCAATAATCTCATTTATCAACCGACAATACAATGATGATGTTCGATGATCAAAGATCGGAGAGAAAACGCACCTAGTTCCTTGGTCCGCACGCCACAATTCCGGAAACCTTTTTTTATTATATTGGGGCAAATCAAATCGAATTTTTATTACAATGTAACAGATGTTGAGAGCCAGAGGAGGAGCTATGAGGAATTTATGGCCTAAGAGACGAACTAATGTTACACCTATCTTCCTCTCCTTATCTGGGTTTCCTCGTCTAGGTTTCTCGCTTGACTTTTCAAAAGAATGAGAAAGATTGGTGTTGAATTTGAAATGGGAGCGAGAAAACAAAAAAAAAAAAAGACAAGGGAGATTGTGACCCAGCGACGACAGACAATAGATAAACAGAGAGGTTTGTGTAATTCTCCTTTTGTTGGTCTTCAGATGCGTTTATCTGTTATTTACAGTTGTTTCTATTATTCTCTTCTTTTTTTTTTTCTTTTTTTTTTCATTCACAAGCTTCTCAATCATTTTCTTTTATAAACTGAAATTAAATATATATATATATATATATATATATGTATTCAATTTTATGGTGTAGTTAATATTTGAATCCACAATAATTTCCTCTATAAAAATATCAGTTTTCTTTTTTGTACCCAAACTTTATTTATTGATATCACATCCAATTTACTATCTTATTATATAATACAAAAATTAGTTTCTCAAATTTGCTAATTAACATGATTATGAAAATAATCAAATTTCTATATATATATAAAATTACAATTGTTACTAATCCTAAAAAATATCATATTTCATGTATAAAAAACAAATTAAACAATTAGACCAGCACATGGACTACCGCTTAGCCTGATCAATCCTGCCTGCAACATATGCGACACTAAGTTCTCCATTGCTGCTTCTATGTGAGCATGTGGATATCTGTAAGGGCACACGAATAGAGCCAGTGGCAATTGCTAGTTTGATTGCATGCTCATCATGGCCTCTTATTGGTTGTAATTGAGTAAGATCATCAAAAAAATATATTGGTATTGTTTTAACGCAGCAGCTATCTTATGCGGAATTACCATCTCCTGAGTACTGTTTTCCGATTGCATCTGTAGAAAATGAGAGACTGCTTATCATCCCCTCAATCTTCGATTCGATTGACCGCATTAAAGTGTATCTCCTCTGACTTATCTTACTGGCTTAACTTTTTTCTTTCATACACTAACCTACAAGATAAACACCAGCCTCGAGGAAAGATGAGTGCTTATAAAAGTGGAAGTTGGGGCACACATGTCCTTGACAATTAAAATGAGTCGAGAGCATACTTATTCACACGGCGTGATCTTGAAAGTTAGTTACCACAACAATCTTTATGAACGTTTTGGCTACCAGAACTCCATATATAAATGGCAGAGAAGTTCATTTCTGAAGTAAAGAAGATTGTTATTAGACGCAGAAGATAACCAACACAAACTGTTTATTCACCAAACATATATTTTTTTTTTGTGTGTGTGAACATAGTAATGTTGTACAGAAAATAGGGTAATGCGGAAATGGATTCTTACTATTTTTATACCTAAAAAAAAAGCTTGTTTCTAATGCACAGGGATACATCACTATGACAACTCAGTTCAACACTAAAAATTGAAGAAGTGTAAAAAAACAAAATGTCCAAAAGAAGATAAGAAATGGGGAAGTCTTTTCATGTGAAATAAAATAGTATAAACGATTATCATTAGGTTAGATACTATGGTAATTGTAACTCTGTTAGCAAGATCAATGTAAATAGAACAAAAAGTTTAAAATTGTTTCTTCTCCAAACCAGTTCAATTCACCATCTATAATATAATGGATATATCATCCATTTCAAGCCATCAACTAGTAATTATATAAAGGTTTTGTAAACATAACAATATTTCAATTCGTAGATGAAAAATGAGAGAGGAAAGACATGAACTGTGAAAGAGTTCATCTATAAAACAAGAATACAATAAAAGATGGTGTTCAATAACAAAATAGTAATACATTTTGGCTTTAGAAGAGCATTGATAGAGAGAGAGAAAGACTACTTCTTCTAAGGTTTCTGAATGATAATTTCCCAATATCCCATTTTCAAGAAGCTTTTCTCTATCACTCATCGAAGGTGCTCAAGAAACCACCAAGGAAACCAGCTCCATTGCAGTCCCCACACAAAACCTCCTTTTTACCTCTGCCCACAAGAAGAGAGATTATTGATTCATGAGTTTGTGCGTTGTGCATAGAAGGAAGAAGAAGAACAAAGAGAAATTTTTTGCAAACCTGCAAAGCCAACATAGCGCACCAGCTTTAAACTGCCCATTAAAATGATCAGTCAAGTTAACACCACCTCCTTTGCATTGAGAACATGCCACAGCACCTTTACACAAAATCTTTGTCAAAATATCAACCAAATCACTTGCAGAAACTAAGAGACTTATAAGCACTTACCATTCCCTTCACAATTCTGACACACTATGCTGTTCGTTTTAGTGGTCTGAGTACCGTTTGTGGCCTATTTTTAATTCCAAAAGATGACATCTTTAGTTATGAAAAGGTAAATGAAGTAAGCAGATTTGATAAAGAAGAACGAAATCTCTGAAAAAAAAAAAATCTGACCTGAATTTCAAAAGTTTTGGATTTGGAAGTCTGAAACACTTGTCTCTTCTGAGCCAATGACGAGTTCTTATCGCATATTGGGAAGAAGTGAGTAGGCTTAGGGCTCTTGATGGGAGACTGTAGGCAAAAGGTAGGAGGAGAAGCGAAGAAGCATAGTGAATTCGCCATTTCTGTTTCTGATTCTTCTTACCCACTCGATAGCAGATAAGATGTTCTATCTCTCCCTCTTTTTTTTTGGGTATGTTGTCTCTTTTACCAAAATATCATTTTCTTTGTCCGCTTATGTAAACCAATCCAAACCAGAACCAATTGTTTATACCGGTTTTCTTTAAGACTCAATTTCACATTTTTTTACTTCCATTTCATTTCCTCTTTTGTTTTTATAACCCCTTTTTTTCTCTTTGCGATTTTCAATTCGTTTCTTTGGAAATGTTCAAAAGAAATTTGAATTTTTTTCTGTTATATTTCTTAAAATGGTTGTTTTAGCATCTTAGGACAAGAAAAGGACAATAGTTAGAGCTAATTTCCTTACACTTATCTGATCCGATGAACAACCACCACAAAACAAGAAATGGCTAAGGCCAAACCCACAAGGACACTAGAAGATGCTAAATACAAAAACTAAAGGGTCCTTCCTTCACAAGTTGCCCTGTCTCTGTTTCCGGTTATTAACTCGCGTCTGCTACTCCTTGTGGATTAGCCGACCTCATTCATTAGCTTTCAGCCGCTCTCCAAGTAGCCGAGAAGGCCACGAGTCACCCGCACTAGCATACCTTGGACACGGCTTACTCACATTTGAGCTATTATACATCATTGGCACTTGTGTCTGCACACGCCCAGTCAAGTCTGAGGTATCTTGTGTATGGAGATCGGGTTGCATCGGAAGGACAAGAACTGTGGCACCAGGAGTGGTCGCAGCCGATTGTTGGAAGCCGGCGCCTTGGAAAATGGGAAGTCCTGAATACTGAGAGGCATGTTCGGGATGTTGTTGATAGTGTTGATGATGGTACTCAGGCGCAGGTGAGGTGTTTAAGTCGGGTTTCGAATGATTCACTCTTGCTTTTATCTCGGATTGTAGTATCGAGATCTCGGCCTCAAGCACTGATGTTTCTTCCTTCAGCTCATTCTTCTCTGTAGTTACCTACACAGTTTCCATCACAAAGAGATAAACAACCTAAAGAGACATTGTTTCAAGCAATCAAGATAGCTGTATGAAGAGGCCAAAAGGCTTTTTGAGGGAAAAGGGCTTACATAGTTAGATTCAGAGAGGAGAGAAGTTTGCTCTTTTCTTAGGGACTCAATCTGACCAAACACGTCTTTCAAGAACCGAGTAGCTTCACACAGCATCGAAGCTTTCCCACTGCTCTGCTGATTCAGTTCTGAGACAGGAGAAAACGTCTCCGGTTAGATATCACAATCGGTAACACCATCATATTCAATATTCGACCAGAATCGTCCGATTTCACTAACATTTCTATTTGCACGATTAAAATCTCAACAGAAGCAATTCTTGTATTCAAATCTATAGAAGAACAATCTTGGATTGGAAGATGTGAAATTTACCAAGTGTATCGGCTAATTCAATGAAAAGCTCATTCAAATGCTCGCGCTTAAGCCTCTCCCTAACAGCCTTGTTAATCCTCTTGGGTACTTTACCTTTTCTAGACCTGTTGCAGCCAAAGATAAAACAATTTTTAAAACACGAAAGATAAATCAATCAATCAACAGAAACAAGGATAAAGTACAAAAAATACAAAAGTTCACTTAGTGAACGAATATCCGAAAGTTCTCACCTTTCATCTACAGAAGCATTCGCTTCATCAGTGGATGTGGAAGGAGTTTTTGATCCCATTTTCTTGCTATAGTAAGAAGGAGATTCTCAGTAAAAAAGTCACCTGGAATTTAAAAGAGAAAGGTGATTAAATTCAAAACAAACCCAATTGATATGAATGAATCTGACAAAGCCTTCATCTTTAAGATATCATCGAAACAGAAACCCACCTAGCAAGAAACTTTGGGAGAAGAAAAACAAACACTTTACGGAATTCGTCTAAGGAATTTTGATTCCTCAAAAACTCAAAAATGGTACTTTTAGATTCTCACTTTATCACCATATTCATGTCAAATCAAAAACAGTGAAGAATTCACCAAAAAAAAAAATTACGGCTTTAACTTCTTCAAAAGAACCAAAAAGCAAACAAGTCAGAGATATACCTCTCTCCGGCCGAAGCAATGATAAGTAAGAGTCGTCGGAAAATTGTTGACGATCTAAGAGGGATTCAAAGCTACGAGAGAATCTAAAGAAGGGATTTGAGAAACTTAGGAGTGAAAATTTTGGAGGAAACAAAAATAAAATAGTAAGGAGGGCGTGTGGGGAAAGAAGGAGGCGCGTGGAGAGCACAGAGGAAGTGGTGAGTGTAAATGGGACACATGAGCTCGACATGTGCCTTTCGCTTTATCACTTTTGTCGTCTTCTATTACGTCGCGTGCCACTAAGCTAATTCATTGTTTACACGTCATCGTAACTTTGCAATTTAAATATATATATATATATATATCGAGTTGAGTCATTTTATAATCAATGTATCATTAACAATTCTTCTTTTTTTACAATTTATACTTTGACCCAAGAAAGATAGTGATTAATTCTACTGGCGCTGCCTATATTGTACATCTAACTTTTTATCGATCATATTTAACTATTGACTAGCTTAATATTATAATTTTACTTGGACGTATAAAGCAACGGATTGTTTCAAGAGATGTTGCCAAAAAAAAAAAAATTATTTTTAAACAAAACCCAAAATCTATACTTTCCTAATTTATTTCTATAATTTATGATAGTAAAAACAATGTGACATAATGCTATTCATTTTTAAAATTTATGAGTTTAAACCTATTACTGTTAATGAAATATTAAAATTAATAAGTTAATTTAAAAAAAAAGTTGGCCATAACTTCCATAATTATTTTTATCATTACAAAGCTAAAATCTACAACAAAATCAAAAACTAAAAACTTCAAATCCAAAGTCTAAAAACCAAAACTAAAATCCAAAAATCAAACACACTATATCTTGTAACATTTTAATTTAATTATTTGAGTTCTCAAAATAAATTAAAACTCTGTTAAAAACGGATCTTTTGGGCCCAACCCAAAAAAATTCCCGACGGTAAAGAGGAAAGCTTTTTCTTTTTCTTTTGGGCTTAAGAAAGAAGAAAAGCTTCAGCGGCGTTTGTTGTTCGTCCTTGGGTCTACGCCGCCTTGAGTCGCAGGTAAAGCTTCTTCAGTTGTCGTCTCAGAGATCAATAGTCTCTTTCGCGTTCTTCTTCTTGTTTCCTTTGTTTCCTTCTTTTCCAAGGATTGATCTCAGAGCACAATTGATTTACAAACCTTAACTTCGTGGCTACAGAACCGGACTTGGAGTTTCATAGGTTGTCTTTAGTCACACATTTGCTTCGCTATTTCATGCCCAGTTGAAATTTAATCTGGACTTGCTGGAAACCACTTGGGAAATAGCGTAACTTACTTTGTCTCACATCTTACTTTGTGTCTGAGCCATACTCTTATGTGAACCACAACTTAAAAATTATGCCTTTTTCGTTGGAACTAGTGGTATAAAGATTGCGCAAGTAATGGCTAATTCCTTGAATTGGTGATAGTCAACAAAGTCTTACTTTTGCTATTAATTGTGTATTACTGTCCTGGCCTTCTGTTTACCACCTCTGATGAAACCAACTAGTAATTTTGCGATACTTCTGTGAAACAGGAAGTAGTTTTGTTGCGTTATACCTCATTACATAAGAAATGGAAACTAGTCAAAGAGATGAGCTTGCAAGCTTCTTAAATGTTCTTCCCCCTGTGGATTTCTGTTGTGTTTATGGTTCGACGTTGCACCCAAATAACCAAGATAAGGTATTATTTATCTTCTCTTAAACTCTTTCCGATGAGAGCATTCTTGTTGTTCTAATCACTTCGCTGATTAGCGGTGACCTTTGCTTCTGCAGTCCAAAATGGTGGACTATATCCTTGGAGTCTCTGATCCCATGCAATGGCACTCTGAGGTGAGTTGAACTTGTACTATAATCGTGAGATTTGAAGCTATTCAATCCCGCGGATCCTAATTATTGTTTGGTCATTGTGTGATCAAGAATCTGAATATGAATTCAGATCACTATGCTTCATGGATGGTACACCTTGGTGGAGCCAAGTTGGTATGTTTCTCTCGATATCACATACTCTTGCATTGTTTATACAGGGCATAATTAAACACTGAAGACACACTTTTTCTTTTCTAGAACAGATTACGAAAGTTGCAGATAAAGTAGGTGTTGGAGTTCACTTTAATCCATTTGTCAGTTGGAACGACAGGGTAAGAACTTCCCAGAAACTGTTGGATTGTTAAAACCTAATGAACAATCTTGTTTTGTTAATCCAAGCTTGTATTTCTGCATTTCATATGTTTATGTTCTGCTCATGTTGATCATATTGAAAGTAATTTGAAGCCATTTTTCTTGCATGATTTACTTTTCTTGTGAAGCTCTTTGCAGAAGCTTAAGTATGGAGTTGTTCGGATGCATGACCTAGTACAGGACATACTGGACTGGGACAGATTCTACTTGAGTGGTCGTTTACAAAAACCGGTATGTCAGTTGCTTGGTCTTCTTAATCATACTAATAACTGTGGATGGATCATAAGATGTTTTATGGAAATGCCTTTGGTTTCAGGTTCATTTACTTGTTGATAATCTGGACATAGAGGATGTGAATTCTGTTAATAAGAGAGCCGCAGTATCTGCAGCCCTTCTTCTCTTGCCATCAAATTTCACCGAGGTTTGGTTTCTGTTTAGTTCTCATAGATTTTGAAGTTTCATTAGTCTGTACACTATAACTCATAGAACTCTTACGCAGGAAGATCTCTACGCCAAAATATGCAGCCTTTCTTACATGGGTGACTTGCGGATGCTTTTTGCAGAGGACACCAATAAGGTGAGAGAACCCAGTCCTGTTCTTGAACACACCACATAGTGATAATTGGTCTCATGGAAATATTACTTTTATTCTTTTCGGGGGAAAATATATCTGATCCTTAAGTTCAATCCCTTGCTTTTTAGGTGAACCAGATTGTAAATGGACAGTTTGATCTTTTCCAGTCAATGTATAAGCCTTTTCTTGAAGAATGCGAGATCAAAAACTTGCTGAGATTCTCATCTGCTGAAGCTAGTCAAGCTAAATTAGTTCAGGTATACACAGTTCATAGCGAATATATATATGGTTGGCTCAATCATGAGATTCTTTCAGTCATTGTTCTGATATTGATCCTTAACAACTTGTGGACAGGACTCGAGCCTTTTAGCATCACGCTCTCTGGTCTCTTCTCTTCCTGCATCAGTAAGAAGCCAAATGGGGAAGTTACTTGGGGAAAAGAAAACCTTGAGTGAGACCGGTATCAACTCTGATCTCTCTCTTTCTAGTTATATTTGGACTCAATATAAGGAAATGGGGGATAATTGTTGAACAGGTATAGGTAGAGTTTTGGGAGAAGTTTGTATAGGTTCAAGAGAAGAAGCAGCGAAATGTATGGAGAAGGTAATGAAGCGAAGGGTAATGGTTTCAAGCGCAAGACAGGCTTTGTCTGGTTTTTTGGCTGCTGGAGCTATTAATGCAACTGTCTATCTTTGCCAGAAAATGCGCAAAGCTTGGAATTCACGGTCATGACTTTGCCAAAATTCCCCACGAAAGAGTTAGATGAACTAAGTTGAAGAAAGTAGATTTAGCCCCCAATAGTTGCTCATTCTTTCTTCATTTTTTTTTTCTTGGTTTCTGAGTAATAAGTTTCTTTTTCTCAATGGTTATTATGTCTTCCGATGTCAAAGATGATAGAACTATAAAAGCAAACGCATCAATCTCCGTGTCATTTTATTATTTTTATGTTCTTATTTTGTTTGATTCAAACAATAGCCACGAGGCCTATCTATAGCTACAAGTTAGTAGTACAGTTAGCCACAGGTCATGAGGCCATTCTCTTTCTCACCACTAGTATTTGTGATAGCGTTGCTCATGATGAAAATTGTGTTTGATCCCATTGGTAGCATAAAAAGGAAACCGGTTTGACTCGTTCAACCGGCTAGCTTTTTTTTGTCACGGCATCAACAAAGATGAATGAGGATTGTTTGTACATTGGATAGCGAAGTAAAGGCTATGGACAAACAATCATTTTTCTGGTTTCCGGATGTGGATCTTCGCTTTAATGGGGAAGGACATACAAATATAATCATTTCTGTAAACCAGCATTCAAGAGATTACATATATATATATATATCAAATATTCAGTCCATGTTAATTTGGTTATAGTATCAATAGTTTATTGAAGCCAAATTTGGATAAATTTGTTCAAGTAATAATTTAATGGACTTATAATACATAATTTATTGATGTATCGATCCTCTAATGTAATGACTCCATATAAAACATGTCAATTTTTCTATACACACATAAAACAAAATAAAATACATATATAAAACAATATTGTCATAATCACATAATATAATGGTCACTTTTAATATTTATATGTATGGAATTTAAACCAACGATCCTACGATATTGTTAAAAGTGATATTAGACCATTAAGATAAATTGAAAAAAAAATTAATACTATACGAAAATATTCAGCTCTACATTTTTAAATTTTTTTGAAAAAACATAATATTATGACTTAACAAAAATCTTTGCGACAACAGTAAGATTTATTTTTTTGACTCATTCAGCCGGTTAGTTTTTTTGTCAGGACATCATGAAAAACCATATTTTCACATAAATACAAGTAAAATGAAAGAGGATTGTTATAATTATAGAATATCATCATGTACACCAAAATAAAATTATCAACACATCTTAAATTTATTTTTTACAATATAAGAAAACATAAAAATAACAAACTAAAATATAGTTTTTCTTAAAAATATGTTAAAATATAATAAACTATATAATATATCTATGCTAGAAAAATTTGTGAGCATATGTGAAGTTTTCACGTGTTTTGTCCAAAAAAACTAAATATATATAAAAACAAATTAAAATTTTAAATAAATTAAAATTTTAAAACAAATATTTTTCTTTCGATTAAATTAAAATTAGATCAAAATCTAGTTGACTCTTAAAACTGAAGAAAAAAGTACACGGTTTGGTAAACCGGGTATTCTATATAGAGCAAAAGCCAAAAATTTCAATAATTAAGAAAGCAAAGACAGGTTAAACATGAATGAAGGGGTCTACATTGCTTGTATTGAACTTACAAAGATTTCAGTCGTAATCTAAGGAACATTCACCACCATCTTCTACATGAAGCCCATCGATTACTGATGAAGGATCGGCTTGTAAGTACTTAAGTTCACTCCTGTCATGTTGTACCCTTCCTGTGATCTCCAGACACAACCCATTCCGGTTTTTCTTGTTGTCTCCCTTGGAGGAGCTACCAACGTTTGTCTTCTTCTCGGTTGGTCCCGGATCTAAGAAGATTGGAATCAGTTTCGTCGTTGGGTTCGGTTTTATTCTGTTCACGGGTTTAGTCTCGGGTGGTCCCAGAATCCTATTCGCTGATTCTAGTTCTGATATATCATCTTCGTTTAACAGTACCTGTGTGTCAAATCATGAATCATCACTACTTCGAATGAATCATTCGTCAGTGCAGAATAATCAGGACAAGCAAATCTACAAGGATCTGGTAATAGTATAAGCATGTCCTAGTGCAGATTAAAAGCAGGTGAAGATTGAATAAATGGATAGTAACTTTGCAGAGAGAGTTGAGTCATTGAAAATGACTCGAAACTTCAAAGAAATTTAAGATGCTGGCCTTTGTATGACTTATCTTTTATGTCTCAGAGTAACAATACATCCTAGTTTCAAACGAGTAGCGAACATGGGACTTTTAATACTTACCTTACGGCCGACTAAATCAAATGTCATAACCACTTTGCTCTTTTTGGCTCGTTCAGCTTCTTCAATCTCCTCTCGCTTCTTCCTCAAAAGCTCTTTTTCCTGAGAACAAAAGAACCCACAATATTAAGTCAATGGGCGAAATAAACACCGAGTGTACTTTACCAATGGAGACAGTATATACCTCTTCAGAAACCCATTTACTACCCTCACATTCATAGTAATCACTCTGGTCATCAATAACCGTTGTACGTGCGGCAGAGTTTCTATCATACTCTACAAGCCTTTTCGCATAAGCTTCAGCTGCAACATCAGCATCAGATACTGGAGTAAACCCTTCCTCTAGCCCAGCATATGTACTTCCTTCTTTCAACACAAGTGCTCCGCAGAAACTGCAAGGCCCTTCTCCTTCTTGTTCACACACTATTTTCCCACAGGACAAGCAGTTGCTCACTAATCTGTGCCTACGAGCTTGGCAAGCACAAGGCTTTCCTTGCTGAAACACTATCGATCCTTTAGCAGCTTCCGCTAGAGAAATCACCTTTCCACCTTTTTTCTTCTTAGGGTTAACTTGATGGGCCGGAGCTGTTGCTTTCGCAGTTCCAGCTTGCTGATTAGAGGATGTTCCCTCCTTTGGTGCCTTAAACGGTTTCTTGGTTCCACTAGAAGCACCAGAATCAACTTTTGGCTTCATATACATGTGCAGTTCTGGACTTGAAGTGTTCGCTACATGGCTAGATGGTTCTTTGTATCCTCTTCGCTGTAGATATTCTGCAATGATGCATTCGCCTTGTTTTCCGATAATATTCTGGATAAAATACATCAATAAAGTCTCAAGTTATAGATTCCCATCTTAAGTACTCAATGAGCTAATACATTCTTTTCAATAGTGAAGATATTCCAAAGAAAACTAGCTATAGCTTGACCTTAGTAGCTGCAAGAATGGTGTTCAAGAACATGTGAAGCTAGTGACAAGCTCATCTAATCTTTAAAGATCAGTAACAAGAATAGTTTCGTTGAGAACTAACTTAGTGCCATTGACTTCTTGAAGACATCTTCAACCGATTCTCTTCCATAAAAATTTATTCAGTTAGATTTAACACGTATGTGCATTTGTAACTGTATCAATTATCTCATATGTACAAAATCAGTTCTTTTACGGTGCAGGGAGCTTAATTTCTAGAAACCAAACTATTCAATTGGAATCAATTTATACCAAATTAGCGAATCAGAAGAACACAAGCATCAAGATAGAATGGGAGATTCAACGTTTTAGGAGAAGAGAGATAGAGAAGGATTTACGTCGAGATACTCCTTCGCATCGACAGGCTGAGCGAGATCGCAATAGGAGACTAGACCGGAGATTACATCATGATCGAAATTCAAACCGGTTTCCGGTTTCCCGCAGAGATCAATCAGCGCTTCCTCTAGCCACTGCCCCACCGCCGTTCCCATCTTCCTCTCCAATTATCCGTCGCTTCGATCTCCGGTGATCAAAATATTCTTTTTTTTTTTCAAAACTCGCGTCAGTTTAATTTTTTCGTTAGTTTTATTATGGGAAAACAAATAAAAAAACCATGAACTTACCAATTAATCAAAAAAAACTTCCAAACTTTTAACTGAGCCATTTAAATTTTTAATTTTTTGAAAATAGCCAATTAAACACACATTTAAATTAATCACACCATTTTGATTCTCAAAAAAGTCAATCGTTAAAACCAAAACGACGTTATTTTATTAATCTAGTTCTTTTGGCGTAATCAAAATAAATATATGTTTAAAATGGAAATTTATAACAAAATTATAATTTAAATGGCACAAACTGAAACTTGGTGATTTTTTTGACTACGTTTGGAAAATTCGTGGTTTTTTTGGCCAAAAAAATTTATGATTAAAAAAACAACGGTCTGAGGTCGTTTGGGGTCCCGTTCGGAGTCTCGCACGGAGTCGGTTCAGGTTTTTCGTACTTTCGGTTTGGGTCTCAGACCAAAAAACAAAGATCTAAAGTCGATTCCAAGCCAGTATGTTTAAATTACCATATTTAATTATTTTGGTTCGGAATCAAATCCGAACCAAACCCAAATAGTATTCTGATCCAAAATTAGACTTAAATTGTGTTACTAAAATCATGCCCGAAAATCCGAAAAACCCTAACCAAATCCGAACGGGACCTCGAACGCCCACCCATACCAAAAGACCTCATACTAAATAAACAAAATTGGTATTTATCATGAATATTTTAGGCAAAAAAACTAGGAACACTTAGACCGTGATTTTTTTGGTCTGAGACCTCATACACATGAATTTGTTTTTTAGATCTATTCTGAACCAAACAACGGTATTATAAATTTTCATTTATTTGGTGTCGTTAAGTTGATTACTGTGGATCAATAAAATTGTTTTAACCAAATGAACCGGGTTCAATATATTGATTTTGACCAAATAAATGCAAATTTATAATATCTTCGAGTGATTCATAATAGATCTCAAAAAAAAAATTCATGTGTATGAGGTCTTAGACCGTTGTTTTATAAACATGCATTTAAGTTTGGTTTAGAATCGACCTCATACCATTGTTTTTTTGTCTGAGACCCAAACCGAAAGTACGAAAAACCCGAACGGGACTCCGAACAAAACCCTAAATCCGAACTGGACCACAAACGACCTCAGGCCGTGGTTTTTTGAATCATAATTTTTTTTGGCCAAAAAACCATGAACTTTCCAAACGAAGCCAAAAAAAATCACCAAGTTTCAGTTTGCGCCATTTAAATCATAATTTTGTTATAAATGTCCAATTGTTTTTTTTGTCATATCGTTGTTTTTTTGTTTGAGACCCAAACCGAAAGTACGAAAAACCCGAACAGGACTCCGAATGGGACCCCGAATCCGAACTGGACCCCAAACGACCTCAGGCCATGGTTTTTTGAATCATAATTTTTTTTGGCCAAAAAACCATGAACTTTTCAAACGAAGCCAAAAAAATCATCAAGTTTCAGTGCGTCATTTAAATCATAATTTTGTTATAAATTTCCAATTTAAACATATATTTATCTTGATTACACCGAAAGAACTAGAATAATAAAACGATATCGTTTCGGTTTAACGGCCGTTAACCATTTTTAACGGTTGATTTTTTTGAGAGTCAAAATAGTGTGGTCAACTTAAATGTATGTTTAAATTGACTATTTTAAAAAATTAAAGATTTAAATAACTCAACTAAAAGTTAGAAATTTTTTTATTTTGGTAAGTTGATGATTTTTTTTGGCCGTTTTACCTATTTCCCACTTTTACTAAATGTCTTGCTAACTTTAGGCCCATTGTTTGAGTTTGGTCTTCATAAGCTCGGCCAAACTTAAGGAGTTGTAAGTCGATTTGTAAAACAGGTTTAAATGACTCGCTAAATTTGAACTTAACCCAAAAATGTTGAAAACCCGGTTTTCTTGATATAGGTTTACGGTTAGAGACTCAGACCGGAGACTTCAAATTCTAATCGATGGATAAACAATAGGAAGACAAATTATCCTCAAAAAAAATACATAACCTTCGGTCGAATGTTTGTGTGATAGGTTTGTCATCGTCTAAAGACATTGCTTAAATTAGTTGTTTGTTGGTTATTTTCCATAGATTCCCAATAAAAGAAGTTCATCACGTAATCTTTTTTCTTGTGTAGAATCTGATTAGTAAAACATGATTTGGGGTAGTATATCTCCCAATGATATTGAGTATTTGCTATTCGAAAAATATGATTTGGAATATATTTACAGAAAATTATGATAGAAAATGAAATACTTGGAGTAGGCTAAGAAAAGAAACATAATTTAGGTAATTTTTTTTTTTGAATCAACTTATCCTAATAACTTTAATATCATGTTTAACATTGTAGGGTGGTAGATTCGATCTCTAAACATATGTCAAAAATTTCATGAATTTAATTAAGCATGTTTAAAGTAAGTCTGGGCACAGGTATTTGTACCCGTCCGACTTGCCCCGTATCCGGCCCGTCAAGGAAAATACTCGTTTGAAGCAAGCTGGGTATCAAGCCTAGTTGAGAATTACCCGCAAGTAACAAGTCGGATATCAAGTCTTCAAAAAAAAGTTAATAATCGGCATGTTACCCGCCCTGTACCTGTTACCTGCAAGTACCTGTCAATTACCCGTAAATTATCTGCAAAATACTCGTAAATACCCGCAAAAACCCGTTAAAATCCGCAAATACCTCAAGTAACCACTGGTAACGGGTAACGAGTAACGGGTAACGGTTATTAATTTTTTTTACGAGTACTTGTTTTTGCGGGTATTTGCTTTTGCGGATATCAAGTACGGGTACAAAAAATTGTTTACCCGCGGGTAACGATCCGTGTATCAAACCCACCAAAAAATGGCGGGTACTTAACCCGTGCCCACCCTTAGATATTCCTCTAAAACAAAATAAAATATGGCCTTAAAAAATATCAAAGACTTTGTTTTACACAGAGAAGACCAGGCTAAAATCGTCTCCCAACACCTGAAAATCATATCCTTATTAATTTATCTAAATTATTCATTAGCTTAATATTGTTGGCTTGAATTGTTTTAGCTGATTAGCCTGAACCAAAAACTATCCCTACGACGAATATCAATTTATTAAATGCAATATTTTTTATGTTTTCGCTTTGTGGCCTGTTGGCCAATTTTTAAAATATACAATAGTTTAACTAACATTTTTTGATATTGATGCACTACCGAAACTTGTAATAAGAACCGTTCCTGAGTTTTCAAAAACTACAAGTAAGAAACAAAATATTGGTATTCAAAAACCCTAGACCGATCCACTTTGTTTGGTATAATTAACCCGTTTACTAAAAGAAGTATATTAAAGAAATATTCTGAAGACTTTTAAACTTGAGATCAGGGGCGGATTTGCACAATTCTATAAATTTAATAGTAAAATTATATATTTTGTTTTGTTTACATTATTAATTTTTTTTCTAATACAATATCTGATTTTTCAATGCCAAATGATGGTATTGTATTACTTACCACCCTACAATAGTTCATTAAAATGTTTTAGCAAATTTATTATCTAAAATAGTGTAAACTGTATATTTTTATATCTTAAAATTAAAATATTAGTTATGAAATATATGAAAAGTTGATAAAAATTAGCAAGAAAATATAAATGATATATTTTGGGTATAGTAAAAAAGATAAGTGTATTTTAAGATTAAAATGGAAGATAAATTAGAAAAGAAAAGAAAATAAAATCTAACTAATTACCAAAGAAAATAGAATTGATTCTATTTTCGGAATTTTTTTTTTATATTTAGAGTATTAAGTTATATAAGTAAATTGTATCTAAAATAAATATATACAAAAGAAAATAAAGACACAAAATTAAAGCTAATTTGGAGAATGAAATAGAAACATTTCGGTACTCGGATTTAGGTCAACGGGGCACAAAGGGAAATTACCAGCAGAGTTACTGAATATTAGTTGATATTTTGAAAAAAAAAAAAAAAATATTAAGTAATTAACCAGGGGCACCTACCCGAACCCGCCCATGTATGAGATATGATTGATGATTCGTAAGAAAAATAGTCAACTGATTAATGCCAACAAACATAGGTAACATGTATTATCTCGATGCTAAATTTTGTTTTATAAAGTTAAACGATCGGGTTCGACCAGCTTTGTCCAAACACCGATTATATTCTTCTACATTTAGTTTAGTGTACCATCGTGTGTTCTATAATTTGGGTTCAAACTTCATAGTTTGCAAGTGTGTGTTGTAAACTAAAATAACATATTTAGCTAAAAAACCTAATCATGTAACCAACTTAAACAAATATGACAAGTACCGACCTCTTTTATATAAAGGCTGGCATATCTTTTATGAAAGGGGCAATGAAATGAATAAGGAAATAATAAGTTTTGTATATGTATAAAAGATGTACATAAGCCATATGGCCCCCAATATGATCTGATTAGCATCTCTTGCCCCTACCTCGCATTGCCTGTGTCCGACAATCCTCATTTAGAACATCCCAATGATATGTTGAACATAGCATTTATTTCAGTGATTACATACCTATCGGAATTCTAAAATAACATAATATATACAATTTACCTAGCGTTAGTAGTTCAACTGGTTATTAAAATCACCTTCAAATGGAGAATTTCTTCAAGTTCACGAATTCAAGTCTTGACAATTCATTATAAGAGAACTAATCTTGGTTATGAATCAGATGTTTTCAGAACTTTTTTGTTAACAAAAAACAAAAAAAAACCTTTTAGTTGTATACTTGTATTCAAACTTCATATTATGTTACGTACTTAATGGTTTCGACCAACCTAATGATCAATTTGTTTTTTGTTTTGTTTTTTTTTAACTATGTTAATAATATAAACGATATCAACTCGTAAAGATATCAGTAAACATAATGTGAACAAATCGAAATGAACATTGACTTACAGACCTTGGGCTCATAGTATAAATGCAAAGTTGTCAAATCCTCTGAGATCAAGTCTCGTTGAAGAGCTATAACACGTATCAACATCATGGTCCTCTAAGAATATGTACAAAATGACCAATAATTTGCAATTTCCTAGCTAACAGTTTATAAGTCAGATTACTTTCATGCATTCCAGAAGTTCCAAACTTCATATTGAAAGATCGAGATTCGAGATCTTGTTGCAATCGTCTTGATGGAAGAGGTCACAAGTATGCAATCATCCAAGTAATCACATAACGACACGTGCATCTAACGTGGGGACCACTTACGAGCTATACGATAAAATACAAGTGGACCTATAAGCATACCCAACAAAAGAAAGCAAAGTGTGGCTTGATTTCTTACTTGATTGATGATATTCTTTGCCAATGTCTTGTCCGAGATCGTCGCTTTCTATATCCGGAGAGAGTTTATGTGGTTGCATCCTGGCCGTACACGCCTCTATGCTTCCACACCGATGACTACTTGACAATTGTTTGTTCATTTTATTGCTTCTTAACTTTGTGATATATGTTTTATTAAGTTAATAAAATTTAGAAGAATACTATTTTCATGCCACTATATATATATATATATTTTTTTTCTTTTAATGATTTTTAAAAACAAAATTTCACCACCATCATCAATCGTTCATATTTTAAACATTTCAACAATGAAAAAAAATAGAAAAGAAAATAGAAAAACACTGATTTGAAGTCAAAACTTTTCTATTTCTTTATTTCTCTCTCTAATATAATAATAACAAAATAAATAATAAAATATTATTATGAAACTTTGGAGAGAATCAATGATGTTGATGCTATAAAGATTGGTTTTCCAAAAGAACCAGAAATCCTGATATTTCAGAATTCGAATTATCTTTGGAAAAGATCTTAGAACTTTTACTCAGGTTAAAAAAGATGTACATATCTTTTGATTTGAAATTTTTGAATTTGTTTTTAAATAAATATTATTATCATAAAATTTAAGTTGTATAATTTTTTAGACAACAAAAAATACAGTAATTTGTGTTTTTTAAAAATAATGAAGAGGAAGAATTTTTGTAAGACATTTTTTTTTATTTGATGAAGATGATGAATTATTCATTTTCACTCAAAAAATATGAGCGGGTGTATTAGTCCAAGCGGCATATTAGTTAGTCATACAATGAAAAAGAATCTTCAAAGTTTTTTAGTTTGAACATTTGATGAAAAAGAAATATTTAAAATCGTGCTTTGTTCCCATATCCGAAGTGTATATATACATTACTTATTTATTTTTAAAAATATGAATAGGTGATTTTTAGTGAAAAGTTTGGAATAACCTGAACTATTTGGTAAAATATGTTATCTGCAAGACCACTATCTCAATGTATTAAAGCTTAGTCGCAGACACATCAAACAATTGAATAATCAACTCAGACAATAGATCAAAAGTCAGAACAAATATCGATGATTGTTTGCATGGCTTCATCACTCATATGGATCAACTAGCGTTTCTCGACAAAGCTTTTGATCATGAAAATCAGATCATACTTGAAGGCTTCTTTGAAGAGTACAAAACCGCTGTCGATAAAAAAAAAAAGAGACACTCCTCCTTTAATCACTGAGGTTCATGAGCGACTCTCAATCGCGATTCTCAAGCAACATCTTCAACATCTGTTGTATCTGCCAATGCTGTTCAACAACGATGACTCAAACATCTTTTTTTATTAATTCAATGAAAAAACTGTTAAAACTTTCAAATAAAACAAAGCTTAAATAACAAACATTATAAAACCCTAATCTAAGAAAAATCCACATAAATAGTTAAAAGCAACAACTAATAAAGCATCATATAACAAATAGCCCTACGACCCACAAGTGACGAAGACGCATCTTCGTCTTCGAAATGCGCTGCATAAGTCCCTCCGAAGACGAAATGATTCGACCTTGAATCTTGTTTCTTTGCAGATATACCGCTACCAAGATATAATAATCAGACCTCAAACCTCTTCAGATATGTGCATCACAAAATCATCATCTTTACAGAACCATGAAGTTTTCCCAAATCTCCATCAGGAAAGATGAAATCCACCGTCCATCGTCAACGTATCTTCATCATATATATCATAGATCAGGTCTCTCACAATTTCTCTGAATTATTCATACAGATCTTCTGATGTAACAAATGATATGCATCCATAAAATAGCACGTACCTTCGAGGAATATGTTTTGTGGAAACATAATTAAAATTTGATCAAGAAATCAAAGTGCTAAGCTTTGATACCAAATGGTGTAGTGGAAGCTATGATAACGCAAATATCTTATTTAGTGTCAGAATATCTTAGAATCAATGCCTTCTTGATCCGTTGAGAACTCACCTTTTTTACGTAAATAATTAAAAGAACCAAGTAAAATAAGACATATAACAATTAACCTATACGACCCAAAAGTGACGGAGATGTGTCTTTTGTCGTCGAGATGTGTTGCATCAACCTGGTAACCTCGACTAAAAGTTATGGACCACGACCTGAATGTTTTGGACCACGACCGTATCTAGGAAAGTGTCAACGGTGTCATGTTCTAGGCCAAAATGGAATACGCTGACCTCAACTTCAATCAAATCAGCTTGTGCAAAATCAATACCAAAATTCTTTCATGACTTGGCAGCCAAGAGCTAACATGGCCAATGCTTCTCTATGTATCTATCGATTCAAGTGGTACACGCCTATCTCGGTCATCATGATCAGATGCGTCATGCTTCACCTATGATACTAATAGGTGAGGTGGTCACCTCTGTGTCACCAAGTGACAAGCGAGAGACATCTAGATATTTTGATGCCAAATTATATATACAATCTTAAATACATCCCAACTACCATAACACGTATATCGTGGGAGATGTAATTTTTTTCCAGAAAGAATCGTCCGAACAAAACATTGTGTTTTAAAGAGTAACCATGAAATATTAGTAGATGAAGTCGATTTCCTGCTTTATAACCGGACCAAACCAAGGAATGATGACAATAATTGGGAGCAATTTTGCATAAGCCAATCTAAGAAAAACACGTGGCCAGAATGTCCCTACCTAGAAGCCATTAAATTTGTAGAAAAAGGCCAGCCAACCAACCCGACATAAGAGGACATGGCCCATGGCATTGTTACCAGAAATCTCACAAAGCTAGAATGGGAGAGTCTCACAAACCGCTCAAGTGGGGCCATTCCAAAACTCAGAAAAGATGGACACCAAAATCAAGATTAAGGACAACTCGTCATGCACCCGTGTTATCAATATAAAAGACTAGAGGTCGGCCCGGAGAGACACCTTTGGAGAGATAAAAGGTTTATACATTACAATCAGAAAGAAAGGAGAGTTCTAGCCTCACTTCTTTTGCCATCTCATAGCCGATATACGACTATCAAACACTTATGAAACTGAAGCTCTGATCTACAAAAAAGCTCCTCACACAAACCTCAGATACTTCTCGGACATACTATTTTCGGTCGAAGGAATCTAACTTATGCATCAAACAGTCTTTGGGAATGTAACCCCTTACTCCCCTTCCCCAAAGACCTGAAATGCCCTTCTTCCATATATGCAGAAAACAACCCCCAAAGATGGCTACAAACTAGAAAGAAACGTTTGGTGATCCGAATGAATATATGCTTTTCAAATTCTTCGAAGATGAATACCTATCCTACATTCTCTAACTGTTTCATATGATGTAGATATTTGAGGATAACACAAAAAAATTCAAAACGAGATATTCATAATATTTTATTCTGAATAAAATTCATTTTTCATATTAAAAAGTCTAAGTGAAATTGTGACATAACACGTCAATATATGGCAATGAGTTGAACAAGTCTATAGATATTCAAAATTAAATGGATTGAGTAGTTTATAATATCAACAATATACAATATTTACAATAAGTTAACATTTTTTCAACGTGTAGGCCAAAAATAAAATTTCAATAGCAAGTGTGCTTGAAGAAACAGCTCACTAGATTTCGAAAGGAAGTATATGTCAAGTCTCCACTCAAAATGTTAAGTCTAAAATTAATAGGTTTTACCTAGTATAACCCGGAATTAAAAGTATCCAGTTATAGTTATTTATAATATTTATATGCGTAGCATGTAAATTAACTAGCTTTAGGAGTGTAAAATATCCTAAATATCTTGCTTTTAATGACTTTGACTTTGAAACTGTCTCAAAACAAGAGAGGGAGCAAGTTGAACTGGACAAAATACATATAATTGATATTTATATGTCAATCTTTTTAGATCGAATGTACGTATAAGATTTTGACCGCCAATTCACATTACTTATAATTAACTATAGTCGGCCCATGATCACAAATCGTTTTTATTATAACTTTTTTTTTGTCGCGACTTCATCTCTAATCTAGTAAATTTGTCAAACTCAACCCAAATAACCGCATAAGATCACCAAGGAACCTTAGCTTATGTTCCGTGACAATTACATCAGCTGGATAGACCTATGGTTATTAAATATATACATATCATTTCCTCATGCACATCATTTAATTGATGGTCCAGTAACTCTGATTTGATTATTACAGTATTTTACTGCAGGTTGTATTATTTTCTGCACAATTTGACACTTGTCTCTCAGTCCTATTTTACCGTTTAGGGGGTAAAATATTAAGCCTAGGTTTAACCTACGAATTATTTAATTGAATATCGTATAATTTAAGGTATGATCCAAAGCACGTCAATATCCAAAACACGACCACAGTCGTTGACTTTTACACTCTCGTAAATACACATCTTCTGGAAACTATAGGAAACCTTGGAGAACTTTCAGTTTCGATCGAAAGAAACAAACGAAACCCTACCTAGCTAGGCCTTACAGATGCCGAAATAGTATTATATATACACTACTAGACAATTTAGTCAAAATATTATCATATTTATTATTATTATTTATATTCGTTCTGTTTTTATTTAAATATCTTTTTACAATTTTTTTCTTGTTTTAATTATCTGTAGTTCTCAATTTTTAATATAATTTTGGTAAAAAAAAGTCCAAAAATAATCTCATTTAATAACACTATTTATAGTAAATAAAGATCAAAAATCAATCATACCCAAAAATCATTATACTAACAATCATTTATGATAAGATTAAAACAATACTCCTTAATCTAAGAAAATTTATCTAAAACGACAATTCAAAAAAACCAGAGGGAATATATGAAAAATGTGATTTAATTTTTGTAACCCTGAAAAATTGTATAAATTGACCAACAGACTTAGGATTTTTTTTTTTATAAAAAATACTGTACAAATGTTCAACGATACCATATACTACATCCGGTTACAAAAACAAAAAAAAATAAAAGTTTTTATTGCTTTTGGAAAATGTTTTCTAGATGATTTTAAAATGAAATTTCTTAAAATATATATTATTTACCATTTTATCGAAAAAAATTGAGTTTTTATTATTATAACTGTTACAGTTTAATTGATAGTATTTCAAATAGATATATTTGAATAATTGATAGTTAATATACGTAAAATAGATACATTATTCTATGTAAGCATGGAAATGAGGATTTCAAAGCTTTTTTCAATCGGTTGGCAACATAAGTAAAACCGCATTATACCATCCAAGTTAGGAGATCCATCGCAGTTCAAACCGGATGCCACCATCTGAATCTTTATATATTTAAACAAGTTTTGGACACTTTTAACCAAAGCTTTTTTTCCAATTGATGTTCAAAGAATCCAAGACCTTGCTTTTACTCTGTTAATGAAGATCCCAATATTTACATGAATCTAGTGAAATTTCTTATCATCTATATCCTTATCTACTTATCTTTAATAAACCATGTGTTTTTATCTTATGTTTGTTATATTCACTTGCTTTGGAAGCATGAGTGAAATACTTAACTTTTTCGTACATCAAAATTAAACTAAGATAAATTTAAGAAAGTTAAAAATATTGATATAGGTGTCTATGTGGGGTTTTAGTCAAATTAAAAAGACGACGTGGCGTATGGGGTTTCAACCTATTTTGTTCAATGAAGTTTCTATGGCCCGTTTAATTTAAATCTATTGTATTTTGGTATTTTAATTTTTTTCTATTTTATATTCTATGTCATTTAGATAAGTATCATATTATTTCATATCCAATTTGAAAGCTCAATACACAACGACGATGCGTCGTAATATTCTTTTCGTTTCTTGTTATTATTTTTGAATTCGTCAATGTGATTTTAAGCCTACCTTTATTGTTTAGACAATCCTTATTATTTTACACAAAAAAAAAAATATATATATCGATCTAAATATGACCAGCAGGTGCAACATCACAATATATTTTTTGCCATTTTCCTTATCGGGACTGTGGGGATATGTGTTATGATTATCTTCTGTCAACCGTTCAATTCAAAACCTACCAAAGCGCACACCACTAATGAACAATGTTTAATGTTCGACTAAATTCTCACAAATCCATGTTTAACTATTTTCTTATATATAATAGAGTTTGCACCGTATTTGATGCATTTTGATGTCCATCCAATATGATTAATACTAACGTTGGGTGAGTTGCTTTGCTACGGTTTCTACGGTTTGATATTTTTTTTTCTTGTTCACCAGAATTGGACGGGATTTAAACCAAAATATTCGGTTACATTCGATAAAATTGTTACTTCAATAAAATATTTTGGTATGTTTATAGCAAATCAACCCAGACCAAACCAAACGCAACGATTATTTTTTGTTTTGTTTTTGTTACTATTTTCTTCTGTTAGAGATCATTTCAAGTGAAACCGATTTGATCACTGCATAACTTATACAGTTGCTAAAGTTCTAACGAGTGTACTCAATAAGAAGGTAGTATTTAAATCGCTCGCGTCATTTACGAATGACACTATTTGAACAGGCCCATATACATGCATGCAGTGAACCATAATTTAAAATTTCACACTAAAAGAAGCATTTTAAATTGTTAAACTTTTTAATTTATATTGTTTTCCCGAATGTTTTATCAGAATATTTTACATCAATATAAAATATATGTATACGTTTCACTCTAATAGTCTTTAAAGTCTAAAGCCAATCAGAGCGCACATATAGAAAACATACATGCCCATATAATCTGATATAAGGACAAATTAAGGGTTATTGAGTGATTATACTAAAAGACTAAATTAGAGAGAAATCGAAGGCTAATTAGAGAGAGAAAATCGAAGGCTAATTAGAGAGAGAAAATCGAAGGCTAATTAGAGAGAGAAAATCGAAGGCTAATTAGAGAGAGAAAGAGAGGGCTGACTTTGGAGAGCAAGAGAGTAAATGCATTTTGCTGTCCATGTTGACTATTTGAAAGCAAAACCCCACTCTTCATTATTGTTTTGTTTTGTGAAGGACTCTCTCTTCATTATTGATACTTTTAACTCTATTATTATTGCTACTAATTTACTCAACAGTTTTGCTCTCTCTCTCTCTCTCTCTCTCTCCCTCTATAAATTTACGCAAGCTCTCTCTTCCACATCTTCAGACAAAACTAACAAACACATGTACCCCTTTGTCTTAAGCACTGTTAACCCCACAATTTCCTAAGCTTTCAAGCAAAATAAATTTCAAAAGATTTAACGTTTTCTTCTTCTATATATCTATCTGATCATCATCAACAAAACATTTTCTCTACTCATACCACAACTTAGTCCATTCTTCCCCTAAACAGAGAGTGATATATAGTTACACTATCGGATAGTGAGATATGGGAAGACCACCATGCTGTGACAAGATTGGAGTGAAGAAAGGACCATGGACACCAGAAGAAGATATCATATTGGTTTCTTACATTCAAGAACATGGTCCTGTAAACTGGAGATCTGTACCTACTCACACAGGTCTCTTCTTATCTCTTCTTCTTACTTTTATTTTTATTTTTTGGGATAAAATAATCTTTTGATTTCAATTTTGTAATCCCTAGCTACTCTTCAGATGTACCAATTAATGTTTTTTTTTCTTGGGTTTGTGATTCTTTTGTTCTGGCTTCAAATTGGTTGGTATGATCATTAAAGAAAGAGAAAAAGTAATAAATGCCCGATATATCACACCGGTTTTTTTGTCCAACGTATCAAATTAATTACCCTCTTAATTAATGAAAGTTTTGATTGTTGTGGTGATTTAGGTCTAAGGAGATGTAGCAAAAGCTGTAGATTGCGATGGACTAATTATCTTAGACCTGGGATTAAGCGTGGAAATTTCACCCAACATGAAGAGAAGATGATTCTCCATCTTCAAGCCCTTTTGGGCAACAGGTAAAATTAATACATATTCACATGCACACAAAAAGAATTATTTTTCTTTTATTTTTTTGGTATGCATAACGATAAGATTTTGACTTTAATAACTGGTGACCAAATAATTATGAAGGTGGGCGGCTATAGCATCATATCTTCCAGAAAGGACAGATAATGATATAAAGAATTATTGGAACACACATTTGAAGAAAAAGCTTAAGAAGATGAATGATTCTTGCGGTAGCACTATCTTTACTGGACTTGATAATAAAGACTTGTCTTCATCAAACAAAAACACTACTTCGCACCAAAGCAGCGGCTCCAACAAAGGTCAATGGGAGAGAAGGCTTCAGACAGATATCAACATGGCTAAACAAGCTCTTTGTGATGCCTTGTCACTTGACAAACCACAAAACCCTACTAATTTCTCTATTACCGACCTTGGTTATGGTCCCTCATCTTCTTCTTCCTCTACCACCACTACCACAACAAGCATCACTAATCCATACCCATCTGGTGTCTACGCTTCAAGCGCTGAGAACATCGCTCGTTTGCTTCAGAACTTCATGAAAGACACACCAAAGACCTTGTTGCCCTCGCCAGTAGCAGCCACCGAGAGGGCAATCACCACGGCGGTATCTAGCCCTAGCACGACTGAAGGAGGCGGAGAAGGGGTTGATCAGTCTTTATTCAGCTTCAACTCCATGGATGAAGCTGAAGACAAGCCTAAGTTAATAGACCATGATATTAATGGTCTAATTACACAAGGATCTCTTTCTTTGTTTGAGAAATGGCTCTTTGATGAGCAAACCCACGACATGATCACTAGCAACATGTCACTAGAGGGTCAAGAAATGTTGTTCTACAAAGAAACACAAAAGTTTGACGATTTACTTGAGGAATGAGGAGGCTTAGCTATAAACAAATTGTACAATTAAGTACTCATTAATTTTGTTGTAATCCTAGTTATGCTTCATCTTGTAGTTATTAGGGATTTTGGAGTCTTTAGTAACTTTAACACGATTTTCTCCTCTCTTTTTTTCTATGTGGACGTGTTTGGTTTTTTTTTTCTGTTTGTCGAGGAGGAGATTATTAGTGATAGAAATGATACTTCTGTCATGTAGTAGAAACTCAAAAGTGTACATCATCTTTTATTAAAGTAACGTTGTTATATATTGTGGCCCATTTGGTTATGTAAATTCATGTCACTTTATTATAACATGATATGGTTAGGTTTCAGATATTATGTTTCCATAAATTTCATTTTCAATCAGTAGGTAGTACGCATTTTTCTTCATTTATTAATATAGATGCAGGCATGGCGCCTATAGATCTTATAAATATTATAATAATATTAGGGGATACTCATAAGATAATTTTATCAAAAAATGCGGACAAATTAGTTTACTGTACAAAATATTTAGGTTAATGACTATTAGAGCTTTTCAATTATGTAAATAAGTTCAAGGGTACAATTATTAAATGCGAACCAAGGTTAACATTTTATCGCATGTGAGTGTTAACCTAAATGTGAGTAGTGAAAGAGGGACAAACATGATCCACGTAGAGATGTGAGTGTTTGAATTAAATGCAGAAGAAAATGAGAGAGTTTGACATGTGCCTGTGAAGCACAACCGGCATGATCCAAGTAGAGATGCTTTACCTTTGCCACCTCATAGATTATTAGGTTTTAGTTTCACACTATCCCACACCCAACTCTTTGACTTTTTGCTTTCTTTTATAAATCTGAAAGCTCCAGACTTAATCCACTTTTGCAACCAGAATATATTGAATTAGTTTTTATTTTCCTTCGTTGCCGATAGACAGACTATATACAACTATATTAAAAACAGAACTATAATTTAATATACTACTGAAAATAGAGAAAATCACGAGAACTTTTACTATCTTGTTATTACACATGCTAAGATGTGTTTTAGAATTTCGTTCATATATATATATAGATAAAAAAAAAATTATTAGTGAATTCTACTGTGTTTATCCATATGTTATTTATATGACTTGTTTTTTATTTAACATTTTTTTGTTACTTTGTTAAAAATATTTATAAAAAATCTAGTGGAAAAAATAAAAAGAATACAACAATACATATTTTTCTTTGATGACCAATATATCATTCTAATGTTATAAACATGCTTTTTAAACATAGTGGTAAAAAAATAATTTTGTGAAGATATTGGATAGAATATCACATGATCGAATATATTTTACTTTTATTTTATATTTTTTTTACAAAAATAAATTTCAAATTATATACAAAATAAATATGAATCAGTTTTCACAATTTTATCAATAAATAAATATCTTATTTATGTTATCTTCCGCAACTATTGATGTTAATGTAAAAGATTCACAAATTTCATGAACTTCATTATTAATAAAAAATTTTAAATAGATTTTTATGAACTTCACTTTTACTCATCCACAATCATTCTGCCTATCCCCATAATCTTATTTACAATTATCTTAATTTAAATATTGAAAAAATAAAAGGAAATAAACTTTATTTACTTAAAACACCAATTTTTGCTTATCAAGTTGTTTTAATGTTAACGTAAATCAACAATTACATTGAACCTAAACCAGCTTGGTCAATAAAAATTAAGGATTAAAATAGTTTGATTAATAAAAAGTTGGGATTAAAACATTTAATCAATAAAAAATTGAATACTATTTTGGCTAAAAGTGTATAGTTCAAAATTGTTCTGGCATTTTTCCCTATATATGTATATAAACTAATTGTCTCAACATTGTGAGTAAGTTGGCAAATACATCGATGTTTTTAATATGATCAATTTCGAGTTGCTCACACAACGCAAATGAGTTGCAAACGGCTAATGCTCAAAGTATTTAAGGTTCCAATCATACCAAGAGAGGGGGGATAATGAATTTCTTAAAGGCATATTTATCCAACAAAATCGACTTAATATTTGACATGTTTTTGTAACTTTTTTGTTAATTTTATGATGTCACAGACACTTCTATAACACAATTCAGTAACCTATGATATCATTGTGACGCTTTCAGGTTGAGACATTCGGAAGACATCCCTCAATATCAACCTATCTTACGATGTTCGACAAGATTTTTGAAACCCAATCTTGGCCATGACCTCTAAATCGACTATAAATCGACTATATATAGTAAATAATCATCTTACAAGAGCCATTCCAACAACACTTTCTAATATCTCTACTCTTGAAATGTTAATTAGCTATGTAACAGGAAGTATTCCTCCAAGTTTTGGAAAATTACCAAATTTGCAAGTCTTACTAAAAATATTACCATCACAAAGCAGTCATCCTTCTCTGAAAAATATAACATTAATTTATGATATTCAGCCACCATACACTTCAGCCTCTTCTTGTATGTGGCTCGCATCAAAAGACAATACTATAAGCACATTTTGATTGTACAGTCAGGCCAGAAACAATAGCTTAAGCAACGCTTCTCATAATATTTTTCCTAGTAACTCAGATGGACAAAGCTAGAGATGACATAAAATTGGTAATTAACCTCACTTTGTAATCCAGTAGCTTTACTCACATAATTCACAGGTAGACAACCATAGATATATAATTATATACAAGAAAAGTTGAAGCTTTTAGTAGAGGCATGATAATTGAATAACAAATAAAAATGATTTGAAAGCTCAGGAATAAACTCTTTACAATTCCCATTGCAAAACAAAAACAGCAAATGTTCACTATACCAACTAGTCTTTTAAATGCAAGCCAAACAAAAAAAAGATGGGAAGATTAAATGGAAAATAGAAAACAAAAAAAACAAAAGTTTGGAGTACAAAGATGATAAACTTTAAAAAACATAGTTCCCTTAATTTAAAATACAGTTTTTTTTTATTTTCATTTCAACGGTTCCTGATATGAACGAAACAATGATAAGTCTTTTGCATAACTTCCATTTTGCACCTCACGATTCTCTAAATTACAAAATATCCCATTTCCCCAGATTATCTTTCACCAAAGCTCGCCTTCCCATCAAAAACAATCAAATCTCATGCAACAGTTTGAGAATGGATTCATCTGAGAAAATTCCAGGTACGTAAAAAAAAAGAAATGGTTGTGCCCAAATCGAATTTCACTTCGCAATTTTCATTTTCTGTCACAAGATTCTGATTGTCTTTGTTTTCTTTCTTTCGCAGCTTGTGCACAGCAGAAAATCGTAATTCCGAACAGCAACAACGAGAAGCTCGTGGGTCTGCTTCACGAAACTGGGTCAAGAGAAATTGTGATATTGTGCCATGGATTTCGATCAAACAAGGTTTTGTGATTTATGCCTCCATTCTCACTTAATTGGTGAATCTTGATTGGAATAGTATCAATGTTGAAAGCAAACTTGAAATATAAATGTTGAAGCCAAAGACTCCTCAAAGGTGTTTGCTTTATCCCATTTAGATAGCAAAGTTTATTGCTTTCTTGAAAAATGTTTATTTGTCTTGATTGGAATCAATATGAATGTTGAAAGCAAACTTCAAATATGTATTTTGAAGGCAAAGACTCCTCAAAGCTGTTTGCTTTAATCCAATTATATAGTAAATTTTTTTCTCTTATTATATATAGTGCTTAGACAATTTAGCTTGTTACCCTCAAAGTTGTTTGCTAGGTAGTAATCTGTACACGAGTCCTCAAGACGGTGTGTGGTTACATCTGTTAGTTGGAGTTACGTTTGAACTAACTTGTCTTTTTTTGCCCTACGAATATATATGCAGAATAACCAAATCATGAATAATGTCGCTGTGGCAATAGAGAAAGAAGGGATCAGCGCTTTCCGTTTTGATTTTTCTGGAAACGGGTATGTTTTCTTGCTTGCGTTATCATTGATTTGTATAGGTTGATTTTGATTTGATTTTTGGGCTGTGGGGTTGTTGCAGAGAGAGTGAAGGCAGTTTCTATTATGGTAACTATAACCATGAAGCTGATGATCTACGTTCTGTTATCCAACACTTCTCTGACATGAACCGTGTGGTTCCTGTTATTCTCGGACACAGTAAAGGTAACTAAGACGGTTCGATCTTCTTCCTTGATAAATGGATTCATAGAAAGGGTGAGTCCAACATTGCAAGATACTCGGCTTATTTTGATGTCAGCTCAACTTTTTTACATGCATAGGAGGTGATGTGGTCCTTCTCTATGCCTCCAAGTATCACGATATCTGTAATGTAATCAATCTCTCGGGACGTTATGATCTGAAAAAAGGCATAAGAGAGCGTCTTGGGGAAGATTTTTTGGAAATAATTAAGCAACAAGGATTCATCGATGTTAATAATGGTATTGTCATAGCTCTTTGTTTTCTTGCATTGTCTCAGACCAGGACTCTAGTGTTTCTATCAATATGCTTGTATACTGTATTTCTATCAATTACCTTGTATTTTACAGGAAAATCCGGGTACCGTGTTACCGAGGAGAGCTTAATGGAGAGGTTAAGCACTGATATGCATGAAGTTTGCCTCAAGATTGACAAAGAATGCAAGTGAGATTCGTTTACTTCTCTAACGTATATTGGATGAAGTTGGGATATAGACAAACCATGATTGATTGTAATGGCAGGGTCTTGACGGTTCATGGATCGGATGATGAGGTAATACCCGTGGAAGATGCCAAGGAGTTAGCGAAGATCATACCAAATCACAAGCTGGAGATTGTGGAAGGAGCAGATCATTGTTATACCAAACATCAAAGTCAGTTGGTTTCAACAGTTATGGAGTTCATAAAGACAGTGATGGTGAAGAACAACTAGTCTTTTTTCATTTGAGAAATGTTCATGATACATTACATACTTGCATTGTCTGCAATTAAAAGGGAACATTGATTGGATTAGCAATAATAAAGCTGGTAACACAACACTGGTACGTAAAAAAACTACACTAGTTTTGCTTAGTGAAAGACTTTTTGTCAAATTTTAAGAGAAGCCTAACCAGACCAAAGTCGCTAACACGAGCGGTCAAAATCATCATCTAAAAAGACGTTACTTGGCTTAAGATCTCAAGAAACTATTTGTTCATGACAATGAAAATGAAAATATTTTAAAAGAAAAATCACGTCTATATGTTGAGCCTTTCAAAGAGGGATAAAGTTATAGAAGACCTATGAATCTCATCTACATACTTCTGGATACAGCCATATATATCCAAAATATCCATTTTTCATGAATAAAAGTTATGAATTTGTTTCCTTGGAAATCCATACTCGAGCAAACAGTCAACAATTTAACGAGAATACTATGCCTTATGACTTTTAATAATGGATATATTGAGATATTCAAATTTAAAAAAAGTTTTCAAGATATTTAGGAATACTTAATCAACCCTTTTTAACACCCACCAACCCACTTATATAAAAAAAAAAATAAGTTCTTCCATCGAGAGATACTTACCCAAATCATGTGGTAGTTGTCCTGATAATTTATGATGAATTATGTGCTCTAACAGAAACAGCCTTATATTGATTTGCTGATTCCACGTTAATGGTTGAGCTGCTTGGCTTACTTAATCTTCCATGGCATTGGCTACTCCCCAATTTGGTTAATCAAATCTTCTAGAATGCCTTAAAAATAGATACAACCACCACTGGCTCAAATGCCAATTTGACTTCAACTTTTAGATTTTGTCTCGTCTGTGGATATGCCAGTTTGGCTGACCCTATCTAACATCTGTTTTGGGTTTATTAAAACTCAGATTCATCTAAATTACTATAGCAATAACAAGAAAGTTAGTAGAATTCGAAAATACGAACATTATCGATTTTTTTTTTTTGTAAATAAGTTTGTTTGAAAAACTTTGTAAATTTTTTCCGATTATTTTAAATTTCAGTTTGTTTAGATTCTTAGGTTACTATGTGAGAAAAACCGGTTTGAATATTTTAAAATAAGTTCAGAGAAAATATTAAAAAATAAAGAACTGATTGGTTTGGAAAACTGAAGCCAACCGATTGGTTTAGCAAAATTGCCGACCGGTTTGGAACTCAAAACTGAACAGAAACCAACAAATGTATTAAAAATATCCAATCCAACTCAATTGTTTGGTCATTTGTTTCGTTTAGTTTTTCAAAAGAATTTAGTCGAGAAAAACTTCGATTTTGACTAAAAATTTGTATATTTAGGCTAAATCTTCGGTTTTCGGCATATCAAAATAACATTTCTTCTACAACCATCAGTAACTCCAAACAAGCAAAGACATAAAAGCCATAACAAGATGACAACAACAGGGAATGAAAAGGATAAGCCACGCAACTAATTTGAATAAGAGAAGCATATACCAACAAAATGATTTATCACAGACTTGTGATGCAAAGAATGAGATATGATTTCGCACAAGAAAAATAACAAGACATGATTAATTGTAACATGAAACTTGAACACACAAAACCTTACAACATCATGAAAAAGATCACTGAACTTAACAATAAACTCCAAATGATATCAGTGCAAACATATGAAATAGGAAAAACTTTTACAAGATATGGCTGAATCTTAAATAAACACTGACTAATACTTAGACCAATTCATGTCTTCATGACATCTTGACAAACAGAAAATGTTAATATAGCAAGTTTAGAAACATTAAATTTACCAATCATATCTTTCTATAAACGATATGAGCATAAACATATGAAAAATTGATTTTAAAAAAAAACACAGAAACAAGTCATGCAAAAACGTTATATGACTATGTGTGCAACATGAATAAAATCATCTAAGATTTCAAATAACCAAGGCGAGACCATAACAAGAATATCACTAGGAAAGAATGAAACTAAAAAACTAACATGAAACATAATTAAGACATATGCCAAAAAGATTACAAGAGTAAGATAATTCATGTAGAAATCATCAATCATAAGAAAATGTAATAAGGAAAACGCACAACTGACAAACAAAAACTATTAGTATAGCAAGTAAAAAAGCTCTAAATTTAGCAGTCAAGTCTATAGATGATACGAGCAGAAATATACAAAACAGAGACGAGAGACAAAAAAAAAAAGAATTAAAGGTAACAAAAATAACGTCTAGAATAGCACCGAAAAAAAATAAGACTAAAAGAACTAACATACACGTATTGAAGAACAGATGACAAAATTGAGAGAAATCATGTGGAAATCAGATCCAAGCCTTTGATATACATCATTACTACTATGAAAAAAACACATTACAAGCAAAAAGATCTCTCACGTAAGTAAGTGAGAAAGTTACAGGTGATAGCTTTTCTATGCACTCGACAATCAATTTTTTTATCATGAGAGCAAAATTATGTACATAGAATGATTTAATCTACGAAGGCAAAGAGATAAACTCAACATAGAGATATACACAAGAAATAAAAACAATATCTTGAGCCAAAAATAGGAATTCGGCAAAGTAAAATTAAGGAAATTTTATTATAAACTTACGCAACACAGATAAACTCAAACTTCTATAAATAGTTCCTTTTAGAACTAGAGAAATTAAAAGCAAAAGCAACATGCATATCATTTAAAGGAGTCGAATGAAAATAACATGAAACTCATAAAAGAACTGGAAAGAAAATAACCTGAAATTCTTGTGCTGATCTTTGGAAACCGGAGAACATCAGTATGTTTGTTTACTACTCGATAGTACCTGTATAACAAAAACAGAAAGATATTAAGCTTTAGAGACGAATGTATCTCTAGACTTGATCATGAAGTAAAGCATCCAAATAATTCACATACCTGAAATAGAAGAAGGAGAAATAAACTATAAGAGATTCATGACAATGGTATTTAAGCTTATGTCGTAAATACCTCATCTCTTAGTACCCATACACTTAGAACCGAGTAAATCCAAGAGACTGACTAGAAAGGCGAGTAGTCCAAAAAGGTGAGACAACCTTATCATTTGCATTCTAGCATCAGGGACATTCTTTTGGCTTTTCATTTAGCTTGAGTGACTAGGATCTCAGGCAATTCCAGAGAGAGAAAATCATTTACGTTCTGGCATCAGGGACCTTTCAAAGAGGTAATTAAGATTACCTTATTTTTAGGAGGCATTTGTTTATAGCTCGATGATAGGAAACCGTGGGACCAGCTCGTTCAAGTTCTCGCATCAGTAACATTTCAGAGAGATAATTTAAATTATCTCCATTCTAGAACAAGGCATTTGCTTATAACTCGGAAACCGAGAGACAAGCTCATTTAAGAAAGGTAATTAAAATTACCTAGTTTTTAGAATAGCAGACAATTGATGAGGCATTTGATTATAGCTCGGTGACCAGGAAACCGAGTTATCCATGGAATCGAGACAAGCTCATTTGTATTATGGCATTAGGGACTTTTCAAAGAGGTAATTAAAATTACCTGGATACTTAGAGGAGGCATTTGTTTATAGCTCGGTCACTAGGAAACCTTGAGGCAAGCCCATTTACGTCATGGCATCAGCGATATTTCAAGAGGTAATTAAGATAACCTCTTATCTGACGAGACATTAGTATAGCTCGGGGACAAGCTCATTTGCATTCTTGCACTAGGGACAATTCAGAGAGGTAATTAAAACTACCTCGATACTAGGACAGTGACTAGTAAACCACGGGACAAGCTCATTTGCATTCTTTTACCGTTTTATTTCTCTTGAGTGACTAGGATCTCCAGCATCAGTGATGTTTTCTAGCTTTTCAGGTAGCTTAAATGGCTAGGATCACAAGCAATTCCAGAGACATTTTTTGTTTGACTCAGGTGACTAGGAACCTAAGAAGCCAAAAGAGGTGGGACAACCTCAATTCGCAATCTAGCATTTTGGAATCTCATTTGCAGTTTGGCAACAGGGATGGGATGTTTCAAAGAGGTAATTAAGATTACCTCGTATCTGACGAGACATTAGTATAGCTCAGAGAGAAGCTCATTTGCATTCTTGTAATAGGGACAGTTCAGAGAGGTAATTAAAATTACCTTGATACTAGGACAGTGACTAGGAAACCACGGGACAAGCTCATTTGCATTCTTTTGAGAGAGTAAGATCTCCAAAATCAGTGATGTTTTCTAGCTTTTCATCTAGCTTAAGTGGCTAGGGTCTCAAGCAATTCCAGAGACATTTGTTTGCTTAACTCAGGTGACTAGGAACCTAAGTAGCCAAAAGAGGTGGGATAACCTCATTCGCAATTTAGCATTTTGGAATCTCATTTGCAGTTTGGCATCAGGGATGGGTCGTTTCAAAGAGGTAATTAAGATTACCTCATTATACGGTGACGAGGACAAGCTCATTTGTGTTATGTCATAAGGGACTTTGAGAGAGGTAATTAAGATTACCTCATTTTGAGGCATTTGATTATAGCTCAGAGACTAGGAAATCTAATTATGACACAACTTTATTTGCATACGTGCATCAGGGACATTATAGAACAAGGCACTGTTTGTAGCTCGGTGACTAGGAAACCGAGTTGTTATCTACTGAACAGGGACAAGCTCATTTGTGTTTTGGCAGCAGGGACGTTTCAAGGTAATTAAGCTAACCTTGATTCTAGGACAAGGCATTTGTTTACCTTAGTGACTAGGCTACTGCAAATTCATTTACATTATAATTACCTTGAAAGAGGTAATTAAGATTACCTCGTTTCCAATATAGCATTAGAGGACACTTGAGAGAGGTAATTAAGATTACACTCGTTTTCAATATAGCAGCAAGCAGATGAGACATTAGTAAAGCTCGGGGAGGGACTAGTAAACCGGACAAGCTCATTTGCATTCTTGCAACGGGGACAGTTTGAGAGAGGTAATTAAAATTACCTTCATTCTATACGAGACATTGGTTTATAGCACGGTGACTAGGAAACCATGATGCTCATTTACTTTATGACATCAGGTACAGTTTAAAGATATCGAAACGGTTTCATGTGTGTAAGAATGATTCTATAAATGTCCTTAAAAGAACGACGACCACAAATGAAATCGCAGAGAAAGTAAAGACCCGAAACTAAAAGTCAAAAGGAAATCGACACAAAAGACATATAAACCAAACAGAAAACAAGAAAAGAAAGACAATCAAAAACCAGATGATGAAAAACAAGTAAAAGAGCAATAAAAAACTAAAACAACAGATGACAAGAAAATAAGAAACATAGCTGACAAAAATCTCTATAAAAAACCTATTTACAAAATATGACCAAGACCATAAATAGAATTAGACGGACCTATTAGGCACGAGACAGAGAGAGAGGAGGAGAAGTATATATATAGCAATCCACCAAAAATATCTGTAATCCAAAATCCCAAAACCCTAACATTCGGACATAAAAAAGGAATCCACTGATCAAGAAAACTGCAAATTAAAGTGAAAACTACTTACAAAGAGACGGTGATTTCTACGGATGTTATTGATTGACTCCGCCGGAGATTAAATTTGCAGAGATGACGATTTCGCCATCGTTTCGGAAAAATTAAGAAAGCACAAAAAAAAAATGAAAAAAAGAAAGACTATCATAATTAACCTAGAGAATGAGAGAGTATTTATAAGAAAACTATTTGGTTCGGTGGGTTCAACGACACCGTTTACTCAATTATAACATAACGGTCACTAGTTTATACAGCTGGCCTTTTTGATAAGAAGCACCAAAATGACACAAATGTATAAATTAAATATCATACTACAACGGCTCTTTTTTAAAAAAAAAAATAATAATAATATCAAATATGCATGCTAGCTATCACGTGAATCAGTTCTACAATTGCTAGATGTCTTTGGGATGATAGTTTTACGAATAATCAGTCAGTATTATATATGTTTTACCATTTTAAATAAAATAGATAGATTTTGTTATGATTCTTCCTTGGATTAGATTGTGATTTTCTTGAACTGTTCAAGGTGCACACAAGAGGATCATTCATGTATTTTAAAGATTGTTATTTTTTGGACAACAATTTCTTGTTTAATTTTATTAGTTTCATTACATATATATATATAAAAAAATCTAAGAGAATTGCTCTCCAAGGCTATACGTCTCTTTCAACCTTTTTTTTGTATTTGTTAAAGATCCATTCCTCCAAGTCTTGGTAGATGCATTTTGCTATATTAAAAATATTGGGGATACAAATGGGATTATGGAAATTCGATCGCTTCTTTACCTAAGCACATCATATGTCAAGTATCTACTCAATAATTAAGCAAACCAAACTTTATAAAATTCACATGGGTCAATTTGTATATTTATAGGCCTTAGGGTTGTTTGAAGAGAGTGGAAAATTTTCTCTCTAAAAAAAAACCCTAGCTAAAAACAGACGCCGCCGTTCGAAGACAAATCAGAAGCCGCAGTCGACCCTCCCCGGCCGTCCGGCTTGACCGGCGCCGCGAGAGGGCACATCACTCTTCTCTTCCTTCTCCTGACCTCCCTTACCTCCTGCAACATGATTTCTCTCTCACGTTCTCGAGCTCGATCCGGCGAGAGCTCAACGGAGTGAGGACGGGTCACCGGCGAGCTTGCTGCGACGTCTTGCGGAGATGCTCGTTGTGGTGGGTTGCCCGTTTCTGAAGGAATCGAAGCAAGGCCCCTCGTGTGACCAGATCCGGTGGTGAACGCGTGTTGTGAACCATATCGGCGGCGAAGCACCACGACTACTTCTGGAGATGGACTGAGGCAATGGTTGGAGACGAATCGCAGAAGCATGGCGGTTGCGGCGTTCATGGCGACTTTCCGAGTGTGCGACACTTGCAGCGTTCTGCTGCTTCGTGGTGCGAACGTAGGCGGTGCGGTGTGCCGCGTTTAGCGTTTGCCGATGCGATTAGCGTTTGTGGTGTTTGGCGTCTTATAACGTTTTCCGTTTTGGTGTTGAAACGTCTGCGTTGACGTTTTGGAGCGTTTGGCGGCTTACGTTTTTAAAGGCTTCATCTACGCCGGATCTCGAGTGTTATGGAGTTTTCTGAGGACAAGACTCCATACCAATAGCTCTCGGTATAGTAGCTGTCTTTAATTGTCGACTACCAGATTTTGCTTCGGTTCCTTCTCTTGTGTTGCGGGAGGATATGCTTTAAGAATTCATGTTTAACCCAAGAACCGTGTTTCCTTGACGGATGCACTAATGTGGATTAGGATCTGACGAGGACAGGATCTGAAGCCGTTTTTAGTTGTATCCATATTGGATTATCGTTACTGCTGGCAGTAGATTGGCCAGTTTTGTAATCTTGGGTTTCAAGGATTCCGACTATTGCCTTAGGAGGGTCGGTTTTTTCTCTTTGATTCTCAAGCGTACGTGATAGAGTTATCTAGGTTAAGTCTAAGCTTCTAAAGTTTAGATGGACTAATTCCTAGGAAAGTTTTACTGACTTAGATTCAGTTAAACGATTTAGGCCATTTGGCTATAGCTCTGGCGTTACTTGAGCCTATTTTTAGGTTGTTCTAGTCTATTTATTTAGGTTGTATTAGCCTTTCATAAGGTTTTATTAGCCTTTTAAAGATTGTATTAGCCTATTCTTAGGTTGTAATAGCCTACTTGTAGGTTTTCGATATCATTAATGAAAAATGGTATTTGTGTTAAAAAAAAAAGGTCTTAGGGTTGTTTTTCTTACGACACCTTTGATTTTCTAATTAATTTGAATCAAGAGATAGTAATCTCCATTGATCTAAGAACAATCAAATCTTGTTCAGCAAGGCAAACAAGTTTAGAATGGATTCCTCTGAGGGAAGTTCAGCTTATGCACAGCAAAAGATCGAGATCCCCGAACAGCCACAACGAGAAGCTGGTTGGTCTGCTTCACGAAACTGGTTCAAGAGAAATTGGATAAGAACAATGCAATCCTGAAGAACCACCGCTTTTTGTTTTTGATTTCTCTGGTAACAGAGAGAGTGAAGGCAGTTTCAATTACGGTAACTACAACTACGAAGCTGATGATCTACATTCCGTTATCCAACACTTCTCTAACAAGAACCGTTTGGTTCGGGTGATAGGGTAATACAGCATGACATGATGTTGCAAGCTGCCTTAACATAAACAGTAGAGCTGATTGATCAGTGAAATCAGTAAAAACATTAAAGCATTCACACGGGTCTGTCTAATTCATCAGTTAAACCAGAACTTTGCATTACGAAAACTGAGAAAACCAAAAAAAATTGGCAATTGAAAGGGAACATTGATTGGATTAGCAACTATAAATCTGGTAACATTCATACATTGTCTGCACGAATAAGTATGTTTAGTATTAGAAATTAAAATCAGAAATTATGAAAGACAGGTTGCAAATTATAAAATTACAGATCATAATACAGGTCTCTCAGAATGAGCCTCTATTTCATATGTTGCAAAGCCTATAGGGGAAAGCATGAACGCTAGTTTGAATGTCTAGCTGTTCTTCTGGATTTAAAGAACTTCTCTTTGATTGAGATTAACTCCTTTGCGGCTTCACTAGTTGCAAACCGGTTTGTAGGAGATTCTTCACAGCACTTAAGTCCTACTTCGAAAACCAATGTCAAGCACTCAGCGATCGGAAAACCGACTCTGAGACCATAGTGAAAAATGGATTCATCGGCGACATGCGTTACTCTTTCAGGCAAGGAAGATTTGACGTAACTGTGGAGTGTAAAGTTCCCCTCAAATAACTCACTGGTTGGTTTTTTTCCAGTGAACATTTCCAAAAGGAGGATCCCAAAACTATACACATCACCATGTATTGATGGTTGTCCTCCCATTCCATATTCTGCACCATAACATAAACAACATCGATCACAAGAATTTCATATAACATTACAAATGTGTAATATCTTTACCTGGTGCGGCATAACCAATGGTTCCTCTAACGCCAGCCGAGCTGAGTTGATTGAGGAAAGACTCTTGGTCAAACTTGAGTAGAAGCCGAGCCAGACCAAAGTCACTAACGTGGGCAGTTAGATCATTGTCTAGAAGTACGTTGCTTGGCTTAAGATCGCAGTGAACTATAGGTTCATGACAATGCACATGAAGATAGTCCAATACAGAAGCCACTTCTATTGCAATGTTGAGCCTTTCAAGAAGTGTCAAGTTTCTTGAGGGCCTATGAGTCTCTTCCACTTCTTCTGGGTGCAACCACATATGTAGGTTTCCATTCGGCATAAACTCATAGATTAAAGCTCTAAATTCGTTACCTTGGAAATCAATACTCGAACAAGCCGTCAATAGTTTCACAAGATTACGGTGTCTAATGTCTTTTAAAGATTCACATTCTGCCAAAAAGCTCTTCATTGCTCCACGTCTCTGCATATTTAGAACTTTCACCGCAACAACATTGTTCCTCGTAGGGAGAAATGCTTTAAACACAGTACCAAAACTGCCTGACCCAATCAAGTTACTCGAAGAGAAGCCATCTGTTGCATTTCGAAGATCTCTGTAACTTATCTTCTCATGGAAAATCTCTAAGGTAGAAGGAGTTGGATTATTCATTTGTCGATTCTTCTTTCCTCTTATAAACCAGATAAGAGAAACTGAAGCTATCAACAACAGTAAAAACACAGATATGCCTACGCTGACCCCGATCACAACTATCTTCTGCTTAGAAGAATGCTTTGTCTTCATTAGTGTTGCTTGCCCAAAGCATGGCTTTAGTTGGAATTCTCTGATTCCTCCACATAGATCTTTGTTTCCAAATATTGAAACTCTTGTAGCATTTTGAAATATTCCTTCGGTTGGCACTTTTCCCTGCAAACTATTAATGGATAGATTGAGATGCTCCAACTTCGAAAATTTTGCCAGATATTCAGGTATACTTCCAGAGAGATTATTGTTCGACAAATCAACCCTTTTAATACCCACCAACCCTCTTATATCTGGAATTTCTCCATCAAAGCTATTTCCTTGCATGTATAGTTCTTCCATTGAAAGACACTTTCCTAAATCTTGTGGGAGTTTTCCTGATAAATGATTGTGCTCAACAGATAGCTTGATGAGATGTTCTAGTCGTCCAACATCATTTGGTAGAGACCCAGATATGAAATTATGTGGGATACTAAGAGTAAAAAGGGGTGAAATTTGCATAATCTCTTGAGGTATAATCCCATCCAACTTATTATCTCCAAGATGTAAATCTAACAGGTAACTACAATTACCAAGACTCGGAGGAATGATTCCTTCAAAACTATTTTTAGCCAAATGTAGTGACACTAAACTAGTGAGGTTGCCTATAGAAGGTAATATCTCTCCTGATATTCTATTTGACTGGAGACCTAATACTCGCAATCCTAAAAGCTTCCCAAGAGAGACTGGAAGTGGTCCTGTCAACATATTCTTTGCCAACCAAAGGCTTTCTATGTTTATAAGATTCCCAATGTCATAAGGAATGCTTCCGTAGATGAAATTTGTATGAAGACTTAAATATATGAGAGTTCTAGAGAGATTAGCAATTGAAGTAGGCAAGTTATCCCCAAGGTTATTTTCACCAACATCTAGATCTTGTAGTTTGGTGCAATTAGTCAAAGCACCAATAAAGTCAAGATCTCCAACAGAGCGACTTCCTAAAGAATTACGATTAAGTGCTAGGATTTGCAGATTCTCTACTTTCCCAAAGCTTGGAAGAACACTTCCTGTCAAGCTGTTAAACTCCATTCTCACGTTAAGAAGCGTTGAGATATTGGGAATTGTAGTTGGGATGTTCCCCGTGAAATAATTACTTCCCATAGATAACTCTTGAATGTTTGGTAACAAATTACCAAAGTCATGCCTCAAGCTTCCCGAGAAACCATTAGCAAATATCTTTAAATACGTAAGTGAGGATAAATTATAGATTGCGGAAGGAAAGCCACCAGAGAAATTATTCGTTGATAATTCGAGATACACCAAGTTAGTCAAACTAGCTATATCATCTGGAATGTTCCCTTCCATGTTGTTGTCTCCAACGTCGATATCTTTGATGGTTGTCAAGTTTCCAAAAGCTGTAGGAAGCTTCCCACTTAGCTTGTTTTGACCAAGATATAGATTAACAAGCTTTGCTAATGATCCTAGTTCTGAAGGAACACTTCCTCTAAGATGATTTGAATATAAGTCGATCAGCAACAAGCTAGAGCAGTTATACAAACTGGCTGGAATCTCTCCTACGAGATCATTTGAATACATGCCCAAGTATTCAAGCCTAAACAAGTTTCCCACTTCTTGAGGGATGTTACCACCAAAAGAATTATCTGATATGTTAAGAAATATAAGAAATGAGAGATTACCAATAGATGGTGATATCACTCCGCCTAAATGCAATCCTCCAAGGTCCAAACGAGTAACTCTCTTGTGTTTACGACCACATGTAACCCCATTGTAGTTGCACAAAGGGAATGAGTGATTCCATGAGGACAAGACGATTTTTTTGCTTTCAGAAACATGAGACTTGAACTCCAACAACGCTTGTCTATCAGTTTCATCGGTAAAACGGTATGCTTCGAGTAACATAAGAGAAATGAAAGGAAGAAGTAAAAGAAAGAGTCTCATGTTTATGCAAGATAATAAGTAAGTATGAAGGGACTAATGAAATGCAAATGGTGGTAATGCAACGTAAAAAGAGAAACACATAGAGGAACTGTTGCAAGACTTTTCCAAAATGGAATTCAAAGCGAAGTGAAGTCAGTCCACTGTCTAAAAAGACCACAATTTTCCACTAGGTCTTATGCGTACATGATGGGTTTACGCAAGAAACCGACCAATTGATGACAGGTTTCGTGCTTTTAATCGTCAAAAATAACATCATAAGATGTGAAAGAGAGAAAGAAATATTATTTTGGCATCAACGTTAACGTTTACTCACAATTTGAGTGTTTCCTAGTAATTACAACTATGAAGCTCCTATATACAATGTTTTGATGCCCGACCCGGATTACCCCGTTGAACCGGTTGACCACCTGGTTTGGGTTTATAGTTGAAACCCACCAGTTACAAAACCGAGAAAATTCAGAAAAAAAAAACTACTGTGAACTCGTGATCCGGTAAAGTGGTTGAACCGGTTGGGTGACGGTTCAAAAAAAATGTAATATCGTTTAGATTTATTAGGAAAAACAGTCAAAAAAACTATGAATTTATTTACTAAAATAAGCAAAAAAATTTATGATTCAAAAAACCACGGCATGAGGTCGTTTGGGGTCCCGTTCGAATTTGGGGTCTCGTTCGGAGTCCCGCTCGGAGTCGGTTCAGGTTTTTCGTACTTTCGGTTCGGGTCTCAGACCAAAAAACAACGATCTAAGGTCGATTCCGAACCAAACTTAAATGTATTTTTAAATTACCATATTTAATTATTTTGGTTCGGAATCAAATCTGAACCGAACCCAAATAATATTATGATCCAAAATAAGACTTAAATTGTGTTACTAAAATCATGCCCGAAAATCCGAATAACCCGAACCGAATCCGAACGGAACCCCGAACGCCCACCCATACCAAAAGACCTCATACTAAATAAACAAAATTGGTATTTATCATGAATATTTTAGGCAAAAAAACTAGGAACACTTATGCCGTGATTTTTTTGGTCTGAGACCTCATACACATGAATTTAATTTTTAGATCTATTTTGAACCAATCAACGATATTATAAATTTTCATTTATTTGGTGTTGTTAAGTTGATTACTGGGGTCAATAAAATTGTTTTGATCAAATGAACCGAGTTTAATATATTGATTTTTGACCAAATAAATGCAAATTTATAATATCTTCAATTGATTCAGAATATATCTCAAAAATAAATTCATGTATATGAGGTCTTAGACCGTTGTTTTATAAACATGCATTTAAGTTTGGTTTCGAATCGATCTCATACCGTTGTTTTTTTGTCTGAAACCCAAACCGAAAGTACGAAAAACTCGAATGGGACTCCGAACGGGATCCCAAATCCGAACTGGACCCCAAATGACCTCAGGCCGTGGTTTTTTTAATCATAATTTTTTTTGGCCAAAAAAACCACGAACTTTCCAAACGAAGCCAAAAAATCACCAAGTTTTAGTTTGCGCCATTTAAATCATAATTTTGTTATAAATATCCAATTTAAACATATATTTATCTTGCCTACGCCAAAAGAACTAGATTAATAAAACGACATTGTTTCGGTTTTAACGGCCGTTAATCATTTTTAACGGTTGACTTTTTTGAGAGTCAAAATGGTGTGGTCAACTTAAATATATGTTTAAATTGGTCATTTTAAAATAATTAAAGGTTTAAATAGCTCAATTGAAAGTTGTAGAGTTTTTTTTGCTTATTTTAGTAAGTTCATGATTTTTTTTTACTGTTTTCCCGTTTTATTAATAGAAATATAGGGTTTTAGTCTAAACTTAATTTTAAAATTTTTTCAATCTTTTTGTCGACTCAAATCAACCAATTCATTTATCCTCTTTTTTACTTAAATAATATATTTTATTGTTCTCTAAATATTTCTGTATTATATGTCATCGATTTGATCTCCGTTTTTAATTATATATTAAAAAAATTTTACTTTGATCTTCCTCTTCATAGCATATATGCATATACTAAAATAACACTTTGTACCTTTGTTGTATCTGTTCGATTTGTATTCTCCGTAATAGATTTAAATAGTCTAAGTGTTTTAATAGTATAAAAAAATCAATCTCATGTTTTAGCGTCTCACTAAAATCTGTTTATATTATTTTTTCAACAGATAATGGAAACAGAAACAGACGAAATCTATGAAGAAATAACAGTTGCAAATCGATCAATCCGAGGAAAAAGTGATGTTGCTTGATCTTATGTGATTTAGTCAAAGGATTCAAGAAGAAAATTGATTTTAGAATGTGGATTTTGTCACAACACAAAAAAAAAATTAGTATAAATCGGATGAAACACCATCTTGCCGTATGAAAGGAGATACATATGCAAGATTCTGCAGATGTGAAATTTAAGACAATAAGTTCATTGACAGAAACTGAGAGCGATTGTAACAGCCATAATATAATCAATATATCGGGTCGTTATAACTTTTTAAAAAGGTATACGTCTTTAAAAATAATTAAGCAACAATAATTCATCGATGCTAAAGAGGGAAAATCCGAGTTCCGCGTTACCGAGGAGAGCTTAATAGAGAGGTTAGAAACTGATTTGCATGAAGCCTGTCTCAAGATTAACAAGGGATGCAGAGTCTTGACGATTCATGGGTCGCATGATAAGGAACTATACTAGTACCAGTGGGAGATGCCAATGAGTTTACAAAGATCATACTGATACAAGCCGGAAACTTTTGAAGGAGCCGATCATGGTTTCTATTTTTGATTTGTATTATTTTGGATTTGTTCATGATGTTTATATTCTACATCTGAATATTGCGTGTGTTCATTCATAAAAAGGTTTATTTACTTGTTCTTGTCTTCAAATTGAAGATATTATTAGTAGAAAAATACTCATAATAACAATAAGACTGTACATTGCCGTGAGAGCTCTGTGTCAACATTTGGGAGTAGAGAAGTAACATTTAATAGATTCAGAGAACTCAAACATACGAGGAAGATGATGATAACATGTGAAGAAGAATCAGAGAACTCAAAAGTAGGTGGCAAGTTCTTACAACCAAGTTCAGGGTTTTCTTTTTGTCTATTTAATCTTACCGGAGAATCATTGCGTGGAAGGATCAGACTGGTGTTCGGTTGGATATCGGCGGCTGCTCTGGTGCTACAGCATATTGCAGTCCCCTGCGTTGAGGCACACCACCGTGTATCATGAAGGCAACTTCTGCCGCAGCTAGAGCAGCTGCTTCCTGGTATCATAGAAACAAAACCAGTCCATTGTCTTGTCTGTTAGATAGAGCAATTTTTACAATTTTAACAGAGTTTGATAAAAAAAAATGTTTCATGTTCACACCTGTCTTTGCCTCCGGCGTTGTAGTATACCAATGGCCCATGCCATGATGTAACATGGAAGGAGGAAACCAGCAACGCGAAGAAGGAAAAGCTGTTGAAACCAGAGAGAGTAAAATCAGGAAAAATAATTCATTAAACGTTAACAAGATACACAAAGAAGTGTATTCAGAAACGGTATGAATAAGACAGGAAAATGCAAGTAAAGATGGTTCATACAGAGAAGAAGGCAGTAGGATCGTCCTCGTCATCTGAGTTAGTTGTGAGGTTTAGTGCATCTCGTAACAGTAAAAGGGCCATTAGCTGCCATGACAGACGGAGAACACAGGCATCAGTATCGCATTACAGTTACAGATGAGATGCTTGGAGAACCATCAGTACGAAATAAGGCTCTCAACAAGATAAGAGAGGGCTTACTATGAGAGCAGCAGAGCGACAGAAGGCAGCTCCGCTTGAATTAGACTCAGAGTACTCGTCATAGTCAGCTTCCAAGAAATGGCGTTCTGCTGCAGCCATTGCTAGAATACGTGGGTCGCTCAGGTCCAAGGGAACTCCATTCTCCCAATCGTCACTACAGGATGCGTTTTCAAATCACCGAAACAAGTCAAGATCAATGAAGCTCCAGAAGAAAAGGAGCTAACCACAAAACGAGATATGAAGACATTTCAAAAGTATTATCTTTCTCATGATGTTACCAATATGTAAACAACGATTCTAAATGTTATATGCATAAATAATATTTGTTATAGATAACAGCCACGGGAGATCTAGTACGGAAGAAGGTACATCTTGAATTCCCCATACCATACTCAGAATCATACGATGCCAAAGTAAGATTTAACTGAATGTATAAACTAAGAAAAATGGAAGAGGAACAAATGTTTGTTTACTTTACTAAATTGATAGGTTATCTTCAAGATATCAATTATGTAGTTAATGGTTTAAGGAGGTTAAACAATTCATCAAATCATGTTTTTCTTTGTTTAAACAAATTATATATTACTCTAATATCAATGTGTTGTTCAAGTTAGTAGTAACTCAGCCAGAAACATAGATTCGGAAAACTTACCCAATGTGAATTATAGTTTCATCAGGAGGAGGTGGGGGTGCTGTATATCCGGGTTGGTAAGGCTGTTTATCGAAAAGAAAGAAAAAAAAAGAGAACTTTTTACGAGTGGTAATCGGCATTTTCTTGTAGTTTAGCACTTGAGCAGCTAAAACAGGATGAAAACATTCTAAACTAACACAGAAAAGTAGCAAGAACTAAAAGGAAAAAACAATCAAGACGTCAGATTCAGGAGAGTTGTGTAGTATAGTTCACTACAACAGAATATCAGAAATGAAGAAGTAGGTTTCATTTTTCATCAAAGGGCGAAATGATATTTGCATTTGTGATACCTTAAAAGGCTATAAACTTAGATTGACATATTGATATTTAGCAGAGATACTTGCAAACTGCTTCATTTCATCACCCAAAATTTAAATCTAATTTGCATTTTTTGCACCTTCAAAACTACAAAGGCTAGATCTTTATATTGACACAAAAATGAAGCAGATCTTTGATTACCTGGTGGCATATTTCGCAGGTTATGTCGCCTTTCTCATTACACCAACGCTGAACACACTTGCGGTGGGCATACTACGTAATCAAGAAAGTTAAAAACAAAGAACAATGAAACATAACGGAGTTTATAAAAAAAAAAAAAAACCTTTTAAAAAGTCGCATTATTTATACCTTCAAACTGCCATTGCAAGCACAAGGAGACTCCAAGTTCTTAATGGTATCTTCCTCTTGGCAAATACGACACTCAACAGATTGGAGAAGTGGTTCCTCTTCTGCAACAGCATAGTATTTCCTCGCTTCTTCAGCTTCATCCACAGATGAAGAAGCCAAGTCTGTGCCTTGAGGCCTAGAACTTTCTCCAGAAGAACCTGAGGACTTAGCATCTTTTTCTGACTCCAAGCTCTCAGCCGTTATGAGACGATCGGTACATAAACTCAGATGATCGGCCATCTTTAAAACTTAGCACCAATGATTGTTGATCTGTATCAAGAACTCCAATACGTTATAACCAAAAATTCAAAAGCATCCCTTAAACCAGAACATTTGGGTAACCTAAGAACATCACTGAAAATTCCAATTAAAGGAAACTTTCCAGGAAAAAAAAATAACCATTTCTGGAAATGTTCAAGATATGGTATGAAAAAAGGGTTTTTGATCCTTTAAAATTTCCCAAGAACCAGAAAAATCCAAATCGAAAGAGCCCCAAATTCTACAAACAAAGAAAGAGAGATAGAAACGATTCGATCTCCAGAATGAAACCCTAATATTCTACAAAATGAAAATCCAATCGCATAAGAAAAAATTGAAAAATAAATCAATAGCAATATAGAAAAGAAATCAACATTACCTAGAAATGATTCTGGAATCGAATCGAAGGAAAAAAAAAAGAAGAAGAAGAAGCTCTTTCCGAAATTTGGAACCTTTAAGCTCAAATGAAACTCTTAAAATTCGTGTTTTGTTTTTTTTTTTTTTTGTGTTTCCGTGTTCGGTCTGGAAAATCAAAATAAACATAAACCAGTCTATATATCATGAGAGCGCGTGTGTATAAAATATCTCGTGCGTGAAATAAGTTCGGGTAAGTAGGATACTGAGCTTTGGAGCGTGGTATGTTGATAACGTCCGTTAAACGGCTAGTTAAGAAAAGCGCCCGTTAATTTTCTCATCTCTCGTCATTTTAACCAAACGGTAACGGAAGTCATTGGGTTGAAAATTGTTTGTAATCATTTATTTACGGGTTCTGTTTAGATTTTTATATTTTTATTTCAGATTCTCACCGGATTCAGATGTTAGGAATCAACTAATTAGTCCATATTACGGCTGAAAAAAAGGATTTGTGTGACTAAATAAATTATTTGTTTTTTTTCTTTTTCATTAATAGAGTAGGCAAATTGGACCCAAGTTGAATATAGCTTTTAATAAGTTGAATATGGCTTTTAATAAGTTGAATACTCTAGATGTTCCCTGATTTCTTACTACAAATTTGTTTTGACTTTTTGACTTTTGACTTTTTCCTCTTTGGCAAATTTGGGAAGTTAATTTATGGTTCAGAAGAATTGAAAAAACGGTGGAGCCAGATGAGATCGTTGATTCAGTTTCTGCTCCGGTCAACTCAAAACCGGAAAAAGACATGGAACTTTAATCAGGGAGAGAGGTGAACGAAGATGATAACAAAAGTATCCATAAGAAGCAGAAGGTGGAAGAGAAGTCTATAATGCAGAGATAAACGGTCGAGTCGAGTTAAGATATGTTCGAAGGAGTTTGTTTCCTATGTTGATAATTTCAATTAAAATTATCTTCTAACAAATTAGTTATTAAGGATAAACATAAATATTTACAAAAAAATATAGAGATAATTGTATAAAAATTTTAAGATAAATATTGTTTATCTATTTAATAACAATAAGATTAGATATATCTAATCTAATCTTATATAAAAAAACCTTCAATAATTGTTGCATTTCTGATCAAATAATCTCAACCTCAACAAAGTAAAGGGATGATATGCCCAGTTTTTAGATTCTAAAAGTTTGCATTTTTTTCCATTGTATTTTGTGAATAATCAACTGTAGTTTTGGTTAGGAATATAATTATAAAAGCTAACCATAATTTGAGATCTGCAATGCTTAATAGTGAAGAATTAAATATGACAATTTTCCGAATCAGTTATGTAACCTAGTATATAACTAGATAGTAACATGCATCTCGTGCAGGATAATATATTTATAATTTTTTAAAAAAATTTGATTTATGATGTAAATTATAAAACTTAAAAATCTGAAATTTTTAATATTGAAAACTTCTATAAGATATTTAAAACACAATTATGTAATAGAGATTGTTGATATATTCTATCTATCAAATTTACAATCCTATTATTTCATCTTTTTATCTCCTTTTCCAAAAATTACACACACATTCGTAAATATCCAAAAAATGTAACAAACTAAACAATAAAAATGTACCAAATACTCATGTCATGGTTAACATAGATGGTTGAAATTCTAATAAAATATATTTCTTTAATAAAATATATTAATGTTCATATTCCACCATATCATTGATTCTTACCCATAAATGTACATAACGTTTTGAATGAAATATATAAAATATAAAATAAACAGAAAACCATCCCATCTCCTTGATACAAAAAGGGAAGATTTTCTGGTCTCTTAAACTGTCCACGTCGACATAAATCCACGTAATAATTTCAACAATAAGGTTTAGCCAATCAAAATAGTACAATATGCCACATCGTTATTACAACTAGCCATTACTCTAATAAAAATGTCATTTTCAAAATAAATATACAAGTAAGCAAGTTCCAACTCCTTAAAAAGAAAAAAAAAGACGTAGACCCAAATTAAACCTAATTCAAAATATCATGCCCACTAAAAACTGGAGAAACTTTTCTCTTAATTCTTTATTAATTCTTAGAAGATATTATCTTTACAATGCAAATAAATTTTTATTTGCTAAGATAATGCCAAAGAGATTTATCTTACTAAGAATAACATGCATGATTTCTAAAAGTAAATCAAGTTGAAGTTCAGAATAGAGATTGAGAGTTTAAATAGAGCTAAAAAACATAATCAAAAACATCAGCAAGTCAGAACTTGCATATACATATTTAAGAAGTGAAGTTGTGAAGATCCGGTTCATCAGTTAAGCAATCAAGAGTAATTCGAAATTAAGTCTACCGTAATTATTATCACACCAGAATCCAAAAACATCTTCTGGCTTGAGATTTATTGTCCAACGAACACAACCCCACCCATATAATTTGAAGTTTCCATGCTCATCATTCTTCATAGACACAGTTGTTGTTATTTTAGACTAGAGTTAATATAAGAATCGCAAATATTTTGAGAAGGTTAGAAAACATATCTAATACACTATATAAAAATAGGACACTTGCATAACTAACCCGTTTGACCGAAATATTAGGCGCGTTGGATTTCGGTAAACAAGTTCATGACTTTATCGATGAAAACAAGCTCAGTGGTGCTTTGAACTTGAACAATACTCTTGTTTCCATGTACTCACGATACTGGTCTATGGATAAGGCTTACGAGGTCTTTAAACGAATGAATGAAAGAAACGCTGTCTCATTGACGGCTATGATCTCGGGTTTAGCCATTGAAGCTTTCGACGAAATGTTGAAGCGTGGAATCTCTCCATAGGAACGCACACTCTCGGGTTTATTGTCTGCGTGTAGCCTTTCAGGTTTGGTCGATGAAGGAATGATGTTTTTCGATAGACTTAAGAGCTGCGAGTTTAAGATAAAGCCAAAATTTACATCACTATGGCTGCATCGTTGACCTCTCGGGACGTGCTCGTCTGCTCGATAAAGCCTACAGTCTTATAAAAGAAATGGAGATGAAGCCGGACTCTACCATATGGCGTACGCTGCTTGGTGCTTGTAGAGTCCAAGGAAATGTGGAACTTGGGAACGTGTGAGCTCTCATCTTATTGAACTCATAGTTGAAAAATCTGGAGATTACGTTCTGTTACTCAACACTTCGGTTGGAAAATGAGAGAAAGTGACTGAACTGCGTTCGTTGATGAAGGAGAAAAGAATCCATACCAAACCTGGATGCAGTGCCATCGAGCTACAAGGAACGGTTCATGAGTTTATTGTAGACGATGTTTTCCATCCGCGGAAGGAAGAGATCTATAAAATGCTGGCGGAGATCAATCAACAGCTGAAGATTGCGGGTTATGTTGTGGAAATCACATCGGAACTGCACAATCTGGAGACAGAGGAAGACAAGCGACATGCGTTGACATACCATTGCGAGAAGCTAGCTATTGCCTTTGGCATTCTTGTGACTCCATTAGGAACAACCATTAGAGTGACCAAGAATCTGAGAACTTGTATTGATTGTCATAACTTCGCTAAGTTTGTATCTCGTGTTTATGATCGTGTCGTGATCGTGTCGTGATCGTTCCCGTTTCCATCATTTTAAGAGGTGGGTTTTGTTCCTGTAATGACTTGGTGATGATTCATAATATTTTTGCGTCACGTCATGTCTCAAAATCTACTCTCTTTTTTCTTGTCTAGTCATTTTTCTACTCTTATAATAAAACACTAACATCATTTCCTTCCTTGAAATAACAGTAGGCATGAATTTACAAATGTCAGAAAATCTTTTTTAAGTTTTCATCATGAATTTTGCAGCTAAAAACTCCAAAAACTCAATATCACAAAGTTTGTATATGATCGTTAGAGACCTCTCCTGTTTTCATAAAAGTTAAAGGTGGGTCTTGCTCATGTAATGACTTCAGGTGATGTGAATCATAAAAATCTGCTTCAGTGTCATGTATCAAAATCTTCAAACTGAAGAAGCTAATACATTCTTTATTCTACAACCAGAAATGTCTCGCCGATGCAAGAAAGATTAAAACAAAACAAAACTCAAAACGATCAAAAGAAAAAAATGTTATCCGCTTGAATGAAGAACCATGTTTTTCTCAGATGAAATTAAGACCTAGTTAGCAGGTTTGTTTGCAAAAGCAATACCCTTCTCGATGCTACCTTTCAGTTCTGGCTTAAGAGCTTCTAATGCCTTCTGCTCATACTCAGTCAGGCCTTGGAGGTCAGACTCGATCACAGCTTCAACTCCGTTCTTCCCAAGCTTAATCCGTGAAGCAAAGAAAGGAAGATCCGTCAGAGTCGACTCGACAAATGAACACTCGTAAACATCTCCATCGCCATCAAGAGCACGAAGAGATGACTCGACGAATCTCGCTGCAGCATATGCCATCGACAAAGTAGCTGAACCTGCACCTGCCTTAGCATCCACGACCTCAGTTCCAGCATTCTGAATCCTAACAGTGAGTTGTTGGATCTCTTCATCAGTAAAGTTAACCGAAGGTTTGGTCTTGGAGAGAAGAGGAAGAATGGTGATTCCGGCATGACCACCAATAACCGGAACATCCACGTCAATGAGCTTCAAGTTCTTTTTCTGAGAAACAAAAGTGTTGGCCCTCACAACATCCAAAGTGGTGACACCAAAGAGCTTCTTAGGATCATAGACACCTTTCTTTTTCAACACTTCAGCAGCAATAGGCACAGTGGAGTTAACCGGGTTGCTGATAATGTGGATGAAGGCATTAGGACAGTTATCAGCAACAGCTTCAACAAGCGTTTTCACTATACCGGCATTGATGTTGAAAAGATCATCACGGGTCATACCGGGCTTTCTCGGTACACCAGCAGGGATAACAACAACATTCACATCTTTCAAACAATCAGCCAACTCAGAAGGTCCGGTGAAATCACGAACCTGAGAAGGAGTGTTGCAGTGACTCAAATCAGCAGCGACTCCTTTGACGTTGGCGATATCGTAGAGGTGAAGGGTAGAGACTAGCGGAGACATTTTGATAAGAAGTGACAATGGCTGACCAATCCCTCCAGCAGCACCAAGAACCGCTACTTTGTATGAAGCGTTGATGTTCAATCCGTAGGGTTTGGTGTCGATTGTTTGAGATTTCATGACAGAACCGCGCAGAAACTTGGTGAAAGATGAGGAATCTGGTCCACAGAGAAGAGAAGATGATCTCAGACCGCTGAAACTAGGGACAGTGTTAAAGTTAACAACTTGTGCCTTTGACTGTGTCAAAGAGGAGGAGTTGGCTCTGGAAACGGTAGAGCCAATTGAAATCGAAGAAGCTGCTGTTGCTGCCATCTGTTTTCAAAAATAGATTCATATCAGTGAATTACAACCTGAGGTAAAAATAAGAAACATTCAATTAAAGATACAGAAATTAACACAAGAAGGCAGAAAACCTAATAACACGAGAGACGTAAACTCAGATCGAAACCATAAGATTGAGACTCAGTTCTAACAAAAGATTTGCGTAAATCTAAGAATGGGAATATGTTCCAATACAATCAAGAATATAACTTACAGAGATGGAAAAGTTATAGGGAATCAAGAATTAAAATGAAAATGAAAACAGAGAGATTTGAGAATCTATAACCTTTGGAGAAAAGCTTAAGAAGCTAGAGAGAGAGAAAGATTAGGTAGGAAGGAGACGATGTAGAAAAGAAAAAAAAACTTATTTTTAAAAATAAAATAAGGAAAATTAATATTCCTTCGGATCTCTGTTTTGGGCTGTCTCGTTAGATCCGCCAAGGCCCAAGGAGTGGTGCGAGATATTCAAAAAGTAATTTTCTTTTTTTCTTTCTGTTCATAATAGTGATTGACATCTTTCAGTTTTGATGAATTAGCTTAAGTAGGTTACAAAATTATGATTCTGTTTTTTTCTATTATCTGAACCAAATAAATTTTAATTTATCATGAAAAAGAGAAAAGAAAAACCCACCAAAATTGTAATAGAACCTTTCCATTGAATATGATGGAGTCAACTGTATATGAAACACATGTTCGGCAAGTCGTAGCCAAATCAAATCTAAAGATTCCACATAGTCAACAATTTGACAAGCATATGTGACATTAATTTTTTATTTAGATGTGAAAGAAAACAAATGTGGCTTTGGATTTCGCGCAAGAAGTCTCAAATTATGAGACCAAGCTCCAAAGTTCATTTGGTACAATCTTAGATGATCCACATTACTGAAATCTAGATAGAACTAGTGACCACATTGAAGGTTAATCCATGCTTAATCGCCGTCTTTAGCCACCATTCTGAGACAAATCGGGATTAGGACCGAGATCGAATGCGCGACAGAAGAGGGACAAAGGGCGAGACCGGAGAATTCAAGATGGAGAGCGAGAGGAGGAAGCGAGGAGAAATATTCACTGAAAACAAAGAGAGAAGAAAGGATTACCTCGTCTCACGTAACTCACCCCATTCAGACATCTCATTCGGTTTTACCGTTGAGAATGGTCTTAGGGTTCTTTATGGTTTGATGGTTGGCTCCACACGGACAGACTAATCGGTATCACATATGATATGGGCAATGGCTCGTTTGGCATTTCAGACCTATAGATAGTTTTTTCAGCCATGATCGCAGCTTCGAACCAACGTCGGAGAAGTCTCCCAGCTTATGGGGGACCTATGTGATGGTACTATGTATTTTTATCTATTTAACAGGTGAGTTATAAAGAAAAAATCCATCTTGTGTGTGATGCCTAGGAATATTTTTTACTGGTTTAAATTATTCTATTGAATAGAATCTATTCTTTATGTTTCTTAGTCTCGTAAAGAAGTTTTTTGTTGATCAATACAAACTTCAAACAAAAAGATATATAATCCTTTAATATTCTTTTAAGCATATTCTAATCATCAAATTTGTTAAGCTATGAAAAATATTTAACTTGTACACATATTTTAAAAAGGTTTGTTGGATCCTAATCTACTATATAATAAATCATTAAACGAGGAATTCAATTAAAAAGCATACAAAATTAAAAACTATATATACGCATATAAATTTGAAGCGACATCTCTGGAATTAACAACTGAATTACATTAAAAAGCTATGTTTTTCCCCACGAAAACTATATATAAAGTCTAGTAGTCTATAGACCTTGATGTTAACTAACTAAATTCATAGTCAGTAATAAATAATTTAGACGTAATTAAGTTACATAAACTCATCGACTAATACTATATTTAAGTTATATTTCTTCTTTAATTTTATATATCAGCAATCGATGCATCCTCTTCCACGTGGCAAGTGACGGTTGTTGGCACCCGAGCCTGGATAATCGTTTAACTCCATGCCCACCCTTTCCTCTACATCCTTCTTCACATCCTAACAAAAATTAATATTTTTTTTTAAAGCAAAGAAATTAATGTTGTTTTAACCTAATTATGACCTTTCAAGAATACATATCTAACTTGAGAACCAACCAGTAGTGTCTCGTGTTGCGGTACGTAAATTTGATTGGGCCTCTCCATCAAACTCCCAAATCCTACATACGTACACAAGAAAGAGATATATTTATATTCAAGAGTACATATCTAACTTGAGAACCAACTAGTATAGTGTATCTTGTTATAATATCATTTGATGAAAATATATATTACATGTAAGAAAAGAATAAAAAGATGTAGATCGTACTCGAAGCATTGGTAGGGAAGAAGAAGAAGAATTGAGATAGAGTGAAGAAGAAGATCATGAGGAGATGGAAAGTAGCTTTCTTGGCCATTTGAAGATGATGATTTCTGTCAATATCAATATATTAAAACCTTTGTCGTGGGTTTTGTCTCTCTTCTTTCCCAAAACTTGCTATGAGTTTTGTCTTTGCAATGCAATGCTTTCTTTTATAGTTCTCTTGTTCCTATTAGCGCATTATATACTATTTTCATGGAGGGATGGACTTTTTTAATCATTAAATTAAGAAAATTGGTGAAATCAAATATGCTAGTTTTCTAATGTGGATTTTTTTTTTTATCAAACCTCCAAAATCTATTTACTTAATAAAAATAAGCATTCGACGCGTTTTTACTTTTCCACGATTATTGCAGTTTTTTATGGTTCTATTTCTATATAATATAAAATACTAACTATAGACACATTATAAAAAAATGATTGTATCAATGTATATATACTTTACATAAGTGAAAATCCTAATTTCATTGTTTTGAATGTTTGTTCTTATTAGACCGTTATTTCATAGTTTTGATTTTATCAGTCGGTGCTTTTATTGCTTCTAATCTGTTATACGAAGTTAAAGGATACAGAAAGTAAGATTAAAAAAAAAAAATGTATATAGAGAGTAGATTTCATCTTTTGTCCATTTTCTGAATCAGATATACAGAAAGCTTTGGGGAAATTTTTCTCCTCGTTTAATTATTAACCATTTGCATATTAGTACAATCAATTAGAAATATCACGAGGCATGATTAAAGTGGTGGGATTGTGGTAGCCAATGGGCATGGCTACTTAATTACGCGTGTCTTTTATAATTTAATTAGTCATTGACGCATTGAAAAATTAATTAATGACTCAAGTGTGAAGGGAAGCTTTGTGTCTTAACTATGCTTCAACAAAGTTCACGTTTTATGTGCTTTGTTAATTGTTATTATCTTTGAACATACAGTTGCATATTCGCATATATGAGTCATCGCAGAAATTTAATTTCGGTAATTTAAGGGGTCTATGATAAAGTTTATTAATCGTGCGATGAGTTAGACTCTCTCCGTGATATAATTCCAAGAACACAAATTTTCTTCGATATATAAATTTTTTTAATAAATGTTTTTACATGAAATTAACCTCGTTTATTCAATCTTTATTTAATGGACTACTTTCTCAAATGATCTGCAATTTGAGGTCAAAATTAATCCTTTTATTTGGGCAAAAAATAAATTAAACCACAGTTACAAAAACTTCATTTAAATAGTGAATACATAATGTTATATACAAATATATAAGTTTGAATATCGTGGATAATATTTATAGATAAATAAAAACAACATAGCTAATTTACTGGTCTAGGACCTTTTTTATCTCCACATTTTTCATCCAACTTTATGATTATCAAAATTATACACGTAATAGAAATGAGACTCACAGTAAGACCAATAAAGCAATTCGCAATGATATCCAATTTTGCGTATTTATCGAAGATACTATTAAATTTGTAGTGGCAATCACTATAATGGAAGATAGCTAAGCACAGACAGTATGAAAAAAAAAATCAATTGTTTGATCATGTTGCAAAGTATACATATCTATGTATATTTTAGTAATCTGTTTAAATAAAGTTAAAATATATGTAAGTGCCGATCTGATACATGCTTGTCAAAGTCATGGCACTAACTCTTAATGATGTTTTATGATCACTTCACGAATTTGGCTTCTATAGTGGCTACTTCATCATACCGCTTTAATTCTTTACATATAACCTATGATTTTTATTATTTATATTTGCTTAACTTTGAAAATTAAGGACTGATAAAACAGAATGGACAGGAGAAAGGAGGTTATAAATGTGGATTAACAGTTTTTAATTGGCAATCCACTTAATGAAGCTAGCTTTATGGGCATATGCATGCACTGCTTTTTGTGCAAAATGTCAAAAGATACATCACAATGTCGATAGACAAAGTTCACAAGCACAATTGCTAAGATTTGTGTGTGTTTGGAAGTTTCCCTTTTTGTATATTAAGTCAATAAGAAAACTTAATTAAAAGTCAATAGTGGGCTTTGCCTATCACGCATCAGTACATCACACCTTCTCTCTAAGTTTCTCAATATAATAAACTAAACGGATTTATCATTTCAGTTTCTGATATTACCAAGGGATTGTAGCAGGATTGATATGGTTGTAGCTTTGTAATTTTCCGGTAAAGCTGTGGTGATTTTTCATTGTGACAAGACTGACTCTTGTGTAGCCGTGGAGCTGATTTCTAATGACCTGGAATGTTCACTAGCCAATATAATGACATTAAAATCCCCAACTATAAGCCATTGATGATGATGATCTTGCACATATGTAGTAAAAATACCACACAAATCATTCGATAGAAATCCTTTTCTCCGTTTGAAAATTGGAAGCTTAGACATCCGACCAAAGAAATTGTTCATCTGTATTCCGAAACTGTATACATCATGTAATGAGTTGGGGGTTACTATCCCATCACTAGACCAATATACGTAAATCTTCCTAGCATGTGACATTCATAGTTTTTCACATAGTTCCAACCCGAAAAAAAAAACAATGTTAAAAATCTTTAGATGTTACCTTCTTGAAATCTTATTTCAATCAGAAAACAGACAAATTCGCAGAGGAAACGTTCTTTGAATTATATTGCTTGAGCTTCAAGTCTTTTATAATTCCCAATTGTTTCTTTGAAGCTTTATTCTTCATAACTCCAACACAAAGATGGATTAACTAACCCTCGTCATGCTCTAAAGCATTTTCCACTATATTTTCCCCTTTGTGGCAAATAATCATCTATCTCTCCGTCCTCTCTAACATCCGCAAGAATCTGAAACCCCCTTAGCGATCCAGTACATTCTCAACACTCTCTCAACCTTTTATCTATCATCAATCTTTAGTTGTTTTGATTTTGGGTAATTCTTCCTTACAAGGATCTTTGTCCAGCACTCTGATCAACCTTTTGTTTTTCTTTACCATTCACATCCTTTGCATATACTATCTTTGTTTTTTTTCTGTCTGCAGCCTTCTTACTTCACTTTCGCTCTGCTTCTCATCCTTTTCTGCAACCTTTATAGGCCCAGCATAGACCTCATCCTTATGACCTCACTTGCCAAAAATGTCACATCTTGGAGGCATCCAAGGATAAGAAACTTGGATAGATCATATCTTAGTAGGTGAGAGCCGTAGTTTAGTCTCCTCAGTCAATGGCTTCTGAAGATTAACCTCACTAAGACCATAGCCCTGTCCAGTCTCGTACATCATCTTGAAACCAAATGTAGCTTGATAGGCTTGCCAACAATTCGGCTAAGAAATTGTAAGCCTTTGTGCAAGTATAGACTTCACGGTATTGCTAAGGATGATTTTTTTTTTTCTTTTTTTTTGTGTGCAAATTGCTAAGGATGATAGATATGGTTTGGACGAAGCTATTTCTGGACTCCATTTAAGCATTACAATGGAACATTTGCAATATGCCAGAGGTGATGATTCAATGAGCGGATTGCATCAAAGGAAAATATGAAAGTTGTTTAAAGAAAACTCTTGTTTATTATTCTTAGAAAAAACTTCTCAAAACTAAGAACTCTCAAACACTCAAGTTCTCTTTCTCTAATCTTACTCACAATAAACATAAAGACCCCTAGAGACCTATTTATACTCAACTTCAAGATATAAATAGATAACTACAATCAGTTAGTTTAGATTTCCCTAAAACATCTCTAGAGAATATCTTCTCAATGTATATGTTTATCTACTCAATAAACATATTTATCTTCTCAAATCTTCAAGTCTTCAAGCTTATCTCAACATTGTCTCCCTTAAGCTTGAAATCATCGCTTGAAATTTCTTGTACTCCCAACAACTTTCGCATCTCCACGAATCTTATCCTTCCTAATGCCTTTGTTAAGACATCTGCCCTCTGAACATTCCCCGGAACGTGTTCGACTTCAACTAGCTCCTTTTCAACACACTCTCGTATAAAATGAAACCTAGCATGAATATGCTTACTCCTTCCGTGGTAGACTGGGTTCTTTGCAAGTGCGATGGCACTCTTGTTGTCAATTCGAATGACAACTCTATCGCATGATTCTCCCATTACTTCTCTAAACAAATCTTGAAGCCAAATCGCTTGTTTTGCAGCCTCAGTTGCCGCCATATACTCTGCTTCACATGATGAAAGAGCCACAGTTTCTTGCTTCTGAGAGCACCATGTGATAGGATTGTCTTCGATGAAGAACACATGACCCGTAGTACTCTTGCCATTATCTGGATCTATGTTGTGACTACTGTCACTATACCCAATTAGACTTATCTTCTCATGTGTTTGGCGTCGTTTATACACAATCCCCATACTCGTCGTTCCTTGCACATATTTGAGTACCTGTTTCAAAGCATTGCCGTGGCTCTCCTTTGGCATCTGCATGTATCGACTCAAGACACCAACAGAGTATGCGATATCGGGACGTGTGTGCGTGAGATATCGAAGACACCCAATAACTTTCCGATAATCAGTTGCGTTGATACTCTCCTCTGTTTCAGCTATGCATAGTTTCAGGTTCAAATCCATTGGCGTCTTTGCGGTGTTACAATTACTCATACCAGCTTCGTCAAGTATTCTTTTTAGATAAGTCTCCTGTCTAAGAATGATCCCATTTGAACTCTGTGTGACCTCAATTCCAAGATAGCAAGTCAATAAGCCAAGATCACTCATCTCAAACTGTGTTGACATCTCTTTCTTAAACCTCAAAGTTTCTTCTAAATTTGAACCTGTGACAAGAATGTCATCGACATAAACAGCAACAAGACATATAGATGTGCTTTTATGCCTATGATATAATGACGGTTCTTTATGGCATCTTTCGAAGCTTAACTCCTTTAAGATAGTATCTAGTTTGTTGTTCCAGGCTCTCGGAGCTTGCCTTAATCCATAGAGAGCTTTATTTAACTTGTAAACCTTATTTTCGCTTCCTTTGACCACAAAACCCTCTGGTTGATTCACATAAACAGTCTCCTTTAGTTCGCCATGCAAAAACGCTGTCTTCGCGTCCATGTGGTGTACTTCCCAACCATGATATGCTGCCAATACGAGTAGAAAACGTATTGTCTCCATCCTTGCAACTGGGGCAAAAGCTTCATCATAATCAATTCCAGCTTTTTGTACATAACCCTTTGCAACCAGTCTTGCTTTGTATCTGTTTATGCTACCATCTGCGTTTTTCTTTATCTTAAACACCCATTTCAAGCCAATAGATTTTGCTCCAAACGGAAGATCAACCAGGTTTCCCCAAGTGTTATTTTTTTCAATCGAATGAATCTCTTCTTCACATGCCTCGACCCACTCTTTAGAGTTACACGCCTCTGAATAATCCCATGGTTCATCATTTAGGCAAAGTAAAAGTCGTTCTCCTTCGACATCGGCCAGAAGCAAGAAATCGTCAAGATACTTTGGTGGTCTACTCTCTCTACAGGATCTCCGGGGCTGTGACCGAGTGTACTCACTCTCTGTGTTCTCCACAGATGAAGTGATTTCAATGTTTTCTCCGGCAGCTCCCGTATTATCTTCTGTATCACCTTCCCCATCCCGTGTTTTGTTTTCTGCACCATTCTCCTCGTGCTCTGTTTCTTGTTTAAGACCATGATACACTTGCTCGCTATTTGCAACAACAAACTCAGTTAGAGATTATTTCATTCTCGTTGTGCCTGTTGTCCACGTCCAGCTCTTTTCTTCCTCAAATTTTACATCCCGACTAACGATGATCTTTTTGTTTATCGGATCATAAAGTCGATACGCTTTAGTTCCAGGCTCTGTCCCGAGGTGTATGAGCTTCCTAGATCTGTCATCAAGTTTTTTTAAGTGTGGGGCTTCGATTTTTGCCCACGCCATGCATCCAAATACTCGCAAGTGCTCAACATTAGGCTTTTTCATTCGAAGCATCTCGTACGGAGTGCGGGAATCAAGAGCTCTAGTCACACTTCTATTTATGAGGTACGTCGCGTGCCTCGTCGCTTCTCCCCAAAAATAGTTTGGTAAGTCTCTGTGCTTCATAATGCTTCGTATCATCTCCATAAGTGTCCTATTCCTTCTCTCAACCACGCCATTTTGTTATGGCGAATAAGGTGCGGTTAGATGTCTTTTGATTCCACCTTGTGCACAGAACTGATTGAATTCCTGTGACAGAAACTCACCGCCTCTGTCGGTACGAAATGTTTTTATCTTCTCTCCTAATTCTTGTTCTGTTGTGGATTTGAATGCTTTGAATTTTGGGTATGCCTCATTCTTCTCCTTCAGAAGTAGTGTCCACATATATCTTGTATAGTCGTCAATCAAAACAAAAATATATTTGTTCTTTGCCGTCGTGCATGGAGTTATAGGACCACAAAGGTCCCCATGAATCAGCTCCAAACGTTTTGTTGCTCTGTATTTAGTCATTTGAGGGAACGTTGTTCTCGTCTGTTTTCCAAGGAGGCAGGATCCGCACACTTCTTTTATAACTTTGATCTTCGGTATACCAGTAACTAGACCTCGTTCTATCATCAGCTTCAAGTTCTCAGTATTAATATGTCCCATTCGCGCATGCCACTTTGCAGAGTTGCTTAGGACCTCACTTTGTAAACACATGACTTTATTATGTTCCATTCGTACCTTGTAGAGTCTGTTTTTAAGTCTCGCTGCTTTTACCAGAAGCTTGCCATCTTTGTCATGTAAAGTGAGAAAATTTCCCTTCATACGTACGTCACATCCGGATTCAGTTGCCTGTCCGAGACTTATTATGTTGCTCTTCAGATTTGGTATGAAGTAAACATCTTTGATCACTCGATTTTCTCCGTTTTTATCGACAATTGCGATTGATCCTTTTCCCTTGATGTCGATGTTTGAGTCATCACCAAACCGAACCTTTCCTGTAACGGTATTGTCTAATTCAGTGAAGTATGCTCTGTTTCCGGTCATGTGATTTGATGCTCCATTGTCAAGATACCACATGTCTTCTTCAGACCCTTTACCATAGTCGCTCAACATTATCCTATCCTCGTTTAGGTAGACTATTTCATGCATCATCAGACCATCAGCTTCTTGGGTTTCTGCTTCTTCAACTTCATCTTCTTGTATCTCCTGTATTTTGAGAAGTCGCTATGAACAGTTTTGAGCAAAATGTCCAGGTTTGTCACATCGAAAACATATAACTCTAGACATGTCTTTCACTTGTCTATAGTTATAGTTTTGTCCCCGACCACCACTACCGCGTGCTCTGTTTCCTCTGCCTCTACCTCGTAATCCGCCTGAGTATGAATTGTTAATGTGCGATTGTTGTCCTACGTTCCTTGTTGATGATGAAAACAACAAGTTGTTTGAATATTCTTGTGAGTCTTCATCATCGCATATTCGTTCTTCATATGCTTTGAGTCGTCCAATGATATCTTCAAAGCTTGTTGTTTTCAAATCCAAGACTTGCTCAAGCGACGCAACAATGTGGATGTACTTTCTTTTCGGTACACTGTTTAGGAATTTCTTTACCAATACGGATTCTCCGATGCATTCGCCTAGTGACTGAGATTTGGAGGAAATCTCAGTAAGTCTTCCCGCGAAATCATCAATTGATTCCGTCTCCTTCATCTTTGCTTTATCGAACTCATTTTTAAGTGTTTGCAATCGTGCTTCTCGAACCCTCTCGGCTCCTACATATCTCAGTTTTATCGCCTCCCATACTTCTTTTGCATTGCTGAGACCGCCTATTTGCAGAGTTAGAGTTTCAGGAATGGACTGAAACAACAACGCCGTTGCAAAGTTGTTCTTATCTTCATCATTCGTTCCGGGTTCGATCGCTTCCCAGACTTTGTGTACCTTCAACGCCATGGACATCTTGATTCCCCAAACCGTATAGTTTGTGCTGTTTAACATCGGATATTGTATTGCGGAGGTGCTTGCTGTGGTTTTGATGGGAACTATATCTCCCATAATTTCCTTTTTTTTTTTCGGAGGCTCTGATACCAATTAAAGGAAAATATGAAAGTTGTTTAAAGAAAACTCTTGTTTATTATTCTTAGAAAAAACTTCTCAAAACTAAGAACTCTCAAACACTCAAGTTCTCTTTCTCTAATCTTACTCACAATAAACATAAAGACCCCTAGAGACCTATTTATACTCAACTCCAAGATATAAATAGATAACTACAATCAGTTAGTTTAGATTTTTCTAAAACATCTCTAGAGAATATCTTCTCAATGTATATGTTTATCTACTCAATAAACATATTTATCTTCTCAAATCTTCAAGTCTTCAAGCTTATCTCAACATGCATCGTTCTCAATACAAAATTAGTATAGATTTCTTATAAATTTGTAAATTAGTCCTTAAACTTAATAAATATTTTCTATATCTTTAGTATGCTTTTAGGAACTCCATCCTCAAAATAAGTAATTCTACCTGAAAGAAAATACATGAATAAAAAAATTTGAGAAAAGGGAAAAATATTTATTTTAAATTTTTTTAAAAAAAAATATATATTTCATAAAAATATTGAAAAGGAAAAATTGATTTTTATTATAAATTATTATTTTTATTATAAATTATAGGTGTAAAATATTTTTTATAATACAAAATAATATTATATGTGTGACTTCCTAGAATTGACTCTATGTTTGTCCATAAAACTAAGTTTATTGTATAATTTGGGGATACTCTAAGGTATTTTCTAATTTTATTAGTAATTTTAGTCGTAAGTTTATAATTTAAAAATTATTTATTAAAATTAACTATAAAACCATTTCAGATTTTATCACTCTGTAATTAAAACAAATAAAGAATGATATCTAAAATTTAATTTAAAAAATAAATAAAATTATATTTAAATTTTTTTTTATCATATTGTTTATGACAAAAATAAATAAAACATAATCCAAAAATTTTGATCCAAATTTTATATAAATCAAATTTAGCTAATATTTATGAACCTAAGAAACTCAAATTCTACCCAAACCTGAAAACCATAACCCAAAACCTAATATAGATTGGCCACCTAATGATTAATATATAAGTTGTGTTCAGATTGTTCCCTATACACTTAGAATTTAATTAAATTTTTTTCTTAAGAAAAAGTAAGGAAGACTTCAGTTGGTATACAATTTTACATGTGACTAAAATTTGAAGAAAGATTTTTTCTATTTTTTTCAGTTTGTTCTTTATCTTTTGTTTTGTGGGCTGGATAAATGTATTAGTTTAATTATGCAGAAAGTATATTCGATCTGAGTTAAAAGAATATTCTGGGAACAAGTGTAAACCCATTTAGTTTTTTTTATCAAATCACTAAACATTGAACGTTTAAGAAAATGTTTGAAACTTGAAATGATGGACCAAATTTAGACATTTAAGTGGGTTCTTAGGAAGATATGTAGATTGTGCTTATTATGAAATCAAACCTTTGGAATTTGAACATTTGGAAGATATTGAAATTGCAAACTCAAAAGTATAAAATTTGGGTTTTAAGGATTTAGTTTAGCCCATCTTTATCTTTAGATAGAAGTTAAGACTTCTCAATTTATTATTTTTGTTTTTTTATCCTCATTTTTGTAACTTTCTTATAAAACGAAGTATCCACATTATAAAACGAAGTATCCACATCATAGAAAAATTAAATTATTATAAATTTTTGGAAAAACCTTCCTTCATTAATTAAAACTTGTCGGTGAGATTCAATATAAAACGAAGTATCCACATCTTGTAAAGGCAAGGCTTTAAACACAAAGATGATTTATTTTTACATATGTTATACTTTAAAAAAAAAAATCTCTTTTTTACTTTGTTTTGACAATTTTTTCTTTTTTTACTTAAGAATGGAATAATTTATTGATTCATAAACCCCAAGGTAAATTCTTAAGTGATTCAGAAAAAATAAACACCAAAAACAAATGATCAAAATTCATGAGTGCATCATCAATAAGGAGATGAAATTCACTGTTTTAAAAAAACCAAAATCTTTTCATGTACCAAAATATATTTTTTCCACATGCTTTTACTTTCAGTAGAGCTCAAAAATTACTACTTTTGCTTGCATTCGGGTGGCCTCTTGCCTTGTTGACCGTCACCAGCCACCTAAGATCTGCTGTCCTTCTTGTGTCTGGTTGATGGCTTCTTTATAATTTTATTATCTTTATGTTTATATCTTCATCATTCTCTTCATCTTTTTCATCCTCTTCTTGGTCCTTGTCAACATGTTCACCTTCATCATCATTTATATCAAAATTTTCTCTTTCCATAGCCTCACCAATAAACCATGAGACAGTATGAGGGTAATCTTTTTCCAGATAGTAAATCCATTTTTTATCTTTAATAAATCAAAAATCTTATTTCAAAAATGCTAGATCAAAAATTAAAAAAATGATTTATTCTTTCTTTGTTGAACACAAATGTGTTATTCAGATTTTTTATATAAAACGAGTGAGAATAATTAAGCAAACACGTTCAATATTTCTTTTTCATATAGTTATGCTCTTATTTAAATTTATACACTTTTTCGAATAATTAATTTTTCTATCACCATTTTCTTCATAGAGTTTACAAGTTTAAAATAGATTTCTTTGTTGACCAAGAAATGAAAAACAATTATATATATGTTATAATTATGTTGACTATTTTCATAATAGTGTATGATATATTGCAAAATTTATCATACATAACACCGTGCTCTTACATTTTTTACGTAAATTTTATGGAAACTCTTTTCCATCCGAGAGGTCTATTCTTGTTTCATAATTTTTTGGAATCAATTTTTAAAAAAATACAATAAACACAAAATTTTAAAAAACTCAATTTAAAAACACGATGGATACTTTTGATATTTTTTATTGACATAATAAAAATATTTACAAAAAATGAAATATATTTTTAATTTAAAAACTTAATGTAATAAATATGTAAAGATATTTTCATATTTTTTGAGAGACTTGAGTTTGTAAGATTTTTTCTCAAAAAATTATAATTGGAGGCATTTTTTTTGATGGAGCTAGTTGAAATAATGAAGATGATATTTTAAATCTTTGACTTTGAATATTCTTATTTATGTTTTTATTAAAATATCATGATAAAATAAAAATTTGTAAATTAATAATAAAGAGACAAATGTATTTAATTAATTTAGTGAGATGTTAATTTATCGAGAGATAATTGGATCAAAAACTTAATTTAAGACCAAATGTTTTTCTCTCCATTTACCCTATTCATCTTATCACACTACTTTTGACATGTGTCATATTTCCAAATAACAATAAATAAATATACAAACCGGATTAATCTAAAATCTTATTATACATAAAAACTCATTAATATTTGTTTCTATGGAACCCAAATATAATTACGATATATTTAACTAGTACTATCAATTATATTTATAAAAATAGATCAAAAGAATAAATAAAACTCATTTATTTAAGAAAAAAATGCAAAAAAGTATTATATAAATAAAATAAATGACAAAAATAAAAAAGTAAAAATTAAACTAATTATAACAATAATATAAATTTAATAATAGATGATAAGGAAAAATATATTTAATATTATTGTATGGATTTAAAACAAAATATTATTATCGTAAAAAAATCCCTACGTAAAAATCACAATTTGAAAAAATATTCAAAAGTTTTTTATTTATATAAAAAGATCTAAACAAATTGCTAAAGAAATTTTTTAGCAAAAACAACGAATTTGATTTGTCTTCACCTCTATAAGTAATATCTATTTAACGTTTGAGATACTAACAACTATTTACATAACAATTAATAAATGATTAAAAACATATATTTGATTCAAAAATTGTAGGAAACTACAAAGAAGATTCACCTAAAGCATGAACAAATAATTTTCAACAAATTAATAAAATTATACAATGCAACGGATCACAAAAAGACAAGCAAATATATCTAAGAAAAAAAAGCAGACCATAATTATATTAAAAAGTACTAAAATAAAGAAAATTAGTAGATGAAAATTATTATCCACTTATAAAATAAAATAAAACAGTATTATATAAAAAAGTAAATGACACAAAAGAACAAAATTAACTAATTATAACAAACATATATATTTAATAATTGATGATAAAGAAAAACTACATATAATAAATAATTATTTTAAATTTAAAAGAAAAATATAATATTATAAATAAAATATCTACCTAAGAATCACAAATAAAAAAACACACATAAACTATTTTTTTGAAAAAAAGTTAAGAAAACTCTTTAGTAAAAACAAGCGAATGAAGTAAACGGACTTGAAGCTATTCGATATGTGTCCACGTATACAAGTAACACTTTCTTTGATATTTGAGATACAAAATAAAAATTTACAGAACAACTAATATATGATCAACAAAATACATTTGATTCAAAAAAATATAGACATCCACAAAAAAAAATTCACTTATCAACAAGTAATTCTCACAAAAATAATGAAATGATACAAGGCCCAACTTGTGAAGCATTGGTATAGTATCGATAAAAATAGTATCATAAGTATACTTAAAATACATTTTAACTAATATTAAATATAACGAAATTATAAATAAACCAATTTTAAAGACAAAATATGAGTACAATACTTAAAATAAAAATTACTGAAATTATATAAAAAATAAAAAGAACATGAAACTAATTAGTTACGAAAGGAATAACACCATGCAACTAATTATAACAAAAAAAATAATGATAACAAGAAGGAAAAACAGTAGAAAAATAAAACTAACAAAAATGCAAACACACTCATGCATGTGCGCAGTCACGGGGGAAAAAGAGCTCTACTTCAGAAGGTCCAATAGAAAAACATACATATCCAAAATGTATTTTTCTAAAATTTGAATAAATTTGTTTACGCTTTTCCATACGTTTTGTTTTTGCATATCTGTTTTCGTTTCCATGTAGTTAAGTTTTAAGATATTGTTTTTCAATAATAATTTTAGCTAAGGAAACTTATTTTCTAGGAATGAAGATATCACATGAAACAATGACATTAAATGGTACCATTGTCTATTTGGTTATTTTAGACAAAAATATTAATGTTCTAAGAAAAAAAAATATCATAAAACATACTAGAAAATATTAACTTTCTACACTCAAATGGAAATTATTCTTATCTAAATTTTAAAAGTACAAGAATTTGAAGAAATCTAGCATTTTAGGAAATATTGGTTTTTCTGTAAATGAACATCCTGACTGGGATTTCAACTGATATTTTATCTATGAAAATGACGATTTGACTTCTCCTTTGTATTCCTTATTATGCAAATGCACTATTTTTGGTTGATAGTTTCTATTTTTATTGTTATTATTTAACACGAATATTAATAATATAAGATAATTCATTATATGATCTGGATTTTAAATCCAATATCCTATGATACCAAAAAGTATATTAATATTATTAGATTTTTTTATCAATTTAATTTATTGATTTTAATATTTTCTTTAATATTGTGGAGTGTTAAGTTCAAACTGTATACATCAAATATGTGTGATAAATATTAGAAATTTATATTATTATCACATGATTTCTACAAAAAAAATTAATAAATTGAATTGACAAAAAATATTTAAAAATATTATTAAAATATAATAAAATTCAGAAAGCAACAAAAGAAAAAATCGTGTTAGGATGCGATCACAGGGTAACAAGTGGAGGGTGGAGATTAGATCGACCAAGTGAAAGACATGTACCTTTTGTTGAAATCCAGATATGACAGGTGTCCACCACAACTCTGACCTGGCAAAACTTTGACTTTGATTTAGATCCTCCAAAACGGCAGGTTGGTAAATTGTACAATGTGGCAGAGACCTAAGGAACCTTTTTGTTGACAGCCAATGGTTTATTGACACGTCCTTGAATTCAACCTTACCGATGCTTTTCTTTATCCGATGCTTTTCTTCCGATACCAGATCGTGTAGAGTATAATGAGCACATCCAATTAAATCTATTTTATCTAATTTGTATTGGTTCAGTTTATATTCGGTCCCGTTTGGTTTTGTTTCGATTTTTTCATTTAGTTATAAAAATATCAATTTATAAAACACAAAACAAAGCAAAAAACATTTGATTATTAATTAAAAAACAAGCAATAACAAGATGTAAATCTAACAACTCACACAAAATTCTTTAAAAAAAACTGCTAAAATCAATAATATTAAAATTAAATTTAAATAAAAACAAAATAAACAAATTCACCATCATCATATCATAATATCTTCTCTCGTATCATCACAAAAGATTGTAATAAACCAATAATTATAAATTTGGTTTGGATGTAGACTTTCGATTGGTTTAGATCGATTTGAGTTCTATTGGTTTGGTTTGAATTGGTTCGATTCATTTCTTTTACCCCTATTACGCATCAATTTGATAAGCTTGCTTCCATCCTAATACAATTAGCTTTTCAAACATCAATTTATTTCATTTGAAAGGAGAAAACTAAAAGAAGGCATAACCATGTATATAAACTGCTCCTCAACTTACTCGGATGATTGAAAATACAGTTTAAAACAGAATATTACAATTCCTCTCTCTCTCTTTTTTAACAGCAATATTACAATTCGTCTAAATTATAAAATCTTCTCCAACAATATTACAATTCGTCTAAATCTGAACATAAATTAATAGTTTAGAAAAAAGAATAATGACTCTTCGTAGTAGATCATTTTGAAAAGTAACACAATAATTAATTAAATTTTTTAAAATACACCTAGTTTTAGTTTATGAAATAACTTTCTATATTTTTGAGAAATCATTTATATTCATATAGAATAATAATACACAGAGATATAGAATAATAATGCCCGACCCGACCCGGTAGTAATGAGCCAAAAAGGAAAATATCGGAGGCCACATAAACTTGTGGCTGAGAATTAAATGGTGATGCTGACGTGGTACCCCCTACTCTTTTATACGGATCTAAATCCCTAATTTCAACACTTCACCTCAAAATTCCCAAATCTCCTAAAAACACACAAAATAATATTAATAGAAAGAAAAAAAAAAAAAACATTTTCACAAGAGTAAGAAAGAGAGGAGGAAACAGAGACTGCACGACAGCTGCTTTGAAAGAAGAAATGATGATCCAAAGTAGAGATCCAGCTATTAAGCTCTTCGGGATGAAAATCCATTTTCCGGTGGCTTTTGAATCCACGGTTGCGGTTGAGGAGGAGGAAGATGAGTATAGCAGCAGAGGTCATGATAAATCAGCAGAGAAGGTATTGATTGATTATTTATGCTCTGTTTTCTTAAAAGGGATCGAAAAAACTCGATTTTTTCGTGTCAATAATTGGAAATTGTTAATAAAATCGAGTCTTCAGTAGTTCTCAGCCTCTGTTTTGTCTGTATAAATCTTCAGACAACTTTGACTCAACCACTCAAATCCTCTGTCTCGAACTCATCATGTCGAAGAAGACTTTTTTTGAATCAGATTGAAACTCTCTGTGTTGTTTTGATGATTCTGGATCTACAACTTCTGTTATGAGTTTCCATCAAAGAATCTAAAAGCAAAGTTCTCATCTTGATTTTTTTATTAATTAGTCTTACGAGATTCTGGGTTTTGATGAGGTTATTATTTTTTCCTTATTAATTTAATGATAATTGTTTGATATTTCATCTAGAACTTTCTTTAGAGACTTGTTTATTCATTGGTTTATTGCAAGTGTTCTTAATTAACTAAATGTTTTTCGTGACCTCTCTCTCAGGTAACTACAGAGCAAGTAACTCCAGAGTTAGCAGAGAAGAAGAGTAACTGTAACAACAACAGTCTTGACAATTTGAAACCCGAAACAGGGGACAAAGAGGAGAAGACATCAACAGATGAGATAGAGAGCAACGACTCGCCTGAGGATGATGATGATTATAATAATAATCAGCAGACAACAGACGGCAAAACCCTGAAGAAACCAACCAAGATTCTGCCGTGTCCGAGATGTAAAAGCATGGACACCAAGTTCTGTTATTACAACAACTACAACATAAACCAGCCTCGACATTTCTGCAAAGCCTGTCAGAGATACTGGACAGCTGGAGGAACCATGAGGAATGTACCCGTGGGAGCAGGACGCCGCAAGAACAAAAGCTCATCTTCTCATTACCATCACATCACCATCTCCGAGGCTCTCGAGGCTGCAAGGCTCGATCCGGGCTTACAGGCGAACACACGAGTCCTCAGTTTTGGTTTAGAAGCTCATCAGCAGCACGCTGCTCCCATGGCATCTGTGATGAAGCTACAAGGAGACCAGAAGCTTTCAAACGGAGCTAGAAACGGGTTTCACGGGCTAGCGGATCAGCGGCTTGTAGCTCGAGTTGAGAATGGAGATGATTGCTCGAGCGGCTCCTCTGTGACTACTTCAAACAATCACTCAGTGGATGAAACAAGACCACAAAGCTGCAGAGTTGTTGAGCCACAAATGAACAACAACAACAACAATAACATGAATGGTTATGCTTGCATCCCGGGTGTACCATGGCCTTACACGTGGAATCCAACGATGCCTCCACCAGGTTTTTACCCGCCTCCAGGGTATCCAATGCCGTTTTACCCTTACTGGACCATCCCAGTGCTATCACCGAATCAATCCTCATCGCCTGTAAGCCAAAAGGGTTCAAGTATAAACTCTCCCATTCTCGGGAAGCACTCGAGAGACGAAGAATCTTCAAGAAAGGACAATGAGACAGAACGGAAACAGAGGAACGGATGCGTTCTAGTCCCGAAGACGTTGAGAATAGACGATCCTAACGAAGCAGCAAAGAGCTCTATATGGACAACATTAGGAATCAAGAACGAAGGTTCAACATTGAGAAGCAAAGGCGGTATGTTCAAAGGGTTTGATCAGAAGACAAAGAAGAGTAACAACGATAAAACCGACACGTCCCCTCTTCTTTCTGCTAACCCTGCTGCTCTATCAAGATCGCTCAAATTCCATGAACGGATTTAGAGTTATATACGTATAAATGTATATATGTATGATTGTTTGTATAGATAATAGAGGATAAAGGTTTTGAGAATTAACTCTTTTATTCATCCTTGGCGACATTATTTCTTTTAGTCTCTCACATATCCATCCAGATGTTTTGTTCTGTACTCTGTCGATTTACTTTTTTTTTGTTTTCCTTACTTTCTTTCTTCATTCGTTAAAAATGTTGAAGAACATTAATGGTAAAAAGCGACACTGACCGCTGTTGCGTTGGCCATTTCAACCGACACTCTTCTGAGTCTTCTTTTACTTGTTCTTATCTTGTTAACATTTATGCTACAAAAGGAAAATACTATTAAAAAAAACAATGAAGAAAATATTTATGAAAATATAAAAACGACTATGCGATGCAAATTAACTGTATAATCTAATGATTGACTCCGTGTCACCATTTTTTCGAAGTATCACTTATAAATCTTTTTATCCGTTGGCAACCAAAACAGATATCCTAAAAGATTCACTTTAAAATATTTCAAAGATGATTTTACAACCAATATAATGATTGGATTATCAACTATTGAGAAAATATATATTATGTCTGAGCTTGTATTGTGTGAACTTTGTGGGGATTTATGAAATAGCTTAAAACACTTTATTTATCTCGTTAGATTACAATTATCTTTTAAAGAAGCATATTTAGTATTTTGATCCTTTTCGTTTGGATTAAAAAAATTTTCTTGGATAATTAGATGAGCAATCATACAAGGTCATGTCAAATTTTCTTATATTGGTATTTTCCGAAGAATTTTTTGCACAAAAAGATGAGTCCCTTAGATTTTAGATGCATAAATATAAAGAAAATCAGACGGTGCCATTCCACGTAAAGACAATAATAATTTAATGTGCTGGAAAAGTTATTTTTATTTGTATCCCCTTTTTAATACTTTTTTATTTTTTGGATATTGGTACTGAAAAAGATGGGTCACTATATGTTTTTCTTACGATTTTTACTTTATTATTTGGTCTGTGTCTTCGAAAGCAACTTAGATATTTCTGACTGCAAAAACAATTTTTAGCCAAACATATATTTTTATTTTATATATTTCTGTTTAATATAAATAACCATGGCACACAATATTATCATCATTCTTACAAGTAAAAGTATGTCAAGTTGCTTTTTCCTTTCTGAATAATAATTTCTTTTCTGCCTTTTTTGCATTTTTGTGGCAAAGCAATTTTATTCCTTTTCATGTTTTTTTCCCTACCTTGCATTAGCTTAATTTTAAATTAAATTACGAATTCGGATTTTCCTTCTTTTTTTTTCACCCGAACGCATTTTCTAAATTTTGGAAAATCATAATATTTGACACCCAACAAAACATTGACTAATGCCAAACGCGTTTCAAGCGCAAACGCACCACTATAATTGAATACACTCCATATTGGACCTAGGTACCCCTTTTTGCTTATAAGTTAAGAGGGTTTGGAAAATTAGAATGTACAACTTGCTTTTCGCAAATGGTTCCAAATACGAGACAACAATGTCGTTAAATTAATTAATAAGCAAAGAGAAATAAACTCCTTTTCCATGTTCTATTATATTTAAAATTGGAAGTATTTTGATAATTTGATGAAAGTAAAACACACAAAATTATTTAATAAAAATTATTATTAGACTTTAGTAATAATAAACTTACAATATACTTGGTTTTAGTAAATCTAATTTTCTAAATTAATATAGAAATAATATGTTATAGATAATACTGAATTTTCTATTCTTAGATATTATTGTAGATCTATCTAAATTTTTTTGACTCTTCTAAATATGGTCGATCTTTCAATATCCTCCCGCAAGTTCATACATGATAACACGTATGAGATTGAACAAATCTTCAAATATCGGCAGTATATCATGTTGTTAGCTCAATCGACACTTATACCCGGTCGTAGGGTCAAATTGCCTGTAACACCTGGTCATCGGGTCATCATCGACGTTTATACCCGATCGTAGGGTTTATCATCGACGTTTATACTCAGTCGTAGGGTTCATCATCAACGTTTTATATTAGTCGTAGGATTCATCATCGACGTTTATACCCGATCGTAGGGTTCATCATCGACGTTTATACCCGGTCGTAGGGTTCATTATCGACGTTTATACCTGATCATATGGTTCATCATCAACGTTTATACCCGATCAGTTAAAAATAAAAAATCGCGATTGCTATATAGATAAAACAACAACTCACAAAGGCGAAAAGTCATATTAAAAAGATGTTATTCGCAAATGCGAAAAAAACATCAAACTTATATAGTAGTTTTAATAAATCTAATTTCTTAAATTAATATAAAAATAATATATTATAGATATTAATAAATTTTCTATTCTTAGATATTATTCTAATCTATCTAAATCTTATTTGATTCTTCTAAATATTTTTAATTTTTCTAAATATAGTTGATCTTCTAGATCAGTCACTATATTTTAAATTTAAATCAAAGAAAAACTATGAACCAATCTAATATGAAAAACTATTAACTAAAAACCTAACTAATCGTCTGAACTTTTTGGCCTTTTTGTTTAGTCATCTAAATGTTAAAAAAGCTCAATTTTTTTGTTGGGCTCCTTAATTAGCTACTTTTATTGGCTAACTAACCTTAATTAATATGGTCCGATAAACTTTGGGAAAACAAAAGAAATAAAGATATGATGCATCTTGGTTTTTTAACAAGCATATAAACGCATTATGTTGGTTGATTATAGAGTCGAATAGTTTGCTTACTATGATATAGATAATATAGACTTATGATTGTGAATTGATATCATCTTGATCAAATATAATCCATTAGAAAATTATAAACTATCGTTGTTGTATAACTTAGTGACTGAGTCGTACCACTATATTAAACCATGATATCTATCTTACATAATAGTGTCGTCCCTATTACCACATGAATGGTTTCATAATGTTTTTTTTTTCTCAATAGCATGGCTTTGGGTCTTTATAAGTGCACACAATTTCAATAAAATCTTGAGATCAACCATTAATGCATATTCACACCTAAGAAATACGTAAACCATTGGGAAACCTATGATTTAGTGTTGACTTGTGATGATCAAAGTAAAACCACGCCCTGAATTGGAAGTGGGAGTGAAAGTCAACCCTCCACTAAAATAAAAAAAACATCTCTTAATGTATCCATTTGAAATAAGAATGTCATATCACTTTTTAAAGTCTATATTTTTTCCATATATTGTTTTATTGACTATCTACATCTCTACTTAATTTTACTTTCATTTACAGTTTTAATGAAAGCGTAACCATTATCTCTTATCATTTTTTTTTACCAATCCTAACTACACTTTCAGAAATGGATTATACACGTTGGTGTACCAAAAAGTATTATGAGTATTACTTTTGCCACGTTGTTTGGACTAATATATGTTGGTGTACCAAAAAAGATAGTAGAACTAATCCTTTTTTGTTTTAAGAAAAATCTTCTCACTAAATTAACTATTTACAAACTAAGTAGTTAATAATAATCAAGCGAGACGATGAGTACCAAGAAAAACTTTTGCGATGAGTAGATTTCCATAAGGACAAAAAAAGGTCTTCCCACAAAGGAAGGCATCTTCTACAATTCTGACACGTGTAAGCAACTTTAGGCTCTCGTCGAGGAAGACCTGACACGCCTCAAAAAGATAAACAAAAAAAGTGATAAAAAGACAAGTCTTTTTTAGACTTTTGTATTCTTTCTTTATTTAATGTTTCAGGTAATAAGTGACATGTTGTAAATATATAACTATACTTATCGTTTTCGGTGATTAAATTTATTTGTTGCTCATAACTTGTTTTGCTTTTGCGAAGTCTAATTTATTTTGTAGTTAAATGAAAAGGAAGGGAGAAAGAACTGTGCCACTAGAAGAAAAAAAACTAATAAAAGCCTCCGTTAGAGATACAAAAAGAGAGAGTCCATAAAGAAACAAAGCTACTTTTCACATTTCCATTTGGATAATGGATCATGGATGTAGCAACAACAATATATGTAAAAAACAAAAGTACAAGGCAGAGGACATATTTTCTTCTGTGCTTAATATACATAAAAGAGTAGAAGAACTAAATATATCAAAGATAATGGACTACACAAGTAATTCATTTTTCTTCTCTTTTATGTATTTACAGATTCATGTCCAAGTAAATACTGAGAAATCTTTTCATTTTCTTTCGACCAATACATCTTCCAAGTGAAAGCACGAAAGATAATCGATTACATATCACTGAACCCTGCATCCACTAGACTCAGGCGCGCGTTGTACATTCCCAAAAGCTGTTAGTTCAATGAGATCCATATCCCGTCCTACAATATTTTTGCAAAGAACAGTTTATGATCAAAACTCAGCTAATAGTTTGTTTTATAGAGAAGAGAGTGACAAGTCCAAGGATACTGCAGTAATTACTATCAACTCGGCAGTAGGAACTCCTCTGGATAAGCTCGGCTCTAGAAATATCGGTTTTATTTCCTTTTGATCGGTTTACCTTTGCCTGCAAACAAAGAAATGAGAAACATCTCAACTCCGCAAATCGGTTGTCCTACTGATTTCAATGAGGAGAATACATAAGCTTCAAGCCTAAAAGTCTATATTTGGTTTGAAATCTTGGTTTGAGGTCTATAAGTAAACTTAGTCATAGATCGCATAAGAGACAATAGTAACTATAAAACAGGTAAGCTGCGTACCTGCAGAACCTGACAGTTGTCTAGAGTGCTTTTGCCACCCTATAAACATTAGAAATAAATTATTCAGATACTTTTAGAAGAAGCATGAACATGTGGATGACGGTATCGTACTCCTGCATATCATACTAAATAATCTACTATGAATATGCGTTTCAGCAAAAGAAGGATAGTGCCATAATCAGATCAATTATATGAAAACAAGAACAGGACAGTAACAGTTCCAGCATTTTCCAGAGCATTCTGGATCTTCAAGCCACTAGTTCTCCCCTTCCGGTAGGTTTTAAAATTTGTTCTATTCTTGTGTTAACAAAGATACATATGAAACCCTACCAAATTTCTTATCTTTGATGTGAAACAAAGCAAAAACGTTTAAGTACAAGAACTCTTGAGGGGTTCATCAAATGCGTGTTCTTATGGAAACCATTCAATTTATTGAAAACCTCAAAATTCAAAAGCTAAATCTCACAAAGGATCAATCATATTCCAGAAACTGTATTGAAATGACCTACGAGCAAAATTTTCTAAGATAACAGAGCCATCAAGTTCGCATAAGTTTCATCGGGAAAACAGTCTCATGAAGTGAGAGTAGTAGAAATAGACCAAGAAGAGAAAGACAAACCTTGGAGTAAGGAACAATGTGGTCATAGTCATGGCACAAGCATCCAGGACAACCTACGAGTTTCCTAAAGACAATGTTCCCTAAGTGATCTCTCCGCCAACGCTCAGGATCTCTGCCTTTAATCTTCTCCGCTTTTTCCCAGCATTGCTGCTTCACGCTGTAAGGGAAGCTCCTCGGCTCCGGATTCGGGTCATCGTAACCCGACCCGGGAAAGAGACCCGTCTCCTCGCGGTCGAGGAAAGTGGCCGAAGTCGTAACCTTTCCGCTGCGGGATTCACCGGAAGTCCGGTTGGGTGACCCGGAAGAGAATCCGGGTCGGGTCTTTGGTGGGGAAGAAGAAGAAGATATGGCTTGGTTTCTGCGTCTCTGCTGGTCTTTGCCGCCGTGTTTCATCGCCGAGTGTTGTACTCCTCCGATGGTTTCTGCTGGGTTATCCGTATCCAAGGAGGAGTTTTTGTTTTTGGGATTTATTTTGACGAAGAAAATCAAAAGATTACAGATTCTCCTTGACATGATTGTCGTAGGCCAATCCATTTCTAACTTACTCTCCTTAGGCCCATAAGTTCATATATACTTTATATAAATGGGCTCATAATATATTGAAAGACGTTTAATTTGGATATTTGTAATTTTGCTAGTTACACAAAGATAAAAGATAACAGGCAGCGAAAGGAACAAACCTTTTTTTTTTTGTCTTTGTTCTAGGAATGTTTAATTTCTCTAACTAATGTTTTAATCATTCGGATTCTGATTAAATATCCGGATTTTAAATATTTATCTAATTATTAAAATATATGCAGATATCCATGATTTAGACTCGAGCCTAAATTTTTTTTTTTAATTATGAAATATAATTTTGAAATTAAATCATACTTTTTAGAAAAATAAAATAAAATATTATAAAAATATATTATATTAATAGAAAAGTGATTTAATATCAAATGAAATATATTAAACATATTAATAAAATAAAACTAACTAATATATTTTTAAAAAATTGAATCTGGATTCGAATATCCATATTTAAAAATCAAAATATCAAATAAGAATTTGTTTTTGATGAGTCCAAAATTTTACTAAATGGATATCTAAATTTTTAGAATGGATCGATATTTGGAAAATGGTTCCACCTATATATTATGTTATTCATTATTCATATTATTTTTTCATTTATGTAATAATAATGTTTACCAATCATAAATATTTTAGTTTTTGTGTAGACTCAACAACTTTATAGGTGGAAAGTTTGGAAAAGTCTTGTGAATACACAATTTTCAAGGAATACGGTATATCTTTTGAATTCCTTTAATGTTAAAAAAAAATACAACGCGCTTTTTTATTGACAATAAACAAATTGCTTACAACGTGAATTCCTAACTAAACTATAAGAAATTGTCGGAATAATTGACAAAAAAAACAAATTATAAGAAATTTAAGAATAAATGACGACAAGTAAAAAAAAAAAGTGATCGTGGGTCGGAAGCCGAAGCAACCCGAGGAATCTCAATATTCTACATAGCGAAAACAATCCAAAGGATATAGGGTCGGGTGAAAGCAACATGAAATTAATTAATAAAAACGTTACCTCGAAATTGCTTAGGAAATTTCCATCAAATAGAATCCAAGATTATAAAACACATTCTCACTTAGGTCCGGGCAAAATATTCGGATCCGAATATCCGAATCGAATCCGATCCAAAAATACCCGAATAGATATACTTTTTAGTATTGAAAAACCCGAATAAATCTTGTTTTTAATACTTCGGATATCGGGTAATACCCGATCCGAACCGATACCTGAATTAGTATTTTTTAAAACCGAATTCAATTTTACATATATTCATATTTTAGGATTAATTACTAATTTCTTCGTTTTATAACTTCAATTACTTGGTTTCTCACTTACGTATTAGTTAAGTAATACTATTTTGACATGTTTTTCTTGTAACATGTCTTATACTAACAAATGTAGAGATCATCTAACATTCAGACTTTAAAGACAACTATTCATATTGTTTTTTTGTCATTTTTATGTTTTGAATTCTAAATACATTATGAAATGTTTGATTATGTCACATTTGCTTTTTTGTCACTTTTGCTTCTTGTTTGATGAATGTTACAATGTTTTAATGTTTCAAATTTGATTTATATTATGTTTGATTGTTGCAATTTATAAATATATGTTAGTTTTCGGATAAAATTCATATATTTTTGATACTTTGGATAATATAATAGTTGGATATTTCAGGTATTTTGGATATTACGGGTTTTACGAGTACTAAAATACTAGAAACTGAAATCATACAATCTAGTATTAGATAAATTTCAGATCTTTTATCAAATATCCGAAAGAACCGGATCCGAACCGAACCCGACCCGAAATAAGAAAATACCCGAATGGATCCTCAATCTCAGATCCGAAATACCCGTAACCCGAAATACCTGAAACCCAAAATATCCGAACCAAACCCGACCCGATTATCCGAATGCCCAGGCTTATTCTCACCCCTTTTCAAGTCTATCTATATTATCTTTTTCAATTTATGGGCCTGATGAGAAGTTGAGCACATTTTTCTATTCACTTATTAAATTAAAAAATACGATTATATTTTAAAATCAATCATTGGATGTATCATAGTGAAACTTCTGGACCAAATCAAGATTTTAAAATAACTACAAATTTTGAATAATACGAAAACGAAATGAACGATTACTATTATAGCCATCGTTATGGTTATTGTTATTGTTATTTAGGATATTTTTTAATGAAAATCTGCTTATATGGTGTTTCTTAGTTTTTTTCTTCTCTTTTTGCGGTGAATTTTAAATAGGAATTTTAAAAATTATTTCCGTTTCTCTTGTCTCAAGAATTGTGGTAGTTTCTCAACAATTTCCATTGAGACTTCTTCCGCAGACTTTAGGAGTAAGATTTGTTTCGGTCGTCCTATAAGATTACTTAACTAATATGTAAAACAGCTCCTATAAAACTGGACCATGATCAACACACTTACTATCCATTATTTAAAACCAAAGAGAGAGAGGCTCATAAGACTTTGTTTATGGTATTCCACATACACATACAGTTAGACTAAAATATATATATATGGAGGATTCGTCTTTTCTTAGCTCAATCTATCTTCTCACCATTGCCATCTTCTTGTTCATTCTCAACCTCATGATGATGATCCAAGACTTATCTTCCTCTTTTCCCTATCCTCTCCATCTCCTCGTCTCTAACGCCTACATTCTCGTCGCATCAACATTAAACAAGAAGCAAGTTATGATCGAGCTCCCGATCATTCAAAAAGTTTTCGTTCCAACTCGAGTAGATGACAAGATGTCGGTGGAAGAAGTCAAGGCGATGATCGATGACTCGGAAGTCTTATATGAACGTTTGATAGAAGAAGGGGACGAATACTTGCTGGAGAAGAGTGAAATGACGAGTACGGAGATAGTGAAGAAGGCGTTTAGATTGTTTGATGAGAATCAAGATGGGTTTATAGATGAAGATGAGTTGAAACATGTGTTGTGTATGTTAGGATACGAAGAGTGTTCAAAGATAGAGTGTAGGAAGATGATTAAGGTTTTCGATGAGAATATAGATGGGAAAATTGATTTTCTTGAGTTTGCAAAGCTTTTAGATTAAGAGTTTTTCTTGAAACAATAATTAGTTATATTGAAGGCTAATTGATGACTGGTCTAATATATTTCTTCTTTTTTTATGTATATTTTGTCGTCGTCTAATAACTTTTATGTTTTTTTTTTTATATATATTCATGGCTCTGTGAATTTCCAAGAATGTGATAATACAATAGGGATTATGGTATCCGATACGAGTCGACTAGAGAAGGAGTTACTGTTTTAAGCTTCACAAGGATTGAGAGATATAACTAACAAAATGTTTGACATGCAATAACCTAAATTTTAGTTCAAAAAAAAAAAACGTAAATTAAAATCATTGATGACTTTGTGGTGGTGGTGTCCGGTTTGGTTTTGGATGCCATCTTATTTGTTGTGTACGATGAAGGCATAACTTTAATCTAATATGTAACCAAAGTCAAGCAAAAAACCTTAAATTATCATAAATATCATTAAAATTAATAATATGTTAGGTTCATATAAACCATGTGATGATGTGAACTCACGACAACAAAAAAAAATCCATGGAGCGCTTGTGACTGGGCTGTCGAAAATTGGATAGGCTCAGTTGGGTAACTAAAGGTCCATTGTCAAATATTAGGAAGTTCAGTTTTTTTCTTTTGTTAATTGAAGAATTATGATCCGAAACTCAATACATCTCTCCACCAAGATCGACACAATTTCCAAGTGAAGTGCTAAATCTGCTTTCAGGAACGCAACTTTCTTCAAAAGACAACAACGTAAAACTTATGTATTGTGTGGACAAACAAACATCTTTTCTTGTAAAACTGAACAACTCCTTATCGTAAGATTTTATAAAAGTCATGTTTAAACATATATTTCGGTGTTAAGCAAAGATTATGATGTATAGTTCGAAAATTTTCATATTAATAAAATGACAGTTCGGCAAGACAGATCATATGTACGATGAACTGCTGAATATAAGTGAAAGATAGGCCGGAGTGATTTATAAGTTTGGTTGGAATGATTTATGAGTTTGGTTTTTTAAATATTTCGTTTTTTTACTGTTGAGGTTCTTCTCCATTTAAAGAGTTTATTCTTCTAAAGTATGGTCGTAGGTCGTGACTAAAGTATGGTCGCTTCTCCTGTTTTCTGGAGATCATGGTTGAGGTTGAACATATGGTTGTGTGTCGTAGGTAAGATATCAACAGCATCGCTTTTTAGAAGAGAAATTTTAGAGTTTGCATCAATGCGAATTTTAATTTAGTTCTCTCATCTTTCTATGTAGATATGCTCTAAAAATAAAATATTACAAAAGTTGCACATTTTATGACTCAGATGATTAAGAAAATCAGACATGGATTTTTGGTTTCCCATTTGCCAATTCAGTACCATTTAATTGAATCCTCACTCCAGTGTAATATTTTTATCCGAACCTTTGACACGTGTAATAACGGTAGACCCCACATTATCTTATTCGACCAATCTGAAAGAACATAAAAATCCTCTTAGATACGCTATTAAGATAAACTGATAAGCCTTTATCTCCCTTCGAACCCATCTCACCCGTCCAACCCACCACGTCATATGATCTAACGGTTGATACATAGCCATTAAACCACAGCCACAAACTCTCTTACAAATCCCCCCGAGAAGTCTATTTCTTCACAATCATCTCCAAACACATCTTTCAATCTCTTGATTCCAACCATTCTCTATCGAGTTCTCCGGTCGGAGTCTATTGGGAAAATGGCAACTGTCACTACTCAAGCCTCGGCCTCGATTTTCCGACCATGTGCTTCGAAGCCAAGATTCCTCACCGGTTCTTCCGGTAGGTTGAACGGAGACTTGTCGTTTAAGTCAATCGGCTCATCCTCAAAAACGGCGTCGTTCAAGGTTGAAGCTAAGAAAGGAGAATGGTTGCCCGGTTTGGCGTCGCCTGGTTATCTCAACGGCAGGTAATTTTACAAAAAGTACATTCGGTTTTTGGTTTTATACAATTGATTTGGTTAACTCTGCCCGATGCCGGTTTAGTTAATGTGTGTAACAGAACTCGACGAATTGGATTGTATGGTACGGTTTAGGTAACGTGTATGGTATTGATATGGTCACTCACTCTCGTACATGTTTGCAGTCTTGCCGGTGACAATGGATTTGACCCATTGGGACTAGCAGAGGATCCAGAGAACTTGAGATGGTTCGTCCAAGCCGAGCTTGTCAACGGACGGTGGGCCATGCTCGGCGTCGCAGGGATGCTTTTGCCGGAAGTTTTCACCAAGATCGGTGAGTCACCATTAAGATGAACTAAAACAATTTGTAACATTTTTTTCAAGAACTTAACACATGGATTTGTCAAAACTGTTTGTAGGAATCATCAACGTTCCCGAGTGGTATGATGCCGGGAAAGAGCAGTACTTTGCATCATCATCGACATTGTTCGTGATCGAATTCATATTGTTTCATTACGTTGAGATCAGACGGTGGCAAGACATCAAGAACCCAGGAAGTGTGAACCAAGACCCTATCTTCAAGCAATACAGCTTGCCACCAAATGATGTTGGTTACCCCGGAGGAATCTTTAACCCGCTTAACTTTGCTCCTACTCTCGAGGCCAAGGAGAAAGAGATCGCAAACGGTAAGCTTTGGAAGTGATGATCCATTATCTTGTTACGCAGTAAACATAGTTTAAAGACTAAAAGCCCTTTTGTTGTTGTTCTGGTTGCAGGGAGGTTGGCGATGCTGGCATTCTTAGGGTTCGTGATTCAACACAATGTGACTGGAAAGGGACCATTCGAGAACCTGTTGCAGCACCTGTCTGACCCATGGCACAACACTATTATCCAAACCCTCAGCTGAAGATTTACGACAGACTTTTGCATCGCATATCTCTCTATCTTATGCTACTTTGATGTCTATCTTTATGTGTTGCGTCTTAGAGTTCTTGGTTTTTGAGCGTGAAACAGTATTGAATTGTCGTAGCTCCATGAACGAATTTAAAAATCTTCAATGTACAGAGGAACTAAGTTCATCTAGATTGTGCTAATCTTTAATATCTATCTCTATTTATGAGGTACACTGATATAAGCACATCATAACTTGGAACCCCAATCTCTTCAAACATTTGTGAAAAGAAATCCAAAAGTTATGATCTCTAAATATAGACAATGGCTACCACCAAATCATTTGCTTCATATCTTGAGAAGAAGCAATTTTGACTGGAGAAAGTAGAGTATAGACATCATTAGTGTTGTTAAGCTTAAAAGAAGGTTATTTGCTCTATTTTGTTACTGTCCTCTGGACCGTTGAAATACCGTCCACGAATTTTGTTCGGAAGAGAACATTGGCATTAATGAACATTCCTTCTTTCAGTGAAACCACGACAAACTGAAAGAGAAATCATATAAACGGATAAGTAAACTTGAGTTAACACGCAAGCGTAAGAAGCTTTATGATTTTCAGACCGATTGGAATAGCTAGTGACTACAAGATCAAAGAAACACAGAAATTATGTGACCTATGAGCTGGAAATGAGCTTTGATCATTCTCCCTATGTTCTGCGTGTGACTAAGATCGAGAGCTGCATCAACCTAATAAATCAAAGCAACAAATTATCTTATGTTCTTTAAGAATGTCATCAAACTTGGAAAGGTCCTGTGATCGTGAACATTTCAAGATCACTGGAAACGTGAAAACGGAAAGTGAGAACAATCCATAGTCAACTGATTCATAAAAATAGATAATCTAAATGTACCTCGTCTAAAATATAAAGGGGAGCTGGCTTGAAGAGAAGCAATGCTAGGATCAAAGAAAGTGCAAGAAGAGATCTTTGCCCTCCACTTAGTTCAGAAAGAGACTGTTTCCAGACACTTCCAAAGCAACACGGACCTCAAGACCATCGAGGAAGCTACCTCCTTCTGGAGGCTCTAGTTTTGCCATGGTGCCAGGTAGTAGAGTAGAAAAGATGGAACCAAAATCCCTGAAGATAAGGGTCCAAGTGTAGTATCGTAAATTAATCTCCAAGATGTAGTCAAATGAAGTAAATCCCATGCTTAAAACAAGAAATGAAAAGAAAATAAGCGACTCACTGATTTACTTCAATCCATGTAACTTTCAGTGTTTCTTTTTTCTTCTCATCAAGCCCCTCGATCACTTTCTTGATTTTGGATTTGTAAGTCTATGGAAAATGAAAAAACAATAGTTTATAAACGCACGTACAGCTGTTAAAATATGACCGTCCAAAACTAACCTCGATTATGATTTTCTTCGACACAAGAGCATTGTATTCATTTTCTGCTTTTTCAAACATAGCCATGACCTCCTAGTTCACTCTTCGAGACATTATAAGAGAAATACATAACCAGCATGAGAGAGAAGCAAGGACTTCTCACTTAGTTAAATAGAAGAAACAAGAAAGAAAAAAAGCATATTCCTTTGATATTGCATTGTATGAGTGTAAAGATTATATCAGTTGCAAAATTAAATCTATCAGAATTTTCAGAAAGATACCTTGATTGATCTGTCTGGAGACTTTCAAGTTCTTCTCTTGCTTTATAAAGATCACGGGATTCAAAATCATAGTCCGTCCCTCCTTTTCCAAAAAGCTGCTTCTCGGATGTTAACCATGCATGTTTCTCAACAAGTTTGTCTACCTTCACAGAACAATCTTTCTGCTCCATCTCCATCCTCGTTACCTAATCAGAGTAAAATGTTCTCCCATGATGCATTCATTAATACTTAGAAATTCAGTAAATATATATATATTTTTTGTCACAGTCTACCAGGAAGTCCTATTACTTATATCCATCTCTATCACAACCTACTTCAACATCAAGAAGTTAAATCAATTAGGTAAACCCAAGACATCTATCATTAGATAGGGAGACCGCCGCAAGAATGCAGCACGCGATGAAACTGATAGCATTTTCAGACAAAAACATTGAAGAGAGAATACCTCATTTTGCAACTTTTTTTTTCTCAAGGTTCATGTTCCAACACAAGGTAAACCTGTCAGCTAACCTTTTCAGCATTCTTTTCTACTCCCAGAAGGGTGTCCTCCATATTATTAAGCTTTGATTCACGAGTTGCTTCATTAGACAGTGAATCCACTTTTTCACACAAAGTTTTAACTTCTCCCCCCATGGTGGCTTCCCTTGCCTGAGTCAAAGCTTTATTTCGTTCTCCAGTTCCGATATTTTCACCTGCGTCTTCTCTGTCTCTTCGTCAATACTTTTCATTTTCGTCTTCATTTGTTCAACCACATGGAGAGAGATGTCTCTAATTTTATCTGCTTGTACATACTCAAAAGCGACACAAAACCTCTTCGGCCGATCTAGCTCCGCGTTACCATTAGCTCACTGCATATACTGCGTCTTCTCTTTCCTCAGCTTCTCTATGATCAAGAAGCTTATTGATCTCATCAACCTTGGTTTGCTTTTTCTCCAGCGTCTTCAGTGCAGCCTCTTTCTTGTTTTCATACATGCTCGTACCAGCTGCTTCTTCAAGCAATGGACAAAATCTTCGGAGGTTTCATGTTCAAAACCTTGGTGATACGCCCTTGCATAATCAAGAAATGAGGATTGTTAACGTTAAGTTGCACCGAGTGGAAAAGATTCTGAACTTGACTTGGTTGTGAAAGCTTCCCATTGATCAAATACTTGTTCCTTCCACCAACAACAATCTTCAACATAAAAAAAGCCAAAAGACACAAACTTTAACATAAAGATTCTCAATTTCAACCAGAAATTTCTATTTTTTTATCGTTAAGAGCGAAAGAGACATACTTGTCGAGTGACGGTTATCTCCGAGTGTTCTTCATAGCCGAGAGGACTTATATGCCTCTCGGAGTTATCGTAAGTAACAGACACGGTGGCCTTCGTAATCCCAGCTTTTCCTTGCTTGTAGACGAGCTATTGTAGATTAGCGGCTCGGACTTGCTGAAGATTAGTGATACCAAGAACGAAGCAGATGGAATCGTGATGTTGGATTCCCCGGACCCGTTCAGACCCGTTATTGCGTTGAAATGCGGGTCAAAAGCGCGGGATATTTTCCAAACCTTCTAAATACTTTAGAGGGTCTTCTCTGTTTTTGGGGTTTATCTTGAGATAGTAGCTGGTGATGGAAAATGTCATTAATGGCGTTACGAGCACTCTCAACGTTTCCTTCTCTTCCTCGTCGCTTCACGAGACGTGAACCAACTCTCACCGTGATTTACCGAAACCGGGAGAAGTTGATCGTATGTAAGTCTGTCGCTGGTTCAGATAAATCGACGGTTTCACTCTCGGAACGGGATGGATTTGCGGCGGCAGCTCCGACTCCTGGAGAGAGGTTCTTGGAAAACCAAAGAGCTCATGAAGCTCAGAAATTTGTGAAGAAAGAGCTGAAAAAAGAGAAGAAGAAAAAGAAGGAAGAGAATGTACGGAAAGTTGTTGTTGACACTTCGGTCTCATGTTGCTACGGATGCGGAGCTCCGTTACAGACTTCCGACGTCGATTCTCCGGGATTCGTTGATCTCGTTACTTACGATTTGGTATGAATTAGTTTGGAAATCTTTTGAACTTCGGGGTTTTCTGTGGCTTCGGAATCTTGATTTTACTTAATTGGTGGTTTTGAAGTGAAAAGGGGGTAATCAAGTTTAAATCTTTGTTTACTGCAGAAGAAGAAACATCACCAGTTAAGAACCATAATCTGTGGAAGATGTCAGCTTTTGTCTCATGGACATATGATTACAGCAGTTGGTGGTAATGGAGGATATGCTGGTGGAAAGCAATTTGTATCAGCTGATGAGCTTCGGGAGAAACTTTCTCACTTGCGCCATGAGAAGGCTTTGATTGTTAAATTGGTGAGTAGATGCAACTTCTATTTTCTGCTTTGATTGTTAAATTGGTGAAGTAGATGCAACATTCTGTTTGGTTTAATACATTCTTTAACCCGATGGTTTCTCTCTCAGGTTGACATTGTGGATTTCAATGGTAGCTTTCTAGCTCGTGTTCGTGATTTAGTTGGGGCTAATCCGATAATACTAGTTATAACTAAGGTAATGTCTTACAATCTGGCTAATAATTCAATGTTCTCCACCTTCTCTCTGATAAATGACATGTGCTTTGTACTGTTAGATTGATCTCCTTCCAAAAGGAACAGATATGAATTGTATTGGTGATTGGGTTGTAGAAGTAACCACGAAGAAAAAGCTAAAGTAGGTATTATGTACTTATCTACTAGGTTTAATGTTTGTGGAGCTAGTCTCTGATTTAGATGGATATAATTTGACAGTGTCTTGAGTGTCCATCTCACAAGTTCGAAGTCTCTGGATGGAGTTAGTGGAGTTGCGTCAGAAATCCAGAAGGAGAAAAAGGTAGCATATGCTATACACCATAAAGTTGTTTTCACAGTTGACACTAGTGCTAAAAGATTTCTCTTAAGAAATGTAGATGGCATGAAATGGCGTACATCTTGTTTTCCTTAATGACTGAGTGTCTAATTATATAACCTTCTTTTCATTTTTCTTATGTAAACTAACCTCTCCATTCCGGTTTTTGTGATTCAGGGACGAGATGTCTACATTCTGGTACGTGCATTCACTTTTGTGGTCAACCAAATACAATGTTTTAGTTAGTAAATCTATATAGCTAGCTGACGCAAGTTCTTGTTTTTCACTTAGTCGCTTAATATATCTTAAATGAGAGAGGAAGTCCTTACTGAAAAACTTTTTCCAGATTGATTTTCTTCTATGACCATTAGAGCCTAGAACTCTACACTACACTGTTCTATATGATCCACCAATTCATAAAACTTGTTTACTGGAGATGAAGGCTGTGCGTTTTTTTTTTTCAGAAACTTCTTTGACGGTTTGCAAATATTCATTCATCATTTCTTCATGCTTTCATAGGGTGCAGCTAACGTAGGGAAGTCAGCATTCATCAATGCTTTTCTGAGTAAGTCCTTTAATCTCTATTGTGTTTATGTCACTTGCCGTCACAGTTTGTATCTACTTGAATAGAGAATTAAATTCATCAATGCTTTTCTGAGTAAGTATTCATCAAACTTCTTAGATATTTTGCAAATTACTATTGTGTTTATGTCACTTGCCGTTACAGCAAACGCAGGGAAGTTAGCTTACATTTGTTTTCGTCCGGGTGCTGGTTTAGCCTGATTTCTAGTGGACCAATTTCTCCACAATTTTAGTGCATCTATAGAGAGTTAAATGATTATATATGTACTTCATTATACAGAAACAATGGCCGAAAGGGATCCTGTTGCAGCAGCGGCACAGAAATACAAACCGATTCAATCAGCTGTCCCTGGAACAACCTTGGGTCCTATTCAGATCAACGCCTTCCTTGGAGGAGAGGTAGGAACTTAAACCACCTTTAGATTCTATAACTTATCAATATTTACCACCAGTATACATGCTGCTGATAGAATATATCTTATTACCACAGAAGTTGTATGATACACCGGGTGTGCACCTACACCACAGGCAGGCAGCTGTTGTTCATTCAGATGATTTACCTGCGCTTGCTCCTCAAAATCGGCTCAGAGGCCAGTCTTTCGATGTAAGTCTACTATTTTTACAGCCTGCTATAGACTACATATCACGGTAGCATCAGAATGATGATTTTATTTGTGCTTTGTTCCTTACAGATTTCAACATTGCCAAGTGAATCATCAAGTAGTCCCAAGGGTGAGAGCTTAAACGGTTATACATTTTTTTGGGGAGGTCTCGTCAGGATTGACATCTTGAAGGTAACGATATTACCGGAATGCTAAATTAAGTTTCTAAGTGGGATATTAAGTTGTGAGACCATGACATATAATTTGACCTATGGCAGGCTTTACCAGAAACATGTTTCACATTCTATGGACCTAAGGCTCTTGACATTCATGTAGTACCAACCAAAAGAGCAACCGACTTTTACCAGGTAAAGTTTCTTACAACATCAATATCAACTTCATTGCTAATTCGAGGACAAGTTCTACAATGTACTTGGTTCTCATTTGTTGTCCAGAAAGAATTGGGCGTGCTTCTCACACCTCCATCAGGGATAGATCAGATACAGGAGTGGAAAGGGTTAAAATCTCACCGTTTACTCCGAATCGAATTTAACGACCCAAAAAGGTTATAAACGTTATCATAGATTCCTATCTATTTTGGTATAACAAATGATCTTCAACTAACGTTAACACATTTCTTTATCAGACCGGCTAGTGATGTGGCGATTTCTGGGTTAGGATGGATTTCAGTCGAACCAATCCGCAGAACACGAGACGCTGAGCCGAGAAATCTCAGTGATGCAGAACATGAGATACGTCTTTGTGTGAGTGTGCCTAAACCAGTTGAAGTGTTTATCAGACCGACGTTACCTATTGCCACTTCTGGTGCTGAATGGTATCAATACCGTGACTTAACCGACAAGGAAGAAGAAGTGAGACCTAAATGGTACTTTTGAAAATTTTGTTTCCCTTCCGAAACCAGAGTTATATATTTATATATAATAGAGCGGTAAAATAGCAAATTGTTTGTAATGAAAATTTACTAAATTAATGTTCAAGAAATTAAACAACATTTCAGAAAACTGAAAAATTATATAACGCTCTACATCAACATTGAAACATAAAACATCAGCCGAATAAGTCATTACACTCCAGTGGCATCTCCGGTGGATGAACCACGGTCATCGTCCGGATGAACCACCACAATGTTGTCATAGACTAACGCAGCGGTGGCTCCTCCGAGCAAAGGCCCGACCCAATAGACGGCTTGGTTCTTGAAGCTACCGTAAATCATAGCCGACCCAAAGGCACACGCCGGGTTCATTGCTCCTCCAGAGAACGGACCAGCGGCTAAAACATTGGCACCCGCAACAAACCCTATAAATATCGGTCCCACAGCTAAAGGTAGACCCCGTCTCGGGTCATTTGCCGTGAACACAGTATAGACAAGGACAAACGCTAAAACACCCTCCAGCACCGATGCTCCAAATCCCGTCATTCCTCCGGCAATCTTATAGATCGGTACGTGCTGATCAATTCAAACAGAGATATTATAAAACCTAACTTAAAGACCAAACTAGTAATATGTGTAAGGAAAATCTTGATTACATGTTCAAAGACGGTTACTTTAAGGACAAGGCATGCCATAATAGAGGCAATCATCTGTGAAGTCCAATAGAACATAGCGGTTGGAACGCTAATTCGACCAGCAACCGCCATCCCAAACGTGACCGCTGGATTCACATGGCCACCAGAGACGTTCCAAGAGATGTAAACCGAAGACGACAACGCAAACGCATTCGCAATCGCCGGTATTAGTACACTAAACGGACCCGTCACATCACCCGCCATCAATTTCCCTATTAAATAAAAAAAATATCAAAACGTTTCAGACATTTCAGATAATTAATTTTAGAAGAGTGAATACTTGAAGCCATGACGGATCCAACGGCTGCGAGGACGAAAAAGAAGGTTGAGATAAACTCCGAAACGTAACATCTCAACGCATTCATATTTACTGCTCCTTGAAAATTACTTGAAAACGATGTTGGAATCATTCTTCTCATTAATTTTCTTACTTTCTCTCTATTTCTGTGTTAAGTGATGTTGTAAATCTATAAATATTAAAAGATTGGTAACGACTTTTGTGAAATTTTGTTTTTTTAAAAAAAATATATATATATATATATATTAACCGTCCCAATACAAACGAATTTTACTGGCGAATGTGAGAATGGGGGAGGTTATTTACAGTTATCAAGTTTGTGAATTTTAAAAATGCCCCACATAGGTGAATTATACTTTTTAATACCCTTAGTTTTGTTTGATTTGTATTTGACCCCTACACAATATAAAATAGAAATCTTCATATATTCAAGTGAGTTACACGCTTCGTTTGCTACAACATACATATAGATACGTTCCTTAGTATATCTCACGATGGCCAATTCCTATACCAACCGGCCCAAGCAGAAACTAAACCGCTTATACCGAGTGTAACCGTGTTGTTACAAAACGGGTTTGGTTGAATTTCGGCCAATGCGATAATCAAATCCGCAATGTTAGCTGAAATTCCCATCAATCTCATCAGTATATCTCCCTGAATCTCGCTAATTTTCCCGCTGATTTCTTCTTTCGGTTCATCATTCGTCCCGAGTCTTTTCAAAGATTTGAGTCTCTGCTTTATGAAAATGCAATCGATGACGATAAAGAAAACGTAACCAAAAGATTCACCAAAAGCCGAGATGAAACTCATTTTCTTGGCGATCTTGGGGTCTAGTGTACCGATTCTTGATAACCAAAGAAAGTGATCAAAGAAGAAGTAAACCATCTCTCCTGAATTGGCTAGGACCGCCAAGAAACGGATCACCGGGGTTGCCCCCGGGTTTCGTCTCAAGGCATTGAAACCCGTTAGAGACCTCCCGGTCCTGTCCGCATAATTCAACCATTAATTAGCAACGATCGCTATTGTTGTACAATATACATATATATATATATATATATATATATATTCAATTATACTCAAGTTTCACGTAATATGAAGTGTATTAGTATATATATATATATTATGAATCCTATATCAGTGACAATTCAAATTTGCTAGATGATGGACGATAATAACTAAAAAGTGTATAAAAGCAAACATTTCGTTTGTTTAGACTTATTTACGATTATGCCATTATGTAGATAAAGTGATTAGAGAAGATGTGGGACCTGAAGGCTTTGCGGCTGAGACCGGACGCGACCTCCCATTTCTTGAACCTCTCGGCCGCGTCGGGTCGTGTGGCTTCAACGTGCCAGCACGCGAGCTTGGCCACGTATTGGAATGTTTTCACAAGCTTGTCTATTCCGTCTCTCTTGGCCAAGAACACCACCAGCTTGTCAACCGTGTCCAAAGACATAGCTTAGGACGCCGGAAGGAGAGAGAGAGAGAGAGAGAGAGAGAGAGAGAGAGAGAGAGAGAGAGAGAGAGAGAGAGAGAGAGAGAGAGAGAGATGATGATGATGAAGAAGAAGAAGATTTAAGCCACAAGTGACGTTTGTTGCTCGAATTACTCGTTTTTTTTTCTCTGTCTTTTGTTTGTTTTTAGGTTTAAGTTTAAGATGATTGCTTTGTGGTGGTTACTCTACTTGCTCTTTCTGTCTCATGTTTGATACACAACAAAATTGTCTTAAATACGTGGAAGAAACTTTCACACAATATCCTCTGATGTTTTTTTCTTTTTCACAAAAATCTCATCTTTCAATTATTTTATGTTTTGAAGATAATTCTCTCTTTTACAAATTGATTGAGCGTTGGAGAATGTGTATGCACATTAGCGCATCACATGAAATAGACAAGTGCGATTGTTTATATCAATGGGCTTCAGTGGACTTTATTTCGCAATGGAGTTTGGGCTTTAGTTCAAAACTGAAAACAAATAGCCAGAATCCTTGGACATCGAAAGGCTCTTTAAATTGTGTGAACAGGTAAATATTAGAGATTCTAACCAAAGTATCTCACCTTTTTAAAATGAAAAATTAATAAGAGTTTGTCAAATAAGAATTTTGAGATACTATGAGAACCTCTCCTTACATATTTGTTTTTCATTGATTGGTTCATTTTTTTTATTAAATTAAAATTTAATCATGTGATTACATTGTACTAAAATATTATTATTTTGTTTGTTTAAGAACCTCAATAGATTTCTCATGAGTGAAGGTGCTCATGCTTATGCATAAAAACAGAAATGTATCATGTTATCAAATAAGACGTGCTTAATGTTATAATACTTAAATTACTATCTTAAACGCTTAATTATTTACACGAACACGTAATTTTCAAATGTCCATTTCATCAGATATTTGACGTCGAGGTAACCTTTCAATATATCGGATTCTCCAGTCCATATAATCCTGTGGATACGAATATATGCAAGATGCACAACTTCATCCAAAAAGCTACCAGATGGAATCTATAATTTTGATAATTATCAATATGGATCCTATGAAGACTGGAAATTAAAGAATGATATGATTTTTTATATCACCGATATTTTTATTTATTTTACTTTAAGCTTTAAGATTAGAAGGAATGATATTATGGTTATCCACTCGAATAAGAGAACAAATCGATCATGGTAGTTATTAACTCGGCTCAAAATTGATGAAGAGATTGCTGAAGTGCAACACTGAAGCCACATACAGAACATGCAACAATTCTATAGAAGTATGATGAACATCAAATTTTTTTGTGAAACATTAAACATGAGAAAGATTGCAAATGTGCATTATTACTTCATTATTACCGCTACCAAAGTTAACATAAGAGACAAGAGATCAGCCTAATTTGCACGATGCAGAAACCGCGGATTCAGATTTTACTGTATATATATATATATATTTTAAGGAGATGGGCAGATAAACCAGCAATTTACGGCGGTGAAAGGCATCACATCATACGTGTACCGTGTTCGAAACTCCTGGATGCCTAGACTTTGGCGTTTTAAAACAAAGAAAAAGAAATTGATAGAGAGGAAACTCAAAGCCATTCGTTCTTCATAAAACAACAAGAGGCCATTTTCATATCCTTATCGATGTGTCACTTATTAGGACATATAAGCCTAAAGGTCACATCAAGTTAGGCTAATAATCGAAGATGGATAAATTAATGTTTGTATGGTTACTTTATTTTCTCAATAATCAATATTGTTCATATGAAGCTAATAAAAAAAAAGTAAATACTCCTTATCCTTCAATCTTCAGTTGTCTGTATTCGGAGATGGCGAGACTCTTCCAACAAATAGCAGTTCACATCTCGGCCCATATAACAAAACAAAAAAACATTTAGTTCATGATCTTTTTATCTAAACAATTATTGATGCTGCTTCATATTCTTCTTGTATGCTCGATATCCTCCCTCCCATGTCGACCAACAGTATTCACCCATAAATTTTATTGAATAATACTAAAATAATATTTTAAAACCTTTTTTTTATTATTATTATTAGTAAGAAATGATGTGTTAAAAACTACAATTTATTAGTATACTTTTATTATTTATTTTAATTAAAACTTTGTAATGCTGATTTACTCTTAAGTATATTTTCATTGTATTAAATTTAATCATTTAGTTTTTTTTATATATATCGTCAGCTTTAAGTTTAGCTTTCATAGTACTAGTGATGGTGGTACCCTTAAGAATAATGAATATAACAAACAGAACAAAAATCAAATTAACCAGCCTATTATGGTTATTAATTCAAGTCATCGTTATCGTGGTCAAAATAAATTCGCCAATTTTTTTTTCTTTCTTGGCACTGCAAATGTAAGTGCCGGTTGAAATGATTAAAGACTGGTCTAAAATTGGTATTTCTACTCTTCAGAACATAATCTAAAATTTTGAATAGTCTTTTTAAAAGAATTGTAAAGTAATATATTGTCATGTCAAATATCAGCCGTAGAAATATAAAAAGTGCACTCCATACGAGCTGGACTTCTCTCTAGTCATTTTTCTTGGTCACAATCCACGTAGAAGTTATTGATTATTCTATTTTTGTTTCTATATTGAACATCTTTAAAAGAAATATTTCATGTGGTCATGAAATATTCAAAGGATTAACGTATAATTAATGAAGTAACAGCCATATATGTGGATCACTTGGATTTATTAAAAAGCATCTGAATTACAGAGAATAAGACGTCAAGTAGCTATTAGTTTTTCTTTCCCTAGAGAAAGAAATATGTTATTATGTTAAAAAGAAAAAGTCAGCTTGTCAACGATGATTATTTTTTAGATAGAAAGCTTAATTATTTAAAATCTGATCAATGATCTGTTGAAAGTTTAGTGAGAAAATGTTTAATAACGAGTGTTGTTTTTTATCTCTTAATGCATAATTTAGCTTAAATTCCTATGATAATACATCAACATTACTTTATGAGGCCCTAGATCAAGCCAACCACGCCAACGGCCCAAGCGGATCAGAGTTTGATCTAGATCGTCCCGACGGTTTTCTCGACCCAGCGACCGACCTAAGCTATCCGGGTATGGACGAAACAGTCACATTCGTGCCGACCGGACCTATGACCCGATCAAGAGCTAAAGCGTTAGGAACCAAGATCAACCGCTACGTCAAACGTTGTCTTGAGGTTCTTCCGCGGATGTCCGAGCCCGGCCCAGGACCAGACAAGACCCGGCCCGTTCATGGGAATTGCTTAGTCGGCAGAATGCCGACTCATGTGTCCTTATCATCACCCCGGGATAAGGACGCCAAAGATGCACCAAAGAATTGTATTCTTTTCTCTACCTTCGGTTTTGTCCCGTTGGGTTTTCCGAATGAGGTTTTAACGAGGCAACACCCTTGGTGTGCATTCGGATTTGGGTTTCACTCAAGCAAGAAGCCCACACCAAGTCATTATTTATGTCTTTTATTTTGTCTAAGTGTAGGATTTGGGCATGCGCCAAGCTCTTATGGCCCGCGGCCCAAATCATTAAAATGTCTTGTTGTTTTTTTTAAAAAAAATTGTTGTTTTTAACTCGAAAAACCACATGTTGTTTGTAAGCGTAAAACCCTAAGGCTAGGGTATTATAAAAGCCAAACCATTTCATCAATAAAACACAGAATATACAAGAAATTAGAACCCCATTACTACTTTTTACAAGCGTAGCCGCCTAGTTTTTCTTAGAGCTTGGGAGTTTGCGACTTGAACCTCATCAAGGTTCAAGTTTTCACTGGTGTATCGCGGTTCCCCCTCATCCCCGCATGGTCCAGAACGCTCCCCTCTTGTTCCTTGCGCCTGCTCAGTCGAATCTCTCTTGAACCCGCGCCCAACCAGTCCACGGTCGAGGCTCTCCTTTGAGACTGGTCTCGCAAACGTCTTGGCGAACCTCCTTTGGTTCCTTGCTTCCGTAGCCCACATCATTACAATACCTCAAATGACAAATCATTAAATATATTTATAAGAATATTTTATTATAAAAACTTGGTTAATTAGATAAAAACAAGAATCTCAGATATTATAGTATTTCTTTATCTTTTATTTTTGGCTATTCAATTCTCTTGGCATTGTTGTATTAGAAGGTAAATCATATGACCTAACTAAGATTTGATATTAGTTTAAGCGGAAGCTCGTGTCTAATCAATGGGGTACTAAACCCAATTAGTACTAATCGAATAAACACCACATCGTTTCGAACCCAAGGCTAGCATTCATTCATTTCAGACGCAAGTTGCTCAGCCACGACATCCACCCTTCTTACCACGTCACGAGATTCCGTACTATACACCTGGCATCTATGTGGGTCCCGACATGTTGAGCGGATATCCACTGCACGTTAAGTATCATTCCTTGTGTATAAGCGAATATGCCGTTTTTCCCTCGATAACGCGAGGCCTTCTTTCCATTAAATTACGAAATTACCCTTATCATAATTTCGAAAGGCTGAGGTACTGTGACTGGGCCCCGCTGAAATGTCGTCGTAATTTAACGAAAATACCCTTTTCTGCGACTCGAGACTTCAGAGTTGAGAGTTGGAGAACGGTGTCGCACGTGGGCTGCCACTCCTACGGATGGCGTTTTGCAGCTCTTATTACATTACATCCTCATATGATCACATACCAGTATCCCTCCATATCCATATTCTTAACTAATTTATTAAAGTTATGACATCAAAATTGGTAAATCGTTTTTTTAAAATAATTTTTTTGATAAATCTATATGATCATACTATTCATTATTCACTTGCTGACGTAAATGAAATATATTTAGTTAGTGCATAATTGCCTCTAAAGTCAACATACGTTTTTGATTTTAGAAGACAAAACATTTTAGTGTGATTTATATGTTAATTTTTAAGTCGTTGTCACCGATAATTAATACCTTAGGGCCGATGAAGATACGTATAAATCTTTTCCACTGCCTATTTATTTGTTTGGCATTTTAATTCTTACCTGTCATCTTTGAAAAAGTTAGTAACATTTAAGACTACTAATGTCACTTAGTTCTAACACTCTTAGAACTTGTCTTTTTTTAAAGACTACTTTTTTTTTGAAATAGAACAATTTGTTCGTAATAACTATATGAACTAATTTAATAATTGCAATTATAGCTATTTATATTTACTAAAATTTTATTAAATTTTTTTAAAAAATTTAAAGATATATATTAGATATCATCGTCCACATTTTTCAAAATTTAGATCCAAAGTTGATTATATACTCTTGGCTATGAACATGTACTTTGGCGGGAATTCATGTAAACTGAATTCACCACAAATTAAACCGTTGGAAAATATACATATTATTATCTCATATTTATAAAAAAAAATTTAAAATTATGTAAATATGTTTAACATATGGATTTATATTTTTTTATTCATTATTTTTTCAACCAAAAATATTTAATCAGAATGAGATTCCCGGTTGCTCAAAAAGAATGAAACAAGTTAACCAAAAAAAACAAATAACATCAACAAATTTGAACTCTTGAAAAAGCAGCCTAAACAAATCGATATTACAAATTGGGTGAACCCGGTTTAGCAATTAGTTCTGACCAGTAACATTGAATTTAGAAAGGGAGACTATTCCAAACCACTAGACTAGTAGTAGTATTAAGTATTAACTATTAAGTGCGTTGGCATTTACGTTTCCAAAACAATTGTAAACAAATATCTTTGAGATAATAATAATTAAGTTTACAGGTAAAAAAAAACAATTGTGTAGACGGATTTAATATTCTATAAATAGTACATTCGTACGCCCAATGATATGCTTTTTCGTATAGAAAACTTTCCTGACGACGTCATGATAAGATGCCGGCAAAACTGTTACCTTCTCTTTTTTTTTTTTCTTTTAATCGTCCAATTAAATCGTTTTATGACGGAGACATACTTTAAATCTTAAATATTAGTACATCAATCAAAATTTCTAATCACTGAACCAAATAGTCTCAAATCTCAATTATTTTCATATGAATACAATTTTAGTTTGTCAATTTCCAAATTTTTAGTGTATGCAGGAATGCTATTATTTTCGTAATAGAATGTATGCAACAATTACAATTATTAAATATAGTATTCACTATTAATTTTAAAGATGATATCTTTACTAGTGGAATGACCAGTATTTGCAGTTCACTTGAATGAGTTCGAACGAAATTTTTTATTTTTTTGGAAATATTTATATTGCATACAAACCGAGAAAAACAAATATAAGAGCATCCAATCTCACAAAGAGTACACGACAACATCCTTCAGCAGTGATATATGTTAGTTTTGTTCCTTCAAATTGGTTACTAAAAACTTTTTAATTTACAAATATTTTGTTATAAAAAAAATAATTTTTTAAAAGAAACTTAACAAAGACATTATAATAGTTGAATACAAAACAAAGTATCGTAATAATATAAAAAATTAGATAATTTTACATAATTAGTATATATAAATATAAATTTATGATAGTAAATAAATCTAGAGTTAAATGTACATTTAAATAACAAAAATCTAGCAAACTTAATTTGTCTAACAAACAAAAAAAGATAAAATCTAGCAAATTTAATTTGATAAAAGGCATATAATAGATGACTAGATGTAACAAAAATAAAGCATACAATAATTGTGTGGGATTATGGAGGGTTTAGAGCATCAGTATTAGTGATATTGTTTAAATTTCTAAAATAATAATATTTTATTAAATTTATTTAATTTATTAATTTTTTAAATATTATATTATTAACTAATATTAAACCAATAATAATATGATAAAAAAAATTTTGAAAAATTATCTAAAATCTTTTTGAGACATTTTTGACCAAAAAATTCAAAACTTTTATATTTATTTTATTTTTAATTAAATGATATTGTGAAAATATCATTTCTTAGGTAGGGAATAACCTTCGCTCATTGGCCTGGTTTGGCAACGCAACTATGAAGGGTAAAACCGTAAATGCGCATCTGGTGAACACGATATGTAGCGAGAAGGATGAGATCGTCATTTCAAAATCTTCAGGAATAAAAATTCAATTGTTTAATTCAATCGACTACGAGCTCGAATGCTATAAACCCGTCGCCGTTGCTTGCAACTCCAAAGCGTGTCGAAGTCGGTTTGCATCTTCAAAGCAATCCTCAAGTTCTTGTTGGAGGAAACGTGTTTTGCTTCAGAGCTTGAGATAAAGGTAATTGAGATTATGTTTTTCACTGTTTATGTTTGTTTTTCGAACTTTTTGAAGTTTAGTTCGAATGCTTCTCAAATCTTTGCTTGAAGTTTTCTTTCTATTTTCTCGAGGAATTTTTGTTTTCCGTCTTATGGAATATTCTAACGATTGTTACAGATTACGAAGATGAACTCTTCAAAAAAAAACTATGACACGTGTGTCTTCATCGTTATATCTCTCTTTCTTGGTCGTCTCCAAGAGCTTTTTTTTTTTTAATAAAAAAAGCATTTTCTAGATTCGAATCTCAATCGATTATGTTCTGTTAAAAAAACTATTCTGAACATATCAACAAGGATGTGTTTGTTTGTTTTTTTTTTTGCATGATTATATAAAAAAGTTTATCTACATAAAAGGCTCACGAGATTTGAGGCAATATAAATAAATAAAAGGCTCACGAGATTTTTAATTAATTAAATAGTTTGAAGGTTCGATGAACTTTTGAAGTTTTTGCAAGAATATTCGTTAGATATACCAATTAGAAGTCATAATTCATTTAAGGTACACCAATCTGACAATTTTTTTTAGCATAATAGTTGATTATAATTAACAAAAATGTAGAAGATTCACTTCAAATAATCCTCTTTAGAGAGTTTATAGAGACACATACATTACAATCATATGATCTGTCACTAGTTCCGACACGTTTTGAAGATTCACCTAAAGTAACCCTTGGGTAACGCCAAGAGTTAATGAAAGATTTTTCCAGGAAAAATAAAACACAGTATAATTCCATTTGAATGGAATATTCTCCTTGAGATTTCACTAATTTCTCGACAATATTTATAATCTTATTTATTAGGTAAAACATTGGATATACCTCAAAGTAAACAGCTTTTTTTCATGGGTTCTCTAATGCAATCTGAGCCAGAGATCGAGAAGAATCCAGTAGGGATCCGATTCTTGGAACGAATCAAAGGCTCAAAGCTCTCGTACAACGCATATCAAGCCATAGTCTTGATCGTCACGTTCCTCTCTTACGCTAGCTATCACGCTGCAAGAAAAACAACAAGCATTGTGAAGAGCGCGCTTGATCCACAATCTCCAGATACAGGGCTTAACTCGCTCCTTTTGAGATTCACTTCGTTCCGATCATCCGGACAAGAACAAGAAGATGGTGGTTGGGCTCCGTTTAACGGACCGAACGGAACGGTTCTGCTCGGAGAGATCGACGTTGCGTTTCTTGCGGTTTACGCTTTCGGTATGTACTTCGCTGGACATTTGGGAGATAGGATGAACCTGAGGATATTCTTGACCATCGGAATGGTCGGAACCGGTTTGTTTACTTCTCTGTTCGGTGCCGGTTACTGGGCGAATATTCATAGCTTTTACTATTTCTTGATCATGCAAATGCTCGCTGGTTTGTTTCAATCCTCTGGTTGGCCATCCGTGGTTGCTGTGGTTGGAAACTGGTTTAACAAGAAGAAGAGAGGTTTGATCATGGGAATATGGAACGCACACACTTCCGTTGGCAACATTACTGGCTCGTTGATCGCTGCTGCCATGTTGAGATATGGTTGGGGTTGGTCTTTTGTGGTTCCTGGTGTGGTTATTGTGTTGATTGGGTTCGTGAATTTCGCTTTCTTGCCTGTGAATCCGGAGATTGTTGGAGCAGAGAGACACGAGGATGTTGATTCTAATGAGAAGATCGGTGACTCTGTAAATGTGCCGTTGCTATTGAGCTCGTCGGATTCGGAAACTGATGACAAGAAACGAGCTGTTGGATTCATTGAAGCGTGGAGGATTCCTGGAGTTGCGCCTTTTGCTCTCTGTCTCTTCTTTGCTAAATTGGTCGCTTACACTTTCCTCTACTGGCTCCCTTTTTACGTTAGCCACACAGGTATGTCAAAACACACGACAACACGAACACAAACCACTAGACTATTTGTCTCGGTCATATAACTGATTACAAGTTTTGTATCTTGATTTGCAGCTATTGAAGGCGAGTATTTATCAGACGAAACAGCGGGAAATCTTTCGACAATGTTCGATGTAGGAGGTGTGGTGGGAGGAATCATGGCCGGTTACATTTCAGACAGAATTGGAGCAAGAGCGATTACAGCTGCGAGTTTCATGTACTGTTCAATCCCAGCTCTGTTCTTTTACCGGAGCTACGGACATGTCTCGTTATTAGCCAACGCATCGCTCATGTTCTTAACCGGAATGTTGGTTAATGGACCTTACGCTTTGATCACAACGGCTGTTTCAGCTGATCTCGGGACGCACAGCTCGTTGAAAGGAAACTCGAGAGCTTTGGCTACGGTAACGGCTATAATCGACGGAACGGGATCCGTTGGAGCGGCGGTTGGACCGTTGCTAACGGGTTACATTTCGTCGAGGAGTAGCTGGACGGCTGTTTTCACCATGTTGATGGGAGCTGCGTTTGTGGCAGGACTTTTGTTGACGAGGCTTGTGATGGCCGAAGTAGCGGCTAAGATAGCTGAGTCGAGACCGTCGGAATCAGAGTGTAGATCTCCGGTGGACCATCAGGGTCATGTGCTAGATGTGTGACCAACTTTTGATCGCCATTTTTAGTTGCGTTCTTAAAGAGGAAAGATTCGGACCGGAGTTTTAGGTCAAGTGGTCTGTGGGGAAATTTATAAACATGTAATCTGTATTGTGAATGTACATAAATTAATATTACATATATATATATATATCGATCTTGATTTGATCAGTTTCTCAAAGATAGAAATCCATCCTTCGTAGTCAGATAGATTATAGTGATTGATAGAGATTAGTTTGGTTTTGCACAAATGACATATAAATCTGTTTCTTCAATTTTGTAAGAAATGGTTGACATTTGGCTAAATGTCAAGAATCCATTTCTGCTAGTGCTAACCGCACTAAATTACAGAGTCAAAAATTCAACGTTAGATCTTTTTATTTATTTGGCCGTTACAAAATAAAATTATTTACAGGTTTCCAATCGTACATATTTTACCAAATATTTCTTCTATTAAAAATGATTGATGTTCTTACAAGAAAATTTGTTTTTTAAGAAATTGATGTTTTCTATTTTCAATGTATATTTGGATAAGTATTTACCAGTTTTATTTTTATTCATTTTTATGATAAGAACATTAAATACCATCACTTTTTAGAAAATTAAATGGTAATTTCAATAAATATATAAAAATCTGTAAAAAATTTAAAAAATAAAATATTTTGAAAAATGGGGAAATATTCATTTATTTTCAAGGTGAATTGTGATGCCATTTAGCAAAGAATTCTTATAAAAAAAAATCTGGACACCTAAATTTTCTGAAGAAACAAGTGGAATTTATGTAGGCGTATACGAATTAATTATAAATTGTGTGGGTAATTTAATCATCTACTTTAATTCTAGTCATGGTATATTGGAATGAGTGTCAGCCCACTGTTTATAATATACACAACCTAACATTAACTATTGTGGAAATCTATGACTAAGTGATTAAGGACCACAGCTTCTGATTTCAAATATTTGATCTTGGTTTTAGACCACTCCATTTGATTAATGATCTATTTTAATAATAGCATAAAATATGTAGACTATCTTTAGTGTTTTCTTATTCATATGGTCCACATTCTTGACATTCATAAACAATTAAGTGTACACACATCGAGTAATTGATACGTGAAGTTATACTAATTTATAATCAATCAAATTAACTAATCAGACCTCACTAGAAGCTGCGTATATTACAACGACGTGCGAATTCTCTCGATTTCTATTTTTTTTTTTGTTCTCGACAAAATTAAAAGAGAGGTAACAAACTCCGAAGACAGTATTTAAGTTAACCAAATAGGAAAATAAAATACACTCCGGGGGAACAAAATAGTTATTAAGACAGCTTTACAAAAAAAAATTGACTAACATTGAAATTTCTTCTAACATGGCAATAATTTGAAAAGCCGTAATTTATTTTAATATCTTAAATTAGATTTTGTACTGAGATATCAAATTCTTGTAAAAATCTTCATTAAGACCTGACAATCACTTTAAAAACAAACCGTATCGAAACTCATACACCAAATGTTCTATATAGTCATAAGAAAATGCGTTTATCTTTTATTTAAAGATTCGATTTAACTAGACCAAAAAAAAGCGGAACGAACCCTAATTATTAGAAATACGTTGATGATCCCTTAATATCCACCAGCCAACTACTACTCGTGAGACTAGATGGCACCATCATAGATCAGATCCAATTTGAACTTGCTCAAGTCTAAAGCAAATGACCAATTCTAAGGTTTGGTTTCTTGTTTCCATATTTTCTAGAATTTCTAAATGACACAAATTATTAAACTATTTTTGGTATATTTTCTTGAAATAATAGTTTATACTATAATATCATATCTATTTATCTAATTAAATAATTTTATCGTAATTGCAATATAAATATTAGATTTCCAATCATCTCATTCATAGAGATTTGCTATGAAATGATATATAATCTTTACTTCTAATAATTTCGATATATATACATATATATATTTGTCACTCTGTAGAGGCTACTATCTACATCTTAACAAAAATTTAAGTGGGAATCATTGAATTAAAAATTGATAAAATGATAATTTAAACTGAACGAATGCGACGATATAATATATATAGTGCTCCTACTCGAATGGACCACAAATAATTTATTCATGCAAATAAAAGAGCCACTTCATGTACCAGTTTTTAAATTCACGTCAGCATAGCTATTTTTCACGAGATTAGTATTAGAGTATAAACACTAATAATTGGCGCGAATAACCTCAAAAGGACATGTTAAACAAAAAAACTAATGGTACTGACTACTGAACTGTATTTAGTGGACCAGTGAGACCATTAACTGAGATCCACATAATTGAGTCTAAACTAGCTAATTACAGATATTTTTGGACATTCGTTATATTTAGTGGACCAGCAAAGATCCACATAAATGGGCCTCAACTAATTGTTTACAGGAAATTTTCGAACCTGGGGCGAATCAACACAAATTGTTTTTTTTATATAACAAAATTGAAGGTGATATTCACAACGGAACAAATATTTTTTTTGTTACTATACTTTTAAGCGGTTACATGCATATTTAGTGATTGTAAGAACTTCATTGTTATGGTTAAACGTTTTCGATGTCATTTTTTTTTGCATTGTTTTGCCTTTCCTCTGTTTACTTTCCTATCCGCTGCGGGCAAATAAGAGTGGGAATTCGGATTATCAATTCGAATTCAGATCGGTTCAGATTCATATCGATTCAATATCAGATATTTTGGATATAATAGTTTTGTATCCAATAAAAGATTAAAACATTACCGGTTCGTTTCGGATCGGTTCAAATTTTCAGTAAAATATATGATAATATCTCAGATAAGGTTCAATATCGGATTATCGGTTTGGTATCAGATTAGTTATACCTGATAATTCAAAATTATATCCGAAAAGAAATATTGTACCCAAAATAAAAAAATTGATTTGGTTCGACTTAATGTAAACAACTAAAATCCATAAAGAAACACTGAATATATATATATATATATATATAGATTATCAGATTATCTAATGGATATCAGATAAATCTTTATTGGTATCAGATATTTCAGATATAATAGTTTTGGATCTAATAAAAAACTGAAACATAATTAATTTGGTATCGATTTAGATATTATCGGTTTGGTATCGGATCAGATTATTCGATATGGATAAAATTCTCATCTCAAAAAACAAAATAAGAAAATTCATTTCATTCTATTTTCTATTTTCACTTCTACTTTCTTTTAAGTTACGAAATTATCCAAATACCAACGCATAACTATTCTCTTTTTGCATTGGTTTCCATTTTTAATATATGCTTTCTCTCTTTTATGAGATTACATTTTATAATTAACTACAGGATAACTAGAGAGAGAAAATGTTAAAGTATAAATAAAATATCCATACGTACGTGTTTATAGGTAACATACCAACGTGTACTTGTGCACGAAAAGGCTTCATAGTAACCGTCGCAACCCACTTCATTAGAAACTTCCTAATTCCACATAGTAAACTCCGACGAAGAGAGAAACAAAAAAAAAAAAATCGTTGAATGAGAGGATCAAGGGAATGAAGAAGCAGACAAATACAAACACAGTCTTGGGGAAGAAACTCGAAGAACTCGAGTATCTACGTGAATCACTCAGTTCTAATGACGAAGATCCCAATGTTTATCGGGATATCGAACTCCGAATTATGTTCGCTAAGACACTCTTAGCGGCTGAGATTTCATCGAGACCGACGGATACAGAAGGAGAAGAAGTCAGCGAAGATAGACTGAAACTTGCTTGCATGGCCAAGAGGTTAAACGAACTCGATGAGGCTTTCAAAACTAACCAGTTCTCCGCTCATGATGATGGGAGTTTGGATACTACTAGTGATGGTGTTGTCGATGGTGAAGCCGGTTCGGCTTACTCGTGGGTGAATTTTTGTCAGGACGAACTTGGTAAAGCAGAGGAAGAAAACGCTGAGAAGTGGCCATTGTTTCAAGATGCTTCACCGGAGGAGAAGGAAACAGACGAAGACGCTGAGAAGTGGCCATTGTTTCAAGATGCTTCATCGGAGGAGAAGGAAGAAGACGAAGACGCTGGGCAATGGCCATTGTTTCAAGATGCTTCATCGGAGGAGAAGGAAGGAGATGATGAAGCTGAGCAGTGTCCATTGTTTAAAGATGCTTCATCGGAGGAGAAGGAAGGAGACGATGAAGCTGAGCAGTGTCCATTGTTTCAAGATGCTTCATCGGAGGATAAGAAGGAGGTTACGTTTCCGGCGGCGGCGGTTAAGGAAGAGGTGGTGGTTAGAGATGTGAAAGAGAAGAGGCGGTTTGGTTTTAGGGATTTGGTCTGTTTCGGTTTAATTGGTGTGATGATAACCTTATTATTAGGGTATATTGGTGATATCATCACGGAGGATGTTTTTCTTCTTACCCCTACTTAGGTGATTTTTTTATTCGACTTCACTCTGTTTTTTGTTTCATTCTTTTCAGTTTGCTACTCATATTAATATATAGATGGTTGCAGTTTTTCATTGTTACAATTTTGAATGTAATATCTTAGATGAGAGTACATTAACATTTAATGTGCAATATATGGCTTGATATGAAATAGTAGTATTATCAAAAAGCTATGATTTTAAATCACAAGAAACAAAGATGGAATAGGAGAACATAAGCTTTGGTGTGGAACTTATTTTAAACAAACATGTCCTTTTGTTTATTAGTGACGAGGAACAGGCATTGCAACCACATAAAACATCAACGCCAAACAAGTGAACACGCAATGAAAGAGGCACTCACACTGAAGTTGTACCAATGAATTTCGAACAAATTTGTATTCTTCTCGTCTCTTGATAACATTGATAAAAGGTTGTGTTTCAGATTTTAAGCTGGACCAAATGTAGCGTTTGAGCAAAAGTGTCTGATACCACTGTCTCTGTAAATATATAGAATAATTTGTTGGTTAATCAGTAATAAATAAACAAAGATCATACACACACAAACACACTGTGTAGTCTTTGGATAGGACATGTAACTCTCCTCACAACCCTGTCTTGAACGGCACGCCAGTGGAAGGCAACCATGAACCACCCGCGATGAGGCTTCCCACAGTAAACCGGGAAGCTTCCGCGGCGCTGGTTATGGCGTGGAATCCTTTCCACCGGACCCGCCACCTTGTGGAAGAACCGGGTCCAAAATTCTTATACTCTCCATAGAAAACAGTATTGAGAGCAAACTTGGATCCTCTTAACCAAGGAGACCATCCCAAGGGACTGATCGAGTTGTCTATATAAGTCTTCAAGATCGTAACACGCGAATACGCTTGCCACGGTCTGCCTAAATAAGTCTTGTAAGCTGGAATCACAGGCCTTAAATCAGAAGCCGCTATTATCCTTGAGCTATGGATGGTTATGCCTGTGTTCTGAAAAGGGTCACCGCGACCCTGAGCGGTTATAACGTTGGCTTGGCCACGGAGAGGACGTCTGACGAGAATCATACAGTTTTGCAACACAACAGCTGCATTTCCGAAGATGAAGTCTATGGTGCCTGAGATGTAACATTCTCTATAGAACTGACGTTGTGAGTGAATGTAGAGCGTGTCTTGGTATCCGTGGATACCGACACGGTAGAAAACAGAGAGGTCGGAGGATGATCGAACCGAGACAGCTTGGCCGCGTAATGGCCCTGCCGTATTTATGAATGTCATGTCCTTTGCTACAAACCTTTGGCCTCCAAAGCCTTCAGTAAGATTTGAAAAAAAAAATTATTAGTATCATAAGAGGTATAAAGCCGGATTTAGCCAAGATGTATGCTAAGAAAGATATTTACCGGCTGTTGCTGAGTTATAGGTAGTATATCCGTGGTTGACGCTTCTACCGCTGGTGATGATTGTTTTTCTTTCGCCGTCGCCAACGAGCATTATGTTGTGGTTGTCGTCGCCAACATCTATGTTCTCTCTGTAAACACCTTTCTTTACATATATTACAAATCTTGATTTGATTCTCCGTCTTCCTGCGAAGTTTATCGCTGCTTGGATCGACCGGAAATGGCCGGACCTGTCTTGTGCCACCACTAGGTGGGGTCTAGATTTCGCTAAAGAGGCGGATACTAGTAATCGTCTCTCGTGTCTTGAAACCCAGCTTGGGAAGTATTCTTTGTGGTTAGCTTGATGAACCAAACAAATTGAAATATGACCGTGTTAGATAAAGTCATGTTATATTTTAAACGTATTTCGGCATGTAACCTCATGAAAAATATAGTTTTTGGAAGAGAAAATATAACAGAGCGTGTTCATTAGTAATAATTTAGTAGACATGATTAATCTGATTACGTATTAAAAAAAAGATTACTATACACGTAACACTTTTATTTTTATAACTTTTGTCGCATCAAAATTTTATCACCAAAAAAAAGTAGGAGCCGAAACAAAACAAAAAAAATTGTTGAACAAATTCGAATATACGTAGATGAGGAATCTAATTAACCACTCAAAGTAATCACGATACATATAATAGAACGTACCAGTGGTATGATTATGTTGCTCCATGAGAACTCCATTGACGGCCAAGCAGTTCCCAATCAAATCCGACAAGTTCTTATTGGAGATCGCCGGCATGAAGAAATCCGAGACTTTAAGATCCTCCGAGCCAGACCTGCATGTCTCGATGTTGGTCTGAGCCGTGCTGAGCCACGTCTGTGCGTCGAAGTCCGAACACTTCACATCACTGGAAGCCGATGGGTTAAGTCCCTTGAGCGTCCGGTTCAGCTGAGCCACCGTATTTTCAAATAGCTTTACGCAGTCTGACCAAGCGGCTTTCCGTTGGTTGTTGGTGCAGCTCGGACCGAACTTTACGGTTTGAGCGTGTGTGATGGCGGCTTGGTCAAGTGCTACATGGACCAGCATTCGTAGAAATTCGGACCGAAACCTTGGTGGTCGGTTAATGTTGTTGTGTGGGCTCCTTTGGAAGTAGTAATTGCATGTATCAGCGTGTGGAGTCTTGTTGCACCACCATGTCATGTCGGTGGAGATAGAGCCGTTGATGATTGGAGAAGGAGCAGCCGCCGGACCTGTAGATGGTGGTGAAGTAGTTGGGGGACTTGTGGTGGGGGTTGGGGATGGTGCCGTGTCTGGTGATGGTGAAATATTGTGGTCCCATGGAGAAGGAGCATTTGCTCCACCGGGGAAGCTAGCGTCGTCTACGGCGGAGGAAAATGGAAGAAGAAGAAATAATGCCAAGAGGCAAAAGTGGAAGATGCCTCTAAGCATTTTTTGAAGTTCTTGGGTATGAGTTTGTATGGGGAATTGAGAAATTTCATGGTATGATGTCTTAACTAATTAAAGGGATATTATTCTCTATATTAAATTGATTAATATTTTTTTAAGAATTATAATTTTGGAGTTTTTGTATATGTGCTTTGCAAGTGATTGTTATTGGGGAGAACATGATGATGTGTGTTGTCTTTGCTTGGGATTGTATACATAATATCATGACTTATTCTTATTTAGCAACCTATAATTTTATAATCATATAATATCAAATCCTCTGTGGAGATGGAGATGCCTATAATTGATTCCATAATATATTATAAAAAATATTTAGAAATGTCAAATGAATAAAGAGGAGGAAAAGTGACTTAAAAGGAAGAAGAAAATGTGTTTTTTTTTCCAATGTTAAAGTAACCCACCATGTGCTTTTAGCTCAGTTTCTACTCTTGTAGTTTCAAGCATACGCAAACTCTTTCAATAATCTTTGTTTACTTTATATCACTACATTATTATATGATACAATTTTTTGTCTTTGCATTGAACATTATCATGATTATGGTTTTTCTCAAAACGTCGTGACCAACTAGTGTCTTTCTGGAGGGAAATGTCAAATGTGTTCTTTTAAAGGCTTAGAATTTACACAATTACACTCATCCAGACCGACGTAGCCGAATAGCATTTGAATTGTATTGCTGAAGCTAAAAGTTCAATTAACTATAGAATATAGTTGGACTGGTACATTCTTTCAAAACCGAACCAATCAAACAACAACTAAACTAATTTCAAACGAATCAACCATTTTCCGTTAAACTATCCTCGTTATCATTTAGACGCAGTACGTGTTAATTGTTAACAAGAATCTGCCGGGAAAAACGATGAGAATGGTACAAACTTGCAATGGTTTTATACAACTTGAAGAATTACAATAATGTAAAACGTCAACTTGAAGAACACTGAAAATTCTATTGATAACTTGTTGGAATACATGTTAAGGAAAGACTCAGTCCTTCACAGGGCCAAAGAAGTGTTCTCAGCTGAAACAGAAGATTCTCCCAAATACTCAGAACGAAGCTGCATAAGTAGTCGACCAAGATAGTTGAGTCCTTCTCCTTCGCGACCACCTCCCCAGAATAGATCGTGCGGTGAAGCCTCCACAAGAACCGATCCAGCAGTTGAGAGCAACATTGATTTCAAGTGAGGATAAGTCGAGAACTTGCATTTCAGAGCCATGTACATTACTTCTATCTTCACGTCTTCCCAGTCACTCCGAACCTAAACAAACTCATTAAACCGTGTAATGCAGTGTTATTAATCCCATAAAGAACAATCTTGAGAGATAAAAAAAACGAGTGAAAACTGTTCTGCTGCTGGAAACTGGACATACCAGTTCAGGTTGCTGTCTCTGCTTTGATCTGCCTATCAGAGCAGCCTCCTCTGGACTCCTCGCCGTTCTAATTTTCTCAACGCAGTCATGTGCCAAAGGATTTTCAACTCCAACAAACTTGTTTGCCTTAAGGTTTTATGTAATGGGTTAAGAGATTATGTTATATTGAAAGAGTAAGATACAATTTACATGGACTGTTGTTGGTACCTGATAGTAATGCTCCACAGTGGACCATGTTCTGTAATCATCATTCTCCTCGCCATATGGCATTCTAATTGGATGCGGAGAAAAATTTGAGAAGCTTCCATAAAGGTCCCATGTTTTGTAGAAGAATATGATACTAGCCTCAAAGCGGTTAACACTAGGGTCAATCTCGAAAGTTGCATCCTCCGAAGGGATAATAGGTAAAAGGTCTGGTACGGGCTGAAGAAACCCGCTGACAAGCATGTCAGGACCAACCTGTAATTTTCAAAGATTTTGATTAAACCCTCTGGACTAAGAGCGTAAGTCAGAAACATGAATAATTTTTACATGGTGAATGTAACCTGCTCGTAGCTAACATCGATTAGATTCAATGCTTGTGTCATCTCTACCATCCCAAGCTCACCAACAGGGGACGGCGCATTACTCCCACCGATAATTTTGGGGGCAATGAAAGCAACAACCTGAAAAAAATCAATAACATCAAGAGAAATACAGTCTTAAACCTTAATAATTAGCAAGCTGTATATAAAAATTTGACAAGCTACAAGAAAGTGAGGTTTAGCAAGTCAAAAGTGGGGAAATAACCACCTAGTTGTTCTACTGAAAGATATCCATAAAAGAGATTTCTTACTACAGTCCAGAGGGATACATACATTTCCCAATATAGCATAATATGACTACAAACAAAGCATGGAGATAGTAACATGGTTACCTTGTGGATGACACCGGATGATATAGCAGATGCAGCCAATGTTCCACCACACTCCCATAGAATAGAGAGATATCCACGGAGATGGAAATATTCCATAACTTCTCTCGGGTTCAACATGTCAAACTCCACAACTTCAACACCCTTTGACGCAAGAAACTTCTGGTAACTCTTTCTTGCACCCCTTTGTGTAGCAACAATGGTAGATACTTCCGAGACATCCCATAGGTTAGCTTTCTCAGGAAGATCAAGACTCTGAGACATCACAATCCGAGTAGGCGTATGACCATGTCCATGTCTTGCAGTCAATCGAGGATCTGCAGTTACAGAATTACATAACTTATAATTAAGCTTACATATCACTTGAAGAGATCTATAAAGATGCAAGATTTTAAAGGTACATTATTTACCATCTTGACGTACGGTGTTTCCTCCAACTATCACAGCATCACTTCTTCCTCGTAACTCGAACACTCGGGCTCTAGAGAGTTTACTACTTATCCATGCTGCATGTCCACTACTTGCTGCAATCTTACCTATCAATAAACACGAAAAAGACCGTTAGCAGCAAACTTTCCATCTATCCTAGTAACATAATGAGAAGCAGTTTCCCATACTTACCATCAAGAGTCATGGCATATTTAAGAACAGAGAACGGAACACGAGAACAAGCTCTATGAATCAGAGTAGCATTCACTAAAAGGCAATACTTCCTAGCATCCTGCAAGAAAAAAATGCAAGTTTACACCTTTAGTAAAATGAATACAGTACGAATCAATTCAATCAAGTCAAAGCTGAAAACTTTGATAAGATACCTCAAGAACTTTGCTTTGAAAATCCTCTCCAAGAACATTCACTTCAATCCCATGACTTCTCAGCTCACGAATCGCAGAACCTCTTAGATGTTGCAGAGGATGTCTTATTCCGACAACAACTCGTCCAACTCCTGCCTAATCTATACAATCTCAATCATCAGTCAACAGAAGAAAACTTGATCAAATAGTTAACCAAAATCGGTTAACCAAAACCTGAACAAGAGCAGAGACGGCAGTGTGGTCGCCGTGACAATCACCAGGCTCCATGTTTAGATAAGCCGTTGAGCCTCTGCAAAGCTCGCCGGCGGCTTCAACGGCGATTGCTTCTGCTGGTTTAGTACCCTGAGCGTATAGATATCCTTCTCCGGCGACTTTACCAGAAGAAGTGGCTATTACACAGCCGAAGTTAGGGTGAGGTGATGTAAGTCCGGCGGACATCTCGGACAAATCGGCGGCGCGTCGGACGAACAAAGCATCGCTCGCGTGGTGGTTACGGCCGTTGTCGCCGTTTACGAGAGTGGCTCTGCAGATTAATGGAGACGAACAAAGTCGAAACGAAAGAGTAGCCATTGGAATCAAATCGCTTTCTCCAATTCTGTGTGATGATGAGAATGGAGTTAAGTTTACGATATGTTGCAAATTTATTTATTAAAAATCATTTAATTAATTTTAAAGCATTTTCTATATTTCTTAACAGCCAAATTAAATCAGTAATCTTGAACGCTAATTATCCACGTCAGCAACTAATCCAATCAGAAAGCACTAAAATCGCAAACGGAACTTAACTATGGAGCAAGCGACGGGTGTTATCGCGGCGGCGACAGAGAAAAGAAGTGGTGAATATGGAGTTATAAGGTGGCGGTGGTGAGGATAAAGATGTGTAAGAAGAGATGGTGGGACCGGTGGATTAGGGTTAGGTTGAGATGTGATTATTTAAATTTTAGAATGGTATATTAGTAATTGACGCTTGTGTAAGATATGAATTCAAAAGTCAGCGGTTCAAATTGAGTGTCGGCGTCAACAACGGTCAAAGCAGATCTGCCTTTTATGTTTCCAGACGTTAAATGTTCGTCCAAATCTCAGTTAAGCGCAATTTTGTAGATCGCTGTTCGCTAAAGCACTGAAACGCATTTAGTACACTTCGGATTTGCACGAAACAATTCAAGAATCAAGATTCCCAAAAGCTTCCACACATTCGTAGCTCAACTTACATAATTAAGATTTAAGAACAACGGAAAATGTATTAATTATTAGTATTTATTACCAAACGCATTAATCAAAGCTAAAGCGTTGCTAGTTGCTCTGCCCAAATTCACGATCCGTGCTCGTACCGAGTTCTTGATCGGTCCATCCATGATCCGACTCGCGAATCCATCGGAGCAAGTGTTTGCATTCGTCAAAGCTGCGCTGGTCCAAGTCTGAGCATTGCTCATGTGGAACGAAAACTGGTCACGACCCTGAGCACGACCACACATCTTCACTTCATGGACGGACTTGATCAAACGGTCAACGGTGTCACTAATTCCGTCGAGGCAGTCCTTAATGGCTTGGACCTCTCGTTTCTTGAGACTCTTAAAACGAGCCAAGCGTGAGACGAAGACTTTTGTGGACTGAGCCTGGCTCACGGTCACGGTGAGTGCGGTTTGAGCTAGACGTTGAGGGCTTGTTTGGATGGAGTTGGCGTAACCGGAGAGAGAACTGAAGCATACGGTTGGGTATGTGGTGGATTTGCAAGAGGCTTGAATGAATTTTATTGCACGCTTGGAAGTTCCTGCGTCTGCCGCGTAGGACGCCGTGGTGAGCTCCGTCGTCGATAAGAGGAATAGAAAAAGAGTGTAGAATATTTGCTTTGTCATTGCTTTGAAGTGTTTTGAAGGATAGTCTATTGTGGAGAGGAAATGAGTTGGTTTTGTAAGATTTTATAATGAGCTAATATCTTTGGTGTTTACGGTTTTGCATAGGGTTTATAATAAAACTAATATGGTTGACCACTGACCCTTTGTTTGATTTTATATTCCAAGTAGGGTCTATTATTAGTTGGAAATGACCAAAATTGTTTGGTATTAAGAATGTACTATGGCAATTGTTTTATTTTCTGTATCCAAAAAGTAACATGGAACTTAGAAGGAATAAACAACTTACAGGTTCTTCGTATATTTCATGATCAGAATCAAGATATAATATGTGCCACGAGGATTATGTATATTTGGTATTGGTTTTTGTGGAAGAAGATAAAAGCTTTTTTTGTTGTTTGCAGTTTTTTAAGCTCCATTACTCGCATTTAACTGTAATTTTACTGGAAACGTTTGAGATAAATATTATCATTCGACAACGAGTTTGATCACCGATCGGTTTAATATTAATTACAAACGAAGATCATATGCTAACTAACAAAAAAGAGAGGAATTGGATTGGACCATTGACGTTATCAAGATAAGGAAATTATAGTGTGTATACCATTATAAAAATTTCAATAAAAATAATAAAGATATAATAATAGAGGCAACGATGTTATTGGCATATAGCCAAAATATAAGAAAATTTAGTAGTCTTAGTAAAAATGCTATTACCCCTAATTTTCTCTTTTCAAACGCTTGGTTTGTAAGAGTTTCAAACTTAAGCTTTGTTTTGGTCAACTCATTCTTACTCAATGCTCTCTTTCAGTCACTTATTTCAACCTCTATTTCAATCTTCAAATTTATGATTTTCACACTTGTCTAGCGAGGATTGATGATTCTTCCTTTTTACAAGATTTGGATTGAAATTTAATTATTATTACATGCAATTTTCATTTTATCAAAAATATAAACACAATCAAGTATACTAACTAGATTACTATTATTTAGTTGGCCGAGATAAATTAAAGAACTAAATAATAGTATTCGGAAAATAAAAAAAAAGTTGCAGATCGAAAAGTATAAAAACAGATGAGTTTAAACATCATTTATTATTGTTATGTTAGCGCATGTTTAATACGATGATATATTTCGAACATCGGTTTAAGACTAGCAAAATATTAGTGCTAAATGAATTAGCATTGCTTCATCGTGTGAATTTCTCAAATTTAACGTTATTTATATATAATTGGTTGTCGCTTTCCGTAAGATATATCTATATTCAGAAAATAAGGCACATCAAAATAAAATGCGAAGAAGTTAATCAAAAGCACGTGATGAGTAAACGTGATCCATAAATCATAAATGTTTGCGGTTACCAACTTACCATACGGTCCATACCCTGCTATATAGATCCGTCGTTGATGCATTCAAAACTCAACTCTTATCTTATAGATATATAACTCTAATTTGTCGACATTACACAAACACAACAAAAAGATCACTTTATATTATCTGTACGATTGTTTCGCTTCATATTCCACATTGCTCGAACTGTTGAAGGATGGAGCCATGGAGGCCACATGTCAATGGACAGTGAACTATTATAAGATATTCTATTGAGCTTCATCTAACAAAAGCCAATGCATGATAAACACGACACAAGAGGTCCATAACGTCAATACTTATAATGTCCCATAAAGAAAACTAGTATTTGGGTAATCGAGAACATAAATCTAAAAAAACCTCAATAACAAGCTTTATATGATCTTGAAAAATCTAATCTATTTTTTTTTTTTGTCTGAATCATATTGTATAATGGTGGTTGTTTTTAAAATTCATGATACATGTTTAATATTCGAATCCAGCACCCCACAAAATTAAAAAAATATTAAAAATCACTAAACTAAATTGACAAAAAAAAACTCTTTTTTTAAACTCTTCAGCATGATTTGGAACAGAATTTGTGTTTGAAAAAATAATTTTAAATGGAAAACGAGATATCTAGACCAGATTCTTGGATTTTATAATTTGATAAATGGGCGGTTTAGATTTTTACCACAAAGTCATTTATATATTTGTTGTTTTTAGGTCTAATTGTGAAATTTATTATTGACAAGACAACAAATTTATTTTTTCATTTAATTGAATTTTATACTTAAAGACTATAGATTGATTTATTTATTTTTTCATTTAAGTATGACGACTTTCTCGGGCCTATAATTATATGCATGTGAGTGGTGAAAGTCATTGAGAGACTCAATGAGGTCGACATATAATTATGAGTACAACTAGGTTTTATATATATATATATATATATATATATCTTTTTAACTAAAATTTCCAATTAAATCATGGAGACGATTACAGCATGGTAATACAGAAAATAATAATTTTAGGGGGTAAAGCAAAACAAGAATGCTACAAATCGAAAGCGAAAAGAATACTAAAAATTTGAGGCCAATTTTTTGGGGCGTCAAATTGGTGTTATTGCGCAGAGGTACATAGTCCTTCACAAGGATTTCCTATAATCATTGGTAACCAACCACTTAATACCATTTCTAATAGATAAATTTATTAAGAATATCTTACCAATATTTTATTAATAAAATTTATTAAAATTTGTTCTTGAAGTTTTTATTTAAAAACTATTTTCTAAATTTTTTAAAAAAATTTCTCATTTTTTCATTTATTTTAATATTAAAAAACTTTTCTAAAATACCCTTTTAAAACATCTGGAGATACTCTAAGTTATCTCTCTCGGCTGTCTTTATTCATCATAGTAGAGATTAAATAAACATTTCAAAACCGTCTCGATCCCTCTCAAGAGCTCAAGGGAACAAAAACAAATTCTTGCGGTGATTTTGTTTTCTTGATTTGAAGCGTCAAAATATCATTGGAAAACATCTGAAATATTTCCACATGTTTACTTGGAATGCAAGAGATCAGCCACCTTTCGACCCGAGTCAGAGGTGTTTCTCGTAACGTTTACCATACAACAAACGCGGCGAAGACTCTATACTTTTGGTCTTTAAATAACTTTTGTTAGTTCATCATCTAAAAAATATATAGATTAAGGTAACGTGGTAGGTCATGTCTAGACCTCCTTAATCTTGCTCTTCTTATTAAAGCTGACTAGAAGAAAAAAGTGTTTGTATCCCTACCTTCGACTGATCCGATATCTCAGTATATCTGTGAATATGGAGAACAACAAAGAAGTGAACAACATAGCTGAACAACATCCTGTTAAAGCTCCTCCGCCCCAAGGTTAATAAAAAATAATTCTTTAGTAGTTTTGAGTCTTGAGTTTATGTTCTTCCTCTCTCTTAAATTTCGGGATTCATTTTTTGATTCCATGGTCTTTTTTTGTTTGTTATCCTACTAACAAGAGGTGCCCTCTAGGTGATAGCCTGCTGCAACCGCCAGAGTTACAGCGACTACCAATGGAGGAGATAGGAGAAGAGAGGAAAGCAAACTCAGAAATTGACCAAGCTTCAGGCGGAAAGCCCGAAGAATGGTGCGTTAATCCTATCTCTCTCATTTTTTTTTTTTGTCTCTTCTATTTTTTTCTATATAATTTTCGTATTTCAACATTAATTAATATGTCACTGTTTGTAAACATCACAGCTGTTGTTGTGCTCATGGTTGTTTACGAGGAGTACTGGTGCGTTGATCCCATCTCTCTCTCCATTTTTTTGGTCTTTCGTTTTATATTTCTCTCTTATACCAAAATTAATATAATCACTTTGTTTATTTCATTAATCACAGCAAATTGATTCATGCATCCAATCGTGCGTCATCGAGTGGTACGTCTCTCGCTCTCTCTTCGTTCTAGTCTCTTAGTTTTTATTCTGTTCTTTTTTTTGTTTTTGGGGTTCTTAGTCCACAGTTAATATGTCTCCCTGCATGTTTATAAACATCACATTCACAGCTGTCTCTGCCCACCATGTCTCTTTATCTTCATGTGCATGGCGGGAGCCATCTGGTTTTGCTGCAATGGTTGTAGCGATTCTCTCTATAAGTAATGAAATTATGCAAAAGATATATTTCTCGCGTTCACAATACGGGTTTGTGTATGCTGTTGTCTTGTTTCACTTCGAATAAAAATAATGTCTTTATATGTGGTGTAACGTATGGATTATAGTGATTAATGAATGATTTAATTAACAAAAACTAGGCTGATGTATTATTGGCTACAATATGATCGAGTCATATTATATTACCACACAAAAACTTGTAAATCTAAGGAGACGAACTGCTTCTTGCGCAAATGAAATATGTCTAAGAGTCGAAATGGACCCTTAATTAATGATCAGACAATTAACTAGATCGACGAAATTGTCAACAATTAAATAGATCAAATAAATTTCAAACAAGTGTTTTTAATATAATTTTAACAAGGAAACATAAAAATAATCCTACCATGGATAATAACTAAGATAACAGCTCACAATTGCTAATTAGTAACAAAGTAATATGAATGGGATATCAATTATGAAATGAGATTCTCCTAAACTTTCTCGAGAATTGGATGAAGGGTGTGTGTAGAAATCAGCCTGCAGCCATGGACCATGGTAGATGAATATCATCATAGGTTTAGGTTAAAATTTTGAACCGGTTCTGAAGATAAATAAATATATGCGACCACTGATGATGGGTGAAAAAAAAACCACTATGGAAAGCCGCCATAAAAAAAAACAAATGATTTTGCATGTGGTTCTTGCAATAAAATTATATTAGGGTTATTAATCCAGTACAGTGGCCATAAAGTATACAAAAATGAAGAAATAGCTGTATATATAATTTGTGGAATTAAGTAGGTGACAAAAAGATGCTATGGGATGTCTATTCAGTAGGTGCTCCGAGCACCCCCAATGGTTGGAAACTCATCATTCAGTATTTTACAAATTAAATATTATTATTTTTAATATAATTAAATTATTTATTTAAATAATAAAAATTGAGTCAAATTGACACGTATAGTTCATAGTTTCTAAACCAAACTTTTAAAACTCTTATTTAAGATATCGTTTATTTTTTCCTTTTTCTTTTTTTATCTTTTTCATTAAAATATTATTTAGAAACTGTTATAAAATACCTAGTTGAAAATACTGATCCTAAATGAGAGAGACCCTCGACGATATAAGAAGAGATAAATATTTCTATCTTTTTCTTATGCCTTTCAAGATTGATTATGCTCACTCAATTTTTTCTCTGGGTCTGAAACTCAATTCATCATGCTGTGTTTCATCAAGCATTAATGAATTGAAGAAAAAAGAAAAGTTGAAATTCCATCTTGCAACCTCTGGACTCAGTGTAGTTGATCTCAAGATGTTGAGACTGCTCTCTTTAATGCGAGTAATACTCTTCTCCTCCTCATTTGTATCACTGCAAAATGGTGAGAATACTCTATTAATCTAAGAACACTTCTATCGTAAATTTTTATCTAAATTTCTCACCAATATTTTAATAAAAGAAGAAAAAGAAAGTTCAGGTACTAGCAAGATACGTTAGAAAAACATTCTTTCATATTTTTCTATTTGTTATTAGTTTAATCTTTTTATTTAAATAAATAATTTAATTATATTAAAAATAATAATATTAAATTAATGAGATCTTTAATTTTGAATGTCTAACTGTTGGAGATGCCCTCGTAGAAAACCTAAATTCACTCCCTATATTTAAAAAAAGAAATAAAAAACTATTTAAATCCCACCAACAACAAAAAAAGAGACGGGCCTAGTAGTAGAGATCTGTGTAGTGCGGGCCTAGCAGAGCAGGTTTTATTATATTTGAAAGGCCGAATAATGCAAAACAAAAGATTGTGGCCCAGAAAGAAAATGACGGCGTTTAGTTATTTGGAGAAAAGAAAAACTAAGAAACTAAAGAAGAGAACTTCAATTAATAAACCCTAGAGAATAAAAGCCTTCCGCATCTAACCAAAGTTGCAGACAAAACGGCAAAAAAAAACCCATCTCTTACGAGAAGGAAACTTTGGTAAATTCATTTTATAGTTGAAGATATCACGTCCAGTTCTCTTCTTCTGTCTATTCGAATCCCTAATGTTTTGTAAGATTTAATCTTTCTTTATATCTGTGATTCTGCAGGATAATAAAGAGGTGAGCAAAACATGGCTTATTCAGCGATGAAGCCCGGTAAAGCCGGTTTAGAGGAGCCCCTGGGGCAAATTCATAAGATCAGGATCACTCTCTCTTCAAAGAATGTGAAGAACCTCGAGAAAGGTTTGATCTTTTTGGCTTCTTTTAACTTGTTGACAATAGCAACCTCCCTTGTTGCGTCGTTTGATTAAGTGTCTAAATTGTTTGGTTCTCTAGTCCTAGTGAATTTTGTGGGTTGATAGATTGTTTTGTTTTGTTTTGTTTCACTAGTTTTAGGGTTTAAAAATCTAAAATGTTGGAAAAGAAAACAGAGAAATTCGTATTTGTGTCGATTTATTAATGTATTGATTGACTTTGGCATGAATCATGGAGTCTCGAGAAATGTTTGATCTTTTGGATTTTTGAATTTCTTACATCCTTTGGTTTAATTGTCGGAAATTGATCAGCTGTGTAGTAGTATTGAACAAAAGGCTGATAGATTGTTTTGTCGAAGCTCGTTTCAGTGTTTCACTGATATTTAAGGTTTTAAAAATTGAGAAAGCCGAACGCAAATGTGGGAAGAATAAGATTAGAAATGACTTTTTGAAATTGCTGTAATGTATTGATTGGCGTCTCAAGAATCATGGTGATTTGTGCTTGAGATAATGGAATGGATCCAATTTGGAACGAAAACTGAATAATCTCTGTCTCTGCTGCGTGTTGTTTGACTAGTGTGCACTGACTTGGTCCGTGGAGCTAAGGACAAGTCACTCAGAGTTAAAGGACCAGTGAGAATGCCAACCAAGGTTCTTAAGATCACCACCAGAAAGGCTCCTTGTGGTGAAGGTATCATATCATCTTCTCTCCTTCTCCGTTCTACTTGTTACCAAACTCAAGAACTGCAGCTAATGTGTCTTTAAAGAAATTGCGAATTGCTGTTTTCTGCTTTTTTGTGATTCAGTCACTTTCTGAAAAAGTTTGGCTCTATTTCGTGGTGTTGTATTCAGGAACCAATACGTGGGATAGATTTGAACTGAGGGTTCACAAGCGAGTGATAGATCTCTTCAGCTCCCCTGACGTGGTAAAGCAAATTACTTCTATCACTATTGAACCTGGTGTCGAGGTTGAAGTCACTATTGCCGACTCGTAGACAAGCTCTCTGTTTACACTTTAAAGAAAGAATGTCTGTCATCGTTTTTTGGCCCCATTTTCTTGGGGGTTTTTTTGTAGTTTGAGATGCTTTTGTATATGTTTATTTTTCGTCTACAGACCAGAAGCTTAATGAACCATCTCGTGATATTGATTGATTTCATACATTATTCCATTGCGACTCTACAAGATTATCTAAAAGAAAAAACCAATTTTTTTTATTTTTTTTGCATCGAATGGTTTTATTTACCTTTGAGACTTTAAAATTAACAGCAGTGTTCTAAACTCAAATTGCATAACATAAGACACTAGTGACCCAAGATCTCGCTTCCAAGATTCACTTCTCCAACATTCTCAAACCGGTGATCATTGAGCTTGAGCTGCAGTGTTAGTACAACAACAATGAATTCGCTTTATCTAAACGCAAATAACAAAATTTATTCAATGTAGAATGTGTTTTTATTTTATAAAAAAATCTCCATACTCAATCCAAGTAATCAAATTTTGTTTCTTATTCAGCCCATAACTGAAATAAAAAAACCACGTCTATGGTGACATTGTCGCTTGGCCTCATTTTATACTGTTTTATAAAATTGTATATTCTATAACAAAAATTTAAGTTTCAAACGTTTAAGAACTTTGAAATATTGTATCGTTCTTATATAATAACAACTTATACTAATTAAATGTGTATAATAGTATAGACTTGCGAACAAAAATAATTTCAATTATATATTATACAGTACTCCGATAAAATGAATGAATTATGGTGTATTCCATTTGTCTTCTTAAAAAATAATATACAAAGCTTAACTTTTTACATAAATAACTTAGCTATTTAAAAAATATTATGACTATTTTCAAAATATTAAATTATGATAGATGCGAAAAAATCAATAATTTTTAGTATATTGATGAGATTAATATTTGGTTTTAAAAATGTTAGAAGAAATATAAGAAAAGAAAGGGTGAAAAAATATAAAAAGGAAGAGAAGTAAAAGTTATTAGACAGCATTTTGGTATATAAGATTTAAAATAGGTAGAATATTTTAGTCAATATTTTTTTGTTAGACAGCTAATTATAAAAAAATTGATGGGTATTTTGTCAAATTCCCTTATACACTAACGAAGACAAACTCACAAATAACAAGATCTCAACATAATGTTGTAATAACTAAATACAATATTTTTAAAAAAACAAATATACAAAAGAAAATAAAAACACATATTGACAAACAAACTCATGCATAGACATTACATTTTTGATTAATCGATCGACTCGGTTGACAAGAAAACATTTAGAAAATATTTAGAAGTTCTAGATGTAATCAAAATACTCTTTCCGCTATATTTTCATATTAAGCTTTTGGTAGAGCGTCATTAACCATTAAAATATTTAAAAGTTGGGAAATAATTTTATACAATAAAATTGAGTAAACGACATTGTGGCATACAGAATTGAAAAATATATAAAATATTTTGGTTAATTTTTTTTGGTTACACGGCTAGTTATAAAATTATGTTGGCTACTTCAGTAACTTCTACTATACATTAATGAAAACAAACTCACAAAATAACAAAGAAGCTTAATATTCATTATATGCAAAATACTGTCTTATTGTTGGGGGCTAAAGATAAACCAATTGAAACTGAGCTCAGTACAATTCATATTTTGAGCCCACATAAGTCATTCAATCATATAACACCAACTTTACCTTCAAACGTAAAACATTTGAATTGTGTGGAAGTGAAACAATAAACATGACTCATTGACGGATGTTCTAGAATAGCGGGATTATTCCATTTAAAAAGAAATCAACACGAAACTAAAAAAAGATAGATTAAACTATGACAAGATGAATGGTAAGAAGATTTGATGTGGAAAACATAATGCTAAAAATACCATAGTTAGAATAAAAAAATAGAGAAATCAGAAATTGCATATCAGTGAGAAATGAGAAACTAGAATATATCCTCGCATAATAATAATAATAATAATAATAATAATAATAATAATAATAATAATAATAATAATAATAATAGAGTGTAAGTCTTATTTCCATAACACACCCTTAAAGCTTAGAGATCTTGCGTGGATCCAAATGATGAATCACGCTTGAAATAAGGTTTGAGATAACGAAAATATAAATAACTGAGTACATGGTCAACAATTTCCGACAGGGTAAAATCTGAACCATACTAGTTATTTGCAATAGAGCATACCAAAAGGAAAACATAAAATTCAGAATTAGTATCAACATGTATATGTATAAAAATGATTATGTACATAATTTTATACGTACCTTTTCTATAAAGTGAGGAGTGGTCATATCTGTAGATATAACTCTGGGGAAAACAATTGTTATTTTGATATCTGGACTTAGCTCAACTCTTAATGTCTCAAAGAATCTTAATAAGGCTGCTTTGCTTGCCTACAACAATAACCCAGTAACATCAATACTATGCAACTGTTGAGCCCAAATTTTTTTTTTTTTTTTGTATATAGTAAATACGTAAAAATAAATTTGGTTATTTTTCTTATTTCATAAAATTTTAAATTGATTAATCAAAAAAATGAAGTGGACGTTACAGCTGATATAATAATAATAATTTAAGAGCTGAAATTATAATCAAGACAATAAAGAATATAAAATCAAAGAAGAAATAAATAAATTTGTTTATTTCACTAAAAAAAAAATCTTACTGAATAGACGCTTGCCAATGGCAAAGGTATATTTGCTGCACCAGAAGTTACCACAATGATTTTTCCTGTGCTCTTTCGAAGATGAGGAATTGCAAAATAAGTGATGTATGTCGAACCCCAAAAGTTTATATCCTTAATAAACATACAAATTAGATGAAGTATTAGTGTTTACATCAATTATATACATGCTAAAACATTAGGTTGACGTTTAAATATAACCAAAATATTTTACTGCTTTATTAAAGTGTAAACACTAATTAATGTAACGTAATTTTTTTGTTGAAAATATAGAGTTTAGTTTTTTTATATATAAAGGTTAGTTATAACGTGGAAAGGCAAATGTAAATTAAACCAATGAAACTCATGCGCTGTAATAACTAATCATTTTACTCCTTTTTTGGGTAAAAACTCTAATCATTTTACTTAAATTTATGAATTACTATTGATAAACTTGTAATTGGTTATGCTACAAATAAACTCACCATTATAGAATTAGCGTCTTGAATTTGTTTGAAATCTTCAAAAACAATAGTTTGATATATTCCAGCATTGTTGATCAGGTGGTCCACTGTATTATGAAATTTTGATTAATTTTTTTTATAACCATATAAATAAATTTGACAAAAAGTATTTACAATATTATAAGGATAAATGTAGTTAAATTATATATCTGTTAGTTTAGATTTGGACTAAGGAAAGCAGAGCTAAAACTCTTTTTAATGAAGCATTCTTCAATAAGAAGAATATATACTATCAATGATTTGTCTAATTACAATAATTCATACAAATTTCAATAAAATCAATCATACATTTTCGTAGGCATATATGATAAATATTCATGGGAAGGAACTATAACTTTGTCAAAAATTACCGGTTTACGACCAGGCACAACATTCATAATCATGATTCATAATATTGCTATTATATGATTTATGTAAAATTTCATTTATATGCGTACTTACGTTTTCCAAAATGATGAACCGTCACATCAATGAACTTCTTGCAGTCCTCAACCTTAGCAACGTCACCAGGTATGATGATGACATCACCAGATCCTAATTGACGTGATGTTTCTGCTACTATCTCTAGACGATCCTCTCTGCGCGCAACGAGAGCCAAATATGCTCCTTTTTTTGCATACTCGTATGCTACATGCTTTTTGTCCAACCCAACAAAACAAGAACATAAATAATCTCAACCAAACATAATATCTGTTTATGTGGATCTATACATGTGACTCTTGTTTAGTCGTATTTTAATGAATAATAATATATATACTTAAATTTGTTTCCATCTATCAAAACTGATGTACCACCTGCTGTAAAAACTATTTTTAAAAATCAATTTTATATTGAATAATAAAGATAATAATATATGATGATTTTATGTTTTGACAAGTAGCAATTTACAGACTACAATGGATTCTCTAACAATCATTAAATAGATTATATCTATCTGGTCGTACAAACATGTCTAAGAAAACAACTTTATCTATAATATTTTAAAACGTCAAAAATATTAATTAGATCTATATCAGTTCGTGGAAATCTTATATTATATAAAATTTGATCTAATTATTATTTATATTTTTATTTTTAAATGTAGTGATTAACATAATTGCGATATTTATCACTTAGTGCATCAGGTTTCATTGTGTATTAAAAAATTGTAAAGTTAGATTTTGACATATGCTAATATAAAAAAGAAATGATAATCTTTAAAACAATAAATAAAATAAAATAAAATTTATTTTTTAAAAGGAAAAAGCTTATTAAATCAAGAAAATTTTAATATATAAAACTTATATTTTTAAATTAGTAACTAACATGATCGCATCACATTCAATCAATTGAAAAGATTTAAAAGTTTGTAAGAAATTTTCTAACTAGACTAAATATCAAAAAGGAGAAATATATTAGTTTGTATCTTTTGGCACAAAATTAACAAGAATTTTAAAAATATATGAATGAAAAGTGTGTTTTAATTCAAACAGATTTATGAGAATCAATTTATCAATTTTTTTTTTATAAAAAAATAGATATAAAATTGGTTAAATAATAAAAGTATACTTAAATAAAAAATGAATAAGTAAAATTAGATATTACATGAATAGCTAACTAATTAAAAATAAATATAATTTAAATAAAAAAATAAAAAAATTAATTTTTCAAAAGTATGTAATAAAGTATAACTGTAAACAAAATAGGAGAAATTGTTGTGTATACAAATTTTCGTGTAATAAAAAAATTCTCTATCAATGTGTGCTTTCGTGTATATAATTTTTCAATCGTATTTTGTTTACTTTCACAGATAATCTAACTTTATATTTTTATTTTATTTTTTTATTGATTGTAAATTATTATGTTAAAAATTCTGTTGATACATAGAATATATATATATATATATATTATTTCATATTTGAGCCAAAGTATATAGATATAGACTTATAAATTGCTGCAATTATAGCGATATATCACTCATAACAGATCAATCTAGTTATTGTAAAATATGTAGAACATCAAATAATTATACACCACACCGTGCAATTATTTGTAGAACATCAGTTAGCTGATATTAAGACTAGTATATAGTGGACAAAACCCTTCTTATTATTGTCCATAAGAAGTTTCTACGTTAGACCCAAAAAATAAAAATGAAACATGATTTTAAAAATAAAAAAAGCATTGCAACCAACAGTTGCAAACCTCTTGACTCTTAATCAACTTAAATTGTAGTAACCTTCCGTAATCATTGAAAATATATATCTCAAGTAAGAAAAAAAAAAGAAGAAGGAAAAAACAAGCTAACTCTCCGATGCCGGAAGAAGCTCCGGTGATTAGAACTACTTTTCCAGCTACGTTTTCGAAGCGAACGTGCTTATAGAGATAAATCACAAGTTTGATCAAAACATAAAATGGGTAAAAGAGGAAGAGAAAGATGATGGTAAGAGGAGGAAGAAGAAGGTTTAGAATGGTGTTATGTATATCCATGTTGTTCGTTTGCAAAACCAAACCTCTCAACTTGTTTTTCTATGTTAAAATATTCAAACGTAGCTAGCTAGAAGATTGGCAGTTTCAATTATCCCCAAGTAAATATAGATGCAGAGGGTTTGTTCTTTGTTGGCCCTCCTTAAGAAGAAATAAATGGCGTTCCTCTCTAGTAAACCTTCGTTTACGTTTACTTAAATAAAAAAAATATATATATTTAGTGATTTGAAGGTAACCTAAACGGTATGAATGCTTTCACTTGTTTACGTTTAGGTAATGTGTGATTTGACTGTTATCTAATGATTTTTATAGTACTTCGTTTAGGTTTATCATACATTATATTTCATATTTTACATTAACCTAAACATGCATCTGAAATATATCAAGATCGTGATGAATCTTCTTTCAAATTTATTTTGTTAAGCTTAATATGAGTAATACGGCCGAAACATCCTCACCATTAGGTTTTGTTGGTGTTTTTTCTTACTGGAGAAAATAATTGGGTTTTGTGAAGAGAATCAAACTTGAGATTGGGCTATTTACATTAATCCATGATATTGATATTGGATTTAAGGTTATGTAATACTATACAAAGACATTTAACATAATTTTGTGGTATGTACAAGAAAAAATAGAAATAAAAAATTCGTTCAAATTTGTCAAAATGAGTTTTGGGGCTTAAAATTTTTCTGATTTGGTTGATATTATGTGGGAAGCTTCGTGACTTAGTGGGTTTCAGATTCAACGGAAAAATCTATATTCTAACGATTGATTTGTCGTTAATCCGGGATATACGATAGACAAAGTTGGTTGAAGTATAAATGTAGAACCTTCTATAGCGATTTAAAGAGAGCATGTGATGATGATGTAATAATGGACGAGCTGCATGATGCAAAACAGTAAGAAAAGATCCATGCATGTGCGATGTGACTTAGTTGGAGTGCATAATACGTAAAATTCGAAAGCTATTTTGTTTATTTTATCAGTTGAAATGTAAATAATAATGTAGCCACATAATATTGTACAAACGGTACATTACAAGTTTTGGCCCATGAAATTTAATTCGATTTTCACATTTATAACACAATACATTATAAATCCAAAGACAAGGCTCCAAGTCTCCAATGAACCCATAAACAAGCTCCAAGTCTCAAAATCTCAATGTTCTACGGTTTGATTAACATCCCCAGAGCTGTCTATCTAGTAACTAGTTATATACACATAAACTGGTTTAACAGGTTAAATATGTTCTTGAATAGATGGTTTGTTAGACAAGCTCTCATTCTTTGACAAGAAATGGATATATATTCTATGCAAACACAGCCAACAACCATGCTTCATTTAAACAACCACGATTAAAAAACAATATTTGACAAAGCTCTAAATAAAGATAACCAAAAGAAAACAGAACATGGATTTGAACATTTTGGTGATGTGTCAGATTGCAAAAACTCAGCAACGCCTTTAAAAGGCTAAGCCAGGGATAACTGTATTTTGATTTTTTTTGGTTCTCATCATTCACAATCACAAAAACAATACTCAGCTTCGCAAACACTACACAGACATATAAACCAAAGTTTATAAAGATTACAAAGAAAGCCTCAGACCGTCCTAGTCAAGTTAGATGCTTTTCAACACTGAAATTTCAGCAACCATTCAATCTAATCATCACCGGCTTTCACAGACAAATAAAAAAAAAACAGATCTTCCTATCAAGTGACTGAATCAGAATACTCAGAAAAACTTCTGAACACTCAAAACCTGGCAAAAGTGTTCGTCATTTGAACCAACTGCAACAATTTTTTTTAAAAAACTACAGAAATATTGTTTCCCGACGTCCTAAGTAACATCATCGAAATTGACGAACAGGATAGCGAGGGAAACTAAATTTTGATATAGGCTAATACATTCAAAACAAACTTCACATGTAAAATTATTCAAAGCATGAATCTTTTTTAAACAATGTAAAAGCCACCTTTGTTATAAAAAATAGACGAATAAAATTGAGACAAAACAAACAACAAAATGAAGAAGAACTCAGTCCCTTAGATGTTCATAATGAAATGCGATCATTACCGCAATCATTACAGGTCTGTAAACTGACTCATCACTGTTCTTCCCACAATAAAAAAAACACAAGAGATTAAGACATAAACTTAAGATATGTAGTCGCTCAAGTTAAACTCCCGAATCGGCATCAAACTAGAATTAAAAGCATGATGCTTTGAAATAATTAGGGAAGAATTTTATACAAACAAGAGCAGCACGATTAATTTTGCTTCAAGGGAACGAATCATATGGGAACGGACAAATCCACATCGACTATCTGATGAAGCCAATCATTATATATTAGTCAGACGATTAACACACAAGAGAATTGAGATCAAATCATACACAAAGCAATGAGAAATCTAGATTAACACGGAGATGTAGATTCGATTTACTCTAACTCGGCTGAAGAATTGTGTGCTGAAATTGTTAGCGTGTAAATTTTATATAGTGATGCAGTCTCCGTAGGGTTTTCGGTGTATCAGTGTCAAAATGACTAAAGTAACCTTGGGCTGTAAGTGTAGGATTAATCTCCTTTGTTGTAATTGAAACAGTCCATTATTAATGGGCTTTGTTTCTGTGATGCCTATTGCTTTCGGTTTTATTGAAATAGCCCATTATTAAAGTAACCTTGGGCTGTTTGTTTATTGAATTTTTGGTCCAGTTCTAAAGTTTTTTTTTTCAACTATGAGGAGAACAATGTCATTATATCTCCAACCATAAAAAAACTCAAAATGTTTCTTAAATAAAAAAAATTAATATTTTAATATAATTTAATTTAATAATTATTTATTTTTAAAACAATCGTTAAATGACATGTGTCATTGTAGTTTCTTAAGAGTTTCTAAAAACTCTTAAGTTAAGAACTGATTCTTAACTTTTTATTTATTTTTATTTTCTTTTATTGTTAAAAAAACTCTATGTAAATCTTCATTGGAGGTGCTCTTATAAATATAAAATAATAAAAGATTTAATCGTGATGGAAAATAAAAATATAGTATGGAGTTGAGGTGTAAATTTTCTGTTAAAATGAAAGTGAAGGCAAGTAGATTTCGACTCGTCACGATATACATGGAAACGTGATGTTTTTGCAGAACGTACCCATCTCATCTTCTGCAGAGTCTCAAAAAAGTGTGGTTATTATTTTATCTTTTTAACTTAATAAACGACAGATAAATGGAAGTAAATTCCCATTTGGATGTTTCCTGGCGAGGTAAATGTTTACGATCATCTAGAGTTTATGAATGGATAGGTATCATCGACCAAATATTTATTGAAGGTGGTAACATAGTGGTCCACGTTCTACAACTTTGTTTTTCTCTGTAAACTAAGAATATAATAAATAAAATTTGACATTTTGTTCTCGTACAAAAAAAGAAAACTCTACATTCGAAATGGATAATTGGATAAAATGATGCATAAAACTTGTATAAAACAAAAAGAACTGGATATGAATGTATGACAATTTAGCAAGAGCTGATACCTCCAAAACTAAGATGTATCGCCGCACGCCACTCGATGGGAGAGTCTAGTGGAATATGTGATAACCGTTGATCTTCATCGATTCAAAATCTAACGTTTTAAATATACATGTTGATTTTTCTGCTTACTTTATTATATAGTTTTTGACAAAACAACAAAAAAAAATTGTAAAGACTTCATACATTTTCATTGGTTGTCGGTGTCATCTATTATTTTGATATAGTATATACTAAATTAATTACTAACATTTTTAAAAAGAATCAACATCAAAAATAAAATCAGCAGTTTTTTTATCTTTGATACAGTAAAATATAAATAAATTTATATGTGAATACGTGCTTACGCCATCAAATCACAAAAACGTGCAAATGCGATTCCCGAATTTCTACAACCAGGTTCGTCTTGTTTACACCATTTCTGTTTTGCCCCTTCTTATCAATGTATTTTCACATACATACATACTCATATTAGGATTGCTTTTAACAGAATGGTATAACTTTCAAAATTTGGAAAGTTCAATGAATTGTTATTGAGCATACCATATATATCTCAGAGTTCAATGAATTGGTCGCTCAACTAAGGGTCGATTCGATTTTCTGTCACAAGTACAACATTTTTTATCGAATTCACATATTGGAAAAGGAATAGTGAATTCATAGGATAGTTTAATTAGTGAGTCTTGTGGTTCTAGCATGTGGAAGTAGTTGTCTAGGACATTTGATGAAAATTGAGATAGTTGTTAAAGCATGTGTAGTTTTAGGGTTTGCAATGAGAATTGATCAAATCTAGTTCTAAGCATAAGGGTTTCTACATGAGAATGTATTAACCTATTCATAATCTCATTGTCTGGAAATACAAATTTCATATTCACGATTTGAATTCATATCTCGATCTCACCCCTATTCATTCTAATGTCTAATTCATGGTTAGATTGCCTTCTCAATTAGTATACTCTTAGTTTAATTCATTCGCTACCTTATTTACTTTGTCTTTAGTTAGTTTAAATTTCTATCATTTCAATTCGCAATCAAACCTTAAATATCATAGCTTAGATAAAAATTCTTATAATCTATTGTGTTACGAACCTTCCTTGAGGATCAATCCCGTTTATACTACAAGAGGCACAACTATGCAATTGCAGTCATTAACTCGGGTAAACTCTTGGAGATAAATAAATCTCTATGAAACATCTCGTGAAATAAAATCATATCTAATTATTATTAACATAGTTTACTGACCCTTCATTAGATAACATTATAATTTTATCCATTTTTAATAAATTTGGATATAAAGAAAATCATCAATCCCCTCCATTAACATAACAAGAACTGTTCAAGAAGAGTATATAATAACGAGATTTCTCTAATATAGTAAAGAACGGTGATGAATAAATGGACTACGTACGCAATCTTGCTACCAAGTTTCATCACCATCTGATCTTTTTCGAATAATTATATTATTCATGTCTCGATTAACTCTTAGAATCATATTGGTCGAAACTCCTACTTTCAAATTGTAAGAAAAAAAAACTGTTGGGGCATATCAAATCGCAATAATCTAAAAACAAATTATATATATATACGTTTTATTCAATAATTTTTCAAGGAGAAAATACAACATCTACGTTTTGTTTTTAACATTATAATTTTTATAAGTAGTTTAGTTTACCAAGTTTAATTTATTTATTTTAAAACTAATTGATACTGGGTGAATTTGTTTTTTGTTTTCTTTTTTTGTCAACCATAGATTGGATTGAACTACATCTCGTGTATACTTCATCAGATTATACTTACAGATTTTCAAAACTACTCTTTTTTTTCCAACAAAAAAACTAATCAAAATGATCTTTATTCTTACATTTTCATCTGTATATGTTGTAATCAATCAATAATAAAAAGATGGTGTATTTCTATATTTTGAAGATATAAATTTCCTCAGTTAAGAGATATTAACAGTTATCATCATTTTCTTCTTCTATGGAGATACAGTATGTAGACACTGCCATCATATTTTTCGGAAGAACCTCTATGTTTATCAATTTGCTTCTGTTTAGACAGAAATGTAATTCTTATTGTACTGTTAATCAATTTATCGATGATCTTGTGTTGGCAAAACGTACATTAGACATTTATAATAAATCTATATAAAAGCATATATATACTCATTATAACCGTGATGATAATCTCTTACACAATCCCTGACGTTTTTGAGGACTTTTAGGTGTTTGAAACTCTCTTATTTTAATTGATTGTTGGTTATCCCATAAGACACTGTAGGCTTTAGTTTTTGACTAATTGTTTTTCTTATATATATATATATATATATATATATTTAACACAATTTGTCTTTGCTTATTATAGTTAATTAGATTTTCATCAGTGATTTCAAAGCGTGGATTATTCTTTCTTAAGAAATTTTAATTTAATCGAAAATATATTTTTTAATATATTTATATTTATTTTATAGATAAAATATTTAGTTTATAGATAAAATATATTTATAAATATGAAAGGTTCAAATATTATATAGTTTATTAAATTATCATTTGTTTCTATGTTTTATAGTTATGTATTTATAAAAAAAAATGGTGAAAGTATTTATAGAAGTGTTTTTTTTTATTTTGGTATAAATGATTATATTCTATAATTTGTAATTATTTTTGTGTCATATTATGATTATATGATATAACTATAAATTTTATTATATATATCAGTATCTCTAGTTTTTTATACATTATATATTTTACTTTTATTTTATACAACACTTTAGTTTGTTTCCTTTTATATATTTTAATTTATAAAATTCAAATTTAAGATATGCATTGTACTGAATTGAGTTGATTTATTTTTACCTATTTTGAATGAGTTAATTTTTTTTTTAATGTTCATAATCGAAATGAGCTAATCCGCCCTTTTAGTCCATCTTCTAATAGTTCAAATATTTTGTATATTTTGATAGAACAGACTCATGAAAAGTAAAAATAACCATCACACTATATGATCCGTATTACCAAATTAATGAATATGTACACAAAAATTATAGTTTTTATATACCCAAAATATAATATTTTACTGTATAATGTGATATATTTTTAATAAAAGTAAAATGAGACACAGATGAGAAAATAAATATAATAATTAATATACTTTTATATGGTAATTAATTTTTACATGATTATGTGTGATCAAGTGTATTAATTTTACTATAGTCTATATTTCTAATGATATGATTTGTATAAATTCTAGCATTTTCATTAAATTTTAATAGTATTACATGTAAGAAACACGTCAGTTTGTTTCATAAATAATATGACTGGCAAAATGGTCTGGACTGAGATTAATTAATTGATATTATATATATATATATCTATATATATTATATCATCAGATACTATATATCTTTGACAAACTATAAAAATAACTATTTTCGGATGGTTTTATTTATATTTTAATTGAATCGTTCAAATCCATTTTTTTAGGAAATTATAAGTGCTAATTTTTATTATGCAATATGTATGTGTACTATATATATTCCAGTAATTATATCCCTAATAAGCTAGGAAAAACAATTATTAAGGTTATGGTATCCATAAAACAAAATATTTTAGCAAACATCAGGTATAGTATATACAATTACAAAATTTCATGGTTAACTAGATTTTTATCTGCATTCTGGAAGTGCGAGATTATTTTTTAACAAAATTTAAATTTAATCATAAGAAAATTTTTTATTTTATTTTAATATTAGATTTTAATTCATATTTTTGATCTTAATATTTTTGACAATATATATGTGAAATTTTGAGATGTTTTAATAATTTTATTTTTAATATAGATGTATTATATAATTTATTTTATTTTTAGATGTTCTAAAAACGAATAATATTTTTAGTGTGTTTTCCTTTTTATGTTTTATATTTTGAAGAAAATGAAATAAAAATGTGCTGATAGTTTTTTTTTGGGTGTAATTGATGGTATTATATAATCTGTATTAATTTATAGTTTTAGTATGATTGTTTGGTATGACTATACATTTTATTATATTTATAAATAAATATTTCTAGTTTTTAATATATTACATATTATATTATTTTACTTTATAAAATATATTAATTTATTTTTAGTGTTATGCTTTATATTTTATAAAATTAAAAATTTACAATTTGCACTATGTTCAAATACCTATTTTTAACTCATTTTAATGACATAGTATTCGCTTTAGTGTAATGAGCTCGTCCATTTTAAATACATCTTCAAATGATTTATACTATTTGTATATTTTGACGAATTATCTAATAGAAAAAAATCATCAAATATTAATTTTAATAGGTCACATCATATGATCGAATGATACGTATAAATAAACTTTAACATCTTTATTTTTTATCAAATTAATATATATATAATAATATTTATATCAGTCTAATTATAAGATTTAGAGAATAAAACTTGACTTAACTAATAAAAACTTAAAATTTGATCTCTAGCTTAGTCATGTGTTTTACTCTTAAGATTTTTCAGCAGTTAGAATTTTATAAAATTTTAAATTATAACATACATATATCCAAAAAAATTAGAATTTTTATTGTAAAATTGATATTGTTATAATAAAGTAAAATGAGACAAAGATGAAAAATAAGGAAATATAATAATTAATATATTATTAAAATATTTATGGTAACCAATTGTTACATAATCATATGTGATCAAGTGGATGCCACTGATTATGGTCTATATTTTTGTTGTTAGATGTTTAGTCTAAATTACTTTAATGAAATTTTAGCCTTTTTATTAAATTTAATGGTATTTGTAATAATATAACTCATAATTAAAGGTAAATAGTTAGCAGTGGTGTTGTTTTAGTTGTATAGATATTTTACGCATATAATTATATGTATATATATATATATATGTGTATGTTAGTGTAAAATTGAAGAAAAAAAGAAAAAGAAAATGGATGAGGATTCCTTGATTCAAGTGGGAGAGATTCACAACGGAACGTTTTAGATTCTATACATGAGCAATTGAGCATACGTCATCTGTTTTTATCTTTTTTTAGCAAGTTTTTTTTTTTTTGTTAACATAATCTTGAATTTAATATCTCTAATAACATGAATGATGCTGTGTTCAAATTTGGTATAATAAATACAGAATTAACTAACATAATGCCACATAATTCCAACGTCATCTCTTCCTTCTTGTTTATATTTTTTTGGGTTTTGGTTAAAGTCTTCAATTCTTTATTTAATTAATACCTTCCTTCTTTGTTTATTTGATAACAAAACTTGGTTATACACGGCATGGGTCTTATAATTATTAGCGTCATCCAAACTCAAAATAATGATAAAACAATACTAATAGTCACCTCGCCAAAAATCATGCGTTTGACTAATCAGAACTATTTCAGATGTACATAATGGTAACAAGATTTCATCTATAGACTAGCTAAACGATATCTAATACGTAGTAACTAGCAAATTTATAGTAGAAAACACAAAAGAAATAATAAAAATATTTAAAGGCTGAGAAGAACAGAATGAAATGAAAAATAAGAAAGAAATATGAATAAATATTTTTATTATTGACAATTTTTGAATCTTTTTAAAAATTTGAACAAAAATAAATATAAAGTTACTAGGTGATTAAATTGAGTGAGTGTAAAAAGATTCATTGTCTTTTTTTAAAAAAAATATTTTTGATTATAGTTTTTCTTATCAACTTTAGTCTAGTGGCTTTTAATATTTCCTTAACTCTGCTGGATGTTGGATTTAAACCCAGATCTATGTCATGAATTTCAGAAATAACCACTGTTATGTCACATAACTTCGACAATTATAATTTAAAATTATATTTATTGTCTTCATTTATTTTCACAAAATCAGAAATAACCTCTTCTTCGATCCATTTTAACTTTGATCACGAATGGCTCCATTTTATCCTGTTGGGAGATTTTAAAAAATTTCTTGGCCAAAAGCCATATGCACTCCACGATCTATCTCTGATCTTCATTCTTTGTGCAATCTTCAGGAAATAGTTGATAATATTACTCCCTCATTTATAGAAAACTCTACCGCAATGACTAGCAATATGAAATCTATCTTTCATGTGAGAGACCATTTCCCGTCGTATGGCTCTGTCAAAGCAAATAGATTTAATCCTGACACTTATTCTTTTCCTGCTCGTCTCGATTGGGATATTATCATGGATCTAATTTCTTTTTTGGAGACGTTTGGTGGATTTCGTTAAAAAAATCACAAAATTCCAATATAAAACAAGAGAGACAAATTTACTCCGTACAGTTTAAAAATTGTTAATGATATTTTTGATCTAGCATTATCCACTTCCGAGGTTATAAAGTGATCTTCATCTTCGCAACCTTGCACATTGTAGCAACGTGTGAGGCATGTGCGATGTCTACACATGGTATCGTTATATAAAAATAGATACGTATATATGTATATACCATTATGTATGGATATACATTAATACTTATCTTTTGTTCATTTTGAGAGGTATCATACAATCTAGTGTCCTATTTTCGGTTTTAAATCGCGACCAACTCCGTTACACATGTCCAATCTCCAAAGGAATTATAATTTGTGTAAAGTTAAAAATAATAATACACATATATACAATTTTTGAAGATTATGAATATAAATTAATTCCTATTTTTTAGTTATGAATTTTTCTTACTGTACATAGGAAAACAGGCTTTCATAGAATATAAATTATAGGTCCCAAATTTTCGATTTTATACATCTATCACTTAAACTCTGAAGCATATAAGAAAAGTCTCTTGTTCCAATCCTCTATTTTCATTTTTGGTAAATTTGTTTTTTCTTTTCGGAAAAAGTAATTTTCTTTACTATTTCTAGCTATTTGTTTTTGTTACTCGATCAACAAAACAATTTTATTTCTTTTTAAAAATTTATGCTACATATTACTATTCCTCTAGAGATACATTTTAAGTAATGTATTTTTTTAAGTAAAGTATTTTACTTATAGAGTACTTTTTATCACCAAATTTAGCTGTATTCTGATAAGATATTTCTAAAATTTTAAAACATTTGTCAACCAGATCCTTCTTTTAACTATTTTTACGTATTCTAATTTCCAAAGTTTCAAATATATTTAGAAGTTAGATTGATAAAAGAATGTCCCTTCACGACATCCGATTATGAAAAGGAGAGGAGATTGGCCAAACAGAAGTATATAATTTTTTTTTTTTTTTTTTGTCAAGAAGTATATAAATTAGATGTGTGAATTCTAATTTTAAATCATTTCCCTCTGAATTTTATTTATTTTTTAAGATAGCAAAATGCTAATCTACGATCAACTATTGTCCTGATGGCACGTGTACGACTCCAAATCAATTGGAAGGGTCCTTTCTGTTGGACCAAAATGTTATTAAGCACATTGGGCTTGAAACATGTTGATAATGTGAATATGAAATGGGCTTAAAAATTAGACCCATTAGGGAATAAGTGGAACTTAAGAAAGTCCCACATTGCTTAGAAGGAACTTTTTCCACTTGCATATATATGGAACAAAGTCACTAAGTGTCAAAGTGGTTTATGGGGAGAACCAAAGGATCCACACGCGCGCACCACCACCACCACCGCCGCTCGCTCGTGCTCGTGCTCTGTGCTCTGTGCTTTGTGCTTTGGGCTTTGGGCTTTGGGCTTTGGGCTTTGGGCTTTGGGCTTTGGGCTTTGGGCTTTGGGCTTTGGGCTTTGGGCTTTGGGCTTTGGGCTTTGGGCTTTGGGCTTTGGGCTTTGGGCTTTGGGCTTTGGGCTTTGGGCTTTGGGCTTTGGGCTTTGGGCTTTGGGCTTTGGGCTTTGGGCTTTGGGCTTTGGGCTTTGGGAATGTCTCGTCGTCGAGGAGTCCTATTTTTTGGCGACTGAAAATGAGATCGACCGATCTTTACTGGACCGATCGATCCGTCCTCACGAACATTTCCAGGATCGATCGTTCCTCTTCTGGATCGATCGATCGCGTGCTACGGATGGTTTTCTACGGATGGTTCCTCTTCTGGATCGATCGATCGCGTGCTACGGATCGCCTACAGGATCGATCGATCTGATTTTTGGATCGATCGATCGGGTTCAAAATCTCATCGTAATCCGCGAATATTCCAGTCAAAACGGTTATAACCGCTTGCGGAATTTTCGGGATTTCGTTGAAAGTCGAGATTTTATCTCGAAACCCCCCTAATCACTTCTTCCCTATAAATAGAGAGCTAAAGCAATCATTCTGGGTAATCCCCGAGTATCCTGAATATCCTGAGAATTCTTGAAATCTCTAGAACTCTAAAAACTCTTTGCTTTCTCTAAATTCACAGAAAAAGGTTCATCTCTCTCTCATATTCGTTTCTATCTTTCAGAAACGATTCTTGCTCTTGAGTATATCGTAGATACTGTGTTCGCAGATTCCGAATTCGAGTGTTGCGAATCGGTCTATAAAAGGTTGTATCCTGGGATTCAAAAGGCGTATTAAAACCGTCACACTACGGGCGCTTTATTGAGTTAAGGAAAGAGACATCTCGCCTCCTTTCTGGATTTCATAAAAATCGTTTTATAAATCGTGTTTTTACAAATTGATTTCTCCTTATATTACAAATTATCAAATCGTATTTTCTTATCCGGTTTTATAGCTCCTACACTTTCAACTATTTTCCACCGTCAAATAAGTATCTATCCAGTTGCTGACTCAGCCTGATAAGCCTAAACCGGAGCTGCGTCACTGTTAAAACTGTAATAAAACCGGCAAAAGAGAGAAATACTAGATCAGTAGTCGTAAAATATATAACACGTGGCAACAGCTGGTCAGACGTATCCGGTACTTATCCGGTTGGGGGTAAAAAATAAATTGGCCCCACGCACGACTCGTTCGCACGAAACGCGACATCACGGCGCCGTTTGGACTCTATAAATAGAGCTATCGAGGCAGAGAACAAGACATCAAACGAGATAACCGATAGTACGCACTACGTGCAGCTTTCTTCTTCTCGACATCTGTCAGTCTTTTCTTTGGTGGATTTTAGAATCACCGATAGTCTCGGAAATTCTGTTTTCTTTCTTTCTATTCCCATTCTTTGTGATCTTTCATTTTCTGCACCTATTTTAAAAATTCTTGGCGACTGAAAAGAAACATGTGTGGAATACTTGCCGTTTTAGGATGCTCCGACGATTCTCAGGCGAAGAGAGTTCGTGTTCTTGAGCTTTCTCGCAGGCAATAAAACTTTCCTCTGCTTTTTTTTTATTTATTTTCTATTCGGTTCTTTAAAATGGGAAAAATAATTGGTTTGTCACGTTAAAACAACTCAAATCACATTATGATTAGTTTGATGCTAGAGTAGACATCGATATATACAATCGAAGAAGTTAACGTTATGTTTGTTTCAGGTTATTATGACGAAGATTGATGTGATGTAATAACAATTTGCAGTGTTATAAATATATTCATTTTCTTGGCCTTTTTTATTGAGCGCGACAGAAACAGTGATGCTTGAGCATATCAAACGTCTCACTTTTGAATATTTTATGTCAATTTCTCTGGAAAAAAAAACGAAACTTTCTTTGTAGGTGGGGTATTTCGGAGAATATATCAAATCTTTAATATTTGGTCTTTAATAATTCTTCTTTACAATTTTGTTATAGATTGAGGCACAGAGGACCTGACTGGAGTGGAATATATCAGAACGGAGACAATTACTTGGCCCATCAACGTCTTGCCATCATCGATCCTGCTTCGGGTGATCAACCTCTCTTTAACGAGGACGAGACCATTGTTGTCACGGTATGCTTCAAGATCTACATCCATGGAATCATGATAACTCTGATATTTTTGAGGTTCAAACTTTTCTATTGCTGATTTTTTTGAAGGTGAATGGAGAGATTTATAACCATGAGGAGCTGAGAAAGGGTTTGAAGAATCACAAGTTCCGTACCGGTAGTGACTGTGACGTTATTGCTCACCTGGTATGTGTGATTTCATTTTGATTTGCTACTGCTATGATATTTGTTATTTTTTGATTGATCTGATCGAGTTTGACGTGTTTTGGGGACACAGTACGAGGAACATGGTGAGAATTTTGTGGATATGTTGGATGGAATCTTCTCCTTTGTGTTGCTGGACACAAGAGATAACTCATTCATGGTGGCTCGTGACGCGGTTGGTGTCACATCGCTTTATATTGGTTGGGGATTAGATGGATCTGTGTGGATATCTTCGGAGATGAAAGGCTTACATGAAGATTGTGAGCATTTCGAAGCGTTTCCTCCAGGTCATTTGTATTCAAGCAAATCAGGAGGAGGGTTTAAGCAATGGTATAATCCTCCTTGGTTCAATGAATCTGTTCCTTCGACGCCTTATGAGCCTCTTGCAATTAGACGCGCCTTTGAAAACGTAAGAAAACTTGCCCTGCAAGCTACTCAAAGATCCCTTTTTGTTTGTATATGGTGTGAGAAATTAATATAATGGTTTTTTTTTCTCTGTAGGCTGTGATTAAGCGGTTGATGACTGATGTTCCCTTTGGAGTTTTGCTCTCTGGTGGTCTTGATTCTTCTCTTGTTGCCTCCATCACAGCCCGTCACTTGGCCGGTACTAAGGCCGCTAAGAGATGGGGCCCTCAGCTCCATTCCTTTTGCGTTGGTCTTGAGGTGAGATACATTACAGAGTTTCTCTGTTTTTAAAACAGAGTTTTGATGAGATACAAAGTGTTTAAGTTTGAAACTAAGATTTAGTATGCTTTTTGTTTTTTTTCTTTCGTTAGGGATCGCCGGACTTGAAGGCAGGGAAAGAAGTGGCGGATTATTTGGGGACGGTGCACCATGAGTTCCATTTCACGGTGCAGGACGGGATTGATGCGATTGAGGATGTGATTTACCATGTCGAGACATATGATGTGACAACAATTAGAGCTAGCACACCGATGTTCTTGATGTCCCGGAAAATCAAGTCTCTAGGTGTTAAGATGGTTCTCTCCGGTGAAGGTTCTGATGAGATCTTTGGAGGGTATCTTTACTTTCACAAGGCACCTAACAAGAAAGAGTTTCACCAAGAAACCTGTCGCAAGGTATCTATTCAATTTAATCACAAAAAGACGTCATCACTATATAAGGACGAGATCTTTTAACTCTTTGTACGCGATGTCTTGCAGATTAAGGCTCTTCACAAGTACGACTGTCTAAGAGCCAACAAAGCTACATCTGCCTTTGGACTGGAGGCGCGTGTTCCTTTCCTGGACAAGGATTTTATCAACACCGCTATGTCTCTCGATCCTGAATTCAAGATGGTAAATACGAAAACTCAAAATAGAAAAATTGATACCTTCTTTCACAAGCTAACGTACATTCGCTGAACAAATTTTCGTTATGGAAATTTTTAGATCAAACCAGAGGAAGGGAGAATCGAGAAATGGGTTCTAAGGAGAGCCTTTGACGACGAAGAACGTCCGTATCTGCCAAAACACATTCTCTACAGACAGAAAGAGCAGTTTAGTGATGGTGTTGGCTACAGTTGGATCGATGGCCTCAAAGCCCATGCTGCTGAAAATGTATTACACAGAAGATCTCCTACATCTTATGATTATCTGAATTTCGGTTTAGATCTGAGTATTTCTTTTCTGTTTTTAGGTCAGTGACAAGATGATGTCGAACGCTGCACATATCTTCCCTCACAACACCCCACTTACCAAAGAAGCTTACTATTACAGAATGATCTTTGAGAGGTACTTCCCACAGGTGAGACTCTTATAAATCTCCATATGAGGCTTACTTTTCCTGTCTTTTTTTTTTGAAAAGAAATTTACAAACTTTTGAGCTGCGTTTTTTTTTCCGCAGAACTCGGCGAGGCTTACTGTTCCTGGAGGTGCGACCGTTGCTTGCTCGACCGCAAAGGCAGTGGAGTGGGATGTAAGCTGGTCCAACAATATGGATCCATCGGGAAGAGCTGCCATCGGAGTTCACCTCTCGGCCTACGACGGCAGCAAAGTGGCATTGCCCTTGCTGCCACATAAGGCAATTGACGACATGCCGATGATGATGGGACAAGAAGTTGTGATTCAGACATGACTTTGAAGAAGATATGGAGGATTACGAGTTGTTTTAATTTGTCCTAATGGGTTTAAAGTGTTCTTGTTTGATTCCAAAATAAAAATGGTTTCCTGTTTCCAAGGAAGAAACTTTGAATGTATAAATTAATTTTCTTATATTTCCTGGTAAGATTTGAATGTACTGTTTCTACAAAACCGATGCACATCAATCTTATGTTAATTATATATATGTTGTATTGGATATCGATAAATCTGATTGAGCGAGGGAATAAACCTCTATTTAAATTTACGTGTGTAACATTACTAAAAGAGTTTATGAAGTTCGTTTGCAAAAAGTAATAAAAGAAATAATAATGTATCGTTTGTCTCTGTCTCACCAACTGAAAATTGATCTCTTTTATTTTATTTTTGGGTCTCTAATGAGCTTTGTTCGATTTTTACAAATGTGGGGGTGATTGGTCACATTTTTAAAAACGTGGGGGTGTTGAAGTGCAATGAAACAGAAATCAGCAGATATTAAAACAAATTAACAAAATAAAAAAATTCAATTGTTTTCTACCCCAATAGTTCTCTTTCTGATTCAGGTTCAGGTTCAGCTTTCTTCTCTAAGAGCACCTCCATCCGAGAAACTCTTGAAAAAGGTTTCTAAAACAAATAAAAATAATATTTTAATAAAAATAAATTATTTAATTAATTCAGATATTTATTTAAAAGTCTAACCTAATCAAAAAGTGACAAGTGTCATATGAGTTTCTTAACTCAGTTCTTAAAACTCTTATTTAAGAGTTGGTTTCTTAATTTTTAACAATCTCTCTCTTACTTTTTATTTTTTTAATATTAAACTTTTCTAAGAAACTCAAATAAAAACCCCCAATGGAGATGCCCTAATATTTTTCCTCTTCTGAGATTTAGCTTTACGCCAGGGCAAAGGCACAATTGATTTGTTAGGATGTCCGACCTCCTTTTTTCAATTATATATATATATATATATTTAACATATTTTATGTTTATAATTATTAATTCGTTAGAAGTATATCTTTTGATATATGTGAAAAAAATTAATCATTTTTGTGTTAGTTACTAAATTTGAAGAAGAAAACTTCAATGCACGTAAATGATGAAAATTTCACTTTTGACATCTTTAGTTATAAATAATACTCAGTTTGATCTGAAAGTTTATTATATCAAATTGTTCAAACCGATTACATTCCAAGATATACTTCATCATAATACATCACAGCTTTAGATGTCTTACTGTTATCTTTGCACCAAACCATAGGGATCTTCTTAGTATAGATTGGTAGGATATCTCAATTTTCAAGCAACTTTAAGAACTTGTTTCCCAATGTTTTGTCCATGGAAAAGTCCTACAAGAGCAGCAGGACCGTTCTCGAGTCCTTCAACAATATCTTCCACGTAAACTAACTTCCCTTCTTTTACATATGGAAGCACAAACTCTAAGAATTTAGGGAATCTATCAATGAAGTCAAAAGAAGCAAACCCTTGCATCTTTATCCTCTTGAATATGATATTGGGTAGATTTTCTGAACTGTCTCTGGTTTCAAGATGGTACTGAGAGATCATCCCGCAGACAGCAATTCTTCCATACGTTTTCATGTTCAGTAGCACGGCGTCAAGCATTTTTCCTCCCACGTTCTCAAAGTATATGTCAATGCCATTTGGAAAACATCTACGCCAAGAAAAAGAAGACATTTTGATTCTATGTACTATATATTAAAAAAAAGGAAATGAATTCAATACCTCTTTAAGGCGGAGTCAAGGTTAGGCTCTTCCTTGTAATTGAATGCATCATCGAAACCAAGTTTTTGAAGCAAGATATCGACCTTTATGGAAACCAATCATTATTAAAGAAATTAGAAAGTTAAACCCTCTTCATCGAGAAAGCTCAAAATTTGAATCTTTTGATCGGTAAGTATTTAGAAAGAAAAAGCTTCACCTTCTGTTTACTTCCCGCACTTCCAACAACATAGCAGCCCATCAACTTAGCAAACTGACCCACGAGCTGACCAACCGCTCCGGAAGCCGCAGAAACAAAGACTGTTTCTCCTTTCTTAGGTGAACAAATCTCGAAAAACCCGGCATAAGCAGTTAAACCTGTCATACCTGTTATGTAAAAACAGAGCTTTTAAGATATATGAGTCCTTAACATTTAAATCTTTTTGTAGTTTTTGCGTTCTTAGTTCCGTGAAAATAAACATGATGCTAACCGAGGATTCCAGTGTAGTAGGAGAGAGGAACATTGATATTGACGTCGATTTTGAAGCTACTGGTTGGGTTAATAATACTATACTCTTCCCAGTCGACCATTCCCCAAACAAAATCACCTTTTGCAAAAGTTGGATCGTCAGAATCTATCACTCTAGACACTCCAATTCCAGCTACAGGCTGAATAATCACAAAGTATCAACGACAAGTGTGTATATGTAGGTGTGTATTTGAGTGATGCTGTTACCTTTCCAGGGACGAAAGCATCCAGGAGTGCTGAAGTCGAAGGATTTGGTTCTCTCATGAGAATTCCCATGTAAGGGTCACAAGACAAGTAAAGGTTTCTCACCACAATCACCTTGGATCCAGCCTTAACCTTGCGTTCTACAGCGCCCGTAAACGTGACTATTAGATCAGACTCTTTTGGAAAACCCTGAACGTAATCTCTAAGTATCACTTGTTTGTTCCTCACGGTAGTCTCCATTTTCCTCGGATCTCAAAACAAACTTCTACTTGATGTCGTTGAGATCAGCTGTATAACCTCTTTATAAACTAAGATGTGGTTCGGTAGAAAATTTACATGCATACAAAAGGCAGGTTTGGTGAGTCACCAACTACAGAGCTGTATCAACAATTATTTGCGAAGCCATAAGGGAGAAACATAATAAATAAATTATTTGATATTTGAATTAAATATGTCACATTCTTATTGCATGCATTTCAATTAATATCCTGAGGCAAATGGTAAAGATATGTATATGTATCATCTACATTTCAAAACAAAAGTAAAGAGTGAGAATCAACCGATTGGTTAAACAAAAAAACCTTCATTACTTGTTAGTTGTTACTCCCAAAAAACCCACCAAAATTTGCAGATTTTTTTTTTTTTTTGCAGTGCAAATTTATAATCCTCAAATTATCCGAATTAATTGTACTATATAGCGGTATAGCCAAAATAAAAAGTATTGCAGAATCGTGATAAACAATACCAATTACGAAAAGTAAAGTAATATACAGAGAATCATTTATTACAAAAAGAAAAAGAAAAAGAATATATATATATTGAGGATCTCTCGTCAATTTTAGACGTGACTAACTATATCTTTCTCTGTCTCAAATTTAAGTTTTTCTTTTGTGTTGTCGCATGGTCCAACTCATAGATCAAAAAAAATTATATGTACTTATGCTATTAGTTAAATGATTTAAGACTTGATTATGTTTGTTGCTGACAGATAGCTTAAAGAAAAGGCAGGTTAGGTGAGACGCCAACTAAAGAGCTGTATCAACATTGATTAGCGAGGCTATAAGGGGAAAACATAATAAGAAATTATTTGATATGTGAATTTAAATATGTCACATTCTTATTGCATGCGTTTTAATTAATACCCTGAGGCAAATGGTAAAGATATGTATATGTATCATCTACATATCAAAATAAAAGTTAAAGTGAGTCAACAGACTGGTTAAACAAAAAGACTTTGATTATGTGTTAGTTGTTACTCCCATAATGATTTGAAAGAAACAAAGATTTTAGTTTTGTTTTTTTTTGTTTTAACATAAAGAGAGAGATTTTGTTTACAGAATACAAATGTAACATTTTATTTATAAAATGTAATTTTTAATTTGTTAAAAAAATATGTAAATTATTTACACATATACTATTGCGGTATAGCCTAAAGCTACCTAGCCAAGTAAAAAGTATTGGAGACTCGTGATAAACAATACCAATTACCAAGAGTAAAGTAGTACAAGGAGAATCATTTGTTACAATATATATATATATATATATATATATATTGAAGTTATCTCGTCAATTATAGACGTGACTAAGTATTTCTAGATATAATTTTTATTTATAATTTTTATTTTTATTTTCATTTAAAAATCTTATTTTTATTTTTTATTTTTTAATTTTTTTTTTATATAAAAACTGAATTTTGACAACGATTTTTTTTGTCGGAAAATTGTTGTGTTGAAATTCTATCAGTAAATTGTTTGGTCATAATTTTGTCGGAAACAACCATCTGTCGGAAAAATATCCATCAAAATTCCGTCAGAAGTCTGTTGGAAAATTTTTGACGGATTTTTGACGTTGTACACTCGACGGAAAAAAACCTGTCAAAAAACCGTCGAAAACACTCATTTCCAACGGTTTTCCGAAAGATTTAGCCGTCGAAAAAGACTTGTTTTATTGTAGTATCTTTCTCTGCCACAAATTTAAGTTTTTTTTTTGAAAATTTTATGTCGGTGGATTTTAAATAGGGTTAGGATTAGGTTAATGTCAGTCAGTCCTAAGTAGATTAGATATTGGTTTTGGTCTTGTACACGTATAATTACGTAAAACCTTGATGCAAAGTTGTTGCAAAGAGATTAAACAGGAAAAGAAAGAAAGAGAGACGTGAGCAATTATGGTTGTAATAACTCAGATTTTGAGCTGATTAAGTGAATTGATAACAAATCTAGATTAAGAGAATTTTAGCTGCTTCTCTCATCGAGAAGTGAGGTGAACACCCGCTAAACAAAACATATGTCTTCTTCTTTTTCTTTAAGTTCTCTGTGTGCTACGTTTTGCATAATTTGTGATAAAAGTTAAGCGAAATCAGTTATGATCAAGCTCGTGATCGTGCCAAATTGGTATCATAGCCTTAGTTTACATATAAGGAGGATATGCTAAAAAAATATCAAATATTACGATCAGTCTAAGAATGGAGGGATCAAATATCGATATCGAAAGATTCAATGGGAATATAGATTTTTTGCTATGGAAGAGAAGGATGTACGCTTACCTAAGCGTGTCAGGTCTTAAGAATTTTCTCGTTACCAAGACTCCTAAATCAGTATCGAATGATGATGAAGAAGAGAAAGACTCGGAGAAAAAAGGAAACTTGCTGCCGATGAAGAAGCAAGACTTGAAAGATGTGAAGACAATGAGCATGATCTTTCTCAACGTCGGACATCACGTTTTGCGGAAGATCAAACGGTGTATAATGGCGGCTGAGATGTGAGATTTACTTGAAGCACTCTACATGCCGAAGACGCTTCCAAATCGTGTATATGCGCAGTTGGAATTGTATGGGTTTCAAGATGCAAAATCATTGAATGATCGATGAGAATATATACTTCCTCAAGATTTCAGGAGAGCTAAGTCAATTAAGCATAAAAGTACTGGAGGAGGTTTAAGCTGTGTTGCTGATGAATGCATTGTCTCTGAGGTATAACCAACTCAAAGAAACGTTGAAGAACATTAGGAATATCATCAATGTTGAAGATGTTTCAAGCGCAACAAGATCCAAGGAGAAAGAGCTGAAAACAATCTACGTACAAGGGCTATTTCTGAGGATCACTATGTCAGGAGAAGATCAAAATCCGGAGGCTACAGTGGCAAGAACCGGAACAACAACATATAAGAGTCTATATATGGAGAGAGAAAGAATATATGTTGGATTTGTGACAAGGAATGACACTTCAAGAAGCAGTGCTACAAGTGGCTAGAAAGAATCAATTTTTTAGTCTCAGACTGAAGACAAGGGAGAAGCTGCAATGGTTAGTGACGATGCTCAAGATTTGGCTGGTCTATTGGCTTTCGAAGTGAATGTGTCTCAGGAGGTTTCAGATAAGGAGGAATATGTAATTGATTCAGGGTGTTCTTTCCACATTCAGGGTGTTAGAGACATCTATATGGAGCTAAGAGAAGTGGAGACAGGGAAAGTCATAGTAGCAAACAACTCAAACATTGACGTCAAAGATTTTATGTCAGTGAGGTTTGAAAACTCAGACGATACAACATTTTTTCTCTTTGATGTGCGGTATATACCGGATATAGGCAGGAACCTGATATCTCTAAAGACTTTAGAAGAGAAATGTTATGAGTTTAAAGGAGTAAAGGATATACTGAAAATAGTAAAAGGACATACAATTATTATGAAAGGTTATCGTAAGAGTAAATTACTCTGTATTTTCTTCAAAGCCATGCAAGATTTTTTTACTCCTCCAATGTGTCTTTCGAGTTCGGTGGAAATTCTTCTAGAAATGAGTACACAAAACTATAACACAATAAATTGGGACATGCAGATTAAAAAGTTTTTAAAATATTAGCGCATAACGGATGCATAGAGAAAGAGTAGCATTCGATGATTTCTGCATGACATGTTAGCAAAAGCTCGGAATTGGACTATTTGTTTACCAAGCCCTTAGACTAAGATGCATGGGATGATTTCAAAGATAATTTGAAACTTGCATGCTCCAATTGTACATACATGATGTGCATGTATCACTTTAGGAGGGTACTGGAGTATACACCAAAGGCAAAAGAAAAACTGTGGAAGCATTTATCACATCTCTTTGATTGATGTTATGATGTATTACGCACATTTATATGATTCTTTCTTAAGGCAAGTAGATACATCTCTTTGTATTATAAAGCTGTACGTTATTGGTATTCTATACGATGAACATAATTCACGATTTAATTCCTCTTCTTCTGTGAAATTCTTTAGGTACATAGTCGATAATGTACATAACATTACGTCACCGCATCTCTATGACTTTTAGACGTCCTGACCACTCCTTTTCATACGTTGTTCGGCCACCCTGGACCAATAAGGCATTTGCTAATAATATTCTACATAACTTTGGTTTTGTTTATATAATATGTTGGCCAGGTTGTTAAGGACGCAAATTTGATGGCCGGTTTGTTATTAAATGAGTGTCAACGGATCTTGTAGATCACTTAGAAATTGTTCTCGGTGCCGTATCACTTCTACAAAATCATCAAATTTCTTCAAACTATTCTGAGCTAACCACAATTAATTACTGGAAATTTTCATAAAACACTTCAAGAAAGCAAATGCTCTATAGAGATATTAATTTCTAGAATTTTTGGTATCCTATAGTGGTATAATGTGTCACTATCTAAATTCAAACAAGATAAAATGCATGTTGTTGAAATATAAATAAATAATAAGAAAATAATAATTATTTAACGCAAACATTTTCTTTTCGGTTTCCAATTCGAATTCGTTATTTATTATTATTTTTTGTTATTATAAAACCTTCAATCTTCGGTGTCAGATGACTCAGTCATGCAATGATCATGCTCCTACCAAGTGAAATATGAATCCCACGTAGCAGTACGTATATTTAAATGAATCACACAGGAAACGAGATAATTTTAAATGGTCACGACAACTATATATAAGAACCATCGTCTTGTGTACGAATGCAAATATATATACACATACAAAACAAACATTCTAAACAAAATACAAACAGAGAAATAGACATGACAAGTGAAGACAATTCAAGTCCCTTGGTCGTTGAGAAATCAGAAGTGGTTCTGGTGAAACCCTCAAAGCCAACACCTGATGTCTCTTTGTCTCTCTCCACCATCGATAACGATCCTCTCATTGAAATGATCCTCAAAACCATATGCGTCTACGCCCCTAAGCCCTACCTTGAAGGTCAAGCCAACGACGACCCGGCTTCTCTTCTCCAAGATGCCCTCTCTGATACCCTTTTCTACTACTACCCTCTAGCAGGGAAACTTCACCGAAATTCCGACGACAATAAACTTCAGCTAGATTGCAAATCCGGAGATGGAGTCCCGTTTATAAGGGCAACCGCCACGTGCACGCTCGCTTCTCTCAATTACTTGGATAGTGCTGGGGACACAGCCTACCAACTCGTGCCTTGTTACGACCCTGTGAAAGGTTGTGAAGGATATGACCCTCTGGCTTTTCAGGTCACCAAGTTTGCATGTGGTGGAATCACTATTGGAATGGCTCACTCTCACTCCGTATGTGATGGTGTTGGAGTGGCTCAGTTTTTCAGAACGATGATCGAGCTTGCCTCCGGGAAGTCGACACCTAGCGTCATCCCCGTGTGGGAAAGAGAAAGGCTCACCTTTAACGGTATGCAACCAATTTATATACTTTCAAGGTGTGACATGTTCAAGCACCGTACGTCTTTGCATTTGTGTTAAATGTTAACTACGTCATTTTAAACTCGAAAACATTACTTTTCCGTAATATATTATTTTGTTATCCATGCAAACGAGATTTAAAGTTTTATTTTCGGTTTGCGTTTGACTCTTTATGTTTGATAATTTGATAAATATAACTAAACAATGTGATTTAAAAACTATTCCACTATTACAGGAAAACTAGGAGACCCTGTTGATGTGCCGAAAGTCGGCTCTTCGCTGTGTACTGACGACATGGTCCGTGAGATCCTGTGCATTACCTCCGAAGATATTATGAAACTCAAGAAGACAATTGCAGAGGAGGAGCAAATTACAAATGAGAACGAGAAGGTTGCAGTCACGACTTTGGAGATTCTTGCTGCCCATGTTTGGAGAGCACGTTGCCGAGCCCTAAATATGAGTCCAGATGAGACTATGGTTTTAGGGTTAGCTATTGGTATTCGCGGCATTATGGAGCCGCCGTTACCACAAGGCTACTACGGAAATGCCTTTCTGAGAGGCTCTGTGGCACTGAAAGCTAAGGAGCTAAGCGAATCATCTTTGTCTCGTGTGGTGAGGCTCATTAAAGATATGAAGAGGGAGGCGCTAGACAAGCTGTACGTGTGGGAGCAACTTAGCGAAATTGAGGGAAGAGTCAAGGTGTGGCCTGAGAGCATCAGCATAGGGATAGAATCAATGATACTCTCGGATTGGCGGCAGATCGGTCTACATTACGATGGCTGGGGAGGTTTAGTGAACATAATACCTTTACTTTCAACAAAAATGCCACTTTTCTGGATTTTATTGCCGGTGTCAAAGGCGGATTTGAATATGAGAGGTGGCGTTAGGGTGTTGGTAACGCTTCCTAAGGACGCGATGGCTAAGTTCAAGGAAGAAATTAATGATTTCTGACTATTAAACAACGTGGTCTTACTAAGCTTGATTATTGTGTCCATCATGTGCTTGATGTTGCTTTCATTCTATTTTGAACTCCCGAATCGCGTGAAATGCTTTACCTTTAATTTTGTACTTCTCAATCTTTTTTTTGTCTGTTAAATTTTGTTATATTTAATAACATTTAAACAAAGAAAAATATCAAGAATCATAAATTCCTTTTTTTTTTTTGCTTGTTGAGACTAGTAATGAAGATAGAGACAAAAGACGAGATTTGGAGAATGAGTATTGCAGCAGAAAGAACAAAAACTCACGTGACCAAATTCAAGATTGCAGGACCACATCAATTAGCTTTGTGTGTGAATTGGTGTGAACTGGATAAAGTTTTGTGTGTGCTCTGTTTTCTGTTTCGTTTCTTACCTCCTCAAATCTCTCACTCACAAACTCATCTCTTATCATCATCTTCTCATACTCAAATCACTTCTCAGAATGTTTTCGCGTTTGTGTTACATTTTCTAAAAAAATAATTTATAAACAACTTTTCAGAATGTTTACGTCCCTGTGATTTATATTTTTGTAATTTGTAAACGTAAATACAAACGTGAATTTGTTTATGTTTGCTAGTAACAAATATATTTTGATAATGTAAAATACATAATGTTGTAGGAAAACTAGCAGACGTTGGTTTGCCGGACGCTGGCTCTTCTATCGCAGCTTTGCCGTATCCTGACAACATGGTCCATGAGAAGTTATTGGTATCTGCAGCATTATGAATGCGCCATTACCAGAAGGTTACTACGGCAACGCCTTTGTCAACGGTTTCGTAACATTGACAGCTAAAAAGTTGAGCGAATTATTGTTGTCTCGTGTCGTGAGGCTCATTAAAGACATGAAGAGAGCAGTAGACAAGCAGTACGTGTTGGGACAACTTAGCCATATTGAGAAAAGACTGGAGATGAAGGCAGCGATGGATATCATCGACATAGGGTCCATGGTACTTACGGATTGGCGGCAAATCGGTCTAAATTACAGTTTTTGGGGTGGCTTTGTGAACATAATACCTTTGATTCCGAAGACAGATCCACTTCTCTGTATTTTACTGCCAGTGGTGAGTGGTGGCGTCCGGTTGCTGGTTACGCTTCCCAGGGACGCGATGGCGAAGTTCAAGGAAGATATGAATGCTTTCTAACGTTAAATGGTGATTATTGTGTCCATGATGATTGATGTTTCTTTGACTTTATTTTGAACGACTGCGTTCGATCGAGATAAACCATTTCGTATGGAACTAATGTGATCTTTCATTGTTGCATTACTAGAGTCTTTCGTAAAGCACGAAGTAAGGTAATTTTACAAGAACAAGAGGATAATCCAAGACACACCGAGAATCTATATCTCTCTCCAGCTCTTTCTCACCTCGCAGAGTCGTAAGGCTATAAAAAACGAGAAAATAATATATCTACTAACTTCTCTTTTATAAAAACAAGATTTTGAAATCAACAATCTTGGCTGCTTCTTTTAGTGTGGAAAAGGGTGGAAGATATTGATGTTTTTCGAGACCAACATATATGGATGCAAAATTTATCTGTTTGATAAATTATGATTGTGTATTGGTTATGCAAAAGTGTTTTTATATGGGGGGGATATGTGATTTATAGATGGTTTCTAGAGATCGAGAAGAATTAATTTGTCGTCCAAACTACGACTTGTTTATGTCTTTTTTTTTGAAGACCTAAAGTTAAGGAAAAATGCAGACCTGATTTGTAAATTAAATTTCAGCTGTACTTTGCTTATAACAGTGAAAAAGGATACCCTAACTTCTTTCTTATGCATTACTTTGTACGGAGGCTGTCTACATTATTCATTTCTTGATGCTTAAGTAACCTCTTTGACATGAAAGCAATTTCGTATAAATCTCAGAGCAAGGCTTCCTACCCACAACACAAGCTGCTTCTTCTTCTCCAATGGATAACAATGAAGAAGACCCTAAGCAACTCCCAAGCAAACTTCCCGATCTAACCCTCTTCGAGCAAGCAAATTCTGAAATTGCTCTTGCTGCCTCCCAAACTAACTCCCATTTTGCCCCTCCTATCCATAATTTGGCCTCCTCAAGGCTTTCCATGATAGAAAGTGACGGAGGATCTGAAGATGAAGACGAAGAAGGAAGTAATGATAACTATTCCGAGTATTTTGATAGCAATGGATTTGGAGAAGACGAAGATGAAATTAATGAGTTTCTTGAAGACCAAGAAAGCAACTCCAACCTTGAGGAGGATGATTTCTTGGAAGAAGAAGATGAGATTGACCCCGACCAGTTGTCTTACGAGGAACTGATTGCCCTAGGAGAATTCATCGGAGTCGAAAAACGTGGCCTGACTCAGACCGAAATCTCCACGTGTTTGAAGGCATCTAGCTACGTATTTTCACATAACAACAACGAGATTGATCGTTGTGTGGTTTGCCAAATGGAGTTTGAAGAAGGAGAATCATTGGTCGTTCTCCGACTTTGTAACCATCCATACCACTCTGAATGTATAACCAAATGGCTTCAGACGAAGAAGATTTGTCCCATTTGCTGCTCTGAACCATCTCACGACTAAAATCTCGGAATATTCAATTATCGATTGTAAAAAGTTAGAGAGACGTCGCGAAAGATCAACATCTTTACATTATAGACTTTGGTTATCCTTGGATAGCCAAAATTCAATCTTCACTCAAAAAACTTGAAAAGCTATATACATTCTTCAATTGTACCCCGTATAATCATACAAACTTCGTCATAAAGTTACCATAGATTTGACAATTTAGACTTCTAGCTTCATGATTGTTTTTATACACAAAATTTTAGGTTCTTGTTACATTTACCCATTCTATTAATGTTTACTTATTTGCTCATGTTAATTTAATGGTTCCACTAAGTATGACCCAAAGAATTTATACCTAACTACAAACTTAAAGAACTTGTCCAAAATTTGTAGAGTTTTAATTTGGTACAAAACTTTCTAAACCCAAATAAACCGAACCCAACACAAAGCTCACCAAACCCAACTGAAATTTTTTAATCAACCAACCTATGTTATTCATATTCTCAATACTATTAATTTAAAATCACTATTTAAAAATAATCTTTCAACATGTGTTATAGTACTGAATATAAAATTAAAAGTAAATAATATGGATTATCCCATTTTGACTCTCAATAATATGTACACATTAAAAACAAATATATATTACTCAATGTTGTTCCTTATAATATACAGAATAATTTATTAGATAAAGTAAAATTACATCAGTTATATATGTAGTATTTTTTTAAATTAATTCATATATATATATATATATGAGCCAAACAATTAGAGGTTTGATAATCCATTAAAACCAGATATAACTAAATCACATGAAGAAATTGACATCTCTTTTTTATTTTTTTCTATAAATTTGTGCGCTATCTTTAAATAGGTTTTTCTTATTTACAGCTCTGTTTTCTAACAGTTTCTATAGATTTGATTGGTAAGTTCTGGAGAGTCTTTTCACAGCGTTTCTACAAGATCAAATCTCTTCAAATTATGATCTAAAAAGATTTTTTTAAGTTACATATATATATATATATATTTTTTTGCTGTAGAGAACAAAGTACCACATCAAAATATCACATTTTCTCAAATCTACAGACACAATCCTACAACATTAAAATCTACAACCACATCAGAATAATCTACAGTCTTAATTATACCTCAAAAAACCTAAATTTAAAACACTTTACAATCAGACCCTATAAGGCCAAAGTTGTGTCTTTCTCAATTAATTTTTATGTAGTTTTGTTGGTTGGCAAACCGGATATCCTCTGTGACTTGTTATTCTCTTTTTGTAAGGTATAATGTTTTTACTCTCTAAAATCAATGGCTAAATCTGGTGAATTCTTAGTTTTTTTTTGACATAAATCTAGTAAAGTAAACAGCCTATTGTTAATTTTCTCTGCTTTCTTGACTTTTTCTGTAAATTTAGTGTTGGATTCTCGTTTTGGGATTTAAAAATCCTTTATTAATATTGTTAGGTTATGACTGCTCATTCTACCAATCGAGCATAAAGTATTTAGGTGTGGTGAAAGAGAACCAAACACCCTCATACCAATTCTCTATTGGTTGTGTTATGCAGAGGAACTTCCAAGTCCCTTTAGAACTGAATTTTACAATGAAACTACCTCTCTTTCTCTTCCACAACTTTACATCTTCCTTCGCTGCTAAACCTCTACCATGTACCTCTTGTATCTCATTTCCAATCAGGTTTAACATCTCAATTTGATGTTGTCTTCTTCTGTGTGTCATAATAGCTAACTCCAATGTGGCATTAAGCTGGCTATCCAAGTCAATACAGCCTCTAGCAACTGCTAGGTCCATGAGTCTTCCTAGAGGTATCCACACATTGTACCAGAATGATATGGATGAGCCACATTGTATTTCAATTTTGTGATAGTTGTTGCAAGCTCCCTATACATCAACAACTTCTTCCACATCCATATGATCCAATAGAGCTTTTGTCATTAACCACACAAAAGACCCTTTTTGTATAAGGTATCTATGAATCCATCTTACCCAAAAAAGAAAAGTGAGCCGATGAGATAATATAAATATATATTATGGTTTCAGGGGACCTGCATGAATCTTGATCTCTACCTTTAAACACACAATACGCTTATAAATAAACATTTACCCAAACATCATTAATCAGCGTTTTACAGAAGATGAACCATAATAAGTTAATCTCCTTTTTATTACAGGTATTCTATATTTTTATCTTAATTCTTGAACATCTTCATTTGGGTGACCAACTTGTTACTACCTAATTACTGATTACTGACTATACATAAACTTATCAACTATTATAAGTGGTCTCTTTTTGTTTTTGTTTTCAAAATCATTCACTGTGTGAATGTATTACTTTTTCATATATAAAACCGTATATCATGTCCTTTATTAATGTATACTACAAAAATAAGACACTATATAGGTTTAACAGTGAATAATTTAATGGACATGATAAATAGCAAAAAAAAAATTGTTACTTTTTAATGTATCAATTTGTTTCCTTATATTTACCCAATCTGGTTGGTAGTAATGCTGATGCATTTATTTATTGCTATACTATATAAACTACAAGTGGTATTGAATTTTCATAATTAAAGGAAATGACAAATGATTTTTTTAAGCCTTAAATGAAGCAGCAGATATTTAGCCTTATCCTTTCACGTGTCAAAAGACTATTGAACACCATGAGAATGTATAGGTAGGCCATAAACACACGATCATCCCCATAATTAAAAAAAAGTTGAGATTTTTTGCATGTCTCTCTATCATAGCCGAACAAGGGCAAATCGGACAATCTAAAAACCCACTCCGCGTCTTTTCTTGATAAAGCGTCTTCGAGAGAATCGAAACTGAAAGCACTAAAGAGGTTAATCTAGAAATAACAAATTTACCAAAATACCCCATTCTCCTTCTATCTCTGAAAATATTGATCATCGAATTTGGGTGAAATATCTTCTCTTCTTAATCGCTGAAGGAAAAGCATCAAACTTTTCTTTGCTTCTATCTTCTTCTTTTTCTTCTTCTCTTCTCGCTTGATACCTTTGATTTATTCGTTTACTTGAGTCATCCTTTCGTTTGATGAGAATTGTTTTTCCTAAAAATTGACGTTTCCATGGCAAAAGTTTCGTTCAAGGACTCTCTAAAAGCTCTCGAAGCTGATATCCAACACGCTAACACTGTGTAAGCCTCTCAATTTTCGATGCTTTCGTAATCCAAAGTTTGTATTTTTTTCTCTCTGATTGTTATAATAATCTGTAAAGATTTTATTTTTGCTGAGCTTTCAGGTTCTGTTTCTTTTGATTTTCTTTAGGACCACAAGTTGTTTTGTGAAAATTATTCTTCTAGTATTGTACAGAAGAGTTGGAAATTGTACTGCTTGTTTTTCGTCGAATTAGAGTTTAATCTGGTCCCAAACAGTTAAGATGTAATAAGGACTGAGGAAAAGTTAACAACCCATGCCAATGATGTAATTCAACGAATTGCGTGATGAAGTCTCTTTTTATGGAGTCTTGTCGTATAACAATATGAGTGTTGACCTGACCCTTGAAGTTGAACAAAGTCTTTGGCTTATGATTTTTGTGTTTGAGAGGACATTAGGTTTGTATAGTAAAGTAATTTACTCTGTTGCTATTTTAAATCTGCAACCTTTATTTCATTTGGTTTCTGATGGTAATGTGAAGTGTCCATGTTTTGGTGAGTTTCTTGATCAATCTTTTATGAGCTGAAAAAGTGTTTAGAGTGGTTTTAGTGTTGCAATTTCGAAGCTGCAACCTCTTCTGTTTTAGTTAAAAAAGTTCCATGTCTGAACGGTGAATATTTGGATGAGTGCATTGATCAGTCGGTTATGTTTTTTACGTTTTTTACATCTGACTGATGTTCGGTCATGTTGTTATGGTGCTTATGAACAATGTCGCTGTTTTTTTTATCTCAATGACTTAACAGAGCTTTAGATTATCCTCGGGAGAAGGATGGAGCGCGTGTTCAGATGAGACTGTCTTACAACCCGGCAGCGCAGTTTTTACTTTTTCTTGTCCAGTGGACTGATTGCCACCTTGCAGGTGCCCTCGGTTTGCTCAGAGTTCTCATTTACATGGTACATTTCTCTACGATGTCTATCTTCCTTTTCTTCTTCTCTAGAGTGTTTCTTGGTGATTGTTTGATTAAATCCTTGCAACTGCGTCAGACCTATGCAGATGGGAAAACCACAATGTCGGTTTACGAGAGAAAAACCAGTATTAAAGATTTCTATGGTAATGCTTTTAGGTGAATTTTGGCGCAGATTCAAGTGTTTTCTTGATATCTGTTGTTGCTTATGGTTTTTGCCGCATTGTGAAACAGCTGTGATATTTCCATCGCTGTTGCAACTAGAAAGGGGTATCACAGACGTGGATGACCGCAAACAGAAAGAGGTCTGCAAAGTACGGTACAGAAATAAAGATGAGATCGAAAGGGTCAAGCTCTCGGAGATTGACATCGAGAGAGACGAAGAATGTGGGATATGTATGGAGATGAACAGCATGGTTGTTCTACCCAATTGTACACATTCTTTATGCATCAAGTGTTACCGTGACTGGTAAGCCCATTCTTTAATGGGTATCTTGTTTTGGCATAACCGATGGTTCAATGATAACCAATGATTTGTTGCAGGCATGAGAGGTCAGAGTCATGCCCTTTTTGCAGGGACAGTCTTAAGAGAGTAAACTCAGGAGACTTGTGGATGTTGATGGAGAAATCAGATACGGTCAGTCTCTGTACAGTTGAGAGGGAGAATAAGAAGAGGCTGTTTGTGTACATAGAGAAGCTACCTCTAGTGGTTCCAGATCAAGTGTTTGCTTCTTCTCCTTATGATTGCCATGTCAAGTGAAGAAGAAGAGCTTTTGCTTACAAAAAGCCAAAACCGGTTCTGGTAAACTTTTTATCTGAATGTGAATAAACGTTTTAGAGTAGTAGTAAGTAATATATAGTAACCATTCTCTTGGGAAAGTCCATTTCTACTTGCTTTTTTTTTTTATAAAAAATGTGCATTTAGCTTTTGGTTTCAAACATGTTTATTTAAATTGTACATTCACGACTCTAAACCTCTACTTCAAGAAGTGGCTTTCTGTTCTTGTCCCAGCTAAAACTATCTCCTTGAAGGTACCTATTATACATAAAATTTGCCTCGTAAGTTCTGATGGATAGCTAGTAGTAGTATGATATATCTGATGTAAAGATCTGAAGTAACCAATGGGAAAAACTAATTGTTGATTTTAGAATAATCTTGACAACTGTGACTATCAAAATGATAGATCATCATGGAATGCTAAATTTAGTATTCACGAATTGAAAGGCCATCAATTCTCCTGGATGCTTCGTAATCGCACTCACGGATTCGTGTTGACATGTTCTTTATCTAACCGGTTTTATAAGCAATAGAGTTTAGTTTGTTCTGTTATAATCAATCCGGTTTAGTGGCCATCATATACATACAAACAAATGATTCGGAAAGAGAAGCAAGCAACAAGGAGAACCAAACATAAGGCACATGTACTAAAGGTTAAAAACACCTTTTAAGTGAAAAAAATACACCACAGATTCACAGTCCAAAAATTATTGCGACAGCTAATCCCGTGACCATTGACACCATTTTTGGAACTTGCTTCAATATTACTTGGGGGCCATTTTCAGGAGAGTCGAAAGGATCTGCTCGAGCATGATATTAAGCTCAAAACGAAGATTAATTTTCAATACATAAATAAGCATATATATGTAAACAGAAGCCTTCAATTAACTTCAGATTGCAAAGGACATGGAGTTCTCTTAATGATCCGAAACCCTTACAGAAAGTGTTTTAACTTGCTTAAGCTCGGAAATAGGCAGTACTTCAATTGTGACACTTGTCATGCTTTTTTTTTCCTCCAAACTGTAATAGAAAAGACAGAACGGATCAGATAAATTCTTTTGGAACAAGACAAATCTCGCCGGTAGAAAAGGTATCCATGACCTCGAAGTCAAGGCCAGCAGCAGATTCAGGCAGAGCAAAAGTGTTAATAGACCATTCCTCTTTCTCAGCATCTTGTACAATCCACATTCGAAAACTACTCTCACGAGGATTCTCAACCACTCTAATTTTCCCTTTGTAGTTGATTAAAGTTTTATCCGTACGAACCCACCGATAAGCACGACACATATTTGTTATAACCCATTGGTACAAGTTTTGAACGTTTCAAGCCTAACATCAAAACTCACAATTACATAATTATGAGGCGACTCAGTGTCCTTCCTAACGTCCCCGTAGTAAAGGATTCCGTTCATATACGACCCCCTTGTACAAACAATGTGAGCACATGCGACACACGGAGCCTCTCTCCAAGCTTCTTCTCCTCCCAAAACCACAACCTTGTGCTCAATAGAAGAGGAGGAATCTGCGTTTGGGTTAGGCGTTAGACTACCAGAAGCTTTCTCCGTAAAAGTCCTCAAAGACAGTGATAGATAGATGACCAAAGCTTGGAGACGCACGGAAAATCTCAACAGAGATTTCACAGGTATTCTTAAGAGTGTGTTGGTCATCAGATCGAAAGGAATGTAGATCGGTGTCATCAGTTACATCGGTGCGGGATTCGGACAGAAGCTTCTTCGTGTTTTTAACAAAAACCTAATTGGAAGTTTGGGAATGTGTTCTTGTTTATATATTGATTGATTATAAATAAGAAATAAATTTAAATTTATGCATTAGGTGGCAACAGACTCCACTCGGCCCAGATAAAATAATTGGGCCTAAGTCCGGGTCAGTTGCTTTACATTGGGTAATTTTAAAGAGCTCTCCGGTCATTAAAAACCCGACCCGCTCAATTGAACTCGTCCCGTTCTGTTCTTAGTTATTGCTTAGGGTTTCTCCGCTCTCTCTCGGCAGCGAACGAAGAGAGCTTTTTTTGAAAAAGATGAATCCATTGACGCAGATAAAGAATATTCAGAGTATAAACGCTAAGGAATCAGATCTAGGGATCTCTGAAGACGCCTCGTGGCACGCCAAGTACAAAAATTCCGCCTATGTCTACGCCGGAGGCTTAGCTTTCGACCTCACCGAAGGTGATCTCCTCGCCGTTTTCGCACAGTAAGTCATTGCTGTAGACCTGATTCAGTAGCATTCTCAGTTCTCTTGATATATTTTGGTTTTTGATAAGTTTGTGTTCTTCATTTTGTAGATATGGTGAAGTCGTTGATGTTAATCTTATCAGAGACAAAGGAACTGGAAAATCTAAGGGTTTTGCGTTTCTTGCTTATGAAGATCAAAGAAGTACAATTCTCGCTGTTGGTTAGTTAAAAAAACTCTTCTTTTGATTGACTTCTCTTTCTCTCACTCTATATCGGTTCTTGTGATTTGCTTACATTGTGATATTGAAATTTGCAGATAATCTGAATGGAGCTCAGGTGTTAGGGAGGACCATAAAGGTGGACCATTGTAGGGATTACAAGAAGCATGAAGAAGAAGATGAAGAGTTGCGACGCCAGAACAGAGAGGCACGTGGTGTTTGCAGAGCTTTTCAGAGAGGAGAGTGTACTCGTGGAGATTCTTGCAAATTTTCCCACGACGAGAAAGTAAGTTGACATATCTTCTTAGATTCATGCTTTTTTAGGAGTTAATGATTTTGGATGCTAACACAGATGATAGAAAGAAACTTGCTTGTTGATAGGACTTATCTTATTCTTCTCATTTATTTTCTTTCACTCTTTTTTGTTATGGACAGAGAGCTGCAAATACGGGCTGGGGTCATGAAGAGGATAGAAGTTCCAAGTGGGATCATGACAAGTTTAATGGTGCCAAGAAGGGTGGTGGTACGAGTTTTGGCCATCGAGGAGATTGCAAACCTGATGTGGAAGAGAAGAATTACAGAGGAAAGGGTCATGGAGATGCCTCTTCTTATGGACCAAGTAGAGGAAGAGGAAGAGAGGAAAGGGGGGAAAGGGATCCAAGGTCAAGAGATTCTTATGATAGGAGGGAACAAAAGCGACCAGGACGTCTTGATGATTCACAATATAGAAGACACGATGCGGAAGATGATTATGCAAGGGAGGAAAAGAGATCCCGAACACATGATAGTGAGTATTCAAAGGAAAGATCTAGAAGAGATTATAACGACAGGGAGGGAGAAGGTTCAAGTAGGCGATCAGAAACATCCTCGAGGCAAGATAGAGATTCTTCAAGAAGGGACGACCGCCGCTAAATGGATAGATAGTGGCATGGATACTCAGCGGTTTTCAGTTCGTAGTGGGGATGAGATTTATACAAACTGCTTCATCTCGTAACTGTCATTCTATGTCTGTAGTGATATTCGAGACTTGTTGATTTTAATCTTTTGGAATGCAAGAAGTCGTTATATTCTATCCTTTATGGTTTAGTTTCATTTGTTATCTTATGCATACCTTTGCTATCTTAGTGGCTGTAGTGACTTGTGTTTACAGACTCAGGTCTTCGACAGGGGCGAGTGATTTTAGCTCGCACTGTAATATATGGATGTATGCAACTCTTGCTGTGCCTGCCATAAGCAGATTAAAGAGGTAAACTGGATTTTTTTTTTTTTTTTCATTTTAGTCCTTACTGACTTGCTTTACAAAGAACTGTGTGTATTTATTACTGTACTATGATAGTTAAAGTTTTCTTCTGCTAGGCATGATTAAGATATTTTCGACTTATACTGTAATTATGCTATCATTCTAATCGTAGCTTGCTTAAAACAATGTAGAGGAGTTGGTATCTGTCGAAATCATTGATGTCATGGTCAGTGCTAAGAACTTGACAAACAGCCTTTGGCTACATTTTTATGAAAATGGTCGTTGTTTTTACTGATAGTTAATCAATTTTTCCCTACTAAAGTCTATATGTGATAAGGGCCTGACAGTTGACTTGGAGGAAATGAAGCAGTAAATCAATTAGCTGAACAGAGCATGAATAAATCCTGAATTTTATTTTCAAGGTCAAAGTCAATGAGAGTTGAAATATTTTGCTTACCCACAGGCTGTAAGTCCCGTAGCTTTAGAGTATCCTCACTTTATCTGCCAGTTTTCTAAAAGCTTATAAGCTATATATTCCTCATTATTGCATAGGAATGCAAAGACTACAGATTTTTATAATCTCTACATGGGTTTTCCTTGTATGGTCATGCAGCTGTTTCTTTTATCTGCTTTCTTTGTCATTGTGCCACTTGAAAACTCAGATGTGGTATGTGCCCAAACAGTCAGATTGACAGAGGATACTGATAAACAAGCATTTGTCAAGTTCAAGTCGCAAGTTTCTAAAACAAGTAGAGTTGTGTTAGACTCATTGAATGACTCCCTGCCTCTGTATGTGGACTGGAGTTAAGTGCGGCACTAAACACAGAAGAGTAACTGGTCTGGACCTTGAAGGACTGAACTTGCCGGTGTAGTCTCTCCCTTTGTTGGTAACCTCTCGTTTCTTATATCATTGAATCTTGTAGATAATTTTTTCCATGGTGTCATCCTTTTTAGAGGTTGGAAACTTGTTCAGAATTCAGTATTTGAACATGAGTAAAAATTTACTTGGAGGGGCAATCCCAGTTGTTATGTTTAATTGCTCCAACCTTTCAATCCTTGATTTATCATCAAATCATCTTGAACAAGGTGTCCCTGCAGAGATAGGATTACTGAAGGAGATTATTAGTTTAAAACTTCTTCAAAACAACTTGGAAGGAAAGCTTCCTGCATCGCTAGGAAACTTGACATCCCTTAGAAGTTTTGACATTGAACATAACAGTATTGAAGGAGGAACTCCAGATGATTTGGTTAGATTGCCTCAACTAGTGTATCTTGAATTGGCAATGAACAATCTCTCAGGTGTTTTTCCTTAGGTATTCTACATTATGTCTTCACTTGAGTTTTTAGGTATCCTTGGTAATCGGTTCTCGGGTAGCTTGCAGTCTGATTTTGGTAATCTGCTGCCAAATCTTCGACAGTTACCTATGGGAAGGAATCAATTCACAGGTAGGAATCATTTCACAGAAGCCATTCCAACGACACTTACCAAATCTCAAATCTTCAGATGTTTGAAATTAGTCGCACACCGACAGGAAGTATTCCTCTAAGCTTTGGAAAATTATAGAATTTGCATTACCTCTCCCTTGGTAATTTTTTGGGAAATAACTTTTTGGAAGATCTTGAATTTCTTGGTGCTTTAACTAACTGCACTCAACTAGAAACTTTATATGTTGGTGAAACTAAACTTGGGGGTCACTTGCCTATCTCCATTGACATTCATCATGACATTGGGAATCTTGTAAGGCTACGAGAACTTGGAATAGGAGGAAATCAGTTAACGGGTTTTCTCCCAACCTTTATTGGTAAGCTTACAAAAGTAGAGGGAAATAGTATGTCAGGGGAGATATTATCTTTTATAGGTAATATCAATAGTTTAGTGTCACTGTATTTGGACAACAACAGCTTTGAAGGAATGCTTCTTTCGAGTTCGGTAATTGTAGTAACCTGCGAGACTTATTGATTGGGTTTAATTGCTTGAGTGGGACTATACTTCGGGAAGTTCTGCAAATTGAAACCCTTGTTATCTTGAGCATATCACAAAATGCTTTGATGGCACCTTACCAAATGATGTTGGACGACTACAACATGTCATTACACTATCTCTTTGGGGTAACAAATTATCGGAAAACTTCCACAAACCTTGAGAAACTGTCTCTCTTTGGAAAGACTCTATCTTCATGGAAATTGTTTTGATGGAGACAATCCAGATATAAAGGGGTAGGTGGGTGCTAAAAGAATTGATTTATCGAACAATAATCTCTCTGGAATTATACCTGATTTTTGAAAAATTTCCTTGTTGAAGTATCTCAATCTTTCCATGAACAATTTGGAGTGAAGGGTGCCAACAGAAGGAAATTTCCAAAATGCTACTATAATTTCATTATTTGGAAACAAAGGTCTATGTGGAGGCAGCAGGGAGTTGCAAGTAAAGCCATGCTCTGTGCAAGAACCACCATTGGAGACAAAGCATTCCACTCTTTTAAAGAAAGTTGCAATCGGGGTTAGTCTAGGTATAGCTTTTCTGTCGTTCATAGCTTTAGTTTCTCTACTTTGGTTCAGAAAAGGAAATATGAACGTGAAGAACCAGCAAACCAATAATCCAATTCCTCATACCTCGTAGGTTTTCTGTGAGAAGATAAGTTACGGAGATCTTCTAAATGCCACAACAGGCTTAATATGATTGGGTCAGACAGTTTTGCTGTTGTGTTTAAAAACATTTCTTCCGGTGGCAGAGAATAATGTTGTTGCAGTGAGAGTTTTGAACATGCAGAGACGTGAAGCAAAGAAGAGTTTTATAGCAGAATGTGAATCCCTCAAAGATATAAAACATCGTAATCTTGTGAAACTGTTGATGTCTTGTTCGAGTATTGATTTACAAGGTAACAAATTCAAAGCTCTCATCTATGAGTTCATGCCTAATGGAATCCTAGATATGTGACTGCATCCGAGGAATTCGAGGAGATTCGTAAGGCCCCAAAAACCTTGACGCTTCTTGAAAGGCTCGACATTGCCATAGAGGTGACTTCTGTTTTTGACATCTTCATGTTTATTGTCATGACCTTATAGTTCATTTCAATCTTAAGCCAAGCAATGTCCTCTTAGACGATGATTTTACTGCTCATGTTTGCGACTTTGCGTCTTCACCTCAAATTCGACCAAGAGTTCTTCCTCAGCAAACTTAGCTCAGCTGGCATCACTGGAACCATCAGCTATGCCGCACCAGGTAGATCTTTAATGTTTAAACACATCTTTAATCTTTAATGTTTGAATGAAGAAAATTAGAAAATTCTTTTATTACTCCAATTTTGTTTCTTTCTTCGAATTATGGTGCTTAATATGGGATGGGAGGACAACCATCAATACATGGTGATTTATATAGCTTTGGGGTCTCCTTTTGGAAAATTTCACTGGGAAACGACCAACAAATGAGTTATTTGACGGAAATTCACACTACACAGCTACACTAGGTCTGCATTGCCGAAAAGAGTATTGGACATTGCAGACAATTAGATTCTTCTCAGTGATCTCAGAGTTGGTTTTTTTCTGTTGCTGAGTGCTTGACACTGGTTTTGGAAGTGGGACTTAGGTGCTAAGAAGAATCTCCTACAAACCGCTTGGCAATGAAGTGGCAGCAAAGGAGTCAATCTCAATCAGCGAGAGGTTCTTCAAAGCCAGACAAACAACAACAAGTTGAAGTTATGGTTTCCCCTACAAAATTTGGTAATCCACTTAAAAGGCTTCACCTGACGCCTATGTATTAATATCGTCTTTCATGATCATTTGTTCGTTTCTATTAAACTACTTAAATGTCTTGTAGAGTGTTGTTAATGAATGGTTGGTGTTAAATAAACTTCTTCATCCCGTATCTGTCTTTCTATGTTTGTCGTGTCGTGATATCCGAGACTTATTTGATTTTACTGAGGAGAAGTCGTTATACCCTATCCTTTATATGGTTCATTTACATTTTGCTAGCTTATGTATACCTTTGTTATTTGTTAGTGGATATAGTGTCTTGTATTTACAGACTCATGTCTTGACGTCTTCTACAGGGATGATTGATTGTGGCTCGCCTTGTAAATATGGAATTATGCAACTCTTGATGTTCCTGTCATAAGCATATTAAAAAGGTACAACTGTATTTTTCATTTTAATTCCTATTGACTTGGTCTACAAAGAACTAATATATGTTTATAAATTACTGTATTTTAGGTAGGTGATATTTAATGTTTCCTTCTGCTAGGTATGATTTTGAATTGAACTGTAATTATGTTATTGATTGTTATTCTAGTTTGCTGAAATCAACAACACCAAGTCGGTGAATACTAACATCATTGATGTGATGGCCATTGCTAAGAACTTGACAACCATTCGTCCGCTACATTTTCTTATAAAGATGGTCGTTGTTATTAGTGTTAATTAATCGAGTTTTCTCTAGTTAAGTATAAAGTACATATGTGATCAACACCTGACAGTTGACTTGGAAAAAATGAAGCAGTTAATTAATTAGCCAAGGCAACGTGAGAATAAGTCATAGGTCTATTTGACTTTGACCCTCAAACTCAATGAGGATTCACCTGATTGGTCTGTTTATGAAAGCTTATATGCTATATATATTGCACAGGATCCATAGGCTAAAGAATTGTATTTACTCACAATCTCAATTAGCAGTCATCATTGTGTTCAGAAAAAGAAAATTCGTTTTTATCATTGTGCCATGGGTTTATCATGTACGGTCATGAGGCTGATTCTTGTATATACTTTCCTTATCATTGTGCCATATTCAGATGTAGCATGTGCTCAAACAATCAGACTGACCGAGGAGACTGATAAACAAGCATTGCTCGAGTTCAAGTCTCAAATTTCTGAAACAAGTAGAGTTGCGTTAGACTCGTGGAATGACTCCCTGCCTCTATGTAGCTGGACTGGAGTCAAGTGCGGCTCCAAACACAGAAGAGTAACCGGTGTGGACCTTCGAGGACTAAAACTAACCGGTGTAGTCTCTTCCTTTGTCGGTAACCTCTCATTTCTTAGATCACTGAATCTTGCAGACAACTTTTTACGGGGTGCCATTCCATTAGGGGTTGGAAACTTGTTCAGGCTTCAGTATTTGAACATGAGGAATAATTTTCTTGGAGGGGCTATCCCGGTTGTTCTTTCTAACTGTTCTAGCCTCTCATCCCTTGACTTATCATCAAATCATTTTGAACAAGGCGTGCCTTCTGAGTTCGGTTCCCTGTCTAAGCTTGTCCTTCTATCTCTTGGTAGAAACAATCTAACAGGAAAGTTCCCTGCATCATTGGGGAACCTGACATCACTCCGGAAGCTCGACTTCATATATAACCAAATGGAAGGAGAGATCCCAGGAAGCATAGGCAGACTGAAATGGATGGTGTTCTTTCGAATAGCATTGAACAAGTTTACAGGTGTGTTCCCCCTTCCAATTTACAACATGTCCTCTCTAGTGTTCCTGTCTATCACCGGCAACAGTTTCTCTGGCACCCTTAGACCTGAGTTTGGTTCTCTTCTCCCTAACCTTCAAATAATATATATGGGGATAAATAATTTCACCGGTACCATTCCAGAGACACTTTCCAATATCTCAAATCTTCAACATCTTGATATTCCATCTAACCATCTTACCGGAAAGATACCATTGAGTTTTGGGAAACTTAAGAATTTGTTAAGGCTAGGCCTTAATAATAACTCTCTTGGAAACTACTCCTCTGGTGATCTTGATTTTCTTGGTGCAATGACTAACTGCACTCGGTTGCAGTACTTGAATGTTGCCATGAATAAACTCGGCGGCCAGCTGCCTATCTCCATAGCTAATCTCTCTACCCAGTTAACCGAACTCTCCCTTGGCATAAATTTCATATCTGGAAGTATCCCTCATGGCATTGGGAAGCTCGTAAGCCTACAAGCACTAGACTTGGGGGAAAATTTGTTGACAGGCAAACTCCCTCCCTCGCTGGGAGAAATTTCTGAATTGAGAAAAGTCCTGCTCTATTCAAATCAACTGTCTGGAGAGATACCATCTTCCTTAGGCAACATCACTTGGCTAACATACCTCTATTTGCTTAACAACAGCTTTGAAGGAGGCATCCCTTCAAGTCTTGGACGCTGCAGCAACCTTCTTGACCTGAACCTGGGTACTAATAATTTGAATGGGAGCATACCCCATGAGCTTATGGAACTTCCATCTCTTGTTATCTTAAATGTCTCATTTAATTCGTTGGTTGGCCCTTTGAGCGAAGACGTTGGAAAGTTAAAATTTCTGCTTGCTCTAGACGTTTCTTACAACAAATTATCAGGACAGCTTCCACGGACCTTGGGGGATTGTATCTCACTAGAATATCTTTGGCTGCAAGGGAATTCGTTTGTTGGTCCCATTCCAGATATACGAAGGTTGACTGGTCTCAGATTCCTAGATATGTCTAAGAACAATCTCTCTGGCCCGATACCTGAATATTTGGCAAACTTTTCAAAGCTAGAGAATCTGAATCTCTCTATGAACAACTTAGAAGGAGCTGTGCCAACAGAAGGAATATTTCGTAACACCAGTGCAATGTCGATCATTGGTAACAGAAACCTCTGTGGAGGCATCCCGTCATTACAGCTTAAGCCATGCCCTGTAAAATTATCAAGGAAGGCATCCGCAGTCATAAAGATTATCGCCATTTGTATCAGTGCAGGTATAGCAGCATTTTTGCTGTTATGTCTGTCTGTGGTTTATCTATGCCGGTACAAACAGAGGATGAAGAACGTCAGGGTTAACAACAATGAGAATGATCGGTCTCTCTCCCCCGTGAAGTGGTTCTATGAAAAGATAAGTTATGATGAGCTCTACAAGATAACCGGTGGCTTCTCTTCCAGCAATATGATTGGGTCAGGTAACTTCGGGGCTGTGTATAAAGGATTTCTTGGATCCAAGAACAAGGCTGTTGCCATTAAAGTTTTGAACCTCTGCAAAAGTGGAGCAGCAAAGAGCTTCTTGGCAGAATGTGAAGCGTTAGGAGGCATAAGGCATCGCAACCTTGTGAAGTTGGTTACCATCTGTTCGACTACAGATTTTGAAGGAAATGGTTTTAGAGCTCTAATTTATGAGTTCATGGCTAATGGAAACTTGGACACGTGGTTGCACCCGGATGAGATGGAAGAAGCTGAGAATCCATCGAGAACGCTGACCCTTTTCGAAAGGCTAAACATTGCAATAGATGTTGCTTCAGCTCTGGTTTATCTTCACACTCTTTGTCACAATCCTATAGCTCACTGTGATCTCAAGCCAAGCAATATTCTTCTAGATGAAGATTTAACTGCTCATGTAAGTGACTTTGGTTTGGCTCGACTCCTCCTGAAATCTGATCGGGAATCATTTCATATTCAGTTCAGCTCGACGGGTGTTCGTGGGACCATAGGATATGCTGCACCAGGTATGTTTATCTTAGATTAAAAAGTCATCAAATAATATTTACGTTGAAACAATACAGTATTCTTATTATCATTTGATCTCATTGTCGTTATTATTGAACTTTGTAGAATATGGAATGGGAGGACATCCATCGATAGTGGGAGATGTGTACAGTTTTGGAACCCTCCTGTTGGAAATGTTCACAGGAAAAAGACCTACCGATAAGTTATTCGTGGACGGTTTAACTCTCCATGGATTTACCAAATCAGCATTGCAGGAACGAAGAGCACTAGATATCACAGACCAATCTATTCTCCGTGGTGCAGATGACCAGGTTCTTAGGGTCGAAGTGGTGGAATGCTTGTCCCAGCTTGTGTATCAGGTGGGAATCAGGTGTTCAGAAGAATCACCGGTGAATCGGATATCGATGGCTGAGGCCTTAAGCAAGTTGGTCTCTATCAGACACACGTTTGTTGAGTACGAGAAGACCCTTTAGGTGACAAAGGCATCTACCTTTTTACACAAGTTATAGTGCGAGAGATTGTTAGGCGAAAAGATATAGCTACGCATATACAGTTAAAAAATCTATCCAAACATTGCATTCTACATTCGTATATGTGACTAATATTTGTCCAATACATAAAAATGTGTCTCTGTTTGTATGAACTTGTAAGTGATCTGGTGAATATTTGCATGTTTGTATGAACTTGTAAGTGATCTGGTGAATATTTGCATATTTAAATGTCTCTGTTTGTATGAACTCATGCTTGCAGTAAACAAACTAGAAGGAAGGATTCCGGATGATATAGCTAGATTGACTCAGTTGGTTTATCTTAGTTTAGGAGAGAACAAATTCTCAGGCGTTTTCCCTCCCTCCATTACATTTTGTCCTCACTTTAAGTATTTGAACATGTTTCGTAATGGCTTTTGGGATAGCCTAAAGCTTGATTTTGGTAATCTACTACCAAATCTTCGATCTTTAACTATTGGAAGAAATAATTTCACAGTACCTATCCCAACAACACTTTCCAATATCTCAAATCTTCAAAACTTAGGATTGAGCTCGAACAAAATGATAGGAAGTATTCCTTCGAGCTTTGGAAAACTACAGAATTTGCAAATCTTATCACTTGGGAAGATACTCTTCTGGAGATGTTCAATTTCTTAAGGCTTTGACTAATTGTACCCAACTTGTTTAATTAAATCTGTATGAAAATAGGTGACTTGCCTACTTGAAAGGCTTAGTATGCTTGCGGTATATTGCGTAATATATGGTTGCTCCTGAGAAAATAAAGGAAAAGCTTCAGCAAAAGATGTGAAGTAGCAGTGATTACTTTTGCCGTTGAGCACAGCTTGCCGTTTTGTTAACGCAAAAGCAACACACCAACCGTCACCGCAACATCATACCCAGAAGATGCTGACCAAGAATTAAGGAGGATAAATAGAAGTATTGCCGCCACTAATTGGGACAACAACAAAGAAGAAAATGCATTAGAAAGCTATAAGGAGATAAAAGGTCATAGGATTGCCATAGTGTATGATGTTTGGTTAGACAGCTCCTGGTGCGGTCAATCAAACAGAGATGTGGCTGTATCTCTACTTTTGGACCAAAAAGATCGTTCTCAGATGTGGCTTTGCTGTTAGTAAGGATCAATGCAAGGCTTGCTGCTCCTGTCCTTATCAGAGGTAAACTATTATTTTTCTTATTTTTTTTTCGAATTTGAACTCAGTCCAGTTGACTTGGTATGTAAAATGCTTGTACTCACATGTGATATTTCAAGTTTCTTCTGCTAGGAATATTCAAGACATTTTGAATGAGACTATAGCTATGCTATTATTAATTAAATTTTGGTGAAGACTGTGTAGAAGCAAGTTGGTTGGTATATGTCGAAACCACATGGATATCTTGGTCACTGCTAATACTTGTGTCTGTGCTGGTATAGCAGCACTTTTGGTTTTACTTTTGTTCGTTTGCTTCTCTATACGTTGATGGATGTTGTGTTACGTACTACTTGTAGTCCTCATTTTTTTCCCTTTTCACGTCCCAATTTTATTTGGACTTTGTCGATTTCCTCCTTCCTGTAAAATATGAGACATACCAATACATTATGACCAAAAAAGACAAGCATGAGACTGTTTATTTCGTTTGCTCTCTCATGCTACTTGAAGCATATGAGTTTTGCTGATGAAACTGATTAGCAAACATTACTCAACTTAAGTCTCGAGTTTCTGATGACAAAAACAGTCTGTCTTGTCCTCATGGAATTGACTCAAATTGTTCTTCAATCAATTGGTTCGAATCAAACCTTTATAAACAGTTCCGATCTTTGTTTCATGAACAGATGCCTTTAAACCCAGAATAATTGATCGAGACAGTCAAAGATATTAGTGCTCTGTTTGCCTGGCGAGATCTTTTTCTAATTTTAATATCTTTTTCCAAATATACCATTTGAGAATAATCAAACACGAAACTTAATCAATTTGGACCAATAAACCATTGGGGAAATATTAAGACACGAGGCTATAGGGAAACTTGACACAAACGACAAGAAGGTTGCATACAAGTCAACGGGGTTTTGGAAAAGTATTTCTATATGTGGTTGTGAGCCAATGTATTTCTGTTAATTCTTTTAAGTTTCATTACCACAACAACAAGATAAAGGCATTTGGCATTTTCTTCGTTTCACATATTCACTTTCCTGCAAAATCTGAGAAGCACAAAAAGCTTTAACCCAGAAAAAAAAAATGAGAAACATGAGACTGTTTCTTTTGTTTTCTTTCAGTGCTTTCATATTACTTGAAGCATATGGTTTTACCGATGAAACTGATAGAGAAGCATTGTTAGAGTTCAAATCTAGAGTTTCTGAAGACAAACAAGTTGTCTTGTCCTCATGGAATAACTCATTCACTCTCTGCAATTGGAAAGGAGTTACATGCAGCCGCAAGCACAAGAGAGTTACTCGTTTAGACCTCACAGGGTTCCAATTGGGCGGAGTGATATCACCATCTATTGGTAATCTTTCCTTCCTCATGTCACTTAATCTCTCTGATAACTCGTTAAGTGGAACCATCCCTCAAGAGGTGGGAAACTTGTTTAGACTTAAGTATTTGAATCTGAGCACTAATATTCTCGAAGGAGAGATTCCAGTCGATCTATTTAACTGCTCTAGATTGTTGTATCTTAGTTTACATTCAAATCTTCTTGAAGGAGGTGTTCCTTCAGAACTAGGATCATTGTCAAAGCTTGAAAATTTAAATCTTTCTCAAAACATCCTGAGAGGGAAGCTCCCTGCATCTCTAGGAAACTTGACTTCACTCATGCAAGTTACCTTTGCAGGCAACAAAATAGAAGGAGGAATTCCGGATGGTGTAGCTAGATTGAGTCAACTGGTGCATCTTAGTTTAGGAACGAACAAATTCTCAGGAATTTTTCCTCCCTCCATCTACAATTTGTCCTCACTTAAGTATTTGAACATGTTTCGTAATGGCTTTTGGGGTAGCCTAAGACCTGATTTTGGTAACCTACTACCGAATCTTCAAAAGTTACATATGGGAAGAAACAATTTCACAGGACCCATCCCAACAACACTTTCCAATATATCAAATCTTCAAAACTTAGGAATAAGCTCGAACAAAATGATAGGAAGTATTCCTTCGAGCTTTGGAAAACTACAAAATTTGCAAAGCCTATCACTTCAACGTAATTCTTTGGGAAGTTACTCTTCTGGAGATCTTGATTTTCTTAAGGCTTTGAATAATTGTACCCAACTTGAGTCATTATTTGTTGATGAAAATAGGCTTGGAGGTGACTTGCCTAACTCTATTACGAACCTGTCCACCAACCTCCAGAAATTAGGCCTTGGAATAAATTTCATCTCTGGAACCATTCCTTATGACATTGGGAATCTCATAAGCCTACAAAAACTTCGGTTATACGATAACTTGTTGTCCGGGCCACTACCAAGTACCATTGGAAAGCTTTTTAGATTGGTGGAATTATCCCTCGAGTTGAATAGAATGTCAGGAGAGATACCATCTTCAATAGGAAACATCACTCAGTTAGAAAGACTCTATTTGTCCAACAATACTTTTGAAGGAATCATTCCTCCCAGTCTTGGTCAGTGCAAATACATGCTATATTTCTGGATTGGGTCTAATAAGTTGAATGGGACTATACCTCATGAGATTATGCAAATACAGTCCCTCGTTGACCTAGACTTGTCAAATAATTCCTTGACTGGTTCTCTACCAATATATATTGGACAACTACAAGGTCTTAGCGCACTGTCTATTGCGGATAATAAATTATCCGGAAAACTCCCACAAGCCTTGGGAAACTGTCTCTCAGTGGAAGATCTTTATCTACAAGGAAATTATTTTGAAGGTGATATTCCAAATATAATAGGCTTGAGGGGAGCCAAAAGACTTGATTTCTCCAATAATTATCTCTCTGGAAATATACCTGGATATTTTGCAAACTTTTCCTTGTTGGAGTATCTCAATCTATCCATTAACAATTTCGAGGGGAAGATGCCAACAAAAGGAATATTTCAGAATGCTACTAAAGTTTTGGTATTTGGAAACAACAATCTATGTGGAGGCATCAAAGACCTGAAACTTAAGCCATGCCTTGAGATAGGACGACCAATGGACACAAAGCATCAATCTCTTTTGAGGAAAGTTATGGCCTGGGTCAGCACTGGTATAGCGATTATCTTGTTGTTGTTGATAGCTTCAGTTTCTCTTTGTTAGTTCAGAAAAAGAAAGAAAAATCTTCATACAGATAGTCCAACTTCTACCACAGTAGAATTTTTCCATGAAAAGATAAGTTATGCATATCTCCGAAATGCGACAGATGGCTTTTCTTCCAACAATTTGATTGGATCAGGCAGTTTCGGTACAGTGTTTAAGGCATTTCTCCCAACAGAGAACAAAGTTGTTGCAGTGAAAGTGCTAAACCTACAGAGACATGGAGCTATGAAGAGCTTTATGACAGAATGTGAATCCCTCAAAGACATAATGCATCGTAATCTTGTGAAACTATTGACGACATGTTCGAGTATTGATTTTCAAGGAAATGATTTCAGAGCTCTTATTTATGAGTTAATGCCAAATGGAAATCTAGATATGTGGCTTCACCCGGAGGAAGTGGGAGATATTGGTAGGCCCTCAACAACCTTGACGCTCTTTGAAAGGCTCAACATAGCCATAGATGTGATTTCTGTTTTGGACTATCTTCATGTTTATTGCCATAAACCTATAGTTCATTGTGATCTCAAGCCGAACAACATTCTCCTAGACGATCATCTGACTGCCCACGTTAGCGACTTTGGCCTTGCTCGACTGCTCATGAAATTTGACCAGGAGTCTTTGGTCAACCAATTAAGTTCAGCTGGTGTCAGAGGAACCATTGGCTATGTAGCACCAGGTAAAACTATATCACATATCCATACTGTTTGAATGAAGAAAATTATTTTATTATTTTTTCGTTACAATCTTTGTTGTTGTGAAATATGGTGCAGAATATGGAATGGGAGGACAACCATCAATACAAGGTGATATGTATAGCTTTGGGGTCCTCCTTTTGGAAATGTTCACTGGGAAAAGACCAACCAATGAGTTATTTGGGGGAAACTTTACCCTACAGAGTTACACCAAGAATGCATTACCAGAACGAGTATTGGACATTGCAGATGAATCGATTCTTCATAGCGGCCTCAGAGTAGGATTCCCTGTTAAAGAATGTTTGACAATGGTTTTGGAAATTGGACTTATGTGTTGTGAAGATTCTCCAAAGAACCGTTTGGCAACGAGCGAAGCAAGCAAGGATTTAATCTTTATCAGAGAAAGGTTCTTTGAAGCCAGAAGAACAACATGACCTTGATGTGTTTATCGTTTCCTCTACAGACTTCGCAACCGACTTAAAAGGAGGAATCTGAGACCTCTATAATATCGCCTTTTGTAATTTGTGGTTTTTGCTCGGTTAAACATGTTTATGCTTACAGAATGATATGTTATATGAAGACAAGAGAATAAATGTTTCCTTTCTCATATCACTTAATCTCTCTGAACTCTTTTGGTGTTTCTCTTTCTCTCTTCTACAAAATCCAAAGTTCTCCTCTACAGACCCTAAACTCACAACTATGTGTTGTGGTTGTATTTCTATACATCGCAGCTCCGGGAAGCAATTACAGTCAGTCCTCTTCTCGTTACTCATTTGCTTCTTGTTTCCTGCTGTTAGGGTCTTCGAGCGGCTCTCGCTCACGGGAATTCTCCTCTATTGTCTTGAATCTAGACTAGAATTTGCAATTTCTTGCAAAAATTACACAAGATCTTTTAGATCCTCTTGTCGACTAAGTTCTAAGCCCATTATGGCTCCAAGCATAATGTTCTTTTCATGGGCCAAGTAATAATGATATCTTTCAATATCAAAAATATCATGTTTTTTCATGCTATTATCAGAAAACATGAAAAATGAAAAAAAAAAGAAATAACCAAAAGGTCCAAAACCAAGTGGTGTATTTCATTTCACCTTCTAACCATAAATATTAATTTTTGTAGTTTACTCAATGAACGTGAACAATCCCTTGTACGTGTCAAGAGATCAAAGCCAGGTCAGTTAATCAAACAGTTAAACAACACGTGACTAATTCTCAACCGTCAGATCAGAGATAGTTAAATCCGCGATGATGACCACTTGGGGTCTTACTAAAAGCACGTTTTCCCGAATAAACCGCGTTGCACAGTTAGCAGCTGATCCATCTTAGGTCCATCACCTGTTACCGTTTCTGATTAATAAAATCCTAATCTCTTCTCGAAATAGCACGCGCCTTTTCGTAAGTTGGCACCGGCTATATCCGGTAACTAAATTCTCTTAAAGAATTTACTAATTTTCTCCGTTTTTCCTTGTTCGTATATAAACTCCAAAAGGATTTTTCTTCTTCCCTTTGTTTCTCACAATATTTCAGGAGCTCTCTCTCCTGACCTCACAAACACAAATCAAACGGAAGAGAAAGATTAAAACTTTGAGCGGATTTCGAATTACCCAGAAGAAGTAAGCTCTCTCTCTCTCTCCCCCTCTCTCCGTCTTATCCTGTTCTTATAGCTTTTCCTGAATTGATACCATTTGGCTACAGATTCTGTGATTATTCGTCTCTTACGGAAGAATGGAGGTTAAAGTAGCCACAACCACTTCTTTTCATTGGTCAGGACGTCATTCGGCAATCCCTCCATGCCCGTCTATCTCGCAAACCCTAACCTCCTCAAAACGCCGTCGTTCTCGTGGAGATGTATCCCTCGTACTAGGAGGAACGAGATTAAAAGCTTCGACCTTTCTTGGAACACAATCTGCCAAACTCCCCCGGTCCATATCATGTGAGCTTTTGGAATTTTCGTCGAACAAGAACAGAACTAGCGTGCAGAAACACTATCCTTTACGAAGAGTTTGCAGTGCAAGCTCCGGTTTCTTCTCCGACGAAGAATTCTCAGCGAAGATGCAAGAACTAAGCTTACAATTCAAGATTGCAGGAGAAGAAGACTTGGAGAGAAACAAAGGAAACAAGTACCAATCAGAGATAACCCACGAAGCAGTAGATAATAATGATCATAGGAATCATAGATTCGGCAACGTGAAGCTGCTAATGGAGTCTGTTCCAGGTTTAGCTTCGTTGGAAGCTCCATGGGTGGAGATGGTTAACCATTCGCGCATTGAACGGAAAGCAAACAGTGTTCATTTGCCTCTGTCGCTTAGAATGATTAAGAGGAAGCTACAAGAACAAGCGCTCAAAGAAGCTAGTGAAACTACTTATTGTTCTATTGACAAAGCTTTCTCTTCTATGGTCTTCATGATCGAGGAGATGCATAGCTTTGCGTTGCAGACAAGGGAGACTATTTTATACGAAGACTTACAAGGTGTTCTTAAGCAGGTTAAGAAGGATATGCACGCTTCGTTGTTGTGGATTTTCCAGCGAGTGTTCTCTCAAACGCCTACTTTGATGGTGTATGTGATGATCCTGTTGGCGAATTTCACTGTGCATTCAGTTGCATCAAATCTAGCTATTGCAGCATCTCCCCCTGACGCTGCTGTTACAGAAGAAGCATCATCGGTTAGTAAAGGCCAAGATCAGACGCATCAAAGGTCTGAATTTTCTTCGCTGAAGGAGTCTACATTGTCTAGTGGAGGTGGTCGGATAGATTTAGGGCCTGTAGGAAGTGACACTTTTGATAAGATCTCTCGCTTGTCGAGACAAAGGGACTCAGTTTCAGGACAAGGGATTAGGGAAGAGGAGCTGAGTCTCTGGAATTCGATGGTGGAAGAAGCTGATCAAATGCAAGATTTCCCTGTGGATCGTGACATGAGATTAAGACTTGTTTCACCGATCAATGCAACGGTTGAGTTGGACGATTATGCCAATTACGCAAGAACAGAGCTTTTATATAAGATAGGTTTGGCTCAAGAACCAAACAACCCTTTGCTCTTAGCTAACTACGCTCAGTTCCTTTACCTCGTCTCTCAAGACTACGACAGGTGATACATCCTTTCCCTATTCCTGCATCTAACATTCAAGAGTTATTACCTGTCCTATGTGACTCATTGAGAATTAAAAGGTGTTACCTTTTAAATCTGTATAAGCGTAGACTGAAATATATCCATGAATAGATTGTAAACATTGGAAGTTGATGCGGAAGCGTACAGCAAGTACGCCATCTTCCAGTGGAAAGTTCGGAAGGATCTCTGGGCGGCTGAGGAGAACTTTCTAGAAGCTATATCTGCAGACCCTACCAACTCCTTCCATGCCGCCAACTACGCCAACTTCCTCTGGCAAACCGGTGGGGAAGAAACGTGTTTCCCGTTAGAATATTCTGATTCTCCTCAGGAAATCGCTTGAGACGCTAGAATCCAGAGAATGGTAGTTAGGAGATAGTCAGGTAGATAGACGATGGAAGCAAAGAGGAGTATTGTAAGTAGTGTTTTTGAGTGAATAAGTGCTGCTGATGAAACATTGCTCTTTGCTTCTGTTTTGTTTTTTTCCTCCATTTCTGCTTTTGCCTTTATTATCACTTAGAAGTCAATACGGTCCAGACTCAAACATTGGTCCACTGATACTGGTTGGGACCGTAAGAAGAACATTTGTAGATCCAAACACTAATAATCACTGAGCATTGCTTTTTGGTGAAATTTTTAATGGATTCAAAGTTCTATGTTTTGTATTTTAACGAGGCTGCAATGAATGTAGGATTCATACGTAGTAACTCATTGGCTGAACAGAATATCATATAGGACTCATACGCCCATGCCATTTTTGGAACTTCCTTTAACATACTTGGGTCACATTCAGGAGAGTCTAAAGGATCTGCTCGACCATGATTTTAAGCAGCAATCTTTTAATAATGGTGCTTCGCAAAACAAACTTTAATTTTCTATAAATAGGTAAACATACATATAAAGAAAAACCATTAATTTAGGTCGCTAAGAACATGAAACTCTAATAATGATCTGAATCAGTCACAGAGCTCTTTGGCTTGCTTAAGCTCGGAAATAGGCAGTCCTTCGATTGTGACATTTCTCATGCTTTTCTGCTCCAAATGGTAATAGAAAAGACAGAAAGGATCAGACAATTCTTTTGGAAGCAGATAAATCTCGCCGGTAGAAAAGGTATCCATGACCTTAAAGTCAAGGCCAGCAGCAGATTCAGACAATTGAAAAGTGTTCATGGACCATTCTTCTTTATCAGCATCTTCCACAACCCACATTCGAAAACTACCCTCTACAAGGATTCTCAACCACACCAATTTTTCCTCCATAGTTGATCAGAGTTTTGTCCCTACGATCCCACATATTCTTATAACACAAGTTCGCTTGGTATTTCGATGATGTTGAACGTTTCAAGCCTAACATCGAAACTCACAATTATAGAGTAATCATATTTCCTTGAAGCCCCGTAGTACACGGTTCCGTTCATACACATCCCCGAAGTATGAAGTCTACGTGGACAGGCCACACATGAAACCTGTCTCCAAGCTTATTCTCCTCCTAATCTCACAACGTTTGGGGGGTCGTTTTCGACCACGTTTGGGTTTTATTAGGGGAAAGGTATGGAGCTTCCTCGTTGTGGGGTTCTAAATCCCCACCTTTAGTTTACTTACAGAGATCAAACCCCACTTCCCAACCGCATGATGCACCCTTTTTCACTCTACTCTGTAGGGTGCACGACATGAACAGGAAGAGAAAGATACGTTTCGATTAGGCAACGTGAATATCAGAAGCTTTTCAGCATAAAAGTCCTCAAAAGCAATGAGAATACGAGGAGGAGCTGTATTATTCATGCGCAGGTTTTGGAAATCTCGGTTGGTGATGATAGAAGACGAAAGCTTAGAGACGCATCGAAATCTCGATAGAGACTTCAAATGCAATCTTAAGAGTATTAATCTGGAGATCGAGAGGAATATAGATCGGCGTTATCAGATAATAATGGGCCTAGGCCCAATAAAAGAAAAAACGCTTTTACATCTGATCCGAGTTTCAACCCTCCAGCGACATAGACACATCACTCACTACAAAACCAAGGCGTGTCTCCTCCGCATTCATACGTCAAGTTTGGAAAATAAGAATTATTAAGAGGAAATTTGATTAAAAATAGGGCTAGACAAAATATGAACCCGAAAATCTGAACCGAACTGAAAAAGTATAATCGAACCGAATTTGAAATTGACAAAATACCCGAACGGATTCTAAACTTTTATAATCAAAGAACCGAACCTGAACCGAATTCAAACCGAAAACCGAATGGATACCCGAAATATCTGAACTACAATTATTATTTCTAAATATAATAATTATATTTAAGTTTATAATAATTCAAATATCCAAATTTACAATTATAAATCTGAAATTATCAGTTATTTGAAGATTAAAATAATCAAAATATTAAAAAATTAAAATATTTAAAGATTTTGAGATATAAATTAGGGATAGATAAAAAAATTTAAAGAAAAAATAAAAAAACTGAAGTTAGAACCGAAGTTAAAACCGAATCCAAACCGAACTCGAATGGTATTTGGATACAAAATGAGACTTAAGTATATTATCAGAACCGAACCAAATCTGATGAGAACCGAACCAAACCCAAACCGAACTAAATAAATACCCGAATGAGACTTAGACTTCTCATCCCAAAAACCCGAAAACCCGAAGACCCCGAACGGTCACTCCTAATTAAAAATATGCAATCTCTGTTTAAAATTAACCATCATAAAACCCAATAAACATATAAAAATGCGCAGATATATATATATCTAAGAAGTATTAAACTAAAATAAAATGTTTATCTTTTTTTTGGGGACAAACTAATAAAAATAAAAATGTATCTAAGGAAAATATGTGAAGAAAAAAGAGAAAGAGGATAAGACACTTGTGGAGAGATTGTGCCAAAAAGATCGAACGGCTCAGATTCACCAAACCTCATTATAATCCCTTTGTAACAAATGCCACACGAAGACATACACATTTACACAGAGGAGAGATCGAAAGGAGATAACAAGAAATGGTTTCTTCACTTCTAATGTCGTTTGCTCCGGCCACCGTGAGGGTTTACGCCACAACCGCAAAGGGAGCTTCAGGTGGCGCCAAGGAAGAGAAGAATCCCCTCGACTTTGTGTTGGGGTATTTGACAAAACAAGATCAGTTCTACGAGGTTGATCCAATTCTCAAGAAGGTGGAGGAGAAAGAAAGCACCAGAAGCGGCACCAAAAGCGGCACCAGAAGCGGCACCAAAAGCGGCACCAAAAGCGGCACTAAAAGCGGCACCACCGGAGGCCGAGGAACCGTTCGCGGCGGTAAAAGCTCGATTCCGACGCCTGTGGCGCCGAAGAAGAACGATGGTGGATTTGGCGGCTTAGGTGGCTTCTTCAACAAAAAATAAATGAAAAACGTATAGTAATTTGCATTGTTTATTCCTCTGTTTTTATTCTCTATAAATTCAGGAAATTCTTCAGATTTCAACTATATATAAAAACTGCTCTTTCTTCATCTTATTTGACATTTCATGATCTATTTTAAAATATTACATATCTCATAGTATCATAATTCATTTTCAAGATTCACTCACCACTTAGAGAAATATGAGAATAATATGGTTAAATGAGTAATGTAGACACGAAGAACAGAGCAAAGGATGATTCGTATACAAGAGTAAGTGGTGAGAATTCAAGTGTGAAGCACACTATTCTCAAGGCACATATTATAAATATGTATATGGCTTTTATACATCTAAATCAATGATACAATTTTGCCAATCTTGTTTTAAAAGACTGTATGTATCCAGCAAGAATACCAAATGTTACAATACACGACCGGTAAAATCTGTAAGCTATCACCAGAATGATATTCCAAATTTAGAGCTTTGATTCAATTGCTATATGCATGCTGGAACCATGTATGTCATAGGCAATGGTGATAACCGGATCTGACCTGGATATACAGGATCTGTGTTAGAAACTGTCTGTATGGCTATAATTGGTGACAGAACCATTGTAGCTGTTAACTGGAGCTAGCTCTTGCCGGGAGCAAAGCCTCTTGCTTTCCTTTGACAAAGACTGCGAGTTCTTCAGGTGCGACCACCATACTTAACCACTTCTGCAAATCTTCACCTTCTACTTTCTCTTTCTCTGCACCAAAACATGATATTTTCAACATCAGAGTCAGCCAGTTATCACATCAACCAAACTCAAGCCAAGATATATCTTATACACTGTCCTACACTTTAGTGATGTAAGTAAATAAACTTCTACTATCTGGTAACGGATTACCTTCAAGTTGAGCACCAAGTCCTTCCAATACATCTGGATTAGCTCGTACAACAGACAGTGCAACTTCGAGAGCAGATTGTAACAAATTTTTCACTTCTCTTTGAACAAGATCAACTAGTTTTCCCTGTGTTTTAACATGGAAGGTTTAGTATTGCGTTCTTTCAAGGAACACCACAGAAACCTACCTAAGCAAGTGCAACGAAAAATGACGTTACCTGATCTCTTCCCCATGGTGAGCCTCCTGAATCGTCAATCCCGCCACCAGAAAGTGTAGACACAGACACAGGTCCGATTTTCTGACTTAGACCATATTCAGCTACTGCTTTGTATGCCAAATCAGTTGCCCGCCTGATATCGTCAAATGCACCTGTTGATACACGCCCCGAGTATACAACTTCTTCAGCTGCACGACCTCCAAGAAGAGTAACCAAACGTCCAAGCAGCTCATCAATGAAGAGCAAATATCTGTCCTCACTGGTAGGAGGTATGTATGTAAAGCCCAATGCCCCTCCTGATCTTGGCAATATACTTAATTTCTAACAACAAGAAGTGGATGAGCAAAAAGTTGAATCATTTGCACATATTAGCACTATGAGCGTACATGTCTAAAATGCTTTCGTTGTTTACCTCAACACGTGGCTGTCCAGTAAGAAGTTTTGCAACAGCAGTACCAACCACTGCATGCCCAGCTTCATGCCTTGCAACCACACCCTTCTCACTGCCTTTTAATCTTGCAGTTTTCTTCTCTATGCCCTGAAACAGATGCACTGTAATGAAAATGTTTGACGAATTGCTACACGTCCTCAGTAGAATAGAGAGGATAGAAAAGGTACCGCTATTGATCGCTCTACAGCTTGAATGAAGTCAATTTTCTCAACAGTCGTCTTGCTCTTTCTTCCAGCTAGCAAGGCAGCCTCATTTACCAAGTTTGCAAGATCTGCCCTGCAAAATTGAACATTAGAATTTATGAGATAGACAGGCAAAAACGTATAACTGAAGAAATTTCAGAAGAAGGAAAGTATACAAAAGCGTACCCAGTAAAACCAGTGGTCATCGAGGCAATACTACCAAGGTTAACGTCATTTCCCAAGGGAAGCTCTTTCTTTGACACATGCACTCTCAAAATGGATTCTCTTCCAATTTTGTCAGGCGTTTCCACCTACAAAAAGATGCGTCAGTAAATTTGACAGAATATTAAACTGCGTAACCACTTGCAAATTGGCAGAGTTAACCGATTGTACCAACCGTAACAACACGATCAAATCTCCCAGGACGACGCAGAGCCGGATCTAAGACAACAGCGCGATTTGTAGCTCCAAGAACGATAACTGCAGAGCTGCTGTCAAAACCATCCATCTCCTGCAAACAAGATCCCAATATGTGAATGGGTCATGGAAAAATCTAGAATGCTACTTAAGCAGAAAAAGAGCATGATTACAGACTTACAGTAAGCAGCTGATTCAAAGTTTGCTCCCTTTCATCATTGCTGGCGATCCTGAATTTACCATCACGGCTTTTTGCCACAGCATCTATCTGGAACATGAAAAGGCAACAGAAGAAAACTTCTTTAAAGATGTTTCAGAGGTAGAAAGAACTGTAGGTAACCCAAACATAGACTACACTTGTTCTAACCTCATCAATAAATATAATAGACGGAGCTTCTTTTTTGGCCCGTGCAAATAGATCCCTGACACGTGAGGCACCCATACCCACATACAGCTCTACAAACTCACTTGCAGAGCAACTTATGAAGGGGACTTCAGCTTCCCCAGCAACAGCCTTTGCAAGAAGCGTTTTCCCTGTTCCAGGAAGACCAACCTACAAAAGAATGGAAACCAAATATGCATTGAAATTCTAAAGGAGAGGTCTTGTAAGAATTTATCAAAGTGAGATCTAATGATTTAGCTCACCAATAGGACACCACGGGGAGGACGTGCACCCAAACGGACATACTTGTCAGGACTCCTAAGAAATTCCTATAAGGTTTAATCCATGTGTAAGAAAAAAGACAATTACTACATAGAGAATAGGGCTATCACAAACAATCTGATGGTCACCATCTTGAAGGACTTAAACCTACCACGATTTCTTCTAGCTCTTCCTTTGCTTCATCAACACCTGCAACATCTGCAAAAGTGATTGTTTCACCTCCACCAGAGACTTTTCCCCCATCAGAACCACCAGCCTTCCGGGTCTTAAGCTGGCCTGTTGTACTCTGTTTACGTTACCCCATAGTTTTTTTAGGAAACTGAAAATTTTAAACACATCATATTGAAGTATGAAGGATATGCAAACCATGGTGAAGCTAAGAGGGAATCGTTGAATAAGCCATACAAGCACCGCTATGTAGAAAAGGGCTAGCTGCAATAAACAAACAAAAAAAGAAACATTATGAATAAATGCTTGCCAAAATTGAAAATGATGCACCTTGGAAATGAAAAATTGAAAAGAGCCGACGTTATTTCATTGCCAAACTACAAAACATCATCATCATCATCATTAAAGAGTAACATATATAGTAAAAATGCGGTGGCCTTACAAATCCAGAGCTGAAGAAGCCACCAGATCGTTTATCAGGCGATCCAAATTCCACATTATTCCCAAGCATCTTCTCATACGGTGCTTTGATGTCGCCAGGCCTTGTAGTTGAATACACAACCCTTTTCGTCGGAGCCACATTTCTTAGCAGAGACTCAGAAGACTCAGACAACCTACTACTAGTTTCACTGTCTTGCCATTTCCCATCGTCTTTCAACTTAAACAAAACTTGAACCCCATCCACTTCCACTTTCTGCACCTGGTCATTGTTAACTTTACTTAAGAACTCGCTGTACGGTACACTCACGAAAGTCGTCTGAACTCGTGGCTCCGACCCCGGTAAAGGTATCCCCGGTCGGAGCAATCGCATCACGAACATAACAACACCCAATTGTAATAACAAAACTCCAATCCCCTGCGCTTGGATTATTGGCTGCCACTCCCTTCTCTTCCCCTTTGACCACCAAACGCTTTCCTTCTCTCTTTTCCGCTTCGACGGAGAATCTTGGTCTTCGTTTCCGTTACTACTATTTTCATTAGAACTAGCTTTCTGGTCATCTTCTTGACAATTTGCAACCGCCCATCTCTTCTTTCTTGAAAACACATCCCAAAGATTAAGCCTTTTATGACTTCTCAACACTGTAACCGGTTTCTTCTGCAGAGGAAGCGGGATTGAAATTGGGATGGACCGGTTTGGATTCCGGCGAAAAACCCTACTCCGATCGAAGAAGAAGCTCGAAGTATGCGAATACAATAGACTGTTACTACTACAACAGGTTGCAAATCTGAACCTATCGTGGATCCCTGATTGTACAAATTCGAATTTAGTAGTCATAATTTCGAAACCCTAAAAATTTGGGGGAAAATCATAGGAGAGACACATAACAATAAAATTCATATTTCGTATTTATATTTTGATATGTTTATCTCTCGTTTGGACTAACAGAGACAAGGTTTGCTGGGAAATACGTCTTCGAATATTGACCGTTGGATCGAAGACAGAGACGAAATCCCGCCGTCGGATGTAGTCGGAGGACGACGAATTAGCGAGGAATATATCGGCAAGCCGAAATCAAGTGCGACGCGGCGTATGGAAACGTACGATGCCGGAGGACAGGTGAATAAATTGGGAGAAGACTGTGTGAGCCCATTATAAGGTTTCTTAGGCCAAAAAGGGGCCTTTAAAAGTAAAAGGCAATCACTAATCTTTTAATTTTATGATTTTATCCAACATCACTCAATCCTAAATTTTTTGTATCTTTACAAATAAAATTATGAATGATGTGTAACCTGTTAGGGTAGTTCTTTTGGTTATTGATAACTGTTTTAAAAATTGAGAATTTATATATGATAATCAACACTTGCAATACTGATGAGTGATGAAATTAACTAAATGGAGTCGGATCAAGATAAACAATAATATAATAAATCTGCACAAATGAAAAATTAATATGTCATGTAATGATTTTCTGGGAAAACTAAGAACGAATTTGAATTAGTATCGAAAATGCCAAGTTCATTCGAGTTAAATACTGAATCATTGACTTTGACTGTTCTCGGTCAAGAAAACAATTGTTATAGTTGTGTGGTAGTTAGTACACGTAGTTGGTCTGAAAAGTGAAAAGCTCCGTCCAACAGATATGTCTTGCTAGCCTCTTCGATAAGAAAATAACAAAAGGTAACTTTACATCTTGTGTAGTCAATCATCCATTTTAGCAAGTGCAAGCTTTTCCAAAAGAATTGCTATTTTGTGGTGGTTGGTATCAAAAAGTGAGACATGGTTAAAAAAGCTTGGTCCAACATTTGTATTACTCAGCTCTTTGATCAAATATAATATGAAAAGGTCAATAATTGATCCAACGGCGAAACTCATCAACGTTTGATTTAACACTAAACCTTTTGAGTAAATCCTGACTTTAACAAGTGGAAATTTTTCCAAATTAAAAAATGTCAAAATTTAAAAGATTTGTTTTTATCAATTTTCTGTATAAAAAGACAGACAAGTGCGCTGGACACCACACTCGAATCAACTCAAGGGATATTGCCGGAGATAATGACCAACGCTGGAAAAGTTACTGCCATGGACTGCGTTTACAAAAACCCTAAAGAAACTGTACAAGATCGGATTCAAGATCTTTTACAAAGGATGACGGTCGAGGAGAAGATCGGTCAGATGACTCAGATCCACCGTGGCGTCTCATCGGCCGCCGTCATCAAAGACTTCTTCATAGGTAAGTTCAAAACATCCATCTTTAAAGAGAATGAATTTGGCATTTGAGTATGAAACTAGACTGAGCCGTTTTGTTTGTGTCTTTATTCAGGCAGCGTATGCAACTCCGCCGGGAAATCAGGGAATCATGTGATGTCAGAGGATTGGGCGGAGATGATAGACGGCTTTCAGAAGGCGGCGCTCGAGACTCGTCTCTCCATACCAATCATATACGGCTTGGACGCAGTTCACGGGAACAACAAATTCTACGGTACCACCATTTTTCCTCACAACATAGGACTCGGTGCCACCAGGTTCGTCCTAAACCATTTATCTGTTTAAAGAATTATAAACCGAATGAGAAATACATATCAATTTGGTTCGGTGTATGTATTGATTCGGTTTAGTGATAAACTTTACTCCCAATTTGGATCTCTGTTCGTTAAAAAGATGTTACACCGAATTAAAAAATTTGGTAGAGACGAAGATTTGGGTAGAAGGATTGGTTCAGCGACTGCTCTGGAAGTTAGGGCAAGTGGGGCTCACTGGGTATTCGCTCCTTGTGTGGCTGTAAGTTTTCTCAATCTCAATATCCGGTTTCTTAGGTCACAAGAAACCGGAAACAAAAACAAACAGAACTATATCGTCTGATAATGTTTGTGGGATTTGGCAGGTGAGCAAAGATCCGAGGTGGGGAAGATGTTTGGAGAGCTACAGCGAAGACACCGACGTCGTTTGCAAAATGACATCCATTGTTTCCGGTCTTCAAGGAACTCCACCGGAAGGACATCCCGCCGGTTACCCTTTCCTAGCAGGAAGGTTCTGTTTTAACTAATCCAACAATTATTAATTAACAAGCACGTAATTTGTTGTTCACATTCTTATACTTGGGGTTATGTTTCAGGAACAATGTGGTTGCATGTGCAAAGCACTTTGTTGGAGATGGTGGTACTGGAAATGGTAAGAACGAAGGGGATACAGTGACTTCATACGAAGACTTGGAGAGGATTCATATGGCTCCTTACTTGAAATGTCTTGCTCAAGGAGTCTCTGCGGTTATGCCTTCTTATTCTCGTTGGAACGGACGAAAACTCCATGCAGACCGTTTTCTATTGACAGAAATTCTCAAAGACAAACTCGGTTTTAAGGTCAAATCACAGTCACTTTTTTCCGGTTGGAACAAGAACTGACTAAAATTTCTTAACTGATCAATCTAATTCTGCAGGGATGTTTGGTTTCAGATTGGTCGGGAATCGACAAGATGGGCGAACCACGTGGTTCGAACTACCGTGAATGTGTGGAAGCTGCTATCAGCGCTGGAATTGACATGGTCATGGTCCCTCATAAGTACGAGAAGTTTATCAATGATCTAACATCTTTGGTGCAGTCCGGGGAAATACCTATGGCTAGGATCGATGATGCAGTCGAGAGAATTCTAAGATTGAAATTCACAGCGGGTCTTTTCGAACACCCTTTCTCTGATAGATCGCTGCTGAAGTTTGTTGGCTGCAAGGTAGATTCAGCTTTTGTTGCTAAATATTAATGTGCAAAATATCTAAATCCATAAATTCTGTTTAAGGCTTGTGAATAGCTCGAGTAAAATTCGAATCTTGCACTCAGGAACATAGAGAGATAGCTCGTGAAGCGGTTAGAAAATCTGTAGTTCTGTTAAAGAACGAAAGAGATTCAGAGAAACCGTTTCTTCCGCTAGATCGGAACGCAAAGAGAGTTTTGGTGGCAGGAACTCACGCAGATGATCTTGGGTTTCAGTGCGGTGGTTGGTCCAAGACTTGGCAGGGTCAAAGTGGTCGGATCACAATCGGTAAGCAACAAAAAACATAACTCTGCCTCGACAGAGTGGTTTCGTGTTTAACAAATTAACTATTTTAACTATTTCACGAATGCAGGCAGAACGGTCTTGGATGCTGTAAAAGCGATCGTAGGAGCAGAAACGGAAGTGGCTTACGATAAGACTCCTTCGGAGGAGACCTTGTCCAACAAGGACTATTCATATGCCATCGTTGTCGTTGGGGAAGCGCCCTATGCAGAATCCCGAGGCGATGATCCTGAGCCGTCGATACACTTCGATGGCACTGAGGTAGTGAGATTGGTAGCTGAGAAGATCCCGACGGTGGCGATTCTGATGACGGGACGACCAGTGGTTTTGGATCCGACCATGTTGGAGAAGGTGGAAGCTTTGGTGGCGGCTTGGTTGCCCGGAACTGAAGGAGATGGGATCGCTGACGTGGTGTTCGGTGATTACGATTTCACTGGGAAGTTGCCGATGTCGTGGTTCAGAGCGACGAATCAGCTGCCGATGAACCCGGAATCTGATAGCTATGATCCGTTGTTCCCATTAGGGTTCGGGCTTAAATGTAAGAAACAGTAATAATACGCAGGAGAATAAATGTAAGAGAAGTCAAATAAGTGCTTTTTGGCCAAGTGTCTCTGATCTTCTCAATTACATTTGAATTTCGTTTAATCCGGTTATTTCACTTCCTCTCTTTGGTTTTATTGTTTTGGTTTGACACCTGTTTGGTGTAGCTTGTAATTTAAAAACTTTACTGCTGCCTTTCATTAATGACGGAAATTGGTTTTCAATAACAGAATACATCGGCATGTCCAGCCGGTTACCCTTTTCTAGCTGGAAGGTGGATCTTAAGTTTAACCCTACATTTCTTGATAAGCACGCAAACTTTATATCATTATACTCTGGATATTATTTCAATCATAGAAACATATTGTCGCGTGAGCCAAGCACTTCGTTGGAGATGGTGGTACCGAAAAAGGGTACAAATGAAGGGAAGACGATTGCGTCATATGAAGACTTAGAGAAGATACATATTCCTCCATATCTGAAATGTTTTTCTCAGGGAGTCTCTACGGTTATGGCGTCTTACCCCAGTTGGAACGGAAGTAGACTCCACGGGGATCGTTTTCTAGCTATTGACAGAAGTTCTCAAGGAAAAACTCGGTTTCAAGGTCAAATCATTGATTGTTCTAACTCTAGTATAGAACACAAGGATCGATTTTCATCAAATCAGTTTGTGCTTTGCAGGGAAGTTTGGTTTCAGATTGGTCGGGAATTGATAAAATGAGCGAACCACGTGATTTGAGCTATCGTAAATGTGTGGCGGCCTCTCTGAACACTGGAATAGACATGGTCGTGGTCCCTCATAAGTATATGTTGTTCATCAATGATCTGACAGCTCTTGTTCAATCCGGGGAGATACCGATGGCTAGGATCGATGACGCGGTTGAGAGAATTCTGAGGTTAAAGTTCACAGCCGGTCTTTTCGAACACCCTTTTTTCAGACAGATCATTGCTGAAGTTTACCGGCTGTAAGGTAGATTCGATTTTTGCTTGTTCTGAATATCTAAAACCTGAAACCTTGTTTTCAACTACTATGTCGCAAGTAGGAACAGAGAGATTTAGCCCGTGAAGCGGTGAGGAAATCTTTAGTTCTATGAAAGAACGGTAGACTCGGAGAAGCCGGTTCTTCCGTTAGATCGAAACGCAAAGAGAATTCTGGTGGCCGGAACTCATGCAGATGATATCTGTTTTCAATGCGGTGGTTGGTCGAAGACATTTCAAGGTCTCAGTGGTCCAATCACGATTGGTGAGAAAAAGAACTCTGCTTCTACACGAGTAGTTCCTTGAGAAACAAGCTAACTATTTAGCATCCTCTGTTTCGCAATGATTGCAGATAAAACGGTTTTGGACGCTGTTAAAGCTAACGTATGAGCTGAAACAGAAGTTATTTACGATAAGGCTCCGTCGGAGGAGACTTTGTTCGGCAAATATTTCTCCTACGCAATCGTTGTCGTTGGAGAAGCACCGTACGCATAGGCCCTAGGCGATGATCCTGAGCCGTCCATACACTTCGATGAGACCGAGTTAATGAATTCGGTGGCGGAGAAGATCCCGACGGTAGTGATTATAATGACGGGACGATCGGTGGTTTTGGATCCGACCGTGTTGGAGAAGGTCGAAGCTTTGGTAGCGGCTTGGTTGCCTGGAACCGAAGGAGATGGTATCACTGACGTGGTGTTCGAAGATTACGATTTCAATGGAAGATTACCGTTCTCTTGGTTCAGAACGGCAGAACAATTGCCCATTAAGTCGAAAGCTGAAGGATATGATCAATTGTTCCCAATTGGGTAGGGCTGAAATGTAAGAAATGATAATATGTGGGAAGAAAATCTAAGGAAGGATAATATGTGTGGTGTATCTATTTAGATAAATAAATTCTGTAACAAAATTATAGTAATGTAATCTGTATGTTACTGGGTTTAGTTATAACTTGCATGAAATAAATTCGTTTAGTTGATCTTTTTTTTTTGTTCTTATTTTTACAATAAACCACAAGCATTAAATTGATCGATCTCCAAAATCAGCCTGCCACGTGGCATCGAGTTTGGCTATATATAATATGGTTGACAATGAAAAGGAAGAGTAGAGTACGATTGAAATTGTCAAGGAGAGGAAAAGAGGAGAGAATATGGTTGACAATGGAAAGTCATGCGTTTACAAGAACCCAAACGCGCCAGTGGAAGCGCGTGTGAAGGACCTTCTCTCTCGCATGACTCTACCGGAGAAGATTGGCCAGATGACGATGATTGAACGGCGCGTAGCTTCTCCCGCCGTCATTACAGAGTTCTCTATTGGTATGCTCAACCACAAAGCATTACCTCTTTGTTTTAGTCAACGAACAAACTTTCTACTTTCGTTAAATTGAAATTGTAGTTTGACCAGAAAAACCAATTCTACCTTCTTTCTTTTGTCTTGCTCTCTATTTTTTTCTTGTCTTAAAGTTACTAGTGTTTATGGATTTTGGTTTAAACAGGTAGTGTACTGAACGCCGCAGGGAGTTGGCCATTTGAAGACGCAAAGTCGTCGGATTGGGCGGATATGATCGATGGTTTCCAGCGATCAGCGTTAGCGTCGCGTTTGGGAATCCCAATAATCTATGGCATTGACGCGGTTCATGGCAACAACGACGTTTACGGTGCCACAATCTTCCCCCACAACATTGGCCTTGGAGCCACCAGGTTTGGTTCCATTTAAGCAAACTACCGGAGAGAAAGAGATTTGCATCTAATGAGGGTTGACTTGAACTGTTTGACTTTTTTAATGAGATTTGCCTTCACTGATTTAACCTTAATTTATTTGGGTCTTATTTAAAGTTGTGACCATGTTACTTCAATTAGCTTATCATCTCACAATATAGTGGTAGCTGTTTATTAATGTTTTATCCAATATAGTAGTTACAATATCTGTGTTTAGCTACTGGTTATGTTCAAGATTGATGCATCTATTGTGGCCATGATGTATTTCATTGGTATTAATGTGATAACACTTGTAGTTCTTGTGGTAACTCTGTAGAGATGCAGAGTTGGTGAGAAGAATTGGAGCTGCGACAGCACTTGAAGTTAGGGCATGTGGTGCTCACTGGGCATTTGCTCCCTGCGTCGCAGTGAGTCCCTAATAGACATACACTTTAATTAGCAACAATTTTGAATATTTTCATTACTTAATTTAACTGAATGAGATGTTGTTATTAAAGGTCGTGAGAGATCCAAGATGGGGAAGATGCTATGAGAGTTATGGTGAAGTTTCTAAAATTGTTTGTGAGATGACTTCACTTGTCTCGGGTCTACAAGGCCAACCACCTAAAGAACACCTCAATGGTTACCCTTTTGTTGCAGGACGGTAAGACTATGGCTTGATTCGTGTCTTTGGTATGTTCTATTTCATTTCTCATAGACTTGGTCATTTGATGATAGAAAAAACGTGGTCGCATGTGCCAAGCACTTTGTTGGAGATGGTGGTACAGACAAAGGCATAAACGAAGGAAACACCATTCTTTCATATGAGAAATTGGAGAGGATACACATTGCTCCCTACAAAAAATGTATTGCTCAAGGAGTTTCTACCGTTATGGCCTCTTACTCCAGTTGGAACGGAGATAAACTTCACTCGCACTATTTCCTGTTAACAGAAGTTCTCAAACAAAAACTCGGTTTTAAGGTTAATTGAGTATGAAGACAAACTAAGATAAGCTAGAGGTGTATTCATTGAGTTTGTTTGATATCATCTTTCTTTTTTTTTGGTTTATCAGGGATATGTAGTTTCAGATTGGGAAGGTTTGGACCGGCTTAGCAACCCACCAGGTTCAAACTACCGCAACTGCGTCAAGATCGGGATTAATGCTGGGATCGATATGGTAGTGAATTCTCTTTCGCTATCTTGGATGATTGAAAGGAGCAAAGCTTTATTAAATCTATGTTACGGCAGGTGATGGTACCATTCAAGTACGAAGAGTTCATACATGACCTGATAGATCTGGTGGAGTCAAGGGAAGTACTGATGGCTCGTGTTGATGATGCTGTTAAAAGAATACTGAGGGTGAAGTTTGTAGCTGGTCTCTTCGAATATCCTCTCACGGACCGCTCTTTGTTGCCTACTGTTGGTTGCAAGGTGAGCTCTCGTACCAAATGTTATTACACCGAAATGCTATGATGCTTGAGAACTCACCAAAACATTGATTTTTACGACGCATTCAGGAACATAGAGAATTGGCACGTGAAGCTGTTAGAAAGTCATTAGTTCTGCTAAAGAACGGAAAATATGCACGATTTCTGCCATTAGACTGCAATGCTGAGAGAATTCTAGTCGTTGGAACGCACGCTGATGATCTTGGATACCAGTGCGGAGGATGGACAAAGACAATGTATGGTCAAAGCGGAAGGATCACAATCGGTAATTAAAGCTTACTGCGATATGGTTTGGAAAGTGTTTTTTAGTGCAGATGTTAGATGGTCTTGTCAGAAATCTAATATACATTATTGTTTGAAAATGTAGGCACAACACTTCTTGATGCCATAAAATCAACGGTTGGAGACAAAACCGAAGTGGTCTACGAGAAAACTCCATCAAAGGAAACCTTAGCCTCCGGAAAAAGATTCTCTTATGCAATTGTTGCGGTGGGAGAAGCGCCATATGCAGAGACCCCAGGAGATAACTCAGAACTCATAATACCCTTCAATGGTAGCGACATTGTAACTGCGGTTGCAGAGAAAATCCCGACTCTAACGATATTGTTTTCAGGACGGCCTATGGTTCTCGAGCCGCAGGTTATTGAGAAGACAGAGGCTCTGGTTGCTGCTTGGTTGCCTGGAACCGAAGGGCACGGGATTGCTGACGTGATTTTTGGAGATTATGACTTCCAAGGGAAGTTACCTGTGAGCTGGTTTAAAAGCGTAGACCAGTTGCCGCTAGACATTGAAGCAAATGGGTATTTCCCATTGTTTCCTCTTGGATTTGGTCTCAATTGAGATTCTGCGGAGAACTCAAAACCGGGTTAACTTCAAGTGATCTGATTGAGGAACGCATGCAAATAAATGGCATACTAAAAGGGCACATGGTATCAACTTTATCGTCGTTGTTGTAACTTTTTTTCCAAATTTTCAAAGACCTTTTTTCTACATGATCTTTGTTGAAATTGCTTCAAAACTCTGGTTCTTACATTAGTACACTTTTTTTCTTTTGGATACGTTGGTACAGTTATGGTTGTTTCTTTCATCGGAGAAATATAGTCATGATTTATACATAAACCAATGGGTACATGATTTTAGGAAAGAGTGGGAAACGGCTAGATATCTATCAAGGAGAAAGATGATGTCAGTCAATCAATAGAAAATTTTCTAGAATGTGACTGTGTTTTGCATAATTGATTTGTAGCCCTTCTTGAATACTTGTTCTTTTTTCTTTTTTCCTTTTTTCTGGTGCTAGTATTTCTCTTCTACCATACTAACTAATCTGTCACACAACTGTTGATAATGATACCACACTCACTTAAGATAAAAACAATGGCACTTTTGGTATAGAAAAAAGTGTAAATACATTGACATGTTTGTGAGTAGAAAACTGAGCTTAGAGAGTAAGAACAAGAACAGCAATAAAATGGCAGCATATTAACTGGAAATTGATTAAAGAAAACACAACATATATAATAGCAAGAACAGGTCTAGAGAGAGTAATAGAAGAAAGTATGGTGAGAATAAACTCAAAGGGAGGCTTGCCCAAACTTAAAACTATTTCTTGGGGTTTTGATTTTTCTTTTTTTGGCCTCACATGTAAAAGGTTAAAAATCAATCCGAAAAAGCAAGTGGTTTAGGATTTTGTGAATTTCTTATGTTTTTTCAAGTGCCTTACGTGACAAGCTCAACTTAAGAAAGACAAATAATAGTTCAACCAATCTAATTAGGAATGGGTAATGATAAGGTTTTGGCGTGTTCGCGAACTGTGTTTTAATTAAGCTGACTAGTTTTTTTTAAACGCTTAATTAAGCTGACTAGTGTAGGTCAATGTTTTTTAAAATTTGAGAATAGTTCAATATTGACAAAAGGAAAAAAAAAAAAAAGTCGAAGCCATAGATTACCGCATATGTATTGGCGTCATAGAGATAAGGTTTTGGCGTATTTATGAACCAAATATTCAATTAATTAAGAATGGTTCAATGTTAACGAAATAAAAATATTAAACGAAGCCAAAAAAATACATAAATAGCTACCCACATTTTAATATGCGAATTTATTCTTGGCTATAAATATAAAGAATAATAGATTTGAAGTAGTAAACTTGTAATAGAATGAGACAAAGAAAGAAAGAGTATGGAAAGCAAGGAAGAATCAGCAAGCGTTTACAAAAGTCCAGACGCGCAAGTGGAGGCGCGTGTTCAAGACCTCTCTCGGATGATTCTGGCCGAGAAGATTGGTCAGATGACTCAGATTGAACGAGTCATCACTACTCATACCGTCATTACAGATTGCTTCATCGGTATACACACCATTTTTTTTTCTTTGTTTTATTTTGTCCTAACGAAAAATCTTTTTTTTATTAAGTATGATTCGATTTGGGGGTTAATGGTAGTGTACTAAACGGTGGAAGAAGTTGGCCGTTCGATGATTAAAATATTATATGATATAACTAACTTCACTAGGCTCTACTCCATGCTCGGTTCAATTGTTGTTGAATTATATCGTCAATGCAAACTTCTTATAAGGATTTGTTGTGGTGATTATTTTTGGTTTATCCGAGACCTCTTCGTCCTCTCTTTTCATGAGATAGCTTTAGTCAATTGAATGAAGCCTTTGGTGGGATTTCTTCTCGACTTTCTTGACAAATATGTTTTATTTGGCATCTCTCTCATATCATAATGTTAAATAGGAGAAGCAGTTTGTGTTTTGCATTGAGTATGGGTTGTTTTCAATACATGAGAAGTTTCTTTATCCGTAGACTTCTATACAAAGAATTTTAGCTGATAAACACAATATAGTGAAAGAGATGTTGTTCTTTTTGTTTATCTGATAGGCTTTGAGAGATCCGAGATGGGGGAGATCCTATGAGTGTTACAGTGAAGATGCTGACATTATATATGAGCTGTCAACGCTTGTCTCGGGCCTTCAAGGCGAACCACCCAAAGAACACCCTAACGGATACCCTTTTCTTGCAGGAAGGTATGTATATGGCTTGATATGTATCTTGAGTAGCTTTCATATCATTTCTTATGAATTTGTTCAATGTATTATAGAAACAATGTGGTCGCTTGTGCAAATTATTTCGTTGGAGATGGTGGTACAGACAACGGCATAAACGAAGGGAACACTATAAAGACTTTAGTTCTGCTAACGAACGGTAAAAATGTTGATAAACCATTTCAGCCACTAGATGGCAATGCCAAGAGAATTTTAGTCACTGGAACGCACGCTGATGATCTTGGATACCAGTGTGGAGGATGGTCTAAGCGGCATGGTTTGGTCTAAGCGGCAGGATCACAATCGGTAGTTAAACGGTCTACAATCGCAGAAAGGTTAATCCTCTCAAGCAGGGGAAAGCAGAGGTTTGTTCCAGCCACAATCACATCAGAGTCGATGGCATAGGTGAAGATTTATAGTATCAAAAACAAAGTTTAGAAATCAATGAAACTTGCAAGAATGATTAGAACACAACTCTCTTTAGTATTAGAAACTTCTTAAAAGCTTAATCTCATAAGCTTTTACATGAAACTCTATCTCTCTCTGTGTAAAAACCCACGCAGAAATATCTTCATCAAGACTCTGCATTTATACAAGTTTAGCTAACCCTTATCTCTAAAGATTCTATCTTCCTAAAATATAGGAGATACACAGAAATCTTATAACAAACTCTAAGGATAAGCCTCATCTCAAACTTGTACATATCTTGATAGCTTCTTGCTCATCTAGAAGCTCTCTTTGACGTGAGCCACACTCCGAGTTTTCAGGCTGAGGCTGCTTGATCGCTTGGTCTCGAACTTCATCGTTTTGAGCTTATTTCAACAATGTCCCTCTTAAGCTCAAAACCATCCATGCCTTGATTATTTCCTTCTTCTTTTATGTGGATACTCTCGCTGTGTACTCCCGCCTTGCTCTGTTTTCACAAAACATGCTTATGTCTTGCGTTCCCAAACGTCCTCTGAGTTCAACAAACTTAATTCTCCCAAGTGGTTTCTTTAAAATGTCTGCTTTCTGATCATTTCCTGGAACAAACTCAACTTCCACACGATCATTCTCCACACACTCTCGGATGAAATGAAAACGTGTATGTATGTGTTTACTTCGACCATGAAACACAGGATTTTTTGCCAATGCTATGGCTGATTTGTTGTCCACTCGTACAGTTACTTTGCAACACTTTGGTCTCATTACTTCACTTAACAGATCCTGCAGCCAAATCGCTTGTTTAGCTGCATCTGTAGCAGCCATATATTCGGCTTCACATAAAGACAATGCAACCGTCTCTTGATTCTGTGAACACCAGGTTATTAGACTCTCCCCAAGATAAAATAAATGTCATGTAATACTTCTTCCGTCGTCTGGATCTGTATTATGGGAACTGTCGCTATAGCCCACTAGACGTGTCATATTACCTTCTTCTTTGTTGTAAGTCTCACGTTCTTGCGAGTGTTGCTTCTTACGCCGGAATACCAATCCTATCTTTGTTGTTCCTTGTATATATCTTAACACTTTCTTCAGAGCATTTCCATGACTCTCTTTAGGATTTTGCATATATCTGCTTAAGACTCCTACTGCATAATATAAGTCCGGTCTTGTGTGTATCAGATAACGAAGACAACCAATTATCCTTCTATATTCTGTTGCATCAATCGCTGTCTCTCCTTCTGCCTTAGATAATCTCAAATTTGCTTCCATTGGTGTTTGAGTGGGATTGCAGTCCTCCATGCCAGCAAGTTTGAGAATTCTCTTCGCATATCGTTCTTGTTTAAAAATAATCCCTTCACTTTCCTGATGCACTTCGATACCGAGATAATGAGTTAACAAGCAAAGATCACTCATCTCAAATTTTGTTGCCATCTCTTCTTTGTACTTTTGTATCTCGTTTATGTCTGACCCCGTGACAAGCAAATCATCAATGTATACTGCCACAAGTATAATCAATTATTTTCCTTGTCTGCAATATAAGGATGGTTCCTTAGTGCACCTCTTAAATTTTAAGTCTTTAAGAGTCTGGTTAGCTTCATATTCCAGGCTCTTAGTGCCTGTTTTAACCCGTAGAGTGCTTTTTTGAGCTTGTAGACCTTGTCCTCTTGTCCCTTACACTCGAAACCTTCAGGTTGCTTTACATAGACTGTCTCCTTCAAGTCACCGTTTAAGAAAGCTGTTTTAACATCAAGATGATGTACCTTCCATCCCTCTTCAGCTGCTAACGCAAGGATGAAACGAATCGTTTCTATTCGTGTTATAGGAGCGAACACCTCATCGTAGTCTATTCCATGCTTCTGAACATATCCTTTCGCTACCAGTCTGGCTTTATAGCGGTTGATACTTCCATCAGCGTTTCTTTTTAGTTTAAACACCCATTTTAAACCGATCGCTTTTGCTCCTTTCGGGAGATCAACGAGAAACCATGTTTCATTCTTGTTTATCGAGAGCAGAAGGAGAGACAGAGATTGATGCAACAGAATATAGAAGGATAATTGGTTGTCTTCGTTATCTGATACACACAAGACCGGACTTATCTTACACAGTAGGAGTCTTAAGCAGATATATGCAAAATCCTAAAGAGAGTCATGGAAATGTTCTGAAGAAATTGTTAAGATATATAAAAGGAATAACAAAGATAGGATTGGTATTCCGGCGTAAGAAGCAACACTCGCAAGAACGTGAGACTTAAAATGCATCGAGTCATTCCCATGAGAGTCTTGTTCTGTCTCTCCACAACACCATTTTGTTGTGGTGTATAGGGTGCTGTAAGTTGCCTTTTTATTCCTGAATTTTGGCAGAACATATCAAAATCATGAGAAGTAAATTCTTCTCCTCTATCTGTGCGAAACACTTTAATCCTTTCCCCTGTTTCTTGTTCCACCACAGCCTTATACTTCTGAAACCTCGAGAGTGCTTCGCTTTTCTCTTTTAGCAATAACGTCCACATGTACCTTGAGCAATCATCTATTAGAACTAAAATTTATCTGTTTTGAGACGGTGTCACCGGAGTGATAGGACCACACAAATCTCCATGAGTGAGCTCCAATATATTGCTTGCTAGAAATGTCAAAATGTTGTGGCTGCAAGGAATTGAGTTTGTGTTTGCTTTCCTAATAGACATGCTCTGCAAACTTCTTTCTTGATTCTCAGACTTGGTAACCCTGTGACCAATTTATTTTCCATCATGGACTTCATACTTTCCAAGTTAATGTGTCCCAAACGTGAATGCCACAGAGTGAAAGTGCTTGTTGCTTCAAGTTGTAGACATTTGCTTTACTCAAACCCATACAAACTTTATAAAGCCGATTTCTTGATCGTTGTGCCCTCACCAAAAATTTTCCATTACAGTCTTGTAATGTTAAATAATCACCTTTCATTCTGATGTCGCAACCAGCCTCCGTTGCCTGTCCCAGACTGATGATATTGTTTCTTAGGGCAGGTATGTAGTATACATTAGTCATTGTTCGATTTTCACCATTTCGATCAGTGAATGCGATCGATTCTTTGCCTTTAATATCAATCCGAGAATCATCGCCAAATCTTACTTTTCTTGTAACTTCTTTATCCAAGTTGGTAAAATATTTTAAATTTCCGGTCATATGGTTACTCGCACCATTGTCTAGATACCACATGTCTTCTTTTGCATTTGTTTCGTAGTCATTTGGCGATATGCTTTTCTCGTTTAGAAACACTATCTCGTGCATCATTAACTCGTCTGCATCTTGTGTTTCTTCTTCCTTATCTTCTTGTGCCTCCTGTAACTTGAGCAAGCGATCTGGACAATCTGCAGCGTAATTACCAGTCTTGTCACAGCAATAACATACCACTTTACTCATATCACGTGTTGATCTCCAATTCGTTCTTCCTCGACCTCGTCCGCCATTGAACCTTCCTCTGCGTCCCCTTCCTCTGTTTGGTTCATAAGAGGACCCGGTTTGTGTGTCTGCATTCGTATACATGAGTTTATTATGAGTCTCATGTACTTCTTCCTCCTCTGAAATTCTCTCTTCATATGCTTTGAGGCGTCCAACAATATCCTCAAAACTAGTAGTTTTAAGGTCCAATACTTGCTGTAGAGATGCTACAATCTGTATGTATTTGCGTCTCAGAACACAACTTAGGATCTTCTTTACGAGTTTGATTTCGTCAATGGTTTCTCCCAGAGATAGAGACTTTGATGCAATCTCTGTCAATTTCCCTGAGAAATCATCAATCCTTTCTCCATCTTTCATTTTAAGGTGATCGAACTCGTTTATAAGAGTTTGAAGTCGTGCTTCACGTACCCGATCATCCCCAACATATCGCATTCGTATTGCTTCCCACACGTTTTTTGCTTTGTCAAGTGCTCCGATTTGTAATAGTAGTGACTCGAGAATAGATTGAAACAATAAAGCAATTGCCATATTGTTCTTGTCTACATCATCCGTCTCAGGTTCAATAATTTCCCATACTTTGTGAACCTTCAAAGCCATCCTCATCTTGATTTCCGATACCGTGTAGTTAGTAGGTTTGAGCATTGGGCAGTGAATCGAAGATGGGCTACTCTCTGCAGGTTTAACTGCAACTATGTCTCCCATAACTCAGTTTGCAAGGCTCTGATACCAAATGAAGATTTATAGTATCAAAAACAGAGTTTAGAAATCAATGAAACTTGCAAGAATGATTAGAACACAACTCTATTTAGTATTAGAAACTTCTTAAAACTAATACAACTCACTCAAGCAAACTCTCACAACTAACTCACAAGCTTAATCTCATAAGCTTTTACATGAAACTCTCTCTCTCTCTCTCTCTCTCTGTAAAAACCCACGCAGAAATACCTTCATCAAGACTCTGCATTTATACAAGTTTAGCTAACCCTTATCTCTAAAGATTCTATCTTCCTAAAATATAGGATATACAGACAAATCTTATAACTAACTCTAAGGATAAGCCTCATCTCAAACTTGTACATATCTTGATAGCTTCCTGCTCATCTAGAAGTTCTCTTTGACGTGAGCCACACTCCGAGTTTTCAGGCTGAGGCTGCTTGATCGCTTGGTCTCGAACTTCATTGTTTTGAGCTTATTTCAACAATAGATGATGAGAACAGTATCATAGGGTGGGCGCAGATTCTGATAAAAGTAGCCTGCTAAGCCAGTGAGGGCCCCCTCGAGCTATGTAGGACTGGTACCTTTGTTCTCGGGTGACACTCAGAGCAATAGCTTCTACAACTTTATCTGGATCCGCATACACATATTCAAGGCTCCAGATTTCGAAATGTTGTAATATATTGAAAATACCCGTGAGAATATGTTGCAAGTGTAGGCAATTTGTGTGGATATATCATTGCCTCTCTTGCTAAGCATGTTTAGATTGGAAGATGACTCTTTTCAAGCGCATGTTCTTGAGGCTTTCCACAGCGCATGTTCTTGAGGCTTTCCACAACGCATAGAGTAGCTCGTAACTCTGATTCAGTTTTGGAAGGCACCAGTGAGAAGGAACGACGGCTATGAAACTGCACCGTCCCCTGACAATCTCTTACAATCCACAAAGCTCCACAGTTTTGATGAGGGTTGATCCAAGAGTCCCCCACGTTGCATTTGAGGATCTTTGGAGGTGGTTTCAGCCAAGTTCTTTGAGCTGTAGTTGGAGCTGGGGCTATAGGATCCTCTGTATTGATTTTGAACCAAATATCACAGTCTTCAAGGGCCTTGTCAAAGATTTTCGCCTGGTCATAACTAGTACTTTCGAAGACTAACGCGTTCCGAGACTTCCATATGTGCCATAGTATCCATGGGATAGCTTGATGGCATTGTTAATTTAGTGATTGATTTTTGATGCACGCGACCAAGTGGTGTAGGTTCAGTAAAACTGAGTTTCGAGAGAAATCACTTGATGGGATTGGGATATGCGATCCTCATAATTTTTTGTTTCCCCAGTTGCACATCAAGTTAAACAAGCTATCTCTCCACCAAAAATTATCCAAAAATGAATCCCCTAGAATGAATAATATACTTCTAATGATTTGGTGTAGTTCAAACGAAGAAATCACACTTCTTAGAAAACTTTTGGGAAAAAAAACAAAAAATCTTTTGGGACTTGGTTGATGTTTTTGACTAGAATGAATAATATACTTCTAATTCTTGTTTGCTCATCTTTGGAACCTCTGGAGTTGATATTTAGATATAGAAACTAAACTGAATCATGTTTTGATGTTCGTTTCTCCATTATCCATTCTTTTGCCATTTTAATCTGTTAAAACTCTCGTGACTACAAACAAACCACAACAAAAGAACTATTTCTACAGGCACAAACCATATAATAACACTTAGAAAATATAGCAAAAAAATTTATGAAAACATGTAAAATGGGATATACTAAAAGGGAAAAAAATCTTTGAAATATATGAAAATGAAATTATAATCATGATATCATCATTCTTTTAGTAACAAGATAGTTAGTCAAAAACCACAAATTTCTTTTTTGGTCTCCCCTTTCAGCCTTTATTTATAGCATTAACAAAAAAGCGAAACTTACATCGGTGGTTTCAATAGGACTGGGCACAAGTATTTGTTACCTGCCCGACCCGTCCGATCTGCCCCGTACTCGGCCCGTTAAGGCAAGTATTTGTTTGAAACAAGCTGGATATCAAGTCCAGTTAAAGATTACCCGCAAGTAACAAGCTGGGTATCAAGTCTTCAAAAAAAAAGTTAATACCCGGCCCGTTACCTGCCCCGTATCCGTTACTTGCAAGTACCCGCCAATTATCCGTAAATTACCCGCAAAATACCTGTAAATACCAGCAAAACCCGTTAAAACCCGCAAATACCCGCAAGATTTGCAAGTACTCGCAAGTACAAGCCAAGTACCAAGGCGGCTAAAAAAACGGGTACTTGTTTAAGCAAATACCCGTTCGGAGCAAGACAAGTATCAAACCAAAAATGACATTACCCGTTCAAAACAAAACAAATATCAAATCGGCTCAAAAAGGTAGATACGGTCCGTGCCCAGCCCTATTCAAACCTATAAAAAAATAAAAACTCATTTACTCTCTCTTATATATCTCCACATGTATCTTCATCTTCTATAGTTCTCTTTGGGATATTGAACATTACTCTTAATTCTTCATAGGATTTACGGATTCTCAACTTAATGAACATGATGGTAACAGGATCTTAGTTCACTTATCTATTGACCAAAGTAACAGATACATTAGTTGCTAATTACAACAGAGCATTCATGAGTCAAAACAATTTCAGATTAAACTAACTCATCATCCTACTCTTCCCTGATCTGCTACTCTTATGGCTCCTTACTGGAGTCAAATAGAATCTAAACAAACTGTTGTCAATGTTTTCTCTAGCGTATGTGCCATCATTTGCTTTTCTCTGGTGAAGATGATGATTTTGTTTGCTCTCAATGCGGTTAACCAATCCGTCGCAAGAGCTTCTCCCAACCTCAACACTGTTAATAGATCCATGAAACAAACCATCACAAGAGCTTCTTCCACCTTCAAAGCCACTGACAATGTTAGCACCACTAAACACACCATCACAAGACTTTCTCGCGCTTACGCTGTAGCTTTTCAAAAGCTTCTCACTAACACCACCAATGATTTCTCCTTTAGATACTCTCCTAAGCTTTAATAAAGACTCAGCCAAAGAACCCTCGATCGCATTTTCTTGAAGTTTCAAACTTTGCTCCGTTTTGATTTCGTTCTTTGTCTCATTCTTCCTCTGTATCAATCCCCAAAGGTTCCATCCCTTTGGCCATTTCTTTCTAGGTTTTTTAAACTCCACACTATCCTGCTTCCTCTCACTAGCAGCTACACAAATCTTTCCTTTAGAGCCAAACTCTATGCTCTCTGGTTTATGATTTTTAATCGAATACCAATTCGAATCCCTAAGTTCCTTCTCTGTAACCAACAAGTTCGCGCCATGAAACAAACCAACAGTTTCAGGTGATACCTTTGCGTTTGAGATAGCTTTCAATTCATCAATCTCCAACAATCCTTGTCTCTTGATCGAAATCGATCGATCAAAGCTTTTTCTTCCACGAGAATCCGAGTAATAGTTCCTCGTTTGTACTGTCCCGCCAGGACTCTTCTCCTCCTCTTTTTCTTCTTCTTCTGCACCGACAAGTTTCTTCTCCGGCATGGTTTTAATATCTTCCGTCACAGTGGACAACGGCGTCAGCTTGTTATATGATTTCTCGATCAAGCATCCATCCCATGACGCCCTAGGTTTCTCAAACGAGATCCTACCTCCGTCTAGAGACAATCTAGGATCTATATCACACGAACGACGACCAACATTTCCGGTGAATCTAGCATCTGATTTATTGTCATTATTTCGCATGTTCTTCTGATGATTCAGTGAGAATTTCTTCAGCTTCTTGCTCCAAATCGACGCGAATTCCTTCACCTCGCTGCCATTTTTCTTCTTGGTTTGGTTGCTCCAATCCAGATCTATGAACTCCTTCATCGTCTTCTTGTGCTCGTCGCTTTCTTCTTCAACGATTTTCCTTGGCTTTCCCTCATCAAAACCTTTGATATCTTTTCCGTCGTAGTAATCTTCCTCTTCTTCATCTTCTTCTTCCTCCTCTTTCAAATCCGGTACCAGAGGTTTTCGAATCGAGATATCGAGCCGTTCTTCGTCATCATCGACAAAAAGCTCGTGGAGAGAGCTCGCGCTCGACCTAGCGTCACAAGATCTCCGTCGCGGCTGCTCATAAACGGATGCGGAGGATGTGTTGCGAACGGAGTAGGATCGAATGCGACGGAGCTCAGGGGTTTGAATGGCGGCTGGGGAAGAAGATTGAGCTTCTATGGTGACGAGACGTTCACGAAGGCAGGAGGCGCAGAAACCGCTGGTTGTTGGTTTAGTGGAAGGGTGACGGTGGCAGAAGGAGGAGGAACGACGGCGGTTGGTTTGCTTCAAGTGAGCCATGGCTTAAAAGGAGGTTCGTTGTTTCGTTGCTGCGGCGGTGACTTAAGCAGAGAGAGAGAGAGAGAGAGAGAGAGAGAGAGAGAGAGAGAGAGAGAGAGTGAAGTTGATGGGGTCAGTCTATTTTTCAGAGGATATGAATGATAGTGTGGCGTACACAATTTAGGGTCAATTTAGGAAATTCCACTTCCTTAAATCCCTTTTTCATTATTTTTATTGGTTTAATCATTATTTTTATTGGTTTCAACACTCTCGTATAAATTGATATAGAACTACAGTCTTTAATTGATACTCGACAATCATGTTTGAGATTGCGTTCAATTTGTAAACCATCCATCTGATTAGCTTTTTAATTTGCGTTTAACCCATTTTCTAAGCTACCTTTTATGGTTCTTGTAGATATATGTATATATATGTTGACAAAATGCAACAATAGTTTTATAGATTGATATTGATAAACATGCATGATCTAAGCGCCACTAGCCGAGGTCAAACAACTAGAATTAACATTTTCGAATTACTTATCCTAATTATACTTATCAGATCCTGAACTAAAGTGAGCTCTATAGTTTTCTTTGAACATAATACTTGCATTTAGAATTAAGATAATTATGTAGATACCACAAATTTTAAGAGGGATTCATGGGAAAGGGACCGATGAAATTTGGCAGCTTGTGTCTAGTGTCAACTCTTTGGATTCCCTTCCAAATCAATAGGTCAAAGTCAACTTTTTCTATTTCGTTGTTTATAAAAGTATCATGTTTATCTTCATTGAAATGTTTGTTTTAATAGTTAGTATACAGGCAATCAATGATGCATCTAGTCGCTATGCTTCAGGTTGGTGTATTATGCTTTGTTTACTCGGAAATGTTTAACCAATTATCTTCAATATATATATGATGCCTAGTAGTACTATATTAGACCGAGGTGGGATTAAATACATCCCTAGTCCACCTAGAGATATCCAAAGGAGAAAACTTGGCTAGAACTATAAGTACCCCTAGATACCCGCAAATATGTAGGTGGCTAATTACGAATTTTAAAGGAATCTAGCGAGAGGACGACTGTAATTTAAATGGACAACACGAGTAACATAGAGATTTGGAGCTACGACAAGTTCCCAAGATAAGAGATGTGTTTTTCAAAAACATAGCAAGTCCCCAAGACAAAACAGTGTTTATGTTATTACTATTACCTTTTTTCTTTTTGTCAACCGATACAGATTTACTGTAATTGTTCTCATTTTCTGTTAAAGATTGGAATCTCCCACGTGTTCCTTCCAGATACAGTGATTGTGACAGTTTATTTTTATTTTAGTTCTTTGTCACTCAACGAGGGTAGAGATAAAATAAATAAAAACAGTACTATAGCTGTAAATACTTTGAACAATAAATTTCTGTGCAAACAGCCAGCAATGGTTTTCTAAAAATATTTTTTTTTATTAAAAAAAGTGCAAAGATTAACGATCGACATTTATTCTACAAAAATGTTAGTTGTGCTTGATACAAAATGCAAGGATATTATTTATATTCTTTTCATCAACACAATTTTATTTTTTTTTTTAACACAAATACTATTTTTCATTAAAATAAAAATAAAAATATTAAATATAGACTTTACTAAGAAATAGTCTAAATTTTCTAGGAATTAACCACCTAGACATCAGTTTAAACTTAACACAAGTAACTATATCACACCAATTACAAATTAACCAAAATAAAAAAGATCCTCTAAAAAGTAATGGTCAGATTCCCTGAAATCCATAGAATCAAGAACCCGAAGTTGTTACGTATGGAGAAACTTGACCAGATCCTGTTCTCTTTGGATCTGAGTTCGTAAAGACGCAACTACCGCAGATCTACTAGTAAATCATCGAGTTGTCGTAAGAAATCTTCGCCGAATATTCTCTGACAAATCCGAAAGTCACTACCGAAACTCTTGAGATCGCCGCAGCGGAACACCGAGGGATAGAAAAAAATAGATCTGAACACAAGATCTTGTCCTCATCAGATCCATGTTAAAATATGATCCTTCCAAGAGCCCCATTTATGTAGAACCACTGACAGCATCACCCAGATGAGACGACTTCATCACCGAGAGCGCCGCCACCACCTTCCGTGAATAAGACTGTCGTGAAGACCACCGAAGAACTCCGCCACCATAGCCAAAAAGAGGAAGAGACTAAGAAAAAAAAAAGAGAAAATAAGCCCTCTCTGGCGCCGACAAAGAACATCAACCACCGCAGAGGCAAACAGATCTAAAAAGGGCTTCTAGGGTTTTTTTGGGGAAGGGGGAAAACAGTTTCGGTAGTAAGTGGCTCTTAAAAATTTATGTCTAATCAACTTGAGCTAAATATCTAAATTTTAGAAAAAAATTAGGGTTGACTTTAACAAACCCCCTTAACTATTTAATCTCACACTCAATCTCCCTAAACTTTCAAGTTTATTATTAAACTCTCTAATCTTAAATTATTCATCAGTAAATTACCTATACTATTTAATTAAAACATAGAAACCTAAAAAACTAAATTTAAAACCCTAAAAACAAAACTTAAAACAGAAACTCAAACTAATTTTATGGGTTTTATTTTAGAGTTTATGGATTTTAAATTTGATTTTTTTTTATTTTTCGATTTTGGTTTTTTAGATTTTTAGCGGATCGGATTTGGATTGGATTATAGGTAAATGCTAACTACTTAGTTTCAAAAAAATATTTAAATCAATTTAATAGCAATTAACTAGTTAATTTTACAAAATCATTAAAATATACTTAAAACCAAAAATAAAACCCAAAAACTAAAATTAAAACCTAAAATAATTTTACAAAATCATCAAAATCTACTTTAACAAAGTAGCTACTAAGTATATTTTAATGATTTTGTAGAATTAGTTAGAAATCAAATAGTATACGTGGTTTAGCGATGAATAGTTTAAAATTAGAGGGTTTAGTAATGAACTTGAAAGTTTCAGGAGATTGAGTGTGGGATTAAATAGTTCTAGGGGGTTTATTAAAGTCAATCCTAAGGAATATGATGAATACGAAGATGGATTTGAGAACTTTTTGATTCTGAAGAATCAAGTGTGGAATATAATTTCGATGAAGAAAATGATCACGAGGCATTGGTTAGTGGTGAAAGTGTAAAATATTGAAGTAGAAAATTTTCTTCCTTTTTTTTTGGTAATAACAATGATGAAGTAAAGAGTGTTATTGAATCCTGGTGATGTAAAAGTGCTAAGAGAGTAGAAAAACCATCAACATACGGTTTGATATTACTCACAAAATTGTACGTAATTACACAAGTTCATTATCTTATTCCCATTGACTTGAACAATATCTAGAAGCTAATTTAGCATACAAAACTAACAACGTTTTCTTTCTTAATTTCTGTTGTTTGAGTTTCTCAATAGCTGCACCAACACCACTAGTGACTTTGTATGGTGGCTCATGTCTTGTTTGTTGTCTTTGTTTGCTTTCGAGCTTTAGTTGTCACTAACCTGTCGAAATAAGACATTTGCACTTAGTTTTAATCCAATTTCAAAACTCATTGGATTCTCTCACTCATTAGCAATGTTAACCAACCTAATTAATTATCAACATGAAGCAACAAAAAATATTTACCTTATTAGCAGAGCTGCAGCAGCAGCCTCTCTCTCGGCCGATCTAATCTTTTTAGATGGGGTGTTTTCAGAAAGACCAAGAAACAGTTTCAAATCCCATTGGAGATAAGTAACCTTGAAAAGTTTATGTGAAATAATATTTTGTCATTTTATCTGACCTTATACTAGAAGAGTTTTGTGTCTAGCAGTTGACAAAGTTTTGAAACTCTTTTTGAAGTCGTTGTCTCTAGTAATTATCATTGTATTCTGGGGACTGAGACCTCGTGCAAGCTGTTGTACAAATATTGTACATGAAATTATACTTACTGACCACTAATTAATTAGGTTTAGAACAAGCTGTTATTCTTATTTTAATCCAAAATTAGTATCATTAATTAGTGTTTTAAACATTTATGAGGACATATGTGTTATCATTACAACATTTATAATAAACGTAATTATAATTCTCACGATTCTTCCATCAGCAGACAACAACATATTTTTTTCACTATCATTGTGTTGATGAATTCTTAATTATTGTGCCAATTTGACAATTTGAATATTTCTTGTAAAATCAATATTTTTATCAGTTCATCGTAAATAAAAACAAAAACAAATATTAATGGTAAATCAAAAACTATAAATATAAAGGAAATCACCACATTATTGACCATGTTAAGTATAACTAATCCAATAAGTGTATATCATCATTAATAAGTGAGAGAATCCAGTGATTTTATTATGGTGGTTCATGATTGTTTGTTGCCTTCGTTTGCCTTCGAGTTTTAGTTGTCACCAACCTGTCGAAATAAGACATTTGCACTTAGTTTTAATCCAATTTCAAAACTCATTGGATTCCCTCACTCATTAGCAATTTTAACCAACTTAATTAATTATCAACAAGAAACAACAAAAAAGATTTACCTTATCAACAGAGCTGCAGCAGCAGCCTCTCTCTCGGCCGATCTAATCTTTTTAGATGGGGTGTTTTGAGGGAGACCAAGAAACGGTTTCAAATCCCATTGAAGATCTGTAACCTTGAAAATTTTACGTGAAATAATACTTGTGTCAGCAGTTGACAAAGTTTTAAAACTTTTTTAGAAGTCGTTGTCCCCAGTAATTATCATTGCATTCTGGGGACTGAGACCTCGAGCAAGCTGTTGTGCTAATATTGTACATGAAATTGTACTTACTGACCACAAATTAATGTGGGTTAGAATGGTTATTATTCTTATTCTAATCCAATATTAGTATCATTAATTAATATTTAAAACATTGATGATGACATATGCGTTATCAATACGACCATTTAAAATAAACGTAATTATAATTGTTACCATTTTTTTATCTGCAAACAACAACATATTTTTTTCTCTGTCATTGTGTTTCTGAGTTCTTCATTATTGTGTCAATTTGACAATATGAATATTTCTTATGAAATCAATTTTTCTTATCAATTCATCGTAAATACAAACAAAAACAAATATTATTGGAAAATCAAAAACTATAAATACAAAGGAAATCACCACATTATTGACCATGTTAAATATAACTAATCCAATAAGTGTATATCATTATTAATGAGTAAGAGAATCCAATGATTTTGTTATAGTGGCTCATGTCTTGTTTGTTGCCTTAGTTTGATTTCGAGTTTTAGTTGTTACCAACCTATCGAAATAAGACATTTACACTTTGTTTAAATCCAATTTTAAAACTCATTGGATTCTCTCACTCATTAGCAATGTTAATCAACCTAATTAATTATCTACAAGAAGCAACAAAATAGATTTACCTTATCAGTAGAGCTGCAGTAGCAACCTCTCTCTCGGCCGATCTAATCTTTTTAGATAATGTGTTTTCAGGGATACCAAGAAATGATTTCAAATCCCATTGGAGATCGGTGACCTTGAAAAATTTACGTGAAATAATACTTTGTTCTTATATCCGATGATAGAATAGAAGAGTTTTATGTACAGAACTTGACAAATTTTTGAAACTCTTTTTAAAGTTGTTGTCCCCATTAATTATCATTGCATTCTGGAGAGAGACTTTGTGCAATCTGTTGTGCAAATATTGTACATGAAATTATACTTACTAGTCATTAATTTATGTGGGTTAGAACGAGCTGTTATTCTTAATATAATTAATTAGTGTTTAAAACATTGATGAGGACATATGTGTTATCATTACTATCATTTATGATAAGCGTATTTATAATTCTCACTATTCTTCCATCTGCAGACAACAACATATTTTTTTCTCTGTCATTGTGTTGTTGAATTCTTTATTATTATGTCAATTTGACAATTTGAATATTTCTTGTAAAAACAATTTTTTTTTATCAATTCATCTTAAATAGAAACAAAAACAAATATTATTGGAAAATCAAAAACTATAAATAAAAAGGAAATCACCATATTATTGATCATGTTAAATATAATTAATCGAACAAGTGTATATCATCATTAATTAGTGATAGAATCCAGTGATTTTATTATGGTGGTTCATGTCTTGTTTGTCGCCTTCGTTTGTTTTCGAGATTTAGTTTTCACCAACCTGTCGAAATAAGACATTTGCATTTAGTTTTAATCTAATTTCAAAGTTTACGTGAAATAATACTTTGTTATTATATCCGACGATATACTAGAAGAGTTTTGTGTACAGAACTTGACAAATTTTTGAAACTCTTTTTGAAGTCGTTGTCTCCATTAATTATCATTGCATTCTAGAGATTGAGACTTTGTGCAATCTGTTGTGCAAATATTGTACATGAAATTAAACTTACTAGTCACTAATTTATGTGGGTTAGAACGAGCTGTTATTCTTATTATAATCCAAAATTAATATCATTAATTAGTGTTTAAAACATTGATAAAGACATATGCGTTATCATTACGATCATTTATAATAAGCGTATTTATATTTCTCACTATTATTCCATCTGCAGACAAAAACATATTTTTTTCTCTGTCATTGTGTTGTTGAATTCTTTATTATTCTGTCAATTTGACAATTTGAATATTTCTTGTAAAAACAATTTTTTTTTTATCAATTCATCTTAAATAGAAACAAAAACAAATATTATTAGAAAATCAAAAACTATAAATAAAAAGGAAATCACCATATTATTGACCATGTTAAATATAACTAATCAAACAAGTGTATATCATCATTAATTAGTGATAGAATCCAGTGACTTTATTATGGTGGCTCATGTCTAGTTTGTCGCCTTCGTTTGCTTTCGAGATTTAGTTGTCACCAACCTGTCGAAATAAGACATTTGCACTTAGTTTTAATCTAATTTCAAAACTCATTGGATTCACTTACTCATTAGCAATGTTAACCAACCTAATTTATTATCAACAAAAAACAACAAAAAAGATTTACGTTATCAGCATAGCTACAGCAGCGGTCTCTCTCTCGGCCAATCTAATCTTTTTAGGTGGGTTGTTTTCAGGGAGAACAAAAAACTGTTTCAAATCCCGTTGAAGAGCAGTAACCTTAAAAAGTTTACGTGAAATAATACTTTTTTCTTTTATATGACGATAGACTAGAAGAGTTTTGTGTCCAGCAGTCGACAAAGTTTTGAAACTCTTTTTGAAGTTGTTGTCCCCAATAATTATCATTGCATTTTTGGGACTGAGACCTCGTGCAAGCTATTGTGCAAATATTGTATGTGATATTATACTTACTGGCCACTAATTAATGTGGGTTAGAACGAGTTGTTATTCTTATTCTAATCCAAAATTAGTATCATTAATTAGTGTTTAAAACATTGATGAGGACATATGCGTTATCATTACGACCATTTATAATAAGTGTAATTATAATTCCCACCATTTTTCCATCTGCGGACAACAACATATTTTTTTCTCTGTCATTGTGTTTCTAAATTATTCATTATTGTGCCAATTTGATTATTTCTTGTAAACTAATTTTTTTTTATCAATTCATCGTAAATATAAACAAAAACAAATATTATTGAAAAATAAAAAACTATAAATACAAAGGAAATCACCATATTATTGACCATGTTAAGTATAACTAGTCCAACAAATGTATATCATCATCAATGAGTGAGAGAATCTAGTGACTTTATTTTGGTGGCTCATGTCTTGTTTGTTGCATTCGTTTGCTTTCGAGATTTATTTGTCACCAACCTGTCGAAATAAGATATTTGTACTTAGTTTTAATCTAATTTCAAAACTCATTGGATTCTCTCACTCATTAGCAATGTTAACCAACCTAATTAATTATCAACAAGAAGCAAAAAAAAAAAATTTATTTATCAGCAGAGCTGTAGCAGCAACCTCTCTCTCAGCCGATCTAATCTTTTTAGATGAGATGTTTTAAGGGAGACCAAGAAACGGTTTCAAATCCCATTGGAGATCAGTAACCTTGAAAAATTTACGTGAAATAATACTGTCCTTTTATCCGACGATAGACTATAAGAGTTTTGTGTCCAGCAGTTGACAAAGTTTTGAAACTCTTTTTGAAGTCGTTGTCTCCAGTAATTATTATTGCATTATGGGGACTGAGACATCATCCAAGCTGTTGTGCAAATATTGTAAATGAAATTATATTTACTGACCACTAATTAATGTTGGTTAGAACGAGCTGTTATTTTTATTCTAATCCAGAATTAGTATCATTAATTAATATTTAAAATATTGATGAGGACATATGCATTATCATTACGACCATTTATAATAAGCGTAATTATAATTTTCACCATTCTTCTATGTGCAGAGAATAACATAATTTTTCTTTATCATATTTTGCTGAATTCTTCATTATTGTACTAATTTGAATATTTTTTATAAAATCTATTTTTTTTTTATTAATTTATCGTAAATAAAAACAAAAACAAATATTATTGAAAAATCAAAAACTATAAATACCAAGGAAAACACAACACCACGTTATTAACAATGTTAAGTATAACTAATTCAATAAGTGCATATCATTAATATTCGAACATAAACCCCATTGGTAAAAAGTTTTTAACAACTCTTTTGGCATTCAAAGATTCAAATTTTTATCCAAAGTATTATAGATCATAAAGGAAACAAGAATGAAATACCGAGTTACTACTAATCGTTATACCATTCAGAGACGCAAAGATTTCTACAGTTACAAGAAGATCGATCAATTGATCAAAGTAGTGTTAAATTTTTTACACACAAGTCATCTAAAAAGATCTGCAAATTAAAAGAACACCGTCCCATTTGAATTGTACTGGCTCTTACTCTTAGCTCTGCTCTTTGTAAGGAGTCCATATCATTTTGCTAACGTCTACATCAAGACCACCTCAGCCTGCGGCCTTCAAATGTCGGTCCAATAACTTAGGATCCGCGCAGATCACGTGTTGTCCTTTCCTGTACTGTATCAGTTCCAAGCTCTGAAGGGTGCTTAATATATCTTCTGCTTTAATCATTGTCATGTCGCTCAGCTCCTACATTTGAGTAAAGGTTGGGATATATGAAATAATATGTTGATGGATAGGCTAAAACCATGATTAAGGATATGTTTCCCTTGTGCTTTTTAAGATGTCAAATAAAATCCGAGTCCAGTAACCTCTGTAACTCACTAAGCCTAGATCAAAGAGGGGTCTTTCTGGTGTCCCGACTTTGCCCTCTTTCTTTGAGAGTTCATATGCTATACAACACAACAGAATGAGCAAGGTGTTATCAACTTAACAAAAAAAATATAAGAATAAGCTATACAGAGAGATGCGAGAGAGAAGAACAAGAGAGTTAGATGGAAAGAATACTCACATAAGGCTATTAAGAATTTGTCATAGCCTTTCCTTTGATACGGAGGAAGGGTAAGGATGCAAGCCAAGTTGTACGCTTCTTCAGAATGCTTTTCCTGTACCAACATAAAATTATGTTTCATCACCAACCAGAAAATTGACATCAAGCATATATGTATTCCTAAAAACAGAGATAATAGATAACCAAACATCAATGGTTGAGTTTATGCTAGTGGTAATTTTCGAAACACAGCAGTATATCACGAATATGGTCACGAGGCAAAGACAAATAAAAATACACTCAGCAAAAAGTACTCGATAAAAATACACTCAACAAGAAGTACTCGATAAAATCTCTTTGAAGCTGTTCTTTGCACTTCATAGAATAGTTCAAAATTAGAAAGTTTAGTAATGAACTTGAAAGTTTAGGAAGATTGAGTATGAAATTAAATAGTTAAAGGAGTTTATTAAAATCAACCCAAAAAACTACTACAAGTTTATTTTGAAATTGCAATATCAATCCTGCTAAATAGCCCACGCAATAAAAGGGTACATATGGGCCTCTTAATATTAGTCGGCCCAAGACGATACATAAAAGCCAGCCCATAAAAACTATTCCTTTCGCTGTCTATTTTGCATTTACGGATGTGCCACTCCCCCGTATCGCGCGATTTGGATGTTGCAATCCGTAGTAGGCACAGAGCATCTTCTTCGTCTGAACTGGACTAAGCACTAAGCACTAAGCAGCTCCTCCGGTAGTTGGAAAATGTGTTACTCTCTCTCTTTACAATCTTCACTAGACTTCCGTAACCGCAACGCCCTAAAAATCCATGGAGATCGAGCAATCTTGACTTCCAACTTAGCTACACTGGGATTCCCGGCGTTACCGGAGCGATATCTTCGGGGAAGGTTGTTCTTCTGCCGTAATAGAGGCGTACGCTCATTGAGATTCGGTGGACACACTTCCGTGGATCTATGTGGCACTCCGCGCCATCGATTAAGAGTGGATTGCAGCGATGCTCGCCGTACTCCGGAAGATCGGCACGACGCGGAAGATACGGCGGTAGCGGCGACGGAGCAACCTAATTTTTCGGAGTTTATAACTTCGGAGAGAGTGAAAGTGGTCGCGATGCTCGCGCTTGCCCTGGCTCTATGCAATGCGGACCGCGTTGTGATGTCCGTCGCGATTGTTCCTCTTTCGCTTTCTCGTGGATGGAGCAAGTCTTTTTCCGGTATCGTTCAGGTTATTTTTCCAAAGAATCTTCCATTTAAGTTCTTTAAATTGTCACCATAGTTCTTTGTTGGTCTCATACATTCTTGTTTGCTTCTGTGATAGTCATCGTTCCTATGGGGGTACCTAATTTCACCAATAGCTGGGGGAACTTTGGTGGACCGTTATGGCGGTAAGGTAATCATGGCGTGGGGTGTGGCTTTGTGGTCGTTGGCTACCTTCCTTACCCCTTGGGCTGCTGATACTTCTTTGTGGGCTCTTCTTGCTGCGAGAGCTATGGTTGGGGTTGCTGAAGGAGTGGCTCTTCCTTGCATGAACAACATGGTTGCAAGGTAGTGATAATTTTGTTTCTCACTACTTCTTCAAATGTGATTTAGAGACGCACATGATTTTGAAACGAGTCAGATTGGTTCCTGGAATGTATTAAGTTCATAGTTGATAGTACTTTTGTCGTAGATGGTTTCCCCCAACAGAACGTTCTAGGGCCGTTGGTATTGCAATGGCGGGGTTTCAGCTTGGGAATGTAGTTGGACTCATGCTGTCTCCTATTCTCATGTCTCAAGGCGGTATATATGGCCCGTTTGTTATTTTTGGGTTATCGGGTTTCCTTTGGATGCTCGTGTGGCTCTCTGCTACGTCAAGTACGCCAGATCGACATTCTCAGATTACAAAGTTTGAACTCGAGTACATAATGCACAAGCAGCAAACGTCTACTAGGGAGAACAAACGAAACACCACAGGCGTAATCCCTCCGTTTAGACGCCTACTCTCTAAGATGCCGACTTGGGCTGTTATAGTTGGAAATTCCATGCATAGCTGGGTATGCATAAAGATTCCCTTCTATTCAAATCTTTGTTCATTCTTGTAAGTGAAATTCATGTAACTGATTTTGAATGGCTTGCTTACAGGGGTTTTTTGTGCTTCTTTCATGGATGCCGATCTACTTCAATTCAGTAAGGCCCTAGCACCAACATATTGTAAATGTTTTGCTGTTCTCTTTAATCTTCATAAGTGATAACGTGTTGCAGGTATATCATGTGAACCTCAAACAAGCTGCCTGGTTTAGTGCTGTTCCATGGAGTATGATGGCTTTCACAGGATACATTGCTGGTTTTTGGTCGGACTTGTTGATACGACGTGGTACAAGCATCACTGTAACGCGAAAATTCATGCAGGTTTGTGATTCCTTTGTCAAAAGATTGCTTCAATCACGAGATCTCTCGAACTGAAAAGCTCTGTATGGATATCAGAGTTGTGTTGAAGTCTGATGCATTTAGCTGTCTTTTTCTCCTTTTTTATTTGCTGACTGAGGGATTTCATTCTTTGTTTTGGCAGTCCATTGGTTTCATTGGTCCTGGGCTTGCTCTTATTGGTCTAACCACAGCAAAACGGCCTTTAGTAGCATCTGCTTGGCTAAGTTTAGCCGTTGGGCTTAAATCATTCAGCCACTTGGGGTTTCTTATCAATCTTCAGGTAGCCAAGCGTGTGAGTCGTTCTTTAAACCTACAAATCTTGAGTTTCTCTCACATTTATTATATCTCTTGTTACAGGAAATTGCTCCAGAATATTCCGGTGTTCTACATGGTACACTCTCTAATTCTCCTTCAATAGACATTGGTTTCCCGAGCTCCTATTGGTTCATTAAACACAGATACCTGATTTGTACCATCTGAGAAGAAATTGGCATAATCTATCAAATTTTGTAGGGAATCTAGAAACATTTACCAAAAATCTTTCTGAATGTTTCTGCCTTGTTTTAGGAATGTGTCTTACTGCTGGAACTATGGCTGCAATAGTTGGCACCGTTGGAGCTGGTTTCTTTGTAGAACTATTGGGCTCCTTCCAAGGGTTCATCCTTCTTACGGCAATTCTATATCTCCTCTCTGCGCTCTTTTTCAACATGTATTCAACTGGAGAACGAGTCGATTTTGACACAACTGGTCCGTCCCATCTATTATTCTCCGGGTCGTGTTATTTGCTTTTCTTGTTTTGTTTCATTTAGTTTGTAGTGATTTATTGTTCCAGTATTTTGCATCATTCTAATGGTAAATATTGGTCTTTTGGCAGTTTGAAGGACCACAAAGTCAACGTAATAATAAAATAGGTGAATCAGCTAGTAGAGAAGCTGCAACTCTAAGAGTCAGCTTCTTCTCTCCAAGTAAATATCAGGTAAACGTTGAATCTGCCTTGTATAGAAACTAGAAAAGATCTCTCTCTACCTTATTCTTCTCTGCTGGTTCTTTCCTTGATAAATCAAAAGAAAATGTACTAAATTTTTCATGTTCAGAGTTCACGAATGAAACAAACGTTCATGTGAAAACGTTTGCAGATACAATATCTACACTAAATTGATTGGTTTAGCAAATGGGTTATACATTTTATCAAATATTAAGCACGTAAATTTGGTAAGACTGTGCGTTGTAACGCAACACATTAATGAAAAACAAAACCTGTCAGGTGTGTGTTAGTTGGCAATGTAAACTTTCGGAGAACATCTAAAATGGTGGTGCTGGTAAGTAAAGCGATAAGTACTTCACTCTTATTGTATCGAATGTACAATTCTCGTGAGTAGTTTTATGAAATAAAGCTCTGAGTAAGCATCTGCTCTTTTAAGTCGACTGCGCAGACGAGAGCATGGTCAAATGTTAAAATCTTATCAAGAATTAATCGGATACGATGATTTTTATAAAAAATATGATCATGATTGTGTTAAACAAACAAATTATTGAAGAAGATTATACACTTGGAAGTATAATTGAATCAATCAATACCTAAAAGTTGCACGGAAAGAGAGAAAAATGAAGTTGCAGGCGTGGATCCGTGATGGGGCCTTGAGGTGCGCACACTTTCTCTACTTCTTTAGTTACATACACGTGTACCCTCAGGCTGGTAATAGTGACTCATTTACTTTAGTCCCTTCATTACTGTATACGTAACGGGGCCCGTTACGTTTGGCTTTTACTCTAATTGGTTTCTTTCGTTCCACAAGAATCTCCTTTCTTGGTTCTTTTTTTTTTTTTCTTCTTCCCTCACTCTCCTTGTTCCATCTAGTTCCTTAAAAATCTTTTCCTTTTCTCGTTGTTAAAAATATTTGCATTCGTTATCAATATTTATTTCTTCTTAATTTCTTAAAAAATTATTCATGGTCTCCAATAGAAATACAATGGGGTTCTTTTTTACGAAAATAAATATTAAGGGTGTTGCTAGCTAAAAAACAAAAAGATGTGGGGGCTTCCTCTTAGATATTTTCAGTAAAGATACAAAAGTTCTTCAGAGCTCCCTCTTCCACAAAAACCTCACTTCACTCTCTCTTTTCTTGTGATCCGCACACTTTCAATCTCGAAGAACAAAAAAAGAATCAAATCGCCCAAACAAAAAACAGAGAAGCAATTAAAAAGAAAAAAAAAAACACGAAAATTACGTTTCTGTCACTTTCCTTGTCAAATATCTTCCACCCTTCTGTTTTCAGTATATAATCTTTCCTTCTTCAGCAGATTCTCCATTAGTATCTTCTCTGCTTATAAGCCCTGAGGTGTACCTTAACCTCTTTCCAAATTTCGGTTTCCTCGTTTGATCGTATTCATTCTTTAAAAATACAGCCTTTGTTTCAGAGAATCGGCGGGCGATGGCAAACGCTAATGGAAAGACTGCGACTGTTTTTCCGGAGAAAATCTCGGAAAAGGCTAACCCTGAGGCTAATGAAGCTACGGAGATCGCCGGTAATATCATCTACCACGTCAAGTACAGTCCCCATTTCTCTCCATTGAAGTTCGGACCGGAGCAAGCTCTCTACGCTACTGCAGAGAGCCTCCGCGATCGACTCATTCAGGTATCATATGAGTTGTTTCTGTAAAAATATATGAAGGTCAGGTAGTAGATTTGAGACACGTGGCTTCTCGTGGTTGGATTCGAATTGGTTATGCAATTGCTTTGAGTTATCTTCATTTTTCACAAAGTTGATTTGTAACACATCTGCGTATTTGTATGTGTGCGAGTGATATGAACACTGATGGATAAAGTGGATTTTTGTTTTGTGTATTGTTGTGCAGCTCTGGAATGAGACTTATGTTCATTTTAACAAAGTTGATCCAAAGCAAACGTACTACTTGTCAATGGAGTATCTCCAAGGTCGTGCTTTGACTAATGCGATTGGAAATTTGGATCTTCAAGGTCCATATGCTGATGCACTACGTAAGCTTGGTTACGAGCTTGAGGAGATAGCTGAACAGGTACTTTTGATTCCTATTTCAAGACTTGAGACATCGATAAATTGATCTCACACTTATAGATGTTTAAGCTTTTTATGTTATGAAATTGTAGGAGAAAGATGCAGCTCTAGGAAATGGTGGTTTGGGGAGACTCGCCTCGTGCTTCTTGGATTCGATGGCCACCCTTAATTTGCCTGCTTGGGGTTATGGGTTGAGGTACAGACATGGGCTATTTAAGCAACTAATCACAAAGAAAGGTCAAGAAGAGGTTGCAGAGGACTGGCTTGAGGTAATGATTATCAGTGTGTTGGTTTCAGTAGATCGTTTTTCTGAGACTGTAACTCACTCATCCTCTTTTAATGGGAACTTGCAGAAGTTCAGCCCGTGGGAGATTGTCAGGCATGATGTTGTATTCCCTGTCAGATTTTTTGGAAATGTGCAGATAAATCCGGATGGATCGTAAGTATTAGTGTTGGAACTTACATGATTATAACCTGGTGGAGTTTTGTTATGTGTTAGCTGACTTTTCGTTGAGTTTGATAGTAACCATTTCAATGGATCAATTGACCAAATTTGCAGACGGAAGTGGGTAGGAGGTGATGTTGTACAAGCTCTTGCTTATGATGTGCCAATCCCAGGATATAAAACGAAGAATACAATCAGTCTCCGCCTCTGGGAAGCAAAAGCTAGAGCGGAGGATCTTGACCTTTTCCAATTTAACGAAGGAGAGTATGAATTGGCTGCACAGTTACATTCTCGTGCTCAACAGGTTATATAAAACTTCTCATCTCTATATAAAGCTCCACCTTTTTTTATTGCTTTGTGGCTTTTCTCTTTCTGTAACAAAGAGTTTATTTGTATGCAGATTTGCACTGTGTTATATCCAGGAGATGCTACTGAGAGCGGGAAGCTATTACGGTTGAAACAGCAGTTCTTTCTCTGCAGTGCTTCGCTTCAGGTTTGTCAATTTGGTTGTAGGTTCCTTTCGCTTTCTTCATTTTTTTTGAAACCATAAGATATGATCAACTTAGTACTCTCTGATGGCTAATTGGATGTCATTATGCATCGTAAACGCCTTACTGTTCATAATGGGCAAAACCTAAATACGCAAACATTGCTAGTTAGCATATTAACTGGAAAATACTTCCAATAAACTAAATTACAAGTTCACTAATATAATATGGAAACCGGTTGCAGGATATTATATCAAGATTTAATGAGAGGAGCACCGGGGAAGGCACCCGGAAATGGTCAGAGTTTCCAAGTAAAGTTGCTGTTCAAATGAATGACACACACCCTACTCTTGCAATCCCTGAGCTCATGCGATTGCTAATGGATGAAAATGGACTTGGATGGGATGAAGCTTGGGATGTGACATCAAAGTATTACATTTATGCACTTATCGACTCATCTATGCAGACAAAAATATTTCCACTTTTCTGTTGGGACTTACTTGTGAAGTTTACAGGACCGTTGCTTACACCAATCACACCGTCCTTCCTGAAGCCTTGGAGAAATGGTCACAATCTTTGATGTGGAAGCTTCTTCCTCGTCATATGGAGATCATAGAGGAAATTGATAAAAGGGTATTTTCTTGAGCATTTGCAATATTTATTTCTGTATCTGTTGCAATAATTGGATATATGCCTCTGTAGTTTGTGCAAACCATTCGCTGTACACGCGTAGATCTTGAGGATAAGCTTTCAAGTTTGAGCATATTAGATAACAATCCGCAGAAGCCAGTTGTGAGAATGGCTAACTTATGTGTTGTATCGTCGCACACAGTAAGTGGCCCCTCTTTTATGTCTGAGCTTCTTACATCACAATCCGCAGAAGCCGTTTAGTCGTTTTTGTTTCAAGTGGTCATTATGGGGTCCTTTTGCAGGTTAATGGCGTTGCTCAGTTGCACAGCGACATCTTAAAGGCTGAGTTATTCGCAGACTATGTCTCTATTTGGCCAAACAAGTTTCAAAATAAGACTAATGGCATCACACCTCGAAGGTGGCTTCGTTTCTGCAGCCCTGAGCTCAGTGATATAATCACAAAGTGGTTGAAGACTGACAAATGGATCACCGATCTTGACCTACTAACTGGTCTTCGGCAGGTCTGATATTTATTTATCTGAGAACCAAATTTGCAATCAGGTTTAATCCTGTCTTTCTGATGTTATTTTTTTCTTCTGCTAGTTTGCGGACAATGAAGAACTCCAATCTGAGTGGGCTTCTGCAAAGGCGGCCAATAAGCAACGTTTGGCTCAGTATATAGAGCGTGTGACTGGTGTGAGTATTGATCCAAACAGCTTGTTTGATATACAAGTTAAGCGTATCCACGAATACAAGAGGCAGCTTATGAACATTCTCGGAGTAATATACAGATTCAAGAAACTAAAGGTATAGTTGGCTAAACTATCTATCCGGATTTGGTTTTAGTTGTGACCTTATGGTAGACTTAATGATACTTAGTAAAGTAAAAAAAAAGTCTATGAAACTTTAGAAGCTTTATTGGCAGAACTTTATGCGTTAATTGAAGACAGATCTAATATTAGGCAATTATGTATTTCTTGTGTGACATTATTTTCTGCAACTGAATGTTACAGGAGATGAAGCCTGAGGAAAGGAAGAAGACAACTCCTCGTACTGTCATGATTGGGGGTAAAGCCTTTGCAACCTATACAAATGCAAAGCGGATAGTGAAGCTAGTGAATGATGTGGGCGATGTTGTTAACAGCGATCCAGAGGTCAACGAATACCTGAAGGTAACATTGCCTGAGTCATCTTAGAAACGTTTTACATCCAACTTTAAGGTGGCTAAGCACGCTGCTTGCTTGCTTGATAATGATTGTGTGCCTTGATCTGTCCATTTTAGTATTACTCAATTTTGCGTCTCTAAGAAAGAACTTGGTTTTCTTCTGGTTAAGTCTAATGCTACTCAACACTCCTTTCCGAGAGCGAAGCGTTCTTATCGTAGCCATACAGATGCAAATCCAATGAAGCTCTGTTTCTCCTTTTAATTTTTTTTTCTGAGCATTGGTTAATGAAGTTCTAACGGTTTTGCCTTTCCAGGTGGTATTTGTTCCAAACTACAATGTCACTGTAGCAGAGATGCTTATACCCGGAAGTGAGCTATCTCAGCATATCAGCACAGCAGGCATGGAGGCCAGTGGTACTAGCAATATGAAATTCGCTCTCAACGGTTGCCTTATCATAGGAACCCTTGATGGGGCTAATGTTGAGATAAGAGAGGAGATTGGCGAAGAAAATTTCTTTCTTTTTGGTGCAACAGCCGATCAGGTCCCACGACTGCGTAAAGAAAGAGAAGACGGACTGGTATGTTACTCTCTTCTTTTCTACAAATTGTTTTTTTTTCTCTGTGGACCAGAATACCATGAAGAACCTTTTAAATGAAATCACCATGTGCTTCTGCACTTTCTCTGACATGAAACGTTTTTGTGCCTGTCCAAACTTATCAGTTCAAACCGGATCCTCGATTCGAAGAGGCGAAGCAGTTTGCCAAAAGTGGAGTGTTTGGGACCTACGATTACGGTCCGCTCCTTGATTCTCTTGAGGGTAACACAGGTTATGGACGTGGTGATTACTTCCTGGTTGGGTATGATTTCGCGAGCTACATGGATGCTCAGGCTAAAGTTGATGAAGCTTACAAGTAAGTGGATCTCTTTTACCCCCCAATTGAAAACTCAAGTTCTTTAATGTGAAAAAATGTTGTCATACTGTGTTGTGACAGGGACCGGAAGAGGTGGCTGAAGATGTCGATAATGAGCACAGCCGGGTCGGGAAAGTTCAGCAGTGACCGGACGATAGCTCAGTATGCCAAAGAGATTTGGAACATTGAGGCATGTCCTGTTCCCTAAGTCCTTATATCTTTAGCACAGACGCTACCTTCCTTCCGAGGCATCTCCACGTCCACACAGCTCCAAAGTCGATATATATATATATATATATTATATAGATCTCATAACTGAATAAAATAATGAACCTTTTCGTATGTATATGTTCATGATGTTTACAATATGTTAAGGAAAACGTGGTTTAATAAATATGAATATTGGATTATTTTGTCCCAATTATCTCGTCCAGCTCATATTAATCATTGTTTAAACACATAATTAATTTTTGGTTGGATCTTTATTGTTATTTTTATTCTTTCGACAAAAAGAATATAGACTAATAAAAGTAAAGTATTGAAGTTTCGTGTATTCTGCATTCGTCAAGGAAATGGTGCATACAATTAAAATCACTTCAAAGAATAGTACGATTACTTGATTAGTTAATAAATAAATAAAAAAAGACTAGCTAGTTCTTCTTCGAAATGATTCATTTCTAAGAATTTGGCTCTCTTTGGCCTCTATATGAGGTTTTCTTTACCGCAGCATGCACCACTCAATCTACGGTGGATTCAGCAGATTTCAAGTCTTTGTCTCTTCATTTGTGGCGTTTTGAAAATGTAAATCTTATTATCCCTAGTCATCCATTGTCTAGTCTTTCTGGACTTATAATTCTGTCCAAGTTTCTCCTTTATGGAGCTTATTAATAGTAAAGATCCTAATTTCGTCTCCGTCACCCATCTGTGCCGCGGGGACTTCGTACGGGCCCAAACGCCGCTCTTGCTATGCTACCGCCCATTCTGAGGTACCTTCGCTTCACTATTATTGAATTAGTTGTCACATATATACATGAATAAATCGGCGCACACACACATATATATATGTATCAGTCTTGGTTACACCCCGTGCATGCAATCTTGTTATTGATTTGTGGCATCGATGTGCAAAATGTATATGACAGCTTCGAACGAGATCTCCGAGGTACAAAGGAGGAATAATATGGTACGAACAATGTCTTCTCGACATTTCTGCGATCAATTCTTTCCTGAAGATCGTTTAAGACGATAGCTTTTGTATGTCCAATGCGAAGAACTCTCATCCACAATCTGACATCTAAAAGCCATGCGTGAAGGAAATTCAAAAGAACTATACGCGGTGGGGGAGAGGAGGCTCGGGAGGGAGAAACTATATGGAATGGTGCAGTGTACGCAAGACATATCGTCAAAGGCTTGTCGGGAATGTGTGACATGCAATCTCTTGCGTTTTCAAGATTGCTTGTGTTATAAACGAGGAGCGAGAGTTATAGGTAGGAGCTGTAACTTTAGGTATGAGTTTTACCCTTTCGTTTCTAGTTAGGCGTAAGAGAGAATCAGATATTTCTTGAGACACTTCTCACGGCATAGCTTGCATAGGGTTTCTTAGAGAGGATCGTGGTCTTGCACAGCAGTTTGGTTGTGGATAGAAGACTTGGAGATAGAAAAGATGTCTATGAAGTGAGGAGCAAAGGGACCTTTTTGTATTATATGTCGTATTTAAGATTTTCTCACACTAACAATAACAAATGTAACATCATCAACATTTCTCAAAGAACAAAAAAACAGTAGCTGTTCTTCTCAATGAATGTTTATTGAATTTGATGGTTGGTAAAACTATGATCGGCTCCTTCCATAGTTTCCAGCTTGTGGATAGAATAATTACATTGCGGTTATTACCATCGCGATACTTGGAGGCATAGAGGAGCACCACGTCACCTCCTGTACTGTGTCCGTCCGAGAATTGTAGTGATAACACGGTTCGTGCTAGAGAAGTATTGGACAACGGTATGTAGATCATCAGCTTCAGCTTCAGCGTTGTAGTTACCGTAATTGAAACTTCCTTTACCGTCTCCACTCCCACTGAAATCAAAACGGAAAGCATTGATCCCGTCTTTTTCTATAGCTGCAGCCACACTCTTGATGATTCTGGTGTTTTTATTCGACAGAAATTCATGACACAAGACCACAATTTCAATTGACTCACTTTCCTGAAGCATACCCACCAGCTCCTCGTTGTTATTATTGGGAATGTTAATCTTCCTCTTCTTCTTTTGTAGTGCACAAGGTTAACTTTCGGTAGATGAATCCATTCTTAACTTTTTTTTTTTTTTTAACATCATATTTTAGTGGTTTTTACACCACATCCATTCAGGTATGTGATCCAGCTAGGATAGAGTTCCATTTAGAATATTTTAAAGTGAGTGTCAGAGGTAACTGCGTCACTTGTTCCTGTCACCAAAGTGCTACCGATGAGATTCAAAACTGGGTGGGGAAAGACAAATACCACTCCCACTTACCACCAGATCACGACCACTTTCGCTTGACTTATTTGCTTTGCTACACAAATTTTATTCTTCTTTTATAAGATTTTTTGTCAACATTAATCGCATGCTTTTATAAGTGAGATTAAGTATCTAGATTTTGTGATTTGTTCTAATTTTTTTTATATATATATTTTTTTCAAATAATATATATTTGTAAATTTGAAAGTTTAACATATGTTTTTTTGTATAAATGTAATATATAATTATAATATGTCTTGAGAACATATGATATTTTAATAGTTTTATTTTGAAATAGATGATAATACTATAAAATTTTTATTAATTTTATAATTATGGTATGATTACATAATATAATTACTAATTTATATACATAAATCAATATTTATACACATAAATCAATATTTATATTTTAATATATTATATACTGTATTATTTTATTTTGTACAATGTTTGTATTTTATACTATACAAATTAATTATTTTAATTTAAATGAATATAATTATAAATTGGATAATTTGACAGAGCAACCCGCAAAATATTTCGTTATAGATATTTTTATAAATTTTAATATTTGTAAAATTATCCAACTATTTTTATTTATTTATTTAATTTGTCAAATAATTATATTAAAATCATAAGTAAAATAATAATAAAAAATGACCTATTATTTTATATTATTTGAATACATATAAATATATATAGTTTTTTAATACAATATATGTTGTATTATTTTATTTTATATAATAGGTTATCTTATATATATTTTTATATTTTAAAATAATTCACTTTCACATTTACACAAATAAAATAGGTTAATTCGCTAATATAATATATTTGTATCAAATAATTATAATTTGTAAAATTTGACAAAGTAACCTGCAAAAGATTTAGTTACAGATATTCATCTATTTTTTAAAAAATTAATATTTATAAAATTATCCAAATGTTTTTAATTTATTTATTTTATTTATCGAATAATTATTTTTAAATTGAAAATCAAAATTTTAAAAAAGATAAGACTCATTATTTTTATATTGTTAGGATAAATATTTATTTATTAGTGTTTGAAAACATTTTTAATAGAAAAAAATAATTTCTATAGTTATTTTAATTAATTTATAGAAAATTATTAATATTTAATAACATTATATGCAATATAACACACGAATAAAAGTTTTTTCTAAAATATTTTTCTATTTTCATAGTATAGAAAATTATATCCTGGAGAGAATATATTAATTGTCTCATCAAATTATACCGAAAATTGGGCCTATATGGGCCTATTTTAGAGCCCAATCAGATTAAAGCAAGGCGTTTGTAGCTGTTAAACAGCACGGCGTTTCGGAGCCGCAGAACGCAACCGGAGAGAAGCGTCATAGTTGTTCCTTTCACCGGATCCTCCCTCCCACACCGATTGCTGATAACAGAATAGTACGGAAAACCGGCGAGAAAAGGGAACGCAAAGTAGATAATGAATATTGAGGAAAAGCAGGGAATGAACAGAGTCGAAGCAGCCAACGGGCTCGCCTTCCGGGTCGGAATCTCTGGTCATGGTGGTCACCTCCGCGTCGAGCCTCTGTACACGGCGGAGAGCGACGACGCAGTGGACTCACTTCCCGATTTCGTCTCCGTGAGTTTTCTTTATGATTGCTATGATTTTCGGGACTTTCGTATTAAGAGGCTTAGTAAAATTTAGCGGCAAGAACCTGATCACGTCTTCAAAATTGGGTTTGCTTGGGCACTGATTTATACGCGGAATTAGCTGATGTTACTAATAACTATGCGTTGCTGTGCTTCTGACGTCTTATCTTGGTTCATTTGTGTGTATTGCTCTCTTAAACGGTACTCAATAGGTCTTTAGTGTGATTTTACTTAGTGTTTGTTCTCAATCTTAATGGAATTAGAATCTCTATGGGTATAATATGAGACTAACTGGTTTGTTGGTTAGGGAGGAGTTAGATAGTGTTCTATGAGTGAAGTAAGGAAAGACAAGTAGCCAAATTTTCTGAAATTTTTACATATGGTGTTAACTCACTGTAAATTCTTGCTCAAATGCTCATTTTTGTTTCCCTACATGTGTATTTCTCAGCCTCCTGCATTTGCTAAGGAAACAAAAGAATCGGTAAAGGATCATATCGAGGAGAAATATCTCCTCCCAAGACTTGAACCTGATCAATTTTCTGCTGAAAACGCTGAAAATCAGTGGGATTTTGATTGGTTTTCCAGGGTGAAGGTGCCTCTTCAACCCTCTTTGCCTAGATCCGTTGTAGTTCCAACTTGGGAATTGCCATTTAGGCGTTCAGAAAAGGATACTGAAAACGGAAGATGGGAGCCAAAATCAGTGGAGGTAACTCATTTTCTTCCATCAAATTGTGAATTATCTTTAAGTAAACTAGTTTATTTAGACAGTGATGTTGTCCGTGAGTCTGAACTTTCTTTGTAGAAGAATGGACTGCTATTAGCTTTCTCTTTCTGACTCTAGTTGGAGAAATGGATTGTCATATTATCTTAGGTGGATTTATCAGAACAAATGTACGGAGATCAAGATTCTGGATTTTTTCCGAGAATGGTGGGACCTCCAAGAGATTTTCTGAGAGGAAGTGTCAATAATCGCCCTTTCCGTCCAGGAGGCTTGGAGGATTCACAGTCGTCAGAGAGACTCCTTCCAGATGGTGTGTGTGATGGCCAATGGGTACAGGAATTGCTCAACGGAGGTCCTGCTCAGACCGTTCCTCCTAGTTTCAAGCAGAGTCTAGATCTTGGAGATCTGATGGTATCTTATTTTATTTTATTTTGTTGTTTAATAAATTCATATATAGTTCAGTGTTGATTAGTTCATGTCATCCTGTTTTCCCTTGAAGCCATATCCTCAAAAATGGAACGTTTATGAGGATCAGAGTTCACCTGGCAATGCTTCAGATGAAAAGTCGGTATGTAGATCAATGTCGTTGGTATATGTAAAATTTCTTTTTATATTTGGTTGTAGCAATAAATTCCTTTTTCCTATCTTTGTGTTGGTGATATTCTCAGAGCAAGTTGTCTATACAATTTAATGAACTGTTCAAGACGGTTTTGGAAGAAGATATTGTCTCCGAATTTGAGGGAGATGGTACGTGACATCAGTTATGCTTTATTCCTATAATCTTCATTTGCATTTAAATTTGTTCTAATAACAAATGCTACTATAAAGACCGCTCAGAAGGATCCGAGTCTCCAAAGGCAGAAGCTGAACCTGAACCTGAGCCTGAAGCGAGTAAAAGTAGAGAACCCAGCAAGGGGACAGAGTCTGATGTCACTGTGCTGGATGAGATTTTGTCATCAGCCAAAACAGCAATATTGTCGGAAGAGGCAATTACTGGGAACAGCGATAAACAATTACGGAAAGAGGTAACAAAGTGGATTCCGCAGCTTGAGATTACAATTTCCCTCCCTTCAACATGATTTCTAGTGTGTTCTTCTTTTAGGGATGGGCTACTAAAGGAGATAGCCAAGACATTGCAGACCGGTTCTATGAGCTTGTTCCTGACATGGCGATAGAGTTCCCTTTCGAATTAGACAACTTTCAGAAGGAGGTACTTCCCTTGACTTTTTTAGTTTGCGGATGTTTGAGGAACATGCTTGGTTTCCTGTTATATTTGAATTTTCAGTATTTAAAGTGTTTTATGCCTACAGGCTATCTGTTGTTTAGAAAAGGGGGAGTCTGTTTTTGTAGCAGCCCATACATCAGCAGGGAAGACAGTTGTTGCAGAATATGCATTTGCTTTGGCCACCAAGGTAGAGAATTCTGAAGATTGATCGTGTTCTTATTATTAGATTCTTTGTTCTGTTGACTGATCAGTGTCCTTCCGTTCAGCACTGTACACGAGCTATATATACTGCGCCAATTAAAACCATCAGCAACCAAAAATACAGAGACTTTTGTGGGAAGTTTGATGTAGGACTTCTCACAGGTGATGTTAGCATAAGGCCAGAGGCATCTTGTCTGATCATGACGACCGAAATATTAAGATCAATGCTTTACCGTGGTGCTGATATCATACGTGATATAGAATGGGTAAAAGAACTTTCTGATGTTTTACTTTCTTCTATTCCATTTCTTAGCAGCCTTTGTGGTTCTGTGTAAAGCTTCAATCATGTTTTCTTGTTGCCGTTCCTTTGACTGGCAGGTTATTTTTGATGAAGTTCACTATGTCAACGACGTTGAGAGAGGAGTTGTTTGGGAAGAAGTCATCATCATGTTGCCAAGGCATATAAATTTTGTCCTTCTTTCTGCAACGGTACTTCTTCATATATATTATTTTTGTGCGTTTAGAAAATATAGTTCTTTCGAAGTCTTAGTTGTGTTTACCACATGCAACTAAGCTTGGATATGGATTTTCTCAGTAGATGAGTTTGAAAAGAGTTGGTGAATTTTTATTTATTTTTCTTCGAATCTCAGTTGGTTCGGTTCCTTATGAACTAGCCCCTTAATTTCTAGCATTTATGAAAATATATATGGCTTCATGGTTCAGTCTCAGTTATTTATTCTCTATTTTCCCGTGCGCTTCTCCTCACCTATTTCATTTCACCTACTAACATGTATTGCTACATTTCAATTTGTTATAGGTGCCGAACACATTTGAATTTGCTGATTGGATTGGCCGTACAAAACAAAAAGAGATACGTGTTACTGGGTGAGATTTAATGTATCCTGGTAAAACAATGGTGAATATAATCCAGTGATTCGCAATGAAAATCTTAGACCTTCGTACTATTGTGGGTTTTGTTTTCAGCACAACAAAAAGACCAGTTCCTCTAGAGCATTGCCTATTTTATTCTGGCGAGCTCTACAAAGTTTGTGAGAATGAAGTTTTTATTTCTAAAGGGATAAAAGATGCTAAAGATGCACACAAGAAGAAGAACTCAAGTGCAGTTAGTGTCGGTCCTAAACAGCAGTTGGGATCTTCAGCTCGTCAAGATGGTAACAAATCTCAGAGACATGAAGCTCACTCTCGTGGCAAGCACAATAAACACTCAAGTGTAAAAGATTTGGGAAATTCCTCTTATGGTGGTAACAGCCAGAACAATGGGGCATTTAGACGATCAGCAGCTTCAAATTGGTTGCTCCTTATTAACAAGCTCTTAAAAAAGTCCCTATTGCCTGTATGTTAGAAGTCACTTTTGTTTCCCCTATGGTTGTGAGGTTTATATTCAATCTGATGGTCTTTATGCCTGACCTTTTAGTTTTTACATTTCCCACTAGGTGGTTGTCTTCTGTTTCTCGAAGAATTATTGCGATAGATGTGCCGACGCTTTGACTGGGACTGACCTCACTACTAGTTCTGAGAAAAGTGAAATTCGTGTCTTCTGCGATAAAGCTTTTTCGAGATTGAAAGGATCTGATCGAAATTTACCTCAGGTTGCTTATCTTAAGAATTTCTTGTCTTCTCACATATTGCATTTAGAGAGGTGATTTCATCATACTCATGACCTGTTGGGGGTGACACATTTTAAAGGTCCTCAGAGTCCAAAGCCTACTTCATAGAGGAATCGGTGTTCATCATGCTGGGCTGCTTCCAATAGTAAAGGAAGTTGTTGAAATGCTCTTTTGCCGTGGTGTTATTAAGGTAGGCTTATATAGTCGGGGGCTTAATTCTTGTGCTATTATTTGAGCCTACACCATAAGTATAGTGCTAGAATAAATATAATTCTATGCTCCTGATTGCTGCCGTATTTAACGTCCTGTTACCGTGTTTCCGTTTTTTTTTTAATCTCTTCTGATAATTGATTGCTTGTAATCTTTCTACAGGTACTATTTTCAACGGAGACATTTGCTATGGGGGTTAATGCTCCGGCTAGAACGGTGAGGCTATCCTGGTTTTGTTGCAAATGTAAATGTAGTGTTACAATGTTAAGTGGATTATTCTTTACAACATACGTATCATGTGTATTGTCATATCACATTTAATGGGGGGGGGGGGAAGCGTTTAATGTTATTGCTGAGCTGTCGAGAATGCCATTCCAAGTTATTATCTCCAGTGTGTATGAATTTCCTTTTAACAAATGTAGATATTCACATTTTCTCTACGAAATATGCCTATAACTTACTGTTACATGATATTCGCTACAGGTTGTCTTTGATGCTCTGAGGAAGTTTGATGGAAAGGAATTTAGACAATTGCTTCCTGGAGAGTATACTCAAATGGCTGGGCGTGCTGGTAGAAGAGGACTTGACAAAACCGGCACTGTTGTTGTCATGTGCCGCGATGAAGTTCCGGATGAGAGTGATCTTAGGCGTGTAATTGTTGGAAGCGCAACAAGACTAGAATCTCAGTTCCGACTAACTTACATAATGATCCTCCATCTCTTACGTGTTGAAGAATTGAAGGTATCTTAATGCCTGGATCATTAATCTGCCATCTCAAGCAGTTGCATGCCTGTAGTTCCCATGGATTTCCAGCCCATTAGCCTTGGCAGTGCATGTGATTTGCTACCAAGCATTTCTCTGGGATTTTTCTAACTTGCTAGATTTCAAATGGTTGTTATTGTAAGGTGGAGGACATGCTGAAAAGAAGTTTTGCTGAATTTCATGCCCAGAAGAAACTGCCCGAGAAACAACAACTTCTCATGCTGAAACGTTCTCTACCAGTCAAATCTGTCGAGTAAGGCCAAACCCTTATCTTATGGATACTTAAAAGTATGCAAAACTACTAAATTTTTTATATGGACAGCACTGATAACTTTAGTCTCCTTAGAATTGTAAAGAAAGCACGGTTATTCTATCGTTTTGTTTGTGCCACCTCTGTATCCCACTCGTCCAGATTATTTTATGGATTCACCTATTGCTTTGTGTGTCCAGATGTATTAAAGGTGAACCGGCAATTGAAGATTACTATGAGATGTATTTGGAAGCAAACGAATATAACAGCAAAATGTCGGAAGCAGTCATGCAGTCTCCCAATGCCCAGCAATATCTTGTACCAGGAAGAGTAGTGGTCATGAAATCGGAATCGGTGAGACTCAGTCTCCGCCTCTCTTGTCTCTGATTCATAAAGTTGTTGCTCATGTGTGTAGTTTTACAGGGAGTAGAGAATATACTTGGGGTCGTACTGAAGGGACCTTCAAACACTAACAGACAATATGTTGTGTTGGTGATAAAATCTGAAATACCGCCACCAGAGAAAAATATGGTTAGCATCGGCAAGAAAAGCACAGAGCCATCTCAAGGTTTTTTTATTGCGCCCAAGTCAAAACGTGGTTTTGAGGATGACTACTATTCGACGGCGAGCTCTCGTAAAGGTTCTGGTCTTATCAAAATAGAGCTCCCATACCATGGAGCCGCTGCTGGTGTCGGGTATGAGGTTAAAGGGTTTGATAACAAAGAATTCTTGTGCATATGCGTTAGCAAGATAAAGATTGATCAGGTGCGTCTACTCGAGGATGCGAACAAGGCAGCTTTTTCTCAGACGGTTCAACAGCTTTTGGATCTGAAATCAAACGGAAACAAGTTTCCTCCTGCTCTAGACCCAGTCAAAGGTTTTTCAACTAAATTCTATCCCCGTACCATTTTCTTCTAACTGCATATTCATTTCCCTCATAGACTCATTTCATGATTCTTTTTAAGATTTGAAGCTGAAAGATGCTGAGCTTGTGGAGACGTACTATAAATGGACCAGCCTAGTAGAAAAGATGTCCATGAATAAGTGCCACGGTTGTGTCAAATTGGATGAGCACATGAAGCTAGCAAGGGAGATTAGGAAGCATAAGAAAGATCTCAAAGATCTCGAATTTCAAATGTCCGATGAAGCCTTATTACAGATGCCCGCGTTTCAGGGCAGGGTACGATAAAATGAGAAAAGTTCACCTGCATCTTTGTTTCCTCTTTATGTACGATGAATTTTCAGTAACATATAGAACTCTAAACTCTTCCTGCAGATCGATGTACTGAAGAAAATTGGGTGTATAGATGATGACCTCGTCGTCCAAATCAAAGGCCGTGTTGCTTGCGAAATGAATTCTGGGGAAGAATTGATTTGTACAGTGTGTCTGTTCGAGAATCAGTTCGAAGAATTGGAACCAGAAGAAGCAGTGGCTATCATGTCTGCCTTTGTCTTCCAACAGAAAAACACTTCGACGCCTTCACTTACTCCCAAGCTGGCTAAGGCGAAACAAAGGTTTGTTACGATCACACTATAAACAGTGATTCATCTTAATATGATATGATCAGTTTAGTTATTGACCCTCTTCATCTGGACAGAGTCTATGATACAGCAATCAGACTTGGTCAGCTTCAAGCTGATTATAACTTACAAATAGACCCTGAAGAATATGCTCAGGAGAATCTCAAATTTGGTCTGGTGGAAGTCGTTTATGAATGGGCAAAGGTCTGTAACCAGAGAGCGATCTTACATATTACATTTTTCGATTCACACATCTTACTGAACAAATTATATGCTTGAGTTTTGCAGGGGACTCCATTTGCAGAGATATGTGAATTGACTGATGTCCCGGAAGGTCTGATAGTGCGGACCATTGTGAGATTGGACGAGACGTGCCGTGAGTTCAAGAACGCAGCCGCCATTATGGGGAACTCAGCGTTACACAAGAAAATGGATTCGGCTTCAAATGCTATAAAACGCGATATCGTGTTTGCTGCTAGTCTGTATGTGACTGGAGTGTAAGATTTTGATTTATGAAAGCTGATGAGACATACTCTCACTTAACATTAAAGTGTTTAATCTCTAAACTCGTCTCAAAGATGTGCATTGTTGTCGACTAAAGCTCTAAAGCTCCTGCAGAATCTAACTACTAATTCCCTTTTCTTAGAATAGTATAAAAGTCAGCTATATTAGTCTTCAAAATACAAAATATCATCAAAACATTTCTGATTGATTCACCATTTTATATGTGAAATTTATATCGTTTAGTGTGGTATCAATGCAGTATTTATGTATATTAATAATCAATATTGATCTATTTGTTACAAAATATGTATTTCCTGTAAAAATTGGATTGGAGAAAACCAATGAATCAATGGAAGTAGGCAATCTATTATCTCCCCGATCGGATTGTATATTAGAAACGGCACGGATCCAAGTCAAACAGAGACTACAAAAATGGTTTCAGACAACTCTTAAATATAAACTCTTCCTAGTTGTCTGTCAAAAGATTCACAAATGAAACCATGAAACACGATGTCCGGTTAAGATAGCCATCAACTCAGGCACTAGCTTGCCGTGTTTCATCACGTATCTGTTCAAGAACTCCTGATCAGTACATACCAAGACAGATGAAATTGGAGGGATTTCATTTCTGATCAATCGTTTTGACATGAGAGCTTTGATTACTTTACACCTTGGAACAGTCCTCCATGCTGTGTCCAAGCACTGAAGGTGCCAAAACCATAACCTCTAGTGGCCAATTCATCTTCGTCACCAGAAACTCAAACTTCTTCTTCAACTACTCTGCAGAATATCCAAAGCACTGAGGAAACCGCTTGATCATCATCTTACACTCATCACTGCTGAATCCTAACCCTAGAAACATCTCAGTGGGCTCCAATATCAATCTGCTCTGAAGATCGTATGCATTGTGGACGCGCCTTCAACACCAAAAGAATCTCTTCCTTGACAAGACCACACTTCTTCAGGGTTTCAAACGTTTGACTTATATTCTTCTCCGAGAATTTCAGAAAGAACGGCCACTTCTTGAAAATCTTCCATACATCTTCTTCACTAAAGCCTAACCTTTCGTATCCATTCACCTTTCTTTTAACGTTTTATCGCTCATTTCGTAGACTACGTGCAGAGCTTCCACAAACTTTGACTTGGTCGGATCAAAACCCATGTCAACGACTTTCTTGTGAGTTTCGTCGAACTTCTCTTTTCCACAAACAGGTTGGCACCTGGAGATGAGCAATGTGAATAGCAACTTCTGAGGCACACTCAATTCTCTCAAAAAAGATAAGTTTCGGATTCTATTCACAGCCTTATTACCCTCTGTCCAGGAATCACATAACTTACCTTTCATAATGTCTTTGATGAAATCATAGCACAAGTTGATATTCCAAGATTCTCGAAACTTTTGAAACAATCTCTGCTAACTCAAAGTTTGAAGCTCCTCTGGACTGCAAAGCCTGAAGCTTGGGACCAAGAGATGTCACAGCATCTTCTAAGAGCAACCGTGGGTAAGTGCTGATGATCCTAGAGATCTGAGAATCTTGGAACCCATGACTTTTTGAGAAGATTTAGAACGGAATATGGATTTACCTTCTCGTCGAAGGTGACTTTCCATGAGATCGATTCTGCGAGTTTTGTACCTAAACCCAATGATTCAAGAAGATAGGAGACTGTGAAAGTGTTTCCTTGAGGGCTCAGATTTGTAGAGGAAGGAGCTGGGAAAAGCAAATGCATTTTTCAGAAAGTTAACTAAAACTCTTAGATTAGCCAATTCCACCGACTTTTTGTAAAACTTTATAAAACCCAATTTTAGAAATATCAATTTCCAATATAATTTATTTATTAAAAATTGAAATAAACTATTAAACACACATATATATATATATTTTAATATAGATATATACATATAAACATTAACATTGTCATTATGGCAATATGGCAATATGGATGTAACTTATTTTCAACAAATAATAATAACATATACATAAATTAATAATATTAAATTATATAATTAAATCTAATATTTGACCAAAAATTAATCTAATGAACATGATTATTAGTATAATATTATCAAAACACGATTTCAAGAAAATCATTTTGATATTAACAATTTAATAAGAACATAAACAAGTATTTTATTTTTAGAATCATAAGAACAAAAAACCATTTGGAGGCGGGATGATCCATTTCCTTAACTCAATAAAATGTTCGTAATGAGACGGTTTATATGCATTCTTTGAATCTCAGGATACAACCAAACATATAAGACTAACATGTTTTATTCATATTAGAATCTACGAGTTAATATTCTACCATATACTCAAGAACATAAAATCTACTTTTTAAAGAGAAAAGTATAATATGGAAGAAGTTAGAACCTGTTAAACCTTGTGAATTTCTTAGCTACTAGCACCTAACACCAACAACCAAGAAGATATTTCAAGAGAGTTTCAACACTTAGAAACTTCTCAAAGAATATCTAAAATGTGTCTAATGGTGTTTTCTTGTTTTTAGATTGGTGGTCAAATAGATTTAATGACCAAATTTATTTAGTTTTTAGTACCAAAATTTGTAAGTTACAAAAAATCTTTGACCTCCTCTAAGCAAATTATCATTCACATTTTAACTATATATTACAAGTCCACATGCTTATTAATATATTGTTTCAACACCTTCTTGCATGGAGTATCAGGGAAAACATGAAAAAGAAAGTACGAAAACAGGGTTTATAACTCATAAATTCATAACTCCACCGATAAATTCTAAATTCATTTACTGACGGATTTGTGGGGGAAAAAGAAAAAATACTATTTACAATTGAGCTAATGGGCCGATCAGTAAATAAAACGCTAAGCCCATAAGCTTTTACAAGTTTTAGAGTGGAGGGAAAGTTTGGCGCCATATTCACAGAAATGTCTACATTAATGGTGGAACTTGGACGCCTCTTTTTCACAACAACAACAACTCGACCTCAATTGAAATTAGGGTTTCTCTACTCGTGGCGGTTATCGACAACTAGTATTCCATTTCCCACAATGGCCTGCGTCAACAGTCCCGAAGTCAATGAACCACTGGCTAAACTCCAGAAGCTCGATCGAAACGGAGAACATGGCGATTCCGAACCATTCTTCAAAGTGAAGAAACTCTCAGAGAAAGCTGTTTTGCCTACGAGAGGTTCGTCTCTCGCAGCTGGATACGATCTATCAAGTGCGGTGGATTCGAAAGTTCCGGCGAGAGGCAAAGCCCTTATCCCAACGGATCTCAGCGTCGCTGTCCCTGAAGGAACTTACGCGAGAATCGCTCCGAGATCTGGTCTCGCCTGGAAACACTCGATTGATGTCGGAGCAGGTGTCATTGATGCGGATTACAGAGGACCTGTTGGTGTGATTCTGTTCAATCACTCCGATGTTGATTTCGAGGTGAAGTTGGGAGATCGAATAGCGCAGATGATTATCGAGAAGATCGTGACGCCTGACGTCATGGAGGTTGAAGATTTGGACTCTACTGTTCGTGGTGAAGGAGGTTTCGGTTCTACTGGTGTTTGAGTTTCTTGTTCAATGTAGTGTGTTGCGTCTCTTAAGTAAAATTAGGGTTATTTCGTCGAGCAGATTGTTGGCATGGTTGTCTTGTAATATTTCTTGCTTTCATCTTCAGACTTTTAGTTTTTAAGATTTTTCTTTATTATTTTTACAGCCAAATCGAAACTCCTCTTGATAACAAATGGGCAAGAGAAGTAAATTAATCGTCTCATCAACTCGAAGTACAAGTGAATCCATGAAAAAATCTCTCACGGTTGTTCCGTATAAACCATATCAATTTCAAGAAAAAAAAAAAGAAAAAAAAAGAAGACATGGTTTCACAGAAACCCTAGTCAAACCAAAAAGAAGCCATCTTTCACGGTGTCCTAACAAAATCGAACGCAAACAGAGACAGTGGAATAACAAAAAGATATCCACTGACCCTTTTTATATTCACAATATGAGACTCAACAGTCAACAACACCGTCTTGTCTCGTCTCGTCTCTCTCAAGCGAATTTAGGCTTAGGCAAGGCTGAGCCTATGGTGTTGCTGCTGCTGCTGCCGTGGTGGTGGTGGTGGTGGTGGACTGACCCGAATATCTTACTCCAGTATTTATGACTTTTCTTAAGTTGTGGACAAATCTGGTTCGGCATAAGGTTGAGTTTCCCTTCGTTTTTCAGAGACTTCTCGAACTGTTCCAACACTTTAACAATCTGCCAGAATTCTGGTCTCTTTTCTGGTTGCAACGACCAACATTGTTCAATTAGCTCTTTCATGGGCGCTGGACAGTCCTTCGGTATGACCGGCCTAATGTTCTGACCAATACCGACAAGAAAACTCGAGTAAACCAACGGAAAAATTCCATAACTTTTCGATCTATGCAAGATCACACAATTATGAAATAAGCAGGAGATGATATACCTTGTGCATGACTGCGAAAGCAGCTTGGACAGGTGTCATCTCCTCATGTGGGACTGCTCCAGCTGTCATTTCCCATAAAACAAGTCCATAACTATAAACATCGCACTTACCTCCGTGTGGCTTCCGACTTAACACTTCAGGTGCCATCCACCTATAAGTTCCTCTCTCAGCCCCCAAAATATCACAGTACTCCTCCTCACACGCTATGCCAAAGTCAGCAATCTTCAAGTTAAAGTCTTTGTCAATCAAGACGTTTTCCGGCTTAAGATCCCGATGAACTATTTTTCTCGAGTGAATATATTCCATCCCTCTCGCAATATCTAGACCAAACTTAATCAGCTGTTGCAAAGGAAGGGATTTCTGCTCGAGATTGTGCAGATATGATCTCAAAGACCCTTTAACCAAATACTCCGTGATGATACAATTTCCAATATTCACTCCCACAAACTGGTTCAAGACATCATCAAAACAAACCAGTCTTAATTAAATTCAGTGAAGGTTGGAAGATGAAAATCAAGCACACCAAAGGAATCATTCATAATATAACATAAATTTAAATCACCTTGACAACATTCGGATGGCTTAGTCGAGACAAAAGAGTGGCTTCCTTGGTGAACTGTTTTTCCAAATGAGCTCCCAAGAATCTGTCTTCGCTATTATCAGGCGCTCTGATAATCTTCAGAGCAACAGCTTCGCCTTTGTATACTCCATGGTAAAGTTGGCTATACATCCCATGCGCGAACAGGTCTCCATTGGTCAACTTTGACTTATCAATAAGGTGTTCTTCAAGCACTCCCATAGTTCTTACTCTATAACCTCCGTTATCAAAAGACTTTGAAGACCTCATATCCTTCTTGCTCTTAGCCCTATCTTGAATTTTCAGCGTACTAAGATCCCTAATAGGACCCGAGTGCGAAAGAGGCCTTAAACTGAATGATAGTTTCTCAAAGGAACATTTACGGGACAACTTCGCCTTCGTTCCCTTCTCTTGTTCCATTCTTATAGGATGTGGAGTTGAAAATCTCTTGATATCAGACTTTGCTTCTTGAAAAGAATCAGGAACAGTCATGTGAGGAGACGGAGACGTAGCCCTCTTCTTGCCGGTGACAGGGTTTCTATGTATTTCCGAACCAATGTTGAAACCCGTCGCTTGCTGTTTAGCCTGTGAAGCTCCGACAAGTGACTTGAGATCCGATGGTGAACTCAGAGGCATTCTTTTCAATCCAGAAGTCTTGTCTCTTGTAAACGACGACATAGACTCTAAGCTTGGCTTGATCATACGATGACAAACAGTATGAGAAAAATTCGCTCTCCTGATCCAAGAAGTAGCTTCTCCATCCATGTCTAACCCCACAAACTCAAAACACTAAAATTTCTCAAGAACTAAAAAAAAAAACTCTCAGACGAAATAAGATGAGTAACAATCTCCAATAATCTCATCTTTACAGAAAACAGAGTTCCTTCACATCCATTGATACACCACTTATATTATTAATCCACAACTCTAAGACGAATAATATCTAACTCCAAATTTCTCCGCCCAGAATGTCCAACACATCATCACCCAAATCACCGGAGATATTCAAATTCCTAATAAAAAAAATCAACCAAATCACGTATTAAGAACATAACATATTAAGGAACTCCTTATTTCATCAGCTAATCCAAAAATAGAAACTACCCGAAACACCAAGTTACAAAAACTATGCAGCGTGAAGCTGGGAGAGAGAAAGAGGAATCAGAATTAAGGCGATTGGGTTGCGTGCGAAGAGAAAAATTGACGGAGAAATTTGGAGGAAGCTACAATGGGAACAAGACGATGATTCCGAATTTGACGACTTTTTCTGAAGGAGAGGAAACCCCAAAAGCTTCTTCTTCAGAAATAAACAAACGAAACGAAAGACAAATTCTCCGGTGATTTGGTCAAAGAAGAAAAGCACGGATGACCGTAAAAAGACTGCAAACGATGTCGTTTTCGGGGAATCTGTTATCTGTCAACGCCGCCGATATGCGCTTGCTTCTGTTTAGAAACTATATAAGTTTTATATTAATAAATAAATAAATAATTTTGAAATTGTATTGACTTTATATTAGTCCATGACTTGATAAAATTTTCAAAACATGCAAATTTGATGAATATTATGAATGGTAAAAAATAGCATAAACACGTTTTCGAAACATAAACACGTAAAAAATGGTATACAATTCATCACATGTTGACATTCAGTTTACTTTGATTATTTGGAATTCGATTTTTTATTTTATTTTAACTAATAGATTCCATTTTGGAATAATATTTTATATCATTTTATTCAATTTTATGCAATTTAATTCGGTTTTGGCTTCGTCCATTTTAGTGGGAGGTAAAACCACTGTTTAATAGTAAATTTTGAAGATCCCAAACTCGAGCTAATCCAACTTATCATTTTTGTAGAGTATAGTTGATTTGGAATATTTTTGAGAATAAATTGTATTGACTTTAGCAATAGTTTTTAATTTCAGGAAGAGACAAACATTAAACAATCATTGACAAGTCATATACCATACTACAATTCCATTTTGCAATTTAACTTTTTTATTTATAAAGTAGTCCTTCAAATTTTAAAGAATTTTGCTTTTAAAACAAAATAATTATTTTGATAATAATGTCTTTTTATTGATGATTATAAATATTAAAACACTCTAATCTCTAAAATTAAAATGAAAATAACATATATTTAATAGAAAATATAATGACAAAACCATAATAAATTTATTGAAGCTTTGAAAGAAATTAAATGAATGAGTCAAATTGTAAAAAGAAAGAAATATTTTATACGATTTGCATTTTCAGTATCCTGACAAAGAAAATAAAAAAAAAGATTAATATACGGGGAGAGAAACATTCGAAAAAATAGATAATTTTGAAAGAAAACAAAATCGGCGCCTCAGGGGGAAATAATAAAATAAAATACCCGTTGGCATCTCCGCTAATATAAAAACCCACTCACACTCACTCTAAAGAAAAACCAAAACCCTAGATCTATCCATCCCCTTCTCTTCCGGATTTCGATTCTCGAGATCCTTCCCTTATCATCTTCGTCTTTTGCCCATACCATCCATCGACAATGCGTGAGATCCTTCACATCCAGGGTGGCCAGTGCGGTAACCAGATCGGTGCCAAGTTCTGGGAAGTTGTCTGCGCCGAGCACGGCATAGATCCAACCGGTCGTTACACCGGTGACTCAGATCTACAACTCGAGCGCATCAACGTTTACTACAACGAAGCTAGCTGTGGTAGATTCGTCCCTCGTGCTGTACTCATGGATTTGGAGCCTGGTACCATGGATAGTCTCAGATCTGGACCTTACGGTCAAACCTTCCGTCCTGATAACTTCGTCTTCGGTCAATCCGGTGCTGGTAACAACTGGGCTAAAGGACATTACACTGAAGGTGCTGAGCTTATCGATTCCGTCCTCGATGTTGTTCGTAAGGAAGCTGAGAACTGTGACTGTCTCCAAGGTAAATTAAAAAAAAATATCTTCTAGATCTGTTCGATTTTAGTGTTTTGTTTTGGATTAAATAAACAAAATTAAAATGCGGTGAGCGTGGATCGAACACGCGTTGACCCTTCAGATTTTAGTGTTGATTATGCTTTTCGTTGAACTGTTGAGTATTTGTTTTTTGCTTCTGTAGGGTTTCAGGTGTGCCATTCCTTAGGAGGAGGAACTGGATCTGGAATGGGAACGCTCTTGATCTCGAAGATCCGTGAGGAGTATCCAGACCGTATGATGCTGACGTTCTCGGTGTTTCCTTCTCCTAAGGTCTCCGACACTGTCGTTGAGCCTTACAATGCTACTTTGTCTGTTCATCAGCTTGTTGAGAATGCTGATGAGTGCATGGTTCTTGACAACGAGGCCTTGTACGACATTTGCTTCAGGACTCTTAAGCTCACTACCCCCAGCTGTAAGATTCTTTATCCAATCACTAATTTTCAGATTAAGTCTTTTGTTCTATGCTAAACTGGTTTGCTTTATATGGCAATTTGTTTTGTAATCTAAAAGTTATCACCCCATTGATGCTCACTCACTTTATATGAATATGTGTGTTATCTCTTTATATATTCTATGTATGTAACTGTTGATTCCAGTATTAGTTGTGTGCTATTGATCTCATTAGTAACATCTTCTGTGCTATTGGTTCTATCTGGTTTTTTCAATATGCCTCCGGACTGGGTGTGCTATAGGTTCTGTTTGTTACTCTCTGTTATCATTGTTTTGATCTCATCACCTTAATGAATCCTTGAACTGCTACTTTTCAATCTTCTTGGAACAACTTCTACAGAATATGCTACTTCTTGTAACGTAATGGATATGCACAATGCATTGATGATTATGATTGCATTGTGGTAGTGATAGTGTACTGTCTGCTTTATTATATAGTTGATTTATGTGTTTTTGGTTCTCATACTTGGTTCATTCTCTGTTTGCAGTTGGTGACTTGAACCATTTGATATCTGCCACTATGTCTGGTGTGACTTGCTGTCTGAGATTCCCTGGTCAGCTCAACTCTGACCTGCGTAAGCTCGCTGTGAACCTGATCCCATTCCCACGTCTTCACTTCTTCATGGTGGGTTTTGCTCCGCTCACCTCAAGAGGATCTCAGCAGTACCGATCCCTCACAGTCCCTGAACTCACCCAGCAAATGTGGGACTCCAAGAACATGATGTGTGCTGCTGACCCAAGACACGGCCGTTACCTCACAGCCTCTGCCATGTTCCGTGGCAAGATGAGCACAAAGGAAGTCGACGAACAGATGTTGAACGTGCAGAACAAAAACTCTTCCTACTTTGTTGAATGGATCCCCAACAATGTCAAATCAACAGTCTGTGACATCCCACCTACTGGTTTGAAGATGGCTTCCACTTTCATTGGCAACTCAACATCGATCCAAGAGATGTTCAGGCGTGTCAGTGAGCAGTTCACTGCTATGTTCAGGAGGAAGGCTTTCTTGCATTGGTACACAGGTGAAGGAATGGACGAGATGGAGTTCACAGAGGCAGAGAGCAACATGAACGACCTTGTCTCAGAGTACCAGCAGTACCAAGACGCAACCGCAGATGAAGAAGGTGAGTATGAAGATGAGGAAGAAGGAGAATACCAACAGGAGGAATACTGAGAGAGTGTGTATCCCCTTTTAAACCAATTTAGTCATTTGTTCCTTTTTTCTTCAAGAAAAGGAAACCTCAACTACCAGTTGCAGGTTTTTTTTATGCTTATATTGACAAACTCTGGATCTTGTTGACTTATGGTGTGTTGTTTGTGTACTTTTTGTTCTTAAATTTGGTTCCGTCTTTCTATTTTCCTCTTTAGTTTGATGAATCTTCTATTAATCTAACGTTACCAAAACCTAGTATCTTCTCTTCTCAATCTTATACAAGAGTGTTGGTAAACTATGGAAATGGAAAATTGTTGACTGATGCTATATGAACAATAAGCATAAGCATTCGTACCAATATTACATCAAAACGCAAAATGCAGCCATATTTATTCAGTTGAATGATTATTTACAACCTAGCATATTTTTGAATAATAAAGATTACTTTGTGGAGTTATAGTAATCAATACAATATTTTCATATGAATTTTTAGATCAAATCGATTCGTGTTTTTTAAGTACAGGTTCTCGCCAACTCACTATCGCCACATCAAGCCTTTTCCTTGTCATATTTTTTATTTATTTAATTGTACTTTATTACCGTATATAATGGAATTTTACCGCCAATTCTTATCACAATTTCACCTTTTTTTATAATATATGTTAGGACATACATACAACATGGAAACGTTACGAAACAAGCTAAGACATAACATTGGAAAATACAAAATAATGCTATTGAACTTCTTCATCAAGGGACATAGTAAAATAAAGCAGATCTTTTCTCATTGATCAAGGGACGTAGTTATATTATGCTGAATGTTGTTGCACATAGATAAGAATGACTATCATCACTGCTAGTGCTATCTATAACCAATGAAGACACTGGGCGGTGACTTTGGCATGGAGGCAGTATTGCTCTGCTCATAATTATCAGCAACATCAAGTAAGCTTTTCCAATCATAACTTGACAGATTGTCGAAAACCTTCTGAATTGGAACTTCGAGCTGCGTTTCTTGCTGCTTATCAAGAACACCACTAAACTCAAGTGGATTCTGGAACTCCTTAAAAAGAGGGATGAACACAAATGAGCCTGTGTATGAAGAAGTGTGGCTTTGAAGATATAAAGAGAGATTGTTAAAATTTGAGATTGTCGTTGACCCACCTCAGATCCTGTGCTCAATCTTACAGAATTGATCTTGTTCATATCAGCGGTCAAAGCGTGAGCATGCTCAATAATTTCACTACCAGAGGAAGAAATCTCTCTCGCTTCACCCTTAAACTGTAGTTTGCAGATTGTATATGTCATGTTCTATAAGAATTAAATACAATCAATCAAAATCAGTTAAGTATACAAGAATTGATCATTACTACAAAGCAATTCAAGCAGCAATAACAAGTATAACAAAAAGGAAAAAAACCCTTCCCTAAAAATGGATTCGAAAAAGTACCTGAGTAGGAGACAAGCAAGTAGCATGATACTCGTGCATAACTCATTTGGATTTTGATCCGTTCGTGTAAAACATCAAAACCCTTTTCTCACCGATCTTTTCGCGGTTTCCTCTCTTTTGCTTGATATCCATCGTAGCGCCGGTTTTCTTCCAAAACCCAGACTTGGTTCCCCTGCTCTGTCGCTCACCTATGTGATATTTGTTTTCCTTGCGACCGAAGAAATACCAGACTTGATCTCTCGATTCCATCCTCGACTGAGCTGGCAAAAAAAGGAGGGAAAATACCGACATCAGAAAGTATTACCAATTCGACTAACAGTTCGGGGAGAGTAAGCTCGTGACTTTTTAGTGAGACTTACAAGGTAGTTCCCAAGGATCAAAGCTACATATATCGAGAGTGGTAATGGCTTGATCGACATGGCTCTTGGTAGTGAAATCACCGAGGTTTTTGAGCCGGAGGTAATGGTCGACGATCTCGTTGTCGGTAGGACGGAACCTGAATCCCACCGCATTCACCATTTTGCGGCGGCCACAAAAGGTTGACAGAAAAAGGAAGAGAGCTTTTTGCTTCTGCTGAAAGAGAAGGGTCAAGCCTGTATTTATAGGCGAAAGATTAAATCGTGACCGTTCATTGATCGTGGGAGACGCTTTAAATATGCAAAATATAAAAATGCTTATCGTGGGAGACGATTAAAATTTATTGGGTTATAAGCGTCGTCGTATATAATAACTCTTAAGATTAAATCACGACCGTTGATTCTGGAATCGTTGTGGCTTTTGTGGTTGGCAAAATAATTATATTTTAACGTAGGAGACGCTTAACATTTATTGGGTTGTAGGGGACGTGTCGAGTGACGTAATATTGGGTGACGTAACTGAGTGATGTAGTCACGTACTATAAAGTCGGTAATTATTTTTTGAAAGTTATGGATTACAAAAATACAAACTCTCTCTAAATTTCTTGAGTTTCTAACTTTCCAGAAAATTTCATGTTTTATAATATCTTCATAAACTTTGATTATTTCTATATTCAGGAGTTGGTGTTAAAAAAAGAATATTCAAGATTGATTCTTGAAATGAAAAATATTGTGACTAGGATTTATCAGAGATATAGTTGTATTTTTTGGAATATATCCACCTAACTAAGAAGGTTAAATAATAATTAACTTCTTGTAAAAACTCAACTCATTAAAAAATTAAGAAGAAAAAGAATTGGTTCAAATGCTTTCCACATGAAAAAGATATTCAACTCTCAAGTTGGAGGGTTTCCAATGAATCCAAAGGAGACCAACAACTACTTATTGAAGAACTCCGATCGAACCAAGATGAACCAAGTTATAATTTTTTTTTTTTTGGAAACTTACTCATTAGAGGCACGCGACGAATTGAATTCACTATAAAATTCATTATGGTTTAAAATTTATTGAATTTCTAAACCATGACATATCCGACTTGCATTATTTAGAAAATCACAGATTCAACCACTTACAAAAAGATTTTAATGACCAAGAGAAACATATAATCATTCCTGAGACACATATAACCATCCAAAAGGTTCATCTATCATCTTACCCTACACCAACATCTAGAGAATCAGGCGGATTCTTTCTTATTCACACTTACCATATTTGGAGTCATTTGCATTAAAACTCCAACAACTCTTTCCTCTTCTACTTGCACACGACTTGGAGGAATTCTACACATTCCATAAGATCTAAGACATCATACATTTATGCCTAAGCTCTCAAGACTCAAGTAATCTACAAGTTTCCCTCTTTTAGCTAGTTTACCATCAATTCTCCAACGGCTAGTTTTCGCCATTCAGTGGGATGATTTGTTAATTGTTTTAGTCCTTAGCTCTGTGTACTCATGATAAACCCACATTTTAGCGGTTCTACTAGATCATTCTGTACATAATTTACATAAATCAACTATTAGATTTCACATTTTAGGGTACATTTAGGTTCATATGCACTAGAACTCTAGGATGTTTTTCTACCTTTTGATTTTTCAAAAGATATCAAGCAAGAAAGGAACGTTTCGAAGTTTTTGGAGTCACGGGCAACCGATACAACTATTTGAAGACGATTAGGATGCATCAATAGAAGGATCAAGTTCAAAGGCGATCAAACCCACACCCCACCTATGCACAAAGACCGATCGATCTCCTCCTAAAGGGACCAATCGATCGTTCACACGATTACAAATTGCGAGGATTTCCAAGACCGATCAAAAGTGTGAAGAACGATCGAGGATCGATCGATATCCGTCAAGATCGATCGATCTACCAGCCAAAATGTCTACGACGGATTTAGGGATCGATCGATCCCTTCGTCCGATCGATCGATCCCGTAAATATCTCATTTTTTTATTTTTTTCGTTTTAGTTAAACAAATTAGGTTTTTGACAACCTATAAATAGGTTTTTATTAGAAAAACACCGGACACGTTTTTATTCAGCCTCCAAGGAGAAAAAGTGAGAGAGAACCCTAGTTATTCCTTCAGAAATCTATGGTGTTTAGTAAGACAATTATAGTTTTATTTTCTTAAGAATTCTTGTATTAATCAGTTTCTGCAATTCAATTATGTCTTCTTCTTCCTTAATTGTTTTCTCTGCAATTCTGGTTATGTCTGAGTAGATTACTAGATTCAGCCATGGATAGAATAAATTATTAAAGGAATTGAGATCATGATATGATGTTTAGGTCTAGGATTGTGTAATCCATCACTATTAGATGTGTTTAATGCTAGGTTGATCTGGTAAGAATTAATCTAGGTTTTGTCGAATCTACACCTTGGGAAAGGGATAGTGAATTCATAGGATGGTCTGATTAGTGAATCTTATGATTCTAGCATACGGAAGTAGTTGTCTAGAGAATTTGATGAAAATTGAGATGAATCTTAATGCTTGTTTAGTTTTAAGATTTACAATGGGAATTGATCAAATCTAGTTCTAAGCATACGAGTTTTTACATAGGAATGTATTAATCTATTCTCAATCTCATAGTCTGGAAATGCAAATTACACATTCTTGATTCGAATTGATATCTCAATCTCATCCCCGTTTATTCTAATTCCTAATCCATGGTTGGATTGTTTTCTTTATTAATACTTTCTTGGTTTAATTCATTCATCATCTTAATCATTTAGTTCTAATTTAGTTTAAATTCATATTCCTTCAATCACAATCAAATCTTAAATCACTTAGCTTAGATAAAAATTCCTATAATCTATTGCGTTATAAACATTTTCTGAGGATCGATCTCGTTTATACTACAAGAGGCATAACTGTGCACTTGCAGTCACTAACTCGGGTAAACTCTTGAGATTACTTTTTAGTAACCTCAGGTGAAACTCGTGGAGATAAATAAATCTCTATCAACTCAGCCTCTATAAGCTGATCATTAGACTCATTGTAAAGCACCCTTGATCACTGAAAGTAATTGAAATAGTTTATTCTTTTACAAAGTTTTAGTTCTTTGTGTTTGTTTGTTCTTTAGGATATAATTGTGAGATTCATTTCTATTCTCTAAAAACCCTTGAATTGAGATTGTTTGTGTGATTCAAACAACCTTTATTCACCATCTGATTGAGAGATTCATTCAACCCACCTGATTAAGAGAGTCGATCGCCCCTATCACCATCTTCAACCTCTACTTCAAGCCACTTTTGCAACAACTTTTTCACTTTGGAATCGTGAGATCAATATGATTGATGGATTGATTCTCAATCACACAAGCAATCTCAATCCAAGGGGTTCTAGAGAATAAAAATGAATCTCACACTTGTATCCTAAAAAACAAACAAATACAAAGAATTTAAAACTATGAAAGAAGAATCGATTTCAATTATTTTCAATGATCAAGGGTGCTTGAAAATGAGTCTAATGATCAGCTTATATAGACTCTAAGGATTAAAACAAGTAACAAATCGCCACATTGAATGGCGAGAACTAGTCGTTCGAGTATTGATGGTAAACTAGCTAAATAACGGAAACCTGTAGATTTGTTGAGTCTGGAGAGCTTGGGCATAAATTTATGATGTCTTGGAACCTTCTGGAATATGTAGAATGCATCTAAGTCGTGTGCAAGTAGAAGTGGAAAGAGCTGTTGGAGTATTAATGCAAATTGCTCTAAATATGGTAAGTGTGAACAAGAGAGAAGTCGTCTGATTCTCTGGATGATGACATGGTAAGATGATAGATGACCCTCTTGGATGGTTAGATGTATCTCCTAAATGATTATATGTTTCTACTAGTTCCAAAGTCTTGTTTGTAAGTGGTTGAATATGTGAGCTTCCAAATAAGGGAAGGTGGATATCTCTTTATTTAGAAGTTGTATAACTTTTAAACCATAAAGAAATTTGTGGTGAATCCTATTCGCCTCGTTTCTCTAATGGGTTAAAAGAAGAGTAGAATGAGAGCTACCATTTTTGCAGAGCATAAAATTGATGCTTTAACCAAATGTTAGTGGCATAACGGGGGATGACAACCTTATGCAAACCGACGGAGTCCAAACAACTGTTGAAGAGAAAGATCGTTCCGACAATCAGATTAGACAGAAGGATGGATTGAGGAGATGTAAGTATAGATTAAAACAAGTTTATCAGACCTGGCTGGAAGCATATTCGAAGTTAGTTTAGGGCTTTTATTTTCGTACGCGAGTGTTGTTACTTAGAATAGAAATATAGAATAATTTATTAAATATTTTAACCATTTTCGCCAAGGTGATCAATTAGTCCTTTGTATTACAGCCAATTCGGATTAATTCGTAGACTATAAATCTGCATCGTAAATGTTTTCTTCCAGATTTTGGCAGACTGGTCTATAGTAGATTACAATACTAAAATTAAAATTTTAATCCAAACTGTTTAAGATTTACGGATATATAGATCAATCCGCAGATTAATATTTTAATTAAGAATTATAACTATGACGTAATGTCCATAACCATATAAATAAAAACCAAATAATTTGAGCCTTGAATATGCGACTTAAATCGTAAGGTGAATCTCATAAATCAAAATCTTAAGAGTTAAAAAATTGTAAAAGATTTATTTTAATTTTAATATTTATTTATTTTACAAATTTCACAGTAAAATCTATAAACCGCATGTACTACTCTGTTACGACTATAAACTGTGGTAGTCTCAAACTGTAACTCCATCTCATTCTTTCTTTCTTTTTTTTTTTTAATAATATTTTTCATTTTTAATTGTGAGATACTTTCTCTAAGTTCATTTTCTTTTGGTATTCCACTTTTGGTTGTTAAATAAACAGCATTATTCAGCCATCTTTCTTCAAAGCTATTTACCAAAAAAAAAAAAAATCATTAAACATACGTTGCCCATCATCACCTGTCCCGTCGTTTTTCCTCACACGAGACGACACGCAACCCTTAGCTTCGACGCTACACGCACTCTCTTCTCTTCGGAACAAACAAACAAAAAAACACAACTTTTTGTATTAACACAAATTTCTATTTTCTCTCAAGTGTATACGTTGTATAGCTAAGGAAACAAGTCAAATCTATTAAATGGCAATCTCCGGCAACGCCGTTGAATTTCTCCGGAGACGGCTACTCCCAACTACACTTATCCATGTGACGGCTCTCGACGGCATCGTTAACGTCAATTCCCTCTTCTCCCTTGCTCTTTTCCTCGGCCTCACCACAAGCGGAAACGTCACCTTCCCGGTTTCTTCCTCCGCCGCCGGAAACCAACACTTCCGCCGATGTATCGCCGCAAAAGGCCCTATATTAGCGGAAAGGCTAGTCTCAAGCCACGTTTACTCCTTTAGCTTCTTTCTCTTCTCCAGCCTAATCGCTATGTCTCTTAAACAAGCAATCAAAACAACAACAACGGACGAGAGTGTCATTGAGGGGGAGGCGCGTGTCTTAATCGCTGGAATGGGGCGCGTGAATTTGGCAGCGTTGAGAGTTGGGATAGTTGCTTCGTGTGTTGGATCGGTTTTGGGATGTGGGTTCTTGACGATAGCTTTAGTGGATCTTGTTCAGATCAAGCTTGGACCTTTGGAGTGTAAAAAAAGCTTTGATGCACTTGCGGCTATTGTTCCTCTTGTTGTGCTTGTTCCTTCTGCGCTTATTATCTATGTCTGTCTTGTTCTCTACGCTTTTATTTATTAACCCTTTTTTAGATCTTGTTCCTTCTGCACTTGTTATCTATGTCTTACTTGTTCTCTACGCTTTTATTTGTTAACCCTTTTTTAGATCTCTACAATATTTCTTGTCTTAAAGATTTGAGTTTCAGATTCTATCACTTAAATGTCTTAAAAAATTCATTCCATATAATATTTTGTTTATACGCGTATCTATAAGTAGTTTTCATCTATTATATGTTTGATGTTCATCTCAAACAAGTCACCAGAAAATCCTATCCGTTCATGTTTATGCTAAATCCTCCAATTTCATTAGATATATAGTACAAATGAACAAAGAACAAATCATGAGAAGAATCCCAATATGTTGGTGCAGGAATTTAGAGTACATCGTTTGTTTAAACTTTGTCATTTGTTTAAATTTTCAAAACAACTTGAATTCATTTCTAGGATGAGTACATCGTTTCAATTCTCGTTCACCATTTTAGTCTTCTTCATCATTCTTGTGCTAGTTTATATACATTTAAAACCGTCTTACTATACTACATATAATCGTTTTATAAGAATCTAATTATATATGATAGCATGCTACTTCTCATAACAGTCCAATTTCTTTATAATTTCCAATTTAAATACTCAACTACAAATCGGTAATATCGAGTTTAGTATTCTTTGTTTTCAAATGGACCTAGAAAAGTGAGTTTAACTATTCAATATACATATATATATATACACACATTAAAAAGAAGTCATTTGGGATGTGGGTTCTTGACAATGGCTTTAGGATCAAGCTTGAACCTTTCAAGTGTACGAGAAGCTTTGACGAACTTGCGGCTATTGTTCCTCTTGTTGTGATTGTTCCTTCTGAATTTTGTTAGTTGTTGTTTATGTCTTTTCTTGTTGTTATGCTTTTCTTTATTAACATTTTTTTTGGATCTCTACAACATTTATAGTCTTTAAGGATTTGAGTTTCACATTCCATCCCTTACATGGCGAGAGATAATCCCTCCTCCTCTGTGTTTCTCCTTCGATTTTCAGATTTAACTGCCACTTCACGAGAATCTGAACGTTTTGAAGTACAAAAATCTAATCTTTGATTTAACATTAGACAGAGAGACTAACAAACATCATTGATACAGTTTCTTTCCAACAAGTCAAACAAAGGAAGATACGACAGAAATCATTTTGTTTCCAGTTGATGTTCTTGATACTTTGTATAGAAATATTCTAATAGTAAAATGAACCTGCAAAATTGGCGAGATACGGGACATGTTAGAAGGAAACAAAGAAAGACGTGGGATTGTAACAGAGATCGTCATTATGTAAGAGAATATGCCTTGCCACCAGTTTCCTCTGGATGCGTCCTGCGAGTTATTTCCACTAGCATCATCGTCTCCTCTGGGATGAGCCTTGTTAATCTGATTGATTAAACATTTTGTCAAAGTCAAGTATCTATCTTTACCTTGAAATAATCAAAGATTAAAGTGATCGATGTGAATCATTAGCAATACGAATATATGATTAGGACTCACGGTAGGGTAAGTATGGTTTCTTGTGGATTCAGAGTAAACGTCTTGACCACCGTAGTAAAGAGATGAACTTAGATTGCAGGTTGCAGATTCTTCACGTTGGCCTGTGAAGAAACCACAAAACCGAGGATATAATGTATTCATCAGACCAGCTTGATTCCGATTATTTTCTTGACTGAAAAACATTGAATCTCAAACAAAAAAAAAGGAAGAATCTTTGATCCGTTCTTGGAAGTAAATTGCTATGTATTCAAGCTTGTTTATGATGTATATAAAGCAGAGTAAATTTTTGGAATTTATTCTGATATACATGGTAAGAACGCTATGGTTTTTAGTGAGTTTCAAGCAAAAGGAAGAAATTTGGACAATTCTTGATTGAGATCTTCATGTTCTTGATTGACTTAATACCAAACCAGATAAAGCAACTTGAGCCATTCTTGAATCAAGAATGACATGTTTGCGTGATGAACCAGAGCGTTTTGTGATAAAACTTGGCTTAATGTATAGTAAACGGAACAATATTGATTCAAGAAGGGCGACAAAATTTTTGAGGTTTATGAAAATAGTTCCCAAGAAAAAAACAGTTGAAGAAAGGCTTTTCCACTGACCTAGGGACCCATGTTTGGAGCTTAGGATGTTTCCTGCTGTTCCCTGAAAATTCGAAGAAGAAAAAAGGAAGAATGAATTTCAAGAATCAGTCAGAGAAAAGTAACAGAAGGAACTACAAGAATAGGGGAAAATAATAGAACCTTGGAGGGAGGAGGGAAAATGGAGTTGAAGTTGGAGGAGGAAGAAGGTTCCTTGGGGCTAAAGAGCTGAGCAGTGAATGAAGAAGAAGAAGAAGATGATGATCCCACTTTTCCTTTACCTTCCATTACTAGTTTCTGCTTCTTAAGAGTTAAGACTAATAAGTTTTTGAAGAAAAGAAATGCGTAGAGAAGATGATGAAGAACCAAGACGAAGATAGTTTGATGAGGAGTGTAGCCACAGTGAGATCAGTGGTTATATATAGAGACAATGCTTACTACTATGGTCACGTGACAAGTCAAACAAAAACTAAACTTTAACCGCTTCTGGATTTAGTTAACTCGGTTTGCTTTTTTTGGATTTACCCAGTTAGATACAATTTAGTGCTGGTTTTTCTTCTATTCAAATTATTCTTGGAATTTTGACAAATCTTTTAGACATATCTGTACTAAAAGATGTCAAAGGGAAAGAATATATACGACTTCTACATATTTCCAACCTTTCTTGATCACAAATAGCCAAACATAATTGTACTTGAGCTTCTTTAATCCCACTGGTGTCTTAACATTATTTTCAAAAAGAAGATTAAATGGCGGGAAGATCTTAACATCATTTTCGAAATATTTCACCAGTAATGTCACATTAATAAAAAATGGTCAAAAATCTTTGATCCCATACTAAAAATGTTCTCCTTGTCTCGTCAAGTGGATGCCATAATGTATACATATATTTCTTGCTTTTTCAACAATATGGTAAGGATAAGAAGAATAATATTGATTGATCACATAATATTCGAGATACTCGTAATAGATTTGGTCATGTGCGCTAAAAACCAGTTTGCAGGGCACTTACTTTGCAGATTCTAATTCAACAATAATAAATGTCTACCAAATTGTTCATGAAGAAATACTACAAAGAAGACCCCTTCAATGATGTTCAAAAACAAAGAGACCCCTTCAACAACCTGAGAGGCCAGTGAGAAATGTGGAGAACTTCTCAACCTAGAATCTTTTCTATAAAAGATGATGGTTTCACAAAAGTTTGGTCTTTGACTAATAGTATGAAGCATCAGAACAAGCATCTGGGTTCCTCTGAGTAATTTTCTTGTGATGTAACAGTTGAGATATCTATTGATTTTATTTCTCCATTTGCTCAGATCTGGTGATTATTCTTCAAGAGAATTTTGGATCTTGATCAAGATATACTTCCCATGTTACTATTGTTCAGAGCCTGCAGAATGCACACAAGTCACGGATGAACAACAGTAATATATGATTTAACTACTTTAAAGTGACAAATGACTGAAACTTCAGAAGTGGAGAGAACACAAATTCCGATAACAATTTGGTAAACACTAAGATAGAAGAGACGAGTTTTGTGCATAGTTGCATACACACCTCAACATCTACCAAATATCTCTTCAGGGGGATCATAAGCATGTTTCTCAGGGAACAACTCCTCAAAATCTTTCTTCACTTTGTTTCTGAGAAGAGGATGCGGCAGAAGCCCCTTCAACAGAACCCTAAACGGCAACTCTTCCGGCGGATCTGGAGATTTCAACATGTCTTCATACACATTCATGGCGTCAGCGGGACATCCGTCTCTCAGAAACCCTCTGATAACCTCAGTGTAAGTCTGAGAATCTGGAAAGAGGTTCTCTTTCTTCATTTTCTCCCACAACCCCATTGCTTCATCCATTCTTTTACTCTTCGCAAGAGATACTATAAGGTCCTTGTACATAAACACATCGGGTTGGTACCATTCCTGCTTCTGGATCACCTCGAACATCTGTAAGTCAAAAGAAGCCAATCATCAACAACACAATAAAAGATAATTGTAAAAGACACAGAACCAGAAGAATATGAACATATGACCCATAAAGGAAAGTCTAAATCAGCTCTGCTTAGGCATTTCGTCGAACAGTTCACGAGCACTTTAAAAAAAAACTCTGCATCTAACCAAAATTGACTCACATTCTCTAGAATAGCAACACAGAACATTCCGATGAGTATATACACAAACGAATACACGATCGTAGTCAATGAAATCCCCCAAAACAACCAATCAAGCTAAAAGTGGCGCAACTAAAGATAGGCGAAAAACGAAAACCCTTAGACGCGATAACGTAAAGGAATCACCTTTATAGCTAACGCAGTCTCTTCTTGACGTTCAAGCTCGCCGATAACAGCTAACATGTCGAGCTTCAACAATCTGAAAACATGTGTCTTTATAAACTTCTCAAGCTTCTCGTCGTCTTCCTTCAACCTCTTGAGACCCAGGATCACGAAAAGGGCCTCTTTTCCGATCAGCTTCTTCCCTCTCCAGAGAGGACCCCTTGGCCTCCCGTCGTGGAACTGAGCGACGAACACTGGGAAGGGTTTCGGCGGAATGAAGTGTAGTGTGTTGGGTTTTAGATTTAAGAACGAAATCCGATGGATTGACGGATTTCTAGTTAGGGTTTGGAAGAAGATCGAAGCGAAAGTTGGGAATTTTCGGGAGAAGACGCGAATTGCAGCCATCTCTTCAGGCTCTGAGGGTGTAACAGTGGAACTTCGAATCGTCTAATCCTCCGCATCACATGAACATAACACACAACGGTAGAGAAATATCAATAGAACGACAGCGTTTGAGGACTAGTTGGTCCATGGCATAGCATAAGTTACTAGCCCTTACGGGGCCAAATATTATAGGCTACCAAAACTTAAAATTTCGACACTAAGATAATGGGCCATTTTATGAGCCACTGAAACTACATTACATATAAATATTTTATACGTAAATTAAAAAATCACATGAACTCTTTCTTTTTTCTTCTAATAATACTAAAATATAATTCAAAAATTTACTATGCTTTAATCAAATAGCAGCGAATACATAAATGGATTCAGAGATAGAGTGTAGCTGTTAATTCTTTTGAGAAGTTATTTGCTTTCAAACCTGCAATGAATTTTGAAGTTTTTTTCAGTGAAAAGTTCTTACTTTGACTACATATTTCAATGAATGAGATTTTTACAACTATGGCAACAGAAAAAAAAAGAAGAAAATATCTATTTATGATACATGCAAAAAATAGTTTATGGGCCAAATAGAATGCTGGTCTTGTTTTTTTCAACAAATTTGGTCTATTATCAAGACAATATTCTAAAGCTAGTAAATGTTTTTTGTGGTAGGTAATTTGGATCTGAATCTAATTATTATAAATATTTTTTATTTCTAAAAAGGAAAGACCAAACAAAAATATGGAACATTTTTTACTATCAAGAAAGTAGAAGTGAGTTTTCATCTCTTTAGACTAAATAGTCGCCACTAGTTATCTGGTAAAGTAGAGTGCAATAAAAATTTTTTTTTTTTTGACAAAAACAAAATGCAGTAGGAATTATGTGGCATAATGGTAACCACCTCTGTATTCATTACACCAAGTCTGGGGTTCGAACCCAGCACTCCGCATGTTATTGAGAATATTAAAGCCACTAAGCTATGTTGAAAAAAAAAAAAAGACAAAAACAAAATGCATTAATTAAATTTTTATATCAATTTAATTTAGTAGTTTTAATATCTTTTTTAATATTATGGGGGTGTTGTATTCGAATCCCATACATATGTGATAAATTTTAAAGATAATCAGATTGTACAATATGATTCTTATATTTTTTCTGATATAAGAAAAAAAAATCTAAAACATCAAATTTTAAAGAACAACAGAGAGATTAATGTTTTTGTTATTAATAATATTAGTGAAAAAACAATATCATGGACAGGTGTGAAAAAGAACAGCCATTGGAGTCTAAAGAGATAGTTAAAAGATTGTTTTCAATGCGCATCCTCGTAATGGGATAATCGTCATTTAGCGGGACACAATGTATAAATTAGGCCAATAATCTTAGTTCAATGTTAAGAACTAGTGTAGGTTGAAAAACCAGAAACATCATAAACAACAAACATAGCATGGAGAGTAAAGAATTAACATTCATAATCGACGATTACATATAGAGACAGAAACTGATTCTGACTCATCAGTTAGCGGCGTAAACAACGATGGGGCTTCTCACAAAGTGGAATCCATCAGACCAGATCAGATGTGAAGACACAAGTTTTCCAGCATCGGGACCTTTGCCTGAAACGGTTACCGTGAAAGTCTTCTTCTCGTACAGCGACTTTAAAGAAAAGACATTGGGAATGACCTTGATGTTGAGTTTAGATCCCACTACCTTTGCTTTGTAGGTAGTGTTAGGCATTCCGACATTTGTGACTGTCCTACGGAAAGTCACTTTGAATGGTTTTGTTGCCGAGACTTGAGCTGTCATGGAAGGATAATTTAGGTTTCGGGGTAAAAATTTAGACTGTTCTTTAGTGCAATTGCTGCTTTCACCGGAGATAAGTCTTAAGTTCTTTCCGTTGTAGTTCAAGCCGCAGAGAAAAGCGATGTGGTCGGATTTCTTAGCTTCATAGACGAGTCCAGGATGAGTTGCGGCTACCGGGTTGACATGGCCCGCTCCGTAAGAAAACTCGGCCGTCTCGTTAATCGGAGAAGTAGATGCATTCATTGGCCAAGCTACACGAAACCGCCAAAAACAGAATATTCTAAATATTTCTTGCGACACAAGTTATGATTTCAAAACAGTAGAGTATTTTAAAAAATAGAGTGCCTTTTGTTTTACTTACCAGTTGTCATGATGGCAGATTGGATCATGGAAGGAGACCAACGAGGGTGAAATGTTTTGAGGTAGGCGGCTACACCAGCAACGTGTGGACAAGACATTGAAGTTCCGCTAAGAACAGAGTACTTTACATGTCTTGTGTCTGATTGACTCGGTGGATCATCAGGAGAATAAGCAGCGAGGATCTCAGATCCCGGGGCTGTTATATCCGGCTGCAGTTCAAATTCAGCATTCAAGATATCAGACACAGAACTATGAGCAATACTAATCAAGTTAATTACATATTTAACGTTTCTACGCATACCTTCAAAATATCAGGAATGATTGAATTCGGGCCACGAGAAGAATAGGAAGCAATCACGGGGGCTTTCTGGTTAAATATCGTCTCACTTTTCAAAACAGCGGCTATGGGTTTTCTGGTCCCAAAAAAAAAAAAAATTTGAGCATTTGAGATGGAAAGATTTTAGGATACAACGACACAGAGAGATGAGCTTTACTTCGTGGAGTTCATATACGAGAGGATTGTGTCATAGTCGGCTACGGATAGAACAGAGACTGGGAAAGAGAAGATAGAGGCGACATCTGTTCGTCTGCTCCTAACAATGGATGCGATGGCTCCCATATATTGAACTTCACCTATATTTTCCGCGGAATCGCACAGCACAATCTTCCCCCTGACAAGTTTCTTGTCTAGACATCCTGGTGAGCAAAACCTGAAACCGCAATTACCATTTTAGTCTCCGCCATGAGAAGAGCAAAAATTCTACGAAGATAAATGTTTCTTGTGAAGGACGTTACCCAGCGGAAGCAGGATCGCAACTACTTGAAGCTGATTTTCCGTAAAATAGAGGGTACTTTGCTCCTTTAAGATCAAACGAGTTTACCGATCTTCCCTGTTTCACAACAAGAATTATTGTTAAAAGAGGACAAAATATGTAATATGATGATATGTTTTAAAATAACAAATATGGGTATCTTGGTACTCACGACAATTGTTTTGCCGTCTCCGAGAACAACTTTGGTGACGAAAGCGCGGTTCGTGTTACTAGCAGCGACGGTGAATATCCACGGTGCAATGCTTGCGACCGTGCTACTTTCTGGGCCATTATTTCCAGCGGAATTCACTGTAAGAATTCCTTTGGTCATGGCATGGAAAGCTCCAATAGCGATCGGGTCAACCTCAAATGGAGAACTTTTATCGCCACCGATGGAGATGGTGATGAGGTCCACGTTGTCCCCTATGGCATCATCGAATGCGGAGAGAATTCCTTCACTAGTGCACCCTGTAATGCCAGGCTCACATACTTTGTAAACCGCTATTCTAGCGGCTGGAACGGCACCCCTCGCAGTCCCATTGCCCAATCCGTAGAAGCTCACGTCCTTAACAACGTTTCCAGCTGCCGTAGATGCTGTGTGCGATCCATGTCCTATGTTGTCTATCGCTGACTGAGGATACCCTTCTATTTTAGGGGTGTAGTACCTAGCTCCAATAAGCTTGCTGTATACAACAACCAAAAATTACAATATTGAAAAATCGAAGTAATTTTACTATATGATCGATTTGAGTCATTTTATACTTGTTGCAAGAGAAGTTTTCCCCGCCTTGGCAAACACCTTTCCATTTCTTAGGAGGAGGACCAAAGCCTTTGTCACTGAAGCTGTCGGATAAAGGGTAGATTCCACTGTCGATGACACCGATGATCGTATCACTCTCGAAGCTAAGATTTCGTTTTACCCTTTTGCTTTGTTTGAGACCCATGAAATTCCAAGACGCCGTCGTTTGGAGTTTCAGGGTTTTGCTAGGAAACACCGACACAACGTTCTCCATACCTAAGAAAATGAATGCAAACAAATGTTATATTTTCACAAAATAATTAAAACAAACAAGACCAATTATAAGCATAGAGAAGAATGAAACCAAAAAAAAAGGAGACAAATTGTAATTTGAATCTCGATAATTATTGTTGAAAACTTTCAGTTACTTGCTAATATCTGTCTTTCGGATTCGGTTAGCCGTGCTGCAAATCCGTTAAAACTCCTTTTATAACTCCTAACCAATCGACTCTCGATTGAACTACAAAAGAAAAATATTATACGTTGTAAGAACTCTATTAGCGTTCATGGGTCGGATCATTTGATCCATTATAACTCCCATAAATATAATCTTAATCAATATTTGACTACAATCTATATATAGAATCAAAGCATTAATATGGAAATAACTTAATTAGGATAAAAATTATTTCTTGCACCTCTCTCCGGTGACTTCTTGAAGAATACTAGTGTGATGGGACATTGGCATGTAATCAACACGAGTAGGAAGTGCTCCCATGTATACGATATACACCTACAAATATCATCATCATGGTTTGCCATGTAAGTCAATATAACTAGGATCACAGTGAATTAACGAAGGATGATTTGTGCAATTACCTGTTTGTCTTGATCATTTTTGGCTGCTGAGGCGCAACTCACAAACAAGACAAAGAGACAAGAGAGGAGATAATAGGAGCCTGCAGGTTCTGTCATTTTCTATTGAATTAGTAAAATATAAGTTTTTGAGAATGAAACGATCATTTATAATGAGAGATGATGTACGGGGTCTAGAACGCAATCAAAGTCCATAGATTGTTCTCCAATTGTCAATATATTTATGGCAATACAATGCATTTTCCATATAAATGTATTTGACAGGAACGTTTACTTTGTTGCCGTTTCTTATTCCACTATTCTGCATCCTTTATTTCATTGTTCATGAACGAATATAGACAAATATTAATTAGAAAGAAGCACCTTTTGACTTGATATATATTCTCGTATATAAATTAAAAACGTTTAATTCGCATTGATTAGCTAGTAACCAGTAAAATCGACTAACATTAGAAACGAATGCTTTTCGAATATTTGATTGAATTTTTATTGGTTACGGAGTATAAATGAATGTTGTGCAAAATTGTTAGGCAATTGTTAAGAAAAAAAAGTGAGAATGTACATCCTGAATTCCGTTTTTATGGCAGCGCACAGCCTGATTAAGCAAGGCAGGTTAATCATTTGATATTTCATGAACGAAATATCTTCTACACAACGATTTTTAAGAGAAAATTACACTCAAAAGTATCTTTTATTTTTCTCTTATATACTTTCAAAATCAAAGGCACTTTTTTTATTTCATATATGAAAACCTAATTATATCATTATATTTTTCATATTTCCCTTCAAAGTAAAAAAATGCTAAAAACAAAAAAAAAAGTAACACAAAATAAAATAAAACATGGAAAATAATCTAAAAATTGACCAGATTTATTTCCAAGACAAGAACATTTGTTTAAACCCCAATCTTTCATTAATTGAAAAAATAGAATGATCCTCTAGATTTGCTTTGTCATCAAGTTACAATTAGTTTGAAAAAACACTTAGTAAATAATCTTAAAGAAGACAAAATTTGAATCCAAGACAAAAACACTGAATACATATATATATTTTAATGGCTAAGAAAATAATAGAACTATTTGTGGAACATTCCAGAAAAATCATCATGTATTAGTGAAGACTGATTGTTTCAATGGACACCATCCCGTGGACATGCATATACTGATTTTTTCAGTGAATACAATGTTTGTGGACACGATAGCTTCTTATTAGAGTTATTTTCCCGTGGAAAACGAATTAGACCCAAAAATGAACACCAACTCGTGGACACACACATTGTTTTTCATGGCCAATGTGTTTTTCATGGCCAAAGTATTTTATAAATATGGTCAAACTAAACAAGGACACTATTGTATGGATAGCACCAGACCTTTTTTGCTTACGTTCACAACTATGTTAGCTATATTGCATAGTAACCTTCTTCACTTTCCTGGACATATATTTCTTTTTAGGTGATTATGAACATAAATTACCAATCTACCTTAACATATGGAAGCATTCCTTACATAATATAACCATTTAGACACAATAAACATTAGCATTCCCTACAAGTTTTCATAAAACATCACCATACAAACCAGATTACTACAAGTTTTCCTTACATTTAAATAAAGTTTATCCAAAATACAACAGAACAATTCATTCCCTATAAATGTCAATCAAATACTGCTTCTTAAAATTATCCACCAAATGGTCAATAACCCCACCCATTCCTGGCTCCAGATCGTAATTGACATACAGCTCCATAAACTTAATAGAAACATGACTCTGTTGTTTCTTAAAATACTAGTTTTTATCCATACAATGGGGATCTAAAGCAAAGCTTTTCCATATACATACAAAATAACATCATGTCCATGATCTAGTATCTAAGCTAGCATATCCTCGATCTGAAATCCACATTATTATGTTCATGTATTTTAGTTATTTTCATGATCTTATATCTACGTTTTCATGTCTACGATTTGGTATTCAAACTCTCATGTCCACGTATTTTAGTTATCTTCATTATCTGGTATTCACGTCAATCATGTCCACGTATTTAGCCATATCATCTATGTAACAATTTTTTTATATCCATGAAATTTTATCTATGAGTAACTAAAAATATATAAAAATGGATATTAAAATATAGAAAATATTATAATTTATATAATAAATTAAAATTGGATTTTTATTTATAATAAAAATAAAGAATATCTCAAAATATATGAAAGAGAGAAAAATAGGGCATAATAATAATTTAATAGTCTCAAAATGTTCAAAACAAAGAAAGTGCATATTTCTAACTATAATTATTTGAAAAGAGGGCATAATAATAATTTAATAGTCTCAAAGTGTTTCAAAACAAAGAAAGTGCATATTTTGTAAACTAAAACTTGAAAAATACCCTATATAAAACTCTCATCTTTATTTAATTGTTACTCCACCTTTTACAAAAAGATAGATGTTCTGAGATTTTCACCGATTTAACATTTTTGTTGAATAGTCATTCTGAGATGTTCTGGAAAAAAACTTGTTTCGAAAAGATTGATGTTTTATATATTATCTGTTTTATCCCTATTAATTTATTGCTTATACATTCTGAAACGGTATTTTTTTTAAGCAACGTATATCTAATAATTCTGGAGAGGTAGTAAAATGTATCCAACAAATTTGATCACTTGTTTTTAAATTAAAACAATGTATCGAATATATTTGATAATTCTGTTTTCTTAGAGAACCATATCAAAGATTAGCATTTACAGGGATCCCTTTAATTTGATTACTGGTGTGGACACAAATTCTGGTTCATGAGAATTAAATAGATCGAGCTAAGTATTATTTCATAATTATGGAAATAAGATTAATGCTAAACTATAAGTAGACTTAACAAAATGTATATATGTTTTACGTATGAACGAATGAGTGCAAATATGTCTTTTTCCTCCGATTTTTGCTTAAGAAGAAGATGGTCGTTACTTGAAGACCAGTGTCCTGCTTTATATCCATTATGGTATTAATTGTCATTCAATTTTTTAATGTTTTAATTATTTCAATATAACTGATAATTTCAGATTTATAATTATAAATTTGGATATCTGAATTATTATAAACTTAAATATAATTATTATATTTAGAAATAATAATTGTAGTTTAGATATTTTGGGTACCTATTCGGTTCTTGGTTCGGATTTGGTTTGGGTTCGGTTCTTTGATTATAAAAGTTTATGATCCGTTTGAGTATTTTATCAATTTTGGGTTCGGTTCGGTTCTACTTTTTTGGTTTAGGTTCGGTTCAAGTTTGGTTATTTGATTATAAAAATTCATTTAAAATAAATTATAGTAGATTGCCATGAATAAATTATTAAAACAAAAACCAAACTATAATGCAGAGATTTTAGAATCTATATACATAAATTTTTAAAACCAATATTAAATTTTAAATCTTGAAAATTATAAAACTTAAAGAATAGAGTTGAAATATATGATTTCTTACACTAACCGTTTTCAAATTGATTTCAGTTTTGGTTTTCGAGTTGTAATATAATAACATAACAAAACCAACCGGTTCATAAAACAGAATTTGGTTCGAAAACACTTTGATTTGCTTTTGGTTCATTTTTTCCGGTTACGATTAAATTTCCCAAACTTTACTTTCTCCAATTGGGAATCTCAAGTAATTTGATTTCATGTGCATGTTATAAGAGAGAGATTAATGGAGGTGCTCGTTATACCATTGCCAACACCACACAAGACCAATCATTTGCATAATACAGTTATAAAAAAAGCTGAAATGATTTTTAAAATATTCCTATAAAAACCCTTTGGAACATGCTCTTAGTTTTTGCCAGCCGGCTAGCGAATCATTTCCTGCCACATCAGGGTGCCTTTGTCCTTTTCTAAAACACGACGTCGTTTCTTAACCATGTCACAAAATAAAAGCTACGCATACGACGCGTATATACACTCGTATTTAATTTAACTTTGTCGGCCTTTTTCTCGAAGAAAGAAGAAGAAAAGCTCAATCAAATTGTAAAATAGTTCGTCAGAACTTTCAATTTATCCACCATTGATTGAGAGAAACAACAACATTCGTTGATTGTTAAAAAAGGAAACCAAATCTCTCTCAGTTCACAAAGTTTCGTTCGTTTTTCAGATCTGAATCGATAATTCACGATTTCTCGATTCATCCGCCGCCATTATATTTGCCAGCGAAAAGGTGTCGTTTCTCGTTTTCTTAATTTCGTTAGATCTGTTGAGTTTTTTTTTTAATTCAACGATTTATTGATTGTGTAGGTTTGATTACGAGAAATGGCGAATAGAGTAGATCAGGAATACGATTATTTGTTTAAGATCGTGTTGATCGGAGATTCAGGTGTTGGGAAATCGAACATTTTGTCGAGATTCACAAGGAATGAATTTTGCTTGGAATCCAAATCCACCATCGGTGTCGAATTCGCCACCAGAACTACTCAGGTGATTCGAATTCTTTCACTCTCTCTTGAAAGTATATTCACGTGCGAGTAAAATTGAGAATACTTGTTGGTAGAATCAAAGAAAAGTTGAACAAGATAATGTTCAGATTTCACGTGTTTAGGTGAGGAATATATATGTTTAAGGCTTAGAGATATGATTTTGGCTAATGCTTCTCTCTGTCTCGTGAGGTTTCTACTTTCTCAGCTTGTGACATGCAATCAATAGCTGCAGTATGCTTGCATTTTGGTTTTACTCGCACCATCATGATCTCATGACTGTAGTTTAGAATTCAGGTATTCGAATAGTTGATTTCATAAGATGGCTCTCTGGATTCTTTAGTCTATTTATTAGGGAGAATTTATGCTCTCATGTGAGTAGCGAATTAGTGATAGGAATTTCGAACAATGTAGTTTTTTTTTTTTTCGTTTTGTTGGTTTCTTTTTTTGGGTCGAAGAGGTTAATGTTTTGAGAATATTCAGGGGATTCTTCCTTCATGTACTGGATCAAGTCGTTTGTTCTGTTTTCTTGTTGTGAGTTTTTGTTTTTCAAGAGAGAGAATCTTAGATGTGCTGGACATAAGTCTTGACGATGCTTTTGCTCAATATAATATTGGATGGTCGTGAGGGCCTAAAAAGAAAATTCTTAAAACTTGTCCTCAATAATTCGCTGTATCTCCTGATTATTATTGTCATTTGTCATGCATGACTTAGTCTACCTTTTAACCCTCTTTGAGTCAACCAATAAACTTACAAGAAAAGAGATTTTGTGATACACATTACCATAGATTATACACGTAAGTAGTTGCAAACGATATGTATTGATGGATTAAAAATGTTGACGGTCAATAGTACTGATGATTTCAACAACTGTAGAGGCTGTTTTGTCAATGCGTAGACAACGTTTTTAACTTTTGATTGTTGAAACATTAGCAATCGAGTTTGTAGTTTGACGATGCTTCAGCTCTTTGAGATCTATTCTTAACTTTTGATTGTTGAAAGTTGAAACACTAGCAATCTTGTTCGCAGTCTGACGATGCTTCAGCCCTTGAGATCTAACGGGTTACTTGAATCTCTTGAATGGATTCACAGGTGGAAGGAAAGACGATTAAGGCTCAGATCTGGGACACTGCAGGTCAAGAGAGGTACAGGGCCATCACCAGCGCTTATTACAGAGGCGCAGTGGGTGCACTTCTTGTGTACGACATCACCAAGAGACAGACCTTTGACAATGTCTTGAGGTGGCTACGCGAACTGAGAGACCATGCTGATTCCAACATTGTGATCATGATGGCTGGGAACAAATCCGATCTGAACCACTTAAGATCCGTTGCTGAGGAAGACGGTCAAAGTCTGGCGGAGAAGGAAGGTCTCTCTTTTCTGGAGACATCTGCTCTTGAAGCAACAAACGTCGAGAAAGCTTTTCAGACCATCTTAGGTGAGATCTACCATATCATAAGCAAAAAGGCACTGGCTGCACAAGAAGCGGCTGCAGCTAATTCCGCAATTCCTGGACAAGGAACTACGATTAATGTTGATGACACATCTGGAGGTGTGAAACGAGGATGCTGCTCAACCTAAGCTGAAGGTAAACTGTTTTTTCCCTTTGTTCCCTCTACTCAAAGATTTAAGCTTTTGTTTTCATTGGCTTCTCTTCTATTTCAAGTTTTGGCTGATGAAACGTAACTATACAAGACCATGTAGAATACATCTGTCATTTTACTCTGTTTTTATGCTCTTCGGTTGGGTTTTTGTGTTCATTTAAAAGCTTGTGAGATTCTGTAGTCAGTAAAGCTTTGTTAGTAGTATACTTCGGAATCTCTCTTCTTGTTGCGTTGGTGTGTTGTCATCATTTCTGGTTTATAAATTATCCTCTTGTTTTTTCCATCTCCGGTTAAGGTCGGTTTTTCTTGGCTTGGTTTAATCGAATCATTGGTTCTTGATGTATCCACTTCCAAAATCCTTTATGCTACACACTGAGAGTGAGAGAGGCTTCTACCAATAAATCTAAAAGTAGAGATGATGGATTAAAATGTTGACCAATTAGTTTTTCTTTTTCTTTTTCAGTTAACTCAAATAAAAATGCGAGTGTTGTTTTGGACCCCCCACTTGTACAGATGAAATGACGAGGCTATTTTCTAGAACCGACCAAATTAAATGTTTATTTGTGTGAATAATATCCATTTTCAAGTCATAAATACGGAAAATGATGATACATGGAGAATGATAAAAGGAGTGGTGGAGAAAGAAACGTCATATCAGCCAACTTGCAAAAAACAAAATACCCAATTGCATGCACGAATTTGTGTTCATAATAATAAATTTATAATCATCAAAATTTTACATAGTTAACGTGTGACTTTTTTTTATTTTGTTTCATTCAATTTTGGCCATAAACCAAAAGGTTTTTCAATTCCAATTCATTGCTTGTTTAGAAAATGCTGCTATACACGATTTTTTTTTTGTGATTATATAATTTGCAAAATAACGTAGCATTTATAGGATTCCGTACATTTTAATCAATTATTCGAGCTAATGTTTTTTGTTTGGTTAATTAGCCATTTAATGATTTAAAAATAGTAAAATAGTAAAAGTAATTCTAATTTAACAATTTAAATAAACTAATATTCTTACTCAAAATCAATAAAAATGAAACTTCGTTGTAAACATTTTTGATATGAGAAATAAAAGGGACAAAAAAAAAATAATTACTTTTTGGGTTCCCTGCCCAAGGGGAGATTGCCAAATCAGATTCGGTAAACGCAGACATCAATCTTTGAAAGAAAAACAAATTCATGAAACTGGAAGAGAAACAAAATAAAGGTGATAACTTTATGATTCAGAATTCGAATTTTTGTTGGGGATTTGTTTTCTGGGCGATTTCATGTCCGAAAGATTGAAACTTTTGAATGATATATATTAATTCGCGAGGTGGGTAGGTAGTGAATAAAAAACGACATGGATTTAGTCTGTCGTGCCCACCAGGTTAGTACATTGAAGACATGTTTCGTCTAGCGTTTATAGTTTAGGAAATCGAATCTTCTGCTCATGAAGCTATAATGTTCCCGCAGGTTGTAGAGGATGGGTATGAGTTCTTTGCCGATAGACAGCATGTGACTATATTTTCACCTCCAAACTACTGTGGTGAATTTGACACTGCGGATGCAATGATGAGCGTCGATGAAAATTTGATGTGCTCTTTCCAAATTCTTAAACCTGCGGGTCGAAGGCCACGGTTCTTGTGAAGCGAACGAGGTATATATTTGGTGTTGAACCATTTTATTAAAATGGCGGGTCGAAGACACTAATTAGCACTAGCCGGAGCTGTAATTTTCTCTAGATGAGATCTGTTTTATCAGTCCCATTGCTCACCATGACAACGCAGTAAACCCTAGTTGAGAAGCTGTAGGAGCGGCTAAGAAAAGCTCATAAAGGTTTCTTTTTTTGTTCCTTAAAATCTTACATGCTTTGAAGATGAATGGACGCCTCAGTCTTTTCCGGTTTAACTGTTCTTCCAAGATTTAGGGTTTCAACCATATGAAAATTCCCATTTAAATACAGTTTCATCCAAAAACAGTAATAAATGGAGTATTTTTGGGGTACTTTTGCTCTCAGGGTTGCTTGTTAGGCAAGATAGTAGTGTTAGGTTCCAAGTTGAACTACTCACGTACCAAACCTCGCGAATTAATATATATCTTCGCGACTTTCATCGACGCTCATCAAACTTTGTGGGGAAAAGCTACGTCGACAACTTCATCATTGTGATGTTTGGTTTGTAACTTCAGCAACTATACAATTTGTGCGAAAAAACACACCACCACTTAATGTTTTATGGTTCAAGATCCATGAGCATCAACTTCACTTTGTTCCGAGACATATCGTATTTACTTGTAATGCTTGTGGGAGACAAGGTGATGGAAGCCTTTATTTTTGTCTTGAATGCATTTTCATGATCCACCAAGCTTGTATTGATCTGCCCCGGATCATAAACATTAACCGTCATGATCATCGCATCTCTTATAATGGTTATCTCGGACAAGGGGACTGGATATCCAGAGTTTATCACCGAAAAGTGGACGGGGTCATTCAAGATGCCCAATATGACACGATGTGTGGGACAAAATAGAACTTGAAGGGGAGACTAGAAGATACAGAGGCAATCGCTCCATTCAAAGTGATTGACGATAACACGATAAATCATTTTAGCCATGTTCATACTTTAAAATACAACAAGAAAGATACGAGTCTTGATGAAACTTGACTTTATGAAGCATGTGTCTTCCAAATCTGTTCTGATTCGTTCTACAGTTGTGAACAATGCGAGTTCATCCTCCACGAATCAAGTGCTAATCTTCCACATAAGAGACGACATATGTGTCATAACCAACGATTCACTCCACATGCATATTCCATTCGAGAAGTTTCGTTTTGTGACCTTTGTAACAGAAGATTCATGGGTTCAAGTACAAGTCTGGTTCTTGTGTTTTGGACGTACGATGTGGTTCAATATCAGAACCATTTGTGCGCAAGAGTCATTCACATCCTTTATATTATTATTGCACCATGGATACTACAAAGAAGCGTGATGCATATGGCAGCAGATGGTAATGATGAGTGTGCGTTTATTTTGGATTTCATTTGCGCTCTTTTACCAGAAAAAAGTAAGGATGAAAAGGTATGATGATCACCCTCTCTTCTTGTCTTCTGGTTATAGTAGTGCTGATGGTGAGTATTGGTGTGATGAATGTGAGACGAAACTGGATCCGAAAAATGGTTCTATACATGTATCCTTGTGGGGTTACATTACATGTCACACGCGTTGTGTGAGATTTTTCATATCACATGCCATGACCTCGTGGTTCAAATTAAGGCTCAAATAGTGCCATGGTATTCAACTCTACTATTAATAGATCACTTTGCTCCGTGTGTAACTCACGATGCAAGCTCCCTTTTGTTAAACATAATGGCGCCAGAAATGATGTATAACATTTATTCTTTGAGATGTACTAGATCGATTAATTTTGCTTTATGATCAAAGAGTTTGTATAATGTCTACCCATGAATGTTGTGTGATATATGCATTCTTGAATGTATATGCTTGTATAAAATATTTTCAATAAGTAAATATAAATTTTAATTATACGTTTTTTTCTTTTCTGTTTCACTTAATTTTTAGTGTACAATAGTAGGTAAAACAGTCAGTATCTAAAAAAGTGAAATCTTATCTTCTGATTCCACTATTCACTATCTCTTTGTGATAGGTTATTGGAAAAATCTTTCAATATACTAAATCAAAGAGTTTTTCATTTACCCATAAAGAAAAAAACATAAAGATCTTTTGGAGACATAAAAAAATTTAGTCGAAGAAAATTTCAAACCTTTTAGTTCTAATCATCTGATTAGTGATCGCCATCAAAATTCCATAAAAGTCATGAATTCAAATATTGTCCATATAGTAATGTTTTAATTTTGCTAATCAAATAAGATATAATTTTGATTCAAAATAATATTAAGGTTATTTTATGATATTATTTATTTAATTATTCCCAACAAATGGTATAAAAGCAATTTATTTTTTTCCAACAAATTGTTGGGAAGCTTATTGAGCAGCCTGCTTGTCTCTGTGATTGACTTGACCACCGGAGGAGATGCTGGAAGCAGCTGGTTCAATAGTAACATAAACAAATTCCATCTCGATTACTTCTATTGGTTACTTGCAGTCATTAGCGCTGTGTGGGTTCTATGCATCATTGTTCCTGTCAAGGTCCTACATCTATCGTAAAGTGGACGGAGTGTAGGACCTTCGTACAGCTTTTCTTAGTGGACGCCAGTTAGTATTCCAGTGAAATATGTTAGTGATATGCATTTATGTAAACGCATATTTCATATTTGATTGACTCCTTCAAATTATTCATTTCTTTATATATAATTTACTGTACATATATATCTTCTTTCTATTCTTGTGTAATCATCCCCGGTATAAATGTCCTGCTCTCTATCAATAATTGAATCATGACAATTTATAAGATTATATGATATCAGAGTACTTTCTTGCCTTTTTGTCTACTTTCTCTCTTTTGCATCAACGACCATGTCTTCTTTCGGCAACAATTATCCTATTAGCACATATGTTATTGTGTCCGGTAGATCAAAAAAATTAATCATATCTAAAAAAATCAAATAACATTTTAAAAAATTAAAAAAAGTTTAGATAGATTCAAAATAATATGAAATTCAATATAATCTCTAATATATTATTTCTATGAAAATCTAATCATACATCTTCATAAACATCTTTGCGTGTTTTATTCTCGTTAATTTATCATTTTCACAGAATCTCTTACCACCAAGCATGGATCTCTCTGTTTAATATCAACATGTCCAAGACGGTTATATTTACTATACAAATACTCTTACTACTCAACATTCCATGCTTTTTTTGTAACAAAAATTAATAGAATTAAAATAGACGATTAATCCAAGGAACTTTCCATGTTTAATTATTCATCAAATATTTGACTATGAAAAATAGATGCAATGTTATTGAGGTTATATTTCCGTAAGATCAGTAATTCAGTGCCGTCCAAGTATGTCCTCGAATATAGAAATATTATTTTTAGAAACATTACTTCGTATTTCATCTATTGGTTTGTTGATTATAAAAAGCAAACACAAACCGGTTACTATTTGAGTTAGTTTGGACGCCAGGGATGTGTGTGATCAATCTAATTCAAAACCATCCAAATTTGGGCCTCATCAAAAAGGCCCAATTAAATAGACATTTTCTCACCACGTGATTGGCACGTGGAACCCAACCACGAGAAGTAGCAGAGAAACTAGTGGCATCGGCAGGTTCGCATCTTTTCATATTAGCCCATTTCTCTTTCTGTTTCATCGATTTGATAGAGAAAGCCGCGAAATTTTTATGTTTTTTTCTGGAAAATTTTCCGGGAAACAGAACGGAAAAATCTTGGTCACCGGAAAATGTTTCTATCTTACCCTCCTCAAGCAATACAACCGACTTACTATACCGTTAACTTCTTACCTCGCTCTTCTCCGAAACCACAGTCGTATTCCGTTGCCTTAAACAATCCATCGACAGCCTCCGGCGCCGGAGCTAAAATCTCTAATAATCAGCTAATTCAAACGTTTTGCAAAGAGGGTAACTTAAAACAAGCGCTTCGGGTCTTGTCTCAGGAATCAAGCCCAAGTCAACAAACTTACGAGCTTCTGATTCTCTGCTGCGGTCGTCGGAGTTCTCTCTCCGATGCTCTACGAGTTCATCGACACATTCTGGATAATGGGTCTGATCAAGATCCTTTTTTGGCGACAAAGCTTATCGGTATGTATTCGGATTTAGGATCAGTTGATTCCGCACGGAAGGTGTTCGATAAAACGCGTAAAAGAACTATATACGTTTGGAACGCTTTGTTCCGAGCGCTTACGTTAGCGGGTCATGGAGAAGAAGTGTTGGGTTTATATTGGAAAATGAATAGGATTGTAGTCGAATCAGATAGGTTCACTTACACTTACGTCCTCAAGGCTTGTGTTACATCGGAATGCACGGCGAGTCATCTAGCTAAAGGGAAAGAGATTCACGCACATCTTACTCGACGTGGATACAATTCGCATGTTTACATCATGACTACGTTGTTAGACATGTATGCTCGATTTGGCTGTGTGGATTATGCTAGCCATGTGTTTGATGGAATGCCTGTGAGAAATGTGGTTTCTTGGAGCGCGATGATCGCTTGTTATGCAAAGAACGGGGAAGCTTTCGATGCTCTGAGGACTTTTCGTGAAATGATGACAGTAACCAAAGATTCGTCCCCTAATTCTGTGACTATGGTGAGTGTGCTTCAAGCTTGTGCTTCGCTTGCGGCTTTAGAGCAAGGGAGATTGATTCATGGGTACATACTCAGACGTGGGCTTGACTCCATATTGCCTGTGATCAGTGCTCTTGTGACAATGTATGGTAGATGTGGTAGGCTCGAAGTGGGACAAAGAGTGTTTGATCGGATGCGTGAGCGTGATGTTGTATCGTGGAACTCGTTGATATCAAGCTATGGCGTTCACGGATATGGAAGGAAAGCAATTCAGATATTTGACGAGATGCTAGCGAACGGAGCTTCCCCAACTCCCGTAACATTTGTCAGCGTTTTAGGAGCTTGCAGCCACGAGGGACTTGTTGAAGAAGGAAAAAGACTGTTTAAGTCAATGTGGAGAGACCATGGGATAAAGCCACAAGTCGAGCATTATGCTTGTATGGTTGATCTGTTAGGTCGGGCCAATAGGTTAGACGAGGCAGCGAAGATGGTTCAAGAGATCAGGAGTGAACCAGGGCCTAAGGTTTGGGGTTCCCTTCTAGGGTCTTGTAGAATTCACGGTAACGTTGAGCTCGCAGAGCGGGCTAGTAGAAGGCTCTTTGCGCTTGAACCGAAAAATGCAGGGAACTATGTGCTGTTGGCAGACATTTACGCAGAAGCGAATATGTGGGATAAGGTTAAAAAAGTGAAGAAGCTTCTTGAGTACCGAGGACTGCAGAAGCTTCCTGGTCGGTGCTGGATGGAAGTGAGGAGGAAAATGTACTCGTTTGTCTCGGTGGATGAGTTTAACCCTCTTATGGAACAGATCCATGCTCTCTTGGTTAAGTTAGCAGAAGATATGAAGAAGAAAGGGTACGTACCGCAGACCAAAGGCGTTCTGTATGATCTTGAGACGGAAGAGAAAGAGCGGATAGTGTTGGGACACAGCGAGAAACTGGCGTTGGCTTTTGGGCTGATAAATACAGCGAAAGGAGAACCGATCAGGATCACCAAGAACTTGCGTTTGTGTGAGGACTGTCACTTGTTTACAAAGTTCATCTCGAAGTTTATGGAAAAAGAGATTTTGGTTAGAGATGTGAACCGGTTTCATCGGTTTAAGAATGGTGTGTGTTCTTGTGGGGATTACTGGTAATACTTACTGGACTTTATACGTTTGCTTGTGAATAATAAGCAAGTGAGAGATGTCTACTTGTGTGAGCTCTTGGACCTAATTAGGCCAAAGAAATAACAAGCAGGTTAGGCTTTTAGAAAATTTCATGTAATATATGTGCCAACAATATCTGTTAGGATCATTGTTATATCATATTATTTTTTCAATAAAAATGTTTTTTATTTTGCCTTCCGAACAAACAAAAAAAGAAGTGCTTGGGATCTATTTTTTGTTTTACATTTTCCTAAATCATGGGAAAACGACTCTAAACGAAAAAGGAAATGTCGTAAAGAAAAAAAAAGGAGAGAACAAAATAATTGGAAAAAAAGCAAAATTGAGAAATACCAATTAACGAAATGGAAAACGCCATAAGGATCAAACATGCATGCATTATAAAATAGGGTAGCCAAGAGTATTCGTTTTTGTCTAACAACACAAACACAGATTAAGAGAAGATCAAAGATGACACCAACCAATCGTTGCCCAGTGGTAATATGATTTTAGTCAATCTTCTAAAAATAGATGAGACCTGGGTGAGTGTTGGGAATGACTCCTTTTTAAAGAAGTGATTTACCCAGTTTGGTCCCCGTCTCAGAGAGATTACGGGCCCAGAACTTCCTGATAATCCAAAAAAAAAGATGACACCAGCTGGGATCTGTATGTTGCCGGTTGCATTTATCTGGGATTTGATAAGATATCTTAGCGGCTTGAATAACGTTTCAAAGACGACTGATCTTAGACCGAGCGGTTTAGGAATTGGATGGATTTGCACCATATTGCTAGTCATTGTTGCTGTGATCTTCTTAATCAACAATGTAAATTTTCATCAAATCAAAGGTGAACATGTCTTTGGCATCCTAACAATCATCCTAATTTTCATCAGGCTTTATCTCAAAGGCTATCTTAGCTGTGATCTCAGACCGAACGGTTTAGAAACTGGATTGATTTGTATCATCTTAGTCTTTGCGACTGTGATATATCCTCTCTTCAGATTGCACAAATTAAGACAACATGCACCTCTCTTCCTTATCATCTTAACATACAGCTGATTCTTCCATAAAGAGCCATTGTGTGATGGCAACACCTCTAGATCCTACAAGAAGTGAAACCACAGTTCCCTATAGATACTTACATCACTGAGGTTTGACCACCTCTAAGTCTCCGTCAACTTCCTAGTTCCTCACCTTGCACTATAAAATAAATTTGGTATTGTTTACTTAACGTTCAGAATTCCAATTATTGTACAGTGATATAGGTATTCGATCTTAGGTTTTTTATAACGAATCTTAAGGAACGTAACCAAACGTTATATCATTATGCGCAGTATATAATAGAAGAAGATTTAAGGAATCACAATGCTTTCAAATACAAATATGTTGTTTGGCATACGTGTTTCTGTCTGGTACAGGATTGCAGCTACTTTGTTGAGATCCATTACATCTATGTATATGATCTTTGTGCATTCCGATTCAAGTCTCTAAGAGTGTTGGGAAGCTTTGTGTTTACTGGTGCAAATAGCATAAATGAAGACTGTAACACACAGCTGAGAAACTACACAAAATCTCGATAAATAAATGTTCGATAAATGAATAATCTCGACAAATGAATAATTTCGACAAATGAATATTTTTTGGTTCTGGATTAATGGGCTAAATGAATAATCTGGCTAAATGCATTAATGAATTTTTTTAAAAAAAATTCTTAAAGACCCTATATAAATATAAATAAATAATCATCACATTTTATTAAATAAATATATATATATATATTAAAAAAATAAATTTCGATCAATGTTAGTACAATAAGTCATTATTTTACAAAAAAATGAGTCTACAGATTTTTTTTTTTGTTTTTTCTTACCAAACATCATCTCATTTGATTTTTCCTAGCGAAAATAAAATTTTATGAATATCTTGTTCGTATTGTAAAAAGTAGTTTCATAAGGTGATTACAGTTTGATATGCTTTTTTTGATGATACATTTGGTGTGACACTATTTTCATTTGGGTTCTGAATCATTTTCATTCAGTACAGACTCTTTCATCGTCAATATGCCATTTCATAAAGACATTCTTGTTATCTTTTTCTGAGCTGATACAATTCATCATCAAGACTTGTTCATATAGGTTACACTGAATCTTAAAAACTATAAGACTTTTTTTTCCTAATTCTACATCAATCTATAAAATTTTATTTTTATAGGTCTAGAAAATTCAGTTTCTAATTCTACAAAATTTATTTTTCTAATTTGCATATTTCTTCAAGCTTCTAGATTAAAAAATACTATCTAAATGAATAAAAATTTATTTATCGATAAATGTAGATAAATAAATAATTTTAATAAACAAATATTTTTTCATGGTTCTAAAAATATTTAATTATAGAGGTATAACGGGGTTCATCATAGACTTCATCTTAGAGCAAAAAAAAATCACCCTAATTAATGGGCTTGGCCACAATGAATTCCACTCATTCAAAAAACGTTCAGCCCTGTTTTATGTCCAATATAAACGGTTAAGAATATGGTAAAATAATAAGAATCATTCATCTAATCTATCTCTTGCTCTCTACCACATATATCTCTCTTAGTTTTAAATGATATGTTTTTAAACATTTTAATAAAATTCTGACATATTCCAGGGAATACATCAGACTTCCTATTCAAATACATAAGCTACCAAAACTTAAAAGCGTTTCCCTTAGTACACGTGGCACATTTTTAGATGATAACGTATCAAGAAGTGAATCCGGAATAGTAACTTTTACATGTCACCGTATTGAAATAATTATGTAATTTTTTTCTTGTTTACTACATTTATTAATAGCAAACAGTATTACAATTATTTAAGAAAATTTCAATAAAAGATTAAATTATTTTTTTATCCAAAACAAGTATCAAATTCGATAATTTTCTTTACCATCGTAAATTCAGAGTATGTGCGAGAAAACCGACACCATCGTTGTCATATGTCAGCACCATCGTTGTCAAAGAAAGAGATATATTCGGAATCTTTATTATTATCTGTTCTATTATAAATTTAGATTTTGGGTTTTTAAAACTTAGACTAGGCACACTGTAATATTAAGGGATTTTATAGATAAGTATAAAAGTTTTGTGATAAAAATGGAATATTTTCAAAAGAAGTGGGTAGTTAGGGATATATGTCTTGGAATATGATGGTTAAAAGGATAGAGGCACTAGTCTCCGTCATCCTCAGTCTCCGTTGTCCTTCTCGTCTCCGTCAGAATTATTCGAAGAAAGATGTCACTGTCATGAGCCTCCACCGAGTGATGTATAGATGGTATCATTGGCTAGGGTACTTCCACGTCAGCATATAATAACGTAGAAATTGGAGATGGAGTTGGGACATAATTTTGGCATAAGAATTGGATAAACTAGTTAGGCATATGTATTGGCGTTGTTGCCTGTTGGTGAGGAAGACTCTCGGTTAATAATAATGCAAAAATCTAAAATGGAGGAGAAATGTGGATGTTCATCATTTCTTTTGTTAGTCGCCATGCACTTCTGGTTAAAATGGAGGAGAAGAGATTATTTTTATGTTGTGGAACAGTTTTTTGGATTGTTTGAATTCCTTCAAATAAACTGTAAAAGTTGGTTATTCATTTAGAAATGTCACTATTTTCACTACATCGATAAAATATGTTGTGAAGACTATATCCAATATGTTTAATTTCTTTATACATTACATCATCCATATAAGAGATTCTAGTTCAGCATGTAATGGTGATTGACTACATCTAGTATTTCGAATTCCTAATATAAAATCATCCCTTTTATTCTTTGAAGAAATCCATCTTTGACTTGAAAAATTAGAAGAGTCTTTCCAATAATTGTCCATGTGACACCACTGTACATTAGGTTGCGATTGTATTATATGAGAAATTTTTGCCCTCATATAATTTGCCTTTTTGAGTTAACTAAACATCTTTCTAATCTTTTCATTTTTGCCATAATCATGATTTTCTTGTGGGTTTTGTCTGAATTTTTTTTTTTTTTTTACTTTTCTATATGTACCACAAAGGGTAGTATCCATTGGTACCATTTTTCTTCTGGATCGAGATTAAGAATTCTATATTTGAGAATATTGACTCTGTTGTGAAAACATCTAGATGTTATAGAATTTTCTCTTCTTTACCACCACATCTATGACACAGCGTATCACACTAGATTCATCGAGACCTTAAGTTGTTGGTTACCGAAATACATAATGAAATTACTTGCCATATCAAATGTTGAATTGTTGGCTGACAGTTAATCTTCCAAACAAAAGTTTGTAGTGGGGAAATAGTTGGTCCCACCATTACATCTTGTATACTTTTATTAGGATAAAGTTGCTCTATCATATAGTCCAACTTTTTTTTTCTGAATATTTTCCATTTTTTTAAAAAATTTCATCCATTAATATTTGATCTTTCAGTAGGACTCACTTGTATTATTTTAATTATATTTATCTGGGATAAATTGCGTTCTCATTTCTAATTTTACATGAATATTTTTATGTCTAATACATTTTTTTTATATAAAAAATCATCATAAAAATTCTATCTAGTATTTTTGTGACAATTGTTATAATCTTTTCTAGCTTTCTTTCTCATGAAATGAGTGAACATTTTCCCTTTATTTGTTACAAGAATGTAAATAATCATGTTTTTTTGTCAATTTATCTTTGTGGATTTTAATATCCCCTTAACTCTGTGGGGTATTGAGTTTGAACTCCAGACCCGTGTCATGAATTTAAGAGGTAACTATCATTGTGTCACATTATTCTGGCGAATAATCATGTGTTATATCCTGCATATCGTATATATATTTAAAAGTTTCACAATTAAAAAAAAAGAGTTCTTTTTTGGAAATTAAAAGGAAGAATATTTTGGTGTTGCATGGGTTTAGTTGCCTTCGTGTCTCATGTTTGGTCACATGTTTTTGGCCTAGAGGGATTCAATTGAGCCTTAACAAAAGTAAACATAGAATTACTAAAATAGACTTGCCTTATCACTGTGAATCTTTTATGGACGAAGAAGACACATGTTGGGGTAAAGTAGACTTAACAAAGGGGACGAGAAGTGGCAGAGGGAAAAGGACGAGACAGCGGAGGCATCATGGTTATCAATGATTGGAGGCATCATGATTTTTACGGATGCAGAAGAGTTGCAACCAACAAAAATTCAGCCTGGTATGCTTTTGCCGCTTCCATTGTGATAAAAAAATTAGTCTGTAAACTGAACCAACTCGAAACCGGCCTACAGTGACTTTAGTTTCCACTATCAAACACATTTTCAGACTTCCTTGTTGGTGGGATAAACCACGATTGATACAAGATTCTATAAAACTTGTGATTGCATCTTGGTCCTGCCACAATTAGCACCGAAGTTGACATAACGCTCCACAAGGTTCCTTGCTTGTGGATACGGTGAACATATTTATCGGTTTCTGCCAATATCTTCTCCATGAATAAGTGAAATATCTTCAATCTTGTTAATTACTGCAGGAAATTTGATTTAAGTGACATCAGTTTTCCACTGCACGACACTCTTGTCTTCAAGTAGAACTCGACTTCTTTACCTTCCAACTTGTAAATGTTTCATACATTAACCGAAAAAGGTAAGACCATCCACCACTGACCGGTTCTTGATGAGATACATGCCTAAATAATCTCCCACTTCCAAATTTGTTCTTCGAGGTGTGAGTCTGGTACTCGACCTTGTAGGCGTTTCTCTAGCATCTGTTGAACATGGTTGCTCTTCTTCACTTCCTAAGTTGTAGCAGCCTCTCCTTCCTTACATTACAGACCAATCAAATGTGTGATCAGCTTAGAAACACTTAACAGAAGAAAAAATAACATATACTACTAATACTCTAACTAATATAAATGTGGAAAATTCATGGCCTTTGTAACATAAAACAATGCAGTATTCTGTACGGCTAGCTGGTTTGAAATTCTGTTAAACAAGCAAACACACTGTCCATGTCGCCGTAAATTTAGAAACGGAGAAGATTAAATTAGAGTAATATGATCAAACCTCTCCCTCTTTCTTAGTTACATCATCTTTCTTCTTGCTACCGATATCAACTCCATAATGCTAGAGGTACCACTTCTTGAACGGAGCAGCATCAATTAGAACAATGGTACATTTTACAAGAGTCTGAATAAGAAACATTTGCGTTGTAAGCCACATCCATGATCCTAGTCTTGCGGGTCACATCCTCGCTTCCCTCACGAGTAGTTTCCTTTATCAAGCCTCAAGGCACACCACTTCACGTTCCCACCACACACATGCAATTTTTTGGTGTTAGCTGGCTTCCTTATTAGCGCATACCTTAGCAGACAAAGAGCAGATATCAGGCAAGTGAGTTTAGTTGATTCGAATCTTCCGTCAAACCAAAACTGACCACGGTCACCACAAGATTATAACACAAGGATTTGCACCGAGAATACTTTACTATTAACTAATCCTCATCATAACGACGAACATTGCTCATCTTCTATAGCTGATGTAACGAGACCAAAATATCAAAGATACAGGTTTAGTTTAACAAGCTTGAGCTTCTAAAAAAAGAAGAGACAAGACAAGATTATGACTTGTGAGATTGGTTTAAATCTAACCTTCTAACTTCTGAGCTGGGAAATACAACTAACTCCGGGCCACACAAAAAAATATGGACATACATTGCTAAAGAATAGAGCTGTAACCAATAGTTTGCTTTAGACATGCTAAACTAACTCCGGACCACACCAACAGAATTCAAACAGCAGGGAGAGAGATCATGTAAATAAAATAAAAAAAACTCAACTCTATCAAGAAACGTATAAATACTTGTCTATTTAACAATAGAATATTACATCCGTGCATATATAATTTACATGTAATCTAATATATCTTCTCTATTTAACAATAAGACACTGTAGATATTGGGAGATAACTTTCTAACCTCAGTGTTTCAACCATTTAATAAGTTTATCACGCGGATTGTGATAACAAGCAAAGGATAGTCTCTGTAGCAAAGAGATAATTAGTAATTCCAGAAAATTTGGTCTTTTCGCAACTTTTTCTTGAGATAAACTCCAATTAGCTTTCTATACGTCCAGTTTTTCCTTTGACTGAACTCCAAAACAGCTTCAGAGCTAAGATGGAAATCCCCTTTCCCCAGTACTTCAAACACAAGTGGATCAGTTAAAACAACAGGAGAATCGTCCAAGTTCATTCGTTTATATACAAACTCCAAATTCCTCGCTAGTCTCCTATCCATGTATGCATCAACCACACATCCGAAAGTCACAAGATCCGGAACAATGTTCAAACGTCTCATATGTTCAAGAGTGAGATGCAAATCCCAAAAAAGAGCCATCCTAGAAAAGGCAAGAGCACGGATGTTAAATGTGGTAAGGTCAGGAGAGAAACCAGCGCCAAGCATTCCAATGAACTCTCTCTGCAAGCTTTTCATCTTGAAGTCAGCTGCATATGACAGTAACACGGAGTTCCATAATATATTCCTCAGATTTCTTCTACCAAGACCAACATCAGAGCAAAACTCACGTAGCCGATAAAACTTCCTTTGTTTTAAGTATGCTAAAAGCACAGCTCTTGTTTCTACTTCCTCTATCACAGCTCCAGACTTTTTAAGCCGGCTATAAGCCTGCTCAATCTTATCTAAAGTGCCAAAAGAGCTATAGTATCTGATAATTGCATTAGCTGTGGCGGAATCTAAGGAGATTTCTTTTGAATCCAATACATCTATAGTATCCTCCATCAACTGCAACTCACCATTCTTTCCAAAACAGAGTATAGCAAGTGAACATACAACTCGAAACAGCTTAGGATGCCTAGCACCTATGTCCCTGGTGATTTTGGAAACTTCACTAAAACAACCAATCTGCTCATAAGCAGACATGAGCTTTGAGATAACAAAGGGATCAGGCACGAAAGAGCTGTTTAAAATCTCTTCCCAAACAGTACGTGCTCGAAGAACAGAACCGTTTTCAGCAAAGCAGAGCATAAGAGCAGAAAGGGTTCTGTAGTTAGGCAACAAGTTGTCTGATTTCATTTGGATGAAAACCTCATGAGCTACATCAGGCAATCTTCTCTGGTTTAGGCTTTCGATTAGTGGAGCAAAGTCTACGACTTTGATCTTTCGATTGAAGTCTCTAGAAAGCTTCGAGTCCTTAATCAACTGCACAAAGGCAATACATCAGCACAAATCGCAACAGAGACGTAGTAAGTCATAAACATTTTTTTTTTTAATTTCACCGGACAAAACTCGAGATTGATAAGGTTAGTCCGATACAATTGAAGGAAAAAGTAGGTACCTTTCGAGAGATTGAAGGAGAAGGCAAATCTGTAGAACAAGATAAGAGCTTGAGTCGATGGGTTCTAAAAGAGAGATGATGCGATAGATTGAGCCCACTCATAGGAAGCGTCGACATTGTTATGACGAGAGAATTCGACGGAGCAAGAGTGGGAAATATCATCGCCGATATGAGATTTCAATCGTCCGGTGACGCATGATAAAGACACGAACCGAGAGAGAAGGTTTAAAGATAGCCACTCAGCGACCTTTACTTTCAGTGGTATATAAATTTACCGTTTCGTCCTTACTTTCATAGGTTTTGATCTGCTTCGTTGTTTCACTCAACTGTAAGTGACTGTTGTAGGTTCCACAATCAAGCTTATTTTTATCTCCCAGCGCTCTGATCACTTGTGGTGTCACTGATTTTATAACAAGAATACTTCTCTTTAGCATGGACATCGGTTTTGTAACAGGCAATGCTTTGGAATCCCATTTATATCGTGTTTTGTCATCGCAACTCTGTGGAACTCTTACAACTCTGTGGAACTCTTATGATAAGAGTCTTACCTGCAAAGGAATGTTGATTGTACTGTACTAAGTGTATTATATAATGAAGTTTAACTATAACATAGCAGCATTATTAGCTTCAACGAATATTAGAGCAACAAATGTGTTTCTCTTAATATGATTTTCAGGTAGGTTAATATGTGACATGGTTGCACTTGGATAGCAGATTTTATATGTCCATGAGGAAATGGGAAACATTCTATTCTTGTTGCTGCTACACGCAATGCCACACCATAACTTTGCTGTGTGGGACAAACATAGTCTCATTCCAAGATAGCATGATTTCTGCCTATCGACCTATGTTACCTTTGGTCTTTCAAAATAATTTTCATTCTTTCATTAGTTTTGTGCTTCATAAATGTGTCTTTCCTACTTTCTTTTGTAGTTCCACTTAGAATATATAAATATGATATACACATACATTTAAACTTTGATATATAAGTGGCAAGGTTATAGATGATATGCGTCCGCTGTTTGCAAACGTTAACACATCACAAACACAATCATTCACATTAAAAGGCACAAACCATGAGGCAGACTTCATCGACCCCCAAATAGGACTGTAACGGTGTCATATGAGAAATTAGCTGATGACGAGTTGGTTGTCTGTGTTATTTCCATCTCATTGTTTCTGTCGCGTATATTTGGTATGCCAAATTCATATGTATCAAATGATATGTCTGGAACACTTGCGTTTCCTTCCAGATATTGTATCATTTGTCTCATACTAGGTCTATTTTCTGGGTGACTTTGTGAACAAAGCATACCTAGCTTCAAAAGCAACTCTGCCTCCTCAGCTGCAAAGTTGCCTTCTAGTTTACTGTCCACAGTATCCATTAAAACACCTCTTTTCCCGCAAGTCGCAATCCATTTGACCAAAATCATCTCCTCACGTGGTCTATCTGGGTCCACTGGCCTACTCCCGCATACCACCTCAAGCATGAAAGCTCCAAATGCATAGACATCAGTCCAAGTAGTGGCCACTCCCATCGCAGTAAGCTCTGGAGCCATATAACCGATGGTTCCTACCACGCGTGTGGATTGAATATTCATGCCACGATCATGGAATCTAGCAAGCCCAAAATCACCCAGCTTTCCATTTAGATTGCCATCTAATAGAATGTTGCTTGCTTTAACATCTCTGTGGAGTACAACGTGTTCCCAATCTTCATGCAGATACAGAAGTGCAGAGGCTACTCCCTTGACTATATGGAATCTCTGAGACCAACTAAGGCTGTTTGGCTTTTGACTGTTGAATAAGTAGTCACCTTTACTTCTGCAGTACCCAAGAAGTTGAACCAAGTTTTTGTGCCTTAGCCTTCCCATACTAGCTATCTCTGCAACGTACTGCTGCATTCCTTGTTCTTCTTCGTGGGAGACTCTCTTAACTGCGATTTGAGTACCAGAAGGAAGTTCTCCTTTGAAGACTTTTCCAAAACCTCCTGCTCCAAGTAGCTGATTCTCCTTGAAACCTTTGGTTGCCTTAGAGAGGCTCCTAAAAGAGAGCCTTTGGGGACTACATTCTTTTTCCCACTGTTCAAGCACCTCTGCATACTTCTTTTTCTTATAAATGTAAATCATTCCAGCTAGTATCATCACGAATACTATAGTTGAGATAGTAGAGACTAAAATAATTATTTTATGCCGTGGAGAGGGCGGTAATGGTGGAGAGGATTGAGGAAGAAGATTAGGAAAGTTTGACATGTCAAGGCTTTCTGATTTTAGTCCTTTCTTGAAACTCCATCCAAGGATGTATTGGTTACTTGTGAGTGTGCCTGTCGATCCAGAAAAACCTACAAACATCCTCTCCATAAAAACTTCTGAGAGATTAATGGATCTTGACATGAGAGGCAAACTTGGTTTGATGGATCTTGACAAGAATGAGGAACCTGGTTTTGTAGTTGGGACTGGAGCTAACGTTACATTTAGTTGTTGCTCAATTCCATCATACTCTATCCAAACCATAATACGTTTTCTACTAGCAAGCAGCAGACTGTTGTTTTTGCTTTCTGTATCATTGAAGTAACTTGCATTGGCAGATTGAATGGAATATATACCGTTGAGGTTAATTCCCACGTTATTATCGCTTATATCAGCTGCATCAGGGCTTCTGTTAGTGTCAAGCTCTATGGCCAACATATGGTTTTCCGTTTTATTGTTATTAGTTACGTTGACAAGACCTAAGTACGAGGTTGGACCAGAATACCTGAAATATGTGGTAGGAGATACCACAAATGCCATTCCCTGACCACGAGTTCCAGCCTCCGGAACAATCGCAAATGCAAATTCTGTCGGAAAAGAAAGTGATCTTGTTGAACTAGAGGCTGTTGCATTGAACTCTATTGGGACTTTGTAGAAAGCATGACCAGTTTGCTGTGTTGTATTATTCGTTAGCTGCAACAGGCCATTGGAAAGGGTAGCTGCCATTCCATCAAGAGACAGATTTGCCTTTGAGAAGTCATAGTACACGAAGTGATCCCCATCTTGAGAAGTCACCAGTGAGATCCCATAAGTAGAAATCATCACGTAGAAAATCAATGATCGTAAAGCTCCAGCCATTTGGAACAGAAAAGTAAAATAAAGTTCTATTGATTCGCTCCAAAAAGACTTATAAATGGTAGAATCTTGATCCTCTTTTTTTTTTTGTTTTGCTTTTTCTTCGTGAGGTGTGGTGGTGCTGGTCAACTAGATTGCAGAAAAGGTCAGCTCTTGTTTTGATTGGTTAGGAGAAATTTCAAAGAAACTGCAGGAAATGTGAGTTGAATCTTTCATATGAATGAAACTAAAAACTGTTCTATGTTGTTGAATTGGTTGACTTTTGCCATAATCTAGACATGACTTCCACCACTTCATACAAAGACTCGTCTTCTTATTACATTCTCTTCATCTCCCTTTATACAATATTGATGTTTCGTTGGTTGCCTGCTCTTATGCGTTCTTTAACTTTCAGTTGATGCATGTCGTTTTCTAGCTTGATGGCTATACGAATGTCTATATGTCTAGCTTTGCTATATTTTCAAAACCGTGTATATAATGACTAAGTAATAGATCCGAGACCAGGAGAGTCTCTGATCTACGTGATCATAGTCTGGCAATGTGTGTTTTGAAATCTTTGTATAAGACTGCATGTTCTTTAGGAAGTATGAACTTGTCAAAGTCTACTGTATCATGTTTCTTTGTGAATCTAATGTATTCTACCTACACAAAGTCCCTTTATTTTTCCTGCATTATCTTATTCCATATTGCGGGTTGAAATGGTTATTGAAAGAAACATGTAAAATGTCAAAATAAACTATTTCTAGTCGCATCTTCAACTTGCTTCATGGATTAAGTGACAATGAGATGTTTAAATTATATATTTCACAAATTGTGATTGAATCTGTATTCCTCCCATTCTTTAAGGTTTTTAAAGACGTCTTCTGCAGATGACATTGACCTCCTGATTCTAGAAAAGGACCAGCAGAGCTATTCCACCAGTTTGACTGAGAGATTAATTGAAGCTATAAGCCTATAACAAGTACAACAGTAGAGGCTTATCTCTAAGACCCTAATCTATGATGGAGATCAAGTATCACTAAATAATTGTCAAAGATGAAATCTAGTAGAGGTCTTAATTTGAGTGAGTTGGTCCGGTTTTTCCTTTTTTGTTCCATCTGATAACAACACGGTGTCACAAGATTTTAGATACTAACGTATTAGATATTCCTTTTTTTTTATATATGTTGATTCAAGAAGGAGGGTGAGCTATGCTTAGAATCAGGCAGGTTTCAAGTTTTCCAACATAAATTCCCTTTGTAGCTTCTGCATTATGTTTTAGCAGAATCTGACATAATACCCCAATTGTTACTATTTGTTATAACACAATTAAGATTTGTTCAATCCAAACTCTGTGAAAAGGAAAGACTGATCCATGTCTTAACATGTTACTGTGCTATCTTTATTTTTTGCTCAGCACAAGAAGACATGTGAAAACTACACTAAGCAAGAGTTCTTTTTATCGAAAATAAATGGAAATGGAAAAGACAAAGTCTTGCTATTACAGAGAGATTGAGAGATGCTTAATGCAACAGAAACAAAACCAACATGATAGAACATCATGTCAAAAAAAGATAGATCAGCCTCTGATAATGTGGACCTTGACTTACCGAACCAGCCCCTGATAACCACTGACCATCATTCCTTCGCATGATACTTCTGAATCCTTTTAGATTCACATTTCTATTCTTCCAAACTGATATCTTCCTCTTCAATTTTCCAAGCTTTTCATGCACAATAACAACTTTGAAATTTTTTTAGTGTAATCCTTTATAAGGGCAAGTGGTATGCGCTGAAATAGACTCATCATAATGAATTATATAACACTAATATATAACAAATGTCAACAAACCATATAGTCATTAATTTGACACACAAAAAAAAAAAAAACTATCCTATTTCGTTTGCTTTGTTGCCTGGTCGTATAAATCGGAAAAGTCGGGTTCAGATTGTTGTCAAGATATTCTTCAAACTTATCACTGTCAGTCTTCAAATACGAACGTCTCCTACTCGTAGCACCTGCCATATGATTTGGAAACACAAACACTAATTGATTCTCATATAAACCTTAAAAATGTATGTAAAAGAATCTTTTTATATACCTCTTTCTTTTCTATTTGGCGACTCATCAAAGCCGTTCTGTGCTCTCTTCATCATCACATCTCTCACTATCTTCATCTGTTTGTTCACTTCTTCTTCATCACTCTCTACTTGAATCACTTCTTTTGGATTAGAGATCTCATTATTTTATAAAATTGGATTTTAGAAATATCAATTTGTGTTATATATTATTTCTTGAAATAAAAATAAACTATCAAACACATATATATATATTAATATATACATATGTAAATATATATATTTACAAACATTAATATTGATATTGATGTGTCATAACTTATTTTAGCAAAATAATTATAATATTTACATAATTCAACAATATTAAATTATATACTTAAGTATAACATTTTGACCATGAATAATAAATTCAAAAATGACCAACATAATTATTAGCAAGAACATAAAAGCTAACAATATTTAATTTTATTCTTTGACCAAAAATTATAGTTTCATATTTCACATATTAATCGTTATGATCATAATTATTATATTCAGTACTAACAATGCATGATTCCCTGACAAATATTTTAATATTGAAAATTTAATAATAAATAAGATTAACATGACTTAATAAAAAATACAAACTATAAAACCTTAAACAAAATTTGTTTTTAGAATCATAAGAACAAAAAAAAAAACATTTGGAAGCAGAATGATCTCTTTCCTTAACTCAATAAAATGTCCGCAATGAGATGATTTTCATGCATTTTTTGAATCTCAAGATACAACCAAATATTAAGACAAACATGTTTCATTCATGTTTCAATCTACGAGCTAATTTCTACTATATACTCAAGAATAAAGGAACCTGTTAAACCTTGTGAATTCTTTAGCTACTAGCATCTAATACCAACAACCAATAAGATATTTCAAGATAGCTTCAACACTTGAAAACTTCTCAAAGAATATCTAAAATGTGTCTAATGGTGTTTTCTTGCTTTAGAATGAATGATAATTTTTTCCTTCTAGTTAGCTTGGTATTTATAGGAGAGGAATAGTTTGGTGGTCAAGTAGATTTAATGGACAAATTTATTTTGGTTTTTAATAAAAATTTGTAAGTTACAAAAATCTTTGACCTCCCACTAAGCAAATTCTCATTCACATTTTAACTATATATTATAAGTTCACATGCTTATTAATATATTGTTCCAACAATCCCCACATGAATATAATTGACTCTAAAACACTAAAGATGTTTTGAAAAACCTTTTTAGGATAGATTTAAGCTGAAATAAGACTTTTTAGTATATGCAAAAAATAACTGTATATGAAAAGATTGCATTTTTCAGCGTTGAATCAATCACTATTATAATCTATCGAGTTTACAAGCCCAATTGGGGAACACAATGTCTTGAACCATCCAGATTTCTAGTGTAAAATAAGACAATAGATATAACACAATTATATTTTATAGTAGAACTTTCGCTCTCTCGTTGTGTTCATTTTGGTCTTGAACATGCCTGATATTTCAGGAGTGAATTTGGAGAATACAGTCTTCCCTTATTCTCCTAGAAATGGCCCCATTTCACACTCAACAGGTGATTCTTGTATTCTATTTCGAAGTAATCTGTTGTACTTCCTTGAAATAAATATGATAAAATCATTAAAAGATTACGCTTACCCTCTATTATGTAGACAACATTGTTTATCATTATTAGGAACTAGGTAGAAACATAAATTTTACAGTGTTTTCTTTGACTTAATTTGACTTAGTTGTCCCTTTGAACCTAGATAGTATAGGTGGGATTACCGCCAAATTTCATCGTTAAATCATAGGCTTTAAACTCATTCATATTGATGATTTCAGTACTTGATCTCGGGTCAGACCTTTCGTAAAAGGATCTTCTAAGTTATCAGCTGATTTGATGTAATCTAGCAAAATTACACCACTTGAGATCAATTGTCAAATGGTGTTACCATTCGGTCGATTGGTCACCTACCCGGTTAACAACATTGATCTTGCGAGATCGATTGACCGTCGATCGATCGGTCGCATGACCCGCGATACCGGTTTTGGTTACAATTTAGCTGATTTTTCTTGAACGACTGCCAATGATCGATCGATCTAAGAGCCGCATCGATCGATCTGACCACGAAATCTTGAACCAATTTATTTATTTATTTATTTATTTCAACATTCAAAATAGTTACACTTGTTTTTCAAATTCAATTTTTCACACAACAAATCCGTTTAAAAAGCCAATTTTATTGAGTTAAAATTGTAGAACCTTATAAAACCGGATTTTAGAAATATCAATTTGCATCATATATTATTTTTTGTAATTGAAATAAACTATCAAATACATATATATATATTTTAATATTTAGACATATATATATATATATATATATATAATAAACATTAATATTAACATTTATGTGTCATAACTTATTTTAGCAAAATGATTATATCATTTACATAATTAACCAATATTAAATTATTATGTATATCATTTTGACCTTAAATAATAAATTCAAGAATGACCAACTTAATTTTTAGCAAGAACATAAAAGCTAACAATATTTAATTTTATTCTTTGACCAAGAATTATAGTTTCATATTTCACATATTAATCTTTATGATCATGGTTATTATATTCAATATTAACAATGCATGATTACTTGACAAACATTTTAATATTGACAATTTAATAATCAATAAGATTAACATGACTTAATAACAAATATAAACTACAACACATTAAACATAATTTTGTTTTCAGAATCATAAGAACAAAAAATTAAAACATTTGGAGGCGGGATGATCCCTTAACTCAATAAAATGCCCGCAATGAGACGGTTTTCATGCATTATTTGAATCCCATGATACAACTAAATATTAAGATAAACATGCTTCATTCATTTTTGAATCTACGAGCTAATTTTTACTATATACTCAAGAACAGAAATCTACTTCTGAAAGAGAGATAAGTAGAAGAGGGAGAATGAAAGAACCTGTTAAACCTTGTGAATTCATTAGCTACTAGCACCTAACACCAACTACCAAGAAGATATTTCAAGAAAGCTTCAACACTTGGAAACTTCTCAAAGAATATCTAAAATGTGTCTAATAATGTTTTATTGCTTTAGAATGAATGAATGATTTTTTTTTCTTCTATGTAACTTGGTATTTATAGGAGAGAAATAGTTTGGTGGTCAAATAGATTTAATGGACAAATTTATTTTGGTTTTCAATACCAAAATATGTAAGTTACAAAAAATCTTTGACCTCCCTCTAAGTAAATTCTCATTCACATTTTAACTATATATTATAAGTCCACAAGCTTATTAATATATTGATCCAACACCTTTTACACATTGAACCGTGCTCGTACACACAAAATTGGAATTCACGAGAACCATCAATCATACTCAAACACCAAAAACGTCAGCTCTTTCAGATTATCTTCCTTGACAATTTTCTTATACCAGCCACGAAGAAACACGGTGCCACTCTCATCGTTTGTGGTCATTTCCATTATTCAAACGTTCCCTGAAGAGTGAGGACACACTTTTAACGATTACATTCCTAAGCAGATGCGTTACTGAGAAGTCGTTCCAAAAAGAAGGTAGATTGTGTGGAAAACATTAGAAACTCATATGTTACTCTGTCTTTGCTTCATGCGGATTTCTCACATAAAAACACAATTTAAAATCCATAAAACATGTCCTAAATCTAAGGGGTTTCAAGACTTCCTTGAATATATCAAAGAAAAAAATGCTCTGTCAGAGCTTGAAGCGACGTACCATATCATCGTCGGTGATATTGGACATGTAGACTCTGAAAAAATTCTGAATAGAATCTTGAGTGTTCACTTCTGCTTCCGTTTAAGTGAGAATTAAGTGTTGGAGGAGAGAGATATAAAGAGAATGTTAATGAGAGAGAAAATAATAAGAAAAGAAGAGGACTCAAACATTAGTTTATGAGAGATAGCAACTCTAATGAGAGAGAAAATACCGCGTTCCTTGAATCTTATTTGAATGATTTTGGAAAAAATGGAAAAAGGAAATTATCCAAAGAATATGGAAATATTCTTCAAAACATTAGGATTTTTCGAGATATGAAAATATCTGTAAACAGTGTAGGATTCCCTGAAAAATAAGAAATATATTTAAAACAATTAAGATTTCCTGAAAGATATGAAATATAAACCCTAGTCTAACATTATTATATAAGTAGGAACCCTAGTTGTCTACAAATCCATTAAAAAAACTTTGATCAAGTAAGGTGTTGGAAGTAAGATTTTCATCAGATCCGCTAGGATTCCAAAGTGAGTGTGTGACCGTAACTATTGGTTTAGGATCGTTGGCTAGCGTAAATTTATTGAGTACTTGATTGATTGATCTAATATACTTGTCCTTATCCTGATATATGTGTTAAATCATGTCGTGTGACTCGTCTTGATTGAGAAATCCAGCTGCGGTTGATGAATTATGTTAGGAAAATATATATGCATGATTTTGCATGCTTGACTGATTGAATATATTGCTAGTGTTTGATTACTTGACAATGGTTAAGTGAGTCGGGACGACCGCTCTCACTAAGCAATCTATGCAGTTGTTAGATAGGATGTAAAACTAAGGTTAGAAGGAATGAATGGTGATTTTCGTAGTTTTCTTTGGTCTAATAATTTAATGATGTAATAATTTATTAATGAACTAGTCAATTGATTAGAACCTCAATTTTAATTTGAATATTTTGTTTCGATTTGATTTTAATTTTTAAATATGTTTTTGGGAATAAAGGTGTCCTAGAAACACTCATCATCACACACAAACACGGAAGCTGATGAAACTGGGAATCTTGTTAACTCACACAAACACTCATCACCGTTTCTGCTCTGTTATGAGCTATCGCTTCAGGTCACGTAAAAAGTAATCGCTCATCAGCTCCAATTGTATGTACGTGTTTTATAAATATTGCAAAATTCAATCATTACTTAGAGAGAGAGAGAGTTAACACTTAAGGCCCATAAGTGTTGGGCCAAAACAAAGCCCATAACCTGTGTCATAGATCTTCACCGTTCGTTCTCCGTTTCTCCAACCGGTAAGCTGTTCGATTCCTTGACGCGATTTAACGATCTTTTTAGTGTTTACACTAAGTGCAGTTATTTAAAAAGTGAAGTTGGACCAAGAGAGAATCTATTGACTTGAGTGATTTTGTTACTGAAAGAAAATTTGCTTGAAGATGAGAAGCAGATATTTGGCAATAAAGAGAGGTTTAGTTACAGCTATACTTCTGTGGGTGCAATGTAATGGAGAGGAATAGATTGTTAAATTAATGAGAGAAAATTGCACAAGAGAATTAGAGGAAAACTCTACTTGTGATATTGATTGTAACACTCTTTTTGGATAATTTTTCATGACACATTACAATCGTGTCCTGACCATATGGGGTGTAGTTGAAGTTATGCAATCAGACTTTTGAATGGATACACAAATGATGTACAAAATGCGGAAAAACCGCAAAGAAATGTTGCGTAAATGATAACGTTCTTCCAGAAGAATTGTGTAGCTTCTTGCTGAAACTGGGCTGTTCCATTCTTGCCAGCACTAGACACATGTGCTGTTACGCCAGAACTTCATGGTACGGTGTAGGAATACTGATCCCAGGAGTGTCTGGAGGCATCTCAGGCAAAACATCATTTCCTTCAAGATAATTCACAACTTGTGCCATGCTAGGCCGGTCCTCTGGATTATACTGTGCGCAGAGTAGACCAAGCTTCAGTACCATCTCTATCTCTTTACAGACATAATCTCCTTCCAGTCTAGCATCACGGGCACCGACCAAGTTCCCTCTTTTCGAGCATTGACACACCCAGCTGATTAAATTGAACTCTTCAGGCTTCCCTGGATACTCTATGAACATTCTCCCACATGCAAACTCGAGTAGTAAAGCCCCAAATGAATAGACATCGGCTTTGGTTGTTGGCATCCCTGTGATGATAAGCTCTGGAGCCACATACCCTACGCTTCCAAGCATGGGGTTCCTATTTGTGCCGAATATAGCCAGACCAAAATCTAGCCGTCCGTTTAGATCCTCATCCAATAGTACATTCGCCGCTTTTACATCTCTGTGGAGAACCATCTGCTCGTGCAGATATAGAAGAGCTGAAGCCACTCCCTTGATGATGTGAAACCTTTGGGACCAACTAAGCTTAGGCTTTTCTTCATTAAACAAGAAATCGTCGAGGTTTCCGTAAGGCATATAATCATAGACCAAGAGTAATTCACCTTTTCTTCTGCAGTATCCTAAGAGCTGCACAAGGTTCTTGTGCCTTAACTTCCCAATACCAACAATCTGAGAAACAAGGTGCTTGGTATCTTGTTCCGTATCCAAAGAAACTCTCTTCACAGCGATTTGTGCATTGGACGAGAGCTTTCCTCTGTAGACTCTCCCGTTTGCTTCTGTACCGAGCAACTCACTCTCTTTGAACCCTTTGGTTGCTTTGTAGAGAGCTTTGTAAGAAAACCTCTGAGGGCTGTAATCTTCCTCCCATTCTTCTCGGACTTCTTCATACTTGATGTTCGCATACATTGATCTTAATGCTGCTCCCATTTTGAGATATAATTTTAAGATTTTTGCAGGTTCTCAAGAAGCCTTTTACTCTGTCGTCTGAACAAGTTTTGTAAATGACATTGTTGTGTCTGTTGCAACTTTGTCAAAGCGTCTCTGTTTGGTGAATTTTGTGTTGTGGGCAATGAGTTGCATACCACTTTCTTTCAGGGAAAAGGTCAACTGTTGTACCAGACCGTCCATTCTTGTTCTTTAATTGGTAATTAGTCTCTTAAAATGGTATTTAATCATACTAGTTGCATTTATAATTTCGAATAAATAGTTGCATTATTATTAAATTGAAAGTTATGTTGCACGTTGAACAGGTTCATCTGTTTGATCACCTGGCTGAATTCAATATTAAAATACTTTTTTGAAGATAAAATATATATATTTATATAAATACTTGAAAATATATTATTTACAATATATATACCTGAATTAATTTGGTAATATATAGTATTTGATAAAATTAACAGAAAATATTTAGTTAAATTAAACAGTTCAATCAAACAGACAACTATAAAATCTATTATAATATAGGTCTCAAGATTCATTTATGTTTTTTTTTTTTACTTTGTATCATTATTATAATTTTTTTAAAAACAGAAAAAAACTAAACCAAATTATATATATATATATATATATTAAAATTTTAGGAACAAAAAACTAACAAAAAGTCACTCCGCGTAGATGCGGATTAAATCCTTGTTTTCTCTTTATTATAGAAGACTAGAAGTTATAGAAACAAAATATTTTGTCAAAAGAAAGAAACTAACGGTCGACTAAATGAATGGAAAAAACAAAAAACATGTATGAGAATCTTCAGTCTCATATGTATACAACAGACTTCAGACTATGAATCTGGGTTTTGGTATAATAAGTTAACTAATTGAGGAAGAGGAATGAAATAGAAAGATTCTTTTTTACATAGAGGCTTCGTGGATGATAACACAGATTTAAGAGAGCCTCTTTGCTCTTCAGTTTGGTTGAAGCATCTTCCCATGATTTTCTTCCTCAACAACTGCAGTTCAACAATCGCATCATAATAAAAAATGCAGGTTCGTCAGATGGTGAAATCAAATTGTTTTAGATGGAAGACAAGAAGAGGAACTCACTTTCATTCGTGTTGGCTAAAAAGGGATCTTTGTTGTCTGCTGAATTTGGAGCAGGTACCATGTTTGTGGCTCCACTAAATGTAGCAGCCTCAGAAGAAGCTTTGCGAGGACTGATAGCTTTAGATATCACTCTAGAAAGTGCTCTATCGTCTTCCCCAGGCGCAAACTTCTGGCTTATGTATTCCTTCATCGATACGCCTTTGTCCCATACCTGATCACCACAGTTTTGCAAACAGAAGATGTTTGACTGATGCTTTTATTTAAAGAATAGACACAGATGGAGAGGTAACACATATAAACAATTATAGTACCTTAGTGTTGAAGCCAGCGGGCTGGTTAGTTCCTTCAGTGTTGATTTCTGAAACATCATTTACATCTGTTTCTGGCTCTGTTGGTTCTGGAAAAGCCATATCTTGAATCTTCTTAGTTATAGCCTGAGTAGCGTCAGAGACTGTAGCATAAGCAGGTGCTAGCGTCTCTGTTACGGTTTCTTTTATTGTCTTGCTCGGATTACTTGATTCTTGGTTTGTGTACTCCTTCCCTATCTTCTCAGCCATTGATTCTGTTACTGTTGTTGTGTCAGAATGAGCAGGCTTCTCTTGCTTGAGATCAGACAGAACATTCTTCTCAGAGATCATAGGGTTCTCTGTCTTGTAACCAGTACAACTTTTTTGTTCTTTTTCAGCTCCTTGTTTGGATGGGAGAACAGACAAGACATTCGTCTCAGTGATCACAGGAGTTTCCCGGGGATGCTGCCTCGCAGTCGCCTTTAACTCTTCAGGTGCCTTCTTTGATTCATACACTATAAATATTACACAAGACGATCGATCAGTCTTAAGCAATTTAAAATAAAGAAGTGGTTGTTTTAGTAGTTTTTGTTCAATTTGTTTTACTTGGAGCTCCAAGATATTCAGGATCTTCTTCTTCTACTTCTTCTTCTCTTCCTTTATGGTCTTTGAACTTGTCACGTGGTGACAGTGACGCATAACCTCCTGCGTCTCTAACTTCATGGTCTTCGTATCTGCCAAATGGCGGCGACATGGTTGGATCACCTTCTTCATCATGTCTCTTCTTGCTGCTGAGACTGTGCTGCAGCTTTTTAGCCTTATCCTTCATTTTGGAGAACAAAGATTTCTTATGGTGGGAATGTTCTTCATTCTCCTTTCTTGGTGAACCAGTAGGCGACAATTTTGACGTTTCACCAGCTGAAACAAAAAAGTATGAAAGAACATAAAAAATAATTAGTGAGAAGCAAATAAAATGGATATTGTGAAAACCTGATAATTTCTTGAAGAGACTTACATTGGTGACGCTGGCCACGTGTTGAGAAGCTAGGACTTCCTGAATGATTAACATGTGTTTTTAAGCTTTCGAGTTCAGCGACCGGATCAAGTTGAGGCGACATTTGATAAAAAAAAACGAAGTCTTTGGATTTGTTTGTTTGGAACTTTGATTCTCAAACAATACCATAAGATATATATATATAAAAAAAGAAAATGCATGTCCATGGACCATGAATCTTGTTTCTCCGAGGTTCTTGGAAAGACCATAAGAAAATTGTTTTAAATATAGCCATGGCCTTTAATTGATAAAGAAGACAAAGTCTTTGCCTTAGATATTGACCTTTTAAGCTGAATAATAGGACTCACATTTATAGAGTTTGCTAGAGAAAAAAAAATGGAAGCAGAAATTACGAAGACACTCGTTAAAGAACTCAAGCAAGACTCTGAACATTTATGACCAAAAAAATATTGCCTCTATGTGAAAAAGAAAATAGAACACACCTGAGTCAGGTGACCTGACATTTAGTTGAAATCCAATTTTATATAGCTCTAAGATCATCAGTCCAAAGCAAAGATAACTTCAACGAATGTGAATACACATAGACAAGTCTACATTGTGGAGAGTCGAAACTTCTTGATACATCAATGCATTAAGTTGCAGAATTATCACAAGACTGTGATTAAATTCTCAAAAACCTTGTGAGATGTTCTCCAAAAGCAATATTTTTAACGGTTTAGGTGTTTCAGAGTGCTCACTTCTCAGCCTTAGACAAGCGCCACCTTTAATTAGACCCAAACCGAATGAAACCAAACCAACCGAACCGAACTTCACAGTTTTTTGTTTCAATTTGGTTATATTTTTATATTTACATATTTTCTATTTTTAGTCGGTCTACACCAAAAACTGAACCTAAGAATCGAATTTCGTTTAGTTCAGAACCTTTAACAGATGCGTTAAAATGTTTTCTTTATTATTATTCTTTCCATGTTTTATATTTTCTTATCCATTTAAACCAGAATACCAAATTCAAATATAGCAAAATACACCGAATTTCTTTTTATAACCTGAACCGTAGAACCGAATTAAATCACCTCAACACTGAAAACGAACAAACCGACCACCAAACCCTCGGCATCAGTGCTGTTTGCAAGTGAATAAAAACGTCACGATGTTTGTTCGTATATTGCAAAAGCGAAATGAAGTCTAAAAAATGAAATTTGCATAAAACCCAAAAGTACATTGCTTCTGCCGAAGCCAAAATCTTTCGGCTTCATCATCTCTCTAAAACCTTATCTTTGCTCTCTCTTCTCCGCCACCATGGCCGCCTTCTCCGTCAACGGGCAGCTTATCCCGGCGACGAAAACCTCTACCCCTCCTACTTCCATCACTTCCCGTCGGAAATTTATATCCCCTCCCTCTCCTCGCCTTCCCAGAATCTCCTCGCCGTCTCCTCGCCTCCCATCCATAAAATGCAGCAGTACCTTACCTAACCGAGATACAGAATCCTCTCCGAAGGACTCTCTCCTTAAAGACCTCGAAAAGCCTCTCGCCGTAGCCTCTGTCTCCTCTGCTGCTTCTTTCTTTCTATTCCGAGTCTCGAATCTTCCGTCGTTTCTGAACAGCGGAGGAGGAGGAGGCGATGGAAATTTCGGCGGATATGGCGGTGGTGGCGGCGGTGGAAATGGAAATGATGGTGGGTTTTGGGGGAAATTGTTTTCTCCGGCGCCTGCTGTTGCTGATGAGGAGCAGTCACCGGATTGGGACTCTCACGGTCTTCCGGCGAACATCGTTGTGCAATTGAACAAGCTAAGTGGTTTCAAGAAGTATAAAGTTTCCGACATTATATTCTTTGACCGGAGGAGACAAACCACGATTGGGACTGAAGATTCCTTCTTTGAAATGGTATCGATCCGACCAGGTGGAGTCTACACAAAAGCTCAGTTGCAGAAGGAGCTTGAAACTCTAGCTACTTGCGGGATGTTCGAAAAAGTTGACTTGGAAGGGAAAACGAAACCTGATGGAACCCTAGGTGTCACTATCTCCTTCGCGGAGAGCACGTGGCAGTCTGCAGATAGGTTCAGATGTATTAACGTGGGGTTAATGGTGCAGTCGAAGCCGATTGAGATGGATACAGACATGACTGATAAAGAGAAGCTTGAGTATTACAGGAGCTTGGAGAAAGATTACAAGCGGAGAATCGATAAGGCAAGGCCTTGTTTGTTGCCTGCTCCTGTGCATGGTGAGGTTATGCAGATGCTTAGGGATCAAGGGAAAGTCAGTGCGAGGCTGTTGCAGAAAATTAGGGATCGTGTTCAGAAATGGTACCATGACGAAGGGTATGTTTGTGCTCAGGTTGTGAATTTTGGGAATTTGAACACTAAGGAGGTTGTCTGTGAAGTTGTTGAAGGAGATATCACTCAGCTTGTTATTCAGTTTCAAGATAAGCTTGGTAATGTGGTTGAAGGTAACACTCAAGTTCCTGTCGTCCGCAGAGAATTGCCTAACCAGGTATGGGTCATTAGTTTATTTGCGTTGTTTTGATGTGATCATTGATTGTTGCAGTATCTTTGATGGTTTCATGGATAGATCAGGAAAAATTGATAAGAATTTTTAACTCGAACTTGCTAGTAATTTTAATGGATGTAAAAGTTTTGATAGCTTCAATGTAACTCACATTACCAGGATTGTTGCCTTATTTTGTTAAACTTTAGAGGCGAGAACTAGTTAAGTGTTAACTTGTCTTTCTGGCTTGTACAAATCTTCTGTATATCAGTTGTTATGTTGGTTTTGGCTGATAGTTATCTATTTGTTGATAGCTTCGCCAAGGATATGTTTTCAACGTTAGAGCTGGGAAGGAAACTCTGAGGAATATCAATTCACTAGGGTTGTTCTCTAACATTGAAGTGAATCCACGGCCAGATGAGAAAATTGAAGGGGGCATTATCGTTGAGATCAAACTGAAAGAGCTCGAGCAGAAGTCAGCTGAAGTCAGTACTGAATGGAGTATAGTTCCTGGGCGTGGAGGAGCTCCCACATTGGTATGAAGTCCTTCCTTGGAATAATTATAAATTTTGAAAATTTCAAATCTTCAATTGATTTTGTTCTGTTTTTTTTACGTGCATCAGGCTTCATTCCAGCCAGGTGGCTCAGTTACTTTCGAACATCGAAACATCCAGGGTCTTAACAGGTCTCTCATGGGTTCAGTGACCACTAGCAACTTCTTGAATCCTCAGGTACGTTTTGGTCAGCTTACATATTTGATAAATCTCTAGCTCAACTTGTTTTCTTGACACCATCCATCTGTCACTGCTTCTTTGTGCGTGCAGGATGATCTTTCGTTTAAGCTGGAATATGTACACCCTTATCTGGACGGTGTTTACAATCCTCGTAACCGAACATTCAAAACAAGCTGCTTCAACAGCCGCAAACTCAGCCCAGTGTTCACTGGAGGACCAGGTGTTGAGGAAGTGCCACCAATTTGGGTTGATCGAGCTGGTGTGAAAGCTAACATAACTGAGGTAAGCTTGTCAATATTTAGTGCCACATTCGGTTTGTTCTGTCTTACAAAACACTTTTTAAAAAATTAAACATATATTTTCATGCAGAACTTCACCCCTCAGAGTAAGTTTACATATGGGCTTGTGATGGAGGAGATAACAACCCGAGATGAAAGCAGTCACATCGCTGCAAATGGTCAGAGACTACTACCTAGTGGAGGAATCAGTGCTGATGGACCTCCAACAACTCTCAGTGGTACCGGTATTGACCGGCTGGCCTTTCTACAAGCCAACATCACCCGTGACAATACCAAGTTTGTCAACGGGGCTGTTGTTGGAGAGAGGAACGTGTTTCAGGTTTGTTTACTCAGTGAAGCTTATAGTTATAAGTCATTTGTATACTCTCTAAGCTTTACGCTTTGTTGTTTGCTAATCGCAGGTGGATCAGGGGTTGGGTATTGGAAGCAAATTCCCCTTCTTCAACCGACACCAACTGACTTTGACAAGATTCATTCAGCTGCAGCAAGTAGAAGAAGGCGCTGGGAAGCCACCGCCACCGGTTCTAGTCCTCCATGGACATTACGGTGGCTGTGTTGGCGATCTTCCAAGCTACGACGCCTTTGTTCTTGGAGGTCCATATTCCGTCCGTGGCTACAACATGGGTGAGCTCGGTGCTGCGAGAAATATCCTTGAGGTAAAAGAACAAACGCACGAAATATAAACATCATTCGTCCCTAAAGTCGACAAAACATGTGTCTGACTTTTGTTTCCTGGGTTGCAGCTTGGTGCTGAGATTAGAGTACCTGTTAAGAACACGCATGTATATGCTTTTGCTGAGCATGGAAACGATTTGGGAAGCTCCAAGGACGTGAAGGGAAATCCAACAGCAGTCTATAGAAGAATGGGACAAGGTTCATCATACGGTGTAGGTGTGAAGCTGGGTTTGGTACGAGCTGAGTATGCTGTAGATCACAACAATGGAACAGGCGCTCTCTTTTTCCGTTTTGGAGAGAGGTATTAAGGTAATGAGAAGTAAGTTCATGCAACCCACTTTAGGCTTTCCACTCTTCTCTTCAAGGATTTGGTCAAAGCCCTTCTGCAAATTTCTCCTTTTTTTATGTTCCTTTATGGATCTTGAGTCCTTTTTTTGCTTTTCAAATAATTGGTTAATGTTAGTTTTTTGCTTGCGTTGTTGAGTTATGATGAGAATCGGGAAAGAGTTTCTTCTTCGTAAAGTTTCGTTGTGTAATTTTTAGTGGAAGTGAGAGACTGCTTTGAGCTTCTTTACGGTTCCTATTCCTGAAAATGGTTCCTTTTTATTTGACAACAATTTTCTAATTTTCAAAATTGGGATGGAATACGACATTCAAGATGAATACGACTAATTCGGCATATATGAAAAATTGAAATTCCCACGAAAGATCGTATAAGATGACAAATGAGCAGTTTACATTGGTCTCACGTCTCCGAATATAGTTTTTTTTCTTCTTGTTTTTTATTACCGGCAGGGCATAATACCGATAGAATAATAGGATTTAAATCTTAATCAAATGTCAAAACAAATATCCTCAAAAGTCAAGCTTCAAGGCTTCCGAAACGTGAAATGTGTTAAGGTGAACCAGGGACACGAAACATATCTTCTGTCTTGTTTAAATTTGCCTTCGAATCCTCCGTATTGTTGAGATGGTAGATGCAATCACATGTTTCGTCCTGGGAAAGATGGGAAACTATCTTATCGAAGAAGCGTCGATGTTGATGGGATACAGAGACGATTTAGAGGAGCTGAAGACAGAGTTGACGTGCACCCAAGTTATCTCAAGGATGTTGAAGCTCGTGAAAGAGAAGACGAGGTCTCAGAAGAGTGGACGAAACTGGTTTTAGACATAGCTTACGTTGTTGAAAATGTTTTGGTCTGCTATAACCAGAAAGCTGTCGAAAGATCACAAAGACTAGGCTTGATGAGACTGACCAAAATATTTGGCGAGTCGTATGAATAGTTGATGATATCAGAACCCTCAAGACAATAATCTTGGATGTGACTCGCAAGCGGGAGACTTATGGCATACGAAACTTCAATGAGCCGCCTCAAGGTGGAGGAACTATATCAAGTTTAAAGGTGAGTGAGCTTAGATATGCTCGATCTTTTGATCAGGAAGAGCTTGTAGTTGGTTGGAAGATGATGCTAAGATTCTTTTGGCAAAGCTTCTTGATGATGATGTGGAGGAAAAGAAGTATATTATCTCGATATTAGGCATGGGAGGTCTCGGAAAGACCGCAATTGCTAGGAAGCTCTACAACTCAAGTGATGTGAAGAGAAGATTCAAGTACCGCGTGTGGACTTATGTTTCGCAAGATTATAAAACAAGAGATATGCTTATCAGAATCATAAGATCTTTGGGAATAGCTACTGAGATAGAGCTCAAGATGTTTTCAGAGGAGAAGTTAGAAGATTACATTCATTATCTTTTAGACGGCAAAAGGTATTTGGTAGTTGTCGATGATATATGGGAACCGGGTGCGTGGGAGAGCTTGAAGAGAGCGTTACCATGCAATCATGGAGGAAATAGAGTCATCATTACTACGCGTATTAGAGCCGTGGCTGAAGGCGTGGAGGGGAAAGTGTATGCCCACAAATTAAGGTTCTTGACGTTTGAAGAAAGCTGGAAACTGTTTGAACAGAAAGCATTCAGGAATATGCCATGGGTTGATGAAGAACTGCAGAGAATCGGAAAGGAAATGGTCCAAAAATGCGGTGGGTTACCGCTTGCTATAGTCGTTCTTGCTGGGCTTATGTCAAGAAGAGCCCAAACGAATGGAATGAAGTGTGTGCCAGTTTATGGCGTCGCTTAAAGGATAACTCCATACACATCTCCACTGTAATTGATCTGAGCTTTAAGGAGTTGCGACATGAGTTGAAACTCTGTTTTCTTTACCTTAGCGTCTTCCCGGAGGACTATGAAGATTAATGTAGAGATGTTGATACACTTATTCGTTGCAGAAGGATTTATACAAGAAGATGAAGAGATGATGATGGAAGATGTGGCTCGGTACTATATTGAAGAGCTAACAGACTGAAGCTTAGCGGAAGCAGTGAGAAGAGAAAGAGGAAAAGTAATGTCTTGTAGAATCCATGATCTTCTGAAGAGACGTGGCTATCAAGAAAGCGAAAGAGATAAACTTTGTACATGTTTACAATGGGCAGCATTCTTCTACTACGTGTAGAAGGGAAGTGGTTCACCACCTTATGAACAACAACGACAGACGTGTGAACAAACAAATGCGATCCTTCTTGTTCTTCGGAGAACAGAAGGGAATGCTGGGAGGTATTGTTGAAACCATTACCTTGAAGTTGAAATTACTTCGAGTGCTTAACCTCGGAGGGATTATCTTTTTTTTTTGTAAAGGAGATGTCCCCTTGACTTTACCAGACGTGACCGGGGATTTAGTCCACTTGGGTACCTTGGGATCGCTGATACTGGTCGGAGGAATATACCAACTTTCATCTCCAACTAACAGTTTCTACAAACACTAGATGCATCAGGATCCAATTATTTTACGGGAGCGACTGATCTAATTAAGCTCACATCACTGAGGCATGCCATGGCTAAATTCATCGGAGAATTGCTAATAGGCGACGTAGTTAACCTTCAGACATTGAGATATATCTCCTCCTACAGCTGGAGCAAACTAAAGCATGAATTGCTGATAAATCTTAGGGACGTGGAGATGTACGACCGCCCCACACGGGTGAAAGATAGAGATATATCCATTCCTCTGAATTTGGCTTCCTTCTCTAAACTGAAAAATCTTCGTGTCCTGAAACTAGAGGTCAAGGCCTTCAAGATATCATCGGAATCCGAAGGAGCAGTTCGATGCATGGATGTGATCTTTTCCAGCCTTGAGTCTCTGACACTTGTCGGAACAAATCTCTAGGAAGACCCAATGCCTGCTTTGTAGAAATATCCGAGATTAGAAGATCTGGTCTTGAAAGAATGTGAATGGTCGGGAGCGAAGATAAGCATCAGCGAACAAGTTATGTGCTTTAATGAACTTGTTCTGTTGTGTATTTTTCTTCTTCTTGCTTTATATGTGCTTTCTTTTTCTTCATCTGTCTCAGATTTAGCTAATATTCGAAACAGCTGGGTGTTCGAAAATCAAAGTTTATCTTAGTGTTTAGATGCAATCGTGTTAATAACTGGTACTAAAGCACCAATTCAAGATGCAGTGTCGAATACAAATTGTGTGGGGTCTTGATTTGATAGATAGAACGCATTGTTCATTACGAAAAACGTAGATACTTGCGCATATTAGTGATTATTTTTGCAATTTGCCCAAAGTTTCACAATTGCAAAGGGTCTTTACGTCAAAAAATCGCAACCTTCACAAATAATGAAGGCTGTGGCTGAAGGTGTGGACATGACGTGAAAGTCTATGCTCATAAGGTAGTGTTTTTGAGGTGAGATTCAATTTTTTTTTCCTACAAAAAGTATGTGTGGTATATCTGTATACACACACCAAAATTACTTTAAATGGTATTTTCACGGCCTGTAACCATGCTGGGGTCAACTGATCTGAAACAAAGATTGTCTCTTCTAAACCAATATTTGAGAAGTATTGATTTTGCATGTGTTAGTATCTTGTCTGCCAAGTAAGCATGTGCTTGTTGATGATACTTTGGAGTTTGGAGGAAATATCCAAAGGGGCATTCAGCTTCACATCAAAATAATTTGAAGATAAGGTTGATATATTATGTAATGTCACATGTGTAGAGAATATATAACAAATAAAGTGAGGGAAGACTACAAGCTCTTTTTAATTATTACTTTATGTGGATAAAACAGCCACAAACTCTCCTCTGTGATCCAGAAAAACAAACACAAAAATCCATTTGACTTTTTGTGTGACGTCAGTAGTGAGCGCATGACTCTCCAACACATTGGAAGGTTAATGCTTTTTTCAAGAAAACCTTTAGTTGGCTTTTGATGAACATTTAATAGTATACGATATTTTTCTCTGAAAGATTGTAGAATCTGAAGCTAATGAAAATTTAATAATAATATATATGGGTAACTTATTTCGGTAATGTTTTGCATTGAGATATGAAAGTAGAGAGAGAGAGAGGGGTTAAACGATGGAGAATAGGGTAGAGAAGAGAAGAATAGTGTTAGTTCCATATCCAGCACAAGGACATGTAACTCCCTTTATGCAACTTGGGAAAACCCTTAGCTTGAAGGGATTCTCAGTTACAGTTGTTCATGGAGAACTCAATCAAATAAGCCACATCCCTGGCTTTCATTTTGTCATCATACCAGAAAGCTTACCAGTATCTAAACTCAAGAAATCTGGACCAGTCGAGTTCTTGAGAGAGCTCAATAAAACCAAGGAGGCAAGCTTCAGGAACTGTATAGCTCAGTTGTTGGTACAACAAGGCAATGATATCGCTTGTGTCATCTATGACGAGCTGATGTACTTCTCCCAAGTTGCAGCTGAGGAGTTCAATCTTCCTAGTGTCATATTCAGCACTGTAAGTGCTACAAGTCAAGTTTGCGGCTGTGTTTTGAGCAAACTCAATGCCGAGAAGTTCTTGATCGACATGGAAGGTAAACAAAAGTAATTTATTACCCATTATGCACCATGTCCTTTTACTCAACAGAAGACTATACTTTACTTTTCAGATCCTGAAGTTCAAGACAAGGTGGTGGAAGATTTACAACCATTAACATACAAAGACCTACCGATTTCAGGAATGGGTCCACTGGACCAATTTTTGGAAATCTGTAGGGAAATATTTAATAAAGGAATAGCTTCCGCTATTATCATCAACACGGCGAGGTGTCTAGAGAGCTCGTCTTTGTCATGGCTGCAGCAAGAACTTAGAATCCCAGTGTACGCATTGGGTCCTCTTCACATTAAAGCTTCAGAAAATTATAGTTTACGTGAAGAGGACAGGAGTTGCATTGAATGGCTGAACAAGCAGAAACCGAGGTCAGTCATATACTTAAGCTTAGGAAGCAAAGCTCAAATGGAAACAAAGGAGGTTTTGGAGATGGCTTGGGGATTATGTGATAGCAAACAACCTTTCTTATGGGTCATCTCCGAGTCATTTCCAGAGGAAGTCAGTAAGGTTGTCTCAGAAAAGGGATACATTGTGAAATGGGTACCGCAGAGTGAAGTACTTGCTCATCCTTCAGTAGGAGGATTCTGGAGCCACTGCGGATGGAACTCAACGCTTGAGAGCATTGTGGAAGGAGTCCCAATGATTTGTAGGCCTTTTTCTGACGAACAGAAGTTAAACGCAAAATATATAGAGTGTGTGTGGAGAATTGGGATCCGGCTGGAAGGAGAAGTGGAAAGAGGAGATGTTAAGAGAATGGTGAAGAGGTTGATCATTGATAACGAAGGTGTAGACATGAGGGATAGATCGATTGGTTTAAAAGAGAAGCTCAAAGCGTCTGTGAGATTTGGAGGCTCCTCGTACGACGCATTAAATGAGTTTGTCAAGTACTTGGAGACAGAATGAAAAAGTTGACTCCTCTTGCAATTCCTATAACAGATTTGAAGCTTAATTTTAAAGATCAAACCTGGTCTTGACAGGTTTTAAACAATGTTTCTCTGGTGTTTTTGATGTTTTCTATTTGTTTATTTCCCTTTCATATGCATTTATTTGGTCCATTCAACAGAAAAATTAATATATATATATATTATACTTTTTATTATGAAAATTATATTATATTTTGTTTATTTATAGAAGATGTTTATTTACTTTTACATTAATATTCATTTTAAAATTTGGTTATATAGAATAACTCGATGCAAAATTATATATATCATCAAGCTATTATTAAATTAGAATCAAATTAGATAAATCTGTATATCAAGAAAATGGTAATACATACATATTAATTAATTTTTATATTTTTATTAATTTTTGATATATAAGCTATTAAATATTTTATTATTTTGACTTACAAACATATTAAATTTAAACAATGTCAATTATATAATTGTACTTTTAATATTTTATAAGGACAATATAAACATTAAGAAATTAAAATTTTAAGTCTTTATGAGTTATGATATTATTTTGAAATCAAATATCATAGTACAATTAATAAATATCTTACCAACGCAAATGCAAGTTACTATCTAATAAATATCTCACTGAACTTTTAAATTTATAACAGGTCTCCTTGTGGAATCTCCGATGCTAAGGAGATTTTAATAATCACTTATATATGAAGAGAAGTTTGGATTGAGATCCGGAAGGAGGGGCAGTAAAAAAGGGTTAAGCAATGGAAAAAAGAACAAAGAAGACAAGGATAGTGTTGGTTCCATTTCCAGTACAAGGACATGTAACTCCTATGATGCAACTCGGAAAAATTCTGAACTTGCAGGGCTTCTCAATTACAGTTTCTCATGGAGAATGCAATCAAGTAAGTCCTTCTCAACACTTCCCTGGCTTTCAATTTGTCACCATACCAGAAAGCGTACCGGTGTCTCAACACGAGAGCCTCGGACTAGTCGAGTTTCTGATGAATCTCAACAAAACCAGTGAGGCAAGCTTCAAGGACTGTATAGCTCAGTTGTTGCTACTAAATGGCAATGATATCGCTTGTATCATCTATGACGAGCTCATGTACTTCTCTGAAGCTGCATCTAAGGAATTCAAGATTCCAAGTGTCATATTAAGCACTGGCAGTGCTACAAATCATGCTTGCGGCTGTGTTTTAAGCAAACTCAATGCCGAGAAGTTCTTGATCGACATGGAAGGTACTCAATACTTAGCTTATTAACCATTCTGCGACCAATCCTTTTACTTAATAGAGGATCATTTTTTTTTCTTAACTTTTCAGATCCTAAAATGCAAGACAAGGTGGTGGACAATTTACATCCATTAAAATACAGAAACCTACCAGTTTCAGGAATGGGGCCACTGGATAGGTTTTTGGAGATCTGTAGGGAAGTATTTAACAAAAGAACTACTTCCGCTGTTATTATCAACACAACCAGCTGTCTAGAGAGCTCTTCTATATCATGGCTGCAACAAGAACTCAGAATTCCAGTATTTTCATTAGGCCCTCTTCACATTACAGCTTCAGCAAATTCTACTTTACTGGAAGAGGACAAGAGCTGCATTGAATGGCTGAATAAGCAGAATCCAAGGTCAGTCATATACATAAGCATGGGAAGCATAGCTCACATGGAAACCAAGGAAGTTTTAGAGATGGCTTGGGGACTGTATGGTAGCAATCAGCCTTTCTTATGGGTCATCCGACCGGTAGAAGTTAGTAAGATGGTGTCAGAAAAGGGATACATTGTGAAATAGGCACCGCAGAATGAAGTGCTAGCGCATCCTGCAGTGGGAGGCTTCTTTAGCCACTCTGGATGGAACTCAACACTTGAGACCATTGTGGAAGGAGTTCCAATGATTTGCAGGCCTTTTAACGGGGAGCAGAAGTTAAACGCAATATATATAGAAAGTGTTTGGAGAATAGGGTTTCAGCTTCAAGGTGAAATAGAAAGAGAAGGGGTCCAGAGAGCTGTGAAGAGGTTGATCGTGGATGAAGAAGGTGCAAGCATGAGGGAGAGAGCTCTTGTTTTAAAAGAGAAGCTTAAAGCATCTGTAAGAAGTGGTGGCTCCTCATACAAAGCATTGGATGAGCTCGTCAAGCATTTTCAAACAGAGTGAGAAGATGCACTTCATGTATTACAGATCACTGAATTGTTTAGATCAATCTTACAGTAATTCTTAAGTACTTGGTTTTCTTTTGTTATCGAAATAAGAAGGTTTTCTCTTTTTATCGAAATAAAAAGCAACTCAAATAAAAAACGATTGTCTCTTTTGGCAGTTTGTCAAAATGGAATTGTTGCATAAAAAAAGACAATTTTTCTGTTTGGAACATCTTACATGAAGCAAAAGACTACAAGAGGATGATCAAGAAGTAAGAAGCATCTTTGCTTTTGTCTTTGGTTTCTCTCTACAAGATAAAGAGATGTAACCGCCTCATCGCTCTCACATACATCATCCACCATATGTGAAGTCATCGTAATCACATTCATCGATCATCCACCACATGCTCGCATGTGGTGAAGAGAGCCAACAAAACGTAATACGGATGAATCAGTGTCCAGAAGTCTGAGAATCTTATATTTATATGATAAAAATGCTTCTTTCTACAATATTTCATAGATCAGTCACCACAAAAATAACAAATTGGAGGACCAAAGTAATACAACCTTGCTAAGCACGGAACTGAGGGGTCTTGAAAAAATGGAGGAAAATCAGGTGAGGAGAAGGGTCTTGTTGGTTCCAGTTCCTGATGAAGGACATATATCTCCAATGATGCAACTTGCGAAAACTCTTCACTTGAAGGGTTTTTCAATCACAGTGGCTCAGACGACGTTCAATTACTTTAGCCCTTCAGATGACTTTGCTGATTTTCAGTTTGTCACCATTCCCGAAGGCTTACCAGAAACCGATTTCGAGAGTCTCAGGCCAATACTATTTCTGCTTAAGCTCAACAAAGAGTGTCAGGTGAACTTCAAGGAATGTTTGGGTCAGTTGTTGCTGCAACAAAGTAATGACATCGCATGTGTCGTCTACGACGAGTTCATGTACTTTGCTGAAGCTGCAGCCAAAGAGTTTAAGCTTCCAAACGTTATTTTCAGCACCACAAATGCAACGAATTTTGTTTTCCGCTCTGTCTTTGAGAAACTCCATGCAAACAATGTCTTGTCTCCCCTGAAAAATTCTTTAGAATTCAAGATTTATGGTTTTCCTTAGTGTCAATGATCTTGTAACAGTATGATTTTTGACCTTTTTCTCAGAAAGGACAACAAGACGAGCTAGTGCAGGGGCTTCATCCCCTGAAATACAAAGACCTACTTTCATCATTAGAAAACATACTTGAGCTGTAAAGGAATACAGTTGACAAACAGACAGCTTCCTCTGTGATAGTCAACACGTCAAGCTGTCTAGAGAGCTCATCTCTGTCTTGTCTGCAACAACAACTAGAAAATCCAGTGTATCTTATAGGCCCTGTTCACATGGTGTCCTCAGCTTCTACGAGCCTGCTTGAGGAGAACAAGAGCTGTATCGAGTGGTTGAACAAGAAAAAACAAAATAGTGTGATGTTCATGAGCTTGGGAAGCTTAGCTTTGATGGAAATCAATGAGGTGATGGAAACAGCTTCTGGGATAGATAGTAGCAACCAGCACTTCTTGTGGGTGATAAGGCCAGGGTCAGTACGTGGTTCGGAATGGATAGAGTCCCTGCCTGAGGAGTTTAGTGAGATGGTTTCGGGTCGAGGTTACATAGTGAAATGGGCACCACAGAAGGAAGTACTTGCTCATCCTGCAGTAGGAGGGTTTTGGAGCCATTTTGGATGGAACTCGACACTATAAATCATCGTGGAAGGAGTTCCAATGATCTGCAGGCCTTTTTCTACCGATCAAAAGGTGAATGCGAGGTACTTGGAGTGTGTATGGAGAATAGGGATTCAAGTGGAAGATGAGCTAGACAGAGGAGCGGTCGAGAGAACTGTGAAGAGGCTAATGGTGGATGAAGGAGAGGAGGTGAGGACGTGAGGAAGAGAGCCATCATTTTGAAGGAGAGATTGAGAACCTCTGTTAGAGATGGAGGTTCATCGCACAACTCGTTAGATGAATTTGTATACTTCATGAAGAATCTGTGAAACAAATTTGAATTAGTGTCGATCTACATCTCCATATCTGCCAGTGACTACACAAGTTTATAGTCTCTTAGTTAAATAAATACTGTACTCATAAAATGCAGAACAATTGACATGATATTTGAACTCAGAACTCATATGTCATGCTGTTCTTTCTTCTTTCCATATAAGAAATTGACCGAAAATCAAGTAATAATATTAAACAGAGTTATGGTGGGAAGGAAACTAGAATCTAGAAGTGGCGACATAGCTAGTGATGCTTCTTCTGCAAAAAATTTTTACGTCAAATAGCATATGATTCAAACTCAGTAAAATTTTAATCGAAACATATCTCATAAGTTATGTTTTTACACCAAACGCCAAAACCATTCAGAAACTTGCGTTCTGAATGTCAACTTAACTCTATTATGTAAAAAACATTTAATTCTGTTAGAATGTCAATCTCTATCTTTCAGTTGAAAGTTCATTATCTGGTGTCTCTCTACCACAATGGCAAATTATTCGAGAACCAAGCATTTTGCCACTTATATCATTTTGACTTTTACAGACTACAAGTCAAAGCACTTGGCAATTTATTTCTTATCTAAATCTCAAAGACGGAACATATCAAACGTGGCTAAAAACACCAACTCTTATGTTAGCCAAAAACAAAATAAACAAAAAACACAATCGGCTTTGAATTTAACATTAGCGTGCGGATAAAGTTATTGCAAGATGAGGAACTAATTTGGAAAATTATGGAAATCTAAATATGGAAAGCTTCCTTCTATTTAGTGCTCCACATTGAGAGATTAAAGAAGAGAGAGAGGTTAAGCAATGGAGAAAAGGGAAGCGAAGAAAAGGTTAGTGTTAGTTCCAGTTCCTGCACAAGGGCATGTCACTCCACTTATGCAACTCGGGAAAGCCCTTAACTTGAAAGGCTTCTCAATTACAGTTGTTCAGGGACATTTCAATCAATTAAGCTCTTCTTCGCATCACTTACATGGTTTTCAAGTTATTACCATACCAGAAAGCTTACAAGAGTCTGAGTTCGAGAGACTCGGACCAACCGAGTTTCTGATAAAACTCAACAAAACCAGTGAGGCTAGCTTCAAGGATTGTATAGGCCAGTTGTTGCTACACCAAGGGAATGATATAGCATGTATCATCTACGACGAGCTCATGTACTTCTGTGGAGCTGCAGCTAAGGATTTCAACATTCCAAGTATCATCTTCAGCACTGCAACTGCTATACATAAAGTTTGCTGCTGTGTTTTAAGCAAACTCAATGCCAAGAAGTTCTTGATCGACATGGAAGGTGCCTAAAACTAGCTTTATAACCCACCTTGGAAACCTTGTGTAACTAAACACCGTTTTTGTGCTCTGCAGATCCTCAAATGCAAGAGAAGGTGGTGGAAAATCTTCATCCATTTAAATACAAAGACCTACCCATTTTAGGAATGGAGCCACTAGAGCGACTTTCGGAGTTCTGTAAGGAAGCAGTCAACAAAAGAACAGCTTCCGCTATTATCATCAATGCTGTGAGCTGTCTAGAGGAATCGTCTCTGTCATGGCTACAACAAGAATTCGGAATCCCAGTGTACCCATTAGGCCCTCTTCACATTACAGCTTCATTGAATTCAAGTTTATTGGAAGAGGACAGGAGCTGCATTAAATGGTTGAACAAGCAGAAAACGAGGTCAGTCATATACATAAGCTTGGGAAGCATATTTCACATGGAAACAAAGGAAGTTTTGGAAATGTCTTGGGGATTGTGTGATAGCAACCAACCTTTTTTATGGGTCATCCTGCCGAGTTCTATCCCTGGCCAAGAGTCATTGCCAGAGGAAGTCAGTAAGATGGTCTCAGAAAAGGGATACATTGTGAAATGGGCACCGCAGACAGAAGTACTTGCGCATCCTGCTGTGGGAGGCTTCTGGAGCCACTGCGGGTGGAACTCAACGCTTGAGAGCATTGTGGAAGGAGTCCCAATGATCTGTAGGCCTTTTACTGGCGAACAGAAGTTAAACGCAAAGTATATAGAGAGTGTGTGGAGAATGGGGATTCAGCTGGAAGGTGAAGTGGAAGGTGAAGTGGAAAGAGGAGGAGTAGAGAGAGCTGTGAAGAGTTTGATTGTGGGTGAAGAAGGTGCAGGTATGAGGGAGAGAGCACTTGTTCTAAAAGAGAAGCTCAAAGCCTCTGTCAGAAGTGGAGGGTCCTCATCCAATGCATTGGCTGAGCTCGTGAAGATGCTGAAGCTCATGCATTATTAGAGACCAATAAATTGTGTAGATCAATCTTATCTTGCAAATTTTACAATTCAAATCATATTTTCAAATCATATAAATATGAGCTTACCAAAGGCCATTATGGAAATTATGATAAGGTATGGCGGTTCAATATAGTTTACAGTGATCACTATATATATAATAAAATAGTACAATATGTAATATATTAAAAACTAAAATCATTGATATATATATATAAATATCTATATATATCAAAAATTTATAGTCATATCATATAATTATACCTAAAATATGATTATATTTACAAGACAACAGGAGACCAAGAATAAACTTCTTTGAATTTTTCTTTGGTTATTCTCAAACAAGATAAAGAAATGCAACTGCCTTATCGTATTCACATATACAGTAGTATCTTAGGGAAAAGAAAAAAAAAAGATAAAATTTTGAGGCTTACCATAAATTCCTCCCAAAGACTCTTTGGCTTTGCTTGTGTAGAGGCACAATACAAACTTTCTCAGTTCTTGAAAAGATCTTTGAAGAAAATCCCCAGTCAACACCAAATACAGTTTCCGTAAAACGAATAATAATAGGAATTGTAACCTTTCTCTTGCTTCTTTCACCAATAGACTATGCATGCTTAATCATCAAAAGCCTTTCCTGAATACATACCACAAACATTGAGGCATACCTCATGGATCAGATCTGTCACAACGAGATCTTTGATGACTCAGACTAGTTCTTCAAGAAGAAAAACTGAGTAAAAATTATGCAATTCACATTTCCTCCGACCATGGGTCATAAATTGAATATGCAATGTCTCTTAGTTAAAGGCAACCGAAAGGCCATCCATACATACATAAACGTAACTAAACACCAGTATGAAAGTCCCGGTCCCATGAACTTACATGCTATATATATGATCATGAAGTTCCAACTGCAAGAAAGTTCACTAACCGACTTTTCTTGACTTCGTGAAATAGACACAAACTTTCATCTTTTTTTTTTCTTTATCGAAACTACAAAATTGCAACTTCATAACACAGAAAGTTTCCGGAAAGCCTTCTTCATCTCTTCAATATTTTATTTGTCACCTTGCAAAATTTACAGAGCACATTTGTTTTTTTTTTTTAATGCAAATAAAAATCTATCGAAACAAAATATCTCTTTTGACAGTTTGTTGGCTTTTCTTCGAAATTAATGTCGCTTTTGGAGCCACTGCGGATGGAACTGGACGCTCGAGAGCATTGCAGAAAGAGTCCCAATGATATGCAGGCCTTTTCATGGCGAGCAGAAGCTAAAGAAATGTATATAGAAAGCGTTTGGATTTAGGAATTCAGCTTGAAGGTGAAGTCAAAAGAAGACAGGTAGAGAGAGCTGTCAAAAGGTTGATTGTGGATGAAGAAGGTGCAAGCAGAGGGAGAGAGCCCTGGTGCTAAAAGAGAAGCTCAAAGCCACTGTGAGAAACGGAGGCTCCTCAAACAAAAGGATTGGATGAGCTCGTCAAGTTTTTGAAGCAAAAAAATATTATAATATAATTGAGTTTTATGTTAATATTATATATATTAGTTATTATTATAGTTTATTAAAATAGTTATTTATGAACAGTCACAATTTTGTTACGAAAATATATAATTCTTTTGTTGTGTAGTTTCAAAGTCTATATAAGATTTTGTTATTATCATGTAAACACATGATGTTATTGTTCATAATAAAATAGATTCCTATTTTTGTTAAATATTTTTATGTTCTCTATTTATTTTCTATTTTTATGTATAATTAAATATAAAGAGTGTAAATATAAATCTAAAATCGAAAAATAGAGTTTAAGATTTACAACATCGTATCAGAGCCTTAAAGATTCTAAGGCTACTAAGATTTCCGCAATAAAAGAGAACTAGGATGACAACAACAACATCGCAAAAAATAAGAGTAAAAACAGAGTTTATGGTGGCGAGAAGATGAACTATGGGATTTTCCAAAAAATTATCATATCTCTCACAGAGATAGGTGACAGCATAGTGGTTGTGTTGAAGCAAACAAGATATTTGACTTCATTAAAAGTATCAGAGTCAAGGAAAACTCTAAAGGCAAACCTAAAAAAAAGGCATGAAAAAAAAAGGTCAAAGACGAGACATGAAAGAAAAAGTCCAAGTAAAAGACATGAAAGGAAAAGCCCAAAGAAAAGGCATGAAATGAAAAGTCCACAACAAAAGTGTGGTCGAATGAGCATTCAATGTTCATCAAAAAAGAAAAAAAATACTTCATCACCATTGATTGTAGCATAAAGATGTCAATCAAAGTGGATAATTGTCAAATAGTATTGATTGCTGGAAAGGATAACATACAACTGATGACAAACCAATGAGAGAAGATTATCAAAGATGTGTTTTTGGTTCCAAAATTAACGAGAAATATGTTGAGTGTTCCTAAAATGATTTCAAACGGATATGAAGTTCTATATGAAGGAAAGAAATTTCTTGTCAATGATCCTTAAGAAAGAAGTTAGGTGAAAGAGAAAACCTCAATTAAAGGCGAGTATTAGAATATAATTGAGTTTTATGTTAATGTTGTATATATTAGTTAGCATTATAGTTTATTAAAGTAGTTATATTTGAACAGTCACAATCAAAAAGTGTATTGTTATAAAGAGATACAACTCTTTTGTTGTGTTGTTTCAAAATCTATATACGACTTTGTTATTATAATGTAAACACATTATGTTGTTGTTCATAATAAAACAAATTCTCTCATTTCTGTTAAATTTTTTTTATGTGCTCTATCTATTTTCTATTTCTTATGTATAAAGAAATAGAGAGAGAGAAGAAGTATGAAATCCAAGATGGTACATAGTTTACGATTTCCAAATGGTATCAGAGCCTTAAAGATTCTAAGACCACTAAGATTTCAGAATAAAAGAGAACTAAGATGACAACAACAACATTGCAGAGAAGAAAAGTGGAAACTGAGTTTTTATGGTAGACCTAATTGGTTTGAGAAATCAATTAAGAGTCAATGGTGGCAAGAAGATGGACTATGGAATTATGTAAAAAAAAAAACTTCTCATATCTCTCACAAAGAGAGGTGAAAACATAGTGGCTGTGTTGAAGCAAACAATTTGACTTCATTGAAAATATTAGACTCAAGGAAAATTCTAAAGGCACATGAAAAACGTGTGGAAGCCCAAGGAAGAGGCATGAAAGAAAAAGCCTTAGGAATAGACATGAAAGAAAAAGCCCAAGGAAGAGGCATGAAAGTTAAAGCTCAAGGAAAAAGCATGAAAGGAAAAGCTCAAATAAGAGACATGAAAGAAAAGCCCAAGGAAAAGACACGAAATGAAAAGTCCACAACAAAAGTGTGGTGGAATGAGCATTTAATGTTCATCAAAAAGAAAGAAAAAAATACTTCATCACTATTGATTGTAACATAAAGATAACAATCAAAGTGGAGAATGATCAAGTAATAATGACGGCTGAAAAGAGTAATATACAAATGATAACAATCAAATGAGAGAAGATCATCAAAGATGTATTTCTGATTCCGAAATTAGCGAGAAATATGTTGAGTGTTCCTCTAATGATTTCAAAAGGATATAAAGTTCTATTTGAAGGCAAGAAATATCTAATCAATGATCTTTAAGAAATAAGTTAGAAGAAAGAGAGAAACTCAATTAAGGAAAAATATTAGAATATAATTGAATTTTATGTCAATGTTGTATATATTTATTAGCATTATTGTTTATTAGAATAGTTATTTATGAATAGTCACAATCAAAATGTGTATTGTTATGAAGAGATACAACTCTTTTGTTATGTTGTTTCAAAGTCTATATAAGACTTTGTTATTATCATATAAATACATGATGTTTTTGTTCATAATAAAACAGATTGTCCAATTTTTGTTAAATGTTTTTATGTTTTTATTTATTTTCTATTTTTTATGTATAATTAAATATTGAGATTGGTAGTATAAAATCCAAAATCTAAAATAGAGTTTAAAAATTTACAAGAAGATGCTGCATTTCATGTATTATTACAAATCATTGAATTGTTTATTGTTTAGATGAAGCTTACAAATTTTCTTAAGCACGTGGTTTTCTTTCTTTTTTTATCAAAATAAAAAGCAATTCAAATCAAATACGAGTGTCTCGTTTGGCAGTTTGCTCAAGATGGGATTGTTGCCTTTAAAAAAAAAAAAGAGAGACAATTTTTGGGAACATCGTTTTACATGAAGCCCAATACGACACGAGAAACATCTTTGCTTTTGTCTTTGATTACTCTCAAACAAGATAAAGAGATGTAACCGCCTTATCGTACTCACATACTTCATATAATACATGTGAAGCATGTACTGAAGAGAGCCAAGATAACGTAATACGGATGAATCAGTGTCCACAAGCCTGAAAATCTTCTATTTATATAAATCGGTCACCGCGAAAACAAAATATTGGAGGAACAAAGTAACTTAAACTCGTTAAGCACGAAGCGGAGGAGACTCTTTTTAGTTGTTTTGTAGATTTTGGGAAATGGAGGAAACGCCGGAGAAGAAAAGAGTTTTATTGGTTCCAGCTCCAGCTCAAGGACATATATCTCCAATGATGCAGCTTGCGAAAACTCTTCACTTGAAGGGTTTCTCAATTACAGTTGCCCAGACCAAGTTCAATCACTTTAGCCCTTCAAATGAATTCGCTGATTTTCAGTTCGTCACCATTCCAGAAAGCTTACCGGAGTCTGATTTCAAGAACCTTGGCCCAATACTGTTTTTGCATAAGCTCAACGAAGAGTGTCAGGTGAGCTTCAAGGACTATTTGGGTCAGTTGTTGCTGCAACGAAGTAATGAGATCGCATGTGTCGTCTATGACGAGTTCATGTACTTTGTTGAAGCTGCAGCCAAAGAGTTTAAGCTACCAAACGTTATTTTCAGAACCACAAGTGCCACTGCTTTTCTTTGCCGTTCTGTATTCGACAAACTCTATGCAAACAATGTCCTGGCTCCCTTGAACGGTACTCTATAATTCTCTGTTTCCATTTTTCGCTACTATCTATAATCTGCAACAGCATTTTTCTTGACCTTTTCCCAGAACACAAAGGACAGCAAAACGAGCTAGTGCCAGAGTTTCATCCCCTGAGATACAAAGACTTTCCGGTTTCACGTTGGGCATCATTAGAAAGCATAACAGAGCTGTACAGGAACGCAGTTGACAAACGGACTGCTTCCTCTGTGATAATCAACACGGCAAGCTGTCTAGAGAGTTCATCTCTGTCTCGTCTGCAGCAACAACAGCTAGAAATTCCTGTGTATCCTATAGGCCCTCTTCACATGGTGGCCTCAGCTCCTACAAGTCTGCTTGAAGAGAACAAGAGCTGTATCCAATGGTTAAACAAACAAAAGCAAAACTCTGTATTATTCATAAGCTTGGGAAGCTTAGCTTTGATGGAAATCAATGAGGCAATGGAAACTGCTTCGGGGTTAGATAATAGCAACCAACACTTCTTGTGGGCAATTAGGCCAGGGTCAGTACGTGGTTCGGAATGGATAGAGTCCTTGCCTGAGGAGTTTAGTAAGATGGTTTCAGCTCGAGGTTACATTGTGAAATGGGCACCGCAGAAGGAAGTACTTGCTCATCCTGCAGTAGGAGGGTTTTGGAGCCATTGTGGATGGAACTCGACACTAGAAAGCATCGGGGAAGGAGTTCCAGTGATCTGCAAGCCGTTTTCCGGTGATCAAAAGGTGAACGCAAGGTACATGGAGTGTGTTTGGAAAATGGGTATTCAAGTGGAAGGTGAACTAGACAGAGGAGCTGTCGAAAGAGCTGTGAAGAGGTTAATGGTAGGGGAAGAAGGAGAGGAGATGAGGAAGAGGGCCGTCAGTTTGAAGGAGAAACTAAGAGCCTCCGTTAGAAGTGGAGGTTCTTCACACAACTCGCTCGAGGAGTTTATACACTTTTTGAGGACTCTGTGAAGAAAATTTGAAAATTAGTCTCTATTTCAGTTGACCATAGCTTGCGAGTGAAAATGGAAGGTTAAAAAGTCTTATGTTGAAGAAAGCAGGTTCGTCAGGTAAAGTAGTGGATGAATGGATTGTGTGGATGTTAAGAAATCTATGTATTTTCTTTTCTAGAAGAATCTTACTTTTCATGAATAAAATCGAAGGGGGGACGCAAAAGTGACGTGAGGATAAGGTTGTCACTGAATGTGTGATGAGCAGAGACTAGTAGTATATTAATGGAAATTAATGTTTTTCTTTAGAAAGTATGATCGTATACTAAAGACGAAAATGTCTTAAATTATTATCTAAATCTCAAAGTAGAACCATACGTAGCTAACAAAACCAATAACGCTATGTCAGCAATAAATATTTACGAAGAGTTTCGCTTTTGTTGGAAGTTCATTGGTACGTGGCTCTCCAATCCAATGAAAGGTTATTACTTACAGAAAATAAAAAGTCTGTCATATGAGGAATACTTGAATTGTATAAAATGGCTCTCTTTTTAAAAGATTAAACTGATTCATATATTAAAAAGGAAATAAACATGAAGATTGTGTCTGAAGCCATCTCAAAGATATAACAGTTACCAGACGCTCTTCTTGATTATCACTCTTAAGATGTCTAGAGAACATAAGAGACTTACCTCACAATTTAGAAAATGAGTACACGAAACTTGTCAGAAGTCTTCAAGTATGCATTGTGCTCCAAGAATACTCATTGGTCTAGCTTCCACATGATATATTGTATGATCTCCTATGCAGATACAATGATGACTTGACTTGAGAAACTCGGCAAAAGATACTACATTTTGAGTTGGCCAGAAGCCAAGAACCTGTAACAATGATCACGCAAAGTCAAGACTTGTAAAGATGCCAGAACGGTATAACTAAACCTAACCAAATGACCAATCTACCCGAAGACATGAATTTCGCTGAGAAAAACAAAACGTAGGGGACAAAAAGGCTTCTGCGATGGATAAACTCTCTTATGTATTACCAACTCATTTGCAATTACAAATCATTTACAGGCAAGACAGAGACTATACTTACCAAAAGCATCGAAAGAACATGAAACTATCACTTTGGTGACTATCTTTCTATAAACAAACTAGAAGAGTATACAGTAATTGTGCAGCACTACATAGGCTTTAACAGCAAGTCACGGACACATATATCACTCTTCCGTTTATGGTAAAAGTCTGTTACAGGCATTCAGTGTTAGTTACTTAGTTCCAAAGCGTAAATTAGACATACGGTTCTCAAGAAAAGCTTACTACTTCCGAAGATGTATCGATCTAGATTATATTAAAGCCTCAAAGTCACATGAGAACAAAATTCAACTTAGTTTGATTTTAGCTCTGCCAAAATTAAAATGCATTGAACAAAGTGATACCATTTATAGCAAAGACAAGAGAGATTTGATAAATTTCAAAAATTTTAATCAAATCGTGTAAGAATATTAACTGTACTAAAAAGACAAAAACTTTGACTCTAGTTATTATTAGTTCCACGAGCAAAAACAAGCTCACCTATCTCTCCCTTCATTTTATAGACCTCAAATTCGATTCGTTTTCAATTCTCATTCGCGCTTCCACCACCAACAGAAGGATAAGACGCCATGGATCCAAACTTGTTCTGCTGCATCATATACGGATTTGCTTCAAACGCTCCAGGTCCACCAGTTCCGCCAGTTCCATGATGATGATGATGATGGTGGTTCTGATGATAAGGATCATGACCATGACTCTGGTGATGATGATACCCTTGCATACCCATATGATGCGCAAACACAGGCATCTGCATCATCGGCGGCGGCGCTCCATACGGCACTCCCACGTGTCCCCCCGATCCATTCCCTTGACCGTTACCGTTACCGAGTTCTTGGAAGCTCTGTGGAGGCACAGGTGTTGAGGAGAAGAGCTTATCTGAAGAAGACGGACCTTCCGTCGTCAACCCCTGCATCCGTTTCAGGTACAGCCTGTACTTCTGGAGGTGAGAAGCAACGTTCTCTCGAGTCAGACCTTCAACGTTCATCAGCTGCATAATCGTCTTCGGCACTGCGTTTTTAATCCCTAAGTGAGCCACAACATCCACGAATCTCTTGTGTAGCTGCGGCGTCCACACTAAACGCTGTCGTTTCAGTGTCTTCCCAGTAGGATCTTCAGTTCCTGAATCTCCTTCTTCTATCCCTGCCGCCGTAGAGAGATCCAAACCGTCACCGTCACCGCCATCGCCGCGGTCGTCTGATATTTTTTGTTTCTTGGAATCCGATCCGGGACTGCTCGATCCGACTCGATCTTCCTCCTCAGCCGCGACGCCGGTTTTGAAACTGTTGCTGTTGTTGTTCGAGGAAGAAGTGTTGGGACCGGAAGATCCGCAGCGGAGCGACGAGAGCGTCGTCTCCGATGCGCGATTCACATCCTGGATCGTACGGCTTTTCTCCGGCGTTATGCTAAAAGCCATCGCGAGATTCATCGGAATCAGAGAGTAAGACAGCGATGCTAAGTCTTCATCACTTGGTAACCCCATCTCCCATTCAAGAACCCTATCTCCGTCGCCGGAAACATCGTAATCGCTCATCCTCACTTCCTCTCCCATTTTTTCACTTTCTAACTTCTCAAAAGTCAGTTACAGATTAAAATCTTGAAGCTCTAAATCTGTGAGTTTTGAATCAGAGATCGGAGAAAAAAGCAAGATTGAGAATTCGTGGAGAAAGTTTGGTTTGTAACGACGAGCAATTTTTTCAAAAGAGAAAAAAACACAAATTATCAAATTGTTTTTTTTATTTATCTTTTTCCAAGGAAGAAAAAGAAAAGCAAAAGATAAGAGAAAAAGCGCAATTACTAATTCCAGATGGGCCTTGTGTTAGTGCCAACGTGGACGAGTTAGCTAGATATTTTTGATCTTCTTAATATCTCCGACCGACTAACGCTTATAATATTTGACACGTGTGTTATCTAAGCCAATCTCTCTACCACACGTCATGAGAGCACGTTTTTGAACAGTAGCCGCGATATAGGCGATTAAGTACAATTACTAAATTAGGCACGTTAAGATGAGCCACGTGGTTTAAGAAAGGTCTACGTGAGCTAACTCCGTGGGGTTTTCGGTAGTTTACTACTGACTTCCCAAGTTGCCTTTGTGGACCCAAGAGAGAAAGTGGGCAAAAGCAGGTGGGTTCGGCCAGCTGGAGAGAGAAATGAGGAGAAAGATTCGGTGATGAGTTATGTAAAGTGTTGACACGCGATCCGATTATCTCAGCCGTTGGATCATGGTTTTAGATATTTATAGAAGCGTTTGAGGATCAATCTAACGGCACAGACTGGCAACGAAGTCACGAGTTAAATGAAATATATGTAGGTGGTTCTGCGACTCCGTTGGCTTCCCACTGTATCGAGGGTTCGATTACCATCTTCGTAAATATTGAGATAATAATAATAAATGGGCCAGTGGGCCCAATCGATAAAAAAAAAATCTGAGGAAATGTCCCTTTCGTCCTTATCTTCTTCCCAGATTTCTTCGGACTGTGCAAAAACTTCTCTCACTCATCTACTTCGTCGGGTGACTGTATTAGTTAGGTTTAGTCGTGGCAGTTTCTCGTTTGGTGATTTCTCGAAGGGAAGGAGGAACCGATTTCTGGTTATTTTTTTGGAGTTCGATTTTGTTAATCTCCCTATCCCTCCCTCGATCGTGGTCAATGACCTCATTACTACTCCTCAGAACACTCCCGCTCCTCCGCAACGGTTTTCTCAACCACCGTCATCAAGTCGGCATCGTAGCGGCTAGTTTTCTTTCTCACCGTCGGCGTCTGTTGTGTTCTCTTGCTGATAAACCACAGTTGCGGCGCGAGGATGATTCTCCCGCGGAGGGATCCGCCGCGGCGATAAATTCGACGCCGTCTATTGTTGATGATAACTGGCGTTTCGAAGATCCCGATTATCGGAAGTGGAAGAACGTAGAGGCGGAGATTCTTCGAGATATTGAACCTATAGCTCTTCTCGCTAAAGATATTCTTCATTCGGATAGGTAACTTTCATTTGTTCGATCATATATGAATTTCACCGTCTGGTTTGTAGGATCGTTTAGTGGAGTTGTAGTTATGATTCGAGTGTTAAGTTAGATCAGCTGCACTATCTTCGAAAATGTAGTGCCAGAGTTTTGAATTTCAATTCCAATCGAAATTTAGGTTGTGGTTGATTCCTGATTTGAAGTACGTGGAACGAATCCTTCATGTTATTCAATAGCTGTACCATGTTTGGATTAATATTCAAGTTATAGTCTCATAGCTTCTTCCAGTAGCTTGTTCTTTTACCTGACAACATGGAGATACTATTTTGGCTGAATCCGTAGATTCATTACCTGAGGTCTAATCCGTGGAGAAGCCTAACTCTTGCTAGACAGATACGGATGAGTTTTGATTGGATTATAGTGGTCTATACAGGATAAGTCGTTCTCCATAATGTGATGAATGCTCGTGTATCTTCAGTCAATCGGGAACTGTTTTGTAGTGAACTATATTTGAAGTTAGCTTCAGTGCAGATAATTTTTGCAGTCGGAATGATCTGTTTTTCTTTTTGATAAGCAGGTATTTGGATGGAGAACGCTTAGAATCTGAGGATGAGAAAATTATCATTGAAAAGCTTCTTGCTTATCACCCCTACTCCAAAGATAAAATTGGCTGCGGTCTTGATTTTATAATGGTACGTAGATTCAGGCTGCTCGATATCTCTCTTTTCTTTAAGGTCAACTAATAGTATAAAAAAGCTTGCTATTTTGCATGTTTCTCGGCATCATAAGGATCAATTTTCGAACAACAATGATAATAGATAGATGACTGTGAATGTGATAGACATGAATGGTTAGAAAATTGATTAAGTTTTGTGATAAGCTAGTGTGAGCCAAGAAAGCTTGAATCCTGAGATTGAAGTAGAGGGGATTTTCCTAAAAATTAGTACGTGAAACCAGATCGCTAGTAGTGATTATGCAATTGTTTGCGCATTTTCTTTCAATGTGTTTGAAAGTACTAAAGTATATGAATTGGTAATGCTCATGAATCACGAGTAGGCTATACTTGTTAATGGCAGGTTGATCGGCATCCTCAATTCAGGCACTCGAGGTGCCTCTTTGTTGTGAGGACGGATGGTGGATGGATAGATTTCTCATACCAGAAGTGTCTTCGAGCTTATGTTCGAGATAGGTACCCGTCTCACGCTGAGAGATTTATTCGTGAACATTTTAAACGTGCTAGTAGCTAAATCATTCATAACTGGCTGCTCTGTAATACCGTCCCACTCATCATCAACAGCAAATCCTCATATAAATTTTGCTGCTAATCTGTTCCAAAGGCTTCGTTGTACAAAATTGGAATTACTCTATCCAATTTGGTAGGCTTGAATCAATTTGAAAAAGTAGCGGAAGTTTCTGAACAAGCAATTTTTTCACAATGTAAAAAAAAATATATATAAAAAAGATTTTATGAATTTTGAAAAAAATATATAGAAGACAAACCTTTCAATGGTCTCCTCTCCAATCTGATTTCTGTATTAGTATCGTGGACATTCGAAGGCCGTCTGAAACCCTAATACATCTCTTATTATATATTCTTTACAGAAACATAAGAGAATGAATAAACAAAAGCACAATATTTTATTTTTGTTGTCAAAAGAAATTCCTTAAAAGCCTTAAAAATGCCCCCAATCTGTCACATAGCTGCAAAACCCAAAATGTACAGTCTTAACAAACAAACAATCTGACAAACCAGTACGCCTTTTTGTAAAGATGCGCGAGGAACCAATATACCTTAGCAAACCTGCCTCCACCATAACATGTCTATAAACTCATAAAGTCATGTTTTGGTTAACCACAAAAAGTATTTAGTTGACAGAAGAAAAGTTAATCAGAAAGCATTTAGTCTTTAAAATTACATTTAATAAACTTACAAAATGTCAACATATGTTGTTGATCGAGATATAAAAACATATTATATCATTTCCACATCAAGACTTGACACATTTTGTAAGTTCTAAACATTATTTAATTTTGACAAAAAAACCATTATTTAATACTCCTAAACTAATGCATACTTACCCCCGAAAATCGACGACGTGTAACTTTCTTACCCAAGAAAACTAAAGAAAGAGAGACCTTTAGTGGGTCCCACGGAAACTTCTCCGAAGCCTCAAGCGCAAAAATATCTCTCTCACACACACCTCTTTCACTCCAGGACCACCGTTAATAATTCCGTCATCACTACTCACAGTCAAACAAACACTGTCACGAGTTGTAACCGTCTAATATAACGCCGTTAACACTTACCTGGCTACAGCAACAACAACAACAACAACAACAACAACAACAACAAAAATAAACACGTTATATAAACAAACGTGTTTTCTTCTTCCTTTGTCTCATCACAACCATTAAACTTTTCTGGGTCAGCATTTATCCTTTCACCAAACAAACAGAAGCGAGAGATGATGCCTTCTAGGTCGGCTACGACAACAACAATAACCCCAACGACGACGACGTCGTATTGGTGTTACAGTTGCACGTGTTTCGTAAGCGTTTGGGTAGGCCAAGACGCAAACGCCGACGGAGTCGTCTTTTGTCCTTTTTGCAACAGCGGTTTCATCGAAGAGATCGAAGATTCTTCTTCCGCCGCCGAAGCACCGGCGACGACTCCGGTTTCTCAAGAAGTTAGATCGGTTGAAGATAGTCGTAGATCCGTAGTTAGTAGACGCCGTCGCCCTTCGTTTAATCCGGTGATCGTTTTGCACGGAGGAGGAGCTAACGGTGAGAGAGTTGATAACGGAGGAGGAGAAGGAGAAGAAGTTAGTAGAGTTGGACGACGCGCTTATGAGTTTTACTACGACGATGGATCCGGTTCGGGTCTTAGACCGCTTCCGGATTCTGTATCTGAGATCTTGATGGGATCTGGATTCCAACGGTTGCTTGAACAATTAAGCCAGATCGAAGCGTCTGGTAACGGAATCATCGGTAGATCTGGAAACCCTCCGGCGTCGAAATCGGCGGTTGAGTCATTGCCACGTGTCGAGATCGGAGATTGCCATACGAAGGCGGAGGCGAATTGCGCCGTGTGCACGGAGGTTTTCGAGGAAGGCACGGAAGGTCGTGAGATGCCTTGTAAACATATCTTTCACGGCGATTGCATCGTTCCTTGGCTTTCGATACGGAACTCATGTCCCGTTTGTCGATTTGAATTGCCTTCGGATCCGACTCGTAACGAGGAGGAGGAAAACGCTGTTGGGATGACGATCTGGAGACTTCCTGGCGGTGGATTCGCTGTAGGTAGGTTTAACGCCGGCGGGATGAGAGAAGGGGAGAGGGTTTTGCCTGGGGTGTTGACGGAGATGGATGGTGGTGGACTTGGGAGTCACGAAGGACCGAGACGAATCTCTTGGGTTAGGGCTCATGGTACACCGGAGATTAGTAGAAACGGTGCTCGCTCCGGTAATGGTGATAGGTTGAGACGAGCAGCTCGTGGAATGGTTTCGTTTATGAGGAGGATGAGACCTAGTCGTGGCTCTTCCTCTTCCTCTTCCTCTTCTTCTTCTTCAAATCTTATCGGTTTAGATAGAGACGGTGAATCTAGGGTTATGACTCGATCAAGTTCTTTGATCAGAAGATTTTTCATATGAAATGGAGAAATCATCAATTAAGGTTAGGGGAAAAAAAAAGTTCAATTTTTTTGTTTGTTTATTCAACAAATGTAAATATATATAGTTGGCATTATTCTCCTATTCGTCACTACATCCATCATCACCAGCTGATCATCTGCATTATTCTAACATTTAATTTTGACAAATAATATCTAAAAAAAATGATTCATACTATACAATTTATTTTTTGTCACAAAAAAAAAAAACTTAATAAAAGTCATGATATTTGCGTCAGATATTTTCTAACAGCCATCGTAAATGTGTAATGAAAGAGACTCGATGTGTGTACTGCCGTCTGCGCTTTGTATATGTATATCACATTATGTAAAACAAGTAATTGTGTGGTGGTTATTTTGAAAACCAATCAATTTTTATAACTATTTTGTTACAAAACTAGATTGTTACATACGTACTATAGATTAGTACATTAATCGGGAGATTCCAAAATTATGATAATTTTTCTATGTTTTGTCTTCACTCATACAATACAGAGATTCTAATACATCACACATGTTTCAATTATTACAATTCAAACGCGTTTAATTCTAGAATTCTCTCTAGAAAAATAACTGAAAAGATAAATATATTTTATTGATATACGTAGTTATATCAATTTTTTAAACATTTCCACATGCACCAAGTATGCCTTAAAAGTGCAAAAACTATTTAGGATAGAAACTAGAACACAAAGTAACACATGGAATTCTTCTATAAAAATTATTACTAGATACTATCTTTAAGTGCACTTACAAAATTCACCTAAAACGATTTTTTTTATAAATTCAAACACCTCTTCACTTATTGATCTAGCCTCTATTGTTTAAGGATATATATGTGATCCAAGAACCTCTCAAGAACATGAAGTTAACATAACAAACAAAATGTTTTGCACCTTTAGTGAGAGAGAAGTAACTTGCAGATCTAATACATTGTTCATCTTTGTGTGTTTGGTGCTAGTTAGTGGCTGAATTTTCTTCATGGCTTTGGATGAACAAGACTTTGACTGTGTTGTTTCTAGGTGAGTTGTAGGTTGACCTGGGGGAGAATGCGCTTAACGACGTAAAGACAACCTTCACTAGTAAAAAAAACCTATATATCCACGAAATTTTCGCGAGTAATAACATATCATTTTCGTAAATTTTAGTAGATTTTCGCGAGTAACAACACACCGTTGGAAGTAGAATCGCAAAATTCACGCAACCAGAAGTAACCTAAAACTTTATATTTTGAGTAAAATTGGATGGTTGGGTTTGTAGTTTGAATAATGGTGGATGAAGTATGTGGTTGAAAACTAAAAAAAAATGTTTAAGAGAGTTTATTTCTACCTTTGATTTTTATGTTTAGATCGATTACTTTTATTACGTGAGGTTTACATTCAATCTCTCTACTTTTTATCAGTGTTTGTGAAAAAGTAAGTTCGGTACAGGAAGTAACTTCTAGTTTAGCTTACGGCCGATTACATTGTTGTTTGTTGATAGTTTGTTGATAGAGACTTTTATTGTAATATAGTTGTGAATTGATCGCTATTATAAATAAAGGTGCATTAGTGTATGAAGTGCAGAAATATTAGAAAACAAGTTAGAAAACCAGAAAAAGTTTGATGAAAAATGGCATCTTCTTCATCCAAGTCCAACCATAGAAGATAAAATCTCAATATAGTTAATTCTAAAATATATAATATTAAGTAAAAAAATTATGAGCAAAAAATAAAATGAAATTTATTTTAATTAATATATGAAAATAAAAATATCAAAACAACTATTAACATTAAACAAAATAAAGTAATAAAATGATATAATCGAAAGGTTATATATCAAAATTATATGAGTGAAATTGTTTAAATATATATATATATACATACATATGCATACTATTAAAACATGTACTTACTAATTGTTAACATTTAGTCATGTGTTATATTAATGAAAATACCATTAGAGTTTAATGAGAACGCTAGAATTTCATTAAAGATAATTTAGAGTAAAAATATAGTTAAAATATATATTATAACAAATATCATACACTTAATCACATATGGTACTGCAGACATTAGTTATCATAAATTATAATATATTAACAATTATTTTTTCTAATATTTTACTCATTTTAATTTATTAAGAAACATACAATTTATACAATAAAATAAATAATTTTTTAATATATATATGTTATAACTCAGTTTTTGTAAAAAGCATAATTCCTGAAAAATCATAAGAATATAATATATTATTTAATTTATTAGTAGAATTTATAATTTAAATTAGTTTAATCAAAATTAAATTGATATAAATGTTTTAATACGATAATAAAATATAATTAGTTAATATTTATATTATTCGATGATATAGTGTGATGGGTTAGTTTTAATATTTTATAACTTTCAATTTTTATGAGTTGTTTATTTAAAACCATTGTAAGACTTCGATTATGAAAACGTAAGTCTGGTAAAAACATAATAAAGAAAACACACTAAATTATTGTATATAATAAAATAATACAATATGTAAACTATTAAAAACTAGAATCATCAAATATATATATCAAAATTTATAATCATATCATATAATCATACTAAAAATATTAATTACAAATTATATAATATAATCATCTACACCAAAATAATATTATCAACACATCTAATATTTTAGTTTCTATAAAATGAAAAATATAAAAAAACTGTTCATCTTTAGAGCGGATTAAAATTTGATAAATTATGTAATATTTCTGTGCTAAAATTAAAAATTATAACACATTTAAAGCTTTCATATTTATAAATACTATTTGTCGAAAAAAATAATATTAGTAAAACAAATAAAAACTATAAACAAATATTCTTTTTGATTAAATTAAAATTTATGAAACAAAATAATTTTGCGGGGAAGCACGTGTCAAAATCTATGTAGTAGGTTATGGTTAAAGAGAATTATGTGATTAATTATATATCAGCTTCTATTCTTGTAGTGTTTACAAGTTCAACCTTTTTCTGGAACATGGTTGCAATCTGATCTTGTGTCAGAGTCTTACAGAGACGGAGAGACTGGTCCATTATGTTATTAAGGTTGGTTTCTTCATTCTTTGGCATTCCCTGGATTCTCACAAATTCTAAGGTTGAATTTCATTTTCCTTTATTTTAAGAACAAGTCTCTCTGGAGGGAAGCTTCAAATCAGTTAGTTTGTAGTAGAAGAACATATTACTATGATAGCCAAACTGATTAAGCCATTAGTTAATAAATTTCTTACTCGTTATTTGCATCATCTCCCGATGAACCGGATTTATGGAGGTCGAACCTAGTCAAGAATCCGACAGTGGCATGAAAAGAAAACATTCTGAGGTTGTCTGAACAATAACACTATCCAAACAAGTTTCTGAGGAATGGACAAGGCAATGCGTTTAAGACCCAAGGGGCAACAAGGTGGACTGGAACGTTATGAAGCGGTCAAAACCTCAAGCCCTAACCGGTTAATTAAGCTGACTGTGATATCTGTAAACGGTTAACGCACAATGTATTCTTATGTGCTAGTAAATCAACCTCTTACAATGTCTGTATTATCATCAGACACACTGATTTGCTATTAAATAAATGATAGCAAAGTTGTGGAATTTTTTTGAAAAAGTTTTTCTATTTTTGGTTGACATATGTACTTGCAATAAAAGAGAAACGCATTCCATAGATATATGATAGCAAAAAAAAAAACATTACAAAATCATTGTGAAACAAAAGAAACAAACAAACAAAGGGTAAAGCTAGCAAAATCATTACAAAACATGCAAATGGTTACAGAATAGTTTATTGCTTCTTAGCAGGTTTCCAGCAGGAAAGAGCATAGAGGACTCTTCCTTTCCAGCCCTGAAACATCCAGTGGTTGTCATTGTCAATTACAAAATCATTGTGGTAACGTTCTCTGACTAACTCCTTCCCTTCCTTCATGATCTGTTTGTTTAGTCTCGCTGGCCTAAACCCTGCTCTTAATATCCTAACCTGCCATTGCTTGTAGGTCTCAGGCCTCGCAAACCGCTCTGCCCCTTCACAGGCGATTACACTCATGGCGTCCCTTATAATTAACTCCCTCTCCACCAACGTCCTGCAATCATTCTCTTCTGATATGTTCGTCGCAAACATGTCAAAGAGGGACGAGAAATGGAACATAGCTTCTTTAAACCTCGTTAGGAAGAAAGGCGAGTTGTACATTCCGTTTATCTCTGCAAACACAAAGAGGTCAGGATTGATATCTCTGAACAGTTTCAGAGCCGTGTCTCTCGGAGAGTTTAGGGACACGGTTTCATCAGGTGTGTATTGTAGCCGAAGGATGCAGTTGACAACTGTTGTCTCTTCACTATTGATCACCAGCTCATCAAGAGTTATGGTCTCCCAATTCTTGGCTTTGAAGTTGTACTCAAACGGGACTTTGAACTTGTCACAGAACCGCTTCAGTCTCCTCCCGGTCTCTTCAACCCGCTCTGATGGTCGGAATCCTGGCTGAGGCAGCTCGATTCCTGTCACACGAAGCATTGGTGGTCCACCCGGTCGGGATGACAGGGCTTGTATCAGACAAGGCCACTGAAATCCATAGAGGATCCCAAAATCAATGATGTGAAGTGTGGATGCTTTGGACGCAAGCTCAAAGATTGTTCTGTTTGCAGTATAGTAACACATTATTAAGGTGGGGCAAGCCTGAACAAACTCCTTGTAAGCCTTCAAAATGTCCACCATCGATGTTCCGCTAAAAGTAACCGATATTGGTGTCTTCATGGTTCCAGTGATACGTGCTTCAAGCGCCTCTGCGAAATGGTAACCAAGTCTCTGAGTTGCGTCACCGTGGCTAGATGAGTGTGCTCTTATCTCCTTCAGTTTCTCAGCTGCTCTTCTCTGGTCAAAGCTAGCTACTGCTTGCGCGCATTGCATCAGTAGATTCCGCATATCCACTGGCTGATCTGACATTTGAGGCTTGGATCGGTTCGATGATCCCTTTGCTCGTCCGGTTTTGTTCAGTGTTGCTTCTCCTTGATCATTCTTTTGACACACCAGCAAAATTTCCTCCATATTTTCGGCCAGCTCATCCACCATAGAAACTGCAGGGAGCTTTAATTTCCTTCCACCTTCAAGATCATCTTCTTCCTCATCATCTCGTAGGCGGTACCTTCTTGTTGATTCCTCTGAGGTTGGTTGATGTAAGCTCGTTATTGAGCTGAAGTTTCCAAGAGAATGGTCGTATTGATCGCTGGAGATTTGATCAGACGGAAGTGGAGTTTGATCCTCCTGAAGCACTTCGAAGAAAGATTTCTCTGCTGCTTGTAAAGCCAAACTGTCTTCCAACATACGAAACTGTCCTTCAAGATCTTCCTCCATCAACATGTCATTGATGTACTTTAAAACAGGATGGTATTATGAACATACCGTAGATTCGGTCGGAGAAGGGTTCTGAGACTCAGTAGTTTCGGTAGGAGAAGGGTTTTGAGATTCAGTAGAGCTCTGAGATTCATAGAAGCTGGTGAAACGACTGGTACCAGAGTCAAGATTGGTCCTTGGTTTGCAGCAAGATCCAGAACCGTTGTCGAATTTGAACCCATCAACGGATACTTGCAGAATAGCATCCATGAAAGGATCAAAGATCTCAGTCGAGATCAAGATTGAAGAAGAAGAAGAAGAAGAAGAGGAAAAGGAGGAGGAGAGAGATAACTTTAGTCAAGCAACAGAAGAAACTAAAGAAAGTAATAGAAAGTTTCATGTGAACACTGGATATACTTATACAAGGATTATTTGTTTTTGTTTTGTCTTGACAAAGAAGAAAAATGAAGTTTCAAGGATACAGAGAATGTGTGGGTTGTGATAATAAACACTGAGCCGCCACAAAAGATTAGTACAATTATTACTACTAATAATATGTCCAAGAGACTAATTAAGACTCTATCTACTGTGTGTGGGGTCCAATGACTAACAAAGTTATATTGTTTTGTTGCTGTTGTCTTCTCTTTGGCCACTTGCCTGGTCAAAATTTAAACTTAATACCTTGAATGTTGAATATATACACATATATATATAAAAGATTAATAGTGCGGAACAGAACCGGTTTGGTTAATGTAGCAATTTGTCATAACAGAACCACTTGACATTTTTATTTATTTCATAACATCGATTTGATTTGATTTGATTTTTTCCTTGGAATCTACTTTTTATATACGAAATGATATTGGACAATATAACAATATCGAAATATACATAATATAAATCTTCTGACCAAAGGAGTTTGGATATAGATAGATTATTCTCAGAGAGAGAGAGAGAGAAGCAAACGTGGATGCCAAACCTAACCTGCATCTCTTTTTTTTTTTGTTTTTTCGGGTCAACGAACCTTCTTGTCTCTTTCATATGAATTCTTTAAGTCAAAGGCCAAGAGAAGATATTTTAATTTGATACAAGATTATTGTATTTTTAAGATTGTACGGTATGCAGTAAACAAGCACTTGTGTAATATAATATCAGTTTCTTGATATGTTAGAACACACTCAGATCGGATTTAGTTGTTACCCATAGGAGAAAGATGATTTTTTTAATAATGTTAAAACAGACAAACCCGATCCGCCCGATCAAATTCGTTTAGATCTATTTAACAGTTTAATATTTTTTTGTAATTGAACAAAAATCTATATTTATTCTTTGATTCCTTCTTATTAATTTTTTTTCTTTCTTCAGCACATTTTAATCAAGAAAAATAAATAAACTTCTATAAACAACTATGGTATCAATTCATAATTGTAAAAAAAAACGTAAATCTGAACTACCAGTTTCTGATGATGATGCTATTGTTTTCACAAATATATCTCTACATACTAGCCAAGCCAACATTTAACCATTCTTATGAAGACGATCAATCAAAGAACAGACTATTTTAATTGCTATGATTAAAAAATATTAATCGCTATGATTAAAAAAATTATGGATTTCATTGGAATGGTTAAATCTAGTATCATACAGAGGGAATAAAAAATGTCACAAAAGATTTACAACAAATCCATCACTATCCCTTACATTGTTAGGAAAAACCCACCTTATTCCAATCATAAAACTTTACACTTGAAAAGAGAAGAAAAAGAAGAAAGAAAAAGAGGAAGAACTGAGATCAGATCTTCAACTATGTCAGAATCTTAAAATAGGGATCATCATCATTATAATACACAAAGGTTCTTTAGAACAAGGACCTTTTTAGATCAGAGCCTCTGCTTGAAAGCGTGGTGGTTCGGTCTTCAGTTGATGCATTTGGTGCTGTGGCCAGTAAGCGTGTGCCTTCAGAACACGGTCCAGAAGAACCTGTGGCACGGGCTCTCCTCTCCGCTGCTGTGGAGATATCCTCGCCGTGTGGACCAAAGTCTTCCATTTATCCTACATAAGCAGAGACTCAATACCAACAACGTTGATCGTAATATTTTCAAACTGTAAGTAAGATCAAGGTTAACAGTTAATACTAACCTTGAGATCAACATAGGTACGGTGGTCTGCGTCCTCAAAAGCACGAACTTTAACGTCTCTCCACCTGCAATTTCAAACATACATACAAAATCAGTTCGTCACTAAAAGCAACACGAGGAGAAGAATGCTATTTCTTTGTTTTTCTACCTTCCGGTTCCGAGTTTCTCAACAGCTTGGACGAGTGCTTCTACTTCAGTAACTGAGAAAGGTCGACGAATTCTGCGATGTGCAGCTTGCTGCTGCTTAGTCCTTTTAAATTTACGGTTACGAGCCTGAGGAGCCAACAATGCTGCTGACGCAATCGGAACTAAAGCTCTAGAATCATCAGCTAGGGATGGTGCTGAGTCATGATTAGAGTCCAACACATTGTCACGGGATAAAGTCAAATCATCGCGGGCATGGTCCAACAAGTAACTGGCAGAGATTAAAAAAATGACCCTTAAGCCGCAAAAAATTGAATCTTTATCGCTGTGGCATCTCAGAGAATGAAGAGGAGGGTGAACCTGGATAACAATGGTTGAGGGGTAGTTTCTAAGCTGGGCTTAAGGCTGAAACCCAGAGAGTCCAAGTGAGTGTTCTCCTCAGAGATCCCACTCTGCAGAAGGGTTTTGCTATCGTCTCGAACTTTCTTCCCTTGAACCATCAGCCCGACTCGCAGTCCATCACCAAGTATGGTGGTGACTGCTTCCATCACCATCCGCTGAAAATTCCGACATAAAAAGAAAAGGTAAGTTCTCGACCAGGATTTTCAGAACAACTAGGTTTGGGCATTGCACCTTCAAGGAGCCAACAGTAGCAGTTTCTGGAATCTCTATGAAGAGCTCAGGCACCCTGAAAGACTTGATCCGCAGCCGCACTAAAGAGATTCAAAAGAAAAAAAAAAACGTTTTTAAGTTACACACTTTTTCAACAAAACAATAGCCAACAAAGGATTCAGATTGAGACGCCATTAATTACCATGATGGTCTCTAGACACAAAGGACGTATTTCTACTTTTCATGGACGATATTGTTCTGCTTCCTGCACATCAATTTGTCAAAACAGCGTTACATCAGCAGAGAGACTTACGAAATACTAACTACACAATGAGAAGATGACAAACTTTTAACCTTTATGTGCCTTTGCTTGCAAAGGGTAATCATCAGAATTTGAATCAGAAATGTTGTCAAAGTATTTCCTTTTCTTGATGGGATATTTCCTCTGATGATGGTGCAAGTAATAATTCCTCTTTGAGCATGGCTTTGCATCTACAAGCACCAAATTAAAATCACAATCACAATAGACAAGAACCAGAATAAATTAAAAACACTGGTTGAGAAAACTACCTGCGTTGTTCCTGGAACCTCCTTTCCAATGTCTAGATGCCAATATCTTCCTGATTCTTCTGTCTCCAATACGAGGCACAGGCATAGTCATACAAGGGCGAATATACCCAGAGAAGTTTTCATCATCATCATTATCTCTACTAAACAAATTTACATCATCCCGAGAGCCATGGGGACCATCGTTCCCACCTGCTCCCACCTCGGTACTACTGTTACTACCTATACTAACTACAACATCAGGTTTCATATCATCATCCAGACCCGGTTTAAGATCCTGATTGAAGTTTGTGACTTCACAAGAATCACTAAAACCCTTCACCACATTCTCTACTTTCTCACCTACCAACAAGTGATTACGAGAGCTGAGCCCATATTGGACATCAACACTGGAGCTCACGGATCCCTGATAAGGATTGTCTTCAGAGAACTTTACGTGGTGGTTTTCTTCAGCCGAGAATTCCTTCTTTACAGTATTTTGTACAGCTACACAGTCATCTTCACAAGCATTTACCGAACTTGCGCTCTCAAGCAGCAAGCTTCCAGCTACGGTGGCCAATAAGTCGATCGCACCCATTTTCTCATCTCCTGGTATATTCTTCTCGTATATGCGCCTCTTCTGGCAAAAATCCAAACAATGCAAGTGATCATGTAAACGGATCATCCATGTAACAATCCAGTGATAAGCTAAAACCAAAAACCGAGAATAGCAAGCAAAGGCCATGTACCCGAACTGATCTCGAAGCTCGTGCCTCGGCAGACAATTTGTAGCCATCGTCTCCAAATTCTAAGATTTTATGCGACACCATTACTTGGATGCATAACACGATGATGTGGTTGCCACGAGCGAGAAGCAACTGTGAAGGAATCAATGAAAATTCGAGACCTGTGGATTTGAAACATGTACCAAAGACTCAAGTCACATAAATCATCATTAATTGAGAATCTGTAAAAACAGATCGGTAAAGATCCGAGCTTTAGGATACTTTGGGATTGCATCAGAAACGAAACAACAAAAGGGGTTTAAAATCAAAACAAAGAAAGTAAAAATCCTAAACCATCCTTAAACCCTAGTTAAACACAAGATCCGAATCAAGAATAGATTTACACACACACAGAGAAACCTGAAGAATAGATTCGATCTAGAAACCAAAGAATATTACAGGATTGTTCAAATTTCTCAGATCGGGTTCACAGATCGACGAAATAGAATTTTTGGCTTGTGTTAACAAAACGACAAAGATCGATTGAAAGATAGATAAGTTTAACGAAAGCCCCTTTAAGATCCAGAAACAGAGAACATGGAAATTAAGGAATACTGCAGGTCAAAATTCAAATGAAAACGAAACTTTAACTTTTCTTTGTTGTACTCAGAATTTCACTGGCGATCAAAAAATAAATAAATAAAAAAAACACAAACTTTCGACAAAATCGAGAAGACAAAACCATAACTTTTTGTTTTGTTTATAAAAAAATGTCTCACCTCTCTATGTTATCTTCAGTTCCCAGACGAGTAAATGAAAAATTGAGACGAATTCTCCAGAAAATGTGAGATTGGAGAGAAAGTAATCACGAAACGCAGACCGAAAGGAAACAGAATTCTTCACGCACTCAACTTAAAAATCTTTGCTCTAACCCATGTTTTTTCCCAAGAAAATGACGGAAAACAATTTACTTGTTTCAAACGCTACCCAATAAGAGTTCCTCTCACCACCACAAAAAGGATGATCACAAATCAAAGATATATACAAAAACCTTTCAATTCAAAGAACCACCAACGCTTTCTTTTTTTTTTCTTTTTTTTTTAAGCTTAAACCCCTTCTTACATTGAGCTCATCAAATACTGGACCTACCGGTATTACCCGTCCCGTTCTTACCGGCTATAGCCAGTAAAACATTTCACCCTAAAGACTCGGTTCTTCTCCATGCTCGGGTGGCCCACGGACACACTCGTAAGTTGTAAGTCCTCAGATCTCGCCACGTGTTGAGGATGTTGCCATCACATGGTTCCGGCTGGTAGTATATGATTACGAAAGAAAACCAGAATTCATTAAAAAGAAATGCATTTTCTTTCTTTTTTTTTAAATATTCGTTTATGCTTTTATGTATTTCCCTTGTATTTTTTCCTGTTTTTGCCTTATAGATTTTTGGAGTATGTTTTTTCCTTCTTTGTTCTTCGATTCTTCTTTTGTTTTTTGGCAATGGAACCTTCTTCTTGTCTTGACTCCAAACTCGCTTTTGCTTTTGTGGAATTAGAAAGCATCTGGAATGATTATAACTGGTAACTGAGTTGAGTTAAGAGGATTTGTTGTTTATGTTATAAATCATTCTCAAAGTTTTAAGTTTTCCCTTTGTCTACCGGAGAGAAAACGCCGCCACCACTAAGTACGTAATCAATACGTTATCATTTATCTCGCTCTCGATTTTCGATCTGGGTTTACTTTTGAGTGTTGACTTTTGCCATATTTGAGGATAGATTTATTTTTTTTTAAATCGGTAATGACTAAACGGGCTCTAAACAGGCCTTCACATCCGACAAACTATAATTTAAACACTCTAAACGGGCTCCAACTTAAACGAACTTTAATGAACAATATATAAACGGGCCATACATCAATGGGTCATACATAAACGGATCCAGCCGTAAACGATCGAACAATAATTTTTTTTTATTATGTCACAGTAACTGAATTACTTGAAAGCTTAATTATTTAATAATTTTTATGATTTAAAATAGACTATATCTTAAAATTAAAATAGTTAACACCAAAAATAACAAAAGAAAATAAAAAACTGGAGAAGCCTATTATTCCCTCCTTTTCGTATTATATGATATTTTAGGATTAAAAACATATATTAAAAATAATTAATTCATTATTTTTCAAAACAAAATACTTTTATTATCTACCTAAATTTAATCAACCAATGATAAAATAATTGCATAATAAAAATATTCATAATACATAAAAATAATAATAAATTTTATATTGAAAATTTAAAATGTCAATTAATTTTGTAAAAAAAATATATATCTAAAGCATCAAATAAAAATAACAGAGAGTGCATAATAACTGGAATTTGATATTTTGAAGACATACGACATAAGTACAACATTTAATGAAGACTGAATTTTGAGTTTTGACGATATAATTAGCTGTAACAAAATAGCATTTTTCTTACCTTTGCAAAAGAAAAATCTTATTTGATTGTCAAAATATATTAAATATGTATTGTAATATAAATTGTTTTAGTTAATTTTAGTCTAATGACTTTAATATCCCTCTAATATTGTGGGGTGTTGTGTTCGAACCTCATACATATGTCATGAACTTCATAAGTGGTCATATTTTTATCACATGATTCTGACACGAGCAAAATATTAATACACCACATATGCAAATGAATGGTTGTAAAAAAATATATTTAAAAATGAACAAAGGAATTGAAAATGATAAAGATTGAAAGTGTGATTTAATTAACATCCAATTTTTAAATTTAATTCAGTTTAATTTAGTTATTTTAATTGAATTTTATAATTAGATTGTAGAATACAACATAATAGAAAAGTTAAAATATGAAAAGTTTGTAAATATTTTTATTCATATTTTTTTGGTGGAATAAATTTTGAAGTTGATTTGTGATCACAGTTTTGTTGTAGGTCAATTTGTAAATTAATGCAAAATATTTTACTTCGATAACAAAACAGACTAAATAGATACTGAAAACGTTTTTTTGGAATTATGTAGTACAATGATGGTCACCTCTGAAATTCATGACACATATTTACGGTTTTAATCCAGCATACCACAATGTTAAATGAGATATTAAAACCATTAGGCTAAGTTGACGAAAAAACTATTTTTACACTCATTAATATGTAATTGCATCATATAAAATAATAACAAAGTTTATGATAAAATTATATAGTCTATATCATATTTATATTATTTTTTGGAAAAAGGTTTACTTATATTAATATAACAGAAAATTATAGAATAAAAATAACAATAAAAATATATTAAAAAAATAAATAAAGATACATAAAAAGAGAAAACGAAATTTTTTGAATAAAAAGATAGAATAAATTAAGGGATTAAAAATTAAAAAAACCGAGCCAAAAAAACCAATATTAGTTATTTATGGAAAAGAAAAGAAATTGATTAACTTACCAAAATCAGGATTCAAAAACAAATTGCTGACATCAATTAAAAAATGTAATCTAGAAAAAAAATCAAACAGCAGATTAATCCTCATAAATACCATGAAAATCAGTAAAAAAACAACTCAGCAAACACTCGATGCCCAGTCCTCAAAAGGAAAAGAAATCGAAAATCAAAGTCTTAACTGCATCCTTTACCATGGATGAAAAGTTTATCTTACTCTAAAAGCTCATTCGCTAAAAAAGGCACAATAATTTAGCTAAAAGCAAAAAAGTATCAACCCAAAAAAAAAACACTCAAACTACCTCTTCCAGATTACAATCACATAATAAACAAAGATTAGAATCACAAACCAAACAAATATTACAATCACATAACAACCAAACATTTACATTTATCATATTGTAAAATTATATTGATATTACAGTAATCAGTAAGTTAGGTAGTGGTTATAATCAAACTGTTTTATTAATTTCCATTACATAAGTTTTAAAACAATGATTTAATTATAATTATCATAAAATTAAATTATTTTATGAACTTGATTTTACACTCCAAACCTTACATGCCCTTAAAATTCAAAATTTGCGTACAAGTTCAACACATATTTCCTGTGTTGGATACAAAATATTTTATTTAGCCACACCAAATCATTAACTAAAAAAAAAGACCTACGCCTTTGCCTAAAATTACAATAAAATAATTATAACATCTTACCGTATCTAGAAAAGGTTGGAGAGGATAAAAGGTGGGTGGTTATAAATTTGTATCATACAAAAACACCACCGTTCAAGACATAAGTCATCAAAAAACTATATATCATCATATAAAATGAAAGGATTGTATTATGAATATACTGTTGTAAAATAAATTTTATATTTATGTTTAATTTAGTATAATATAAGGTATAAAGGTAGTGGTGATTATATGAGGAATGATGTATTTCATGTATTATTGTTTATGGTTGATTTTTATTATTTCTTTTTATATATAATGGTAAAGCTCAATACCACTTGTACAATTAAAGAAATTAAGTTTACATAAAAATTAGATTAATGAATATTGTAGTGTTTAGATTACACTGATGTCATTTGTTAACATATTAACTAATCTTAGTGTTTTGGTGATAACTAATCATTATGTCTTCAACACTCCCTTTTGATTACTTATACTTGATTAACTTGTTAAAAACTTAATCATGAAAAAACTATTTATGAGATAAAAACTATGATAATAGAAAAAAGTACAGTAACATAATCTCCTCTTGATATGGTTTCATTTTCATAAATCGCATAAATAGTACATCCCAATGTTATGAACGTGTTTTCTGAATGTTATAGTGGAAATCATTTTTGTGTAAAGATCAGTTGTATTGTCAATTGAACGAATATACTGAATATCTATTTCTTGATTTTTCTCGAATTCTTGTATATAGAAAAAAAATCTTGGGGGAATATATTTGGTTTGTCACTCTTTATATAACATTCTTTAAGTTGAGCAACACATGCAACTTATTAAAAATTGAAATGTAATTACATCCATAATCGGAGATTATGTTTCTTCATAATCAATTACCGGTGTTTGAGAAAAAAATTAGGCAGCATGGCGTACTTTATATCTTGTTATCTCATTTTTTTTTCTTTTTTGTACAAAAACTCATTTGCATTCAACCGGTTTGACATGTTCCGGTGTTGTGACAATAGGTCCAACAAATTTTCTTTTATTGAGGGAGTTCAACTTCATTTCCATGGTCATCTTCTATTTCTCTCAATCAGAATTTTTTTTTTTGACATTCTAATATGGATTTTATATATGGATCATCACATTCATGATCAGTTTCTTTTGATACAGAGAATGAAAAAATTATATCATCATTTTTATCTTATTTTTATCAATAATTTTCTATTATGAGTATAATTGATGGAAATTTTATATTTTCAGTTTTATTTTAGTCTTTAGAACTTCTTGTGTATATGGTTCTTCTAAACCATTTTTTTCTAAACTTTCTTCATTCAGCTTTTCAAATTTCTTTTTATTTGGAGTTTTTTTATCTTTTGATCTCATTGATATCCCCCTCTTTAATTGAACTTTGGGTTCAATTGCTATGTTTCCATCAGTTTGTTCTTCAGAAACATCAACTATTATGGAACATTTACAGCGAGTATATATGATTTTGTCTTCCTTTTTGTATTGGTGAATGCATTTGGTATCTGATTTGTCATATTTTGCAAATGCAAAATTTTCTGAACTGCAAGTTTACTTTGTTTCGTAGAGGGATCATGATATTATAAACATGGTGTGCACCATATAATATATTTTGGTATTTCCTTAGTGCCTCCCCCTAACGATAGGAATTCACTTTCATTAAAATGGGAATCGGCAAAACGTGTCGTGAACATATCACCTTGGTCCAAGGTACAAGATTATGCTTGGTGATGTATACCCGATATGTATTATCAATCTTCTTTGTGGTCCCAATTTTTTGTGGTGGGGCTATAGGAACATAGACCGCACAATGAAAAATGCGGAGATTGGAGAGATCAGACTGTTGGTCATATACTAAGTGTAGTGTGGAGTATTTATGATATGCATTTAGCTTCAAGAATCATGACCTCATACTGAAATTGGGAGCTTTATTCTCAATATTAACAGTCTAGCAATAAATTGTAACCGTTTAATCAAAGATTCAGCCATGCAACTTTGTGTATGAACATGTGAGATTGAATGTTCAACATCAATTCCTAATGATATATAATAGTCATTAAAGACTAGTGAAGTGAATTAACCAGGATTATCAAGCCTTATTTTATTTATTGTATAATTAGGAAATTGTGGTCTCAACCTGATTGTTTGGACAATGAATTTTGCAAAAGCTATATTGTGTAATCAATAGACATACATATGACCATCTGTTGGGTACGTCAAATGGCCTGCTTTGTGGGTGGATAAGTCTACATATATCCCCCATGTATTCTTTCCAAAAACATTAGAGATTCATTCCCAATTTTTTTTATGGTGATGGCTGAGTTATTAGTTTTTATGAGAACAAGTATTACATAAAAGTTTCCTTGGTTGAAAAATCTTCTATTTTTTCAATGGGTGACCATTTGAATTTTCTATAATTTTCCTCATCATAACTGAACGAGAATGTCTTAATCGTTCATGTCAAATTTTGAATGTACTTATAGACATCAGATTTATAGTAATATATTATTCAGTCATGTTTATATTTGTGGAATATATTCTGAAAGATAGAGCTGATAATTCTTCTAATATTATTTTTTCCCCGGAGTAACTGTTGTATTGCAAACACATTCAACGTTATTTTTATTCATAATCTCTATATGATATCAATTCTGCAAATATCTCTGAAACTTAACAAGTTTCTGTAAGATTTGAGAGAATATAACACATTACTTATTTCAAATTTTTTCCCCTTGGCATTGAAAAACTAGCTTTCCTGAATCCCATAATGATTTTTGCACTACCATATATAGTTTTCACGCTTCCGGCGAAATCAGTTATTTTTAGAGAGAAAAAATATTTTCTATCACTAATTACCGTGTGCATTATAGAACTGTCTTCCAGACATACATCTTCTTTATCTATTTCAAATTTTGACATTATCTAATTTTTACAAAAATATATAAAAACTTATATTATTAAAACTATTTTACAAAAAAATATTACATATAACAAAACATAACTAAAATATCATATTATTAACTATCTAATTCAAGAAGACTTCAGTCATTTTGTTTATCGTTGATTGCTTCAGTATCAACGTTGAAATCCGACACATTGAGATGTGAATCAACACCATACCATTGGAAGAAGGTCCAGCATCACCATATATGAAGTTGGTTTCGGTTTTTCTTTAGCTTTTTTGTGCCTTTTGATACAGTTCGACTAAATGATTGGGTGTACGACATGTATGAGCCCAATGGCCTTTCACGTCGCATCTGTAACAAACAGTTTTTTGATCAAATTCATTTCCATTGATTGTTTATTCTTTCCGGGGATGGAATCATCTGGACGAAATTTTCGTATTTGACCTCGTCCATGATCACGTTCATATCTACCTCGTCATAGACCACGGTAATAACCTCGACCGCATCATCGTTTATTATTGGATAAAATAACATTCACTTCTGTGAATGAAACTGATCCAGTGGGAGACTGATAATTTAGCATCACAGGTTCATTGTTTTGTTCACCAACAGAATTTGCACCAAATCTGAGTTCTGGTACCCATTTACATAGTATTGTTGATGTAAGATTATGAATTGTTTGGAGAGTTTTTTCAATCATATTATATTCATTGATCTTCTCTCCACATAACATTATCCTAGAAGTAATCCCTAATAACGCAGAATTATATTCGCTAACGTTTTTATATTCATAGAACCGGAAATTTAGCCAATCATATTTAGCTTTTGGTGGGATCACATATTTTATGGTGAACGAACCTATCTTTAATTTATTGCTATAGATCTGCAGTATTTTTTTTTATGTACTCAGCTTTTAAACCATCATATAGATGATGGACTAAAAATATCATGGCATTTGCGTCTTTTCATCAAAGTTCTTTTTTGTTTTGTCGATAGTATCAATGAGTTATTTTCCTTTCAGTTACATCTTTGTTGCAGTTGTTCATCTCATATAATTATTTTCAGATATATCAAGGATATCAATTTTAAGCTTTGCAAAATTTAACGTGATGACTATATAATAACATTTAATCATAAAATTGGTCAAAATTTATTAATCACAAAATATATTAAGTTCAATTTTTAAAAGTATGAATGATTAAATTTAAAATTAGAAACATAAACTGATATATAATTTAAATAAGAATTTAAACAATAATAATTATATTTTGTTTCTGGACAAAATTTATTATTCAGTTTTTTTAGAACTTTTTATTTATGTATTCTAGACATATTGTTTTTCTGGAACTTTTTATTTCTGTTTTCTGGATATATATTTATGATTAAGAAGACAGTGTCTATCATCTCGAAATGATATATAAACTAGAAAAAAATAAAATAGAGAAAGCTGAGCGTATATTTTCATTAATACAAAAAAAAAATCAAACATTTTTCGATATATCAACGTGCTGATAATATTTTGTAAAATAAATATACTAGTAACAAAATAAAAAGATTTCTATATTTGTGATTAATTTAGCATAATATAAGGTATAAATGTAGTGGTGATTATATGAGGAAGGATGCATTTCATGTATTATTGCCTATTATTGATTTTCATTATTTCCTCCCAAGCTCTCAATATATAGTGGTAAATCTCAATAACACATATACAATTAAATGCACTAAACTTATATTAAAACTAGATTAGTGGATGTTGTATTGTTTAGATTACATAGATACCACTTATTAACATATTAACTAAGCTTAATTTTTTTGGTGATGAATAATCTTCATGTCTTTAACATATATATATATATTTTTATTAAAACTGTTTGGGATTCTAGGTCTTAGAACACCTCAGGATTCTTATATGGGGTTCTCACTAATATTTTAATAAAAAAAAAGAAAAAAAAAGAAAGAGAAAGATTGTAGATATTTTAGAAATTTTGTTTTGAACCTCCCATCACATTTGTCTATTTTTTATTGGTTCAATATTTTTATTTAAACAAATAATTTATATTAAAAATAATAATATTAAATTAATGAGATACCGTTGAAATGCTCTTAGATTCAGTTTTTGGAAATTTTTATTAATAAAAATATGATATTTCGTACCAAAAAAAGTATTTGAATCCGGGGCACAAATAAACCAACATTTTGTACTATCAAAAATCCTTGAAATTTAATCTTTCATATTCAATGTATTCTTTTGATTTTTATAAATAAATACATACGTTTTCCTCTTTTCTACATTTGATTACATTTGATTCCTCTTCCAAATTTAGTCCATTTATTTTTTGCAATAACTACACCCGAATTAAAATCTCTTTAACGCGACTCATAAAACTACTAAAATGATTATTGTATCCTATTGGGTTTTGCCGTTTTGCCTTCACCACCGAAGACAGAAGTAATAAGCCTCAGCCAACTCCATGCATCAAACTTTGGATTGCATAATTAATTGGTTACTCAACGATTATCTCAAAACGCTATATAGAACGTTCCCTCAAGAACCACAACGCAAAGGCAATAAGACTAACATGTATTGGTTTCAAAATATCTACGAAAACGCTAAAAAGTAGATTACAACCGGAATTTAACCTGAGTACTAAATTAACCTGCATGGCAACCCAATGAACGGAAATTCAACCTAAGATCAGTAAATACTAAAGCAGATATGATTCTCTAGAGCGTACAATCACAATTGATGTTGAGTTGCTTTTAAACCGTCATTTTTCCATCCGCGGTGACACGAGTGAAAGCTCTGTCCCATTCTTGGCTGACAGATTCTTGAATCTTGTAGTCCCCAATGAAAGGACACCAAGCCTGTTCTGAACCGTTTGTCTCTGTCCAAATGACCTTCTCCGGCACATTAAGAAAATCAAAGTCCAACGGCTGTGGCGGTTGTGGTGGTTGCTCGTTAGCCTTTTTGTTGGATTTGGATTTGATCTGCCGCTTATAGCTTCCTCCGCCTTCAGAACGCTACAAAAACGGTGAAGTAATATAAAAGACACAAATGACGGGTTTAAAACACTCAAGTCTCATAATCAAAAAAAAAAAAAAACTAAGAAACGAGAGAAATGTTTCTGAACTCACTTCTGATTTCGTGTCATTGTTGTTTTCCGCTTTATTGTTTTTCTTTTTAGGCGTTCCGTGTTCCAAGTAGTACATCACCTCGGTCCTTGACCGGAACTTACGATTCGTAACTGGTTCGTAGTAGAACTTCATTACAAAAACAGGAAACTAAGTCTTTTGCATTATCGTATTTTTCTAAATGATAGGCTTAATTCTAACTTCAGCATCCTTCATACATAGCATTCTCATTTTATCTAGCATCCAATCAAGAAAACAATCACTAACTTCATATCCTAAAACAAAACAAAGTCACATTCTTTTAGCTATTCAGCTTCTCTCGAGCATATAACTTTCAAACACTTACGACTAATTAAATCAAGATTCTTCATGATAAGTCTCCAGATTTCCATATATAACGAATAAGATCATGATAATCTATACAACCCAATACCAAATTACAAAACTTTGCAAATAAACATCAACAAAAAACATATAAGTCAATTTCCTATTTCTGCAACCATTATTCGAATTCTAAGCAATGAGGAGGCTAATCTGCAGATTTCGATCAAGAGAGTTTCAAGAGGTTAGAAGAGTAGAAGGGAATTGAAGATTGATTTAACCTTATCGACCAAACCAGCTTTAGTGCCGGAGGTTCGAACCTTCTCTTCGGTTATCCAACCAGGAGGAGGCAGCCAGTTATCCCCCGGAGACGCACGCTTCCGCGGCTTCGTTTCCGTCATAGGAGCCCTCTTTTCTGGAGGTTGTTCCGCCTGTTCCGTACCGTTCGACATTCCTGGAGCAATGCAGTCTAGGGTTCCGTTTTGAGGAGCAGTAATCGACGAGGTGAAAGATCGAACGGTGTCGAGGAGGTCGAGTCAAAGCAATCTTCTATATATATAAGTTAAATACATCATCATCGACATGTATGTCACATTAAATAAATTATTTAAATACAAATTAAAATATATATAAGTTAAAAATAAATATAAAACTAAAAAATAAAGTACAAAGCTATTCTATAGAACATATTTATTACATATATTGAATTTGAACGTTAACCAACACTTCAAATATATACATAGATTGAATTTGTACGTTAACCAACACTTCAAAATCAATTTCATGGGATAAAAAATGATAAATATTACAATTATTCAATTATAAAATATATTAGAATTGATATATTATGATTGTGATAATCTGCAATTTTTTAGCCAAATCTTTAAAGTTTATAATGATTTAATCAAGGTTTATAGCTAAATCTCATAATATATCGATATTATAAACATAAGAATATTTATATTTTAATTTAAGAAAAAAATTAAATATTAGAAATATTCAATATTTATATCATTCAGTTATATAATAGACGAGTTGATGTTATTATTTTTACGTTTGATGTATTACTGGTTATTTCATAAAGCATACAATAATATTTAGATCAGTGAATGAGTTAAAATGATAAATTAATGCATTTTTATTATAAAAATATTAAAATCAACTACTATGAAATAAATTAAAAGAGAAATCAACTCATTTTGATTATATAACATTAAAAATAAATTTAAACTAACGCAAAACAAGTTAAATAGATGTAGTATCATATTTAACACATATAAATCTATATTTATATAAAAAGTTAAAAATTTAATTATAAAAATATTAAAAAGAAAATATTTTAGATCAACTTAAAACAGATTAAACTTACATTATATAATTGCTACAATGACCATTTTATTTAAAAAAATACCATAAGTTATTTTTAAAACTATGATCCTACATTATAGTACAGTTAGATTCATAATTCAACTAAAATAAAATTTAAAATCAACATATTTTAGATTTTGATTTTTTACAAAATAAAATACACAAAATAAAAATAAACTAAACATACGGTTCACTAACATGTTAAAATTTAGTAAATTGTATATTATATTTATATTAATAATAAAACTGTTAATAGTTTAAACTTTCACAATTATAAATATTTTATCCAAAAAATTAGAGAAAAATTAAAAAAAATTAAGACAAATTTAAAATAAAGATCTTCTTTTATATCAAATTAAAATTTTGTCAAAAAGTTAATTCTTTATTTGCTCGGATCAATGTCGAGCAAAGGATAAGACATACACTCCAACTCCAAGTGCCACATTGGACATCTAGATCCGCTTTAGGCCTTTAGGGCTCACTCTCGTCTGATTGACTAATGTGATTTTCTATTTTGGATAATCTTCACAAGTTGAATTTCTTTAAAGCATGTGATTTTACTTGGCCATAACTTATCTTAAACATATAGTTGCCTTTTAAAACAAAAAAAATACAGCGCGATCGTCGGAAACTGGCGAGCCATCGAATCTATCTTCTCGTTTGAATCGAGTTCCGCCGTCCAATCTCAAGCACTCAAATCTCTCATTTCTCTCAGCGAATCGGTTCGATCACAGCTTGTGGTTTTGGAATGCGGAATCCAGAAAGACTGGAAGAAGGTGATGGTTCCCGGCGGAGGAGTACATCCACTGACGATCTCTGTCATGAATCATATCTCTCCTCGCCGACTATGGTAACGTATTCATGTTGCTTAAGAACTCACCATTGGAATGAAGAAAAAAATAAAATTTCTTATAGATTTTTTAATATTAACTGATATAAAATATATACATAAATATTGATAGAACCCTTGAAGGAGTTCTTACCGTTGGATAGTACCAACGACTAGTCTATTCTCGGTTTCTAATAAGGTTTAAAACATGGTTCCATCTTTGTCTAACCAAATAAAAAAAAATGTTTAGATAAATTTACGGGGGAATCGACCTAAACCAACAAGACAATTTCACCCTAAGTGGAACCATTACACCACTAGCACTTGATTAACTACTTTGCAAAACGGTTTTCTAATTTCTGTTTCATAATATTATTGATGAAATTTTTTGAAAACCAGCCACTCGCACACTCGCTCACGTCTAGATAACCAGCCCTACAAATGTTAGCTCCCAAGTTTTTTTTGTGTCTAACAATAAAAATCAAAATGTGAAGTCATTTACGTGCAAGTTGTAACTCTCTCTATCAAGACATTATGGAAGAAAAACTTATCCCTCTGCTTTTCTTACTAATGATCACTCTAATCATCTTTCCCTTATCCGCCGCACATCACGTCGGCGTAAACTACGGCACGGTGGCCAAGAACCTCCCACCGCCTCACCAAGTCGTCAACTTCATTAAAACAAAAACAAACATAAACCACGTCAAAATCTTCGACGCAAACCCCGACATCCTCTCTGCATTTTCCGGCATCACCAAAATCTCTATTACCGTCACCGTCCCAAACTCCGACATCCCTTCCCTCTCCAAGCTTCCAAAAGCCCGTTCATGGCTCTCCAACAACTTACTCCGTTTCCTCCCAGCAACCTCAGTCCGTTACATCGCTGTCGGAAACGAAGTCATCGTCACATCCGACAAAAACCTCATCGCTCATCTCCTTCCCGCCATGGAGTCGCTTACTTCAGCTTTAAGCCTCGCTAACGTCTCCGAAATCTCCGTCTCGACGCCTCACTCGCTTGGTATCCTCATCCCAGGCTCCTCCGAGCCACCTAGCTCCGGAAAGTTCCGTAAAGGCTATGAAAAAGCCATATTAACACCAATCCTCGATTTCCACAACCGTACAAAATCTCCTTTCATGGTGAACCCGTACCCGTATTTTGGTTTCCGACCCGAAACGTTAAACTACGCACTCTTTAACTCAAACGGCACCGTCTTCGTCGATCCCGTTACGAAGCTGAACTACACCAACATGTTCGATGCTCAGCTTGATGCGGTTTACTCAGCGATGAAACGGGTCGGGTTCGGTAACGTGGACATTGTGGTGGCAGAAACCGGTTGGCCATCAGCTGCTGAACCGAATCAAATCGGGGTCGGTTTAGATTATGCGGCGGCTTATAATGGGAACCTTATAAAGCATGTGAATTCCGGTAAGGGCACTCCGTTGATGCCAAACCGGGTTTTCGAGACTTACATTTTTTCTCTCTTCAACGAGAATCTCAAAGCTTCGGTTTCCGAACAAAATTTTGGTTTGTTTAAACCGGACTTTACTCCGGTTTACGATGTGGGTATCATGAAAACTGATCATGTATGCTTTAATTAGACAATGTTAATCGCCTCTATAAATTATCTTGGCCGTTTAATTTATTTGTTTTAATCAAGTGACGAAACCTCCGTCGTTGGTTTCGACAAAGAAGTGGTGGATACCACGATCGGAGGCAAGCGATGAGGCGTTGTAGAGGAACATAGATTACGTGTGTGGTAGTATTGGAGTGTATTGTGGGCCAATACAATCTGGTGGTCCGTGTTTTAGCCCTGATAGGGTGCGGTCGCATGCATCGTATATGTGCTATTATAAATCTCCTTGGTATTATATATCATGTGTTGAATTGCTTTTGATATGTTTGCGATATAACTTGTGTAGTTTTGCTTACGGGACCAATTCGGTACAAATTGATCTCTGACATCTGTCTCACAATGAGATAGTTAAGCTAGCCATATCTCAACCGATTAGGAACATTGCTCATAAATAACAATCGAATCACCAATATTATCGGAGCTTTGGTATTTTTGACTTCAAGTGATCAGTTCAAATAACAGTATCAATGTCACCTAAACCACTAACAACCGGTTTATTCTGGAACTAAACTCATATACCGGACTAAAACCAAACAGAAGCTGACTTCAGTCTTGGGTTGGGGGCGTTCTGATTGAGCTCGGCAAACCGTATACCTTCACGCATTGTATGCTTAAGGAACTTCTCAGAACACTTCATAACACAACTCTCCTCTTGTTTTTGAAGAGTTTTGCGTGTAAAGGTGTCGACACAGTCCACAAAACACCTCTCTACCAATGAATTGTACATTCTCAAGCTGAAAGTCTCCACAAAAAACACAAAAAGCAAAAATTACGGTATAGAAAGTAGGCTTGGGCATTCGGATAATCGGGTTGGGTTCGGTTCGGGTATTTCGGGTTCCGGGTATTTCAGATCCGAGGTTAAGGATCTATTCGGGTATTTTTTTATTTCGGATCGGGTTCGGTTCGGATCCGGTTCTTTCGGATATTTGATAAAATATCCGAAATTTATCCGATACTAAGTTGTATGATTTCGGTTCTAGTATTTTAGTACTCGTAAAACCCGTAATATCCGAAATACCCGAAGTACCCGAAATATCCGACTATTATATTATCCGAAATATCAAAAATATATGAATTTTATCCGAAATACTAACATATATTTTTAAATGATAACAATCAAATATAATATAAATAAAATTTGAAACATTAAAACATTGTAATATTCATCAAACAAAAAGTAAATGTAATAAACAAGAAACAAATATGACAAAAGAAAGTAAATATGACATAGTTTACATTCGATAATGTATTTAGAATTCAAAACTACAAAAAAACAAATATGAATGGCCGTCTTTAAACTATGAATATTAGATGAACTCTACACTTGCTAATATAAAATATGATACTAGAAAAACACAATTAGTACTTATTAACTAATAAGTAAGTGAAAATCAACCAATTAAAGTTACAAAACAAATAAATTAGTAATTAACTTTAAACATAAATATATGTAAAATTGAATTCGGTTCTAAAAAATACTAATTCAGGTATCGGTTCGGATCGGGTATTACCCGATACCCGAAGTATTGGAAGACAAGATCCATTCGGATTTTTCAATACTTAAAAAAATATATCTATTCGGGTATTTTCGGATCGGATCCGGATATTTTGCCCAGGCCTAATAGAAAGAACTCAAACACAGAAAAACACAGTGTTTGAAAAATAACTCAAAAAATTAAAGCTCTCACACAACCTTAATCACAATTTGATTAATGATTTTCTCAAGCTCTCAAAGCTTCACAAATTTTCTCTCAAATCTCTCACCTTATGCCACATCTTAGCATATATTTATATAGAGATTTCTTAACAACTTTCATTTTCTTAAATTATTTAGATAACTCTTAAATAACGAAATTATCTATTAGAATATTTAGATAACTCATAAATATTTTTCATTATCTCTGTAGATTAGATAACTCATAATTTAAATCCTAACCCTATCTTGATTTTACTTTTTCTTCAATCTTACTCCAACAATCTTCCTCTTAAGTTTGAAATCACACTTTGTTTGCTGACTGCTTTGCTGAAGAAAAACTACTCCTTTCTTCGTGTTGTGCATTTTTCGACTTCGTCGTCGAACATAACGTCTCACTCATTCGTTCTCGTTAGAGAAAACTCTGATACCAACTAATGGAAATTAAAAACTGTTTAAAGAAATTAAAGTGCAAGATTAATAAGAACTCCTATTTTTATTAGTTTTAGAAAAATAACTCAAAAACTAAAGGTCTTACACAACTTTAATCACACTTTGATTAATGGTTTTCTAAAACTTTCAAAGTTTCACAAGTTCTCTCTCAAATCTTTCACCTTATGTCACATCTTAACATATATTTATATAGAGATTTCTTAACAATTTTCATTTTTTTAAGTTATTTAGATAACTCTTAAATAACTAAATTATCTATTAGAATATTTAGATAACTCCTAAATATTCTTCATTATCTCTTAAATAATTCATAATCTAAATTCTAATCTTATCTTGATTTTATTTTTTCTTCAAACTTAGTCCAACACCCTTAACGTCCATCTACAACATTAATTGGCTGCACTGGTTCAAAGGAGATCGTTTTCCTTTCAGCTTCAATGTCAAACAACAAGCCACGGATTCAAGCTGGCTGCAAATTAAAAGAATTATTCGAAGCTTTCTGATTTTTGATAAGAGCAGACAACAAACTCACAAAAATGGAACAAAACAGTTTCATCTTAACAAAGAACAGATTTTTTGGTTCTGTAGAATCAAAACTAAATAGATAATTTCACTAATTATAAATTTGATCTCATTAACGATGCAAATCCATTACAAAAAAAAAAAAACAGGATAGACCCATTGTGATGTGAGACACCAACGATACCTAGATGTAATAATAAGCTACGAAAGATGAGCTCTTTCAATAGAACTCGCAACAAATCCAACAGAAAATCTAAAAAAACTGCGACAAACATAAATGATTCAAGCTCGAAGATGCTAATCGAAACACGTGTCAAGGCCAAGACGTTTCAATATATCCAAAAATAAAAGTGATAAGTACAGAACAGATTTAAAAAAAAAACACGAACCTATCACGTAGCTGAAGCTGATCGATCATGGAGTCCAGCCATCATGCTCACGTCCATCTTGTTTTTCTCTCTCTTTCCTCGTCTACAGGTCAGTTCTTCATCGCCTCATTATTATTTTCTTCTTCTTAAACCTTAACGTCCTTCTTTACTGGGCCTCAAGGGATAACCCAAGAATTGGATGAGGAACCCAAGAAGATTTGATCAATCTCCCGAGAATTGGATGAGGAACCCAAGAAGATTTGATCAATCTCCCGAGAATTGGATGAGGAACCCAAGAAGATACATTTTCTCTGGAGATTGATCAAATCTGTTATTATTGGAGGTAAGTGGGCGGCTTCTTCTCTAATCGATGCACTTTGTTTGGAAATATAACACATTTGGCCTTGGAACACGCAAGAGTTTCTAAGGTTTGGTTGTTCGAATCCTTTTGATAATTAATGATCAGATTATATTTAAAATAGTTATATATAGCGGTAATGACTGAGTCACTAGTCACATTCATAACTTGATTCCTAATACACTTTTTGTCTACTACTCTTTCTCTTTTCTGATTGCAAATCGTGATGCGAAACCCAAGTTTAGCCTGAGACTTCTCATTGATGAGGAGAAAAACAGAGTCGTTCTGGCTGAAGCTGGGAAAGATTTTGTTGATGTGCTCTGTAGTCTCTTGACTCTTCCTATGGGAACCATTGTCAGGTTGCTGGAGAAGCATCAAACTCCTCAGTCTTCCATTGTTGGTTGTTTTCACAACCTTTACAAAAGCGTTTCAGACGTGAGTGTTGATCATTTCGAGGCTCAGGCTTGTAAGAATCTGTTGTTGTATCCACGGAGTATCAAGGAGAGTCATTGCAGAAAACTCAAGCTCAACATTGATGACACCGAGCCAACCAAGTTCTTTATGTGCCCATATTTTACGTCGTCTGAATCATGCTCTAAGGTATAAAGCAATGTTAGTAACTTAGTGGGTCGTTGTGGACACCAGATGACCCGCGAGATTCAGGTTCAAGAAGAAGAGCAAGCTGACGGAGTATTCCCCAGTTGCAGCACGTCATTTATCATCATTGATAATCTGAAAGTGTCATCGAACTCTATGGGTCTTGTACTCAATGTCCTTGATGATCTGGGCTATTCTGGTTTTGATAAGCTGCAAGAAATGCTTCTTGATGTTGGTTTTTAAGAGGTACTCGAATTTTAGATATTTCTAAATTACACTTTCTGGATAGGTCTTCTTTTTTTAATTATTTCATTGTCTAAATGCAGGTGATAACTCTGTTAGGTTGTTTACTCACCTTGGAAGTTTCTTTGACAGACACGTTTCTTAGGATATGTTGTATGACAAGGAAGCGTAAGGCTTTGACTCCACTGGTCCATGAATGTAGAGTTGCAGGAGATGCAGAGAAAGTTCTCACTGTTAAAGTTAAATGTTAGAAAAACAAACAGAGCGATTCTCTTTGCTGAGTGCAGAGAAGACTTTGTTGACTTTCTATTCACTTTTCTTGCCATACCGCTTGAGTTTGCTTGGGAACTTTCTGTTGACAATGTGAATATTGGCTGTGTTGGGAATTTATGCAAAAGCGTGAAAAATTTGAGCTTTGAGAAGCAGAGAGAAACCACAGTTTCTAAATGCGTGCTTCCTTGTTATTATAATCTCAAGACAACTGCTTGATATTGTCATCCAGGATCAAGAATTTTCAGAATTTGAATGTTTGGTCCCCCCCAGCGGATATTCAAGTTCAGACGGCAAGTTCTTCAGAAAGATTAACATGGATGTGCTTTCGAATGGTGAAAAGATTTTGAAGTGCACTCCAATAGATCCCAAATCCGTTTTTGGCTTATCAAATGGTGGTGCGGTTGGATTTGTAAAGGGAGAAATAAATTTTCATTGTGTCAGACGATTTGTTTATCACATCGATGAGCTCATCCTCAACAATCTTGTTACTAAACAAGTTGCAGATGAGTGTAAGTGATCGATGAGAAAGTCATTAACATTGGCAAAGGAGAGGTCTTTGAAAAACTTACTTATAGTCCTTTTGAATCTACTTTGTTGCAGGTCGTTAGTTTACTGAGGGCTTCTTTGAATTCAAATTGTGCGTTAACCAATGGTCTCTCCAACTTTTTCTCGAAAATGAAGCCAAAAGAAGTAACTCAGTCAACATCAAAATGCCAAAATCTGAATAAACCCTTTGAAACATGGCCCTTGTTACATATGGCTATTAGATACGCAATTTTGTTTTTGGCTTAGATAATTATCTCCATCTGATAAATCTATTTAATAGTCAATCAGTTATCAAATAATGATTCAGACTCTGGACTACTATTGAACATACTAATATTTAATCTGTTATTTCCATATCTGATTCTCTCTAACCCAACAATTTGTATGGTCTTGCCGTCTTGGTCTTAGAGATCAAGATTAATATAGATCGCAGTTTTCTACTCATTTTCTAACAATAGATTCATTGCAGCGTTACAGCTACTTAACTCACATGCAAATGAAAGAACTTTAATGACAATTTTTATTAAACTATACCCCACGTGGGCACCACGAAAAGAGTATTTCATTAAAAAATTTAATATCTTCTCACCCAAAATCTAATCACTAAAAGACTAGAAGTGACGGCAAAAGCATCTCTCCCTCTTTCTGACACTGTGACATCTGTTTTGTCCTCTCCTTAAACGCGCGTGCACTTCATCTACTTCACACCGCGCGTGATACAATTCCCAAAGATGTTTTAAATTTCGTCCACCAACACTTCACTCACCACTCTCTCTCTATCCACTTTCCTCACTTTGTTTCTTCTCTTCACCACTCTCATGACCTAACTCGAAAAATAATGGCTAACGTAAATTTTATTTCCCATTTTGCCCCTCCTGCATTTGTTTATTTACTATTCCTACTCTGCACCACCACCGCCGCAATCAACGTCACCACCGTCCTATCCTCCTTCCCCAATCTCTCCTCCTTCTCCAACCTCCTCGTCTCCTCCGGCGTAGCCGCCGAACTCTCCGGCAGAAACTCACTCACACTCCTCGCCGTTCCAAATTCTCATTTTTCCCCCGCCTCCGTCGACTTCACGCGCTGCCTATCTCCTCTCAATCTCGCAGATCTCGTCCGTTTCAATGTCCTACTCCAATTCCTCTCCGATTCCGATCTCCGCCGTATCTCACCTTCAGGCTCCACCGTCACAACACTCTACGAAGCCTCAGGCCGTGTCGTCTTCGGATCCGGATCCGTTAACGTGACACGTGACCCGGCTTCAGGCTCCGTCACGATCGGATCCCCGAGCTCAACAAAATCAGTCACTGTTTTAAAGCTCCTCGAGACCAAACCTCCAAACATAACTGTTCTCTCCGTCGATTCCTTCCTTGTCCCCGCCGGAATCGATATCACCGCTTCGGAGACTCTCACTCCTCCGCCGACGTCGGGAAGTTCTCTTTCCCCTCCCCCGGCGGGTATCAATCTGACGCAGATTCTCATCAACGGCCACAACTTCAACGTCGCTCTCTCTCTCCTCGTCGCTTCCGGAGTCATAACCGAATTCGAAAACGACGAGCGTGGCGCCGGCATCACCGTCTTCGTCCCCACCGATTCCGCTTTCTCCGATCTCCCGGAAAACGTCAACCTCCAGTCGTTGGCCGCGGATCAGAAAGCCGTCGTGCTCAAGTTCCATGTCCTCCATTCGTATTACACACTCGGTTCGCTCGAATCAATAACCAACCCGGTTCAACCGACATTAGCTACTGAGATAATGGGAGCCGGTTCTTACACTCTCAACATTTCTCGGGTTAACGGATCGATCGTAACGATCAATTCGGGTTTGGTTTTAGCCGTTGTGACTCAAACGGCTTTTGATCAGAACCCGGTTTCTGTTTTCGGAGTATCCAAAGTGCTTTTGCCTAAGGAGCTGTTTCCAAAATCGGGTCAACCCGTGAGTATTCCTGCCGCAACGGCTCCTCCTCATGAGATAACTTTGTCGCCGGAGAGCTCCGATGATCAGCCTTCGCGATTAGTATCGCCTCCAGGTGAGGTAGTTTCCTCCGGCGCGGTAAAAAGGACACGTGTATTCTTGGACTTGTGGTGTTGGTGTATAGCATTTTGTTGTGTTTTTCTGATATGATTTTTTTTCTTATTTATTCCAATATCGTTTTGCCTTATATTAGGGCTTATTTCCTGGATTTTTTTTTTACAAAGTATTTCATTTTATTTGTTAACGTCATAATGTTATTTTAGTAAGTCCAGAGCTAATATATAAAATGCCTCATTTTCACTTTGATATTAGTGTCGTCTTTTTTACCTCATTCTATCTGGTAAACTGTAACCAAAGGGATATTTAAATAGTCTTTAACAAAAAATTTAGTCCTTAATCCTGTTTAATTGGATCAAAATCTGTAGTTTAAAAACTAAAAACAATAAATTAAGTTCAACAAAATATAATAACAATGTAAATAAAATCTTTACTTTATCATGTAACCTGGTCATGACGTATAAATAATTAGTTTTGTCAACATTCTGTTATTCAATTTCTTTGTTTACTGTGTTCGTCAAAACATGGATTTAAAAAAATAAACACGATAGGGTTCTGCGAAGTGGTGTGTTTTCCCAGAAAGTAATAAGAATGGAATCCGTTCCTATCAGTTAAATAATAAACTCAGCAGAATATAGTAAGTGCTTGACAGGTGCAATTGTGGGTCCCACTACCTTGTGCACCGACGGTCCAGATCTACTTTTATCTTTGTGGTCAATTTCTCGCTAGATTTTCGGGGTTTCCAGAGCCGTCAGATCTTGAGATCCAGTTTCCGAGCGCGCGTGGGGATGTACGGCCAGATCTACTGCTTCCGTATTCACTCGTTCGGTGAAGAGAAGACAGTCATACCCTGTGGTCGCTCACACATTACTACCGTACTTAACGCGTTCTGGAGAATTTAGTAAAACGGGAAAAAAACTAATCTTCACTTTACCAAAAATGATTATATTATTATATATCCAATAATTATTAAATAAACATTTTTAAATCTAAACAAATTAGAAAAGAAAAAAAAGAAAAAAAAATCCATAAGAATATATTAACATATAACAAATAAATACTCAAAAATTGATTTTTTTCTACAAACTTTATAATTTGTATCTTATATACTACGATTAAACAGAATATATATGTTTGGTTTATATTATATAAAATAGTTTTTTTAAAAAAAAAATTGTAGTCGATCAAAATTTTGAAATATTTTTACACATTTTTATATTTTATTTTTTGTAAAATAGAAATCCTATTGTTTTATCATTTTATATGGTTGTAAAATATAACTGATACATAATTTGTTTATAAATTTGAGAAAAGTTAGGATATTGTTACTGAATACTCATCATATTTTCTCATATCTTTTTTTCTCTATTATTTTATCTTTTTCTATTATTTTAGAATAAAATCGTATTTACGTTAATATAAATGTTTAAGATGATATGTTTCTGATGTCAAAAAAAAGAAAGATGATATGTTTCTGATGTCAAAAAAAAGAAAGATGATATGTTTCCTTTTTGCCCAAATTTCCCCTTTATATTCTACTGTAATAGTATTTTTTAAAAAAAATAAATCTGTTTGATTTACTCCTTGTTATGTTATTAATTCTGCTGAGATTGAAACGAATTTTTTGTTAAACTTTTTTAATCAGGTTTTGTAACAGCATATAATTTATAAAATGAATCACATCATACATCATATCGTTTAGGAAATAAATGTCAAGTAATTGTATTTGATACCATAATGCTGACTTTTCCCATGTAGCAATAAGTAAAACGATCGTTCAAATTTTCAAACTCATGACCTTTTTGGATCACAGATCTGGACTTTTCTTGGCTAAGTTTAAATTTTTAATTTGTCCCTTTATTCAATGACCAATCGAGTAGATATAAGCTGAACAGTATGACATAAGCTGAAAGTCTCTCTCTCTCTCTCTCTCCCTCAGCCTCGTATGAAAAATTTGAAGAGAGATGTCGACGATGAGCAGAAACCGAAGCAGCATCGCCTTGGGAACACATTCGTTTCTTGATTTAAAGAAGCAAGCTTCTTTTTTCTTCAAAGAAAAACTTAAAACGGCGCGTTTAGCTCTCACCGATGTTACTCCTCTTCAACTGTTAGTTTTGTTCTTTTATTGCTTCTCTCGTTTTCTTTTTCCTCTCTTGTAATAGATTTATTGATATCTAATCTATGTGAATGTGATTATGATCTGAATAATTGTGTAAATTTCAATGAAGAATGACTGAGGAAGCTACGGATGGAGAGTCTTGTGGACCAAACACACAAACCTTAGGATCCATTTCAAAGGCAGCTTTTGAGTTTGAAGATTACTTGCAGATTGTCGATGTCTTGCACAAAAGGTCCCGATATTCCTAATCCAAATGTTGTATTTAATAAATTTTGGAACAGTGTTTAAACAAATAGGCCCGTAAGATTTTACTGACTAAGACAGGCACATGTATTATTTTACTGAGTTATGGAGCTTTGTTGTTGTTTGGTGTTAATAGATTGGCAAAGTTTGATAATAGAAACTGGAGAATGGCTTATAACTCACTCATAGTTGTTGAACATTTGCTCACGCATGGACCAGAGAGTGTCTCTGATGAGTTTCAAGGCCATAGAGATGTTATCTCGCAAATGTTAACTTTCCAACAGATCGACGAGAAAGGGTACTGGTTTTAGGGTTTAAGGTGGATTCAGGTTTGGTGTGTGAAAAGAAATCTAATTGTAATAAGTTTTGTTTATTGGCAGGTTCAATTGGGGATTAGCTGTTAGGAGGAAATCAGAGAAGGTTTTGAAGTTACTTGAGAAAGGGGATTTGCTCAAGGAAGAGAGGAAGCGAGCTCGTGAGCTGTCTCGAGGGATTCAAGGTTTCGGTAGCTTCAACCACAAGTCTTCAGCTCATTGTATGTCACAGAATGAAGTCCTACAAGAATCTTCAGCCTATAGGAAATGCAATTCCAACTTTACCAAGTACAATGAGGATGATCAAGAGATCAGCATAGTGGCTTCTCCTAACGTAACCGGACACTCCCCTCAGCCGTTAGTGGTTGACTCGAACGAGGAATCTGGGAGGAGTATGAAAGAAAATATGGATCCTGAAGATGATGAGAACACAGAGACAAACCCACTTTTGTGTTGTGATAGAAAGGAGGGTCAAGATCTAGTAGAAGAAGATGAGAACCATCCATTTACGGATGGTGAAAGTAAGCATATCGTCTCATTGCTTGATGAGAACACAAATTGAATATATTTTAAATGAAATCGCCGTCTGTATAACACAATTAGCAAAGACAGAGAGAAAAACTCAGAAGAAGATAATATGTATACAAATATAATAATAACAACACTCTGTTAATGACTGATCTGTTTTTTTTTTCTAACATAATTTACTTCAAAAGCAAGATTATATATAATAATAAACAATGAGGAAGAAGATTAACAGAAACACATAGAGAAAAGAGAGGTAAGTAATGATGGCAACTGGCTTCAGGGTGAAAAAATGATTTATCAAAATTTTTACTGCACTTGTATCATTTGGTGACTTTGATCAGAAACACTTTCTGTGGACAATCGACGGTCCAGATTCGTCATACTCGGCTTTCGCAATCCACATCTGCAGATTTGAAACACAATTTGTTTTAACAATTTATCACACATTATAACCAAAACACTTATAATAGACTACGATATAAGATTTTGTATGGAATTTACCTGCTGGAAAGTGCTGAGGGAAGCCAAGATAGAGCCACCGATCCAGACACTGTACTTCCTTTCCGGTGGAGCCACCACTTTGATCTTCATACTGCTCGGAGCCAAAGCGGTGATCTCTTTACTCATCCTGTCACCAATCCCACCAAACATTGTGGTTCCACCACTGAGAACAATGTTCCCATAAAGATCCTTCCTGATATCTACATCACATTTCATGATTGAGTTGTAAGTAGTTTCATGGATTCCCGGATTTTCCATTCCGATCATCGATGGCTGGAACAGGACTTCAGGGCACCGGAAACGCTCTGCACCAATGGTTATCACTTGACCGTCGGGCAGCTCAAAGCTCTTTTCGACAGATGAGCTGGTTTTGGAAGTCTCGAGCTCTTGCTCGTAGTCCAAGGCAATGTAAGAGAGCTTCTCCTTCATATCTCTAACGATTTCACGCTCAGCAGTTGTGGTGAAGGAGTAACCACGTTCCGTCAGGATTTTCATGAGGTGGTCGGTGAGGTCACGACCTGCAAGGTCGAGACGCAGGATTGCGTGTGGAAGAGCATAACCCTCGTAGATTGGAACCGTGTGGCTCACACCATCTCCAGAGTCCAAAACAATACCTAACCAAAAGAAAATGCAATTAATTAGAAATAAAAACCAAACCAATCTTTCTCTACCGAATAAAGTAACTTAGGAAGCGTCTTGCTCAAGAAAGAACAAGGGTTATAAGTGTACTGACCAGTAGTACGGCCACTGGCATATAGGGAGAGAACAGCTTGAATGGCGACATACATAGCAGGAGTGTTAAATGTTTCAAACATGATCTGAGTCATCTTCTCACGGTTAGCCTTTGGATTGAGAGGCGCTTCGGTTAGCAGAACCGGATGTTCTTCAGGCGCAACACGGAGCTCGTTGTAGAAAGTGTGATGCCAAATCTTCTCCATATCATCCCAATTGTTGACAATACCATGCTCGATCGGGTACTTGAGAGTCAAGATACCACGTTTGGATTGTGCCTCGTCTCCAACGTAAGCATCCTTTTGTCCCATTCCAACCATCACTCCCGTGTGACGTGGACGACCAACGATACTTGGGAATACAGCTCTTGGAGCATCATCACCTGCAAAACCGGCCTAGGCGCAATGGAGTTGGAGTAATTTAGTCTTTAGTGGCATACATATTGTTGTTGTTAATCCATCTAGAAAAGCTTTTTTACCTTGACCATTCCAGTCCCGTTATCGCATACGAGCGGCTGAATATCTTCACCATCCGCCATTTTTTCAAATCTCTAAACTGATTACGTCAACAGAGAAAACATAGCAATTATACACATTAAAAAAAAAAAAAATCAAATAAAATTACCATTGGTACTTGGTAGGAAGTAAATTGAATATATAATCTAAAACCACAAAATGTAACCAGTAAATTGCTCAAATTGACAAGTCTCGCAGTTCTGAAATCAATTTCATAAGTTATAACAAATCAAATATATTCCCAAAAATATGAAATTAATAGGAACATTCTATCCTTAAAATCGTTATTTTTTCTTTCTTTGTAGCTCATCAATCATTTTACGTATCCACTAATTATTGCTCCCTTGCAAAATCAGTCTAATAACACACGACACAATTCGATATTTAAACTGATTTTTGGGAAAGGAAAAAAGAAATGAAATAATATTTACCTGATGAGATTTACGTAAATGAAGAAGAAGAAGAGAAATATCGCTCTGGAATCTTGAAACGCCCGCCTTTACCCCTTAATATCGTTGGACCATAAAGGGATTTAAACCGTTAGTTTTCTTCCTTAGTCCAATATCTCAGCCTGTGACGACACGTGTCCACCTATTTCTGGTTCGGGAATTAAGAGAAACACCAGCCTCATCGAAAATTACGGTTACAGCCTCTGTTTTCACCGGAAAAATCGGGTCACCGGTGGAAAGCTTGGCCCCGTTTGGGCCTTTTATCTTTTAGGCTTTTCAGTATATACATATAAACCCAATCATGTCTAAGTAAATAAATAATTCAATGCTCATCTCCTTTTTTTCCTTTAACGTTGGTCGTTGGACATAGTTTTTTTTTATTTTTAATAGCAGATAAAACTTCCATTGACATAAAATGCTCGTAAAGCTACATTAGAGTCTCCATTCAAGATTGGCACTAACCAAGGGGAGGTAGATGATCAATAGTTGCACAATACAAAAAAAATTGTTACTCGTTTCCCTTGCAATCATATCAGCTGCTCTATTAGCTCCCTTTTAATTAATTGAATGTTAAATGAGGAGTTTTTGAGCTTGAGGATACTCCTTGGCTCCCCAAAGCCTAATGCTTTCTTGATAATTTCTAATTATCCATCCAGTCCAACACCTAAAGCATCAGGTTTCCAAAATCCATCTATGTTGGATATAGATCACATCCAAATTATTATTTAAAATATTTATTAACTTATTATTTATTTTACGTTTTTGTATGTATAAGAAATACCTCTACTTTTTTTTTGCATTTTTAAAGCTAAGTATCTTCAAAGTAGTATTACATTTCATTATCTTTTAAGTTTTTTTTTATCAACTATTATCTTTTAAGTTCTATTTTATTATTTAGGCAATCAATGTAATAACAAAAAAAGAATTCAAAGAGAAAATCATAATTAGATGAAATATTATCTTCAGATACATATCCTTTTTATAACACATTTCCAAAATTCAGATGCTCTGTAAAAAAAGATTGCGATCCAAAATAGTTGACAAAAGTGGTTTAAGATGTTGAGAGTAATGATGATAGCGGTAATGGACAAATGTGGCAATGAATAAACTAATGAGTGATGATGATTGGGGATAGAACATGATGTAATTATTTGATATGAGGTATGTGTTATATTAGACAACAAGAAAATGAAAGATAAAAATATATATTCCAGGAGCTTGCCAACATAATCCGTCGACATCATCAAAGGAGTTTTCGTTGAAGATATTTTTAACAAAAAAAAAATATATACTACTTAATTTACATAATTTTTTTTTTCTAGACATCCCAGCTTAATTTATACAATATATACCATATTGACAAAAAAATAGAATGTGGTTCCATCGTAAAAACATAAAATTCAGAATGTACAATACGTTGACAAAAAATATCTAATGTCTTAAAAGTGATTTACGCGATTTTTTAGATGGTGTTTAAACATTATACGGTGATCATTGTGTATTATTTTTATCATATAGTAAATTAGACAGTTTATAAAGTACAGACTCTTAATATTGTTTAAGTGGACGTTTACACAATTTACATGGAAGCCTCGGTTATTTCTATACGACCATTTTAAAATAAATCGAAAATATTATAATTATATATATTATTAGATAAATTAATTTTTTTTATTAAATATATTTTTCACTCTCAAATTTAAATCTATACACTATGTATTTATTTACTTCATATTTTTTTATAGTTGTGTTTTGTTATTTACTTCTCATATGATCGATTTATATGTATTATTAACTTATATTGTTGTATATTACAGATAATTTTATCGACTTAATGTTTAAAAATATATTTTATTAAAACTAAAATATATATGTTTAATCTATTTCTTCCACCTAATCTTTTTGATCTGGCTAATCCAAACTTATTCCATCTAATCTATATAATTTGCTTCCTTGATCAGCATGGTTTGAATTAGATATCAATCCATAGTCCCACTGTAGGAGAAGTCCATACATAATTCACTTGGTTCCTCTATTAAAGGATAGTTTTTCTTGTTTGTCTTTCTGATTAATTAGAGATATGGTAAACAATCTCAATCAAGAGAAAAATAAATTGACTTTTTGGTAATGAGATTGAATCTTGACTTTTGTGTGTATCTAGCTTTTAGTCCCCAATAAAAGCAAACAATTATTCATGTTGTTACGTTGATCGCTAGACTTGTCTAAAATAATTTCCTTTGGAGGTAATCATGATTTTATAGATTTCTGTAAAAGAAAAACCATTAAAACATGTATTTAATACCTTACCTGATATCAAGAAACATGATTTAGCTTTCTTTTGGTGTACAAACTCGATTTCTTTTGGTGTACAAACTGATAAACATGTTAAGAAAATTAAAAGAAGAAGAAGTATACATTTTTTCGTCTATTTTTTTTTATCTCATGGACCATTATCTTCAGATTATTACGAGTTAACGAATTTGGGACCCAATTGACCAAGTCTCACGTAATTAGCCTATTATGATTTGACTAATTTCTCTAGGGATATTGGAAGCCTCCCCATGAACAGAACAAGAGTCCAAAACGCCTAAACGGCACGTGATTCGAATTTCAAAGGTGAAAACTGCAAGATAATTGTATGCTTTTCCAGCTAAACGAGCAGAAAAACGGCATACATTTTTCCTGATTGTTCTAGGTTTTTTTGTTCACCAATCATCAGCGCTATACGAGTCAGCATCTCCACCGTTGACTGTGCTGATGCTGTTGATGATAATAAAAAATCCAACGGCTATAATTATCTGTAGCCGAGCCATATAAGCCTGCTCGATTTAAGGCATGTGAGCATAGCTGCTTCTCAATCGCTCTGATTGGCCACCGCAGACTTTTCTGGCGGCTAGCATTTCCATGTGATTAAAATTTCTAGGTAGATTAAGTTCAATACTTAAATAGAATTACAAATTATAAAAAATTGAAATGTAGCATCAATATCTCTGAAAATTCATAAACATATATTTGAAGTTTGAATCTAACACTTCACATAAAATATTAAAACTATTATAAATAAAAAAATTAATAAAAATAACAGAAAAGATAAACTAAATAATTGATTAGGGATGATCTGGCTGAATATAGATATGTTAGAACATTTTTATTGGTAAATTATCTTAAGTAGATATCTAATCTTAAAAAAAACAAAAACTTAATTTCGAGCATTGGTAATCTCTAAACCGGTCCCGGTCTGAAACAAATGGTTTCGTGGTCGAGTATACCATTACTCCGGTTTAGAGGTTAAGCCGAGAGAGAAGCGCCACAACTTGGCCATAAGCCGACACCAAAAGCCGACACCGGAAAAGTCCTCGCCTTCTCACCATCTCTCCCTTTTTTTTTCTCACAAAAAGAAGAAAAAAAGAAATCTCTTTCACATTCCTGCAAATGGTTCCGTTCTTTGTTTAGAGCTGAATCTCATCACTGGAGTCTCAAACGGGAAACATTTTCCTCCTTTGGAAGAAAACCTGAAACCCGGTACGGACCGGATCGGAATCGGATCCTTAAAATCTGGGAGAGAGAGATAGAAGAAAAAACAATGGAGGAGGAGAAAGGTGCTGTTGCGCAGAGCTTAATTGATATAGTGAACGAGGTTTCGTCCGTTTCCGACTACCGTATTACGGTGAAGAAGCTCTGCAGCAATCTAGCGAGGAGGTTGAAGCTGCTTGTTCCGATGTTCGAGGAAATTAGAGAAAGCAACGAACCGATCAGTGAAGATACGTTGACGACGTTGCTTTCGTTGAAAGAATCCATGTCCTCAGCCAAGGATTATCTCAAATTCTGCAGCGGCGGGAGCAAGATTTATCTGGTTCGTCTTATTTTAGGATGCATTTTGCTTTTTGATTAGATCTGTGTTAGTAGTAGTGTGACATCTTGAATTGGATTAGATGTTTAGATTTGGTGTTTTAGCTTCTCCTTTGATCTATAGAGGTTGTGGAAACTTTATGCTCTGATATTGATATGAGAGACTTTCTTGTTGTGTTTGTAGGTCATGGAGAGGGAACAAGTGACAAGTAAATTGATGGAGATTTCAGTTCAGCTTGAACAATCTTTGAGCAAGATTCCGTTTGAGGATCTGGACATATCCGATGAAGTTAGAGAACAGGTTAAAATTCTTGAACCCGAGGGAAACGACTTTGATGAGTTCTTGAACATCAGTTTTATTCATATGGAACATAGATGAGTTCAGACGTTGAAGTTGGATCAAGATATGTCTCGGCTAAATGGCTAGGATCTTAGGATGTATTTAGATGTGTATTGGATTCGAAAATACTGAGTAAGGGTATATAATTTCCTGCGGATATATGCACATTTTTCATGGCGTTTTGTTTGTTTTTGCAGGTTGAGTTGGTTCTCAGTCAATTTCGGCGTGCCAAAGGAAGAGTAGATGCATCAGACGATGAACTATATGAAGATCTTCAGTCACTTTGTATCAAAAGCAGTGATGTAGATGATTATCAGCCTGCACTGCAGCGGGTTGTTAAGAAGTTACACCTGATGGAGATTCCTGACTTAGCTCAAGAATCAGTGGCTCTGCACGAAATGGTTGCTTTGAGCGGTGGAGACGCTGGCGAAAACATTGAGGAGATGGCAATGGTACTGAAGTTGATTAAGGATTTTGTGCAGATAAAGATTGACAATAGCGAGGACCAGAAAGTAGGGGTCAACTCGAGCAGCAACGGACAAACTTCTACGGCTGCTAGTCAGAAGATACCCGTGATTCCTGATGATTTCCGCTGTCCAATATCTCTGGAAATGATGAGAGATCCAGTTATTGTTTCAACAGGGCAGGTAATGTTCACTTCAACTTCAGATTCTTCAAATTTTATTTATGTTTCTATAGTGTCTTCAGATTTGATTATAGAAGCATGTTCTCCTCTGTGTATCGTATAGACCTACGAACGCACCTGCATTGAGAAGTGGCTAGAAGCTGGGCACTCGACATGTCCAAAAACACAGCAGGCTCTAACAAGCTTAACCCTCACACCGAACTATGTTCTCCGTAGTCTCATAGCTCAGTGGTGCGAGGCCAACGATATTGAGCCTCCAAAACCTCCGAGCAGTTTAAGGCCCAGGAAAGTATCGTCCTTCTCGTCCCCAGCAGAAGCAAACAAGATCGAAGATCTTATGTGGAGACTTGCTTACGGAAACCCAGAGGACCAACGATCTGCAGCTGGGGAAATCCGCCTCCTTGCGAAACGAAATGCAGACAACCGTGTGGCCATAGCGGAAGCTGGAGCCATACCTCTTCTCGTGGGCCTCCTCGCAACTCCTGATTCTCGTATCCAAGAACATTCGGTAACAGCTCTTCTAAACCTCTCCATATGTGAGAACAACAAAGGAGCCATTGTTTCTGCTGGAGCTATCCCTGGTATAGTTCAAGTGCTCAAGAAAGGAAGCATGGAGGCTAGAGAGAATGCGGCAGCTACACTTTTCAGTCTATCGGTGATTGACGAAAACAAAGTGACTATCGGTGGCTTGGGAGCAATCCCGCCGCTTGTTGTACTGCTTAACGAAGGCACACAACGAGGCAAGAAAGACGCTGCTACTGCACTTTTCAACCTCTGCATATACCAAGGAAACAAAGGAAAGGCCATACGCGCAGGAGTGATTCCCACGTTGACTAGACTCTTAACACAGCCCGGAAGCGGAATGGTGGATGAGGCACTAGCGATTCTGGCTATTCTCTCTAGCCACCCGGAAGGGAAAACGATCATAGGATCATTGGACGCAGTCCCGAGCCTAGTAGAGTTTATCAGAACTGGATCCCCTAGAAACAGAGAGAACGCAGCTGCGGTTCTAGTCCACCTCTGTTCTGGTGACCCACAACATCTGGTCGAAGCACAGAAACTCGGCCTTATGGGTCCACTGATAGATTTGGCCGGAAACGGGACAGATAGAGGGAAAAGAAAAGCAGCCCAGTTGCTTGAACGTATAAGCCGTCTAGCTGAACAGCAGAAGGAGACGGCAGCTAAGGCACAAACCAAAGAAGAAGCTGAACCAACACATTCAGCATCCACTACAGAAGCTGCTGATACTTGAAAAAGCTATGCTCATTTCTCCCACTTACGTCTGTTTATTATTCCCACTTTTGTTTTTATTCTGCTATTCGGTCCTCCTTGGAGGTAGGCTTCACTGTAGACGGCAGAAGCAGAAGATATCCTCCTTGTCCGACCTGTTTAAACTTTAAATGGTGATACCTCTGCAAGGACGGAGCAATCCGGTCCTGAGGAGAGAAAAGCAAATATGCATACATACACGTCAACTTGTATCATTATAACACTTAAAATGTTTGTAATCAATTCCACGAGCTTTTTTTTTTTTTTTGGTTTTAATACAAGATTTCTGTTTACTTTCTAAATTGCATTACTAAGAGATGTTGATTGAATATATTGCAGATTCTCATTTTTCTTGAACATCAATACATCATTAAGACATTGTTATTGGTTGAAGGTCATAATGTAACAAGGTGAAGGTTGTTTTGGGACTGGCACGTAGAAAGACACTATATTATACAGTCGTGACTCGGTTTCACAAAGAATGGAATCTACGATTAATTTAAAAGTGTTATGTAATGCTCCGAGTTCAATACATATTTAATAAAAACAAGATTTTTTTTTATTATTATAATAAAACAAGATTTTTGAGAAATGATATCAGTTACATTTAGCATTTCTCTGAAAGTTTTTCTTTTGATAAAATGTGGCTGAAACTTTTATTTACTATGTAAGAGACTTACATAATATCGGTCCTGTCCATCCCCAAGCACCCGATGCAATGTAGACCTGTATGGTATAAGAAAAATGTTGAAAAAATTATCATGACAAACAAACTTTACTTTACATATTTGTATAGAGAAATACGTGAAAAAGAATTAAGTTCATACAAACAAAAATATTACTTGCAAAAGCCATTACCAACGCTCCAGCAATTCGCCAAGATTCACAATATATGCTCTGTAGACGAACATCAAAACTCTACCAAAACCGAACAATATAACATAATTTAAAAAATGTTTTGGGAATCAGTGTAGCACTTAGAATGTATAACTATAATACCCCTTAATCGAAGGTACAAACATATGTCCCAATAATATCATAAATCAATAATTAGATAAATTTATGCATATATATCTAAGATAATATACTAAAATCTGAGTATAATATTTTTTTTTTTACTTAAAATTAAGATCTCATTATTATTTTATCTCTAATTTTACTTAAAAATCTTAGTGATACTTATCAATTGGATTTGAATCCAAAACTTATAAAAAAATTCAGACATGATAATTAATTTTTTTTTATTTTAAAAATACTTTCAAATGCATTGTAATATCATTTTTAATTTTATCTTCATAATGTTGTTACAATTTATCAATGTTATATTAATGCTTCAACAATGTTGAACATGTAAAAAGTAAGAAATACCATTATACCTCACGTTCATCAGTATTCCCATGTCTAACTCTAGACTCATTACTAAAAGAGAAGAAGATACAAACGAAACCTAAACGTTAATTATTAAATGTTGTTAAGACTCTTGCCTTTGTTTATCTGGTGCGACCCATTTCCACTCCCCCAAGTTAACATAACCATTCATGTTGATTAACGTCAAACAATTTAATCTGACAACTTGATAAAGATTGGGCAAGTGATACGGCACTTCTCTCGCAAATTTGAACAAAATAGAAAATAAAACGATAAAGGATCTCAAATATAACCATCAAAATACATACATTGACTATCGAAATAAATTTCTACAACAAAGATACATTATTTTTTAAAGAACAAAAATATAAAGATAATCTTTTGACAGATTTGTATCGATTGTAGAGAGAACTTTGGATCAAACAAAAAGTTATGCAACTAAGCGTTCATTTGCCTTTGAAACAGAATAACGCAAATTTATTGGTTGGAACCAAAGAGTAGACAAGACACGTCCGTAGGTGATCTCCCCACTCTCCCTTTGATGAACACTTACAAATTGAACATCGTTGCCAACGAAACAAAAAAAAAATAAAAAAAAAAATTCCTCAGTTCCAACTTTTGAACCTTCTTCAATCAAATATAAAGGTCAATTCAATTGCCGAAACTTCTTCTCTCTCTCTCTCTCTCTCAGATCACTAAGAGCTCCACCTCGATTTCTTGTTATCCGCCATGGCCTCACAAGCTTGTCTTCTTCTTCAGAAACAGCTCAAAGGTACACAACACCACATCGAATCTTTTCTCCCTCAACAAAACCTACGAGTTGTGTCTTGTCCGTTATTTCAATTCGATTATGTTTTTGTTCTTTTTTTTTTTCCAGATCTTTGTAAGCATCCGGTTGATGGATTCTCCGCTGGCTTGGTGGATGACAAGAATATATTCGAATGGAGCGTAACCATTATCGGACCTCCTGATACTCTTTAGTACGTTTTCTTTCATCCATTAGATTTATGAGATTTCGTTTATATATATATATATATATATAAAGATTCAATGATCCATGTGTGTTTGAGCTGGAAATGGCCATTTTTTTATATATAAAAAAAAAAATTCTGCTGATCCATTTGTGTTAGATTAACGATACGTAAGCTATCTCTTGACTCATGTTGCTTAGATTGGATGGTTTTCAGTCAAATGATTGTAGAATTTTAGGTTTTTGGAGCTTTGTGTTCTTTGTTAAAAAAGTAGAATTGTGTTGCTTTTGCTGGATTACAACATTGCATTGGTGTTAACAAACCGATAAAGCAGAGTTAATAAAAACTTGCAGTGAAGGAGGATTCTTCAATGCCATTATGTCCTTCCAACAAAAACTACCCTAATAGCCCACCCACGGTTCGGTTTACTTCAGATATATGGCATCCTAATGGTTAGTTCTATGTATCCATATGTCCTTTTCGCCTTCTCTTTTGCTTGGTGTTTTGAACCTTCCAAGGTTTGTTTGTCTTATGTGTGTGCAGTATACCCTGATGGCCGAGTTTGCATATCTATTCTACATCCTCCTGGTGATGATCCTAGCGGATATGAGCTTGCAAGCGAGCGTTGGACGCCTGTTCACACAGTAAGTTACTCTTTGTATGCATATTTCTCTAGCAGCTTCACACTTTTCATTTTGATTTGATGAGTGTGAAAATAATAATTGTTTGATTTCATTCAGGTTGAGAGTATCATGTTGAGTATTATATCAATGCTCTCTGGTCCCAACGATGAGTCTCCAGCAAACGTTGAAGCTGCTGTGAGTGTTTCTTTTATGATTTAGCTAATCATCTCATGAGATTTTCCATATATTGAGCTTGCTCGTTTTCCTCCTCTCACAGAAAGAATGGAGAGAGAAGAGAGACGAATTCAAGAAGAAAGTGAGCCGTTGTGTTAGAAAATCTCAAGAAATCTTGTGATCGAACACTTTTATTCACACTTCAGAACATCAACTTCTTCGGAGTTCAAAGTTTCATTTTTTTTATCTTTTTGAAAAAAATTGTCCAAACACTACTTGTAATAAACCCGTCTTGCATCTTTTAATCACGTTTCCACAACGTGAATGAAGTGTTTGGTCGAAAAGATATGTCTTGTTATTGAGAAACTTACATTGAGAATTTATACCTATTCATACAAGCTTTTTTTTTTGGTTTGTTAAAGCTTTTTGTTCATAGTATAAACTCCAGGTCGTTCCTACGTTCCCGTGAGAAACTTTGTACGTTCTCTTTTATCAATAAAAACGGCGTGATGTTTGCATCTTCTGTGGCCGGTGGCCCTACGTATTTAAAAGACCTGTGACGTTGTTCCTCTTGGAACCGTTGATTTACCATCAATCGCTATCAAGATAGTTGTGAGACAGTACACGTGTCATATACCGTGTTCCCCTTTCCTATTTCGAAGTTTCCGTTCGTCTCTTTGAGGTTTGCAGAGAAGACGGAATTTCGTTGTCGCTGCTGAGAGTTTGATTCTCCGATTCTGTTCTGAATCGCATTCTCAGTTTTATCCGCCGATCTGTTCTGAAGAAACCACAAGCTTTTCTCCGATCATTGAGGATTTTTCGTGGATCGTTTTGTTAGAATTCTCTGATTTTTTTTTTTAAAGGAATTCTCTGATTCTTGTCGATTCTGGCTGCTGCTTGTAGTTTCTTAGGATGCCTATAGTTCATTGAGGGTTTTGATTTAAATCTATTGGCAGATTGCTCTTGTTGAACATGGAATTGGTGTGATCTGTTTGGTATTTTGCTCATCTGAGAATTTGGTGTTAAATGGGAGAACCGTTGCAGCATTCTGCTATGATGGCTACTGTTTCTTCAGGGAGAGAGTTTCCTAAGAGAAGCTTAGTAGCTTCTATTCCAAGAGCTGTTCACCAGACGATTCGTAAGCATGTTTCTTTCACAAGTAATGGTGGAATTGGTAGTGGCAACATGCAAAATGCAGCAGTGTTTCTGCTCAAAATCGCTGTTTTGGAAGTCTTTCGAAGAGTTTCAAAGGCTAAGTGTCCTCATTTGTGGAACAGTCTTCAGGCGTTGCAGTGCCTTTGTTATCCTCCTCTTAAGTGGATTCAGAGATGGGCTCCCTTCAAGGAGTTGATCAAGGCAATGCAGGTTTCTAATTTGTCCTTTTTTGTAAGATTTTGGATGTTATTATCACCGACAATTTTTATAAAGCATGCTGCTTTAGAAACGCATAGTTTTGGTGTTGACAAAATAACATGTTTGAAACAGGATCCCTTAGGTCCTAAGCTTTCACCATTCTCAACTTTATCATGTTAGACATGCTGATTTTTATGTTGGATTTAACTACATGTCACTTGATATATGCTAATCTGGAGGAACTTTTGTTGTGTTCTTTTCTGTGCTTTGAGGGTTAGTCAAGTCATCCTTTTCACATTTCCGTACTTGTGCTTTGGTTGCAATACATTGATTGGTGTTATAATCAACTTTGAGGAGTCCTGGTCACTAGTAGCTCTGTGATCTTTTTACTCTTTCAGTTTATGTATAATGCTATCATCTCAAATCCCATCCGCAGGTCCCTTTGGTGTTTCTTACTTGATTGTATAATCTATATGCAGATGCTGTCACGGCCATTGTTGGTCCTCACGATTGCTGAGGCTCTCACAGACCAGTCAGAAAAGCAAGAAGCTCCAGGTGGTACTCCCTCTCATGCATCTTCAGAATCACAGTCTGAACCACAGACGTCTCAGTCTCCATCAGATATAAGGTACGTGATGTCAAATTCTTACCTGTACTATTGTACTATAATACTCTGAGACTGTTCGACATTAATCTGAAGCACTTACTATATATCTTAAATTTTCTGTAAATTCAGAATTGAAGATGAGGCTCCAAATCCTGTAACTTCACAAGACTGGCGTAAACAACTCTATGAAGAACTGGAAAAGCAGAGACTTAGCTTGCCAGAGAGGTACGTTCAAATTTTAGTGTTATATGAAGAAGTGCTCCCTTCTTTGAGTTTCAACTTTAAATTTTAGATCATAATCTTCCAGTCACATTTTAATGTAGAATCAATGAGGATGAGCTTCATAGATTCTATAGAGTGTCAAATGGAGACTTCACAGCCTTACTATCTTCTATAAAAAAGACAATCCATTGGAGGGAGACTTACAAAATCCTATCAGAAGAAGAACTTGAGACATGGTCAAGTTTAGTCTTTTGGCATGGATATGACAAGAACCAACGACCTTGCCTCATTGTCCGCTTGGGGCTTGCTTTTCTAAAGTTGCCATCTCATGAAAGACCTGGTTTCGCTCAGGCAATCAGTACGTCATAAGTGGCTCCACTTCAATTGCCAGTATTGTCTTTGCTATGCTATCCTTTTAATCAATTTTTTTTTCTCAGTTTCTCAGGTAGAGAATGGGGTTTTGCATCTTTTAACCCCCGAGAATTCGGAACTGACCGTATTAGTGGATTGTGAAGGATTATCTCCTCTGAGGATTCCGATGCAAATGTTGAGATCATGTTCTTCAATTCTTCAAGATCACTTCCCTAACCGTCTCGGCTGCCTATTCATCATTCGCCTCCCTCCTGTTGTCCGAGTCATTTCTCAGACATTCATCCAAGTAATCTGAGCTAACCTCAGTTTCTCGGTTGTCTTAGTTTTGCTTTTGGATCTATTGATCGTTGCATATCACCTGCCTAAACTTATCGTCCCCTCTCATAGATTCTCAGACCAACCACACGGAAGAAACTGAGAATTGAAGGGGAAACTTTCCAGCGAGTCCTCTCTGAATATCTCCAGACGCTTCCTTCATACCTTGGCAGCGACTGCAACTGCAAAAGATGCTCAAATCTCAGCGAACAAGATTCACCACTACCACAAACACACACGAGAGGCAAGAGAGGAAGCTCGAGGGAGACAGAGATGCTTGACGTCAGCCGCTGGAGTTACGATGTCCAGACACCTGATTTAGCCTATGTGGACGACCCGAGCGTGAACGTATGTAACAAGGTGCTGCGAACAGCAGTACTGTTCGTACTCATGCTTTGGCTCTTCGGTGCACTACTAGCTGGATTCATCGATCCGGAGAGCAGACCCTTTTAAGCTTCCGTGAGGTAAGATCCAGTCATAATCACTATTTTAGGCAGATACGTATGTGCCATTTGTGTACATAAGAAGTGTGGTACGCGTTGATATATATATATATGAATAAACCGGTCTCTCATTAAGCGTGGAGGGATAGTAAGAATCAATCGGTTCAACATGGTTTGCGGTTTAGTTTATCGTACGTTGGGAGAAAGTAACTACGGATTAGTATCGTGTTGAGACTGTGGTGACCATCTGCAGTATAAAGCTGTGTCCAAGATTTCTTGGTGATGTTTTGTTAAAGTCAGATTTGCCTAAGAATGAAAATTTTTATAATGGTAAATGTTTATAGAAAAGAAAATGGGTAAGAAGACATAATTATTTTATTGTATTTTGGGGAAAAGGCGTAAAGCCTACACCTTTTTCTTTCATTAAATATTGGTATGGGGGATAAATACAATAATCTCTATTAGACTATATCCAACAAAGTTTTGTTTTGCGTGATTTTATGCGATATTTAATTAATCAAGATTTGTGTCAGAATAAAACCCCAAAAGAGGTCACTCGATTCAATCAGATTTGTCAAATAAAGTTGGAGCTAAAATTTTTCTTAGTAGTTCTCGAAATAAAACTGTTACACCGAAAAAAAGTTGGTACAACAAATGAATGGAAAGAATGGTGTATTATATAAAATTATGAAAAAGAAAGTTGTTTATAGTAATATGTATTCTGGCATTGCATGTTGGCATGAGAGGAAATTACAAACCCTAAAAGACAGGTGGACTATGAATATGGGAACTCAAAAAACTTCAATATTTGCTTTGTAGCAATCCAGAGCTAAAGACGGATATGAATAATGGGTAACACAAATTTAATAATAATGAAAGGGTAATTAGCTTCCTTAAAACTCCATTTTATCCTGAAAGAGATATGAGTATGGATTCTGACCATGACTTAAAAAGTTTCAAGTATTCTTATTCCTGAAATTGCTACATGGGACAACACAGCTCCACCAGCTTGTACGTCCAGAAGATATTTCAACATATCTAGATCATACAACCAAAATGATAACGACATGCTAAACTTCGGTTATACATTTACTAAAATCATGCTCTTTTGTTTTAATTAAATAGTTTGACGACTTATGTTGCAAGGGAGGGCATCAACCACTTTGTAATTTATTTAAATTTCAGACTATGATCCATTTCGTTAGTTGTTTACTCAAAACCTTTTTTTTTTTAAAAAAAAAAATCATTAGTTTAGACAGCTTTTCACTTTTGCAAATTATCATAGGTGACTTTCATAATTCTTGTTTAATCGATGATATTTTTTTGGTTCATTTCTTTTGAAAAATAATTTTATGATTATTCAATATTTTCCCTGATTGTAAAAGTTTAAGTTTTCTACTTACAATACAAAGATTAATCGATGGACTGAGACAAAACATCACTAATAATGTATTCACCATCAACATGACAACATCCGTTGGAAGTTTACTACTTGTTTTTTCCTTTTGATAACGATATAAACATTATTGTCTTTACTCATAATGTACAAAACTGAAGTCAACATTTAGTGAAGTAAAAAAAGAAAACAATTTTAAGGAGAAAATAATGGAATCGTGGTAGAAATATAGAAAACATATAAACAAATATGTAATAAACTTTTTATTCATCAAAACTATTATCAATTGTAAGTTTCTTTAATGAGAAAATAATCGCATTTTTCAGTCCAATCTTTACAATTTGACGAATCTTGGATGGGTTGAGGTATGGTGCCATTTGCAAATCCAAATTTCTTTATTGAAACAGAAAAATCCTATTACGGAATTTAGGTTTTAAGATTGTTGAGCAAAAACCAAAAACCGTAAAGTAGTTAGATTTTAAGTTTTGATATCATGTCAAGAAACTTAGAGGTGGTTGAAAGGTTTCTTATTGATCAAAATGATGAGGCAATGCCTTATATTCAAACTTGTACAATGTACTCTAGCAGACGACCTTATTACAATGACACCGTTAATATAGCTATCATGAGCTTAAACCCAAAAATAAATGATTTGAATAACTATAATGTCAAACGTATTTTAGTATATGCGAAATGTCCAACAGATTTGTTTTCATTAACATGCAGTTAAGAGTATATTCAATATGAAAATTTGTTTACAACCATATAAAAAAGCCAAAATATTTCATACACGGGGGAGGGATATTCAATCTGGGATTTAGAGAGTTTTGTATTTAAATAACAATTTTTTTGTTAATCAAACATAATATATATATATATTTTTTTGAAAATTCAGTGTTATTGAACTTTTGTTTTAATTTTTTTTGTCATTCAAACATGAATTTTGAAAAACTTTTTAAAATCTAGTAGTCATTGAAATTTTTATTTATTTATTTTTTGTTATTCAACATGAATTTTGAAAAACTTTTTAAAATCTAGTAGTCATTGAAATTTTTATTTTAATATATTTTAAAATCTACTATTTTTAGAAATATTTTAAATAATAGATTTTATGAAATTTATTTCAATTTTAAAGTGTTTTACTGGATTTTTAAGTTAAAATATAAAAATATAAAATTCCATAATTTCTAAAATGCTTCAACTAAATTATATAAACTTCTATAATTTATCCAAAATGAACTAAAAACTAATTAAAAATCAAATAAGTTTCATCAAATTCAGATATGTTTCTCATGTTGTCAATATTTTCAATATATATTATTTGTTGTGGATGTTTTCTCCGGATAATTTAAATAGACAATTCAAATAGATATTATAATATCTTTGGAATAATAGAAATGATAAGTTATATGATAATATTGATTGGCATTTTCAATAAATTCTTAAAATTTCAGAATCAAAATCCTTATTTTGAAAAAAACTCAAGCATATGTGAATAATGGTTTATCATAGATTCAACCACCTAAGGGGTAACTAATTTGTTTCAAAATGGATGGTGGTACCATATATAGTTCATGAAATGGAATGATGGGGGCTATAAACATCAGGATAGTTTCTCATTAATATATGATGAGTTCGAAGTAGTAATTGGGACTATAAAATGTATGATCACATTACAATAAACGACATGTAACAGACTGTTTGGAACTATTAACCTGATTTTTCAATTTATTTGGAAAATTTTCAGAAAAATAGAAAATGTTTCAACAGCTTTGCTATCATACTGATCCCATGCCCAAGTAACAAAATGAAAAAAAAATAAACTAGCACTAGATACTAGTATACAATTGTTATACTTTATTCATGGAAATCTTGAATCAATAGTTTGGTTACTCAAATCGTTTTAGATTCTTTTTGTTAACATAAATAAAAAGTCAAATATTTGTAAATATTGCATCTTATTCAAATACCGAATTTGAATACATCTCCAAAGCAGTCTCCAAGTTTAGGAATTGCTACATCAGATCTGCGTTTGGTCAAATGTTGTAGTAATCGAGTAGCTAACCACACATTAATTTCAATTTGATTAATCCGCTTTTCGTGTTTTTGAAGTCTCTCATCTTATCTCTCTTCACTAAAGACATCTTATCTCTCTTCACTAAAGATTTATTAAAATTTCTTCCATTTTTTTGTTTTTCAATTTTCTTTTTTATTTTACTAAAATTCTGAAACACATAAAAAATTCTTAAATTCCAAAATATATTCAAAATAAATTGCAGACAAAGCTCCGACACTTGGGACTATAAGTATATACAAGACCCCCTCGCACTCTTCAGATCACACCAGTTTTGTTTTAGGGTTCTTTCAAGAAAGGTTTTCTTTCATCCGATTTCAACACCGATCTCGTAATTTCTTTCTCTCTCTCTCTCTCTCTCTCTCTCTTTCTCTCAATCTTCCTTTCTCCGGTTTTTTATTCATAATCTTCGGTTTGGTGATCTCAGAAATGGCGACAAGTGACAAACAAACCAGCCCAAAGCCTCCACCTTCCCCTTCACCTCTCCGCAATTCCAAGTTTTTTCAGGTGGAATTTTTTTATACTTTTACGATGCAAAGTCTCGATTTTGTTTCGATTCCTGCGATACCCATTTAATTTGTGACCTTCATGCGTCCGTTCTCGTTTTCCCCATTTGAAATCTGCCGTTACCCACATTGAATCACGTGTACGTTACTACTTGATTAGGTGATGAAGCTCCTGTTCTATCTGATCCATGTCGGATATTGAGAAATCTATTGTTACTTGATCTCGTTGGCATTTTATAGAATCAGACGGATCTCTAGGTTAAGTGGTGTTTTGATTGGTCACAAGGATCAATCAGTTAGATGGATGACTTTGAAGTGTTCCCTCTGAAAGAGCTTTGTTATGTTTAATTTGAACTGTAGTGTAATGTAATTGTTGTACTTTGTTCTGATTCTGTATGTTCTGTGCGTTCATCATCTTCTAGACTATGATTTTGTTTGTATTGTAAAGTAGTTTAATATTCCCATTTCCAGGGAGTTATATGTGTTTATTTGGTCTGATGAGATGTGCTGATTGGTTACTTTTCTCATTTATACAGTCGAATATGAGGATCTTGATCTCTGGAGGAGCTGGATTCATTGGCTCTCACCTTGTTGATAAGCTGATGGAAAACGAAAAGAACGAGGTTTGGCATTAATTCTATACATAATGGTTAATGTGTCATTTTGATGATCAACTTTTGATGGTTTATATTTTTTGTTTATTTCTCCAGGTGATTGTTGCTGATAACTATTTCACCGGTTCAAAGGACAACCTCAAGAAATGGATTGGTCATCCGAGATTTGAGCTTATCCGTCATGGTATATGGTCTTGAAAGTCTCTGTTTTGTTGCTGCAATTATGTCGAGAAGATCAACATTGTCCTCATTTGTATTTGGTTTTTGGGTTTTAACAGATATCACGGAACCACTGTTGATCGAGGTTGATCAGATTTACCATCTTGCATGTCCTGCATCTCCAATTTTCTACAAGTACAATCCTGTGAAGACGATCAAGACCAATGTGATCGGAACACTTAACATGCTAGGTCTTGCCAAGCGTGTTGGAGCAAGGTTTGGGACATAATCCCCACTTTATTCCTTACTCTTGATCTTTACTCGCCTTTCTCACTAAATAACTCCTTCTGATGACCAGGATTTTGCTTACCTCGACCTCCGAGGTGTATGGAGATCCTCTCATCCATCCACAGCCCGAGAGCTATTGGGGAAACGTCAACCCAATTGGTAGGCTCATACACTTACCACCTTCTAATTTATGTCTGATATATGTGTGTCACTTCACTGGCTTACAAGTTCGATGCTATGATAATAGGGGTTAGGAGCTGTTATGATGAAGGCAAGCGTGTGGCTGAGACTTTAATGTTTGACTACCACAGGCAGCATGGAATTGGTCAGTTGTAGTTTCCGGAGGCTCTCACTTTTCAACCTTTAGTCCTGTAATTTCATTAAGAATGTCTCATTGTCTTCTGTTCCTTACCTTGTGTTTCTTTATTCTTTGTAGAAATCCGCATTGCCAGAATCTTCAACACTTATGGTCCACGCATGAACATAGATGATGGGCGTGTCGTAAGCAACTTCATTGCTCAAGCACTTCGGTGAGCCCCTTTGCTCAATCCGTCCAACAGATTTTTCCTTTTTCGAGTTATTATCCAATTGATTGTTCATCAATTTGGTCTTGTTCTTTCCTTGAATATATAGGGGTGAGGCATTGACTGTTCAGAAACCAGGGACACAGACCCGTAGTTTCTGTTATGTCTCAGACATGGTCGATGGACTTATGCGTCTCATGGAAGGAGATGACACTGGTCCCATCAACATCGGTAACCCAGGTAAGCCCCGTAACATTCCTTCATTAAACCAACCAATCTCGTGAACTTATGCTTTGTGTCTGGATCTTTGATTTCTTAGGTGAGTTTACGATGGTGGAATTGGCTGAGACAGTGAAAGAGGTGAGAGTCTAGTTTATCGATTTGATGAAGATTTAAGTGCTTTCAGATTCTTGTGTTTTAGTAATGATATGTTGGTTTTGGCTGCAGCTGATAAACCCAAGCATAGAAATAAAGATGGTTGAGAACACACCAGATGATCCAAGACAGAGGAAGCCGGATATCACAAAGGCTAAAGAAGTGTTAGGATGGGAACCGAAGGTAAAGCTCCGTGAAGGCCTTCCTCTTATGGAAGAAGACTTCAGGCTAAGGCTCGGAGTCCCCAAGAACTAAAAAATATGATCACCAATCAAAACCATACGTGAATGCACTATAAATCAATTATGGTTTTCAGTTTCAATGGTGCAGGTTGTTGGTTTCATATAGTATGTCTCTACTTTCCACAATCCCAATTGTTCGTAGAGAAAAATAAAGATCACGACGAACTAAAGCTTTTCATTAAAGAAAGAAAGAAAGTTACTTTCTGGCTATTACATTTCCTGCTACATCTAAGCCTTTTTTTTCATATGTTCTTGAATGAGGTAAATCCGCTCGTCCTTGGGCTTTAAACGATATTTGCTCAAAATCCGCATTCAGCAAAGCTACAACCCAAAAGCAAATTACGCCACAGCCTAAAGAAACCTAGAGGCTACATGAAGACTAAAGAAAAACTCTGGTAAAAAGGTACAAGCTTTACCGAAAGCGAATGACTAGTTGAGAGTTGAGATCAAGAACAAAGTGTTCATTGGGGTAGACATAGACTTATTTGAGATGTGCCGGCGCATGAAAAAGCCGTCAAATGCATTTCCCAACATAAAGCCAAAACGATACAAAGGGCAGTGCAAATTTGCATTGCTAAGTTTCAAATAAAGAATTACATAACTCACGTTATTGAATCCAGAGAAATTCACGTTATTGAATCCAGAGAAATTCACGTTATTGAAATGTTTACAAGCCAAAAGAATCCACCCTTTTCGCTAGAAATGTGGCTCTCAGCTTTACATTCAGCTTCTGTTAATCACCTGAAACACAAAACAAGTTGACATCTTTAGGGTTTGGCTGCAACAGTAAGCCGAGTCAATAGCAAACCAAGCCAAAAGGATAAATAATAAACAAACAATCAACACTGTTATTCTCTGATAATGAACATATATATCTTCTACTAAAAGAACAAGAAAAGGAAATCAAATTGAGATCCATCTACCTGACAGACATTTCTAGGCCATTGGTAAACTTACAAAAGTCTGGCTAACAATCTAGCAAATGAATTAACCTAAGAAACCTTTTAAGTCTCATTTGGTTACATTTTTCTTCTTCTTGTAAAAGCTCAAAACTCGAATCATTTCCCAATCAACACAAAATGTCTGAAATATCAAAACTATCTGGGCGTTTACCTTCTGTGTTGCTGGACGAACTTAGAGTTCTTGGCATCTTCCTCTGCAAATTATCGTGAAATTATTAGGGTTTTCCACAATCAAAATACGAGAACCAAAGAAACATAGATCCGATCTAAATCCATAAACACATAGGAAGGGGGAAAAAATTGGTCTTTATTATTTCAAGAGGAGAGATTGTTTGGGTCCGAAGACTAACCAGTGAGTCCGGCGGTTAATTTGGTGATGAGGACGCCGGTGACGGCGAAACCGGTGAGGAATGGCCAGCAACGCTTCCACTCCCTCTTGAAGAAGACGGGCCATGGATCGAACAGTCTCATTTTTCTCTCTTACTGATTTATCTCTCCCTCGGTTTGTATGTCTGGCGTCAGAAAGACAAAGCTGAACTAGTTTCTATAAAGGATCGTATCGCTTCTATTGTGGGCTTGTAGCCCTAAAGGACCCATCAGATATTCTAATTCCAAGAGTTTCAAGTCTGCTTAAATTTAAGGGCCTTCCTTTAGCCGTTAGGTTTTGGATCCATTATTTCAAGTTTAGGGTATTTTAGTAGGCTTCAAAATCACATTTTAGAAAACAATTGTGGTAGTCTTTTTTGTTCTTCAATAATTATATCAATTAATAGGAAATTAATTTTTATTCCTAAAATTGATTTATTTAAGATAAAAAGTATTTTAAATTTTTTGATACATGTATTCTACACAATTCATCATTTTTTTAATCATATATTAAGGAGTGAATGAAAAAAATATTTTCGTCCTTAAATTTGGAACATAAGGAATAAAAAATCATTTAAAAATAAATTCATTTCTTCAAATGAAATTTTGTTCTTTTTTTCTTCCTTTTTTTCATATTCATTATGTTGTCACCAATCAAAACCTAAATCTTCATAAATTAATAAATATTATAAAATAATAAATTATGTTGGTTCCGAAATGGATTAGTAAAAAAATTAAAAAAAATTCGAAAAGATAATAAAATAATAATTTTTTAGTAATTTCCATACAAATTTCTAGTCTCAATAGAATCATAAATTTATAATTAGATAAATTTATATATATAAAGCTAAGATGGTATACTAAAATATGATTTTAATGTTTTTTTTACTCAATAAATATCTCATTAACTTTTTATTTATAATTTTACTTATTGCATTAAAATTTTTTAGTGATGCTTAAATTTTATATTTAAATCCAAATCTTATAGAGAGTTTTAGGTACAATAATTAATTTTGTATTGTAATATCATTTTCATCTTCATCATTATGAATTGTAGTTATTATTTCTTATATATTTTAGACTTGTGAACATACATCATTTTTACATAGACATTCAATGTATGTAAGTAAAATCTATGTTATCATCATAATTTTTTTTTTATCATCATAACTTTAAGTTTGTGTATGTAATTTTTATTAGTAAATTCTTTAAAATTCTTAGAATAACATCATTTTAAAGAAACTTAAAAGAAATTATGGAAAAAAATATTTTTCTATAAATTAATAAATATTAATTCATCCATTAACTAACCTCTAAAAATTTATAAATTTTTAAAGTCTCAATATTATTAATTTATAGAGGTTTTATTGTATTAAGAATTACCATGATTATTCTAGATTAATAAGTAACAACACTTGTATATAGTTTGGTGTATATTTAAAGTTTATCTAACATTAGTCATATTTCTATATAAGAGTATACACTGTAAAATTAATATTGATAACAAATTTTTTTTTTTTTTTTTTTTAATTCCTGATATGATATTAGCCCACTGCGATTATGACTTTCAGATCGTTCTTTTCTATCATTCAGTTTTTTAATTAATATTATGGTGTATTATTCATTATTCTAATTATTCATTTTCCCTATTTTCTTGACCTAATTATGTTTTATTAAAAAAAAATTCAATTCGACACAGTTTCTTTCGATTTTAAAGCTTGATCATCTTCAGTCTGATCAACTTTATTCCAATATGGGATCCCAACCAATTCATCCTGCAATGACTGTCCAATTCGTCAAATCATCCATCACTATTATAATACATACTTCATGCACAATGCCGATAATGTCGGTCTACAAATAGTCACCAATCGTCTCACATCTGGCGCAGATTTTCATTTTTGGCGTTGCTCTGTTCGGATGGCTCTCAATGTCCGCAAAAATCAGGTTTATTGATGGTACAATCCACATACCACATCATAATAGTCGTGTTTATGTTCATGTTTTAAGTGTAGTGATATGGTAGCAACACGGCTGATGAATTCTGTTTCTAAGAAAAGTGGTCAACGTTGTTGTTCATGTCAACTGTGGAATATATTTGGAATAATCTCATGTCAAGATTCAAACAAGATGATGTTCCTCATGAGTAGAAACTTAACACTATCCAACAAGGTTCTCTAGATAACAGTACATATTATACGGAATTGATTACTCTTTAGAAATAATATAAAAATTACATCAAGCTACATGTGTGTACTTGCAGCCGATGTGAAATGCAATATCGCTATTCTTTGGGAGACATTATAACAAAGAGATAAAGTCACCAAGTTTTTGATGGGGATTAATGATGTCTATGAACAAACTAGACATCACATACTCATGCACAAGACTATTCTTGCAGTTGAGAAAGTTTTTAATATCGTTGTGCAAGATGAGCAACAAAGGTCTGTCAAACAAATAGTGAAGACTAAGAGTGTGGTTTTTCAAGCAATTGGATCTTACAACGAGAACGTCTCCTATTAACACAAATGAATATGCAAAATCTTATAATACCTATCTTCCAAGAGAAAATTATTCACTCTATACTCATTGTGGCCATATTGGGGTACACTATCAACATGTTATTTTGTCTTTATGGTTATCCTCATGGTTTCAAGTTCTCTAGTTCTGGATATTTTGGCAACTCAACCAAAAATTCTTTGTTTGTTCCTCGTGGTGAGAATTTTTATACTCCACGATAATTTTTCTCGAGTTTTACTTTATCCAGTACACCAAAAGCTGTTTCAAATGTCTTTATTAGGGTTTCTATTGGCAGAATGATGTTTTATTTATGACCACTAGCTGTCAATGCCAAAAATCTTGACATGAGCTAGTTCAGTCATGGCTAACTATTGTCTCTCAGTCGACAACTCAACACTCATGTTCAAGTTTTAAAGAAGTGGCTCCTCGTTCCTCTTCTTCCATCTTTGAAAAGTGTGTCATGGCTAATCAATCCGCTTCTGGTACACTTCTTAATCTCTCTACTAAAACCTCATATTTGAAAACCATTTATTCACTTTTCAAAATGATGTTTTATATATGCCTCTCTCCCTATTGGTTCTTGTATCATTGATAATGGGGCTACTATTCATGTTTCAAGAAATCTTTTTAACATCTAACATAACAATCTGTTTGACAAATGGAGCAAGATTCCCGATCACTCATACCAACACCATTTGACTAACATATTCTTTTGTCTAATATGATGTCTTGCATGTTCCATCAATTCATATTAATGTCATTCATGTCGGTTCTTTCTCAAGTCAAAAAAATTGTTCTATTCATTTTTGCCCGATATTATTTTTTTCAGGACTCGATAATTGGAAAAGGTGACCTCTTCAATAGTCTTTACATGATGTCTCTAAACATACAATGTCTTATGTATTATGTGGATCCTTGTTAGTCAATGGTATTCTATGGCATCAATGCCTTAGATATCCATCTTCTGCCAACTTATAATTCTTATTTGGTACACTTTCCTTACATAAGTCGTGTTTATCTTCACATGATCATTGTCATGTTTGTCTACTCACAAAACAAAAACGATTATCTATTCCTTTTCATTATCACATGTCGTCTCATCCATTTGAATTGCTTAATCTTGATGTTTAGGGTCCATTTTCTATAGATTCTGTAAAAGAATACAAATACCTTTTCACTATTGTTGATGATTGTTCTCTTATAACTTCAGTTTACATGCTTCAATATAGAAGTGACATTTTCACTGTTTTCCTGAATTTTCTTAGGCATTTCTCTACTCAATATATTATGGAATGGTTAAATAAATAAGAATTGATAATTAACATGGCATGATTCACTACTTCTCTTATGTATATACACATCAACAAAATTTAGTTGTTGAACATAACCACTAACACTTACTTAGTGGACAACTCTTTTGTTTCAATCTAATGCTTCCTTAGGGAGTGGTTGTATGTTAAATATTTTATTTCTTATTAAACAGCGCCACCATTGTTCCAAACAAGATTCCATAGGACGTTCTGCTTAAAAAATATTCAAAAAACTCGTAGCAATTTTTTTTCATGGAGCTAGACTTTGTGTATTCTCAGGATATCCATCGAGTTATAAGGGGTACAAGGATTTAGATTATAATTCCATTTATATTTCTAAAAGTATAGTATTTGCTGGCAAAAAAAAATTATGATATTTAATGAAACTGATTTTCCATTCAAAGATGATATTAGTGAAATTCCTAATATCTTTTCACTTAAAATTTTACCAATGCATGTTCCATTCATCTTTACTTTTCCTGTATCTCTTGATATGTCTAATCATGCATCTCATCCTAACTATACTAATATTGTCCGTACATCAACTGTTTCTAACACTGACAATGCATCCTTAACATAATATACTCCATCTAACATTGCATCCTCATCATCTCTATTTTCAGAGTTTCACAAGATTGATGTTTCAGATGAAAACTTACTTTCTCACTCTATTGATCGACCAAAATGAAAGCTTAAAGCCAATAGCTACTTACTTTCTCAATCTCATTCTTCTATTTTTTCTTCTTCTTCTCACACCACTATTTATCCTGTCTCATCCATCCTATCATATTAGAAATTTTCCCCTCCAATTATGAGTTCATATTTCTTATTCTCTGACAAGTCATGGCATCTGACAAATGAAAAGGAGTTTTAGTGATGAGCTTTATGTTATGGAATTAAACAGAATAAAGAAACATCACTTTTTTACCACCAGAAACAAATGTTGTCGACTGTAGAGCTCTGATGGTACTATGGAATGTTATAAAGCTCGCATGGTAGCAAATGAATTCACTTACCAAGAAGAGATAGACTACAACAAAACTTTTTCTCATGTGGTTAAAATCATCAGTATGAAACTCATGTTAGGCTGGCTGCTTATAAAAGTTGAAAAATAACTCATATGAGGGAAAACGATCCAGATACCCACAAAAATTGGAGCATCTTATCAGTTCCTTTCCATTTTTTATCAACAACTTTTATCTCCATGAGACCATAGTTTTAGATATATTTGACCCCGAATTGATATTATTCGTCATATTTCCCCATAATTTTGGTTATGTGTGTGGTTTAGCTAATCTCTAACCCTGATTAAAAAAATATTATCCAAAAACTTAATTGAACCATTTTAACCGATAATTTAACCAAAAATAAGATTAAACATAAATTATTGTTATTAAACCTTATTCATTTTATACCATATCACTCATTTTATACCAAACGATCCACAACCTAGAAGAAACTCTACACACATGTCAAACATCGATTAAGATGAGCTCAGGAGACTCCAAAATTTTAATTTAAGATTCAACTTCCCATCATGAAAGTGATATTAATCCCACCACAGCTTGAACAGATAATTTTTGATGTTTCATGCGTCTTCATCAATCCAGATTACACCGATGTCACATAAAAAAATCCAGATCAATCCAATACTTGATATATATATATATACTTACAAACGTCACTCTTCTTTGTAACAACACCAAAATTTCCAGATCGCTTTTCGATCTCATAGCCCCCACCATTATATATATAAACAACCTTTATGGGTGGCTTTGGAACACTTCCATCCATCAGTAGCGAGAGTTATGTTCTTCGGAAGCGGCACATTCGGCGGCGCCACACCAAACTGCGTCCCGATGAGCTCCACACGCGCTTTCATCTGAGTGACATCACCCGCTGTCTGAATAGCCGACTTCAAATCTGAGGAAGGATAACCGGCGAACATGGTGCCGTTTTCCACGCTCAATGGTAAACTGGAGCCGTCTGCGAGCACGACGTTGGAAGCGGAGACGAGGATCTCGCAGTGTGCGAATTTGACGAAGACGCGCCATGATTTGAGCTCGTCACGGCCGTTGTTTAGCACTGTGAGCACGGATTCGAACCGGTACGACTGGTTTGCGGAGTCGTTAGGTGGGATCTTAGATCCTCTGGTGTGAGTGTAGGAAATGAAAAAGTCGTTGCATAGATCGGAATCAGAAGGCGACGACGGTAAGGACGTGTTGGTATCGTCGTGGGATTGAGACGCCGTCAGTGAAATGGACGCGACGAGAAGCGAGAGTAGAAGTAATCAAAGTAAATCCATTGAAGCCCTAATAAATCTTATCGTTTGAATTTTTGATAATTTTGAAAAGTGAGGGATGAGTAGGAAAAGGAAGGTTATTGATGTTTGACTTGTGTGTAGAGTTTTTTTAGGTTTAATCTGATTTTTGGTTAAATTATCGGTTAAAATGGTTTAATTAAGTTTTTGGTTAACATTTTCTTAATCTGAGTTAGAGATTAGCTAAACCACACACGTAACCGAAATTATGGAGAAATAGGACGAATAATATCAATTCTGGGTCAAACAGATCTAAAACTATGGTCTCATGGGGATAAAAGTTATGGATAGAAAATGAGAGAGAACTGATAAGATGTCCCAAATTTTGTGGAGATCTGGATCATTTTCCCCTCATATGATTGTTTCTAACGCATTTTCCATTAGTGAGCATGATGAGGAAATCTATATGAGTCTTTCTTAATGTTACACTCATGGATCCTCTTCGACTTTACCACTAAATGTTGTATGTCTTCTCCATAAGAGCTTATATGGTCTCAATCAAACCTCTCGCCAATGGAATCAATCATCTAAATGTCTTAATTAAGGCTAGATGGATACATTCAATGTGAATCTGATACAAGCCTCTTTGTCAAAGCCATTTAACCTTCTTTCATTGCTGTTTTTGGTATATGTGGATGACATTGCTATTGCTAGTAAAAATTATGCTAACTTAGTTTTCGTTAATAATATATATTCTACAACATTCAAGATTAAGAATTTGGACGCAATTCAATTTTTTCTCGGTCTTGAAATTGCTCGTTCTACCGTTATTACTGTTTGTCAAAGGAAATACACATTGGGTTTAATAGAGAGTGATGGTCTATTTGCTTGTAAGCTTAATAGTGTTCCAATATATCCATATGCTCACTTGAGCAAAGATTCTGGTATTCCTCTACTCAGCCGCACTTTACAAAGAATTAATTGGTTTTTTGTTGTATTAACAATCACGAGGTCTGATATCACCTTTGCAATACACAAGCTTTGTAAATTTCTTCTAACTCCCTTTGATGTGCATTTAAGTTCTGCTAAAAGAATACTCAAATACCTAAAGGAAAATCCAGGTCAGGGCCATTTTTTCTGCTGAACTATGTTTAAATACATTTTCGAGTGATGGTTGGGCATGCTGCCCTGATTCGTATCTCTAGAAATGGCTATTGTGTTTATCTTGTCATTCTTTTTATCTGTTGGCATTTACATAAACAAAATTGTATAAGCAGGAGCAGTACTAAAGCTGAATACAAAAATTGGTCGTATGAAATAAACAAAATTTCACTGATGGTACTATGGAATGTTATAAAACTCGCATGGTAGGAAATGAATTCACTTACCAAGAAGAGATAGACTACAACAAAACTTTTTCTCATGTGGTTAAAATCATCAGTATGAAATTCATGTTAGGCTGGCTGCTTCTAAAAGTTGAAAATAACTCATATGAGAAAAAACGATCCAGATCCCCACAAAATTTGGGGCATCTTATCAGTTCTTTCCCATTTTTTATCCACAACTTTGATTCCCATGAGACCATAGTTTTAGATATATTTGACCCCGAATTGATATTATTCATCATATTTCCCCATAATTTTGGTCATGTGTGTGGTTTAGCTAATCTTTAACCCTGATTAAAAAAAATATTAACCAAAAACTTAATTGAACCATTTTAACCGATAATTTAACCAAAAATAAGATTAAACCTAGATTATTGTTATTAAACCTTATTCATTTTATACCATATCACTCATTTTATACCAAACGATCCACAACCTAGAAGAAACTCTACACACAGGCCAAACATCGATTAAGATGAGCTCAGAAGACTCCAAAATTTTAATTTAAGATTCAACTTCCCATCATGAAAGTGATATTAATCCCACCACAGCTTGAACATATAATTTTTGATGTTTCATGCCTCTTCATCAATCTAGATTACATCTTGGTATAAAATAAAAATCATGATGAGGAAGAGATTTGTGCCAATCCACTATGGAAGAGATCTTCATCAGAAACTAAGGAGACTAACCCAAGGAACAAGGAGTGTGGAAGATTATCACCAAGAGATGGAGAGTCTCATGATCAAGGCTAAAATAGATGAGACTATGGAAGCTAGTATGACACGATTTCAAGGAGGTCTTAATAGAGACAGTCTGGATCGATTGGAGTTGCAGGAGTATGAGGACATGAATGAACTACTTCACAAGGCCATCCTTATTGAACAACAAAACAAAAGAAGGAGCAACACAAGGAACCCCTATGTTTCAACCTCTAAGCCGCCTTTCAACAAGGATGATAGGCATGGAGGTTCATCTTTCAAGACGCCTGTCAAGGCCAGAGAGGGACCTACTATTCTTCCTCCACGTGAAGATAAGGGCAAAGGACCATCAACCCACACGCCTCCAACAAGAACCAGGAACATCAAATGTTTCAGATGTCAAGGATTTGGACACTATGCAAATGAGTTCTCAAAGAAAAGGGTTATGCTTGTCTTAGAGAATGGGGAACTAACATCAGAAGATGACCAGTCAGACACAAAAAATGAAGCTTACCCTGTTAAAGAACAACTGTTGGTGACTAGGAGAACCTTGAGTGCACAACCTAAAATGCAGGAACAAAGAGAGAAATTGTTCCACACGCGATGCCTCATTCAGGAAAAAGTGTGTAGCTTGATCATTGATGGAGGGAGCTGTACAAACGTGGCTAGTCAAACACTTGTGGACCGGCTCAACTTGGTTACTCACAAGCATCCTAGACCATATCAGCTACAGTGGCTCAATAAAGAAGGAGAAATGAAAGTGACAGAACAAGTGGAAATACCTTTAAGCATTGGCAAGTACCAAGACCAGATAACTTGTGATGTATTACCCATGGAAGCCAGCCATACACTATTGGGAAGACCTTGGCAATATGGCAAGAGAGCAATCCATGACGGTTTTACCAACATGCATTCTTTCAAACACCAGGGTAAACAAATCACATTGGTACCTCTCACACCCCAGGAGGTGCACCATGATCAAATGCAACTGAAGCAAAGGAGAGAAGAAACAAAGGCCTGCCACCAGGAGAATCACGCCAAGGAACTTGCTAAGGTAAGTCACTACAGCCTTTTTGCTACTCCTAGTGATGTTAAACATGCTTTAAATGATCAACAATTTATGATGTTGCTAGTTTGTAAGGAACTACTAACTAGTAGTACTAACCTGACTCTGGAAATGCCGAGATAAATTGAGTTTCTATTGCAAGAGTACAGGGATGTGTTTCCAGAAGACCAACCCATGGGACTACCTCATTTTCGAGGTATAGAACATCAGATTGAGTTTGTGCCAGGCGCCACTCTTCCAAACAGACCGGCTTACAGAACCAATCCTGTGGAGACAAAGGAACTTCAAAGACAAGTCAATGAGCTATTAGAGAAAGGACACATCCGTGAGAGTCTAAGCCCTTGTGCAGTACCAGTCTTGCTTGTGCCTAAGAAAGATGATAGCTGGTGCATGTGTGTAGATTGCAGAGCCATAAACAACATCACAGTTAAGTACAAACACCCTATCCCTCGTTTGGATGATATGCTTGATGAGTTATATGGATCTTGCATTTTTTCTAAGATAGACTTGAAAAGTGGTTATCATCAGATTAGAATGAAAGAAGGAGATGAATGGAAAACTGCTTTTAAAACAAAATTAGGATTGTTGAATGGTTACTTATGCCTTTTGGACTTACTAATGCATCTAGTACTTTTATGAGATTAATGAACCATGTTTTAAGGGCATTCATATGACGATTTGTAGTAGTCTATTTTGATGATATTTTGATTTATAGTAAGAACATGACAGAGCATCTTGATCACCTTAGACATGTTTTAGATGTTTTAAGAAAGGAAAACTTGTATGCAAACAGAAAGAAATGCTCTTTTGGAACATATAACCTAGTCTTTTTAGGTTTTGTTGTTACTTCTCAAGCAGCACCGATCCAATAAATTTTAATGCCCTATGCTAAATTTATTTTTATGCCTTTAGTACTTTATAAAACATTTTGAAAATTTTTTTGATGCCCCTTTAATGCCCATTAAAAAAAGAAAAATTTGTGATGCCCTAAGCCCAAACTTTGGTTGCTTGGGCCCTGGGCCGGCCCTGTTCTCAAGGTATCCAGGTAGTTGAGGAGAAAGTAAAAGCAATCAGGGAGTGGCCCACACCTAAAAACATAGGAGAAGTGAGAAGTTTTCATGAACTTGCTGGATTCTATAGAAGATTTGTGAAAGACTTCAGTACCATTGTAGCTCCACTTACAAAAGTCATTAAGAAAACCGTGAGACTCACTTGGGGACCAGCCCAAGCAGAGGCATTCGAATTGTTGAAAGGGAAGTTGACTAATGCCCCTGTACTTGTATTACTAGACTTTTCGAAAACTTTTGAGATTGAATGTGATGCCTCAGGAATTGGAATTGATGTTGTATTGATGCAGGAAAGGAGACTCATATCATATTTTAGTGAGAAGTTAGGAGTAGCGACTCTTAATTATCCTACCTATGACAAAGAGTTTTATGCTCTAGTGAGGGCCCTACAAATGTGACAACATTACATCTGGCTTCAAGAGTTTGTAATTCACACAGATCATGAATCTCTCAAACACCTCAAGGGACAACAGAAGCTGAACAAAATACATGCACGATGGATGTAATTTATTGAAACTTTTCCCTATGTCATCCATTACAAACAAGGTAAGGAGAACATTATAGAAGATGCTCTCTCAAGGAGGTATGCTCTCTTATCTTCGATGGAAATAAAATTATTGGGTTTTGAGCATCTTAAAACTTGTTATACTAATGATCCTGACTTTGGAGAGTTGTTTAAGGACACTGACACTCATGCCCAGGGACAATTTTATCAATTCAAAGGATTTTTGTTTCGAGATAATCGACTTTGTGTACCATGTGGAACCATCAGAGAATTATATGTTAGGGAAGCACATGGAGGTGGTTTAATGGGACACTTTGGTGTTGCTAAGACATTGGCTACATTACAAGAGCATCTGTACTGGCCCAGCATGAAAAAGGACGTGGAGAAAGTATGCTCAAAGTGCGTCGAGTGCAAACAAGCTAAATCCAAGGTACAGTCCACATGGTTGTATATTCCATTATTTATACCTGATCACACTTGGGTAGATATCTCCATGGACTTTGTTTTAGGGTTACCTCGAACTAGGAAAGGAAGGGACAGTATCTTTGTGGTGGTTGATAGGTTTTCTAAAATGGTTCATTTCATACCTTGTCATAAAACAAATGATGCAGTCTTGATGGCTGACTTGTTATTTAGGGAAGTTGTTAGATTACATGGAATGCCTAGGACAATTGTGTCAGATAGGGATACTAAATTCCTTAGTCATGTTTGGAGAACCCTTTGGGGAAAGTTAGACACTAAGTTATTATTTTCCACAACTTGTCATCCCCAAACTGATGGTCAAACAGAGTCAGTAAATAGAACCTTATCCACGATTTTAAGGGATATTATTAAAAAGAACATTAAAACTTGGGAGGATTATTTACCCTATGTTGAATTTGCCTACAATAGATCAATACACTCAGCTACAAAACTAACCCCTTTTCAAGTAGTGTACGGTTTTAATCCATTGTCCCCTTTAGATTTACTTGCTTTACCTTTAAAGGAACATACTAACCTTGATGGCCAAAAGAAAACCGAGTTTGTTAAGTCTTTGCATGAGCAGATTAAGAAAAATATTGACAAAAGGACTAAGATGTATACCAAGAAGAAAAACAAGGGTCAAAAATAACTAGTGCTAGAACCTGGAGATCTTGTTTAGATCCATCTAAGGAATGAAAGATTTCCAAATGAGAGAAAATCGAAATTAATGCCAAGAGTAGATGGACCATTTTCAGTCCTACGAAGAATCAACAATAATGCTTACCAAATAGACCTCCAAGGTAAATATTATATAAGTTCTACTTTTAATGTCTCTGACTTAATTCCTTTTGTTACAGATGAATTGGATTTGAGGTCAAATCCTTTTAAAGGAGGAGGGGATGGTGCGACCTGGAACGAACATGACCTTCTTGTGACATCAGAAGACTTAGATTCAAACGAGGAGGAAAGTGGAGAAGACAAAGGTGGCCACATGACCGACCTCGACCCTGACCCGTCCATGTTCCGAACCGGACTCGACCAAGTCCCGTCCATGTTCCAAACTGGCCATGGCTCCGAATCCGTGAAGGAAGTCCGGCGAGAAAGGAGGCCACATATCCGATCTCGACCCTGGCCCGTCCGTGTCCCGCGACATACGACCTGGCCCTGACCCTGACCAACATCCTGGAACGCGACCCGACCAGCCGCTCACATTCCACGCATCAAGCATGGTCCGGCCGCTCCGAAGATGACCTATGGAACCCGACCCGACCTGGTACACGAACCGACCATGAACCATGAATCTAAACTCGACCCGGACCATGACCCGTCCAAGAACCCACGACCCAAGTAGGTCCATGACCCGACCCATTCTCGTCATGAACCATACCACGACCCGGACCATGACCCACAACCCAACCATGACCCAAACCCGACCATGGAACACCAATGGCCCAAGGATCTACAAAATGGAAGAGAAGAAGGTATGACCCAAGTCCAAATCCAAGAAGACAAGGAATTAGGACTTGGCCCAGTAACTAAATCAATGAGTCAAGCTCAAGCCCATGACCAAGAAGAAAATGAATTATGGCTTGGCCCATTAACAAGATCAAGGAGCAAAACCCAAAGAAATGACATTCATGCCTTGATAAAAATCGGATTGGATGGAGAAAGATAGTCTAAAATTAAACCAATCAATTTGTTTAATTTATTGGTTTGTAAATAATTACTTAATTTAAACCAGATTAGTAGATTAGACTAAAATCTGTTGGCATAGATTTATGAATTAATTAAATAAGATTTTAATAATTAGGATAAGTTAGTTAGAATATTTCTTTTGTGAAATAATTCTTATTAGAGTTTTTCTGCCTTTAAAAAGTCATTCCCCCCTTTGTAAAGCCACACGAATTTTATAAACAATCTTAAAGCACTTTTACTTCTTGCTTTCTCTGTTCAGCCTAAGAACATTGATCCTTCATTCACTTAAGAGTAGAGTAATCTGCTGTGAAATTTCATATCTCTGAGCAGGGTGAACCTGTGCTAGTGGAATCAAAATCCATCATTCATTCTCGCCTAGGTTGGAGAGCTAGTAGCCTCCAACCCTTCATCAACAATCCGTTGCTTTAAGGAGAGCTAGTAGCCTCATCAATTCGTCATATCACCTTCATTCAAATTGATCCTTTGGTTTTAAAACAGCCAGGGCCGCACCATGTATAAACCTGGAACCAGGTTTGTATCTTTCTTTCATTATTCTATCATCATAAATAATCATTTTATTTTTCTGTATTTAAAATATAAATTATTATGTATATTTGTAAATTTATAACAACTTCCTTAATTTTATGAGTTTTTTTTCAAAGTTTATAATATTTAAGTTTATTTTTTTACCATTTCTAGCGATTTAATAATTTTTTAATTTTAATTTCTGATGATCATAAATTTGTGGAAAAACCCTTACATAATTATTGTAGGTCATATCGTCGATATCTAAATTCGTCCGAGGGACGAGGTGGTACATCTCGGGATAGTGGTTCAACCCAGTCTGAGTTTCCTACAAACTCAGAGACGCAACCACCGTCATCCCCTGTTCGACCAACTTCTTCAGCTTCAGAATGTATGAGTTTGGCCGAGTTACTTACCCAACCTGAACGGGAATTCCTAAAAGTACTCCATCCAGATTGTCATAATGGGATAACATAGTTTTTTTCCTTTAAAATTATATTTAATTCATTAAAATGTTTAATTAACATGTATTGACTTTCGTGTTTGAAAATTTTATTTTAGTTTTTAATTTTTTCATAATCAAATAACAAAATGAATCAACCGAATGATGAATGAGATGCTCAGAGTTGCTCACCCGACGTTTTCAGTAATGCCCCAATCTGAAAAAAGATATTTGGTTTCGCAAGTTCGCTATAAGTAAAAATATTATTTTTAATTATATATATTTATCATAATTACATTACCATATTCTAACTATTATGTTTTTAGCAAGAGTTCACTTGGGAACCTGAACTTACGAAACACGTAAAGACATGTTTTATGTCTAAGGCGGCTGCGTCATACAGTAAGAAGATGAGTGAATGGAAGAAAAGGTGGAAGAGGAATAAAATACCTAGGGAATTTGCGCAAAATCCAGACATTTGGAGGTCTCTTATTCTGTATTGAATGTCGCGAGCAGCTCAGACGATTTCTGAAACTAATTCCTCTAACCGGAAAAGCAACCGGAATGGAAAAGGTCCTGCAACACATAATCTTGGAGCAACAAGCAAAGAGTCACGGGTCCTGCAACTGGTAAGTATATGTTATTATAATTATAATTTTTATTTAAACTACTTTCTAATTCCATTATTATTTCACTTTTAAATAAAAGAAAAAGATAGACGGAAAACTTCTTTCTTTGTTTCGCTCATTGATTGATGATCCGGTTTCTCGGGAGATATCTGAGGCTGTTACGTTGCGATGCGAGGAGTTTATCCAATCCCAAGAATCGGTTGACGGACCTCCTTGCACTGAAGTTCATGTGGAGAAAAGTAATGAATTCGTCGTTGAGGTAATAAATTCTAATGAATGTTAACATTTTATTGAATTATAAAATTTTATAAATTAATGTTTTATTTTTATTGTAGTTAACTCCAAAAAACCAAGGGCGATATTATGAAATTTCGCAAGAAGCTTCAGCATCCTCGAGGTCTTCATTCTCATATTACCGTGATTCTGCATTAAGGGCGGAACTCGATGAAAAAAAAATAAGACACTCGAAGCACTGGAGGCCCGGGTTGAATATATGCGGCAAAACAAGAAGAACAAACAAGGCTGATGGAGCAGAAAGGACGGCTTATCAGCAAATGTAACAGCAGCTTTTACAGTTTTCCTGTAACTATCTCAGTCCATTAGAATAGTTTTTTATTTTTGTTTTTTTTCTGTTAAGTTAATTAATTTGTAAAAAATTTAAAAATTTAATGTAACTTTTAAGTTATTTTTAATTTTATTTTAATTAATAAGGTATTTACAATAATTAAATTAATTATGGATAACCGAATAATAACTAAAATAATAATTAAATTAATAAATAATTAGTTTTTAAAAAAAATAATAATTAAACAAATAACTGACGGTTACCGACCGGTTAGCCGTAACCGTCGGTACCCGTCGGTTATTGCTGACCGTTAGTAACCGTAGGTTTAGTGTAACCCATCAGTATCCATTGGTTATGGCTAACATATCAGTATTTGTCGGTTATGGCTAACCGTCATTATCTGTTAGTTTATGCAAACCGTCGGTATCCGTCGGTTTACGCGAACCGTCGGTACCGGTCGGTTTACGCGAACCGTCGGTACCGGTCGGTTTACGCGAACCATCGGTACCAGTCGGTTTATACATATTTTCGGTATCCGCTGGTTTATGCAAATCGTCGGTATCCATAAATTTTTGCTAACCGTCAGTAACTATCAAATATTATAAATGATGGAAACCGATGGTTTGCTTAACCGATGGATACTGACGGTTCCTTTTTAACCATCGGTTACCGTAGGTTATAAACCGACTAAAACTGACAGTTTTGAAATTACCGACGAGTTAAAACCAGCGATCTAAACCGTCGGTACTCATCATTTCTGACAAATTTTCGACCATATCGGTGGTCGAGTTTTGGGTGGTTATCTAGTAGTGTTAGGTTTTTATTCAGGAAAAAAGTCCCTATAATCTTTTATGTAGTTATCATATTATTTTGAACGTCACTATTGTTTCTTGGTGTTAAGGAAACTCATGGTTTTTTCATCTTGTTCACCATGCACAAAGCCACATCTCTGATAAGAAACTTCAAATGACAGTCTATTTGCATCACTTTATATCCTGCAACTAATATCAGTTTTAGCTATACTTTTTGTTTTGGGAAAAGAATTAACACTAGAGAAAATATGATATCAAAAGAATGCTTATCTCGTGTTTGTTTAGGTAGGATGTCTGAAAACAAAAATTGACCATATAGTCATACCACAAGCAGAAATACATCAATGTATATGAAGCTTCTTTACAAATATTACCTTGCACTAGGGAAAACATTGGTATCAAAGTTGGAGGTCATTTCGAGGGAACTATCGGAGTTATTTCTCATCAAGTTTTCAGAAGTAATACACTCTTTTAGTCCGCTAATAACTTGGGACATACTTGGTCGTCTTTCTGAAGAAGGATTTGCACATGACATAGCCAATTCAAGAGCTTTCCACACGGATATTGAGTTATAATCATCACGAAGATTAGGATCCATAATCTTGGTAATATCTCCCCTATTAAGCAATAAGGCCACCCATTCTATTATGTGTCGCTTTTCACGGTTTTGGTCAATGACACGTTGGTTTGTGAGCATCTCCAGTAACACAATCCCAAAGCTGTAGACATCACTCATCTCGGCCAACCGACCTGTTCTATAATATCTGGAAAGGCAAGATGATGTATTATGATTCACATGTATTCACTATACCAACTAATATGTATAAAAAATAATTTAACATTACTTGCTAAAGTTCACATCTAGGATGGTCTAGAATGATCAAGTTATATAAAAAAAAAAAAATCAAGAATTGTAAAATACTTACTCAGGATCAAGATATCCAGGAGTACCAGCAACAACTGTCGAAATATGAGATTCATCTCCGAGTTGGGAAGATCTTGAAAGCCCAAAATCTGCAATTTTGGCAGTGAATTGATGGTCCAACAAAATATTTGTACTTTTGACATCTCTATGCACCATTGATGGTTGACATCCATTATGTAAGTATTCCAATCCTGACAATATTAGCAACTGTTAATCTACACATTGTAATAAGAATATGAAAATGCGGTAAAAACAAAGATTATCACCATCACTGTAAGAAATTATTCAATTGAGAATAAACTTTCGATTGAGAAGAGTTTAAAAATCTATCCTGACTTTTTAAGGCAGGGTTAGTATGTGTTTAAATCAATTTTCAGTGATCATAAGAAATGTTTTGTTTAAACAACAAACGTGATTAAAAACTATGTAGAGTAATAACCTAGTGCAGCATCAATGGCTATTCTTAATCGAGTACTCCACTTCAAAATAGGGACATCATGTTTTCCTGCATCAAATCATCAAAATCAGATATCATATGATTTGTAATAACGAAAGAATGATAATATTTATATACATATTTCACCTGACAAATGATGTTGTAAATCAACATTGGACATGTATTCGTAGATGAGAGCTAAGTGACCTCGTTCATCGCAATACCCAACAAGGTTTACCAAATTTATATGGTGAACTCTCAGCAGAAGTTCAACCTGTATACCAACAATAAACAAATATATATATATATATATATATCAAACACATTAGCGTAGCATGATGCATAAAGTGTATATATATATAGATCACTTTCACTTATGTATTTTGTTACGACTTTTGCGGAAGATTTAAACCTCTGCCTTGAAATGTTTATAGCCTTGTGATGATGACTGAGAGAGTACTTTAACAGCAACTTCCTCTAAACCATTCAAATAACCATGATAAACAATGCCAAAGCCTCCTACACCTAGAGCTTTTTGAAAGTTGTTTGTCATTTCGATAACCTCTGAATAAGTAAATTTTTTCCTTGTCGTCTTGATTGATGCTTCAGATATACTACTATTAGTAGATAAAATTATTGAAGGTGGTAAATCTGCATAAAGAAATTAATATAGTGTGTAAAAAACAATGCATGTGATACTTTGTAATATATAATTTGTTGATTTGATGAGAGTCTTACCTTCCACAGGAGTTGGTACCTTTTTCTTTCTACACACACACATGAAAACCAGTACTACTAAAATGATCACAATCGCTGAAGCAGGTATAACGAATATCATTGGAATTTTGATAATTGGAATTTTCAAATGGATAAACCCTGTTAAGTTTAAAAAGATGTCAATGGTTAAATGAATGTTAACTGAAAATACACTACTTTTGAAGTTGGCACCCAATGGGTTAAAAATTAATAACAAATTATTAATATCATTACAAGAATTGAATAAGAAATATTTTAATTAACCAGCGATCCACACCCGGTTTAGTCGGGCCAAGTTACTCGTTCAACATTGTAGGCACAATTTGTTAAAAATACTGTCAATCAGCTAAGGTAGGCAGAAAAACAAGAAGTGAAAAGAGCAAAGCAACCCTCAACCCGAAAGCCGAAACTAAACCAAAATTTGTCAATCAAGCTATATGATTCGTTCTACATGACTTAGGTAGGTACAATTTTATATATATATTGTCAATCAAGAGTAAGCAAAAATAACAAAAAGCAACAACTGGATTAAAATATATCTAATCATTATGATTTAAATAAATCACTAGTTTGGTATTAGGTTCTTCTAAACTAAAAACGAACCAAACGAAACCTAATTAGCACCAAGCTGAAGTGAAAGCAAATTACATTACGAATAATCTAATTTTAGTTTTTATTAAAATGAAAAATCGAAACTGGATTGTCCTCCTCTAAATCAAAGTCCATTCATCAAATAAAGAGTTATGGTTTTTTTTTTTTCAGACGTTCGTAAAAATATAATGACTGTTCATTGTAAACCCCTTTTTGAGGGTCCAATATATACTTCCTTCTACACAAACTTGACACAACCCTTTGTCGTGTCTAAATGATCTTATCACTGTTTTTTTTTTGTTTTTTTCTTTTATACTACGGCAAATCGTAACGGTTAATTACATTATGTTTGTTCCGGCAAGACTATAATCAGGGGTACCAAAGTGATAAAACTGTATTTTCTTGTAAATGTTTTTTTTTTAAATACCTTGTGAATGGAATATAAAATCTAGGTACCTTCATTATGTTGAGCTTGAACAAAGTCAATAATAGCGAAAGTTGATGCAAATCCCAGCAACAAAAGCCCGTGCTGATTCTCCATACTCTCTTACTTCCGAAGCAAAATCAAGACAATTACAAGCAAACAAAAATCAAGACAAATTCTGCCCTAAATTCTTAACGATATATATATATATATATATATATATATATATATATATATATATATATATATATATATATATATATATGATTTCTAGAATAAGAAGTGGAAGCACACAACTATTTTCGACATTTCAAGGAAATAATTTTCAAAACGGTAAAGGAAAGTGAAACCTCAAAACGTGAGAACATGACTTTGGTTAGTTTAGTTTATAAGTCATAGAATATTTAAGTGGTCTAGTTTATCACAAACATGAGGTGATGGAATGTAATGTTGAGAGAGAAATAATTGACTTGAATTCTTATGTTACTATTTGCAGTTTCGTTCTTTGTATAATGGATGGTGGGTTTCGTGCTTCATCATCTATCCATATATACTATTCAATTTTAAAGTTAGTTTTTACATTTGCAGTCTGGATGCTAATTTCTTGGTTGAGTTTGTATCTATATTACATGAGTAAAAATGGCATGTTTTTATGTCTTAATTTTCTATGGTCTTAGGGTGGCCACTGCACGCAGGAGAAGGTATGGTTTTAGACACCAATGGTGGTTCACAGTGTTTTGGTACCTTCGCTAGAGATCGCGTAAGGTCACCACTGCACGCTGAATTTAATGTGCTTTAATGGACAATGGAATCCGTAAAACAGAGGGGACTTACCTCAATGCACTTTGAAACATATTGCCTAATATTGGCTAAGCTGATTGATGAACAAGAAGATTGGTCTAACTTAGCATCATAATTTGAGAATTTTATCATCTTTATTTTACGTTTAGCAATTTTTCTATCTTTTGTATTTCATGTGTTTTGAATGTCTATGACGACAGTCTTGCAAAACGGGCTGGAAAAATGTGGTTTTTATGTTTTTCCATGTTGACTATGGATTTCGAACTGGCTGGTCTTTGAAACAAGTTTTTTAGAATTATCGTAATAATATATGAAGTTTTTCATGCAAAAATGAGATAAAATTTTATTCAGATATATAATCTAAAATTCCACACAGCAGATAAGTTTAGTTCCAAAAGTATTTTACTTTAGAAAAAAAAAATTTAAAAAGAAAAGAAAAATAGGGCTAGGAAGGGTTCATAAAATTTTAATAAGGGCTAAATTATTTTTTTAAAAAAAATCTTCATAAAAATACAAGAACCTTCTTGTTGAAACAGAAATCTCAAAAATTGATGTTGCATGCACAAAAGCATCCAAGAATAAATTTCGAGTGGCAATTGTTGCATCAGTTTCTTAAGTAGCCATCATCATTATTGGCTCTGACTTTTTTTTTTTTTTTTGTCAATGGCTCTGATTTTTTGTTCTCAAGAAATAGCCTACTAATGTCTAACTATGGAAGTTAACTGTGCAAATTTAATTTCTAACAATATATTCAAATACACGAGATCAAAATAAATATTTTTCCTCTCATTTTTCTTTATGATGTCACTCCTCCGACTAAAAATATACCAGCAAACAAGGATTCTTTGTAATTACTACCTTGCGCTCGGCACATCCTTAGTGTCACAGCTCATACTCACTTCAAAGGAACTTTGAGAGTCCATGTCTTGATCGTTACTTTTCACCGAAATTTCAGAAGATACTCTTTTAGCTCGATAACAACTTGGAACCTGCTTGGTCGTTTTTCTGAAGAAGGGTTTTCACACAACATAGCCAATTCAAGAGCTTTCCAGACAGAACGAGAGTTGTAATCACCATGAAGGTTAGGAACCATGATTTTGGTAATATCTCCTCTATTAAGCATAAATGCTGTCCATTCTACTATGTGTGACATTTCGCGAGTTGTGTCAAGCACTCGTTGGTTTGTGATTATCTCCAATAATACAATCCTGAAACTACAAAACATCGCTCGTTTCCGCCAGTCGAGCTGTTCTGTAATATCTAGGAAGGAAAAAAACAGAGAGTAAGACATATGTGTATTCACTAATATAGCTATGAAGATGGACGTTGTCACAAATTGTACATTTGTGCGCGGTATTATATTGGACTTTATCTTGTATTGACTCTTGATTATTTTAAAAGAACCTACCAATGGAAAATATAGGCTTTTTTAACAGCCAATATGGGTAGTGACGAAATGCACAGACAGACGGCTTTTAAGTCGTCTTATTGTTCTGATATTTAAATCTGTTTACGGCAACAGAGGTTTCATGTAGCGCGGGTCCACCCTGGTTTTACTTTGGCTTAAGCTTGACTTCTTTTTGTTTTTAAAATTGTTGTTTTGTTACGCATAATTAGGATATATTAGCGTTTCACGTCCAGATTTTATTCGTTTGCTAATTAGTCATCTAAGCTTTTGATCCGGTAATATAGCTATATTAGTAGATGATACACATCGAGTTCTCCTCACCATATACTTGTTTTACTACGATTTGGGTTCATACGCATAGCTTCGTTTTCCCATATTCATATCACATGTATTTAAGGAATTGTTCCATGTAAAGATACTTTGATGTTTGTGTTGTTTTGAGTAGATGCATAACGATATATTTTGTTTGATAACTTATATGATGCATCATATGATATAGGATAGTATGAGTCTATGAGATGATATATGATGGTGGTGTGATGCTTGCACGAGGATGATGATGCTATGATGACTTGATGATACATGCTGATATGATATATTGAGGAGATATGATGATATGTTATCAGCATGTGAGTTGTAACAGGTACCCGAAAGATGTTTATGATCATACATGGATTCCATATTTCCAACACGAATGGACACAAATTTCGACAACAATGTATCTAATAAAAATCACTATGATCCACCGGAAGCCGTGCTTAAGATGGCTGCGTTACCTACAAATCTCGACGCACCATTGATATATATATATATATATATATCTCACACGGACTTTAGAAACTACTAAAATATCATTTTTCTATATATATATATAATCCAAACTTAAATATATTCTTTGATAACCAGAAATTTATCATTGAGTGACTTGACTGGTACCATAGTACCCGACTTTAAGAATCTGACTCATCTAGAAATTTTGTAAGTGTGATAGTTATTTTTTTGGGGGTTAGATTGTAAGTATGATAGTTGATGATTAATCAAAGAGAAACTTTTTTTATCAGATGATTCATATATGGACACAAGCAAATAATGGTTATTTGACATCCCAGGAATTCGTCAAATAACACTTGGAGTGCCCGAGATCTAGCCTCAATGAAATCATTGTTGGTCATGTAATAAAGTTTTTCAATTTTATTCACTAATCACGATCACACGGATCATGTTTGCGTACTTATAAATTTTCCTCAAAAGTTCTTCGAGATGGAGAAACAGAAGGACTAAAGTTATAGTAAGAAAGTTATTGCCTAGTAATGTATAACATTCGAATTTTTTTCTTATTCTAGTAATGTTTGGCATCTTAAGTATATATAAATTATAGGAAAGCATGGTGGTTCTGTTTTGGACTGGGTATTCGACTACAAAATAGCCATCAAGGCTGCATTAGGATTATAATACTTTCATATTGGATGCAAGCCAGCAATGGCGCACAGAGATGTTAAAAGTAGGAAGATATTGTTGGATGATGAGTTAAAAGCAAAAATTTCATATTTGGGGCTTTCGAGATCTTTTCAAGTTGGAGGCGATCAATCTCAAGTTTCAACAGTAGTTGCTGGCACTTTAGGATTTCTTGATCCTGAGTAAGTATATTCATCCCCTCCACTTACCATAGTTTGAAATATGTTTTCATTCTTTTTAAGTGGTTTAACAGAGTGATGTCTACAGTTTTGGGATCTTATTACCAGAGATCAACGAGTGATTGATCAAACACGTTAAAAGGGCAAACATAGCAGAATGGGTGACATTTGTGATTAATAAAGGGGATACTAGTCAGATCGTGGATCCTAAACTTCGAGGGAAGTACGAAACCCGCTCTGTTTGGAGAGCTCTTGAAGTGGCAATGTCATGCGCAAATCCTTCTTCGGCCAAACGACCAAACTTGTCCCAAGTTATCATCAAGCTTAAGAATGTCTTGAATCTAAAAAGGCAAGGACAAGTATCAGTCAAGACACGGACTCTCGTCATAGTTCGTTTGAGCTGAGAGTGAGTGTGACCTTTGATACCTACTTGTACCTTAAGGCAAGATAGTCTATATATGTGTTCTTGTTTAATGTAGTAATGTGACATGTTAACATGGACCAACCCTATCGGTCTATACAACCTTCTAATTACTATATGATTGCTAACCGTTGTAAAAATATATTTAAGTATATGTTATAATGAAAATTCACAAGGTTTCGTTTAAAGAGTTTTTTTTTTTTCCGGATATTTTCGTTTAAATAGTTTTACGAAAAAGACGGTGAACAAATTTGGCGCTACTATCCCAATTTTGGCGCTTCACGGAAATAAAAAAACTCACTAGCTGGCATCACGCGGGTCGATAATATAAACCGTCGATAAAAAAACAATCGACGGCTAATATGGCATCTCATTATTCACCCGAATCGATATCTTCAGCCGTTAGATCTAAAAAGAGATCTGAGGGCTGACATTAAAAGGGTCCCTCGTCTTGCATATAAATCACTTCTACCACATAGCAATTCTTAATCAATCTCACTGTTAAATCTTGAAAGCGACTATTCTCGAGACAAAAATCCTACTTTACTGAGAAAATGTCGGGTCGTGGAAAGGGAGGAAAGGGTTTGGGCAAAGGAGGAGCCAAACGTCACAGGAAGGTTCTGAGAGACAACATCCAAGGAATCACCAAGCCTGCTATTCGCCGTTTGGCTCGTAGAGGAGGCGTCAAGCGTATTAGCGGTCTTATCTACGAAGAGACACGTGGCGTCCTCAAGATCTTTTTGGAGAACGTTATCCGGGATGCAGTCACTTACACCGAGCACGCACGGAGGAAGACAGTGACCGCCATGGATGTGGTGTATGCTCTCAAGAGGCAAGGAAGGACTCTCTACGGTTTCGGCGGTTAATTAATTTTAGCGTTTTTCTTTATTTTTTTAGGACTGCTTAGTGAAATCAAATCTTCTGGATTGTCAGATCGATTTCAACTTTCGTTTGCGTTTGCGTTTGCGCTGTAATGTTTTTTTTCATGATAAATATATGCCCTTTACGTTTTATGATATTCGTGGCGTTTTGCGTTAGGAATTCCAATTATATACCTTTTTCAGGTTGCGAAATTTACTTATCTTATGCTTCAAAATTGAGAGAAACGCCTTGTGATTCGCCTTTTTAAGATAGAAACGGAGTGGAGTTTTTTTTAAACGGAGGGAAGTCTGAGCAAACGACACGCGTTACAAATGGTTTTGTATGAAACGGCACACATGTAACTCTTTATGTGAGACGGAGTGAAAATCATCTAACTGACAACGGCGTGCTTTTTTCCGATCAAACCTAATTTGTGTACAGAGAAGAAACATCTGGAAATTACAGTTTGTATGGATTAAACCGAATTTTGATGGTAGGCCAATTTAAACAATTTAATCAAACGTGTCTGAGTTTTTAGTCTGAGATCATCATTGATTAGTTTTAGTCAAGATCACTTGATATGTAAAAAAAGTGTCACAATAACGCGTGTAATCTATTTTAAAAATATAATAAATAATATGTCTAGTCCAAAAAGAATTAATAATAAAAATAAACAAAAACCCTGTTTTCCAACTTTTATATATCTCATTCTATAATTAACAAAATAATCGTTTTATAATCTTAATTATTAATTTAACCCTTGCAATTTTAAAGTGTTAAGCCCAACAGAGTTGTTTCTTCGCCATCACATCTTTTTGAATAAATTTATTTATTAATTTCTTACATTGAATTAAGTTTGTAAGTTCAATGATTATTCTAACAAATTAAACACTAAATTTTCTGATTTTACAGTATTATCTGAGCTAAATTTATTCATTCTATTAATTTTATTAGCTATTATTTGTCTGATTATCTGAGTGTTATCTTGATAATGGTTTTAAAATATACATTTTTAAACATTAATTTAATATTTATATCGATAATATTTATAAAGTGCTAAGTTTGTAAATTTGGATGCATGTGTGAGGATGAAAATAAAAACAAATATATCTTTCACATTTCATATTTATCGATTTATGAAATTAGTTTTATTTTTATTTGAATGATGTTTACCTTATAAAGTCAATTTATAGATGACCACATGGTTTGTTTTGTTAAAAAGAGTATTTCAATAAATGATAAATAATATAATGATGAAATTTTAAGATATACAAAATCACATAATAACTTTGTAAGATTTTTTAAATGTTTTTTGTTATAGAATATTGTTTAATATTTTTTTTCGTTTAACTTCAGATTTATATTTTTTTGGTAAATTATTTTATTAAAGTGTAATAATAATAGTTATGTGTTATAGACTAAACAAATTTTTGGATCCATCCCTGATTGGTGTCAACAGAAGAATAAAAGGTTCGTTGTAAACTTATTTTACAGAATTATGTGACATAATGATAGTCACCTCGGAATTCATTATACATGTTTGAGGTTCGAATCTAGCATCTTGTATGTTAATTAGAATATTAAAATTATTAGGCTATGTTGACAAAAAAAAAAAATTAGCAAAATTATAAGTTGGACTTACTTTCTATTAGAATCAATCAAATCTGTTATCAAATCTTCCTTTATTATTCCATTTTATTATGATCGTTATTACTAATAATTATGAAAAAGGAGAAAGAGCTATGAAAGAAAGTCACTCTAAGTGAGTCTTACTTTTTCAGTCAACTTTAATCGTTACCAAAATAAATAGAGATATTATTACCACAAATATCTCTCTATCATTACTATCTGTACCCAAAGTATTTATCTAAATTTCATATACATGTTTTAGTATACAACCAACACCTAATTTCACAAAAAAAAAAAGCAAAAAAGAAAAATAGAGAGATTCAGCCATGGCCTCCAATTGCGTTGGTGATTGTCTAAACATCAAAAGTGACGCGGGTTGTGTCCAGCCGGGAACCTTCACAAGTGGCCACGGTCAATCAGTCACGGCGTCGTACCTCGATGGTGGACAGCATCTCTTGTAGGCAAATGTATCTTAGGAGCTATACCTTTTCAAGAAAAGAGGAGAATGAAGATTTAAGAGAAGATGTAGATCGCCACCATGACGACGCCGGTGACAGAAGAAACGAACAGAGTCGTTTTCGAGGAGTAGAAAGGAAGAAGGCGGCAAAGAACAGTGTGAGGGAGAGTACAGTGATGCCGCATAGAGCGTTTGTGGGCAGACTCGTGAGGAAGTGATTGTCTTGTAGTTGCTCGACTAAGGTTGAAGAGTAAAGTTTATCAATAAAGACAAGAATAGTTATTAAGTTATTTTTTTCTTTCAGAATTTATCATTGGTAAAACGAAAATTTATACACTATTGTCTTTATTAAACTAAATTGCATTGTCAATATTGATCCTATTGTTTCGGTGCAACAATCAATATTGATCCTAGTGTTGCGGTTATATATGGCCACATGATGCTACAAACATAGTGGGAGATAACGTTTCACAACGTGATTAACTTAGAGAATAAATACAACAGAATGCCACTGAGATCTGATTTAATTCAATAAGAAACGATTTAGAGATGAAGAAACTTTGGCATATATTACATGAATTATGTTTCTAATTATATAGTAGAATCAGTGAAAGTCTGCGGAATTTTGACTCAGAAGAGTGAACTGATTTCATAATGGGCGCAATAGGGATAGGAGGAGAGGTCTTGGGATCGATCTATTTTTTTTTGATAAATAAACAAAATTATAGAGTTGACAAAGTATACGTAGCATGATGCGCTAAGTTGGGAAAACCTCTCATATATTTCCTCTGACTTGGTGTTTTTATATATTTAGAATAAATAAATGAATATACATTAATAAATGATAAGGATAACTCAATATGTATATATATATTGAAGCTAAACGCCTAAACCCAATGTTCAATTCAGGAAAAGGAAACAGTTCACACTAGAAGTTAGAAGTACCCACCAAAAGAGCTTCAATGGCCTCCAAATTTAAAACCGATGCCGTCTGTGTTCGGAAGGTGACGAGCTATGCGAACCTCCACAAGTGGCCAATGGCAGAGGCAGAGTTTGTTCGGTCAATAAGCCACGGTGGTAGCCAGCGTCGTACCAAGGTGGTTGACAGCATATCTTGTAGGCAAATGTACCTTAGAAGCTACACTTTCACAAGGAAAGAAAACGAAGACGAAGGTGGTCGAGATGGCGGTGACAAGAGAAAGGGAGGAAGAGGGAAAAAGAAGGCTGCGAAGAAAGATATGAGGAAGAGCAAAACAACGTCATATAGGGCATTTGTTTTCAGGCTCGTATTGAAATGTTTTTCTTGTGCTTCCTCTACTAAAGTTAATATTGATCCGTGAAGCAAAATCATCATTAGAGATCGATGAGAATTAATAAACTAAAATAACTTTAGTAGTTTATCATCAATGGTTCATGCTATAAATGAAAACTAGTATCATTCTTCGGTTTCACTGTATATAGTCTATATGTTTGATTGACTCTAGACATCGTTCGTTCTACTTCTTTTACAAAATTCTGTTTACCTCATGAAACTTGTATCGGCCTCTCGTAAGATGGTTTTTACTTCCTGTTGGGTTAATTTCTCTAATCTAATACGAATACTCAGAGAGAAAAACTATTAAGGATAAACGAAGTTTATTGACGTGGCCGTGGTAAGATAAAGAAACAACCCAATGGAACCGGAACAATACTGTTGGAAGATAAAACTCAAAAGTCATTAAGATGTAATAAACCGTTTCTCAGACCAAATCAAATCAAACACAAACAAGAACATGAAGAACTAATAAGTTTTTAATTTCTAAAACTTAAAAGAGTACAATTGAAACAACAAGAATATTAAAAGCATCCATAGAAACAAAGAACAAACAAATATCAGATAACTTCAAATGACCATACAAACTCAGGAGGAGAAGGAAATGAGAGAAAAGAAAAGAGGAAACTTTTTCGATTATTTTGTATCATTACTGATGAAAAATCGGTAGAAGAACAGCTCGAGCAGACAAAAGAACTGATGCTTTTTTTACTCGTTACATGTTTTGCTTCCTTTCCTGTTACAAGATCAGATCTTTTCGCCTTTTATAGGCATTGTCATTGCCCCAAACTTTCATTATCTTCCTTCGGATTTCACAAGTTGAGAGAATACTTTACTCATGGAAACACCAGAGAGATCATCAATGCTTGATTCCTCAAATCGTCCCGCGGTGCCCGGAACGTTAACGCTCGTGTCTCCCTGACTGAAATTATTGATCTGTGGAGGTAATTCTCCAATCATATTCGTACTGTTATCTTCTGGTTCACCATCAACTACTGCTTCTTGAAGCTGCAGAGCGTATTCAAGATTCCACAACACATCTCCCATAGACGGCCTATCGACTCCATAATCAGCCAAACATTTCTCACCTGTCTCCGCAAACTTCCTTAAAGAATCAGGTCTAATGTTTCCTCGAAGCGACTGGTCAATGATCTGATCCAACTGCCCTTTCTTCTGCCATTTCATAGCCCATTCCGCAAGATTCACCATCTCTCTCGGAAGCGTCGGGTCTATAACAGGTCTAGCACAGAGAACCTCAAACAGAACAACACCAAAGGAGTAAACATCTGATTTCTCAGTGAGCTGTTGCCTTCTGAAGTACTCTGGGTCAAGATACCCAAAACTTCCTTTCACAGCAGTACTCACATGAGTCTGATCAAGCTCAGGTCCAGTCTTAGACAGTCCAAAGTCAGCGACTTTAGCCATGAAGTTCTCGTCAAGCAATATGTTTGCGGATTTCACATCTCTGTGAATGACTGGTTTTGAGTCACCCGTGTGAAGGTAATGCAATCCTCTAGCCGCACCAATGCAGATCTCAAGCCGCTGTTTCCAAGTCAAACTAGGAAGACCTGAGCCATAAAGATGACCCTTTACCGTTCCATTCTCCATATACTCGTAAATCAGTATCATCTCATTGTTCTCGTCACAGTAACCGATCAGAGAAACCAAATGACGGTGACGAAACTGTGATAACATTTCGATTTCTGTCCTGAACTCCGCAAGCCCTTGCTGAGATTTCGGGTTTCCTCTTTTCACAGCTACCTTCGTGCCATCGTTAAGCTCTCCTTTGTAGACTTTACCAAAACCTCCCACCCCAATGTTGCGGCTCTCGTCGAAATTGTTTGTAGCCTCTTTAACAGCTGCAAAGGGAATACGGTAATTGGCATTGGTAGTTATACTAGTAAGCGTAGTTCCATACGAGCCTTTGCTTCCCACCGAAGTTCCATTTATTGAAAACGGCATCCAAGTCTTCGAATGACCATCTTGGCCACGTTTCCGCTTCTTACAGAACACAAAGCAACCTCCCAAGAGGACTAACACGAGCAATGGACCAATGGTTGCACCTACAATCAACCCGACATTCTTCTGCTTAGTGCTCGAAGTACTACCGGGCACAAATGTCCCTGTACTTAGCTGACCTCGAGAGTTATTCATCTTCATAATCTCCAATCCATTCACAATCGCGTTCGGATAATCAGTGTGAACATTTGATGGACCGATGCTAACACGGATCTTATTCGTATCTTTCGATGACGGCGTAACAAAGTCCATGCTATATGCACCAGCCAGTGTGCTATCCACTAAAGAGGTAAGATCAAGATCCATAACAGCGAGCATTGAGTCCACATAAAGATTGAAATACAGCTGGTTGAGAGACAAGCTCACAATATCGCAGAAGTGGAAGCGTAAATAGTACTGAAATCCCGGGTCAACGTCGAACTCCCATGTGACATTGAAATTGCTAATTGGGTTTTGCCCGGAATTCATCTCAGTGCAAGTACCATAGACAGTTCTTGGCGCAGTGTCCTCTGTTGCATAACCTTGAAGAAATTTAACAGATGCAATCTTAGAAACGGTGTTAGCTAGATTTTTCTCAAGCAGATAACTCGAGTCAGGCTGCCAAGTTCTTGTAAGAGTATCGTTGTTAGGCGTAACGAGCGAACCACCCATGTTCAGTCTATGAATGGTTTCGAAAGCCTGCGTTGACAAGCTCTGTTGAAACGACCCTGAACCGCCTACAAGCCTGGGAGCAGGAGAAGAAACGATCAATGTTTCAGGAACGGATATAACCTCGATAGCGTTCACAAACGCAAACGAACTACCAGAGGGAGTAAACGTGAGGACGAGATTATCCGTGGCTACATCCAAAGAGTACTCTTTTACAACTCTACTCTTAACAGTGAAATCGCTTAAGAGCACATGAGTCTGTGAAGAAACTGCGAATTTGGCAGAACCCATTTGGTAGTTTTGGTAATTGAATGGATCGAAATGGAGGCGAACCCAGTGACGGCCACGAGCGACGGAGAATTTGTAGGAGGCGACTCCGGTGAAGACTCTGGCCGTCTGGTAAACGTCGGAGCTGCTGCTGCTTTGACTCGCGAGGATCTCTTGTTTAGGAGAGGCGAGTAAGTTCGAGGCGAGCTTATCGGACATGAAGACTCGACCCGTAAGAGTCGAATTGGACGGTGAGCCACAGTTGATCAAGTAATTGTCTTGAGGTGTGAATCCATGGCAGATGTAGAAGAAGCACGAAAGCGTTGACAACAAGATCAAAGTTCCGAACTTTTCAACACCCATCTTGACCCAACAAAGAAACTGTAATAGATCGGGTGAAATATTCAATCAGATAGAGATTCAAGCAAGAGGTGAGAGAGAGAGATTAGGGTTTCCTCATATGGAATAAGAAACAGAGCCAAAGATGGCAACTTTCTAAGATCAATTAAGCAGAACACAACAAAAATTACCTTTTGTTAAGACTAGAGATTCAGGAAAAGTAACGGTCCCATGAAAGGGCTAGAGTTGTGAGGATCAGAGCTTAATGAAATGAATAGATCAAGAAACCGAAAACTCAGATTTTGAGTTTTTGGTTTTTTATAATAAAATAATATCAAAAAGACAAAAACTGTACACGAAAAAGAGAGTAGGTTCCAGCAAAGAACAGACTGGTAACAGGAGAGGTTTGATTCTTTATGAACTCTGCAAAAAAACATGAACTCGGAGAGTATATTTTTTATTTATTCCTTTAGGAGAAAAGATGATGGAAGAATGAAAAAAAAAGTCGTCAATAGATCGACTTTTCTCTCTGTATTTTTTATTAATGGCTACGAAGTAAGAAGGAAGAGAAATATGGAATTTCCAGAAAATGATTAGAAAACGTAAATGTCCGTCGCATTTAATATGTCAATGAAAAAAGCTGTTTTTTTGTCATCGGAAAATTGTTTTATATATGCAAAATATAGTTAAATACAGTCCATATATTTATATAAATATTTATTTTTCAAGATGTTACGAATTTGTGTTCTCATTTTTGTTTCACGTGGCCACTGGTGGTGGTTTGCAGCAAAAGTCAAACTTTTTTATTGGGGATATTTTTTGTATATTTTGTAAATGTTAAGTTTACTTTCAGACGATATTGACGAAGAAATCGCTTGTATTTTTGAAAGAGCTATCGAGCTGTGTTCACTCTATATGTTTTTAAATATTTTTGTGATAGTTAATTTTAAAAAATAATTATTTTTATATTTTTATATCTTACAGAACTGTTATATTTTGAATAATTTATGTTTGTTTTAATGTTTTCAAAATCAAGTTTATACTTTTTATATAAATATAATTATGATTAATGATAATCAAAATAATGTAATCCATTTATTTATTCTATCAAATTTGATTTAATATTTTATAATTATATTGGACTAATATATTTTTAACATGATTTTAGTGTTTAATATTTATTTTATTTTTAAAATTTTTATTACACTAAATTAATCTTATTTATAGTGATTTCAAATATCTTATACTTTTGACCAAATAACTCATGAAAAATCACTAACATAAATTAACAATCTTAATTCCATAATAGTATTCTAAATAATAGAATAGAGCTGCAGCCCATATAGTGAAACTATAGGGTAATTAGGTGAAACTATAGGGTAATTAGGTTAATAGTCAAACACATTATTCAAACCATGTTCACTTTTCTTAAATCCGATAACACCCCTATCGATCATACGACCGCATATATTTTTGCATAAAATGTGTTAGAGAAAAATCTTAAAAATCTTCACCCCTTTCACGCATATACATAGACTCTGTATTATTAAACAGAGTTTATGCTTCTTCTCATTCTTTTTCTTTCTTCTTGATCTCTTTCATCGCATTTTATTTATATCTTCTTCTTCATTTAGATGGTTTTTTATTTTAATTCTTCTCCTCTTCCATGCTTAGAATTTTATATAGTTCAATTCAGACCATTTCTTATTTTTTGTTTCTTATAACTCTCTCTCTCTCTCTCTCTCTCCCTCTTTCTTTATTTTTTTTTTCATTCATGGATGTGGACAACTCAAAAACAAGTTGAAGCTGAAAAAAAGAGAATGGATTGGAGAAAGTGACCGTGATCGGAACAGGAAATTTATTATCCTTCAAACCGATTTTTATCATACCAAGTCGACTTAGTGAGTCAATTGAGTGAGTTAGGAATGAGTTTTCTTCTCTCTTTAATTAAATTTTGGATTCTTACAATATGAAGTCTAATTAGCAACCGTGAGTGTGTAAAAAGACAGTGAACCGGTTAATAATTTGATTAACCAAAAATGTTGTTCTTGTATATATCATTCGGTTTTAACCTTCTGAAGATTTTGCACTGTATGCTTTTGGTAATGTCGACACAGCTATGACGGTATATCTGAAGTCTAATCTTAAACCTTTGCTCTATATTTTAATGGTTGGTTCTTGATTTTATGGCAGTAGACTATATATATATATATGGGTTTAATCGCATTATATGAAGTTAGTTAAGGAATTTTTGATATAATAAATAAGATAGTTAGCCTATATGTTATACATTCTAACCTCTATAAATGAATATTTTTAAGACCAATAAAAAATATTCGTTTAGCGAGATTATTTATTTATCGATAAATAAATATATTATTCATTTATCGATAAATAAATTTTTATTCATTTAGATAGTATTATTACAAATATAAAAGCTTGAAAAATGAAAATTAAAAAAAGAAAGTTTTTAAAATTATAAAAATGAAGTTTTCTAGAACTATAAAAGGAAGTTTTTTATATTAATGTATAATGAAAAAGAAGTTTTCTAGTTCTTAAGATTCAATTTAACCTATATAAACATAAATTTTTGTGATGAATTCTATCATTTAAGAATAGAAATGCCATAAAGAAAGAGACTTTCTAAAATGATCAATAAGAAAAGTTGTTCTTATAATCTCTCTTGACATTCAATTTGATGGCTTCTAATCACATTATGAAACTACTTTTTACAATACAAACAAGATATTTATAAAGTTTTGTTTGCGATAGAAAAAATCAAGGATAAGATGAATTTTGGTGAAAAGGTAAAATACTATATAATATTTTTATTGTAAAAGAATGAATAATTGTACGAACATTTGTTGATTGAAATGTGATGATTATTCATTTATATTTATACAAGATCTTTAAAGATTTTAAAAAAATTATTTATTAATGCATTTAGCGAAATTATTCATTTAACCCATTAATCCAAGTCGGGACTAAAAAATTTATTTATTTGTCGAAATTATTCATTTATCGAACATTCATTTATCGAAGTTTAAATGTAATCAAAAATGAAAATTTTATATTTAACCGTCCAAACGAAAATTAACCGGCTAATATATATATCACCTGATCATGTTTTTGCAGGCACATGTTCAGTACATTATCCGAGAAACTGGTAAAAACAAGTTAGATGAGTGAGCAATGGTATGGTTTAGCAATGAGGAGGACGAGAAGTTTAACAACTTTGTGAAATTCGTTAACAAGGATCATAGCTTCTGCAACTAATGTTCAAAGGTAACGCAACAGGGGCTGATGTTATCCGCATATTGAAGTCAAAGAAAGCTGACAAACAGAAGGCAACGACAACAGTGGAAGTGAATGCAAATCTTGGGGTGGATGAAGAGCATATTGCCTATTGCCTCGCTAGCTGCAGAGAAAATGAAAGAAGTTTTAAGGAAGCTTGAGACGAAGGTTAATAGCTTCATGGTGAACATCTCGGAGCTCAAAAATGATCTCACATTCTTATAATATGCAGTTATATAGAGATATATGAAATTTGTACATTTACTTAAAACAAAAATATTAACCGGTTAACATGTGATGACTATTACATTACAATTAGTTTCGAATTTTTTTGTGCTAGATATCTAAATATGTGGGTTTTTTTTTCTGGCTAATTAACTCTAAATTAATTTCTCGTGGATATATATGTATATCGTTATATTTATTTATTTAATTATACTTTGCTTAATATATTTGATTTCTTGTATTGTTGGAAGTCATTTTTTCTTCAAAATTTGAGCATTAATATAACACATGAGAAGAATCTCACTTAATTAAGTTGTTCTAGTTACGTCTTCAATCCTACTAAAACCTCGTCTTTGGCCTTTTTATAGACTTTCTGAGTTCTATTTGTCAAACATTTCCCACAATATAAATATATTAGAACTATTTGTATTTATGGATATCTTTTGGGCTTGCAAGATTCAAGAGAATGACAACACTAAGTTTAACCACTCCATTATACAACCATATGGAACATGACACATATAATCATTAATAATTGAAAATAATACGATCCCACTAATGCTCCTTGTGACATTATTCTCAAGTATTACCAAACAAGACACCGCAACTAATATATTAATATTGTTCTAATGGCTGGCAAAAATTAATTGGTGCAATACTAAAGTTTTAGGATTTGATATATTTAATACTTTGTTTTAATTAGTGATTTATTGGATTATATAAGTAACTTAAGATTAGTGGAAGCCCATTTCATAATTGTTAGCCCACGTCTATTTAGAGAGTTCTATGATAGTCTTCATCACATCTAAAAGCTTAACTACGAAAGGTTTCTACTTTATAGGTTGGGTTTTTCTGTTTGTCGGCAGCTTTGGATCTGATTAGGAAAGAATTACATTTTTTCTAATAACGTAAAGAAAAACAATTTCAATTTATTTGCATAACTTTTTAAAAGTTATACAAATTTGGAAAAAGAGATCCTCATTGTAAGAAAATATTCAAACCTCTTATTCCAGACATTATTTACAACTTTTTAGTGATAAGCCGATATTTAACAATAACTTAAATACTTTTTTTTTCTCAATTGTAGGTAACTAGGTATCAATCAAAAAGTGTTGAAATTCTAAATTTGTTAATTTTAATGCATGAAACATAACTACTTGTGTATGTTTGATGAGCTTTCTGTTTACTTTAGCCCAATATGTATTATAGTGGCGGATAGGATTGTCCATCAAACCCATGATTTTGATTGGTATAGCCCAATAAAATCATGTTGAGTTTTAAGGGAAAAAATAACCGTTTATCACAGCGAGACCGAATTTGAGAATACTTTCTTTTTCTTTCCTTTTTTGTTTATCGTTGAAATAAATGACGATGTGAATTAACATGAGTCGTTTACTTTCAATGTAATGGGCCCATAACAATACAAAAGCCGCTAACTTGTAAAACGTCTATTCCACGCGGAGTCAACAAAAAAAAGGGACCAAATTCACTCAATCAAATAAGTTGGAAATTCTCAAGTGATTCTATCTTAATAGCCAAAGCCCATACATATTAATAGTCACTTGTATTTTTCCTAAAATATATGTTGAATTTCTAAAATATAATTTGGGATAGTCGGCCGAAATAATAATATTAGTTATATGTCTTAATTAATTCTAACTTTAGTAAAAGAATGCTGTTTTCTTTTTATTAGTTATACTCAAATCATATCTAGAACATAGTTAGAATTACATTTCAAAAAACATTAAAATACCATGCTATTGACAAATAAAACATAAGAAATCAATATCAGAAGTATATATAGAACAATTATATTTTAGAAACGTGGCAACAGGAAAGTTGTTATATTTACTATGAAAATGATGAAGTATTTGGTGTAATAGTTTGACATGTACGTTAAACATCCAGATCAAATATACGGAATGTTTTTTCAACTGAACAATGGTCTAAATTGATTTTTAATACCGAGAATAAATAATTATAATGGTTATAATGATTCTGTTTGTTTCTCTACTTAAATAATAATAGCATATAGAAAAAATTCAGAAATCGTAGTCGATAAAGTCGTAATCAAGTATGAACGTAACGTGAGAATTACGTGTCTAATAATATTACAATAAGTCAAGTCAACCATTTTTACATGAATGATATATATATATATATATATATATATATATATATTATGTATGCGTACATGTAAACTAGGTAGCTTGTTGAATGTTGATCATGGCAATGTTTCTTCTTCTTCTTCTCATTCTCCTCTCTCTCTCCACTACAACCCTTTCCGTCGCAGAAAGTACGTACCATTAACAAATACAATAATTTATATATATATATATATATTAACCTTCGTTTTATCTTCGATTTGACCTATGCAATTATATTTTATCTTTAATCTTTTTTATTTATTATAATTTTCACACTATCATTAGATATAAACATTGACTGTGGAGCGTCAGCATCGTACTTGGACTCCGACAATGTAACATCTTGGGTCGGAGACAAAGGCTTCACCACGACCGGTGAGTCATTCGAGATTCCTGGTAACATGACGAAGCCGGTCAATACCCTCAGGTTCTTCCCCTCCGGTCAAACAAATTGCTACAGAAACATTCCGGCGACAAGACGCCGTAAAACACTCGTGAGAACATTGTTTTACTACGGGAACTACGACGGGAAGTCCTCGCCGCCCTCTTTCAACCTTGTTTACGACGGGAAACACCTTGATAATGTTGTAACTGTTTCGTCGCTCGAGGATCAGTCAGTGTTTATATCGGAAGTAATATTTTCTCCGGCGAGTGAGAATATCAGCGTTTGCCTAATCCGTACGTCTCCATCAGATGATCCTTTTATATCTTCCATTGAAGTTTATGGTATGGATGCTGGGATGTACGACGATCTTGGACCCAATGAAGGTCTCATTCTCCGACGAAGATTTGCGTATGGTGCCGAAGAGGCAATAAGGTACGATTAGCACTTACTTAATTCATATTTAACTATTTTATTTAAATATGTTGACTGAGTTACAAAAACAAAATTGTTGGAGGACTGTTTGAATTTACATATAGTAGAATGAGTTTTTGTATTCGTTTTTTTTTGATAAAAAAAAACATATTTTCGTTGGTTTATTAGTTTCTTTGGCTAATTATTCTGTAAGGTTTTTGTATACCGACCGAATTAACTTTTTTTTATTTGTTCCTTTTCTTGGTTTTTGTTTCAATTTATTGTAGTTACCCTGCAGACCCGTACGGTAGGTTATGGTTCCCGTCATGGTCAGACGACCCAACAATCAGCCAGCTAACAAGCTCAGCCCCATCGATTGACATAACCGGCGTGTCGAATAAACCTCCGGAGATTGTTATGTCAAAGGCTTTGTCGGCAGACGACTTAAGACTCTTTGACAAAGACTTACCCGTAGCTGGCATACCGGTTTACTTGGCTCTATACTTCTCAGAGCCCCAAATTCTAAGTCCGACCCAGAAACGGTCGTTCAACGTTTTTTGGGACGACACGCAAATAGGTTCAGGTCCCATCGTACCAATTTTCGGGAAAGCTACTCAGGTCGTCATAAGAGACATTATAGCCAATTCACTGTCCGAGGTAATCTTTCAATCTACTGATGACTCGGCTTTGCCTCAAATCATCAATGCTATGGAGCTATATTCGATAAGTAACGGCCGAGACGGTGGTGATAGTGGAGGAGGAGGAGGACAAACCGGTGATGGTAACGGAGGAGAAGGACAAAGCGGCGGTAGCAATGATGATTCGGAAGGTAATTAATTTTACTTCCTGATTTTTTTACTAATTTTTACAATTTGAAACAAATAACCAAAACCTTAACACATGAACATCTTTCTCATTATATATGTTTGGACTATAACAATTGTGGAATGAAATGAGTGATGATAATTTGGTGTAAATGTATCATTTGAAACCAATAATTTATTTATTTTATTTTTTAATTATGTTTATAATTTTAGGTTCCGGAGGAACGAGAACACGAGGAAACAATGCAGTGGGAGGTTTGTACTTACAATCTGTATCCATTTCTATTCTGTGGTTATTATTAATTAATATATTTATACTGCCTAAATGTTTTACTGACAGAATTGTTATTAATTAATTCAGATATACAAACTGAGTATTAATAATTTATATAAAAGTAGAATCATTTTTAATTATTTCTTATACAATTGCAGTAATATGATGGTTATAAATGTAACTAACTAAATCATTTGACTCCTTTTGCGTGCAATGCTGGTTTAGGTGGGGCAAACAAAACGGGACGGAGGAAGAATAAATCCAAATTAACACTTATTCTTGGCGTTACGTTTGCCTCTGCATTTGTAACTCTCTCGTCAGCGTTTGCGGCTATTTTCTTAAAGAGGCGTCAAAACGCTAAGCCACAATCCAGCACAGCACCAGCCATGTCCACAGGTACCGTTAATAGTCCTGATGCAGATAATATATATATATAAACACATTTTCATCTCAACTCTTAGATGGATATTGTATATTTTGGGACTGTCCTATGTTTTTAGGGTCTGGAGCAGTGACAGGGAACGATGAGCCGGGTGTGTATAATATTGATGAGCTGATTGGTCTAAACGATTCATATGTTGTTCATCAAGATGATCATCATCAACATGGAGCCGCGTAGACACCATTACCTGGAAGATGTTCAAATTTTCTAATTATTTGTTATTGCAAAAAGTATCATCGTGAATATTTCTAGCTCAAGAAAAAATAAATTGCGTGTAGTCACATAAGTACAGCTTTATACCGTTATTATAAAAAATTTTAAAAAAAAATTTGGAGGGGTCAAAATTTTGTTGTCAAATTAAATGATAAATTTGAAATAGTTCGATCATCATATAACAAACATGATATATGAAAACTTGAATTGATTGTAGTCAGTGGACATTGTCATGTAAGTCGAAGCAAATATCGATTTCCAATAGATATAAGACAGATAATGATAAAAAAAGGCTTCAAATTGAATGAGAAAACAAATGCATTTTGTTTTAATGAAATAATGAATTGGCATTAGCTTTGTTCAGAATGATCTTCATCTTCCTCTTTAGATTTCTTGTTGAAATGCTGATTTATTTTAATCAAATGCATCAATCTTTAACAACAGAAAAAACAAACAAGAAAAAAACTGCAAAATTTACAAATTATCTAAATTTTTTAGAGATTATAATATTTCAGCTTAATATTGAACTAATTACTAAATTAAATTGTAGATTATAGATTATAAATTGGTTAATAATTTTGTTTCTTCTTACACAAACCACTTGACACAAGTTCTCCACCGTGATGAGTTCCACAGGCTATTCCATCCAGAAATGTGACATCGGTGTCAATCATCTTTGTTGTTTCCTCTCCACTTGGTTCTATGACTTCCAAGGTGTTCCATTTTTAGTATACTTTGGAGCCATACACCAGTTACAATCTATGATTAGTACAGACGGTGAGATGCGGGAAAATCGGCTGAACACATGAAATTTTCCAACCATTCTGTTCCCACTACGATAAATATATTAATGGAGTTCATTAAGATATACACACGTCTATCAACTTTGAAGTCTATGTGTGCCAATACCGTTGACTTCAATATGTCCACTATAAGCGAAGTCAATCAAATAAGTTGAACCGAACTCAAAAGTCAATTCATCTTCCAAAACAATCATGTTCCCTACAAAAAAAGAATATGTGAGGACAAGATGTAATATATATATATTAGAGGACAAGATGTAATTTAATGGTGGATGAAAATTCTAATTAATTTAATGGTAGGATGTACAATTTAATTTTATGGTAGGAAAAGTAAATAATTTTATTGTAGTTAGAAGCAATGGTGAAAAGTTCCCCACATATTCCATAAATGGGACTTCGACTCACCACTAAAATTATGACTCCTCTTAAATACGCTCCCTTGGTTAGTAAGGTTCTTAGTAAGTTTTTGGCTCTTAGATAATGCGAGCACATTTCCAATCTTTAGTGTGCGGTTATTCCCCCTTCGATCTCGATGTTTTGAGGAAACAAAAGAAGCTATGTGTAGCATTTCTTTGATCTTAAAAACTTTTAGCGATCTTGGGAATTCAAGGAGACATCACGACTATTCACTTCCAGCAAAACCAAGTTGCTCCGCTAAGGTTTGGCGGATCCTCCAATATGTTATTTTAGTTATCGTCTAGCGTCTTGCTGCTCACATTAAGCTTCCACTCAAGCCAACTATTAAGATCACAAAGCGTCAATTTGTTTTTATTTATTTCTTTGTGGGTCAAGTAAGAGCTTATATTGTGTATAATAACTATATCGGTGTCCGTAAGTCAAAACCAGGTTTTCTATATAGTATTGGCATTGGGAATTATATTTATTTGATACACTATTTTGCAACTAGCTGATTCAAGAGATTGACTTGCAGGTCAACGTATATGATAAGAATTTAATAAATCGATAACTATAAATTATATATATATTTTATCAATTTAATCTAGTGACTTTAATATTTTATTTATTATTGTGGGACATTGGATTCAAATTCCGACCACTTGATTTCCACAACTAAATGATTATTTGATCAGCCAAAACCAAACATGGAGAAGGCTAACTTAAAAACATAAAATTGATTACTAATTCATATTATTGACTTTGTTTGTAGCATAAGTTTGAAAAAGTCAAAATTATTAATGTAGGAATATTCCCGTTGGTGAAGAACTAATTATTTTACAGCTGAAATATATATATAAAGGTCAAAACTCTAAAATATTATTTTGTTCGAATTCAACTTGGTTTTAAGATACTAATAGACAGCTCAACTCTGCAGATATAACATATTTAAAAGGTTTGTATATAAATTTGGTATAGAGCATTAGTTCAAAAATTAGCTCCCACCATGGCTTCTGATTCGCTTTTTCTTCTATTTTTACTGTCCATCATAACCCTCTCTCAAGCGAGTAAGTAGTTATCTACGAACTTATCATTAATCTCTTGGTTTTTCAATCTTACGTATTGTAAGTTCTTTCTTACAATCCAACCAGGTTAGCTTAGTAGCAGGAAAAGTCTTGGATTTAGCCGTTAATTCGAATACCTTGGTCCGTATCGATTCACAATTCCCATATATAATTAAGGGGTCCCTTTCATGTGTTTATTTTTTGTCTACTTTTGTTTAGTGTTTATATATGATGGTGTTGCCTAAAATTGTTTACAAAGTGTTTTTTCTTATCCTATGGTCACAAGATCTATAACGTCCGTGTAAAATTTTCCGAAACCCTATCACACAGTAAGGGTGAAACAAATGTCTTAGTCATGTTGGTCGAGTAAATGACATTATAGTGTTTTATAAAAATGATGGTTTTTTTCATAAAACTTCTTACTGAAGATTTTTTTTTATCCTATGTTCTAAAATCCCGTTATCTACAACGGCAATTTCAAGGCAATCACATTAATTCCATACAATGGGGGTTATTATTGAATTACTCGATGTTTTTAGTTACGTTGTTATAGCACACAGCATAACATTAATTGGCCCCAAAGTTGGATAGGAAAATGTAATTTTAGCTATTATTCTTATCATAGTCATCATTATCATTATGACACAATCATGATTCATGCATGCATGATCAATTTCAGGTTTAAACATAGACTGCGGAACGTCATTATCGGGCATAGACGGCAACAACATAAAATGGGTAGGGGACAAAGACTTTATCACATCCGGAGAGTCGGCCACGGTTTCCTCCACTACCGTCGAGAAATACCTCACCACACTCCGGTACTTCCCGACCGGCGAATCCAACTGCTATAACATTCCAGTAACAAAAGGCGGAAAAGTCCTAGTGCGAACGATGTATTACTATGGGAACTACGACGGGAAGTCTTCATCCCCAACCTTCAGCGTAGTGTTCGAAGGGAAACACCGAGGCACCGTATCGATATCCTCCGCATTCGAACCTTACGCTTTGGAGCTGATATTTGTCCCCGCCAGCGGAGAGACTAGCGTTTGTTTTGTGCGTACGTCTTCGTCATCAAACCCTTTTGTATCCTCCATTGAAGTTGTTGACTTGGACGCTGGCATGTATGACGAGCTTGGTCCTGGTGAAGGTTTATTTTACCAACAACGAGTTGCGTATGGCACAACAGAAGTTCTAAGGTAATAAACACCTATGTCCAACTACATGTATAAGTAATAGAAATATTGTTGAGTTTCATTGGCAATGAGTAGATTGATATATATCCCCTAGATGTTTTGTAATTTTTGAGAATAACTTTTTCTTTTTCATTTCCATTTTAGATCGGATCTTTACGGTAGGTTCTGGCTTCCTTCCGAGATAAACATATTGTTGACAGGAATACCATCATCGGCTGCATCCATAGATACCTCTAGTGCATCAAACAAGCCTCCAGAGTCCATCCTCCGTAACTCTTGGAACGGTGAAAGCTTAACATTAGGCGACGCCACTCTTCCTACGGGAGGAGTTCCTGTTTACCTAGCTATGTATTTCTCGGAGCCTCTCCAGACGAGTGCACGATCGTTTAACATTTTATTTGGCAGCAAGAAAGTTGGTCCGGGTCCAGTTGTGCCAGTGTTTGGAAAAGCTACCCAAGTTGTCGTAAGAGACGTCGTGGCCAGCTCGAGCTCCCAGCTAGTGTTCCAGTCCACACCTAGTGCGCTTTTACCGCCCATGATAAATGCGTTGGAGCTTTATGTGATAAGTTCTGGTACAAGTGGAAACGGAAATGGAAGTGGAAGCGGAAGCGGATCAGGAACTGGTGGAAATGGTGGAGGAGGAGGATCTGGGAGCGGCGGACCTGGAGGTTTTTTTTTATATGCATTTTTAATGATTAGTAAAATCCCAAATTACCAAAAGCATAAACTTAGTAGTACATTCAGATCCTACAAGTTAACTACGTAATTTGATATATACAAAGTTTACTTTTGTGTTTAGGCTCTGGTGGGACTAGAAAAGGAGAAACTGGAGGAAGCAATGAAGTGAGCTCAGGTTTGTATTTCGACTTTTCCTTCCATTTTAGCTAGTGATCTTGATGGGTTTGTTAATTTGATGAAACTAACCATATAAACATGAAATATCATTATGCATTACAAATCACAAATAAAAAAAATGCAAGTAAACAATATTTCATTTTGATACCGGTTTAGGTGGGTCAACCAATGAGGAAAAGAAAAGTAAACTGCCAACTATACTCGGTGCGGTATCCGCAGTAACGTTTGTTCTTATCGCCTATGCTATCGTTGCTATTCTCTTGGCGAATCGTCGCAAAGCAAGGCTGCAAGGATTGGCATTGCCAACGTCCACAGGCATACATTGACTCTCTTGATGTGTTTTACAGATATATGGTTCCTTTTTTTGTCTTGGCTAATCAAATGTGTATTCTAGAGATGTGACTACTTTTAAACGTTTTGATGATAGTTGCTCATATGGGGACTGGAGCTTCCCCTCTATTTGGACAACAGATGGCCAACGACCCGAACAACTCTACAAATGAGGCAGACATGGAAGATATCGACGACCTGATTGGAGTGAACCAGTCGTATGTAACGCAATAGAACATCATATCATATAAATGTTTTTTTTTTACCTTCAATTGTATATATTTCCAATGATTTTTCTTTTTCCTTCTCAATTTGCAAGATTTTTTTTTATCCTTTCTGGTCCTGAGTCGTACGTGTCGTTAATCATATCGTCAATTATTTATTCCGGTTGGGAGATTAAAAAACAGAGACTTTCTTACATATATAAGTTATATATATAAAAATATTTGATCATATATGATATATATATAATATAGACATTTCTTTATGGGTGAACTATGCGTAGAACGATTGATGAAAGGAAACCCAATATAGAATTCAAAACTGGCAGTTCAGTGGCCAATGGCCATCGCTTTTTTTTAATCTTTGTGTTAGGACTTGGACGCAGCTCTTCTTCTTACATCATGTATTTCAGTGTAGTTCTATAATTCAATATTGATCATTCTACTGCATAGTTTACAGTTATGTTTCGCCAGCTCATAGAAATAGAGACTCGATGTCGATGGTGGCCAATCATACATGATCCTCTATAATAATATATAATTTGATATATATAATCTACTGAAAATAAAGAATAAGCATTATGTCGTCATATATTTGACAAAATTAAATTATCACTAGAAAATTCAGATTTTACATATAGATCAAATTGTTTCTTCTTTTTTGATATTATTTTTCTAATTTGAATAAAATATTTTGGTTTGACTATAATCACTCTGCATGCTAAGCACGTACATTAAGTGGGATCAATCATTGGAAATTAATTTTAGCCTTTTTGCTCTTTTGGGGGAGTAATTGAGTTTTTATTCTGAGTTTTATTTCATATTTTCATAGGAGATAAATTATTTACGTCATTAAGGATGTATTACTTCAAAAGATGAGATTAGACCAGAAAATTTAATTGAAAATCTGCGGCCATTACCAGATCATAATTTTTCTATAACTCTAGTTAAGTTTTATTGTTTGAAATCTCTCGAAGTATAGTTTCAAAAAAATCTCTCGACGTATGCCACTTGCGAGAAACTCCTTGTGGAATTATGGGCCGGAAAACATAAACGGGTTACAGTCCTAAGGCCTAATAATGGAGTCCATGAAGAGAGGTTTATAGCCAAAGACGACATGGCGTCCACCCGTATAAAGATGAAATGGCATGCAGTCCATCGAAACTTCCTGAAAGCACATGAGAAATCGGATAACGACGCTTAAAACCGACCTCGATGAAGGAACGAAGAGCCGCGATTTTGAAAGAAACTTGCAGAACGGTCCCTCTCTTAGTCTTTTATCCTCTCTATCTGTCTCCATATATATATATGCAAAGGCACGTAGGCTTCAGAATCATCAAAGTTAGCAAAAAAGCAAAGCAAAAGTATAAAAGAGAACATCCGAGTAAAGAGCATCTTAATTTTCCGAGGAGTGAAACGATGTCTCTAATCCCAAGCTTTTTTGGAGGCCGAAGAACAAACGTGTTCGACCCATTCTCGCTTGACGTATGGGATCCGTTCGAAGGATTCTTGACGCCTTCAGGTTTGGCAAACGCACCCGTCAAGGATGTGGCAGCGTTCACAAACGCGAAAGTGGACTGGAAGGAGACACCTGAGGCGCACGTGTTTAAGGCGGACTTGCCGGGGCTGAAGAAGGAAGAGGTGAAAGTGGAGGTTGAAGATGGAAACATACTTCAGATAAGTGGAGAGAGGAGCAGCGAGAACGAAGAGAAGAGTGACAAGTGGCACCGTGTGGAGAGGTCCAATGGTAAGTTCATGAGGAGGTTTAGGCTGCCGGAGAATGCAAAGACGGAGGAAGTGAAGGCGAGTATGGAGAATGGTGTGTTGTCGGTTACGGTCCCGAAGGTACCGGAGAAGAAGCCTGAGGTTAAGTCTATTGATATCTCCGGCTAACGGGAACATTGAACTTGAAAAATTGGAATAAAAACGTATATGTAATGGTGTGCAAACAAATGGTGTGTGTGATATTTTCATGTAATCATTAGTATGGTTGAATCATTATCAGTATAAATATTAATGAGGGTGTATTTTGATATATAGATTCCCCCAAATGTTGTGCTAACTGGATTTTTTTTTTTTTTTTTGGTTGTCAACGTGATAACTGGATTTTGCAGGCCTGTATGCCTCTCAAGTCCAAGAAATCTAAACCTATATAAGAATCACTTATGCAGAGTGGGTTATATCAAACATAAGTGAATCAACCTTAAACTGAATGTGATAGAACTCGTAAGGTAGATCCTGGTTTTGGTTTGACAAAATCTAATCTGATCAGCTTAAATCGATTAAAGCAAACCAACCAAATTAAAGAAATTGAATTGAACTGGAAAACAAGTCGAAAATATGGAATCGAAGTAAATTAATAAAACCGACTTTAAATTAACTTTGAATATTTACTCGAGTTAAACAAAAGTTCAAATCCAAGTAAATCGGTGTTCAGACTGAAGTTGGTCAAACAAAAACTAAATCGGTCCCAAATCAATATTGACTGAACTCGGTTTTGAACACTCAACCAAACAGAATAATTAAATCACTTTACACTAAAACCTCTATTAAACCGAACCGGTCTTCATTCAAATCCGTTGACTTTTCGGTTTACTATACCGAAATTACAAAAATTGAATCCAAATTGGAAAAGTGGCCACCCGCTGAACAGTCCTAAAAAAGTTTTTTTTTTTTTCGAGTTGAAAACTCAATTTTCTCATGTTTCTAACATTAAAACATGTTGGCTTTCACAAATTAATATGAAGCTACTCTAAAGTTTACAGAATTTTTTTGGGATTGTACAAGTATTAATAAAATTTTACCATTCAGGTTAACCTTAAAAAACATTTTCAAAATTTATGTAACACTTTATTGAAAAGATTTGAATCACGCTCTATTTACTTGCTCTTATGCAAGACTGGTATGGGTTCTTACTCCTTTGGCATTATTCTTTTTCTCGAATCTTTTTATTCTGTCTATGAAAATATGTATTACTGTTTATAGATGAGAAAAAAAAAAGAGTAGAGGAAATGCACAAGGGAAAAAGAGGAAGAAGATGGCCTTGGATTATATGGAGTGAACTCTGAACAAAAGTGAAGTTCCGTGTTAGGGGACCATATTACAAAATTAGTTACCTTGATTTTATCTTACTACGCTATTTTAGATTTTTGTATCCCAATATGGGTTTAGACCTATGATTACAGCTGAGAAACACTTAGTGGTGTTTGAAGTATATAAAAAATAGATTAATTCTATTGAAATTTCTCTATTTTCCATATACGATCGATTTAGAGCACTTTTATTGGAGTTTCTGAGTTTTTAACTCTAGTTTCTAACATTAAAATAAATATACAAAAATTAGAATTTTAATAATTTCTTAAAAAACTGTTTCTTAAAAAAAACTTAAAAAACAGTTCTTAACAATTTTTTTAAAAAATATTCACGCTGAAATAAATGGGTCACAGTATTAAGGTCCAGAAACGGAGCCCATAGAAAAATTTAAAGACGAAAACAGCATGGTGTTCACTGGCGGACCTGATAAATTGCACGTCGTCTCATCAGTCGGCGTCGAAACTTCTTGAAAGCACCTGGGCAGTCTTAAAACCGTAAGCGATAAAGAGGACATGTTTTTCAAGAAACTTGCAGAACCTTCTCTCTCTTATCCTCTTCCCTCCCCCCACTCTCTTCCTATATATATGTGATCTTATCAAAAGCCTCAGAATCAGTAAAGAGCATAAGACTTCAGAGCAAAGCAAAGCAAAACAAAACAGAGCAAACGTAAAGGATATCGTAATCATAGAAAGAGTGAAACCATGTCACTAATCCCAAGCTTTTTCGGAGGGCGAAGAACAAACGTGTTCGACCCATTCTCGCTTGACGTCTGGGATCCGTTCGAAGGATTCTTGACACCTTCAGGGCTGGCAAACGCACCCGCCAAGGACGTGGCAGCGTTCACAAACGCGAAAGTGGACTGGAGGGAGACACCTGAGGCGCACGTGTTCAAGGCGGACTTGCCGGGGCTGAAGAAGGAAGAAGTGAAGGTGGAGGTTGAAGATGGTAACATACTTCAGATAAGCGGAGAAAGGAGCTGTGAGAATGAAGAGAAGAGTGACAAGTGGCACCGTGTGGAGAGGTCGAGCGGGAAGTTCATGAGGAGGTTTAGGTTGCCGGAGAACGCAAAGATGGAGGAAGTGAAGGCGACTATGGAGAATGGTGTCTTGTCGGTTATGGTGCCGAAGGTGCCAGAGAGGAAGCCTGAGGTGAAGTCTATTGACATTTCTGGCTAAAAACGGGGATTTTGAAGTTTGGAAAGTTAGAGATAAAAATGTGCGTGGTGTGAAATAAATGGTGTGCATGTGTGTAATTTACTGGCTTTGCTTCTTTTTTCTCTTCTCTTCCTCTATAATATTGGATCTAGCTGTATCAAAATCTTAATAAAAGAGTTTTAAAATATAACATCTCCCCACTGATGACCATCTAAATACAAGTAAAGTCGTCACTGGATTCAACAAAACACGAGTCTTTCTAGTTCCTACTGTCTAAGTTGTAGTATAGCATATCAGCAGAACATTTGAGGAACCTGTAAGATCTAAATTTCTGGCATTATGATTGTTGTGCCTGTGAGTCGCCCAGGACAAGGCTTTTAAGAATTGGCATTTGGCTCTCGAGGAGTTCCCGTTTGGTCAGAATTCTGTCAGAGGAGCAGTCATGTTCCTGTACATGTGAATTGAACATCTTAAGAGATCATTCACTAAAGAGTTAAATTCGTTGCATCTCGAATGAATAGATGTTGTATACAAAAAGGAGAAGGATGTAAACCTCTCCGGTTGAAGCCGACATCAGAGCAAGGAGAGTTACAGTTGCTGTTTGATAATCGATCAAAGTTTTGTACGCAGATTCATCGAGTTTATCCTACAAGGTTGTAATAGACATAAGACCAACATCTAACACAAAAGTAACCGGACGATAATTAAGTTAAGTGCGCAACTGCGACAAAAACAGGAATATGTCCCGCTTGCACTCATATTAGATGTTGATTTCATGAATATAAGATGGCTGACCGAGAGAGAAGATAGATTATATTTTCAACTAGTGGACGTCTATCCTACGTTGTAATACCTTCAGGTGTGAAATAGCTGCAGCAATAGCTCTGCCTGGGGCTTGTAAAGCTCTATTGTGAGCCTGTCAACAATTTTCCAACCGTTACTTCAGTTCTGAATATTGAGCATACAATATTATTAGTTACACTGACATGGATTTATATACCTTGATATAAAGAAGGGAGACAACTTTAGCGAGCAGTGCAACAGGGTCTGATTCGGTAGAAACTTGAGATGTCAAATCCTGCAAGCACACAGAAGATCCCCAAGAGATGAAAGGCAGTGATCCAGAATCATATTAACATATTGAAACAAAGATAGGGCGTGGTACACACCTTACGGTATGCATGTAGGAGCGTCCTTTCCAGTTTCTTGTCAAGCTTTTTCAAGACCAGTCCACTGCAAAAGTGAAGCTAACATTCAGTCGAAAGCCCGTAAAAAGTAAAAAGACCTGCTTCAGAGAGATCAGATCTTGGTAAATAATAATTATCATACCTTTCCTCTGCCAAGTCTCTGAAGGTGGTCATGAAAGCGTCTACGCGCTGAAACACAGATAATCCCATTAATGGAGCTTAGTTTGCATTCACGGGAAGAACCAAAGGCACTTAAACAGAGTGATTAACTAGGTGGCAATACGTGAAACAGACATTTTAATGTACGGGAAGAACCAAAGGCACTTAAACAGAGTGATTAACTAGGTGGCAATACGTGAAACAGACATTTTAGTGTAGTGGTCAGGCCTAAATAACAATAATGACTCTTCTCTGATCCTATAGCTAAATTTTCCACACCGCTACGATCACTGACTCCCATTAAAGTTCTAATAGAATTATAAACTTAGGCTGTATATCTTCCGAATGACAAGCCAACAGGAGAAGAGGAATAAAGATGGCAGAATAAAAAACAAGACAGTCAAATAAAAATACCAGGCAGTATATTAGCAACTGTACGAACAAGTATATCTATAAACAAAGATCTAACCTTCCCTTCCAATGCCTCAACTAACGCAAGGGCCTTCTTCGAGAATGCACCGTTGAGATTTTTAGCCTGCCCCAAGGGAAAGGAAAAAAGAGAATCGAACATCAGCTGCCATTGTTCAAGTGCAACAAGAAAGTATTAAGTTAGAGTAGTGATCAAATTTTCATACAAGGGTTGTCCTTTGAGAAGAGTCAAGCAAAACTGGATTTTGAGTTTTGGAATCTCCAACTTCAGTACCATTCTTCAATTTGTTGAGGATGTCCTGTTTTGAAATCGAAAGCTTGATTAGTGAAATCAATAAGAAGATGACCTTAGAAAATCCAGTCTGTTTTTGACTTACCAAGTCATGAAGAAGTGCATCAGCATTTGTAGCTGCTGATGTTCTCAGAAGATGCCTATGTAAAACAACCTAGGCGCCAGAAGAAAACAAATTGTTACACCATCTCTTTAACTTTAAGTAGCAAGTGCGGCATACAAAACGAACTGAAATTACTTACTGAGGTCGATTGGTCATCTTCAAATAGCTCGAGTGCTTTTTCGTAAAGCTGCATATTTAAGAAAGACTGCCAAAAGGAAAGTTGACAAAAATAAGGTCATAAGATACTATCATGCAGGCTGATAATGCTGAATAACATCTCCAAGATGAGAAACACGGGGAAGATATTGGTTTTCAGACAAAAGTAAAACTATAGTTGAAGCAGTTGGGTCCAACCTCATCAAGCTTTTTCTGAAGATCATCCATCAAGTGTTTCATTCTATCTGCATTTTCTGTGAAGATTTTCTTTCTTCTCTCCTTTAGTGAATTAATGAGCATTGGTCTCATAAGATCAGCCAAATGTTTAAGAATTGAATCTGGGTTCTCCATACCTGCCAGAAACAACATAGTTTCTGTCACATTGACGATCGCTACATAATGTTCTATGCATACATAAAGAAAGACTATCTCAGATTTACCTTCATCATCAAACTCAGGCACAGAGTCGACGATCTTTTTCATCACCCATCCGTCTGGCGGGATAAAGTTATTACCTTCTTGCCCCTTAACGGACTCTTTCTTGCCTCCTGCTTTCGCATCCAACTTCTGTGACGACAATGAGTCCCTGCCTTTCTTCTGGTTTCTCTTAGATTTAGGACGGGCGTCCTCTTCATCATCTGGAACCATCTCAGCGGTTGTTGTCTTCATGCTGACAGGCTTTCCTTTCTTCTTCTTTGATCCTTTATCTGGATTAGTACTGGCAGGTATGCTTTCTACTGACTCTAAATATTTGCTTGAATGATCTATCAAACTAGCATTAGAAGCTTGGATGCTAAAAGCTTCTGCCTCTTTCTCAATTTGATCATATATGCCCTAAACATTTGTATGTCAAAATAAGGCATAGTTCAGAGGCATAGTTCAGATAGAGAAAACCAAATGGAAAAAGACAAGCAGCTTGCAAGGAAACTACTAATGATGCCCTCCATTTCATACCTTTATGAACCCATTGCTAAGGACATAGGACTCGCCCAGGATAAGTGCCTTCTCAGCCTGATACAAAAAGAAAAAGAAATCAGCAAACAATTGCAAAAGAGCATTGACTAGTTATCAAATTTGATCAAAATACCACCTTGAGAGCTGATTGGACAGAGGGACAAAGAAGCAACATCTTGTTTGCATCCTGTGACGTGAATGATGCAGGCAATACAGATAGGGAATCGATCCTGAACCGAGTATCAAGGGTTTCAGTGACAATGTGATATAGACACCATAATATAAAAGCAAAAAATACAAGGGAAAAGAGTACGAGGAATTAGCCTCACCAGCTGTTTTGTTCAATAGCATCCTCGGTTGTAGAATCCAGCATCTCAATCATCGAGGAATGAATAAATACAGCAGATAAAGGTTTACCATCTGGGTATCTAGACTAAAAATGTCACATAGCACAAGATATAATAAGACACATTGAAAGAGGCAACATAACACACATTCTAGATACCATTCCATAACTTATACTTTCATAAACTACATAAAACTACGCTAAACTAACATGATACGATACCTGTAAGAATTGCACGGCTTGAGAAATCCCAAGCTTCTGCATGGTCTCATAGGGAATATAAGAATTCTGCATGATAACGGAACAAAATAAAATATAAATCAATTTCATCAGGGAAGAATAATATACAGAACATGCTGCAGTCTGATGAAGTTCAAATTTAATTCTTTTTCGCACCCAACTAACAAAAAAAAACGGACTCAGACATAAGGACATTTAGGAGAAAATGATGAACAAACCTGTGAGAAAAAAGAGTCTACACATTCCTTTTGAGCAACTGCAAAAACCTGTCCCAAAATTAAAACAGCAAAGATTAATGTAATGAATGGTAACTGAACATGGGAAAGAGAAAAGCATGAACAATGCATTAGATGCCATAAACCTAACAAAGACTGAAATTCTGTAACATACACTAGGAGTCCAATGGGTGCCAGCACGTAGTGATCCAAGCATCTCCTCTTCCTTCAACAGTCGGTTAAATATAGACTGGAAAAACGAATTCTCAACAGCCACTCCACTAGCTCCATTCATTTCTTGAACCAACTGTTGCAACGGAGTCCACAACGCAGACAAATTGGAAGGAACAAAGATACCCCTGGAAGCACCTCGAACCATAGCGGTAACACGTGCTACATAAGCAGGTGTATATAACTGTCCACCTTCTAGCCTTGCTTTCACCTAAAAAAAAAAAGAAAATCCAAAAATATAGAAACTCTCTCTCATTTAGTTAAACACAATCAATGAGAGCTCAGTGGAGAAGCAACCATTACCAAAGTTCCAAGCCGAGGCTCTAAAACGGACTGCACCAACTCTGAGCCAACCTGTAACTGACCAGCAAGCTCAGCCACAGAGATTTGGCTGCATTCTTGGAGCCTCTCGTTGATTTCTTCTGCGATTGAATCCCAATAGCTTTGTGAAATTATCTCTCCCTGAACAAGCATTAGCTCTGGATCACTCAAGACCACATCTTGTGCTTGCTTCTCCACATGATATAAATCAACCCCAATCGTATCTGCAAGATCAATGACCGAGACACGGCCCAATTTACTGATCTCGCTAGCGATTTCATTCTTCAATTGCTCCTGCGGACAAATCAAAAGCGACGATAGAGCTCGATCAAGCAATTTGACTTCATTTTTCGATTTAACTTCATCATGAAACAAGCGGATTATCCGTATTTCGCTACAGTAACACAGAACTCAGTGAATTTCAGGAATATTATTCAGAACGATGCCGTCAATTTAAGCGAAAACTTGTGTAGATTCCTCGGGAGAGTATTCACAACGAAACAGAAATCTTGTACCTGAGTGATGTATTCTTTTCCGGTGACGGTGTGAAGGAGATCGAAGTCGATGACACCGAGCTCTTGTAGCTTCTGAACCAATTCGACGACATTTCGATCCGATAATCTGACGCTTGACTTCACCTGCTGAGCGAACTCAAACTGTCGTTGCAACTCCAACAATTCTTCATCCATCTTCCTCGAGATATCGCCGGAAATTTTCGATAAAATTTTGATATCGGAGAATCGATGCAAAGAATCGTAGGATTTTTCCGTCAGTTACACAGATTTTTTTTCTCGGCAAGATTGATTCTGTTCAAACACCGGATTAAACCAATGTTTTTGAAAATCGGTCAAACCGGTTATCGGTACAAGCTAAAACGGTTCAGTTGATTTGAACTGAAGGTTTGAAACTTAACCAAAGAAGAAGCCCTAACTCTTCAGTACGTTCTTCTTCTCTCCTGTGGTTAGTTCGTCGACGACTGCAAATCGCGGGTTTCTGTCTTTAGTTCATCTTCCAGCTTCCAGTTCTTAAATTGAGGTGCAAGTTATTGGAGCAATGGAGATTGACAGAGAAGATGGCAGAACTCCGAATCAGCTGAGACCTCTTGCTTGTTCGCGTAACATCCTGCATCGTCCTCATGGCTCTGCTAGCTGGTCGCAAGGTGTTTCCTTTTTTCTATCTTCATCTTTCGTTTTGTTTGATTACTTATATATAGCTTTCGCAGTTTCTCTGATGGGAAGTAATTTTACTACACCTTTTTGAATGGGTTCTAATTGGTATGCTTCTCGTTTTTCATATTAGGGGATACAAAAGTTTTAGCTGCAGTTTATGGACCTAAACCGGGAACGAGGAAGAATGAGAACCCTGAGAAGGCTTGTTTTGAAGTCATATGGAAGCCTAAATCCGGGCAGATTGGTATAATAAAATGCATTTAGTTTGATCATGTCTGCATGCTTTTTTCGCTCCTTGAATCCGTGGTGTAGGTGGTTCTTGGTTTCATTGAGTAAGACTTAGTGATTCTGACTTATTTTAAATTCTGCGTGATTTTAGGAAAAGCCGAAAAGGAGTATGAGATGATACTAAAAAGGACAATACAGAGTATTTGTGTCTTGACGGTGAATCCAAATACCACCACTTCAGTGATAATTCAGGTGAGTAACTCATTTCAATGCCTTTTCCCTTGTAACAATTGTCCTGTCTTGTAAGAATCTCAACTTATCAATCTGGTTGCATCTGATGTTTCAATTATTTGCTTTGTTGTGCAGGTTGTACATGATGATGGTTCTGTATCCTTTTTCCGATTCTCGGTAACCATTAACTGATGTTGTCTCAAGCACATTCAATCTGGTATATGAAATGAGCACTGATAGAGAGTGGTGAAACTTGTCATTCTGTAAGCTGGGATGGTGTATATGTTTTCGTGGTGCATTGATTTAAAAAGACAGTTTTGGTTGCTTGTTTCCTTAATTCTATTTTGTTTTTTAGCTTCTACCGTGTGCCATAAACGCAGCATGTGCAGCTCTTGTAGATGCAGGAATCCCTATGAAGCATCTGGCTGGTATATCTATCTTTGCAACATTATATTCTTTATCTAATTGATTTGTGTGTTTGTTCTGATTGCTTCATCGGCATATTTGTTTTCAGTTGCTATATGTTGTTGCCTGGCTGATAGTGGATATGTTGTACTCGATCCAAACAAGCTGGAAGAAAAGGTTAATTAACAAACCTCGTTACCCGTTATTACTGTTATCTTTTCTTATAAGTACTGGTTAGACTTACTTTAACTACAATGAACAGAAAATGACGGCCTTTGCTTATTTAGTCTTTCCAAATACAACTCTCTCTGTGCTTCCGGAAGGATCATCACTAGTGGAAGGTGAGCCGGTAGAACATGGGATCATTACATCAGTTACCCATGGAGTAATGTCAGGTACTGTTGAGTTCACTATGCTACATTTTATGTAATCTCTTGTGTTCATACATTTCATTTGTTTGAGATATGTTGTTTAAGGAGCCTGTTTCACAACCACTGCATAATCAAATAATTTGTGGCTTTTGTTTTTGTTTTGTTTCAGTGGACGATTATTTCCTGTGTGTAGAGAACGGTCGCGCTGCTACAGCTAGTTTATCTGCATTCTTTAGGAAGAACTTCCAACAAAGCCAAGGAGCTTCATCCAAAGCCGGTTAAAAGCCCGAATCAATAATTGTTTGCATTAGAATTTGAACGGCTTCATATTCCTTTTGTTGCTTGTATGGAACCCTTATCGTCAATGTGACTAATCAAAATTTTGCAGGAATCTCGTATTGTTAGATATGTTAACAGACGGCCCTCTTAGTTTTATACAAATGGTATCCTCGACCAGATATGCATTGATATTAAGAGTTACATGATAGCCATTCTCAGGGCTATTTATGCTCGAGTTACATGAGAGTTAATTATTCATCATCATTAGACGTTGGCATTCGGGTATTATGGGTTTCGGATATTTTAGATTTAAATGTTTAAAACTCATTTGGGTAATTCTTTATTAGGTCTGGGTATTCAGATTTTGGTTCGGGTTTGGTTCGGGTATTTTGGGTTTCAGGTATTTTGGGTGTAGAGGTCTAGAACCCATTCGGGTAATTCTCTATTTCGGTTTGGGTTCGATTCATTACATATCGAGTTCGGTTCTAATACTATATTTTAAGTCCCATTTTGTACTCATATACTTATCGTGTTCGGTTGTTCGGTTACTAATTAAACTACCCAAACTGAAAATTCTCGTCGAAAAAAAATTAGAAAAAGAAAAGAAAAAAAATCGTAATAAAAAATAATGTTTGATATATTTCGGTTTAATTTGAGTTACCCAAATTAAACTAGAAATCCAAACTACTTAAGTTTAAAAACCAATCGGTTTTTTAGATGCACCACAACGAACTCGAAATCTAAACTACCAAAATTCAAGAATCAACTAAACTTTTGAAAAGAACCAAAGCCAAACCAAACTGGTTACTTAGATTTGAATTTGGATTCGGATTTTAGGTTCGGTTTATTTGCTCAGCCTTAATCATCATCATGGATTTTATCAAATTACTGTTGTAATTTTGTAAATTTACTAGAAAATTTAGTAAAGACAACGACTTGTCGCTAGATACTCATAGTATATTTTCAAATAGCAAATGAGCTGTATACTGAATTCACTTATCAAACATACAAAACATATAGTGATTATAATGCAAACCATGAGACAACTAATAAGTTCAAGTTGCGTTCTCTTAGGTCAATGTTAAATGCGTTTCATTAGTGTTCTTGAGACGTTGAAGCATCAGTTGGTAGAGCGAAAAACCACCATGGTGGCAACCTGGCATTCTTGATGTCATTGTCTTCAGCTCGTCCTGATAGGTTATTAGAAGAGAAACCAGAGTTATTCGTATAGATGGATCAAAGCATTTTAGAGGGTAAAACATGCAATCGATAATTCTTTGTTTCCCGAATGTATGCTTTATGGATTGGAGGAACTAACCATAGAGACAGTGTGGAGCTGTGTTGACTCAAACACATCTTCAGCATTGGAGTATAGTTTTGGAATGTCATCTGAATGATGACTACACTTGATGAAGAAAAACATAACTGGTCTCACATTAAACTCCCTCCTAGATATTCCGATGAAGAGAGGATGGCTCTGTAGTTCGACAAAAGATCGATCAGACAGTTTCCTGATATTCCTCAAGGAGACAAACAAAAGCAAATCCATATGGCTTACAAGAGATGATGCCGGTATTCCAGTTTCTTAGACAACTTCACGAGTAATGCTGTCAAACATTTCTTGAGTTACCTTCTTGTTTACAACCTCACGATCTTTCTCAAGCTGATGAGAATCAATTCCTACTGCCATTGGCTGCAATGTTTAAAAGTCATCAACCATACAAAAAGAGTTAGAAACAGAGAGAGACAATATGATTCCTTATGCAGTTATGTTATGCTTTATGTGTTGATAATAAGCACCTCTGGATGGCCCCCAGGAAATACGTAGTGACCTGGAAATTCCCCGACATTATTACTCCGGCGTAACACAATAAGCTTCTCGTCAGAAGTCTCGATAATTGCACCATTACCCAATGGACTTGAGGTATGTCGACATCTTACAGAGTCATCTGTGAGAGAGAACAAAACTATAGCGATAAGAAACTTGGTCAAATAACCTGGAAGCTCTCCCAGTTACCCAACACAAAACTAGACAATGATAACAAAAGTTTCTCGGTGAGATTTGGGATCCTGCGGATATACCTTGTGATGGAACAAGGAAGTTCTCCCACAGAGAACTCAAGTTCGTTCCTACAAAAGTCCTTGGAAACCATCTTTGTGATTAATTGTTCTCTCCATGTATACCATAAATCGATAAATTTAGATGCAAAAAATGGAAAGAGAGAGACAGAGAGAAATAAGAAACCTGTAATCTGTCAGGCCAAGGCGAAGGCAGACATGTGGCACGTCGTTGGTACCAGCATCATCATCTAGACAAAATGATCCATACTGTAGGAGTAAGTTTATATTGAACAAATTAACAATCTATGTGGAAGTCTAAATACAATTGAATGAAGTTAGTGACTAAGTAGAAAACAATTTCAAAGCCATTGCATCTTGTGCATTCTCATCATATTCTTGATCCTTGCAGAACCCATAGGTGAGAATCTCTAACATAACTTAAACAATATTCATTACCCTGAATTTTTGGCCATTGAACAACGATGAATTGCCCTTTTTTCTCTGCTCCCAAACCTAATTACCAACAAAGGAAGCAATAAAAGTGAGATCTGATCAGAGCTGCGAGTTCACATTGTAAAACAAGAAATGGAATCAGAAACCAAACACAACTTCTAGATACTCCACTACGTTCTCACCTGCGCAATGGAATCTTCGAGACCATGATCGGGATGTGGAATGCGATCATGAGATTTTGAGAAATCCACCGAGGCCTTTTGCATTAAAACATCAATTACAATTTGATAACGGAAACTAAAAGAATCATTGTGTGTGTGTGTATTCGATTAACCTGAGATAGAGTTAGGCCAGAAGGAAATGAGAGTAGAAGCTGGTATCGTGACCCTTCAGGCAACATCACTTCTGCTGTTTTGGCATCCTGCGAACCATGGACACAACACAAAGCTATGCGAGCAATTGCTTCGTCTCGGACCGAGACGTCGTCAGTTGCCAGAACCAGTGAGAGGGCCGAGAGACCCCACGGATCATTATGGACCAAAAGGTTTAGAACTGGGCCGAAGCTTTCGGCCCTGATTGTTTTTTCATAGTTTTAGTTTTTGGTTTTTAGCTTTTAGTTTTTGGTATTTTGTTGTAGATTTTTGTTTGAAAAAAACTTAAATGGTGATTTATTTAGTTTTCCACATAAAACACATTTCATTGTTGACAAAAAAAAAAAAAAAAAAACACATTTCATTACTTGATAAATAAGTTATGTGTTTACAAAGATATCGCTATTCAATGTTGGTAACATGTTATTAATAGCAACATTATAACACTCCGTAATTTCTAGCATCAACTGCCTTATTAGCAGAACGTTTAATTTTTATAAAGAAAAAGAGTGGTGGTGACTAAAAACTTTAAGAATGTCCTACATAAAACATGTCTAAACTTGGCCATTTGTTTGGTTCCTTAGTTGCTAAGATTAGATTTGACCTATCCACTTAAAATTTCACTTATAAATATTCCATGTTTGCCAAACAAAAGACTGCCTAACCTGAAGCAGTTGTTTTAGCATGGAGTGCCGAAGGCAGTTGGGGATACGTCTTAGTCCAAACAATCTAACATGTACCTGGTTATTCTTGATAATCCATGCTACACCCACAAACCGAGATCAAAAAACCAAGAAGCATCAATAATGCAAACGATAGTACATGGGAAAGGGGCATGCCATCGCTGGATTATCGCTGAGAGTGAATGCTCATTCATTGTTCGAATTAGGTAGGGATCTTTAATACCAAGTGTAGGAAGAGCTCATCCTCTTATGCCTTGTGCCATTCTACATGTATGTGTTAAAGTTTGGTCACTTATATCCAGTGGATGATGTTGCTCTCTGCTTTCCATAATCTCCACAGGAAATGGTGATTTATTTTTTTTCTAGTTTTTGAGTTTTGTTTATACATAAATAAATATATATGTATATATATGTTTTAAATTTTTACTTGTTATTATTTTTAGGGTTAAAAACTTAAAATTGATAAAAAAATATTAATATATTATTCAGGAAATTTGCGCCTGATTTTTTTTAATACATTTTTGCAGTTTTGTAGCAATGATTATTATGTTTTAATCTTAAGATCTACAAAACATTAGATTTCAAATCTAAGACACCTAAAAAGCTCAGTATTATACAATTTTCAAATTTTTAAATTTTGTAACAAAACATTTAATTGACTAAACCAATGAAATTATCAAACTTATCATGATTGGTTTGGTTTAAATGAATTCAAGATTCACATGTTTTTTCTATAGATTTCGGATCAGGTCACTGAGTTAACTCATGCACTATTTTCAATTAGTTTTAACCTACACTAGATGTTGGCAAATATTTTGTTTGTCAACTTATTATAATAGTTTTAATATTTTATTTCATATTGTGAGATGTTGAGTTCGAAACCTAGTTATCTGTGATATATTTTGGAGATAGTATTGGAGATGTAACTAATGACAGTTACAAAATTTATTTAATTTTGCAATCACGTAACAAAAATGAAAAAGCTCTAAACAGAAACAAATTTTGCATATAAAATCTAGAAAAGTCGTTTTAATTATGAAAGGTATGTAAAAGAAGTCACTATATTTGTATTTAGTAATTGACCATTTGCGATAACATTGAAAATGCCAAGCAACACATCATTTGATTGTATTGTGCTCGTAGTTTATAACGAGTGATCTGGTGATGAGAGGGACTTCACTGATCTAAAGGACGCCATCACCTAACGGAAGACTAGCGCCATTATAATTGGCTAACGGAATCTGAATCCCTCTGACGGCCGTATTCACCACGACTTCGATCGCTGCTCCACCGAAGCCACCGGAGTCAGTTTCCAATGGCGTAGTGGAGGATGACGGGACAGGATCAAAGTCGTACACGACACGACCGGAACTAATTGATGTGAATAATAGAGTTAAGATAACAAGTGAGAGTGGTTGGAAGATCATTTTGATAAAAGACATATATCTGATTTGAGATTTGACTATTTTGGTTTGAATTTGATGGATGATTACTATTATGATGCACCATGCACGAGTGATCTATAAACTATATATATATATATATGTGTGTGGGTTTATGGATTAGGAAGGATGATGTGTTAATGCGTGTAGATGATGAACGGTTAAGATATAGAAGTTGATGAGATATTTGTTTATTTGCGAGGAGGGGAGTGGGTCAAAGTGTATACTATATACAATTCTGAAATTTATAAATGAGTATACGAAGATAGATAACATATATACAAAGTTGACTAAGAAAAGGATATACACAATAACTTTTTTTATTCTTCTTTTAACTTGTTAAAAAAACCACCCCATTGGTACGAAATGTTTTTCTTTACATAGGAATTTTCAAAAGCTGATTTAGGAACTGTGGGAGATTTTAGGTTTAAAACCTGGAACTTCCACGATTATAAGGAAAAAAAAACTTGTTATTATACCACAATCATATTACTAAATGACATAGAGACTTGTCCATTCCAAGTAAAACAGTATAGCTCTCTCCAATCACTAGTCGCATTTATTGAAAAATATTTATTTTATTATTAGTCCTTAATCCTTATATATGAAATTAGGAGGATTACATAAGTGTAGGTTGTAGCCTTTATTATTTTGGACATATAAACAAAAGAGATAGATTGAGCTCGCATGGCTTCGTCTCAACTGATAAAATGTCTTAAATTTTGCCAAAAGATATCTCTCCGGTTTGAATCTCCCACGAGTGACATTATTGTAAACAACAACAACAAAAGAAAAGATGTAACTTGTTTGGTTGGGCTCGATCATATAAACCCTAATTAGATGGAGTCTGCTTTAGAGAAGGCCATGATCTCAACTTCAACCTCGAGCAAATCTTTCACAATGAAACCTTTGGTTATATCATTAAGATCTGAAAGAGATATAAACTTCTCGAAACCCCATCCATTTTCTGATGCATTCGACCATCCCTCAGCTTACCATAAGAAAAAGAAGCAACGAAATTATATAAATAATACCGTATTACTAAAACAAACACGGACTAAATCTTCTAAAATGCAAAATATTACCAAAAATGTAACTATGCCCGTAATATGTAACTATAACCTTAAATATAAACTTTAGCAAAGAAATTTATTAAAAATGAACAAGTATATCAATAATTGTTATACAAATAATGTAATTGTTTTCATAAATAATTTATAACAATTATATCACATTATGTATATGCATATACTTCTTATAGCATCATATAGTACAATAATGAAATGAAATTTAGAGTAAACCACTGACCTTGTTTCTCCACATGATCGAATGAGATTTGGTTCAGAACTCGTAGCTTAGCTCGACAGTAATCCTTTCCATTAGACTCACTCAACAAGTAGAGTGACAAATACTTACCCGTTCCATCACCATCTCCATTTGGATACACTTTCAAAACCCTAATTAAACCCATCATATAAATATAATATATTTACCAGAGTGTGTGTGTGTACGTGTGAATGTAGAAAGAAAGAGCGAGAGAGTCACCAATTCCTGCCTCCGGAAGTAAACGTGTTGGATGTGTAAGAGTCGAGATAGAGGGTAGAAAAATTGGTGAGATTCCAATTGAAAATGGGATTGCTGATATTTTCATCATAGGAGAAAACTTCCCAATTGTTAAAGGGTGGAGCAATGACGACGTCTATTCCAAGCTCACATTGACCGCCCTGGGTACTGTATCCATAGCCTGGCGTCTCGAAGAGCGACGTGTCTTGAAAGTTTGGTACTCCCCACTCCGGTTTGAACGAATGAAACATCACCGGTTCACTTTCTACAGCCACACATATTTTTCTAAAAAATATTCTTTTTTTGGTCTCCGGATATTCAGAACGAAAACCATATTAGTCCCCCAACACGTTATGAACTCCGCAATAACCAATGATAATAACCCTTGTTACAAAAAGAAAATAAATAACACATGATAATTGCGTCCAATGTAAATCTTTCTCTTTTATGGACCAAGACGTTTCATGAATTCTATTTAAGTAAGTAACTGACACATACACGTTTTCCCAAGTATATGCAAAGCTTAATTACAAGGTTTTAACTCTATGAATTTCAAGAAAATTGCACCAATTAAACTTATGAAATATTTTCTTTTCTTTTTATAAGACCAATTATTGTTTTTGTAATTTGTATGGTAATAACATTCTATAAAAATAATTAATTTTTTTTTGTGACGTCTCATCATTTATGCAGTAGCGTATGTGTTTATAAATGTAGTAACTAATTAATTAGTGTACCAAATTAAAGACAAATATTTAGCGTTTTTTTAGTAAACTTTTCTTGGAAAACATTTTTATAAGTAAGGTGAACATATATCTAATACATTTATAAACTTTTTATATCTATATTTTATGAAGATACTATATATATACTGTAAAAGAAATTTGATCATGTTAATATATTTGTCTCCAGTTAAAATTATTTTTGGATTCACCGTTTTAGATCCTCTAACTAAGATTTTGTATATACATACCTTGTACATAAAAATAGTAGCACGTGTTAGGGTTATAGACGAAGAACTTAATTTCTGCATACACAGGTTGTGGCTCGGGTATGAGGGTTGAGTTAAGGATCCTTGCATAAAGCGAAACATTTCTGAACAAGGTCTCCTTCTTATTCCCCGTTGGGTAGATTAGGAACGTCCTATAACATATTGTTAAGCCAGATTGGGTCATAATTCATAACAAAAATGACATGTAAGCTACCAAATTATGTTGTAATGATATTAAACTGATGAGAGTTACTTACCAATCGTATCCACCGACGGTGAAAGGTCGAGACTCGTAGTATCCATCCTTGACCAGCTCCATCATAGTCTTGAAAGATTCGAACCTGACACCATAAGTTGTTGGACTCTTTCGCCATAGCGGCATCAGTACTGGTAGATATGGAAACATATCCCTGTTAATCTCATAACTTGTATCCAAAAGGTTTATATTTGGGCCTCAGCTTAATCATTTTCTCTATTCTTTTACTAAATCATAATTCCTATCCTTTTTTCTCAAAGAGTATTAGATATTGGCCTGCTGCAAACATTTTTAAAGTAACATGTCACATATGTGTATGTTTTCTGAATTATTCAATCCAACATTCCAACTAATTGATATATGCCTAAAATAATAATATTAAATTCAGTTTCAAATATATAAAAACAGTACTTTATTTCCTAACTAATCTGGAAATTTTTTATCCCTTAGACTAAAAGCAACCAAATATTTTTTTTTTATGTTTTCACCAAACTGAATAAAATTCGAAATCGGTGCAGTGTGGTTTTTACAGTTATAGTTTTTCCAGGTTAACCATTAGTGTGTTACTATTATGTAAATATAAAGAAGTTTATTTATTACCGTAGCTCCCAAAATCAAAAGAAAAAAAATAGCACACTAAAATAACCAATATAGTTAAAAAAAAATTGTGTTTTCGAATTGATTTTAAATTTCAAACTAAAAAAATCATTTTTACACGAGGATGCTTCTTTTTAGACTGTTTTAAAGAATATAAAAGTTTACAAATTCGACTAACAGTTTGTAATCCTATACAAGATCATCTCAAATATGTAGTGGCGGATGACGGGACAGGGTCAAAGTCGTACACGAAACGACTGGAACTAACTGAAGTGAAGAATAGAGTTAATTAAGAAGTGAGAGTGGTTGGAAGATCATGCGTGTAGATGATGGACGATGAATTTTTGATTAGGATATATGAAGTTGATGAGATACTTTGGCGACGAGGGGAGTGGGTCAAAGTGTATATATATACTATGGTATATACAATTCTGAAGTGAAGAATAGAGTTAATTAAGAAGTGAGAGTGGTTGGAAGATCATGCGTGTAGATGATGGACGATGAATTTTTGATTAGGATATATGAAGTTGATGAGATACTTTGGCGACGAGGGGAGTGGGTCAAAGTGTATATATATACTATGGTATATACAATTCTGAAGTTTATATATGAGTAAACGATAACATATATATATATATATATATATTCACATTTGACCCAGAAAAGGATGTACAAATTTATTTGTGTATTCTTCACTTAGCTTGTTGTGATAAACAATCTTATCACCAAATGACATAGAGGCTTGTCAGAAAACATAGCATTTTTCCACAGATTTTCTCACAGATATTTTGGTGGAAAATATTAGCTACCGTTTTCCCATCTATTTGTCATAGAATAAAAAGTCAAGTAGGAAATCATTCGAAAATTAACATGTAAGAAGACTCCAGCATCTTTTAATGTTTTTGTGACTGTTTAATGTTTAATAACATTATGTACTAATGCTTTCCGAATATGAATGTTTTTTTAGCTAATAGAATCTTGTGTAATTTATATTTCTGTCATTAATTAATTGTTTTTACATATTTTAAATATTTTGTGGGAGTTTGGTCGGTAAACATTTTATGCAAAAATACGGGAAAATGTTGGCAAAATATTTCTCACCGATTATCTACAAAATACGTTTTTGGAAATTAGTAAAAATTTTGTGGGAAAATTTATGACTAGTTTCCAATGTTAATAATAATGGTTAATTTCTATCCGATTTTTCACCAAAATTCTGTTACCATATTTCTAACAACGACCCTGATTGGTAATTTGCGGAATGACGGAATCGCGTTTAAAAACGCGATTCTACAACAATTTTGCTAATCAAAATAACTTGCGAAATAGAAAAAAACGCGAAAATGCAAGTCTGCATTTTGGCTAAAAAAATACAAAAAAATTTTCATTAAGCAGAAAAGTGAGTATGAAGTAGATTTTTCGCAGAATCAAAGTTTTATAATTATTTAGTTACATAATAATAACATTTTATACTTCTAAATAAATAATAATAAAATTTTAATTATAAATATAATTATTTAATTACATAATAATAATATTTTAAACTTTCAAATAAATATTAATAAAAATTTAATTACTAAAAATATTAATAATCACACTATATTAACTAGATAAAAATTTGCATAAAAATAAGAAAATCAAATAAAGTAGAACAAAAAACTTTTAAACATCTTATAAGAAAATATAATAATAATAGATTTATTTTTATAATAATTAGATCAATTATAATTTTAATAACATTTAATATTTAATTAGCTCAATTATAAAGTAGAACAAAAGAACTTTAAAACATCTTATATAATATAATAAAAAGAGTAATAAATAAAACTATGATATTTGATTTTTCAACGTCATAAGATAAAAATATATTTATTATAAATATACTAAAAATAAGTTAAATAATTAAAATAAGAAAATTAATTTTTTAATAATATTTAATAAATTTATTTTTACAATAATTAGCTTAATTATAATTTTTAATAATATTTAATAAATTTCGTCATTACACAGAATCTATCCAATCACACAAAAGTTTTATTATGCAATTCTCATTCCACAGGTTTTAAATTATTTAACAGTTTTTAAAAAATTTCCACAATTTCGAGAATACACAAGTGTTAACAATCAAAACCAACATATTTCGGTGACCAACGTTTTCCAATAATCTGATTTGGCTGAAAATCGATGGGAAACACATTTTTCCCACCACTTTCCCACTAATTTAGCTGTGGAAAGTGACTCTCTTTCTAGTATTGATTCCACGTATAACAGTAAAGCTCATCTCCAATCAATAGTCGCATAATGCTTTGGTTGAAAACTCTTCTAATTTTATTATTAGTCAGTATATAAGAAATTTAGGAGGATGACATATAAAATGGGAAATTATTTAGAAGCTCTTTATTATTTTTGACATATAAACTATAAACCAAAAAAGAGTAGGTTGTAGCCTTGTAAGAAAATAATCTTATTATTTTGGACATATAAACAAAAGTGATAGATTGAGCTAGCATGGCTTCGGCTCAACTGATAAAATATCTCAAGTTTTGCCAAGAGAGATCTCTCCGGTTTGAATCTCCCACGAGTGACATTATTGTAAACAACAACAACAACAAAAGAAAAGAGGTAGCTTGTTTGGTTGGGCTCGATCATATAAACTCTAATTAGATGGACTCTGCTTTAGAGAAGGCCATGATCTCGACTTCAACCTCGAGCAAATCGTCCACAACGAAACCTTTGGTTATATCATTAAGATCTGAAAGAGATATAAACTTCTCGAAACCCCATCCATTTTCTGATGCATTTGACCATCTCTCAACTTACCATAAGAAAAAAGAAGCAACGAAATTAAATAAATATATATAAAAAATTAATTACGATGATTACTAAAACAAACACATATTAAATATTCTAAAATTTGAGATTATTTGAATATGTTTCTGCTGGATTTATAATGCAACTATGCATCCGTAATAAATATTTATAACATTGAAATATAAAATTAAAAAAAAAACATTTCTTTTCAATAATTTTATACAAATAATGTAATTCTTTCATTAATAACTTTTAACAAGTATATCGCATTATGTATATATACTTCTTGTAACATAATAAAGTACAATGAAATGACATTTAGAGTGAACCACTGACCTTGTTTCTCCACATGATTGGATGAGAATTGATTCAGAACTCGTAGCATAGCTCGAACGTAATCATTTCCATTAGACTCACTCATCAACAAGTAGAGCGACAAAGAATTACCCATTCCAACACCATCTCCATTTGGATACACTTTCAATACCCTAATTAAACACATCATATATATATTACACAACCATAGTGTGCGTGTAAGTATGTATGAATGTAGAAAGAGGGAGCGAGAGAGTCACCAGTTTCTGCCTCCGGAAGTAAACGTGTCGGATGTGTAAGAGTCGAGATAAAGGGTAGAGAAATGGGTGATGTTCCAATTGAAAATGGGATTGCTGATATTTTCATCATAGGAGAAGTTTTCCCAATTGTTATAGGGTGGAGCAACGAAGACGTCTACTCCTAACTCACATTGACCGCCCGCTAGACTGTACCAATAGCCTGGCGTCTCGAAGAGCGACGTGTCTTGAAAATTTGGCACTCCCCACTCAGATTTGAACGAATGAAACATCACCGGTTCAGATTCTACAACAACACGTTATAAAAAAAGGATTTTATTTTATTTTATTTTTGTCATTTTGTGGTATTTGAGGATGCAGAACGTAAACATATTAATCCCCAAAACAATATGAACACCACAATAACCAAGGATAATTGCGGTCCAATCTGAATCTTTCTCTCGTATGGGCCAAGACATTATATACTACTGTATCAATAATTATTCTTGTAATTTACATGGTAATAACTTTATATAAAAAAATAATTAAAAATGCTTTGTGACGTTTCATCATGTATACAGTAGCGTTTGTTTGATAAATGAGGTAACTAATTAATTAGTGTTACAAATTAAAGACAAATATATAGCGTCTTTTTGGTAAACTTTTGTTGGAAAACATTTTAATAAGTAAGGTGAAAAATATATAATGCATTTGTAAAAGAATATTATCAATCTTTTATGATAATACTATATATCTTTAAAATAAACTTGATCATGTTATATTCTAAATATTTTTCCCCCAATTGAAATAATTTATATATCTGTTACATATCAAACATATATATATATATTACGTGTAATTTTTTCAATCTTTTTTAGAGTCGTTATACATATATTAGAGAAATTCTCTTATTAAGAAATATGAAACGAATTTTTGAATTTTCTTTAATATATTCCATAGTTTTTTAAAAAAATATACACAATTGCTTGCCATTGCACAAAAACTTCTATTGATACAAGGTCTTTAGCATCTTTTTTCAAATGTCTATAGCATTATCACAATTAATTTGTAAAAGAAATATTTTATTTGAAAGATCACTTTAATTTTTTGACTATATGTAATGAATCCTCTAGAATTTCGTATGTACATACCTTGGAGATAAAAATAGTAGCCCGCGTAAATCCCGTAAGGGTTATAGACGAAGAACTTAATCTCTGCATACACCTCTTGTGGTTCAGTAATGAGGCTTGAGTTATGGATTCTTACATAAAGCGAAACATATCTAAGCGAAGTTTCCTTCTTATTTCCCGTTGGGTAGATTAGGAACGTCCTTTTAACATATATGTAAGCCATAATGGGTTATAAGTCATTAAAAAATAAAATATTTTAACGTTGTGATGATCTTGATAACTTGATAAGAGTGACTTACCAATTGTATCCACCAACGGTGAAAGGTCGGGACTCGTAGTATCCATCCTTGACCAGATCCATCATAGTCTTGAAAGATTCGAACTTGATGCTATAAGATGATGGAGGACTCTTTCGAATTAATGGCCACATCAGTACTGGTAGCAAAGGAAAGATATCCCATTTACTCTCAAGAAGTGACATGGAACCAATTTTGAATTCTTCACAATTTCAATTTGTAACCAGAGATCCAGGCTGAAGCCCAAACAAACTTATTGAGTCCAGTGTAGTGTCAAATGCCATTTAAGGCATCAACAGTGGCCAACTATGAATAAAATCGCAATGGCAGGAAGGGAATATTAGTCCCCAACCCCAAGGTACGTTATCAAGCATTAGACCATCAAGAATTGGTTCTTCACTTTTTTGTTGTTGGTGGGTCTCTATTACCAAGGTAGTAATATAGGTTTTGTAGATCTTACGAGTTTAACAACTAGTAGTTAAACATCAAACTAATAATAATAATAAGTTGGCCTCAAAAAAACTTTGTTTTTGTAATTATCAAAAAAAAAAATTCATATGAATCCACTTTGGTTAAACTTGGATTTAGAACGAGAGTCTTGGTTTATTTTCAAGAAAAAGCAGAACATAAAAAGTGAATCTAAAACTTTTATGAGCTTGTCCACATTTAGATATAGTCACAAAAGTGATGGTCAAACCATACCTTTGTATTTACCAGATTCCTGTGCCTAAATGGAAAATCAGAAGAAGAAGAAGAAGAAAACCATAAAAAGGGTCAAATACTGATCAATATGAGTTCATTGACATATTAAAAAATAAAAATAAGATACTAATAAGCATTTAATATTTTCAGAAAACAAAACAACTTCATAGGTTGTTTTCATACGCCTTCAACACGGCTCAACAGTATCATCAAAAGGTACAATTATACCCTGATGAATCCATATCATAAATCATCAATGATCAATGTTCCATTAAAACAAATGAAATTTCCAAAATTATTCAAAAAAGCTTCATCAGGTTACATCATCATGAAAATATATTTCAGACTTCTTGGTTACATTCTCTCATCAATGATAAAAAAGTATAAAAATTTGAGAACCAAATCATAAAATGCCTCCAAGACAAGTCAACTCCATGAAAAATATATGGATCATCGCAAAATAGAAGCAGAAATAATTAGTAACTAAAACCTGAATTGAAAAGCTTGAATTCTTGGGATCCCTAAAGAAGAGACCGATCTTGGAGGTCGCAGCCACTGCCAAGAACATGACAACCAAAGCTGCCAAAGGCCATTGCCATCTATGTGATCTTTTTCCTCTAGTCTCTTCTTCTTTGATTGCACTTCTTTCCATTACAAAATCAATCCTTCACTAGACAAACACTGTTCGTCAATCTTGAGATATTTCTCTAAGAACCTCTTTTGTTCCTGATATTAATACAAGTCGCGCGCTAGTTTTAAATTTTATTTAATATACGACTTTTGTTTTTAGTCGTTTTTTATGACTTTTGCGCCTCTTGGAGCATTTTTTTATAAATCAACAGGATTAGGACTTAGCAGGAACGCATCATCTCATGTGGTCTTCAGTTAAAACATCTTGCCATTTTTAGGCTTCCCAAGTTCATTGACTATACACCACTCCTGCCGTTTTTGGGGTTTATGTAACATTTTGGCTTCTGTTACAACTTACGAGTCTAAAGTGGTAATAGTGTCAAGTCTATAAAATATGTTTATTTAAATTAGCTAGCAGAAAGTTGAGAGAAGGAGATTTAAACCGATGAATCAGTCATTGTATCACCAATTTGTCAGAAATCGACAACTCGCATCTAGCTCTTATATAATATCAAACTCCCAATACAATTTTACACAACCTCTATCATAAAATAGCTCATCTCCAATGGCAATAAATCGTTCTTGTTTGCACAAAAAGTAGAAAACAGAAACAAGACAAGTCCAGTTGCATACATTAAGCGCTCTACCAATGGAGACCGTACCTAACCTATGAGTTCTTGACAGAAATAATTCGATCTCAACCTGAATCCTACTTTGCAGATCCATAACGCTTAGTTAGATGCCTCAGAGTCACGTATGGACCATCAGTAGAATTAGTTGGTAACTCTTTAAGCATCAGAAAAGAAAAAATAAACTTCTCTGTTATTCATGGGTTTCCCTTTAGAGGCTCAGCCTCTTCGTTTTGTGAAAGTTCTTGAGCTGCTTTGGGCGTTTCTGACCTCTTCTTTACTAAGTTTTTCGCATATAGAGACCCAAAAACAATTACCTGCACAAGTGAAACATAAGTTCAGCTTCACAACAGGGGAGATATCTCGAAAGAGACAGCAGATGAAGTAAAGAGAGGCTTACCGATCCTATGCACTGCTCCCAGCTAAGCGGGTGTGAAAACCAAATGCAGGAGAGCATGATGCTCAAAAGCTTTTTCATTTTTTTCAGACAACAAAGAAGGACTTAGATACAACAGATTGTGCTTAGTTTGTCAGAGGAACCAGAGTAACTTACCTGTCTTGTAGTCATTATCGCAGCAAACGTTAGAGCTCCAAATGTCCTAATGGTGTAAGAAATGAAAAATTGGCTGGCTGTTGCTACCTGCAAAACACATAAGTTCATATACTACCTTTTAGTTTACACAAAATTAAGGCTTTTGGTGTTGAATTACAATTTACAAACTCGACTCAAGTATCTCTAACTACGGCAACTGAGACTACTGCTGCAGTGCAGTCATATTCTAACTTAGGTAGGTTTCCAGAACATGATTATTGTAATGACTAAGCAGAAGAGCTCAGATGACTTACAGTGGATAGCAAAGCAATGTCAAATAGACAATCCCTATGCCGAGAAAAAAAGTCCACTGCTGGGAGTAAATGCCCTTGCAATATAAGGCCTACATAGAGCACAAAATTTTCCAATCGATAAGCATAGAACATGGTCGACCTCATTCATGAGCTTTTTTGAGGTCCACACATTGAGGTTTATGCGAGACATATGAGTTCTAAATCGAAAATTATTGATGGACTAAGAGAATCACAGTCAGAATTAAACAAAGCGTAGAAAAATTTCCTACTGCCTACACTGTTTAGAGTTCCTGACATATGATCTCAGTTGAAGCTTTATCTATAACTCAAAAAAAAAACTGAGAGACGGAAAGAAAGAGAAGATATTTACCACAAGTGATCAATCAATCATTGTAACGAAACATCAGAAAAGGTCGAAGAGGCCAAACAAAATGATAGTGAAAAAGACAGAGATAAGGATAACAGCAAAAGAGAAGATTCTCACCGGTGAAACTGAGAATAAAAGAACAAAGTGTTGTGTAGAATATCTGGTTATGTATCTCCATATTATAACCTTTAAATAGTTTGTCTTGGAATGTGCTGGTAAACCCATCAAACCTGTCACAATACCCGATTATGAGTACACAAAAAGAATATCGAGGTTCCAAATTTAGATAATAATAAATTAAAATGGATATATACCCAAGATAACCAACCATAAGGGAAACACCCCAGATAGTATTTTCTCTACCCTTGTTGTACGGACTAACATCATCTCCTGCCTACAACTCATATAAATACACAAAGAAAACTTCATCATTCCAGCAGATCTTAATGGTTCAGAGTGATAAGCAAACTATAAACTAATGGAAATTTTTGGAAAAAGATCGAACTATTACCGGAAAGAGAATGAAGACAGAGCACCCAAGTGTTACGAGGAAAGCAACTAAATAGTCGAATCCCCTGTACCTTTTCTGCATGATGAGAGTTCCCCAAACCTGTAAAAGAAACACATAAACTAGAGAGTGGTGATAATAAACTCACATGTACAACAAGTTTCCTACTTACAAAAGAAGAAAGTTATAACTTACCATTACAGGTATCATTTTGGCACATTTTGCCAGAGTCTGAACAGGGAAACTCACATACTTGAGGGCCTAAATGCATCACAACAGGTTGTAAAACAAAAATCAGAGTACTCAAGGGCTTAGTTCATTAATTAATTAGATTGTAGGTGAAGAACAACTCGCCATACCTCATACTGGCATGTTGTTGTTAATATGTTGGTTACTGATATGAGACAATATTTGTAAACCGGAGCAACAGGATCCAAAACCTTCTTGCTCGCCTACCCAATACAGAAAGGTAAAGGAAAAATCAAGATGAGAATGGAATTAGCGTGAACATAAATTAGAGCTCAGGGTTTTGAATAGAGTTACCAGTAAAGCACCAGCAGAAACAGCTGATGTTGTCAGTCGATTACAGAAAACGAGAAACAAAGAGTACTTAAAGTACTCCTTGTTCAACCCATACGGCACTCTCATAATCTTTTCCTGCAATTAGAAAGCATAAATCAAACCACATATTGAAACAACATCAGATCATACACCGAAACAGAAACAAAAACAAAATCTTGCATTTATAAGTAGATTAGCAGAATGAGTGAAAAGCTATGAACTTTATATGAATTTTCACAAGAAACACACCAAGTAATCCTTTTTAGTGACGAACACGAGAGTCCTATAAACTACTCAATGAGCTAAGAACAAAAAACCCACCAAATTTCTTCAATCAATTTGAAACATTGACAGGCAAATATAACAAAATTTGGGAGAGACCTGGAGAAGACCATAGATGATGAGGGTAATCATAATCCCTGAGACGGCGAAAACAGCTTTCCATAGTTTCTTCTCCTTCGCTTCGTTTACTGAATCAGCCTCGGCCATTTCTCCATTAACGATCCGCTCTTCTCACTCTCCTCCCATCAACAACTGAAATTAACCCCAAAAAACACGTTGTATAATCATGTCCCGCCCCGACGAATTACAGAACCGAACCGTAACTTAAAACCAATTTATTATCAAAATTTTCGATCATCGCTGAAAAGCTTGAAACCAAATTTATGGGCCTTGGGCCCAATAACGTCGTCTTTTCCTCCTCTCTTTCATTTTCATCCCGACTAACAATGGCTACTAAATATGTAATGAAACCGCCTCAGCTTCCTGTTGTCTCGTTAAATTGTTATCTCCTTTTAATTTGTATGCTTGGATGGTGAAATTAAGCTTCGATTATTCTTAGAATTATCATATAATTAGTTCACTTAGAAGTTGATTAGGCCTAGTGGCATATTTGGAGTAACAATGTCTCTTTTCAAGATAACCATTTTGCTATATAATGTAGCTTTAAAATACCCATTTGTTAAAAACGCTATGCATATGATCCCTTAACTTATATATCTATTAGAAAAAAGGAAGGAATGATTGTAGGATTGGACCATGTGAGACTGAGACTTCCTTCTCAAAGCAAAACAAAGGGATGATTCTTGAGTGAGACTGAGACTTCATCTTCTTCATGAAAAACCTGCTCTTCTATGTTAAAACCTTCTTGTGCACATCCATGGTCACTCTGTACCCGTTTCTTCCTTCTCAAAGCAAAACAAAGGGATGGTTCTTGAGTGAATGACTAGACCACCTCTTTTGAACGTCTCTCTCCAAGCATCTGCTCAAGAAATCAAATGCGTCTTTAGACAACCAACCCGGTATATGAGGAATGCGATCGCTGTGGCCAATGAGATTGACCCAATGATGAGAAGAAAGATCACCATATTCACTCCAAACGGATCTTCCGGATAACATCTCAAGAACCGTACATCCAAAAGCCCACACATCCGCTCCAAAGTCTACAATCCCATGGGTAATAACCTCTGGAGCCATATACCACTGAGTGCCTCTCTTATGGTGGCCGTATCCGTTTCCGTACTCTAGCGACCCTTTCTCCATAGCTAAACCAAAATCCCCAAGCTTGGTCAAATACCCATTAGACCTGAACCGGTGATCGGTAGGGCAGAGCAAAAGATTGTCAGGTTTGATGTCACAGTGAATAATGTTTCTTTCGTGGATGTATGTGAGACCAGACAACACATCTCTAGCGAATACCTTCACGTCCGACTCAAACAGCTTTCCTTGATTATCTTCGATCAAGTCCGCAATAGTTTTACCGGAACAATACTCGAGTATCAAATTGTATTGCATACCCTCCTCTTCGCGTGCGATTTCTTGGCCGTAGCAACGGACAACGAACGGAGATTGTAAACGGATCAAGATCCTCCCTTCGTCCTGGAGGCTTGAAGCGTGAGAAAGCTCTGCAGTTTTGATGGCTCTTTCTGCTGTTCTGTCTTTCTCGTTCCTACGAAACCCTAGATAAACCGAACCGTACGATCCTCTGCCGAGTAAGAGAGATTTTACCCACAAGGAAGAATTGATACTTCCTCCGTCGTCGTCTAGGGTTACGGTGGCGGCGGAAGGTTTCTTCTGAAGGGTGGTCTCGAATGATGCTTTTGTTATCTCTTTGAGAGAGATGATACTACTATACTTCTTCTTCGTCTTCTTCATCATCTTGATCAAAGTCGGCCTTCTAAATCTCAGAGTAATCTTCTTTCGAGAATTAGTTCGTGATCTCGAGGTATTTGCAGGAAATAACTAGTGGGCTTGTCGGGAATCGAATGCGATTAAAAGACAGAGAGAGTGAAAAGAAACGAAACGAAACTAAACGATGATTTTGAAAGTGAGGAAAAGGAAGCTTTGGGTGGGACTCAAGTTAACTCCTTTTTTCATTTATTCATCTCTGTTTCCTTTTTTCGACAGTTTTTTTTTCCTTTTATTTATTTATTTATGCTCCTCAGTCTCTATTTCCTTTTTTCCATTAGGGTAAAACCGAACCGTATAATACCAGTGTGATTTAATCTAATTTCGGGTATAGTATTATTGTTATTTAATCTACAAATTTTGTGGGTTCCAATCTAGGAAGCATGGAATCTCTGAAAATGATACGCTTCCCGCTTCGGAATCGGAATCGGAATCAGAATCGTTCGGAATCTCTTAGAATCGTCTCAGAATCGCGATTCTGAAAATGAAGCATTTGGAATCATCTCGGAATCGTCTCAGAATCATTTTGGAATCGTAGAAATCGCCAAATTATTATTAAGTGAACTCATTATCGCATTTTCTTTTATCAATGCATCACAGAACGCTTTATATAAATAAATTAAAATAAAGGATATGATAATAATAATTTATTTAAGAAAGTAAAATAAAATATTAATTAATAAATAGATGATTATATTTAAAATTATTTGCAAAATAAAACATTTTTAGTGAGAGAAATCTCCTATATAAACTCACGATATTAAAACAGAAAAAAACACAAAATTTAATTATTAAAATAAAAATATATTGTAAACCTATTTGTATAATTTTGGAAACCATTCACATAAAATCTACAACAACAATATTTTATGTTTTTAATATAATTTTATTATATTATTATATATACATTATATATATACATTTCCAATACGTACCCGCTTTCTATATATTTTTAAAAATTCGCTTCTACATTTCTTAACGCTTCCGCTTCCGTGTACCCGCTTTTGATTCTATGTAACTTTTCCAATTTCCCTTTTAACACGTTTATATATCCACAAAACATGGACGTTCTTAGAATCGGTGAGTGGAACTAATCCGTCCAATGGATGGAGATCGAGACAAGCAGAGAAAGACCTACTACAGAGAGGCTTGCAAGTTCAGATTGGTAAAGGGAAGAATACGAATGTTTGGAGTGATATTGACTCTCGGTTTAGCTACTCTGAATAGGGCTTGGGAACCACTAGCAGTTACCGGCCTGAAGCTTCTTGTATGGGAGTGGGATGGATTGTGAGAAATAGTAATGGACGATATATTGAATCTGGTCACGCAAGAGTTAATCAGGTTAGTACCTCACTACAAACTGAAGCTAATGGTTTTCTAAGATATGTGGAGCAAAGGATGGAAGAACGTCTTGTTTGAAAATGACTGTTTCAAGCTTACACGGGTTATAAATATACAGAAATGAAGGATAAAGATCGAATTAGCATATGTTGTGTGTATTGCTCTGTGAATCTCTCTGTCTTTCTTGTTTCACATTTTATAAACTAGTGTCTTGATTAATTTTTATGAATTAAAAGTCAATTTGGTGAAAACTAGTTTGGTTGATTTTATGTGAGCTGGCGAGTATTTTGATGTTATGTCATCCGTAGGATCAAAATTTTCAGTTTTCTGTGAAAAATAGTTTCATGGAATAAAGGTGGTTTCCCTGAAGTTTAGGTTGACTCTTAGTAACGTATGTAATATATATATTGGATGTGATTATACTTGGAAGACTTCTGAATAATTAAATCTATTATGGATTTAGAGTCTTGGCTTGTTTGAAACATTGAAGGAAAAACAAAATGGGATACAAACAAGACTTATTCTCATTCACTTAAGAAACTAATATATTAAAAGAAACACAAACTGATCAGACTAGCTGATTACTATTACACATGAGAGATTATTACAGAGACTTGAGCTGTTTTTTTGTGGTTCGTCAAAACAGAACTATTACAGCCGTTAGGTTTTATTCTCTACTTATATATATAAACAGATTTTTTTATGAATGATTCGGAATCTTAATTAACCTGAGGACCATGTCGATCCACTGTGTTGCAAACATAAAAGAAACTGATCATCTTCAAAGGAAAACATCTTACTTTTTATCTGCATCCGTCTTCCATATACAGAATGATTAGGGTAGGATAGAAGTGTTTCTAGTGATGATTGATAATCCATGTTTCTTTGAATCTTCAGTGTTCTTGATCTGCTCTGTTCTTAAAGAAATGCAAGGAAAGTTGAAACTTTGTGGACTAATTACACACATAAACACCGTTTCTGCTGCATTTTTTTTTTGTAGTTTTTATGTTATATTTGATATCATTCGCATTGCGTCAAGTGATCTGCTGTGATCGTGCTGACAATTTCCGTATGTATGTATGTATGTATGATGGCTAGCCAAATCTGAGAGCTTGTTATGTCTAAATATGGTTTCTCAAGTTCTTTGTGATGGTTTCAGTGTCTATTGTTTTGTAGGTTTCTTCAGAAACAGACTTAGATCTCTTTTATCACAATCATTCATACTTAGTTTGTTCTGGAATGGTATACGAACAATGAGAAACAGAACTGAAAGTGATACAAATAGCAATTAGAAGACTTTGCCAATCTTCATAATAGTTTTAATCCTTGTGGTTTGTTAGGTTTAATCTACAAATTGAAAGTGTCGATGGTGACAAGGTAAAATATTCTCTTTGTATATATATACGGAAGGAGGGGTTATGTGGTTTTCTTTTGGGTAACATACAATGCCGACAGTGAGAATCTATAGACAGAGGTTAAAAATGTTATTGTTGAAATTTTGTGAATGTGATTACGAGTAAAGATGCATTGTGAGCTTCAGACTATCAAAACATGTATATATAACAATCTTCATGGGTGTGGTTTCTCGACTTCTTGTTGAGTAGGGGCTAAGTCATGTTTTGAGTACTTAGAGGCGGTTCCTTGGTCAGAAAACGAGGAGCAAACTGCTCAGTCTTGTACTGAGAAATTTGATCTTCCTGGTCCCACAGACAACTCGGTTCTGTAGAGACTATGATCATAATCTGAGCCTTCCACGTCCATTAGTATAACCAACAACATCTTCTTGAAACTCCTTACATGTGTTCTGCACGTTGAAGACGATAACTGACGCAGAGAAATAAAATCTATCGTCTTTAGGTTGATTTGAGAAGAAGTCATGATACGTCTTTAGTCAACTTGCTTTGGATGTTAGATATATTAAACGGAAAGAAGATGTAACTATGAATGTTTCAGATTCCTGAAATGTACAGACATATGCAAAAGATCACTGCACAAGTCTGTCTTAGAATTTGTAAAATATTGGGTTTGCTAACTACTAAATTTGCTGTTTCTTTAAGAAAAATTGAAAGTCATTCATCATTGACTGACCCCCAAGGACAATTTATCTTATTACCATTTTAAGCTTTATGAAAAACAATAAAAAAAACCCATTAACACACCAAAATAATACATTGATACTGATATAGAACAGATTTGAACCATTTATTACAACTTGACACTGCAACTACAAAACTAACTACCGAATCAGAGTGTTACAATGTGATTCAGTAGCAGTTAAACAATTAGTCATTCATATATAAAACCTTCATGGGACTCTTCAACTTCCAAATTGCAAAATGGATGTTAACGAGTGAACCGATCCCCCATCTAAAACCAGGCTCCTTAACCAAACATCTCTTTAGAAAATCTTGTGCATCACATACCCAATTATATAGGGAATGTAACCGCTTTGACCAATGAGATTGACCAAATCTTGAGAACCAAGACGATTACTATATTCTCCTAAAACTTCTTGTCCGGTTAACATCTCCAAAACTGTGCATTCAAAAACTAATGTATGTATCGACACCATAGTGAAAAAATAAAGCTATAGAGACAGAATTAATTAAATGTTTTAGTTAACTAATATACTTTATAAACCAAAGATAAAATTTAAATAATTTATAAATGTATATTTCATAAATAACATAAAATCTCACGGGTATACAAATGTTATAATACTCGTTATTTTTGTATATATTTACCATCGTTTTTAAACACACAAATTTTATCTTTGTGAATATGATTAATATGATTTCTATCTTTTTTACAACAAAACAGATTTTCTTATAGAATAATGATAACATACAATTCTACATTTGTAAAAAACAAAGAATTTTCCAAAATATAATAATTATAGACACACGTCCAATAGAGTTAATTATATTAATTAAAATTAACTTTTAAAAGAAAAACTAAGAGTTTTTCATTTAAAAAAATATAATTTTCAGGTTTCTTCTATATAATCAAGTTGGCTTATGTGAGAATCATGTGATACAATGATGTTCATCTCTAAAATTCATCACATATGTCTGAAGTTCGAATATAACATCATAGAATATTAAAAACCACTAGGATACATTAACAAACAAAAAAATCAAGTTGCTTCATATCTTACTCTTCAAAAATGTGTTTTTCAAACATAATCTTCTTGTGCTTTTTTTTTTTTTTTGAATTCTCCTTATTCAATGATATTATTTATAAAAATTATAAACCAAACAATATAAGAAGTTTGAGAGCAACATATATGAATTTCTATATTAATTAAATTGTTTGTAGAAATCATGTGAGACAATGATGGTTACTTCTGAAATTCATCACATATATCTGGGTTTGAATCCAACACTTTCAGATGTTAATGAGATATTAAAATCATTAGAATAAGTTGAAAGAAAAACATATTAACTAAACGGTTTGGTTAAGCAAACCAAAACCAGAAACAAAAACAAAATTTATATTTTATAAATCTTTTTTTCATAAATGAAATACAATCTACACCATACAATTGTCATAATACTCATTATTTTGTATATATTAGAATCATTTTTCAAACACATAATTATTATCTTTGTAGATATGGTTAATATGATTTCATCTTTTTCTCGACCACAAATCAAGATTTTTTGATAAAATGTTGATAACAATCTTAAATTTGTAAAAATTAAATTTTTAAAATAAATTTATTATAGACACGCGTAATTTATAATAATTACATTAAATTTTCTAAACAGAAAATAATTATTTCTCATTTTTTAAATAAAATTAACTTTCAGATTTCTTCTATAAGCAGGTTGCTTTAGTCACTATTCATCACCATAAGTGTTAAGAGTCTCCTTTAAAAGACGACAATCATCTCTGAACATCTGAAGTGTTTCCTTTATACTCTTCCCCTTCCATTTTGCTGGTATATAAACTCACACAGTCTTTTATTTTTTTCGTTAGTGTCATTACATTTTCATAATTCTGTTTATTTTTCCAGCTATGGAGACCGATGGACAGAGACTTTACTCTGTTCTCACAAGAAATGAAGTTGGTGAGAAGATGATGAAAGAAATCAAACAGATCTCGGAAGTCTTCTCGCTGTCGAAATCTGACGCAACCGTAATCCTAATCCGTCTCCAATGGAACTCGTTCAAGGCTTCAGATCGTTTGGGTGACGACAAGGAGAAACTCCTGGCGGAGTTAGGTTTGGTTAAAGTTTTCAATTTGAGTCAAGAAAACAAATCAGTTTCTTCTTTTGCAGATCAAGAAAACGATGATCTAGTCTCCACACCCTTTTGTTCACACAAATTTTGCAAACCTTGTTGGACAAATCATCTCAAAGAGCTTCTTGGGGAGAAGACGAAGAACAACAACAACAACAACGAGGAAGAGAGAATAGTAACAGTCCTTTGCCCTAGCCGAAACTGTGTGGCGTCCGTTGGACCCCATACGATTGAGAAACTCACAGAACCAGCTGTTAAGGAGGTGTACGAGAGGTACGTTCTGAGATCTTTCATGGAGAGCAACAAGGAATCAATCAAATGGTGTCCTGCGCCAGGTTGCGATTACGCCATCGAGCTTCATGAGGATCTATTGGAAGATGATGAGTCTTCTCTTGACTTTGGTGTGGTTTGTTTGTGTGGTCACACATTCTGTTGGAGTTGCCAGCTCGAGTCACATCGACCCGTGACTTGCAACGATGCCTCTGAATGGTGTAATCACACCTTGGATTCATTAAAAAGCGATGCTTGGGTCGTTGAAAACACCAAACGTTGTCCTTGTTGCAACAGCCCCGTGCAGCGGACCGATGACCCTGATTTGAGACTCATCACTTGTATCTACAGGTTTGCCCTCATCTCTTAAAACTCAGATCTCTTTGTTTTTGAAATCAAAACTCATTTACGTTTGCTTTACTGTTATGCAATGATCAGTTGTCGCTTCTGTTGGCGCTGCTTTCGATCAGAGGAAGCGCACGTGGGAAAATGGAATTGTGCTGAAGTCTCTTTTCCTCCATCAATGAGTCAAGAAGAGGAGAATGCTTGTTACCTGCGTCTATGGGAGGCATGTCATGAAAGCTTTGACAATTCCAAGTCGGATCTCAAAGCCATAGAGGAGAAAGGGATTCCAAGACTTACGGATAACTTCAGTTTTAGCGATGGAGACGTCAACGCTATAAAGGAAGCAACTCTGCTGACGGTCCAATGCAAGCTTGTATTGAAATGGAGCTGTGCTTATGAATATTTGATAACCAAGCACCAAAGGGCCAAGAAGCAGTACGTGAAGCACCTTCGAGAAGAAGCTACAGAAACTCTTCTTAGGCAAAAAGCGATTCTAGAAGAGTTGATGAATGAAGCTCTCTCATCTGGAGATTTCAGTTGTTTCAAGCTTAAGTTGTCAGCAAGTACAACAACTACTGGTAACTACTTCCATGAGTTTGTCAGGACTCTTGAAGGTGGTTTGCTTGAAGTTCATGTTGTCACTTAGTAATGTAATATAGTCTTTAATCTGGATCATTTTGGATGTGTTGTACTTGGAAAACTTCTGAATAATTAAATCTACTTTGGATTTAGAGTCTTGGCTTGTATGCAAGATTGAAAGAAAAAGAAAATGGGATCACAACATGAGTTATTCTCTCATTCAGTCAAGAAACTAATAATATATTATAAGAAGCACAAACTCAGGCTGGCTGATTACTACTACACATGAGAATATTAAAGAGACTTAGGCTGTTCTTTTTGAGTTCATCAACAAAACGATTTCAGTCGTTAGGTTTTATTCTGTATTTATATAACATATAAACAGATTTTCAACGAATGAATCGAATCCTAATTAACCTGACGACCATGGCGATCTACTGTGTTGGAAACAGAAAGGAAACTGATCATTTGCAGAGGAAGACATCTTACTTTTATCTGCATCCATCTTCCATATAGAATCCAAGGAGCTTTCCCATGGTGGAGAAGCCAGAGTGGGGTAACTTAAGCAGTAGCTTTGCTCTGAGTAAATGTCTTTAACTGGTTTGATTATGTTTACTGCAGAGTGATCAATCTCTTTCCATATGTCATCCATTGAGTATCCTACTTCATTTTCTTGATTAATCTCTCCATTGGATCCTCCAGTGTCGTAAAAGCTCACTTTCCCTGAAGACATCCTTGACTGAAAAGACACATCTTGAGTATTGGTAGTGGTCATAGACGAAGAGCAGCAGTTGGAAAATGAGGAACTTGGAGAAATATGACGCTTCTTTTCTTGAGACTTCTTCCTCGTATGAGTCCTCCAGTAATTCTTTATCTCGTTATCTGTTCTACCCGGCAATTTCCGAGCTATTTTTGACCACCTACATATATATAGATGCAGACTGTTTTAAGTATAAATTTACTGTTACAAAAGTAATGAGATTTTGAGTTTTTGTTTTGTTTTCTTTGTTTCTCAGATGGATCAGACCTGTTTCCCCATCTAGCGTGAAGCTCAAGGACGAGACGCTCTTCTTGTGGCGTCATCTTGCCACGTTTGAGACCAGGATGAAGGTAGTTAACCCACCTTAGCCTGCAACTCTTTCCTGTTCTGTTCAAACCTACAACCAAAACTAGCTCATTAATGGAGGCTCCTTACCTATTCTTATCTTTCTCCCTCCACCTTCAAACCTGATACTTTTGCTATAAAATCCCATCGTCGATCTCCAAATAAGTGTACGAAATTTACCAGAAGGATGTCCTCTTGTTCTGTCCATGGACCCTTTCGGTTTTCCTCTTGCATCATTTTCATCTCTTTCTTCTTCTTCTCCGTCTCTCTTTTATCTTTATCTCTAATTTTACTATAAAGGTCTTTCTCAGCTTGCTTCACAATAGCATCCTCTAGCCACTATATATATATAAGCTAAAAGTTTCAACGCTGTGGCGTGTCCACGCGATATCACACTCACAATATAAAAAAACTCCAAATGATTTCCCTTTTTGGACCAATCTTATACTGTCCATATGTCTGAGGGATTATCCTATTGATAATGTAAGGTCTCTTTATTGTGATGTCACAAGGCCATTATATACTAAACAAAACGTGATCGTCAAGAGGGTGATTGGTGTTACTGATGTAACACTCCCATTAATTCTGCCCTTTATCTTTTGTGCCTTTGAGTGTGTGTGTGTGTGTGTGATAATAAGAACTCTTTCTTATATTTTTTTTTTTGGCAGACACTATCTCGAATGTGGATGTCAATAGCATCAGAAAAGAAGAAGGTATGTTTTTGTATAGTTCCGTGTTATGTAGACCATCTTAAACATAAGGGTACTAAAAATTGGAAATAAACATAATGAGACCCTAGATCTTTCTTGGCCTTTTCGGTGGGGATCTGAGAGTTTCGTGTCTCTTGACTTTATTAAAGGTTATGTTGGTAGCAACTGTTGAAGCTTCTAAAAGGGTAAAAGAGAGAAGAAGATACGGACAAAAGGTTTTGACAGCCTAAGAAAATTGAAGAATCCAATTGTGATAAGTGAGTTTTTGTATCTAGTACCAGCACCTGAAATTGTAATTAGATAGTAGATATCATTGTAGGACATCAGCCTGTGACTTGTGATTTTTCCTCTTGTTCCTGCATATTAACCTTGTCCATACACACACACAGACACAAGTATAAAGTAAATTGAGAAATGTTTAAATTTTGTGTGTGTATTACTTAGGGAGCTTTTTTAAAGGGCTTCTAGTTAATCCACACGTCAATACTAGCAAAAAGGTCAGTTCATATCCAAATTGTAGTGTTGTGCTAAAATATATTTTTTTAATGTATTTGTTTAATACATACATATATTTGTAAAAATTTGGTTAATTTGGTTTTTATTTGTAAGTGTTAATTCTAATGTTTAATTTTGTCGATTTGAATGTCACGTAAGATACAAAAAATATATAAAACGATGTAATTTTATCGTATATTTGAAAAATTAAAATATTGCAAAAGCTTTGAACACATTACCCATGAGATTAATATGACTACATAACCAGTATATCACATCAAAACTTTATCAAAATTGTAACAAAGATATATGATATAAGTATATAACTGTATATATCAGTTCTCTAATACCTTCCATATCTACAATCTAATCTCTCCTTCAATTTAACATTAAAACTAACACCAATTTCATTCGACAAGATACTCATCGATTTTATTACCACCGACTTTAGCAAAGCCTACCTGGTTTAAACCTTAACAACATCTTAAATTCGGTAAAAAAACCTTAATTAATTACAAATCACTATTTTTTAATCTTACATTACAATCAAAACAACGCTGTGTATGACGTTGAATTTAATTTTTTTTGTATCAATTTAATCTAATAGATTTAATATTCCTTTTAACATTGTAGATGTTATTATGAATCTCAAATATATATGAAAAATCTCAGAGGTGGCCAACATTATACTACATGGTTCCCACAGAAATTGAATCTAATTTAACGAAACTAATGTATATATCGGGAAAAATATGAATTAATCAATTTAAAATACAAGTATGAATTTAACAAAAAAAAGAAAAAGAAATGAGGTATATTTTAGGCTAACCCTGAATATAAATCAGCTTTTTCTCTAATTAATGTATAAATTAGCCAAAAATCCGTCTTTTAAATGCATGAGCGACTGCAGCGCAATCTTTAGATATATAGTCGCTGGCACAATAGAAGCAGAGAATGTATGTACTTTCTTCTCTATAGTTGGCATGATATTCTCAAGTACTCTTATAATGTTTTAGTTCCATGGAAACTCTGAAAATGACTTATTGTAATTTAAGAGAACTATATGGAAATTAAAATGCATATATATTTCCATTAGCAAGTTAACTAAGCTAGAAGAAGAAACCTATCTTAACTTTTAATAAACATGGCTCTTACATAATATAAGCTATATTAAAATACTCTGCACATTAATAAATTTTCATGTTCATCTTGATCTCCGGAATATTACGGGTCTTTTGGTTCATTCATATGTGGCAAACAAGCATGTACTGATCATATAAGTCACTGATGCACTCTGACGTAACACACCCATTAGTTTTGTCTTTAATTTTGGTGGGTGTTTGTGGTAATAAGAACTCTTTCTTATATAACTTTTTTGGCAGGCTCCAAATATGCAAGTGCACTATCTCGTATGTCAATGTCAATAGTTCAGTCCAAAAAAAAAACAATATAAATATGAATTACTACATATATATATTCACCTATTAATTTAAGCCATTAAAAAAGTACAATTAGAAAGGAATCTAAAGAGGCCCTCGATTGGGAGGATATGAGAGCACTGTGTCGTTTGACCTGTTCAAGTATACATTTCTACTGTTGAAACTTATAAAACTTAAAACAGAAATATATATTCTGAATTAGCCTTATTGGTTTGTGGATTTTTAAAGAAACTTCAAATTTTGATATCTGGTCGCACAAATTGAGATTGGGGTAAAGAGTTCTAACATGAATTAAATTAGTGAAAATTGTTCGATATGGGTATCTTGTTCTATTTATCATACTCGGTCTTTTACTCTCTTTTTTCTACCAATTTATATCTCACGCTTCTGGTTCCAACATGTTTATTAAATCTTCTAAACATTAACGTTTTACATAAAATTACTTAAACATCAAAAACATATCTGAATATAATCAACTTAATTTAAATTTTTTTAAAAAAACATATAAGAAAACCTCGCATTTAAAAAAAAAAAAATTCAGCATCACACAGAAATGTTTATTCCCGCAATTTCTTAAACATACCTTAAAAAAAAGATGTATAATTTAAATTATCAAGTGATAACAAACTATGGGATCCCAAAAACTCTTCTCAAATAAACAATACAACAAGTTCAATCCTAAGCTAATAACACTTCACAAACATCAACACAAAAGATACAATCATGCAGCAAACAAGACTCCCTAGATTTTCATATCTCATAGTGACAACTGCACACATACCTCATGGTCCTAAGTGGCTTTGCCATTATCCACCAAACCGGTGTCATGGTCTATCATACCCTCACGATAATGGGTAGAAAACTTTCTCAGAAACACATCACTTATCAAAACAAATGGCATCTTTTCTTGGGATCCTATCATACTAATTATTGTTTTTATACATAGGCATCCCCCATTCACAATACTAATATCCACAATTTCCATTCAAACATCAAACAATCATTTTAGTTAAAAGAACATAAATTTTTGTTTCATCATTTTCACATCAATACAAATCAACAACTAGATTTCAGTCCCTAAACTAAGCTGAAATTAACGCAGGATTAATGCCCAGAAGAATTGTCAGAGAGAGAGAGAAATGTGGCTCTTTCTTTTATAGGAAAATAAGAGAGGAAATTCTAAGGTTATCCTTTACTAGGCTTTAGGAAGTGGAATTTCAATTTTTCTTAGGCCATGGTCCAGGGTGTTACATTTTTTATTTTTGTGTTAGTTGGGGATTTTTGCGAATGATGGAACAGCCGGTGAGCATAATGTATGTGTTTATCCCTTTCGTCAGGTCTTTGGACACTTCTTCAGCTAGAACATCCTCAGTATCGTCCTATGCACGATAGAAGAGCACTAAGACCTATGGACGGGAGAATAGAAGGTTTCCTCCCAAAAATTGTCTGGTGCTTAAGTTAAACTCGTTGGGATATGTTCGAGAACTGTCTATGGTTCGAGTGAAGATTTTTGCCCGTGGACCAGATCATCCATTTGTAATGAGTGTTTAGTTTTCACACAAAGACAACTAAGTGGTGAAAGGAGTGGGTTACAACTTATATATATATATATATATATATATATATATATATATATCCAATTTATATGTGAAAATTGTTAGAATATAATTGAATTTTATCTTAATGTTGTATATATTAGTTAACATTATAGTTTATTAAATTAGTTATCTATGAACAGTCATAATCAAAAGGTTTATTGTTATGAAGAGCTACAACTCTTCATAATATTGTGTTGTGTTGTTTCAAAATCTATATAAGAATGTTATTATCATGTAAACTGATAATGTTGTTTTTCATAATAAAATAGATTTTCCCATTTAGTTGAATATTTTTTTGTTTTCTATTTATTTTATATTTCTTAAGTATAAATATATACAGAGAGAAGAAGTATAAAATCCAAAAACGTAAATAGAGTTTACGATTTCTAACATGGTATCAGAGCTTTAAAGATTCGATGGCCACTAAGATTTCCGCAATAAAAGAGAATTGTGATTACAACAACAACATCACAAAGAAGAAAAGTTAAAACAAGGTTTTCACGGGAGACCTTATTGGTTTGAGAAATCAGTTAAAAGTCTTTAGTGGCGAGAATATGGACTATGAGATTGTCCAAAAAAAACTTCTCATATCTCTCACAGAGAGAAGTGACAGCATAGTGCATGTGTTGAGACAAACAAGAGATTTGACTTCATTAAAAGTATTAGAGTCAAAGAAACTCTAAAGGCACATGAAAAAATGTGGAAGCCCAAGGAAGATGCATGAAAGGAAAAGCTCAAGGAAGAGATATGAACAAAAAAATCCAAGGAAGAGGCATGTAAGAAAAAACCCAAGTAAGAGGCATGAAAGGAAAAGTCCAAGAAAGAGACATGAAATGAAAAGCCCACAACAAATGAGTGGTGGAATGAGCATTTAATGTTTGTCAAAAAGGAAGAAAAAATATTTTATCACTATTGTTTGTACCATAAATGTGTCAATCAAAGTGGAGAATGATCAAGTAGTAATGACTGCTGGAAAGGATAACATACAAGTGATGACAACTCAAGCAGAGAAGATCATCAAAGATGTGTTTTTTGTTCCAGAATTAGCGAGAAATTTGTTGAGTGTTCCTCAAATGATTTCAAACGGATATGAAGTTCTATTTGAAGGCAAGAAATGTCTAGTTAATGATTATTAATAAATAAGTTAGGCAAAAGAGAAAAACTCAATTAAAGTGGAGTGTTAGAATGTAATTGAGTTTTATGTTAATGATGTATATATTAGTTAATATTATAGTTTATTAAAGTAGTTATTTATAAACAGTCATATTATATATTTTCCCAGGTTGATCATGTGATTCGACTTTTTTAATGCTAGATTATTTTTTTTCGACATAGATAGTGACTTTAATATCTCTCTTACTATTAAGGGGTGTTGGGTTAGAACTATAGACATGTGTAATGAATTTCGGAAGTGGTCACCATTGTAATACATGATTCCAACATGATTCCAACTAATAATCATGTTGCTTTGGGATTTCTGTATTATCTTTTGTCCAATAGTTTTTAGAGTGACTACAGAAAAAATCTACACACCACCACACTCTTGAAAGCTACTGCATTTGAGGTGAGACATGATTATTAGTTGGATTTGACCACTTAATGAAGTGGTAAACAGATGCGATTATACCAATACATTTGGACGACTATGATTAGGAGATGATTGATAAAATAAGTATTTAAAATAGCTATTCATTTATTAGTTGAGTTTGGCCATCTTGTCTAACTATTATTCTATGATACAGAAACGTAATGAGAATTTACTTGTGTAAATGCGCAGGATTATAAACTTAAAAGGAGCGACAGACAAATAAAAGGAATTGAGAGGATTCGAAATTGATCATATAGTGGAGTAAATAAATAAAAACTATTTTGAGATTGAGGGACGTGGACGTCACTAACACACTCCTCTATGGCCTCACCTCCAATTATCGTCCTCCTTGGCTCGTGACTCCCACACGCGACGCAAGTTTAAATATTATACTTTCTGCTACCATTTTTCTTATTTGATTCTTCTTTTTGAAACAAAAAAAAATCATATTCTGCCATTGCTAATATAGATGTGAAATCAAATCAAATTGTGTGAGATTGGTGCGGACCAGCCTCCGCCTGCCAGTGAATAAGACTTTAAAAAACAGTCGATGTTAAAGAAAAATTTGATTCCTTTTGTGAAATCTTTTTTTCCCTTTGATTTCAAATAATTAAGAACAATATAAGTTATATAAGCCCCCTTTTGTGAGGATATGTGAGTACTATATCTATTGATTCTTTTTTTATAACATATATCTCTTGATTTACTTCATGTAATCCTTTAACTTTTACTATTCTTCCAATTATTTTCCTTTGATTTCATATTCCTCAAAGAGTATTTCTTAAAGATGAGTGTAATACGTAATGTAGAAACATGGCTGCGTTGCATGTCTTCAATCTTCGTGTATCGTGTACGTACCATCATTACACACGTATGCATGCATATGTAAGCACATACATAGGTGCAGTCCTATAATATAGAATTATATATGGATAATAGTAATATATTTTAGTCTTTACTCCTGTCGTTTTTTATTATTTGATTTTTTAAGATTTTTAAAAAAGTTAGATTATATTTTCAGTTTTAATATAAAATTTATTAGTTTTTAATATTTTATGACTATTTGTATTAGCAGAATATATTATGTTTATGTATATAATTAATGATATTTTTATTTGTAAAATATAAAAAATTAAAATTTATATGTTGAGATCAAAAAAATCAAAAAAATATAGATAGTATTTTTTATAAATTTGGACAATGAAAAAAAAAAGAAACCGTGGGTTTGAATCTCGATATCTACGGATAGGGCCTGCTTATAAACCATATCATATGAGTCGGCTCATATGGATGAGCAGTGGTGCGATTGTCTAGTACTCAATATTAAAAAAAAAAAAAAAAAACAGGAAATTAGAAACTATATGAAGCATTACTCAAATCATTGAACAATTGTTTAAAATTATCCAATTTTTAAAAATTATCATAATTAATCAAAATTTATTATCTCAAATTTAACTCTTATTCAAATTAGCCAGAGTTCCAATAGTAATTTTAGGTATATGGATGTTTCAAACCCGATCTTGTATTAGTTAATATATGAGTTAGGATCCGAATAATACCTAGTATGGATTCTTTATAACTAAAATAATCAAAAATACATATAATATTTTAATATCTAAATAACCAGTTATCTAAAATAGAAATGAAGAGGAGGAGAAAGAGGGATTTCTGTCCAAAAAATAACTAAATTATATAGTATGAGTTTAGCCTAAGAAACGTATGGTCCTACAAAGGTAAAACTTCGTAGTTATTCCAAAAAAAGAAAAAAAAAATTATAACACTTCACTAATAAAAGATGATAAAACATAAAAACATTCCGTTATTATTATTTTTTTAGATTTTCTGTCAATTTCTTACTTGTATTCTTGATATTATATGTCTTTTTGATTTTATATAATTATGTAAATATGATGATTAAATTTTTTTTATGAATTTTCAGGATGGTCTTAACTAAAGTAATATTTTCTTTTCGGCCATTATTAAAAAAAAATTTAGTTACAAATACCCGGACAGGGGGACTTTGGTTAGATTTGCAGATTATTCTGGGATTCTAATACTAACTACTTCGGTTGTTAACGAGGAAGAGGATCGATCCGGTGGATATTATGAATCTGATCACTTGAGCACGCCCTAAAGGTATAAAGCCCAAATCTACATTAAATCTTACGTATGCAATGATATGTGATCCCCCCATATAGGATAATACTATTAATACATTTTCATTATATATAAGTAAAGCAAAAGAATACTTAGTTAAAAGTATCCATCTATTTAGGTTGAAAAAGCGATTATGTTATTTGTTCTGTAAGAAGTGAATTCCATTTGTCTAAACTTTTCTTCCCGGATTTAGAGAATTTGTAGTTTAAGGGGAAAGAAAAAAAATATATATTAAAGCTTTCTGTTCGGAAGTCATCCTCAAAAGATGCAGCTTTGCAACGTTCATCGTAACTGGTGACTGTCTATCAGTCTATAGTACCTCTATACACCTCATAGTTAAATGTTAAGATTCTGTAGACAGGCATATATAAAAAAATCTATGCTATGAAATATTATTAATTATATTAACCATAATAACATTAAAACTAATAATTTAGATATAACTGGACCTGTAGTTGCTTTTATGTAGTAATTACTTATAAAGATGAAGCCTACGTTAATCATGAAGTTTTTGATGCCTTGGAATAAGTTACAAACCTGAGTAGTGATGTCTAACGTAGGAGAATGCGATGTTTAATATAGAAAATATCTGTAAATTTTTAAAGAAAAGTGCTTTTTTGCTGGGTTGCACTCATATTAACCAATCAAGATAAGAAACAATAAGATAAAAACATTTACGCTGGTGAAAAAAAAAATTGTTATAAAAGTCAACAAAGAGGAAATATTATATCTGAAAATTAATAAATATAATTAACTGTTTATTAAATAACTTTTAACTTATTTTCACTAACGATAATAAAATGGCTGTAAATAGTGTTTTTAATCTATAAATACACTCATTTTTCATTCATTCATTTTACTCTGACTCTCAAATATTATTAAAAAAAATTCAAAAATGATTAGCTTGTTGATTTTATGTGCGATTGTAATTTTTGCTTTTCATTGGATAATTTACTTATGAAGAATTTATCATAACCGTTGTATTACTTTTTATGCATTATTTTTTGTAATCGCTTGTATTATTAATGTAAACAGTTCATTTTAAAATGAAATAATATTATCGTATAAATACAAATTTTATGATTTTGTTTAGAAATCAAATGACTAATATTAAGAAACTCTAGTTTCTGGCTCTAGATATCACTGGTGTCAATTACATATTTTGTACCACCAACATCGAACTTCATCTGGAATCTTTATGTTTCAAAAAACATCATAGAGAAAATAATTACATGCCCTAAAAAAGAAAAAAATCAGATATTCCTTAGAAGACACCTTGATATCATATATGACTATGCACACATGAGGGATCCCAAAGGGTTCTGGAAGTCTCTGAAAGATTGTTTCGATCATCAGAAAGACATAACACTTTCATTGCTCAGGATGAGTGAAAATGTCTGAGATTCCAAGACTTCGACAAAGTGATGAACTACAATTCTGCTGTATTAGGAATCGTAGCCAAACTGAGGTATTGTGGTGAAACCATAACTGAATCTCAAATGTTCGAGAAGACATGCCACATTCTACAAAAACAACTTCACCCTGCAGCAACAGTATAGGTTGTGTGGGTACACAAAGTTTTTGGACTTTATTGTGGCGCTCCTCATAGCGAAAAAGAACGATGAGCTCCTCATCAAAAATTACATGACTGGATCTACTTGATCTAAAGCATTTTTTGAAGTAAATGCATTAATTATTAAAAATCCAGTAAAAGATAACAAAGCCTTTTGGGGCGGTGGTTGTCGAAAAAAGTCGTGGACGTGAGATAATGTACAATCCACATAACAGAAAATCGTTCCAATAGATTCGCTATGAAAAAACCCTCTAAAAGAAAATAACACCAAGGATGCATCTCCCAGAAGCAAGATGACGCTTGTTTCAGAAGCTGTACTAAGGGACATTGGTCTTTAATATGTTGTACTCATGCACATCTTTATACAAACAATCTGACAAGGGTAAAGAAAAAGAAGTTGACCTCGTGAAACATTATGGAATATCATTTGACTCTTGGAAATGATGTGATTGTGCAATAAATAATTATCTCTTAGATGATATGTATAATTATTGTGTGATCTATATCTACTAATGCATAATTATTGTGTGGTATTTGTTTAAGTATTGTATAATTACTAAGTAATATTTGTTTTATGAGTAAATTTATCTTGTTGTTTTCAATTTTTTTTGTTTAACTCAAAAATAGATTACAATGGAAATGGAATATCATCCGAGATAAATGCTAGAGATATATGTATACCAAATAGTGGGACAATTGAAACAGAAAAAATATATTTTCTGATTTAAAACCAAAAAAATATTATTTTCAACACATTATCCGATTGAAAAAATTGGTAAAGCAAATTTTGTGTTACCTAATGGAACAAAATTCTCAATAAACAATGCGTTTTCTATAATTTTAAAAGGAATTTTTTTAACTTTCAAAGATATATATCTTCAAGAATTTGATACTCAGTCAGCAACTGAGAATAGAAAGAATTACATGTATATAACTTCAGAAAAATCAGGGAAAAAGAGATGTGTTAGAAAAATTACCAAAACTCTCCTGTGATTTGCACCATACCTATATAAATGTCATAGAATTACATTTTGTGATCAAGAGAAATCATGATGATTTCACACTTTGGTATGATCACTTTAGTCGTCCAAGAACCACTACGATGCAGAAAATTATTGAGAACTCACATGGACATTCAATGAAGACACACCATTTGATATTTTTCTACTTAGTTTTCTACTTATTTATTTTCGACACCTTGATCCTCCTATAAGGTAACAAAGTCACACATACTAGTAGATTACTTTTGAAGCATGGCAGACCTGTTAGTTTTAAGGATAAAAATCCTAGAAAACCTAAAGAAGATGAGAAACAGAAATCCTTATAAAATAGCATAAGTTTTGGAAAAAATCAACCATGAAATTTCTATCAAATACATTCACATTAAAACGATATGGAATCGTAATAAAATGAATAATGTTGAAATTTACACATACCTTGTGTCAAAGGAAATAAATAAGAAAAGTGAAGATCCATTGAATGCCTAAAGAGACATGATTGGATCAGATGGAAATATGCAGTACAAGTGGAACATGATTCGTTTAACAAACGAGAAGTATTTAGGCATATCATGGTCATACCTGAAGCTATAAAATCAGACAGATACAAATGGGTTTTTATTCGAAAAAGAAATGAGAAAAATGAGATTACAAGATACAAGCTCGTATTGTGGCTCAAGATTTTTCTCAAAGACTTTGGATCGATTATGAAGAAAAATATGTCTCGTTATGGATGCAATCACGTTTAAATTTTTAAAGAGTGTAACAGTAAAAAAAAAAATCTAGAGATGCAACTCATGGATGTTATTACAAGCATATTTATATGGATCATTAGATAATGATATCTATGTGTCATAAGCATTACGTTCTAAACTTAGAGAGTTATGTGCAATAAAATTGCAAAGATCATTATATGGATTAAAATAATATGAGCGCATGTGGTATAATCTCCTTAGTAAACACTTAGTTAAAAAGGGATATGTAAAAAAAACCTTATATATTCATGTGTTTTTATAAAGAAAACATCATCCGGATTCATAATTATAGGAATTCACGAAGAAATACAGAAAGCAACAAGGTATCTACAGAGAGAATTTGAGATGAAAGATTTCGGACAGACAAAATATTGTTTTGGTTTACAAATTGAGCATTCTGAAAAATGTATATTTACATTAAACCACATATACTAAAAGAGTTTTAAGGCATTTCAACATAAACAAAACAACTCATCTTAGTGCTCCTATCTTCGTTATATCATTTAATATTTAAAATGATCCATTTAGAAAACATGAGAAAAATACTTGGTCCTAAAGTATCATATTTAAGTGCGATTGGAGCACTCTTGTATCTTGCAAATTGTACACGACTCGATATATCATTTGTTGTTAATCTTTAGGCAATATTCAGTTTGTCCCTTACGCAAAGACATTGGAATGGAATTAAACATGTTTTTCCTTACCTTCAAAGGACTACTGAATAAAGTCTATTTTATCCTAAAATTCAAAAGGTTAAATGGTTGGTTTTTCAGATGCAAAATATTTATCATATCCACACAAAACCCGGTCATAAACAAGATAGGTTTTCACTATCAGAGACACCACTACATCTTGACGTTCTAAGGAACAGGCATTTAAGGTCACTTTTTTGAATCAGGTTGAGCTCATTGCACACCATGAAGCAAGTAGGGAATGTGTGTAGGTGAAGTCAATAAGTCGACACATCCGATCAAGCAATGAGATTTACGAAAATATAAAGCCAACTATCTTATATGAAGACAACGTTGAATGCGTTTCTCAAAAAAAAAGATATATCAAAAGTGACAGAACTAAACATATACATACCTCTGAAGTTATTTTCATACACTCAAGAACTCTAGAAGAATAAAAAGAATAAAGTGAGATATTTTCGATCATGGGAATACGGCTGATCTTTTCACGAAAACATTACTCACTAATATGTCCAAAAGCATGTCTATAACATTGGAATGTGTCATCAACAAAATTTTGAGATGACCTCATTCAAGAAGGAGTTTGTGAAGTTGTATGCTTTTTACCTTACTATAGTTTTTTCCATAAGGTTTTTCTAAAAAGGTTTTTAACGATACAAAAAATGACATAAAGCAAAAAACCATAGTGATTTGGTTTCTAAGGAGAAATGTTATGAAAGTCAACAAAGAAATGAAAATACGAAAAAATTACGGAGTGAAAGTAAACGTGATAAAATATGTAGATTCCACAGTCATTATACAAACACAATAATTATGAAATTATTCGATTGTAAACACATGGAATTTCTCTCGCTTGTCTTTTTTATATTTTAATTTTTTTAAATTCTACGAATATAAAATTTTCTTCTTTATTTATATTTATCGATATAACAAAATATTAATATTATTATAACATTTTTTCCTTTTTATGATTTTTAGAATTAAAATTTCTATCCTCCGAAAAAAATTTTTAGTTCAAAATTAATTTTTCTTTCTTTTTACGCTGGTATATTTACCGGTCACAGCCTAAAGGTCAAAATGAATCCAAAGTTTGCATATTGAACGGATCAAAATCACTTAGTAATTCATATCTCCGCAACAAAGGACCTAAACAAATCATTGCACAATAAATATCGTAGTGGTGTTTTTTGAAATATATATATATATATATATATCTTTCATTTTTAACGTGTGTTCGTTATATAGAGATCATCCCAAAACTATATGTATGAATATATGAAAAATTTTACTTCTAGATAATTTTTGCAGAATCTAATTATATAGTATTTATGATTTTTCTTATATATAGTACATGCCAAGTAAAAAGGAAAAAAAAAAAGTTTTGGATCCTTACTATATGGAAACTGGAGTAGATGCGTTTAGAAATTCTAATTTCATACTTCGTGCAAAATAGTAAAATCTTGTCTTAAGCAAGAAAAGTGATTGCATCTTTGGGTCTCTCACATTAATCTTGGAATTTGGAAAAATTTGCTGCAATCGTCACTTTTTTCTTAATGTGGAACCATTTTTATGGACAAGCTCTATTTTACACTAATTATTATTCCATTTTGCTCACTAATTGTATACTTTATTCTTTTAGAAAAGAAAAATGAAAAAGGTGTTGTCCAATTAAGCAATCACTAGCAGTTTGCCATCGGGTGGAGATAAGGATTTCATCAGCCAGAATCCACAGCCGCAAAATCTATTTGTTAATTACTTTTATTAACTATTCGAACAAGTATGCACCTCCTGTTATTTAAATACTACAAATATGCAACTTTACATACATGGGTAACGTTTCATACTACGATGTTTATTAATTATCATGTGCACTCCTTTTTTAACCATATCCTACGCAAATTCTGATCGATGACGGTGTGAGCTCACTAAGTTCTTCAATTGCGGGTTTTTAATGGTATGAATGTTATGAGGCTTGAATTGGTTTTTCTAAGGACATATGATCGTAGTTATATGTGTTTGTGATCATTCATAAAACCTGTTTTAAATGGTGGTGGCACATAAATTTTAGTCTACTAATAGAGAAAAGTGAAAAGAGAGCTGAAAAATAAAAGAAAAGTAAAATAGTAAACTTAAACTAGTTGAGAGTGGATAACAAAGTCAAGTAATAATAATCAATTCTCGGATAAACATATAAAACTTGTTTAAACTGTCAATTTAATACGTTAACTAGAAACATTTGAATTAACAAGAACAATTGCGATTATTGTGAAATTAAACAGAGTAGATGAAGTGTTAAACACAAGAGGAGGAATAGGAAGAAAGAACAACTCAATTCTCATTATACCACACTAGACTAACTACTTTATACTCATTATTCTTTGTTTTTACTTTTGTAAGTAATTTTCAAACTAAAATACTAAACTTATTTGTTACTATTTTTATTATCTATCACATGTAAACTCCATCTAATTTATATTTATTTTCTGAATTTCTATTTGTTGTTTTAAAACTATTCAATTTTATGTTTTCAAAAATTGGATTCAATCCTTTCATTATTATTGCTTACATATATTTAAATATATGAACATCCATCTTGTTTTTTCACTTTCTTGTTTCTATTCCATTTTATGTTTGTGTTAATCAATAAAAAAAGCTTATCATATTTTAACATATACCACACGGAAACTGGCAACATTTTTGCAGGCAGCAAAGAAATATAATTGCTAATTGAATATAAATTTTTCAACGGTTTATTGGAAGAGGTTGCAGAATATTATATCACCACTGTTCATAATCTCAAGAAATGGCAATCGGAATTTTTCTCTTTAATTATATATATATATATCGTTTTTTACACAATTCTCGGGTATAGTTGTATGTTTCTGTGAAACTATGGATTCTTCTCTCTTGTTTGAATACTTTTATCTTTCTTCTATTTTTATGTGGTACCAATGTTTACTTGGAAGACCCAAATGTATAAATGCAAATTAAATATGGGCCCAAGGATGTACACTCGCTAGATAATGGGCTCAACAACCCACTTTACATTATTATGTGATCATATTTTAATAAGGGTGTATGTGCATACAATTTGTGGAGGGATTTTTCTTCTATAATAATGTTGTGGAGTCATCTTGACCAAATTCATTGAAAAAGAATGTCGCACAGGGATCTAGTATTCTTTTTTTAAGGGAACTTGGTGCTTCGACTTCATTACTATGGTATAAAACAACAACAAAAATATATATTATAGAGATTATATGGGTTTAAATGACAAAATTCGAGTTATCAAGCAAAGTCGACAAATGACGTGTATATAAGGTGGTAGACTACAAAAGTGGCCATAAATAGTCATTTTCTTGAAGTTTGTCGTAGCTCTATAAGGAAGAATATTATAATGTTGGTGTATCGAGTAAAGTGGCAATAAATATTTATTTGAGTTCACACGTGAAATATAAGTAGAGTGGGACGTCACTTTGGATTATTCGACCGTTAAGTTGGACTATCCATACCATCAACTTAAGTGACCATGGTCGTCAACTTTTCGATATCTTAGTCAGAGCCAGAGAGTCGTGATTAATGATAACTGATAAGGAATGTGAAATATCATACTTTCCGCATGTGATAAAAAAAAAGACGTTTTAATTGATCTCGGCCGTTCATCAAATTCCTTTCCACTTTAAATTGATATTTACGTTAGACATATTCTACATAAAAATCGTATCATACGTTTTAGATGAATGTTCATATATAGCAACACTAAAAAGAAGTATTAGAACTCTCCCTTAGGTCTTATACCATGCATCCAGATTTGGTTGAAAGAAATACATATATTATCCTTCTCGAGAAATTTAACAATTTTACCTTTAAACACAGCTCATCACTCATCATAAGCTAGGCTTTAGTACTCAAGCGGCCTTTTCCTACTTAGGCTTATGACATCTTTCAATGGTTGTACCAGTCCTCGTGTGTTGCCTTCTTCCTACAAGTTAGATGATCCCTAGGTGGGATCCTCGAACCATATATCTTTACAAGAGTGACCTATGAAAATCAGTTATATCAGATGTCTTCCACTTTATGGCTTGTTCCCAATAAAAAGATAGGGAACTGATCCACACTATAGATGTCGTTGCATGTTTATCTAAGAAAACTTATATTCTTATAATGTTCCTCTTTACACGAAAGATATTTTGTTACAGTAAAGATATTTTTGTTGGCAATATGTGTATCACTATACTATATTTAAGATGCACTAAAGTCGAGCTTGACATACCCAGTTTGTCACGCAAGTAATCGAGTGTCTCCATTGACATATCGCGAGCCTTGGATGGACCCTCAGGAATCGATGCTTGTGACCATATACTAGCACCATCTCCAGGGGTAATTGAAGAGTTTTGCCGCCAAAACTTCAAACAGATTTATGTTTCCGGTTAGGGAGCGGTTTAGCTCGGTTCAATTTTTGAAGTTTTAATCGGGTTTAAGTGTTCGGGTATTAGATGCAATACTGTGTCGTTTTGTGTCACAACCTTCGTGTATAAAAGGTGTGATCAAAACAGAGTCTGTTACAGTGTGAGAGAGATAGAAAGAAAAAGGTTGCAGAGAAAGATCGATTCATCTGTGATCTTCTTTGCGGGTCGAGTTGCTGATTGCTGTGTAACTCGGGCTTCGTTTGAGAAGCAAGTATAAAGAACGCTTAGCTTGTGCTAAGCCCCGGAGAGTATAGCGACTTCACGTTTTCGGAAGTGCGGTGAACTCCGGGTAAACAAATCTCGCGTGTTCTTCCATTCTTTTACATTCAATCGTTTCTTCTTTGTTCTTTGGTTTGTAATCGATCAATCACGATTGATCGAGGTTAGAAAGGAAGTGTAATTCTAACAAATTGGTATCAGAGCTTCGTTAAAGGATTGAATCTAAAATGTCGAATCCGAAAGTGGATATTGAGCGGTTCGACGGGGAAGGTGATTTCTCTCTGTGGAAAAGACGTATGTACGCATACCTAAGTGTATCAGGTTTAAAGGATGTTCTCGTACCAGCAACTCCAAGATTGGAATCAGTTGATGAAGACGAAAAGAAAGATCCCGAGAAACTCAAGAAAATTGCTACCGATGAGGAAGCAAGGGCAGAACGTTGTGATAGAGCAATGAATACAATTTTCTTGAATGTTGGAAATCGAGTTCTTCGCAAGATCGAGAGGTGTACAACAGCTGCGGAAACATGGTCACTTCTTGAATCTCTTTACATGCCAAAGACTCTGCCTAATCGTGTTCATGCTCAACTCGAACTATACGGATTCAAAATGCGTGAGCATAGAACAATAGATGAGAACATTGATGACTTCCTCAAGATTGTTGGTGAGTTAAGTCATCTAAGTATAAGATACCAGATGAAGTTCAAGCCGTTCTTCTTCTTAATGCCTTACCACCAAGATATGATCAATTGAAGGAAACTCTCAAGTATGGTCGCGAAGTCATTAAGGTGGAAGACGTCGCTAGTGCTGCGAGGTCCAAGGAGAAGGAGAACAAGAACAGTCTAAGTACAAGATCAGCTCCGGAAGGTCATTTTGCGAGAGGAAGACCCGAATCTAGAAGCTACAACAGTAGGAACCGTAACAACAACCGATCTCGGTCAAAATCTACTGAAAGGAAGAAGGTCTGCTGGATCTGCGGGAAGGAAGGCCATTTCAAGAAACAATGCTACAAGTGGATAGACAGAAACAAAGCAAAATATCCACATTCAGAGAGGGGGGAAGTCTCAGTGGCAAGGGATGATGCACAAGACTTAGCTGGTCTCCTTGCATACGAAGCAAACACCTCACAAGAATCATCAGACCGGGAAGAGTGGATTATGGATTCAGGATGTTCGTTCCACATGACCCCTCGAAGGGATATCTTTCTGGAACTTAAGGAGGTGGAGTCAGGAAGGGTGAGAGTTGCAAACAACTCATATCTCAATGTCAAAGGAATAGGGTCAGTCAGGTTTCAAAATCCAAACGGTACCACATTTGATCTAAGTGAAGTCAGGTATATGCCTGAGATTGGAAGAAACCTTATTTCCTTAGGAACGTTGGAGTCTAAGGGATGTGAGTTCAAAGGATCTAGCGGTGTACTTAAAATTGTCAAAGGTTGCTCTGTAATAATGAAAGGCTGCAGAAGAGGGAAGGATACTCTCTATCTTTTGCAAGGACACGCAAAAGTTGCAGAAACCTGCAATGTTGTGGGAAAAGAACTTATAGACATGCCTGCAAGTGACTACACTCAACTCTGGCACAGTAGGCTAGGACACGCAGGTCAAAAAGCTCTAAAGATACTGGCACAAAAGGGTAGTTTAGATCTAGAGAGACTGGAGGATAATGTGTTTTGCGAAGACTGCGTCCTTGGTAAAACGCAGAGGCTAAGCTTTGAAGAGGCAAGACACACTACCAAAGCCAAGCTGGACTATGTACATTCGGACTTGTGGGGTTCGCCGAATGTTCCTTTAAGTTTTGGGAATAGCCAATACTTTGTGTCCTTTGTAGATGACTGGTCACACAAAGCATGGATATACTTTCTCAAAACTAAGGACGAGGCATTTGAAAGATTCATTGAGTGGAAAAGGATGGTTGAGATTCAAACTGAAAGGAAGGTCAAAAAGTTAAGGACTGACAACGGGTTGGAATTCTGCAACCTGAGGTTTGATAACTTTTGTAAAGCAGAAGGAATAGTTAGACATAGGACTTGCACATATACACCCCAACAAAATGGTGTTGCCGAACGTCTAAACCGAACTATTATGAACAAGGTCCGGAGTATGCTGAGTGAGAGTGGATTTGGAAAGGAGTTTTGGGCAGAAGCCTCAGCTACAGCCGTATACCTCATAAACCGTTCACCCACCTCTGCATTGAATTTTGAAATTCCAGAAGAAAGATGGACCTCAGTAACCCCGGATCTTAGTAACCTTAGGCGATTTGGGAGCTTGGCATATGTTCACACTGATGAAGGAAAACTAAACCCTCGAGCAAAGAAAGGATACTTCACAGGATATCCAGAAGGAATCAAAGGATACAAGCTGTGGATCCCAAACGAAGCCAAGTTTATCATAAGCCGGAATGTCCTGTTCAGGGAAAAGATTATGTTCAAAGATTCCAGTAAAGAATCATGTGGAAGTGATGAGTACAAAGATATATCTGACACTTCTAACAAAAGTTTAAGCTATGACATTTCAGGGAGACCAACAAATACAGGAAGTCACACTAAAGATGGAGAAGGATCAGACGATGAAGACTCAAGTTTATTTGATCAAGAGGAGGAGACTCAAGAAGATGAAACTGAAGGAGTTCCCAGGGAATATCAACTTGCAAGGGATAGAGAAAGAAGAAGTATACGAGCTCCTATTAGATTGAATGATTATAAAACGTACCCTGAAGATGAAGACATTGCAGGGTACGCATACCTTATGCTTGAAGACGCAGGAAGACCTGAACCAAATAGCTTCAAAGAAGCTCTTGAAGATCTAGACAGGGACCTTTGGATAAGCGCTACAGATGAGGAAATGATATCTCTAAAGAAGAATAACACATGGGTTTTAGTTGATCCTGTCAAAACTCAGAAAGCTATTGGATGCAGATGGATTTTTAAACGAAAAACAGGGATTGCAGGTGTTGAAGCACCTAGATTCAAAGCGAGGCTTGTGGCCAAGGGTTATGCTCAAAAGGAGGGAGTAGATTACCAAGAGATCTTCTCCCCTGTTGCTAAACACATTTCCATTCGTTTCTTATTGTCTGCAGTTACACATCATAACATGGAGCTTGAACAGATGGATGTAAAAACGGCCTTCCTTCATGGATCACTGGATGAAACCATTTACATGGAACAACCTGAGGGATATGTAGACAAATATAACCCAAAGAAGGTATGTTTACTTAAGAAATCCCTCTATGGATTAAAACAATCTCCACGGCAATGGAACTCAAGATTTCACGAGTTTATGATCAGGAATAAATATGTTAGGAGTGAATATGATATATGTGTGTACTATAGAGAAGAAAGGTCTGGATATATCTACTTGCTCCTATATGTAGATGACATGTTAATAGCCTCTAAGAACTTAGACTCGGTGGTCAAACTAAAAGCGCTCCTCAGTGCTGAGTTTGAAATGAAAGACCTAGGAGCTGCTAAAAAGATTCTAGGAATGGAGATTCATAGGGACAGAAAGAAGGGAACTTTAAACCTGTCACAGGCAGGATATCTTCACAAAGTGTTAGGAAACTTCGGTCTAGATACAGCTAAAGGAGTGTTAACACCGATGGGAGCACACTTTGAGATCAGCAACAGAAAAGGAATTCAAGGAACAGGAACATAAGATGAAAGTAATCCCATATCAAAGTGCAGTAGGTAGCTTGATGTATGCTATGATCGGAACTAGACCTGATCTAGCATATGCTGTAGGAGTTGTTTGCAGATTTATGAGTAAACCCTTAAAGGAACACTGGCTGGCTGTGAAGTGGATAATGCGCTATATTAGAGAATCAAATGAGGTAAAACTTTGCTACACAAGTGAAGGGAAGTTTGAAATTGAAGGATTCTGCGACTCTGACTATGCTGCAGACTTGGATAAGAGAAGATCAATATCTGGAGTGGTCTTCTCTGCCGGAGGAAATGTCATTAGTTGGAAATCCAATCTTCAAAAGGTAGTAGCATTATCCACAACAGAAGCAGAGTATATTGCTCTTACAGAAGCATCAAAGGAAGCAATGTGGCTGAGGGGGCTCATGAACGAGCTTGGTTTTAAGCAAGACTCAGTAACAATCCATTGTGACTCGCAGAGTGCTATCTCTTTAGCCAAAAACGCTGTGTTCCACGAACGAACCAAACACGTTGCAGTAAAGTACCATTTCATAAGAGATCTGATTCACGTGGGATATATTAAGGTTGTAAAGATAGCAACTGAGCATAATCCTGCTGACATGCTCACAAAGGTGTTACCAGTAAGAAAATTCAGGGAAGCTCTTGAGTTTCTCCGAGTTAAGAAGGAATGAGTGTTCTTAAATATTATAACTTATTTTCAAGCTAAGTGGTTTTACTTAGGTGCTGCACAGGTTAAAATTTGAGAGGTTATCTCAGGAAGAAAAAGAAACGAAAATGGTTTTCGTAGGTATTCTTCAGCTTCATGGAACAAGGTGAGCTGTTGGAGTTGCAGGTTCGACATTTGAAGTGTTCTGCGGCAAGGTGGAGTTTTGAAGAGTTTTGCCGCCAAAACTTCAAACAGATTTATGTTTCCGGTTAGGGAGCGGTTTAGCTCGGTTCAATTTTTGAAGTTTTAATCGGGTTTAAGTGTTCGGGTATTAGATGCAATACTGTGTCGTTTTGTGTCACAACCTTCGTGTATAAAAGGTGTGATCAAAACAGAGTCTGTTACAGTGTGAGAGAGATAAAAAGAAAAAGGTTGCAGAGAAAGATCGATTCATCTGTGATCTTCTTTGCGGGTCGAGTTGCTGATTGCTGTGTAACTCGGGCTTCGTTTGAGAAGCAAGTATAAAGAACGCTTAGCTTGTGCTAAGCCCCGGAGAGTATAGCGACTTCACGTTTTCGGAAGTGCGGTGAACTCCGGGTAAACAAATCTCGCGTGTTCTTCCATTCTTTTACATTCAATCGTTTCTTCTTTGTTCTTTGGTTTGTAATCGATCAATCACGATTGATCGAGGTTAGAAAGGAAGTGTAATTCTAACAGTAATGATGATTGCTATTCACTGAGGAGTTAGTTCTCTTCCCACAGAAATTGACCCGTATTACTTTGTTTGTCACTTAGCAATACGGGATGTCCACCCTGCTTATCAGTTTCACAAGCAGAGTGTAACCTAATATATCTTGGATATCGAGACTAGTAAGTGATGCTTGAATCGATAAAACTTGTTTTAGGACCGTTTGTGAGGGAGAAAATATTGTCCCTCATGTCTAAGGTGCTAACACGGGGAAAGGCAATTTTGTAAATCATGTGCATTCCATCTTTATGTAGTGATCCGTTCTCCCAATAGTCAATAGTAACTTTATAGTTATGTATTTATCTAATTAAGACATCCCGTGTTTCTCTAAAGTAAGCATCGGTCTCATTGAAACCAAGAGAGAGAGAGAGAGAGAGAGAGAGAGAGAGAGAGAGAGAGAGAGAGAGAGAGAGAGAGAGAGAGAGAGAAAGAGAGAGAGAGAAAAGTCTCATTTGGTGTGAGCGTTTGTTTCTTACCACCAAATATTACTCTTCCAGTCTTCCTTAACATGTCTTCGTCTTCTTCCTCTCTTTGAGAATAAGAACAAAGGAAGAAATTAAACGCCAAATACACAAAACATAAGTAAATGGCACTGATGAGTTCAAGAGCAACACAAGACAACTTTATGGTTCCAAGAAGATTGAAAGAACACCAATTAGACTTCAAACTCTCCGGCGAACGGAAAGTCCCCGTCGTTTATTATCTCTGCCGGAATGGTCAGTTCGATCATCCACATGTCATTGAATTCTCTCTCTCTTCTCACCCCGTTCTCTACCTCAGAGGTAAAACACATCTCAAGCTTTTCCTCTGTTTTACAAATAGTTTCGGTTTCTTTATTTCATAAGGTTTCTGTTTTCTTTTATTTAATTTCTTCAGATGTGATAAATCGGTTGAATGATCTCCGAGGGAAAGGAATGGCTTGTCTCTACTCTTGGTCGGTTAAACGGTAAAGCTCTTTTCCACCGTCGGATCTTCACAATCTTCGTCACCGTCCCATCTTCTGATTCTCTTCTTGTTTCAGGATTTACAAGAACGGTTTCGTATGGCAAGATTTATCGGAGGACGACATCATCTTCCCCGTTCATGGCCAAGAGTACGTTCTCAAAGGCTCTCAACTTCTCGACTTTGATAACTCCGGCAAAGCATCCGATTTCCCCGCCGTCGTCACTCACCGGTGTAACCAGTCCTGGAGCTCCATCGATCTCAGCGAGTACAAAGTCTACAAGGCGTCCGAGTCGACACTTAAGCTCGCGACGGACGCTTCGACTCAGACTGACGATCGCCGGCAGAATAAAAAACCGGCGAAGGAGGAGGAGGAGGAGGAGGAAACTTCAGTGAATGAGATCACAGAGCTGAGCAGAGAAAATATTATTTCGCCTCCACAGTCCGAGTCGAGCTCCCAAACACTAGAAACGTTGTTGAAAGCGGACAGACGGCTGATATTGCGTCCCGAGGAAGATGAAGAATCTAATCGGACGGTTGAAAGTTTATCAAGCGGGAAAATGCGAGCCTCTGGTGTTTTAATGAGGATGATATCGTGCGGTGCGATGTCGTTTAAGGAATGTTGGCCAACGTTAATGACCGGACACACAATGTGTACGATAGAACGAGGAACAGGGGATTATAGGCTCGAGAGGGCAGAGAAGGAATTAAGGAGTTTTGGAAGGGTAAAACTGGAAGAGAAAGAGAATTTTAGTGAAAGCTTGATTGGTCCTGCCGTGAAGAGGTCTTCTTCTTACAATACTGATAGGTAAGAAACATCAGTAACTCTCTTTCTAACTACTTTCCAGTGAGTTAAAGAACGTCACCCAACACATGTGATCTCTTTCTTGGTGAAATGACATGTAGCTTAATGAAAGTGGTAATTTTTTTTTTTTTTTTTTTTTGGCGAGGTTATCGGTTACGAATTTAGATGTTTGGCGCTTACTAATTGCAATAACAACAACAGCTTGTTGATTTTTCTTATCAGTTTGGTTTAGCTCTTCTATTTGTTGGCAAAGTTTAATTTCGTTTTCATTGTGGTTTTAAACATGGAAAGAAAATATTGTATTGAACCAGATTTTCTGATAGTCGGATCTATTTATCAATGGCCCAATTCGAGTCCAGTTTAGTGATCAAACATAATTCATGTGGCCCAACTAAGATACTGCAATTTGCCTAATTTTCGAGATAAAATATTAGGGATCACTCAATCCAATTCATTTGATCCATGATAAACCAAATCATGTTGAGAAAACCAATATATGGTGATAAAACAAAAACCAAACCAATTTTTACAAGTAAAATCAATAAGCCAGCGGTTACTATTATATAATTGATTATTGAACGGGGTGAAATTTGTAAAAATGGGACAAATTTACTCATCTGTTCTTTCAATATACTTTTCTTCATTTTTCATATTTTGGTCTAAATGAATCTTATATATATAATTAATTAAAAAACAATTTTAAATTGAAAATAAAATACAAATGAAAAAACTTATTCATGTAAGTATGCAGAATTTTTTTGTTTGTAAAAAATTAATCTTAAAAAAAATATTTATTAACTTCTTCTAGTACTAGTAAAATTTACATTCTACTTCTACGATGCAGTAAAATTTTCTTTCTAAAGATTACTATTTCTTTTACCTTTTGGTAGAATTTGTTTTCTAAAATTTTTCTGAATTCTACCAGGTTCCAAATGTATATTCTACTTTTTTGTCTTCACTCTGTTTTTTAATACGCATTCAACCACTTTCTTTATTGTCTATCGTTCGTATTATATGTATTCTACTAATTTATTTTTTTATCTACTGATAGTAGAATCCAACTTATTATATCTGCAATATTTTTTAAATCTAGTAAATATTCTCCTATTTTTTCTTTTTTTTTCTACGTAAAGTAAAATTTGATTTCTACTGGTTTGTTAACAAAACTTTCTTCATCTTTTTCTTCTACTTTCACATCAAAGTTTTCTTTCTTCTTTCAAGTATTTGAAAGAAAAAATTTATCACTTTTTATTTTTCTTTCTTTTCAAAATATCTTTCGTATATCTGTTTAACTTTTAGTGAATGGATTTCGTCTGTTAAAAATGGAGATTTAATCTTAATGAAGAAAAATGGATAGATTACTTACTTTGGACTCCATTAGTATTCGTGAGGAGCTAAAGAAGATGGTATTAGAAGCCTACAAAATCGAACAAAACATTGCTAATATCGAGTTGATTTTTTTACCTAGCGATCGTCATTAGGAAAGTAGATTATTACCTGGTGATCATCGAAAATTTTTTTTTTTAGGAAATTGTTTTTTTAGAAATTAGGTTTTGAGAAATCAATTAAAAATCCCCAACAAATGGGGGATTCAAACCCGGGTTGGTTATATAAATTCAAGTCCTTTTAGTGAATTGAATTTCTACCACTGCACTAAAAAAACTTTTGAAAATCTAAATAAAAATAGTATTGGGGCAAATTTTGATGAGGAAAATATATTAGGACAGCTTTTATTTATTTTTTAGCAGTCCAAAAAAATGAAAACAGAAATGTACCAAAGATAGGATTTCAATGTTTCTAATGAGTGATTAACTGTCATTCTAGTTGACCAAATGGTCATTATCTTAATCGGAGAAAGTATTTGATCTTTCCATTTCTTAATCAACATTTTCATGCTTATATAGTTCAAAATATGTTGTATATATTGTAAAAAGATACTTAAGATTCCTAAATGTTATCTTAAGGTTATAAAATATAAGAGAACCAATCATTCAAACCTCTAATTGTCAAACTATTGAAGATATGATCATTGAATTGGGATTCTAATTATTGATCAATTATAGATAGTCAGCTTTTAAACAGCCAGAACTAGAACATATATAAATAATAAGGTAAGATGGTTATAACATGCAATGTATGCACTTCAACAATCAAATATTTATCTAATGGTAGCTATTTCTGAAAAATTATCATATTGATTTATACCGGTGATCAATTTCCTTCAATCGTAAAATTATCTAAACATTTTTTTATTTGACCAAATAAAAGTAGGGTCATATCTTAGACCTCCTTAGAGAATCCAGCACTGGACTAATTGTCAATTATGTTCCTCTAAAAAGATTAATTGGGTTTCAGCCTAAATAATAATAATATTGGGTTGTGGATTGAAAACTTGTGAAGAAGATATGCGAGTGACTGAGTGGTCTTCTAAGATGGAACCCCGTGGAATTGTACGCGTCATATCACACATCTTGTTTGGAATTAATTTAATTTAAGTTTTATGTTACCAAAATGATAAGAATGAAAGATCAGTTTGATAGGAATTATTATAGGTGAGTTATGAGTGTACTTTTCAACTATTTATATGTGGTTTTTAGAATTCACATGAATCAGCTAGGATTATATCATATGTTGTCTCCAAACAAATGATGAAAACAATAAAAAATGAAAAACAAAAAAATTGTACCAATAACAAGATGGATTAAAATTTATCCCAAAAAAAAAAAGAAAAACATGGATAAATATGTAGTTATTAATTGATACAGTAATTTAATCGATAATCTGAATAAAGATACCAACATATATATACAAGTATCTAACGAATAAAAAAACATACATAAATGTATAGAGTACCCAAACAACAACAAAAAAAGGAGTTAAAAAAGTAGACTGGATATGGATAATTTAAGTTACCAACTACCAAGTAGATTTGCACAAGAAGATTTAAACCCAAAATAAATATTAAAAAAAAAGAATTGAAGGAAAATTATAAGGCGGCTTATTAATACACGAATCAGAAGAGAGCGCGTGGGGATTAATAAACTAAATATGAGATTATATAATTCTTATAGATTTAGAAATTGTGGATGGAAAAAGGAAATCACCAAGAACATTCCCTATTTTTATTTTTTATTTTTTTTAAAAAACGACTTTTATCCTATTTGCCGAGTCTCCTAAGTGTTACGCGTGACGCAAACCATGATGGTGATTTCCTTTTTATTTCCTCCAAATATTCCAACTTAATACCAGTTTTCACTAGCTTAAGCAGCAAGTCACTATGGGCATTTTCGACAATTAGCATCTCTTTGCTAACCCTATATATACCAAATCATAACAATTCACAAGTCACACACATAAAGAAACACACAAAACCTATAAAGTTAAGTCACTTGATTAGCATAACAATCAACCATGGTTGCAACAAGTAGTGATTCTCTTGATCGTACGGCCGCGAATAGTGAGAATCTTAATCGTACGGAGAACTGTCTGATGCTGTTATCTAGGGTTGGGGAATGCGTCCGAGGAGGAGAGAGTCGCGTTTTCCGATGCAAGACTTGTATGAAAGAGTTCTCATCGTTCCAAGCTTTGGGAGGCCATCGCGCAAGCCACAGGAATCCAATTAACAATAGTAGCGACGAACAGTCGTCCCTTTCTTCAGGATCCGTCACTAAGAAGACTAAAAAGGCTTCGTCCCATACTTGTCCGATATGTGGCTTAGAGTTTCCGATGGGACAAGCTCTTGGGGGTCACATGAGGAAACATAGAAACGAGAAAGAAACCGACGCGTTGATTACACGCTCTTTCTTGCCGGAGGAGTTGACTACGACGATTACGACTTTGAAGAAATCGAGTACTCGGAAGAGAGTGGGGTGCTTTGATTTGGAGTTAGATTCAATGGAGAGTACGATCAATTTGAAGTTGGAGTTGGGAAGAACCATTTATTGATTTTTTTTTTTTTTTGTTTCTTTACTTTATATTTTGAATATACTACTGTAGTTCCTATGCGTTGTATTTTTTTTTTTTTGTTTTATAGATTAATTAGCATCTTCCACAGATTTTTCTATGGCTTTAAAGTCTTATTATATCTTACTGATTCGATTTGAACATTTTTGATTTGCTATCCAAGATTTATTTTGTTTTTAAAGGTCAAAATCCTTTTTAAGTTTAAGCTACTTGCAGTTGGTTTAAGTTTAGTGTTGAAACTACAATACATTACTGTGGACATCTTAGCTGTTATGGTTACTATGGTTACGAGGAGTTTCATGGTCACCATAGAGAAGAAGATTACACAATAGATGTTTGTTTTTGAGTAATTTATTAAATGTAAAGCTATTGTTTAACCAAAGAATCTAGAGTTTAAATTGTTTGGTGGAATCAAAAGCATCAAAAAAAAAATTGTTGACGACAACGTCTCATGAAACTACAATACATGTTTTAATTACATTGCATTTAAACCAGTAGAATTCTATTAGATGATACTGCATCAAAATAGCTAAACACGATTTAATTAGATGTTTGTAATCATATCCATATGTTTGTCTTTGAGTAAACTGTTAGATAATTAGATTAGGATGAGTATTAATAATACTTATAGATATGGATAAATATGAATAACAAATAGATTTAATATATCTAAGTTAGTTAGTAATCAGAAAAGGAAAAATCGATTCCTATATAAAAAGATTATATGGTGGTTTGTTCCATAAGTTTTCACGTTTATTCAATAATAGAGTTGTTTTTATCTAGTAAGACTAATATAAAGGTTTCTGATATATAATAGACTAAACTATTTTTTAAAAAACCTCAGTTTTATTAAGACGTCTAAATAAATATTATAAAAAGCTCTTCGATACTGCAAAAAAAGGACAAAACAAGACTACTGAATATGATGGAACAAGAATCTTCTGTAGCTTTTATCCCACATGAGTCCAATTTGATCCCCAGTTTTGTAACCTTTTGCTTTAGCGATATTGCTCCATCCTCCCTTAATCAAGTATTTGCTGCCATATTTGAACAACGTTACTGTATAACCATAAGCTTCATGACCTTCCTCCACAATATGAAGCTTCACTTCAGCACCGTGTGGCGATAACACATTCTGGACCGTGACATGGTCCATCTCCTGGATTATATAAGCTTCAAATTCTGGTTTTGGTAGAAGTAACGGACCACCAATACAAAGATCAGTGTTGGTTAAGTTCTTCTTTAGGACCCATGGATCATATGGAGCCAAACCCAATCCTAGATTGATTTCTTGAGCCATATTTTACCTACCTATATGAATATTTTTAAACTGAGAAAGATTGATAACGAAATTGATTGAGAAATAAAAGCTCATTCACTTATGTTTATATAGATTTTGTCAACTAAGCTTTAACTTTTTGTTTTCTCCATTGTTAGATGGTTTGTAGTATTTTCCTTTTATGAAATATACCTCAATTTTGCTAAAGTTTACAATTCTTTTCTGTCTTTACAAAATGTTATATTTATATGTACCAATTTCTTGTTTCCATATTTAAATATTTATATATATATATATATGTTAAAAATAATGATTTCCGTATTTTTCTAATAGAATTCGTACTTTTATTTAACAAAAAAAAATTCTTATTAAAATGATTTATTTCCTCTTTTCTGAAAAGTGTTGAGAGTACAATCTTTCTATTTTTAGATTCAATTAAAAAGTAACAAAATAACAAAATTTTGAGGACATGAGTATTATCGGTCAATGATTGAACGGCTTGAACCGGTGATAAATTTAAATAAACGAAAAACACTGAGGTTAAAATCGGAAACGATAACGAACGGCCACGATGTGACAATAGAACAGCCAGAAAAGCAAAAATCCAAAAATATGGAGTATTCTGTAATTACCAAAAGTTGTTAGTTTTTCATGTAAATTAGAGAAGATTTGGGTGACTTCAAAAATATGGAAAGATGTGGGGTATTTCTGTAATTACCAAAAGGTATGGGTTTTTCATGTAATTAAGGAAAAAATTGGGGTCACACGTAAATATGGAAAGATGTAGAGTATTTCGGTAATTACCAAAAGATATGGGGTTTCCCCTGTAAATAAGAAAAGATTTGGTGTAAGTACGTAAATATCAAAATATGTGGGGCATTTTCTAATTAGCGAAAGTTATAGGGTCCTTTGTAAATACCAAGCGATATGGGGTATTTTTGTAGTTACAATAAAATATGGTGATGAGGCCATCGGCTCTTTAACAATGTCAGTTGAACCAGAGGGAGTGAAGATCATTCCTCAAGTACCAAGCAGACCTATAACTAGCCAGAGAGCCAGAACCATTAGGAACAAGTTCAACCACCTAGTAGAATTTGTGCTCGAGAAAGGAACAGTCATCCCTTGTCCATTATCAGTCGCCGACATCAGCAAGGGAGAAGACCCATTCTAGCATTTCAAGTAAGCTTCTCCAGTGTCCGACATCATCTTCTGGTGTCTGTACTATCACCATATAGTAGATGATACACAAAAACATGCTAGGAAATTGTACTCTTTTTCTTACCTTTGGTTTTGTCCCAATGGGTTTTCCGAATGGGGTTTTAACGAGACAACATCTCTAGTGTGCAAGTTGGGGTCTGTTCTACGATACTCATCTTTTACCAGCCCCTGTAATAATTAGAAGATGATGACTCTCCAATGAAGACAAACTACAACAGTCTTCAACACTTAGAATAATTTTTGGGTTTTTATGTTTTAAACTATTTGTAGTTTTTGTGTAAGTTTTGAACGCCATGTTGTTTTTCTTTTAGAACTATTTGTTATTTTTTTAAGGCTATGGTAATTAAAACCTCAGCCTCCCCCTGGAAATGACAGACACGTTTTTTTGACAGCCAAAAATTAGAATCCTAGTAGATTTCCTTTAGTCTGTAGCAATCGAATTCTTCTACCTTGATCCAACATCCATGCGTGAAGAACCTTGGTGTATCACGAGTTCATCCATCCCTCGTGTGGTCCAAATCGCTTCCCCTTCGTGTTTAACCATGAAAGATTCTCCTTTGTTTGCACAAACACCATCCCATCGGATCTGAATCCTCTTCTGACAACCAGAACTTGTATCATATGGGGTTTTCGGTAAATAAGAAATTATTTCTGGTAGTTTTGTAAATATCGAAAGATGTGAAGCATTTTGTAAAACATATGGGGTTTTTAAGTAAATAAAAAAAGTTATTATCTTGATTTTTCATAGAGTTTTATCTGACCAATATATCAGATGTGAACATATTTTGATTTTATCCCGAGATTTCTTTCCTTGTATGCTTAATTTTTTTGTTGATTTTTACATGCAAACTCTTGAAGGTTGAGATATGAGTATTGCAGTTGGTTTACTAGTGTTGAAACTATAATATAACTATTGTGGCAAGTTTAGTTGTAATGGTTACTGTGGTAAAACTTAATTTGACAAGTTTCATGATCCATCGAGGAACCTAACACAAAAAGACTCATATGTTTATATTTGAGTAAAATCAATGCAAAGTTACTGCGTAATCAATAGTCTTACAGTTCAAATGGTTTGGGATCGAAAACAGTCGCTGAATCTGTCGCTTTAATGTTTTGTATTAGTTATGTTGTGTAAAAGATAAGTAGACAACTCTTACATGTTGAGAGATTAAATAAAAGAGAAAACATAAGAATAGATGAGAAACAATACAATTCAGAGGGGAATGTTGAGAAACATAACAATTCAGACTATTCAGTCACAGTCGAAACAAAATATCAGCAACATAAAAAGAACAATACAAGTTTCGATTAAACCTTCGTACAAATAGCAAAAGGCAATTTTTAGATCGAATTTGGAGGATAAAACAAAAATTACAGAAGCACGAGCACCCAGTGACATCTTAGTTTTTTTTTACTTCATCCCAAACTTCTTTTTCGACTTATAACTTCAATTTCAAAACTTTCTTAACTTCCACAGCATGCAGACTTCTGTGTGGCCTGCCCGGCTCCAGCTGCCTGGTCTGTTTGGCTTATCTTGATCGTCGCAGGCTGCGATTGACGAACAAAACATGTAACAATGCGTTTTCAGAACCGTCACGTGAAGATAAGTATCAACGCAAGCAGAGATGTGAAAGATGTAACAAACCTCTGCCCTCGAGTCAGTGTCAGAAAGCCTCTGCTTTATGTCCCTCCCTATCGAGAAGAAAACTTCTTCCACGTTTAGGTTTGTCTTGGCACTCTGTAAACAAGACATATATAGAAAGCTTAATAAGCAATGTGTATACAAGACCCCATCTAGTTTAACAGCAGCTGTGTTCTCTTGAAACTTGAGAGGAATTGTCAAACTTACAGTTTCGAAGAACTTAATTCCGTACTCATCAGCAAGCGCCTGACCCTTTGCTTTAGGAACCGCCTAAAAACATTGTGATCAAACCAAGAAATTATTATTATCAAAGGATCAATAGTGAATCAAAGTGGTATAAAAACTCGGTGTGAGCATACCCTCTTGCTTTCATCCATGTCAGCCTTGTTCCCTACCAAGATCTTGTTAACATTATCTGAAGCATGCTGTTCGATATTACGAATCCAGTTCCTAATGTCTGCAAAAAAACATCAAGAATCTTGTGAGTAAAAATAGAATGATCATTTCGGTTAGAAACCCGTAAGTGAAGGAGGGGGTGGTTTACTGTTGAAGGATGACTCGTCTGTGACATCATACACCAGCAAAATCCCCATTGCCCCACGGTAATAAGCTGTCAAAATGCAAATGGAAAAGTAGAAGTGATCAGAAAAATCTTCAAACTGGTATTGAAAACAAAGGAACATATCAAATATAACGTTCCTAAATAAAAACATCAAGTACACAAGACCTAGCAAAACTAACCAGCCAAACAAAGCAAAATCAATCAAGTACCACTGCAAAAGTATATTCCCTTTACAAAAAAAGAGATCATACTTCATAACACATGTAAGTGACTATTTAAGACTTGTTATAGGTGTTGTTCATCTCCTCGAGAATCTATCTAATTTGATTCAGCAAAGCAAAAATCATATGAAGAGAAGGAACTGACCAGTGGTGATAGTCCTAAACCGTTCTTGACCAGCAGTGTCCCAAATCTGGAGCTTGATACGTTTGCCATCAAGCTCAATCGTTCTTATCTTAAAGTCAATGCTACATCAAAGGCCAAAGAAAAAAAAAGACTCAAAATCAAGAAAAAGATTAAACATATAGATCAAGTAGGTTTAATTAATTAATCAAAGAGCCGAGAGAGAAGAAGACAAACCCAATGGTGGTGATGAAGCTAGTGGTGAAAGAGCCATCAGAGAAACGTAGAAGAAGGCAACTTTTACCAACACCTGCACACACAAAAAAAGGAATTGTAAATTTCAGAGATCTCTAATCGGAAAAAAAAAAACATCTTTATGAGAACCAAAAAAAGAAAAAACATGGAGGAGATTTCAGATCACAAACCGCTATCTCCAATCAAAAGAAGCTTTATGAGATAATCGTAATCGGCTCTGGCCCTAGCAGGTGGAGCAGCCATTGAATCTTAAAAGGAGATTAAAAAAAAAAAACTCAGAGATCAAACCATATACATCTTTTTTTCATTGAATAAACGAATAGATCAAAAAAAAAAAAAAACTCGTGCCGAGAAAGAAGAAGATCACGTACCGGGTGAAAGGAAGAAGGGAAGAAACCGATGTAATCGGAGAGAAGAGGAGAGAACAGCGAAGGATATGGCGGAGGGCTAAAATGCGCCAGTCCCGATTTAGCGTTCCTCTCTCCTTGTGCTTTCTCCCCCGCTTCTTCTTCTTCTTCTTCGTCTGCTTCGCCTGCTTCGCGTGCACGATAGGATACCGCGCGCACGTTAGCACTAATACAAACTAAAGGGAAATGCACAGAAAGGGAGAAGGATTCTTCCTTCTTTCTTCTCTTCTGGGGGAGAGGGCCTTAAAGGGCACGAAGCCTTATGGGCCTTTTATTAATTACTTATATCCAAAATTCAGCTAGCTGGACCAACTTGGCTTCTTCTCAAGTGTGCATCCCCGATACGCCACGTGTCGTTTTTCTATGGCTAACCATTTCGACTGATGAACTGGCATCCTCTCCCAGTAATAGTATCATCACCTTTGAATACAATTGATACTGGAAAATTGTCAAATACTAAAGTGGCTAAAACCATCGTTAGTTCATAATAGTAGATACATTTTTTTGGAGATACAGAGATATGAGAAATCTTTGCATATGTAATAGGTTGTGTAATTTCATAATTCATATTTTATTGTTGAACAAAATATACTTCGTTTTTGTTGAATTATTCTATCACATAAAGTAGGAACGAAGACGTTTGATCCAAAAAGAGAAACTATATTGTCGGGTTTTTTTCTTGTTTTGGAGAGTTATTGGAAGTTTCCAACGAACATTCAAATGTTCAACAGCTAATGTGACTTCGGCATTCTTGTAAGTAAACCTATGAAACGCGTAGAAGCTTATAAATTTCTTCATTATAAGTCATGAAGAGGAAGATTTTACGTCTTTTGAAATTCAGCAGTCAACTCGAAGATTTATTTTGCTGAGCTATCTTTTCTTTTTAACGTAAATAATCATTATCAATTAACGGTAAACAATGTCATAATTGTCTACATTAGCCACGAGGGCTCAGACAATTCCCTCCGAAAACTGAGATCACCCAATCAATCTCACAAGTGAGATGGGAGATTCTGTCATTTATGCATCTATGATCTAAAACTCCACTAATAAATAATTTTAATATAATCCAGATGACTCACTGCACGGACACTAAAAACAAAAAATAAAACGACCCTCCAAACGGCAATAGTCAGAATCACGAAAAAATCCAAAATTATAAAACCAGCAACAGCCAATCAATAACAACAACCACAAGTATCTGTTTTGATGACGTTTAAAGAACATCTCCAGATCTTGTCCTCGTTAGACCTGAATTTGCAAAACGTAATCTTCAGAGATAAATCGGAGTCTTGGATATCCCATTAAAAAACCACCACCCTTCCACAACCACCGAGAACCAAACGAAAGTCCAGTGAGTAACCGAACAATCGGTATACAACAGTTTATCGCAAACCGCAAATCCAGAAGCATCGGAATTGGAGTTCCTTCCTCTAAAATTCCAACAAACAATGTCCAGACCAGAGGAGAAAGCCACAGCGCCGCAACCAAAACGCAAGACTTTAACCGCCAAACGCAGCCGCAAATGCAAACGCTTTGAACGCCATACGCCAAACGCTTTGAACGCCAAACGCAAACGCCAAACGTTTTGATCGCCAATCGTCAAATGCTTTGAACACCAAACGCAAACACCAAACGCTTTGAACGCCAAACGCAAGCAAAACGCAAACGCCAAACGCTTTGAACGCTTATCGCCACCAAGGCCCAAACGCCGCAATGCTGAGGCCAGTCCAAGCGATTCCCGCCGCTGCACAACGTTACACACCAGCCTAGAAAACCATCCCTGCTGTCCTCAAGCAGATCAGATCTGGCTGAGAGAAACCCCCGTTGAAACCCAACCAACCGAGCAGCCCCACCGCCTCCTGCCATTACACACAGCACTCCGCTTCCCGCACACACAGAAAGACACGGAGGAGGCTGCCGCATAACCGGAGGCAAGAGTTCTAATCCCTCACGGACATAAGAGACAAGGCTGCAGAAGCTTGAAGAACCTAAGAAAAAGGAAAACCAAAGCTGGACGTCGGAGAGGCAGAAGCAAAGTTCAGATCTGGTTGCGCTTGAGGAAGAAGATGAGGGGAGTCATAGGTTTTTTTTATTTTGCTGAGCTATCTATACATGAACAACATTAAAAAATAACATATTTGAGGAAGGGCGAAAATGGACCAAACAAACAAGAGAACGACTCCAAATAAGTTTATGCCCAAATCTAATGATAGCCAAAAAGATAATATGCTTCATGACTCCGAACTCAAAAACTGAAAAAAAAAAATTCTATTTCTCCAAGTCATTAAGCATCTGAGTAATCACATAAAGAACAATTGACGAGTCAAAAAGGAAGAAGATAAAACTACTACTTTAACAGTGAGGTCAATCCAATTTCTCCACATGAGGAAGAAGCGAAACATAACCCAATAAGACAGAACTCTTGAAGCTGCTTCAGTAAAAGAAGCCAAGAACCTTGCCACCGACATTCTTTCTCCTCGCTTCTTCGTGATCCATGATTCCAGCTGAGGTAGTCAGGACAATGTAACCAAACTGCACAAAAGAGATGCGTTAGTTGTAACATTGCAAGATGAAGGAAGATTGTGTTTATCTACTTGTCATGACACTTAAAACCCGATAACAAGAACAGCAAACTGACCAAGCAAATCGATATATGTATATATTAAAAAGAACCAATAAAAGGGGTTTTCACAATGTGAGATCTTTCCTTCCGATTTGAAGTAACAGAGACTACTTGCAATAGGAAATAGAGAAAAGATACAGTTTTGATTTACGCCCGCAACGGAACAAGAACAGTATTAGACTTGCTGCTCTGATCTCTCAAAGGCATTTTGATATAAAGTATATGGTAGTGGTATTGACAACAAGGAATAGAGTAAAAGGCAGAGATAATGTCTCTGAACGAACCTGTCTGGAAGGAAGTAGACGAGCTGTCCAACCCTCAATCTCCTTAACACCAACATCAAAACGAGGACTGATAACTCCACATTTGTTCAGCCTTCCATTTAGCTCAACAACGATCTTACCAGACCTGTGGTCATCAACATACTCAAACTCGCCGATGTAACCTAACATTCCAATGACAGAAACCAGAGCGAAGAATTATCATTACGCTTGATTTTGTACAGGAAGCTAAAAAGAAGCAAGGAAATGGACCAAAACTAACTGTACAAAATTAGCCTACCGTGCTTTTGCATGACGATAAGGAACTTGATGATGACTTTGGAAGACGGCCTGATCATGACCTGCCTCTTTCCCCTCTTCTCTGCATTGCACATGCTCTTAAGAGCATCATTGAGGACACTGATTCTCACCATTCTTCAAAATTCTAAACTGCAAATCATAAACAACAAAATCCGCGCTAAATAACGAATCTTTGTAGACGACATTGCTTACTGACACTGGTAAAAAAAGATACAAACTTTCCCAGCTAAAGCGTAAGTAAACATCAATTCAAACATTGTTAAATGAATATTATCCTAAACAACATCGAAAAACATCACGAAACCAACGGTAATGACATATCAATAGAATCACAATTCACAAAAAATCATCTACCACTTTGATCATATGATACGAAAACATATACCAGAAAGAACTCTAAACACTTGGGACCAAAATTCTCCGGAGAAACATCAAACTGGGAAAAAATGACTACGCACGTAGTAACAACGTATTCCAACAGGTAATACATCAGATCAAAGAAGTCGATTTCGGAGTTTTCTAACCTGAAAGTGAAGTAGCAGCTGCGCCGACGCCTCTCGTTTGTCTTGAAGCACAGATACAAAAATAAGGAGCTACAAAGAGGAGCAAAATTAGGGCTTTAGCTTATATAGGATGCACTTGGAAACTTAATTATACGAGTTAGGTCTATGATCCAATAGGCCCATACTACATACATAAATGGGCTCATTATAGCACGTTATAGATTTCTTTATTTGACAATCGTCACCGTTAAACATTAACGTAATCTAACGGTGAATACCAGAACACGTAAGAATCATGATTTTTTATTTTTTTTATGCGCTTATAATGGGCTCAAATAAAAAGCGAGACTCTTAACAGCAAATCGTTGCCGTTCGCTACAATGACGGATATGGTCTAATCCAACGGTATATCCACCTTTCACGTCATCGATCCATGTGACGTAGGAGTTAGCCAATAGGTATCTTATTCATTGTCGTATATATAACAGTCGCCGAATATGTGAAAGAACGCACATCTTACATATTTCCAATTCACTTGCTCTCACGATTTCATCCCTTTGAAAATTTCTTTGAAACCTTTTTTCTTAGTGTAAAAATGGCACCAAAGGCAGAGAAGAAGCCGGCCGAGAAGAAGCCAGTGGAGGAGAAATCAAAGGCTGAGAAAGCTCCGGCGGAGATGAAACCGAAGGCCGGGAAGAAGCTGCCGAAGGAGGGCGGTGCAGGAGGCGACAAGAAGAAGAAGATGAAGAAGAAGAGTGTCGAGACATACAAGATCTACATCTTCAAGGTTCTGAAACAAGTTCATCCAGATATCGGAATCTCTAGCAAAGCCATGGGGATTATGAACAGCTTCATAAATGATATCTTCGAGAAACTCGCTCAGGAATCGTCAAAGCTCGCTAGGTACAACAAGAAGCCGACGATCACTTCTCGGGAGATTCAGACTGCTGTTAGACTTGTGCTACCCGGTGAGCTCGCGAAACACGCTGTCTCTGAAGGAACCAAGGCCGTCACGAAATTCACCAGTTCGTGAATAGACAATTTGGGTTGAAAGCGTTGTGAAATTAGGTATTTAGATTTGGTTGTTGACTAATTAATCTTCTGAAAATCGATATTTGTTTCGTTTTTTTTTTTATTTAGATGTAATCAATCAAATCCAATATCTCTACAAATTAATGAAAGCTTAGTTATCTTCTCTCTCTAATGCTTCCCTGCAAATGGATCGGTTATAATAAGTCTCTCGTTCTCTTAAAAAAGATATATTTACAAAAACGTCATCGTTTCGCTCGACCGTCTAACCTAGAGAAGTGTTGCTTTCGTGCATTGAGCCTTTTGGCCGAATCAGTTTTGTGTTGCTTGCTGCTTAGAGATGGCTAACAGATTCTCAGCACAGCTCTTCGTAAGCAGTAAGATTATGAGTTCTCAAAATTTTGATTAGATTCCTCCGTTTACATTCCCTTCCGGCTTCTTAGATTTGGTTCTCGTGCAGGGTTATCAGGATACACCACAGATCGATCTCTGAGGCAAATCTTCTCTCCGTTTGGTCAAATTAAAGAGGGTACATATAGACCATATCGAATGTGATTAAGCCTCAATTAGGTTTACTTTTTCTTTGTTCCCCAACTGATTTGTGTTGTGGGGTTATTTAGCTCGGCTTATTAGGGATCCAGAAACGCAGAGACCAAAAGGGTTTGGCTTCGTTACCTTCGAGTCTGAGGATGATGCACGAAAGGCATTGAAAAGCTTGGATGGGAAGGTAAGAAGATCCAGTTGAATTTCTCTATCAACACTTTTTCAATAGGTTTCTGGCTTTGTTGTTTAATGTGCTAATTAAGTTACTGGAGATTAGCTTGATAATAATGGCTTTGTTCTGTAATGAATTTACATATCCTATACTTCATTTTCTGCCTTCTTAAAGTCACAAATGTCTACTCAAAACCCTCTTTCGTGATAAGATTATATCCATTTTATTACAGTTCACTGTAGAAATGCCGATTCGGGTCTGAAGCTATATGGAATCTTGAGAAATGTCTTGTTTTGTTTGTTGTTTCTCTGGTTTCAGATTGTAGATGGTAGGCTAATATTTGTTGAAGTTGCCAAGAACGCAGATGAAGTGACAACGAATATGAACAGTAAGAAAGCCGAGGAGCAATGACTGATTCCGTTAATCATGTAGACTTCTTTACAGAATATCATCAGTTTCATGTTTACAAAATATTAAATCACAGATGCACTATGTGAGAATTTGTTATGTAGTCATCGTTTGTAGAAGAAACCTCCACACCATTCGTCTGTACACGATTTGGGCCATGAATATTGGGCTTAATAGGGATAATGGGCTTTCAGCATTAAAAGTAGTGAGGCTACGGTCACATGCTGGTAGGAAACCTGTCGCACAAAGCAAAGTCACCGTCGATGTAATTAAATACTATAAAATTTCCACGTGTCAGTCTTTGATTAGAAGTAACCAGCTCCTCACTGCTGGTTCCCATCAATCACCGCTACAATGAAAGTTGAGCGGAAGGTGGAGCCAACCGAGAGATGCCGAAAGAGCCATTTATGTCATGGACCTTTCATTTGAATTCGACTTTTTTTTTTTCAATAAAACCCGCAAAAATATTCGATGCCAAGAAAATAGGGCTGGCCAAAACCGAACCGAACCCGATCTGCAAAAAGTAGTACCGAAGAACCGAACTGAACTCGATCCAAAAAAGTAGTACCAAACCGAATTTAGAATTGACAAATAACCGAATGGTTCCTAAACTCTTATAACCGAAAAACTGAACCCAAATTCGAACCGAACCGAGAACCAAATGGGTACCCGAAATATTTGAAATATAATTATATTTTCAAATATATTAATTATATTTAAGTTTATAATAATTGAATACTCAAATTATAATAATAAATTTAAATTTATTAGTTAATTGTAGATTAAAATAATTAAAATATTCAAAAAATTGAAATATCTAAAAAAATTTATTTATATTTGTCAACAATTTAAACAATTTTTATTTAAATTTAATTGAATTTTATTTTTTAAATATATTATGGATACCCGGACCCGACCTGAATTTGGGTGGAACCGAACCGAACCCGAACCGAAAATAAAAAATATCCGAACGGTTCCTATTCTCTAAACCCAAAAAATCCAAAAACCAAATTACCCGATCCGAAACCGAATGGGTAGCGGAACGCCCATGCCTACAAGAAAATATGATATACTTAAGAAGTCTTCGTTATTTTTGTTATCTTTTCTATATCGAATATATCAATTTTTGTCCATTTTACTGACCTTTGTTTTTTGTAATTATGTAGTCCCATTACCCCGCATATCTATTAGTGTCCCATTTTTTTTACTTACAATATACACACATACATTTTAAAAAAAAATCAAAACATTCTAAACATATACAAATTTTCATGTATGAAAAGTCTTAAGCTAAAATGGGGCTAATTGTTTTGGATCTTCAAGATTTGAATAAAGTAATAAAACATTTGTCAAAAAAAAAAAAATAATAAGAAAACACTAATTTTTTATCAGTCATTAATAATTTATTTTGGAACTTTTGTAGATCTATCAGCAAGAAAGCAACCAACTAGAGTATTTAAAAATGTGAAAGCGATTCATAAGTTAGTTTGTCATTCAGTTATCTATTATAAATGAAAAACATTTCTGTCTAGACTGGTAGATATAGGTTCCAAAATGATAAAGAAGGACCATGTTCTTCAAATTATTTAAGACATCTAACATTTTCTTTTTGTAAACGGTCAACAATATAGAACCCCAAAAACTCTGGTCAAATTATTTAAAAATGAGCCATATCTATTGGAAAATATAGTCACTTATAATGTATAACTAGCGATATACATATAAAAAGTAAATAAATTCAACCATTTGTCATAAAAAAAAAACTATTTATTTTAAAGTGATTTGCTACATCCGGAGAAAAGAAAATTATAACATTCTTATGTTGTGAATTACATAATAAATTTGATTTTCTCAGTATTAAATATCAAATAAATATTGAAACCCTAAACACACACAAAAATACATCTTATATAACTTGGTAAGCTATATAAAGGGGACTTCCGAATAAAGCTGAAGAAAGGAAGAGAAAAGAAGAAAAAAAAAAAAAAAAACAGAGTGACCGTATTCTCCGGCGATTGTAGCCGCCCGAAGCAAATATCTTCTTCTCTCCCTCTTCAATTTAGCTCGAATTTGCTCTGATACTAGTGAGCTTCCAGCGATGGTGAGCTCAATTGTTTTTTTTTAATTACCTTCAATCAATTCCTTGATCATGATTGCGCCTCACAATTTGGTTTGGTTTCGTCTTTTGGGTCATTTTGTTGTTTTGATTAGATCTGTAGATGTGGACTTGTTATTTGGTTTAGATCTCTGAAATTTGGTGGTTTCGTGACTGATCTAGCATCAAAACCGCTTGAGAACTTCGATTGTGATAGATAATTGTATTTAAAGAGTTTATTGTTGTAACAATTTTCTAGTGATATCTATCAATTTTGGTGATCTTCAGTTGTTCATTATCTATTAATTTATTTCTCAGTGTTTTTCTGATGCATCTCGCTCAAATTGATATATAGATCGTTTGTTTCATTATTTTTATTAAAAAAAAATTTGTTCTGCTTGCTGATCTTTGTCAGTATCACTTTGTTTTTGAACTGATGGATGTCGTTTCACTATTATTCATCTGTTTCATGTAATTGATTATCACATAATCTCTTAGGTTGGTGTATCAAGAAAAATCATATATTATATAATGGAGGTGTGAGAATAATAGCTATGACCTTAACAAAATGTCATTTCCATGACTTGTTTGGTTCAAAAACAGGCTAACGCAGCATCAGGAATGGATGTGCATGATGACTGCAAGCTAAGATTTCTGGAACTGAAGGCGAAAAGGACACACCGTTTCATAGTTTACAAGATCGAGGAGAAGCAGAAGCAAGTGATCGTTGAGAAAGTCGGTGAGCCTGTCCAGACCTATGACGAGTTTGCTGCAAGCCTTCCTGCCGACGAGTGCCGTTACGCCATTTATGATTTCGACTTTGTCACAGCTGAGAATTGCCAGAAGAGCAAGATCTTCTTCATCGCGTGGTAACTACTAATCACATCATAAACTCTTGTTTCTTGTTTCTCCAAAGGTTTCATCTTGTGATGCAAATTTCTGTTTTTTTTTTTCCGCCAAGGTGCCCTGACACAGCTAAAGTCAGAAGCAAGATGATCTACGCGAGCTCTAAGGACAGGTTCAAGAGGGAACTAGACGGGATTCAAGTAGAGCTTCAAGCAACTGATCCAACTGAGATGGATCTTGATGTTTTCAGAAGCCGTGCCAACTAAAATGTAAACACCAATCTTTCTCCCCCTTAGATCCTTTAATGATCTATTATTCTCTTATCCTGTTATTTCGGAGTGATGTCACTTTTAAAAAATATATATACTATACAATATGCTGTGAAGGGTATGAACCTAACAACTTCATTTTATGGGTGTTTGGTCTTGTGTTCGATGCTGTCTTTGGTTTCTGTGTTCCATCTTTATGTAGATTTCACTATTTTGAAAAGACCCAGATCGTCAATTTGAAGAAGATAATCCTTTTGGTATCATTATAATGTTTCTTTCACAAAATGTAAGAAACAACTGTAGTCTGTAGGCGTGTGCACGAGATGTCACATTCATGCCATAAATAAAAGGTCGATCTACATGATCACAAGAAGATCCGACGCGTTTTGAGTTTTGATACTAATCTAGTCTGGTCCAGTGGTCCTGGTTTGATTCTTAATTTTAGGTCACGCGTACGAATCTGATGTGGTTAATCTGTTCATAATACAAATAAGAAACAGCCCTGCTGCGATGGGCTTTTGTTATACACAGTACATAGCCTAACTTAGTTTTGACTTTTAATTTGTTAAGAGCAAAACATTTTGTGGACCAATCCATATAGTGTCAGATTGTGATTTAACCGACCACAGTATCCCTTTATGATTATGATTGGATTTGTCGTTTTGACCATTGGTTATGCTGACCCACAGTTTTGTATATTCGCCATATGTTATTACCACACACCATCTGAAAAAGCTTTAATAAACACATCTTTAGATTCAACTTGTATAATCTAATCTTTATGAACTTATCCACAGATTTATCACCTAATCATTGACATTCTCATTATTGGTGTAGAATTAATGTAATATAATCCCATAGGTGGGTAATAAAAAATCAAACGCTTTGAAACTTATTTTATTGTCTGAGGTAAATAATCTACACAGAAAATATATATATAATTTAAATTAGCTGTATTTTTCTTTATATATTTATGATTGTATGATATGTAAGCAAATATAAAAAAACACATAAAGCAAATGAAATACGTTTCTATATATATATTAATATATAAATATATATATATATATATATATAAAATAGATATTCGGATAGCTTACAAATAACGCGAAGAAACAGCGAAGAAGCAAAAAAAGAAAAACACAAGTGCTATTCATATTCTCTCTATAGATTTTTGCCGACCCAAGAAAATATCTTCTTCATTTCAACAGAAATTTATCTTTGAAATCGGTTTGATTCAGCCATGGTGAGCTCAGATTTCTCTCGTAACTGTTTTGAGTTCTTCGATTTGAAACTTGCTTTCGATTTGATTTGAGTCCAATTCCGTTTTGGGGTAGTGTCTCTTTTGATAGCTCTTCTCTCGCTCGTTAGATCTGGAGATGAGTTGTTTGTATCCGATCTTAAAGATAGTTTTGTGTGTTGTGTGATCGGATTTATAGAAATTCCGACAATGAACTCGTAACTTTGTTGTGACCTTAGTTGATCTGAAACCAGGAGGAGTCTCGCGTTTGTTCAGTTGAAGTTCATATAAGTTGATGGTTTAGTTTTACGAGTTTGTGAAACGTTCTCATTACTGATAAACGATTGTTCGATCTATATAGTGCTTCTCGTCTTCTGAAGTCGGAACATATCTTCATTCTCCTGATGAGTCTTAATTGAAGTCCGAATCGTGTGTGGAGTTTTTAATCAAATAATCCAATTTCTGTGTTGAGTTATTTCTGCAAAATTGTTGATCTTTTGGTCAAAAGTGTATTTTTTAAGAGATGTGCATCTTCTTAATGTATTGGTATAATAACAGGCTAACGCAGCATCGGGAATGGCTGTGCATGATGATTGCAAGCTAAAGTTTATGGAACTGAAGGCTAAACGAACGTTTCGTACCATAGTGTACAAGATTGAGGACAAGCAAGTGATTGTAGAGAAACTCGGTGAACCTGACCAATCATACGAAGACTTTGCAGCAGGTCTTCCAGATAACGAATGTCGATATTGCATTTATGATTTCGACTTTGTCACTGAGGAGAACTGCCAGAAGAGCAAGATTTTCTTCATCGCATGGTAAAACCTGAACTAGCTGCTTTCCCTCGATTTGTTTATATTACATTGATCATCAATGCGTGTGTTGTTTGTGTTTGTGCCAAAGGTCTCCTGACACTGCCAAAGTAAGAGACAAGATGATTTACGCGAGCTCCAAGGATAGGTTCAAGAGAGAACTAGATGGGATTCAAGTGGAGCTTCAAGCAACCGATCCAACCGAGATGGGTCTTGATGTTTTCAAGAGTCGCACCAACTAAGCAAAAGGAACCCTTTGTATAGGGGTCTTGAATAAGTTTGTTTCTGGAGTGAATTATATGTTTCTCTGTTAACAGTTTCCTCTGACGGTTATGAAACTTTTAACATCTTCACCTTCATTTATATATTTGGGTATTATTATTATTGCCTTTGATGTCTTGATGATGTGTGTTTCATCATCTAATGAAACTTGTGAGATTGTGCTGCCTTGTGGTGGTGTGCAATCTTTTGTGTCCTGTTTTACCATTTTATGTACAATACTTGAAAAAAAAATCAGTGTTATTGATTTTATTATATAAGTTATGGCTTCAAGCCTTTTGTCTCCATATCCCTATATTTCAATATTTGATTATATGTCTACATATATTCTTCTCTGCTTTACACATATTTTAGACTCTTAATAACTATAGATCACACACATCATCTTTTAAGTTTTAACTAGATTTCGAAACGCAGATATATGTTGCAGAATTATATTTTTGACAAAATTTTAAGTTTAATATAAACAACAAATTTTATTTTTCATTTTAATATACATTTATTTTAGATAAAATATATTTATAGATGTTAAGTGAGACATGTTAGCATTTTTATTTTTAATATAAATGTATTATATAATTTATTAAATTTTAACTAGTTAGCGAATAATATTTCTTAGTTTGTTTTTGTTTTAACATTTTTATTTTGTAGAAGTCAAGATATAAAATGTGTTGATTTTAGTAAAAATTTATTGTAGTTGTATTATAATTCTAACTCGAGTTATAGTGTATGGTTATGATTTTAAAATTAATTTTATAATATTTATTTTCAATAAATAATCATTATAAATTTATATAATATATTTTTATTTATTTTTTATCTAAAGTATTTTATTTAATGTTTTTACAATTAATTTTTTTTTATATATAATTATAGTTACATATGTATTAAAATAAGATAATTTATCTATTTAAATTGTTCTGTATTGGTTTAAATTTATTTTTAATATTTTATAGTCAAAATAAATTAATTCGTCTTTTTATCCTATCATTCAGCAATCAAAGTTTTTATTTAATATTTTCATAATAAAAATATGTTAATTCGTTATTTTAACCATTCTCGCAATAGTCTAACTATTTTACTTGTTTGATAAAACAACCCCCGATAAACAATATTTTATATAAAAATATTAATCACAACAAGTCAATTATATTATCGGATAACATAAATATTTAATAATTTATCTGTCTATTAAATTAAAAATATATGTCTAATTTTTAATATTTTGTTTTATACATCAAATTTCATTTAATAATTTATTTTAATAATTATTAACAAATTTTGTTGATTAATGTTTGAAAAAATATTTAAAGAGATAAAAATATTTTTAAAGATTATGTTATAACTAAAAAATGAAATATATCTTAATGTTTAAATATTAAAAAGTACTAAAAGATATTAATGAAAAAAATAGTTAATAATTAACTAGAATTTAAAGGTTATACTATGATATTCGGGTTTTTTGGTGTTTTTTTAAAAAAAATTCAATGTTTGTCCCCTAAGTTCAAGAGATCTTAAAAAAAAATCAAATGGGCATAGAAAAATCCTAACATATCCCTTAAACCGAAACCCAAAAAGCTTTCCTTGTTTCCACTGTTTCTTATTTACCGTTGATTATAAATCATTAACTGTAACTATGTCTCTTTCTACTCATTGATCATATCGAAATGATTTCTCTCTGCAAGACTGCAAGTCATCTCCTCAACTACTTTTTTCAAGCTTTCGTTTCTTAAATTCTTCTACTCCATCTCTTTCTCCTCGATCTGTATAAACGATGGACCGCTATGGATTAGATTTAGATACTCGCTATGGATTTAGTTACGGAATCGTATGGTCCAAAGATGTTTTCAAGAAATTTGCAGCCACAAATCTTATTCTCCTGCACGAAACTCTGAGTTTCTTGGTGGTACTACTTTTTCGAGAAGGAAAACATGAGATCATCGATTTGGCCCAATTATACTATGTCATGCTTCTTACTATCCAAGGAGACTTGTTGGCCGAAAACTCGAATGATCTCTAGATTATGGTAGAAGAACCTGCAAATGGATAGTGGGATTCACTGGCTAGAGTGGAACAAGTTATGCAAAACAAAGTCTAGAGGAGGATATAGACTTTAGAGAGATAGAAGGTCTTAATCAAGCCTTACTTAAGAAACAGATTTGGAAAATACCCAATCAGCGACAAAGTCTAATGGCTAGAACATTTACATGGAGATATTTTAAGAAGAAATCAATCTTGGACGTATCCATGTTGAAATAAAAAAATAAAAAAGTAGATATTCTAAAATAAAGAGAGAATATGAAGTATTAGAAAGAAGAAAATAGTAAATAATCTAAACCAAATTGAAAGTATGAAAAAGCTTCTAAACCTTTAACCAAACATTTTAAGTAGGCGTCTCACAAGGATTGTAAACTCTCTATATAAACACTTGTACTCTTCATTTGTAATCAAGAAAATTTAATCTTTCATAATCAACAATTAATTCTTTCTCTCATTCTCTTTTCTCCAAAACTTTCTCTATTCTCAAATGGTGAATCTAAATCTTTCATTCTAACATGGTATCAGAGCCAAGTTCATCCTAAATCCACAGAATCTCACGTTTTTCTTCAACCTTTGCACTTAATCTTCCAAACCAGACCAGCCGAGAAGATCAAAGTGGTTCTTCATCAATTCCGGAGATATCACGAGGTTTTCTTCCATATTTCATCAAAAGGATCATCATGCAAGAGTTTCTGATCATCTATGCACCAGTTTCATCTCATTTGGTCATCAGAATCAAAAGTTATCCTCGAAGGTGTCGCGATCGGCATCATCAGGGTTCTCTGACTTTGCAACAAGCATAACTTGTTCAAATCTTCATCGATATGATCTATTTCAAAGCCTAACCTCAATATAATTGAGTCTAAATGATGTTTTGGGAGGTTCACACTCATCCTAATCAATTATTGAAGCTTTTTTAACGTTTTCCCTCGACTTTCCAGTTTCGACCCCTTTGGGGTATTGGTGATAAAAATCTTATCCTTTCTCATTCTTTTCTAATTTTGGATGTTAAGAAGTTAGATAAGAGTCTTACGGAGGGTTCCAAGAAGTTTCATTACAATCTGACAAGTTTGAGGCTTCAAGATTCATTTTCTTGTAAACTAGCCAGAATCTGAAATTCTTGAAAACGATTATAGGGAGGTTAGACTTGTTACTCAACTGTTATAACTGATTAATAACTACCTAAAATGGTTTTGGTTAGTAGTTAAGAGGTTGTTAATCAGTTTAGAGACAGTTAGATTCATTTTAAAAATTGTTGGAAGCAAGTGGACAAGTGGTTAAAGCTGTTTGAAAAACTATTGCAACCAGATTGTTGTGACAGTTTAGGCAGTTAATCAAAACTGTTAGTGAAATTTTTAAGTTAGTATTTGGAGGTTAAAAAGGTGGTTAAGAAGTTCAAAGGAGTATCATAAACTGTTCATGCCAAAAGAACCAGTTTAACCTAACCTAATATCTTATCTTAAAAATGTCTGGTTGATTAAAGATGGAGAAACCAAGTTTAAAGGCTGTTGAAACAAATTGGTTAGGCTGTTGTATCAGCTAAAACTGATTGGAAACAAGTTGGTTAGAAGGTTAAAAAGTTTTTCAGTAGTTAGAAAGTGGTTACAATAGAGATTAGGCTACCCTAGGCTGCAACAAAAAAAAAGTGTAAAGACTAGGACAAAACATGAAGAGTTAGTTACTACAAGACCGTTGGATGATGAGAGTAATGGCTGGCATGGTGGCCTCCTGTTACACGATGAGCCTCATGAGCGTCGTTGGTTACTACAAGACCGTTATGATCTACGAAGAGATGGCTGTGCTTTTCTTCTCTTTGAACCTATACGGATTCTGGGGGATTGAATCGTATGTCTACCGATTTATCCTCTGATGGTTCTTTGTGCAGTTGGTTTTATGTTTTCTGAAGAATATTAAGTACTCGGGGTTTAGTCGTGGGTTCATAGCGCCCGATGTCGAGTTCTAGAAGTTTTCTGTGGCGTACCACAATGCCGTGTGGGTTACGTTGTTGTTTGCTTTCTTTGTTCCTTGGTTTTAGGTGGAGCTCCTGAGTTTATTGATTTTGATAACTTTGAGTAATCGAAAGTCGGCTTTTGACAGAACATGGGGGTTTTGGCTGTGCGGTCCACCTTATATCTATCCTCTTGAAGTCCCTTTGTCCATCTGAAAGGGTTAACGAAGAGAATGCGATGGTGTTTGGAATTTTAACTGTGGCGTTTCTTCTCATGAATCTGTTTGGATGCTTGGGAATCATGTATGAAGATAAAGGCTCATATGAGCTACAGAGTCAGTGGTTCAGTCTTATGAGAAGCTCGAGTGTGCAGGCTTCAAGGAAATTCAACACGAATATTTACCTTTTTAAGTGGTGGAGAGACTCTTTCTCGTCTGAAGGGTTCTAAGTCCACTAGATTTTTTTTCTTGTAAAGGCCACGTGTGTGTTAACCTCGCACGTGTTCTCTTTGTGACTGAGCTGGTGAATGTAGCTCACATCTCGTAATCACTGGCGAATTTCTAGCCGGAAGTTAGAGGATTGCTGATCTAATCAGAATAAAAAAAAAGAATCAACTCTGACTCATTTAATGGCTTCGCCCGGGTTCGAACCGGAGACCTTCAGTGTGTTAGACTGACGTGATAACCAACTACACCACGAAACCATTTTGTTAAACATGCGTTACTAACATATATTTCTTTTTATTATCATAAAATTTCATATCATCAGCCGGATATACAGTGGTACCAGTATTATGCAACTGCATCTTGAAATTTTAAAAATTTGTTTTTGGTTCCTTTGAAGCTTTATGAATTCAACTAGAGACATGTTTTCTTTATGCAACTTTCAATATAAGAAATAGTGGCTGAGATTTCAGTCACACATTCAACTAGTTAGTCTTATAAAGTTCCTTAAGTAGTCTTCCGGCTTCTGCATACCTTTAACATTCTCTTCTTCTTTGCAAACTTCTTTAACCTTACATTCGCAGAATCAATGGCTTTCCCCAAAACAAATCTAACATATCAAATCGGGGAAACGCCTGGACCGGATCAAAATAAGGTAAGTTTGGATCAGGCCGAATTTAACGAATGGGCCTAATAAAGCCCATTTGGTAAATAATGAGGCGGAACGGGTGTTTCACGCCGCGCTTAAAATTTACGCCGAAAAATCGACATGTCAGCAAATCCCGTTGAAATTATCGTAGATTTAAAAAATATTTTCAACGGTTGACATCGTCCTACTTATCGATCCTCGTCGATGTCTAACAACCATTCATGTCGCGTATTCGATCTATTATAAAACCCAAACTTGCCATCACATATGTAAGATATCAAAAAACACTTAAAGGAGTTTATCAGATTTAAGGCTTATTTACCCAAAGAAAAAAAAAATATAGAAAAAGTCAAAAGAGGTACTTAACAATGGCTCCTAAAGCAGAGAAGAAGCCGGCCGAGAAGAAACCCGCCTCCGAGAAACCGGTGGAGGAGAAATCAAAGGCCGAGAAAGCTCCGGCGGAGAAGAAACCGAAAGCTGGAAAGAAGCTACCGAAGGAAGGCGGTGCAGGCGGCGACAAGAAGAAGAAGATGAAGAAGAAGAGCGTGGAGACATACAAGATATACATCTTCAAGGTTCTGAAACAAGTTCATCCAGATATCGGAATCTCCAGCAAAGCCATGGGGATCATGAACAGCTTCATCAATGATATCTTCGAGAAACTCGCTCAGGAATCGTCAAAGCTCGCTAGGTACAACAAGAAGCCGACAATCACTTCCCGGGAGATTCAAACAGCTGTTAGACTTGTGCTTCCTGGTGAGCTCGCCAAACACGCTGTCTCTGAAGGAACCAAGGCCGTCACGAAATTTACAAGCTCTTGAAATGGATTAAGGTTCCTGTTTGTTTTATCAATTGTTTATCTTTCTCAGTTGTAATTAGTGGTAATGGAACTGTTTGGAATCAAAATTTACGTTTTGGCACAATGTTTCATATTCGAATTTGAATCAGAATTTATGTTGTTGGTTCTTCAGATTAATTTAATTAAGAAGTATTATAACCAATTAGTGGCTTGTGTTACAAGAAATCGTTTACAATAATATAATATTGATACAAATCGAAAAAAACGATTAACAGTTCTTGACTGCCAGATTTTATATGAATGTTATCAGAATGATATTTGAAGATTTTAAATGTTTATGATGGTTTTTCTGTGTCTGAATAAAACCATGTATGTCTCTTTATATAGAAAACAATGAGATATTTCGAATGAACTCAAACAAAAAGCTATATACCCCAACAAGAAGTTTGGTATTTTCCAGATATATTTATAGAACGTTATACAAAGTCAGATTTGTGTTGGATATTTATAATGTTCTTAAGTTATTGAGTCTTGATCCTTATTGCAAATTTCTCCAGCATTTGTTAGTATTGGAGTTGATTAGATTAGATTTGAGAATTGTAGTGTGCTATAATTTTGTTATTTGATTTTCGAGCACACTAAGAGATATGGGCCTTATTGTCAAAAAATATTACCAATGAATAATTCGTTGAAAGTAATCACATTATTGGATTTATGTAATTTTGAGTCTTTTGACACACCGACTAACATATATATTAGTTTTTTCTGACGGATTTTGAAAACCATATATGTAACATTATATTTCGTTTGCTCTTTTGTATCAGTGCAGAAACTGCAAATTAAACCCAAATGCAATAGCAAAATAGTATTTATCTGAACATTATAACATATGATGGACTTCATGAGTTACTTATATGTTAATCCCATAGATAAAACCTCATTTATTTACTGACTTTAACGATCTTAAACCACTGGCTTATCGGATCACACGAGCTGTCTTCGCCGTTTTCACACTTGCAGTTGGTAGCCACGAGCTTGTTGTCTCTATCGACGTCAAGACAAAGAGAGTAATTAGTTGACGTCGCAGCTGTCTTCGGCGTTTAACCACTTTCAGTTGGTATATTTGTTAAACCGAACACATTAATCTTTGTATGTTATAAAATATTGCTTTGTTTCTATAAATATTTATTTATAACTACTAAAACCTGAATCTTAAGTTTTTTTTTTTTTTGAATATGAATAATTTCGTATTTATATTTTACTAGCTAGTTACAATATCCTTTTAAGATATTTCTTATACAATTATGATGTATATTTAAGTTGTTGTAACTTAGTAAAGATTGGTTTTATCATCTATTCGAAAATCAAATCCTCATGACAAAAATCAAACTCTAAAAAAATTTGACTGTTACGAAATTATTTTGACCATCAGAAACATGTGAATTACCTTGAAGCGGGGATTGAATAAGAGACTATCTTTGCAAGAAACTGTTGTTTCGAACACTTAACCAATCCGAATCCAAGACACCGTAATAATCAGTCAATCCGACCACACCGTCTCTGGGATAGTAACTTCCTGAAAGTAACCAAATCGACCAATCTACGTCATTTCCGCCGCCCAACCTAATATACATTCGATATACCGATTCTGGTTAACGTTTTCGCCTCTCAATATCGATTCCAAACTCACTAAGAAACACAGGGAAGTTCCGGAGGTTGAAACCGCCTCCTTCTTCGATGATTTTCAGATTCTCTAGCCGCATGCATCGTTAGGGTTGTTGGAACTCCATGTTTCTGTGTCGGTGAAAGAGTATCGATGGAGCTCAAAGACGAGTTTTCCGGAGAAACTTAGGCTTACCGGTCGTGATCGGACGAAAGAGAGGTCGGTGTCGTAGCTGAGGCCACAAAGGATTACAAGTATGTTAGGATTTGCTCCGTGAACTGCTTTGGCTCCTTGTTGCATGTACCTATATGCATATATAATGAGACATAAAAATTAGAGCTATTTTTACTATATATTATTCAACATTCCCTTAATATATAAAGAATAATATATTCGGTGACTAAAGAGAGGTCGGTGTCGTATCTTATACTCAATCTTTTTTATGTGTCTAACTGTCAACAATGTATAAAGAATAATTATCTCCATTAAGTTTAAAAAATCTTTCAAAACTTAACTCATTTTTGTTTTTCTTGTTTTTAATTGTTATAATTCAACAATTTTATTTATAAGTTTATCACAACTTTGCTTATTCATATATCTACTTTTGTTAGAATTAAACAACTTATAATCCTACTTAGTTTTATCTTAAGCTATCAATCTTCTTATCTTAATACAAATATAATTCTTTAATTGAAGTTTATCCTAAAGATTTAAAGTTTATCCAACATTCACCCTTAAGTTTCAAGTTTTTTTTTTAAAGATATTTTCAATTCTTATCAAATTCTCATTTTCTTAAACTTGATTTTTGTTAGGGATTTTGTTAGTATATTTTCAGGTTGTTCTTTACCGGGTATATGCTTCATTTTGTTTTGCTCTTCATCAACATATTATGAAATGAAATGGTACAATTTGTAGATGTGTTTGCTTCGACCGAGGAACACATAATTTTTAGTAACTGCATTGACGGATATGTTGTCAATATGAATGATCGTCTTTCACAATTCTAACCCGTGATTTCACTTAATAAGTCTTGAAGCCATATAGCTGTTTTGCGGTTTCAATAGCTGCCATAAACTTGGCCTCATATGACAACAGATCCACCATACTCTGATTTTGAAAACACCACGTGATTGGTGATTCACCAAAGTAAAAAATGTGACCCGTTGTACTCTTTCCATCGTATTTACAACATATTTGCCATCGGACGCATCTACTGAAGAAAAACTTTTGTTTTCTTCAGTAGGAATGACTCCTTCAATCCTATTTATTCTATTTTATATAAGATTCCAATACTATTTGAAACAAATGAAATTCTCCTTCACACGCGTCTAATAATTATAATGACCATCGAACTGTAGAATAGCCAGAACCACAAACCTTTTTACATTGGTGCTCTGTACTATTGAATTTCTGGTTCTTAATCACTCTACTCTCAATTTTTCAGACCTCTTTGTGATGAGGTTCTGATACTAGTTCTTAAAATTGGTTACGCACTCAAATACAATTTGATCAAAACTTTTCTGATTAATATACAAATGAAATGAACTCTACTTACTCCTTTATATAGAGGAGACTTAACAAAGATGGAAGCAAATAACACGAAGCAACTAGCTCTTACAAACTAGCAATACAATAGACTCGTTCATACGATTCTATGAATATGATGATGGATGAAACTTGGATCTCTAAGTTTTTTTTTGTGTGAAGAGAAACGATTGTTTAGGGTGATGATGAGATATCATGTGGTTTGGGAGGTGGATGATGGAGATATTTTTGTCTCCTCGAGTTTCACCTGAGAAATACTAAAGAGTATTCTCAAGAATTTAACTGAATAGTAACCGCAAGTGCACAATTAATGCCTCTTGTAGCTAAACGGGATCGATCCACATGGAAGACTAGTAACTCAATAGATTATGAAGATAAAGTTTAACCTAAAGAAATTCAAGATTGGTTTTGTTGGAATTTGTCTAAAACTAAACTAAGTAATTGTAAGATCATATAAGAAAGCAGTTAAATTTGACTAAGAATAAATTATGATTAAGACAATTCAACCATGTACAAGGTGCTAAAACAATTAAGGGTTGTGACTAAATGACGATTATGAATCATGCATGTGTAAATTTATTCGTAGATAATGAGATCAAGATAGATTAATACACTTCCATGTAAGAAACTCCTATGCTTAGAATTTGATTTGATCAATTTCCATTGCAAACTCTTAACTAAACAAACATTAAAATTCATCTCATATTCTCATCAAAACCTTGGACAACTACTTCCGTAGGCAAAAATAATAAAACTCACTAATTAGATTAACCTAAAAACTCATTTAACCTCTTCCAAGGGGTGAATTATGTAAACACTTGATTGACTCTCCCGAGATCATCCTAGCATTTAACACATCTAAAAGTGAAGGATTACACAATTGAAACATATATATCATCACAAGATCATCATTCCCCTAATTATCTACCCTTTTCATGGCTGAATATAGAAGATCTACTCAAACATAATTGAAATTGTAGAGAAAACAAAAATAATGGAGAAAGACATTCTTAAGATGCAGAAAGGAAGAGTATACATAATCTATGAAAAAGATCTAAATAGGTCTTACAAACACCGTAGACTCTCTAAGGCAGACCTAGGGTTCTTTCTCTCTTTTTCTTTCTGGGTGACAGGTAAAAACTGTGATACCCTAGGTCTGATAAAACATACCCTATTTATAAGGTGAAACAAAAACAATTTTATTTAAGAAAAACGAAATAAAAAACATTTATTGGGATCGATTCTAGAGATGCTCGTAAATTTATTCGTGGGTGGATCGATCGATCCATATGAAAATCGATCGATCTCAGCTGAGCGATCAGTCTCTTGGTTGCTTGGTCAGTCTTGGAATTGGGCGCAGATTGGTGACGGGCAATCAATCGATCTATTTTGATGTGCGTCGATCGATCGGTCGTGTTGAAGGATGGATCGATCGATCTTGACGTGTATCGATCAATCTCTTTCTTCATTTGGGGAATCATACGAATTTGATCACAATTTTTAGCTTATTCATCCAAATGACATGATTTCGATTAACTCTAAATAGTAGTTCTTGTCTCCATTGATGTATAACTTCATTGACTCCAAAAAACATTTTTATATTGCTCTAGATGTACTGAAAATAAGAGGCAAAAGACATATTAATTTTAATGTATATGAACCTAAAATATGTCTGAAACTATGAAACCTAATGATCAGATGATACGAAATATGAAATAAAATCACTAAAATAAAGATTTATGGATCGGTAATATGATTTTTCTTCCATTTGTTGTTGCATTGAAGATGGTCCAGCCCTCATTCAAACCGACTACTCATCAAGTTTTTGCAACTTATAAACTATATATTATATTTGGCAAACAAAATGTTTCTTACATTTCCCAACTCGTTTTTTGTATGATGGAAATGAGTAAACAAAATTCCAACTAAATGTACTTTCTGTTGGTCATCAGATCTTATTATCAAGAGTCAGACTGATAAGATATTCCTTAACAGCATGTGACTTCTTAATCTAAAATATTATTTTTCTTTCATAAAATGCGATCTAAATTTCAAAAACGAAACATAGTTAGTTAATATGGTGTTTGGGATCAAACCAAAGCATTGTTTTTGGAACGACAAAACTGTGTCACAACAAAGTGAAAAAGCATTCTAGTATCAACTAACCATTGTAATAGAATATTTTGTCTCTTTTTTAATCGAGTGTTTGTTTGGTAATATTCATCTCTGTTAATATCAGATTTATATCTTAATAAATAAAAAGAATTTATTTAATTTTATATTCTCAAAATCATGAGAATACATCAAAATAGGCCTTTCCTTTCTGCTATAGATATTAAAAAGGATCAATTTCTAAAATACTCTCTTTTGTTTACAGTATTTCTTTCATACTCTCTTTGTTTCTCATATACTCTCTGTGGGACCCAAATCAAATTAATCAACTAAAATACCATCAACTACCCTTCTGATAAAATTAATTTAAATTTTAAATTCAAGTGGGACCCACCCAAAAAGTGACAAAAAAATCAAACCAACAAAAAAAGGACCCACCCAATTTTTTCTCACCATAAATGATTACACCAAAAAATTTTAATTAAAAAATGAAAAATGGGACCCACTCAATTTTTTTCTCACCACCTATTTTATTAAAAAAATAAAAAATGAGATTCATCCAATTTTTTCTTTCACACGATCACACTCAATTTTTTTTTATTAAAAAAATAATTAGACAAATTTCAAATGGGACCCACAATAAGATGTTATGTATAACTAGATACTACTGATATAACTAAAATATTATATACAATTGAGCGTTACTGGTATAATTAAAATATTGTGTACAACTGGATACTACTAATATAACTTAAATATTTATGTAAATAATAAAAAACTATAATTTTGAAAATATTTTTCTGTAAATTTATTAATCTTAATTTATTTATCTATTGTAATCGGTACAAATTAAAAAGTGCTTAAAGATAATAATACAACTAGAAAAACCTTAAAATGATAATTTTATGACTATGTGTAATATGATACTACTCTTACAATTCACTACAACTTCAGTGTGAATGCATGTAATGCGAACAAGTGTTTACGATTTAAGGTTTAGGGTTTATGATTTATGGTTTAAGGTTTCATACTCATATATATGGGTTACTAAAACCACTGTTGTTGAAAAAATAATAGTATTTAAAGTGAATTTATTAGTAGTAGCCAAAAAAAATATAGTAGTAGTAGTGTTTAGGGTATAGGATTTAGGGTTTAGGGTATATGTTTTGGGATTTAGGGTTTTAGGGTTTAGGGTTTAGGATTTAGGGTATATCTTTTGGTATTTAGGGTTTTAGGGTTTAGGGTTTAGGGTATAGGTTTTAGTGTTTTAGGATATAGGATTTTCATCAGTTGGATAACATCGACCAAGAAAAAGAAATACTCCCAGAGGAGATTTGTATTCGTATTTTGATTATAGTAGTGGTGGTAGTAGTATCAGATATTGAAACTCATGTGTATTACATGGTATTAAAGATTTCATAAATTGAAATATCAAGGTATTAATCGTATAACTATGTACTATGAAATACAACTGTATATTACTGGTACATCTATGTTGTAGGGTTTAGGGTTTAGGGTTTATGGTTTAGAGATTAGGGTTTGAGTTTAGGGTTTGGGTTTTATGGGTTATAATCATATATTTGGTATACTAAAACCAGCGTTTATCCTATTAATTATAATATCTAATTATTAATCTAGAAAAAATGAAAAATAACATGTTTTAATCTTAACAAACCCTAAACAACTATGTGTGTTGTTAACTTGTTTGATCATTAGTATGCAAATTGCTCAAAATTTGTAATTTTGATAATTTATTACTATGAAAATTTTATAATCCTAATTTAATAACATAATGTAGTCGATACAACTCAGAAAATTGACTTCAAATATCGATATAACCGAAAAAACCATAAATTGACATTTATATAACTATGTGTTATTTATACTACTATGTACAACTATAGTGTGAACACTTCTAGTGTGAACAAGTGTGAACGCAGAATATTTATTATTATTTTATTAAACAGCAGTGTGAACGCGCAGGAGAGCGCGTGTGAACGCGCATGAGAGCGCGTGTGATTTAGCACCAGTCGTACTCAGTTGTATTTGTACTGTTCAGTTGTATCCTCAAAATTTAGTTGTATTCTCAAAATTCAGTTATATACGTTATTCACATTATTGTATTTAGTTGTATTTTTAGAACTCAGTTGTATTTGTTATTTACATAGTTGTGAAAATGTTTAATTTAATAATATTTCAATACATACATATAGTTGTAATAAATTGTATTCGTACTTCTCAACTGTATAATTTAAACATAATTGTACAGCCAAAAAAACCAAAAATACATAAAGATAATTATAAATTTAGTATAATTTAATTATTTTAAGATAATTATAAATATACTATAGTAAGATAATTATAAATATTGTATTATTTAATATTATCTAATATATGTATACTTTAGTTATAATTTATATAGCTAATTATAAATATAATTTATAACAATTATAATTATAAAATTGATTATATAAATTATTAATAGTTGAGTTTATAAATATTAATATGTTTGTAATACTTGCAAGAGAACACATCAGCTCAATTGGTTAACTCTCAACTTAACTCAAAAGTAACAATTCAAATGCATTTTTAGTTAGTAGTTGTATCACTTGATATTAGGTTGTACAATAGCGTGTAGTAGTATCGATTGATACTCAATTGTATCATAACGTATAATTATATATATTGATCTTTCAAATCAACTACCAATCAACTACTATTCTATGGTTTAATTACGCCTAATTCGTTTAGAATTACTAAAATCAACTATTAATCAAATTTCATTCAAATAAACTACCAATCAACAATATAAGTAAAACAAAGTCTATTATACTCTTATTCTGTATAAAAAGTACAGTAAAATCCATTATAATAAAAATGTAAAAAATTAAAAAGATACTAAATAACAAGATATTTCAATTTATTTTAAATTATATATAACAAATATTTTATCCAACAATATTGAATTTTAATTGATTCTCGTTAAATTTACAATTAAATAACATTTGATTTCACTTTAATCTAAAATACATTAAATTTCATTAAATTTTTCTGTCTTATAACACCACTTAGTTTAATAACTTTAGTTAATTTATCTATTGGAATCGGTACAACTAGAATTTTTTTTAAAAATATTGATACAAAAATAAATACTTTAAAATGAAAATTTTACAACTATGTGTAATTCGATATTACTATTACCTCTCAATATAATTTTAGTCTAAATTTTTTTTTTGAATTTTTTTTTTTGCTACTTTTAATTTTTGGATTTTTTTTTTTAAATTCGTTTTTGTCAATTTTGTCAAATTTTTATCAATTTTTTTATTTTTTTGTCATTTTTGTCAATTTTATTTTAGTTCAAAATTTTTTATGTGTCATTTTTTTTTGACAGTTTTTGTTGTCTATTTTTTTTTTGTCAGTTTTTTTTTGGTCAAAATATTTTTTTTAGTCAATTTTTTTTGTTAAAAAAATAGTTGACCCAGTTCAGATCCAGTTTATCCATTAACCCATTGGATCTTTGGTATGGGTCGTAATTAAGTTAAAAAGATATGGTTATTTTGTAATTTTATTTTTTTTTGTTTTAAAAATAAATGTAAAAACAATAAGTAAGGAAGGAGTGGTATTTTAGAAACAGTTTCAACATTGGAGAGCGTTTGGGAAATTGACTCTATTAAAAAGCGTCTGTTGCAAAAAAAGAAATAAAATGAAAAGTTTGTCTTTTCTTTGGATCCTTTTCTCCGATTCTTGAGCTCAGGAAAAAAATGGCGACTGTTCGTGAAGCTGAAGAAGAATCGGGATTGAGAATGAGAACGAGAACCGTTGCCGAGGAAGAAGAAGAGCATGATTTGAAGAAGCTAGCTCGTTCATTTCTAGGTCTAACCTTCTCAGTGATGCTAGCTCATCTCTCAAGCGACGCGATATCTCTAGTTCCGCGATTGACGACGGAGGCCAACGAGCTGAAACGACGGCTCGAGACGGCGGAGGAACAAGTCCGAAAGATGAAATCTCGGCGCGTGGAGGACTCGAAAGCTAACGCCCGCGTCGTGGAGATCTTCGCTAGCCACCGGAATGGTGGCAAGAAGAGGAGAAGCGTATGCAGAATAGGATTCAAGAAATGGAGGAAGAGAGAGAAGAGTTCATCAACAGGATTAACGAGTTGGAGAGAGAAGCTAGCGAAAGGGATGAGATGATTGGGTTTATGTCAAGAAGAGTTCTTGAAGATGAAGAAGGAGAAGAAGATAATTCCACTGAATGTTACCGTGTGGATCATCTACTGTATCTTCTCCCATAGCTTATGGACTTCCTTCAAGCTCTCATCAATTCTGGGCTGAGTCGCATAACACTAACCCTTTCCAGGTTTCTATTTTGTTTTTTCTTATTATATAACAACTCTCATGATGATTGGTGTTTTGATTTAGAGTTTTGCTTGTTTTCTTGCAGAATGTACAATTTGAATCTTTGGAATCTGTGTACCGTATGAAGCAATTTGTGCCAAGGTAATAGATTTTTGAATTTAGATTTTTGTGTGATGATGATCAGCATTGTAAGTTGTAACCTTTATCTTTTTTTATTACACAGAAGGGAATCACCATGGAAGATAGACAGTGAAGCAACAGGTGTTTCTGGAAATTGAGGTTACTAGAAGAGGAATTACTGAATCTTGAGAAAGTTTGTCATAGTGAAATTTCAAAGGTTCCGTCTTTGTTGAGAAAACAGGCAAAGAGGTATCAAGCTCTTTCCGGGAAGATCGATGATCTATGCAGAAGAATGGTACTGCGTAAAGCTATATAACACATTATTGAGTTACTCAAGAGCTAACAAAGGCTTAACATTGTTCTACTATGTGTTTCTTTTTGCAGCAGGGTAGTGATCTTTGTGATGCGACACTAGACCGGAGTTCAGGACACAAAGGCAAACCGAGTTTCTGCTCGAATGTTTTAGACTTCAGCAGCGAGCATCAGAGACAGAGCAGAAGCTAGTTGCATTGCAGACGGAAATCACAAGGAGCAATCAAGGAGATCAGCTTAACCAAGCAAAGATGAATGCAGGAAGGTCACTGAATTTGATTAAGAACAACTTGAAAGAAGTTCAGAGAAACCTCGAAATTTGGCTGGCTAGGATTATTGGAGATCTCGAAGGCATACTTGCTAGAGATGGCGCTTCGCATGTAAGATACGTTGCTCGATACCCTTTTGTTCAGTAGAATCAGAAAATGTCTGTACCTCTCAAGTCTAACTCGCCATTTTTTGTTTCTTTTGCCTTTGGGAATTTCATCTGTTCCTGTAGAAATCTAGATTTGATCTGATGTATAGACAGGTTTTGTAAAAACTTGATGTTATTAATCATTCCCAATTGTGGGGTCAAATGTGAAAAAGGTCGGGATTTTTGTAGGTCGCAATGAATTTAGTAATAAGATTGGGATCTTGTCATAATGAAATTAATGTTCACGTCTACACAGTTACAAATGCATTATTGTTTTGCTAGATCATATGACATGTTTAAATAAGAACCTGAAAACCAAACCTAATATATAATTTTCATTATCAGGTTTTCCACATGAGGTCGTTATATCTGAGCTAACGAATCTTCTGACTTCAGAGATATTGTAAATCTCTAAAAAGATCACATCACTTCAATGGGACAAGAACAGAGACAATGTATCTATTTCTATACTGGAAAGGAAATAGGATCTACTACATCAACCATTGGCCCTGGTTTTGCAAGAGTTTATGAGCTAGAAGGAGAAGATGAGGGTTCACCATCATTACCTAGACGGATTCTGGTCGGTAGAGGTCTAGCTATCAGTCCTTCAGTGACCCAACCCACTGATTCACTGTCTTCTTTGGCGACTTCAAACTCTCTTCGCACATAATCTAAAGAAAAGTGAAGGCGACCACCCGATTTGCAGTCTGAGTAAGTGTTTGTAGCTTCGATCCCAGCGTTCTTCTCTAGCCAGTAGAGGTAGTTCACTTGAAACAACGACCTGAGCATGTCTTGTGGCGATGAGCTTTCCTTGAGCATCACCTGACAAATTACAAGAGGAGATAAATATGGAGAGTTTCCTTCGGATATAAATGATGAAATGGTTTTATTTATTGCTTACGCAGAATCTGCCTTTGTGTTCTGTAAGGATGTAGCCTTCATCGCGATATAGATCAAACAGTGCTATTGCTTCTTCCTTGTTATGGATAACCTCGCTGAGCTTTGTACCAAGTTGAAGCCGTTCCTCTATGTCTACTGCTGCTGCTTTTGCTTCTGATGACAAGACGAAATCTTGCAGCTGAATAAAGCAAATAACAAGAATCAGGCTATCGAGCATTGTCTCTTCATCCAAGAAAGTTTGGATTTTTAAACTGGTTGATAAGAAGATCACAGAGGGTTTTGTTAAGGAGAATGATATTCTTCACCTTTTTCGAAGATTTTATGTTTGAAAACCGAACAGCTGGAAAGACCGGTTCTTCGTCGTTGACCTCCTTGATTGGAGGAGCTTGGCCGCTGATGAGATATTCGCTAAAAACCAAACCTGTATAGTAAACATAGTAATGTTGTTTCTCGTGTTTTCAGAGAACCTTGATGAATATCGAATAAATTGGGTTGGCTGCAAGAGAAAGACATACTAGCACGATATGGGTTTAGAGTCCGGAGTTGGATGCATTGGTAAGATTTGAAATTGGTATACATATGGATCGATGTCACAACTCCAAACGAAGCAAGTGCAAGACTTGTAGAGGTTCCTATGCAATTGGCAACCACTATTCCAAGCAAGATACCCATTGACTTGCTCACCATTCCTTGAGCTTCACCTTTGGCAATTACCTACAACAAATAGTTGTTCATGGATACACACAATACTTGAAACAACTCATCGAAAAGGCCATATACAAAAAATGTAGTAGACCTCAGCAAAGTTCCTTTGAGAAGCAAAGCCAGCATTAAAGCAACTTTTAGTAGCAGCCTGCAGAAAAGTAACAGATGATTTCAATAGTAAACGCAATGATGCACTTGAGCTATATATATGCAAATCAAAGCTTTAAGAGACGACAAGAGAACCTGGATCAATGCAGCAGCAGACCGACCAGCACCAGCAGTAGCACCGATCATCACAAAGAACTGAGGGAAGAGCGGTGTAAGCATCTCCATACCAAAAGCAGCGTTCTCAAGTAGATCAGCAAATAGCCTCCATCCTTTGGGATGAACATCGAAATGGCGTCCATATTTCGATAACATGATCTTACTGAGATACCCAATTCCATCTTTAAGCACCCAATTGATCGCTGCAGCTGTAGGGATAGCCCCTTTACCCAACCCAACTGCATAAAGCAAAGACTACAAAAAAATCCCACACAAAAAATGAACACCAGATGCTCGTGAAAATGCCTAAGAGAGATTATAAACTGTAATCACAGTACCTGAGTGGCAAGAACGCCACTAATTTGGCTAGCGATCCCTTGAACGCCTCTCCAGAGAGAATAGTCAAGGTAATCGGAGGTGACGCTGTTGGGGTAACCTTCGGGGAGAAGGAACTGAATCAGAAGGTTATTACATTGGGCCAGGAGATTCTCAGGAGTCAGAGAAGATGACAATTCAAAGGAAGTTTCTTCAGAGACGAACTCATCTCTGACGAAATCGGGAACAAGTCGCTTCCTTTTGCTTCCTCTCACTTCCCAAATCGTATCTTTCTCTGTATCTCCGCCATTATCAGACTCCGGAGCTTTAGCTATGGCGAGAGCAGCCGATAATTGTAACTGGAAGAAGCAGGACAAGACCAAGAACAGAAAGAAGAAGAATCTCAAAGGGTGAGAAGAATCATCAGAATTATCGCCACCGTTAAACCACCAACCGCTGTCTCCGCCGGAGCCATTTCCATTATCATTGTTGCCGTTACATCCACCGACGTCTCCAGCGAACTGTGAAGTAAAGCAACTTCTCGTCCCGAGCGATTGGTTACTAAAGTTCTCATTTTTAGCCGCGACTAATCGAACGCGTCGGGAAAGCGACGGAAGCAGTTGCCGGAGAAATTGCCGTGGGAGAAATACACGCTGCCTGAAAGAAACATCATTCCACCGTCGAGAGGCGACAGAAATGTCGCCAGTAAATAGATAAGAGCAACTCATCTTCTTCTTCTTCTTAAAACATATTTCAAAACCCCTTTTTTTATAACCAAACATTTTTTTTTTTAACTTTATTTTCTACTAAACCGCAAAAATTAGGGATTTCAAAGATCGTCCATGGCGAAGGAGATAGATACTTTATGGAGAGAAGTGAGGGAGTTAAGTTTGGGAACTAAAATTGAACTTCTGGATTCTCAACCGTCTCCGGTACAGTTTCTCCGAGATTACGTCTCTCAAAGCAAGCCTTGCGTCATCTCCAACGCTATCGCTCATTGGCCAGCTCTAAAACTCTGGTCGGATCCGGCGTACCTCGCTGGAGCTTTGTCAAATGATCTTGTCTCACTTCATCTCACTCCTAACGGTTGCGCTGACGCCGTCACTCCGATTGATGACTATGGGAGCAACGGAGATCTCTGTTTCGCTTCGGCTCATGTGGAGAAACTTCCGTTTCCGGAGGCTCTTCAGGTAGTTAGGTCGTCGTCTAAGGGGAGAAATGTTGGGTATTTACAACAGCAGAACGATTGTTTTAGAACGGAGTATTCAACGGTTGCTTCAGACTGCGATGGAGACATCGCGTGGGCTACGGAGGCTCTTGGTTGTTCGCCGGAAGCTGTTAACCTTTGGGTAGGCACTGATCTCTCCGTGACTTCCTTCCATAAAGACCACTACGAGAACCTATACGCTGTCGTTTCAGGGGAGAAACATTTCCTTCTCCTCCCTCCGACCGATGTACACCGCCTTTATGTCCAACGATACCCAGCAGCCAATTACTCTTACCATAGAGTCTGTGAGATTCTCAGATTAAAGTCAATGACTTTGTTACAATTGGAAGCTGTTAAATGAGATAAAAGTTTGAATCTTTTGTAGGATACTGAAGCGTTCAAGCTTGAGATTGAGCAGCCAATTAGGCATGTACCATGGTGCAGTGTTGATCCATACCCTTCACCAGAGAAGGAAGCAAGTGAGAGACTGAAATATCCTTTGTTCTTCAATGGCCCAAAGCCGTTTCATTGTACTGTCAAGGCTGGGGAGATTCTTTACCTGTAAGAATCTCAATATCTTTTTTTATTACCATGTTCCACAGAATGATTTTTCCTTAAGACATAATCGTGTTCAGTATAGTCTAATCATGACTGTATATGCTTCAGTCTTAGATTCGCTTCTTATTGTAAGAAACAAAGATAGAGCATCTATTAGTTATGCTTGAATTAATGGGTGAATCCGACAACATAACCGATCTGGATGTTGCAGGCCAAGCATGTGGTTTCACCATGTTAGTCAAACCCCAGGAGATGGTGGCTACACAATTGCGGTGAACTATTGTAAGAGTATTTTAATTTGGCTTCTATCCACTATTTTTTTCCCCGGCTCTCCTGCTTCTAATTAGCTACCTATGCATCTAATTTGCAGGGTATGACATGCAGTTCGACATCAAGTATGCTTATTTCAACTTCCTGCAATCTGTATCGTATGAGTCATCTTCACTCGATCCAATTCTGTCTGGAAAAGAAGACGAAGATTCGGAGTACAGTGATGCAGAGGTATGAAGAGATTGAAACAAATATTTTACTTGCTGGGTTCAAGTTTTATCAGTCTTAATAGAAAGCTCGGAGAAGATCTAAATTTTCAATTGATAATCTTAGGACTTCGAGAATTTTTTCTGTATGGATTCATATAATCACTTGTCACTTCGATTCGCACCTTTTCGTGAGATTCCAACACTTATCCACTATTCCGTGAGTTTTTTCGTCCAGAGTTCTTGCAGAACCATACTATCATATAAAAGCTCTTAAATTCTCTGAATTGCATCTCTTTTGCTGATGACTTTAAGTAAAAAGGTACCAGTGTTTTCTTGTGTATTAAAGGCTTGTGCTTTGGTCGGTGATGGTGCTTGATTTGGGCAGCATGTGCATGAGGAATCCATAAAGCTCGGGTTTGAATCACATGTTTTGATACAAAAGTGGGTTCAATGTATGGGAAGTATGAGTTAGTGAAAAGGAAAATGTGTTTGGAGCTATGGAGGCTGAGAGAAGTTTTAGCTGCTGGAACGCTATGGTCGTGATATATGCAGAGTGGGTTTTCACATTAAGGCTAAGTGTCTCTCTAAAATGAAAGCGGCTCTCGAAGTCCAGGAAACGTTCTTGAAAGAGATCAAGAGCCGTAGCTGTTCTGACACTAGATGATAAACCTGATAGTCTGACTCTCTTGTGCACCAGACATGCAAATATCGATGTTGTCATATGTAAAAAGTATAATAGGCGCTCGTGAACGCGTTCACGTAAGGAGATCAAGAAAACATCGCAGCACACCTGAGTTATTTCAAGAACCAAGCTTTTTGTTCAGCCAGCGGATTTTTGGTGCGGAGATGGAAGTGTTTGTGAATAGATGCCCCATTGGTTTGTTTTTATGGTCTTTGTAGATCAAGGGCTCAGCTTCCTTTGAGGTGACAGGGATGATACTTGTTGCTGCTGCTGCTTTTTTTTCTTTGTAAGAAGCCCATGTGACACTGTAAAGACCTGCGATGATTGCACATCCACCTAAAACACTAAGAGAGAAAAAAAAGCCCGAGTCAGTTAGGTAGCTTCGGACACATCCCATCGATGGCAGAGAATAGCCAAGAGAAGAGGAGATAAAATTTTGAACCTCCCCAAGTAAATAAGGCTTCCAAGGAAGATTCTGGACAAGAAGGCTGACGCTGCAGGTTGAAGAGGATTATACAGAGCAACCAAAGAAGGACCCAAAATTTTATTTGACCACGTCAAGAGACCATAGTTAAGGGCAGAAGCGCTAACTCCCTGCACAAAGGAAGCAGCAGACTTACTGAGTTGGAGAAACTTAATATGTCAAAAGTCAATACATACAGCTAACATATGGTGTGAGGAACTTACTGCGTAGACAACTGCAAAAAACTCGGATCTTGTGAGACTCCAGTTCGTTGACTCATTGGTCATGAAAAATGCAGATGTCACCATAAACATGGTCCCAAAAAAATACGAGTATGCTGTGACTGAAAGATTTGCCGGATAAATCTTTAAGAGTGGAGCCTGAGATGTTTACAAGTGATAGATACGCGGGGTCAGTTCAAGGACAAATATCTGAAAGTTTGAAATTGAGATGTTTGGATCATCTGGAAGCAAAATGGCACATGCCTGAATAGCAATAAAAGCAGCCATGCAAGTGCAGTTCCCAATCAAACACAAACCCAAATTCCATCTCCCAAGTCCATTAAGGAAGCTAGACACGAAGTGCCCAGAAGCTTCAGAGTGTCTTAATTCACCATGACCCAAAAACTCAACCTCTGCTTCCCCAAACAGAGCCGGTCCACGAAACAAAACCATCAACACCGCCCCAACAACACAGATCACCGTACCTCCTACCTTGGCTTGACCTTCTAGTTTGAATAAATTTAATTTCTCTGTTCTGCATCAACATACAGAAATGGAAAGAGAAGGCAGTGATGATTCTCTGATCTTGCAAGAGTCAGAGAAGTAAAGAGAGAATCTTTACCCCATAATGAGAGCCAACATGAAAGTAAAAACCGGAATAGACGGCTGAATGGCTGCAGCATAAGTGGGATTGGAGTAATTGAGACCAACGAGGAACAAAAGCTGATTGCCAAATATCCTAATCACACCAAATGATTACACAATCATGGAGATAACAGAAAGGGTAAAGAAGAAAACTTTTCATTACCCAATTAAGTCGAGGAAGAAGAAAGCTAAGAGAAATCGTCGATTCAAAGGAGGTCTTGTCTTCTTGTCACGGATATAAGCAAGAGGAGCAAGAATGGAGAGGGCGATGAGATCACGAAAGACGCAGAAGACGAGTTGGTTTACGCCGACGTTGAGAGCCACTTTGGTAATCACGTGATAACCTCCGTTGAACAATTGTACACCGACCATCGCCACGTGTGCCTTCCACGCCTCTCTCTCCATCGCCCGTTTTCTTCTTTTCCGACGGTTCCTGTTCCCGGAGAGAGAGATGAAAGCCAGTGTGAATGAATTGAAAGATAAGACTTTCTGAAAATATTAAAAATCTTGAAATTGATTGCTTAATTGTCACTTCGAATCTTTTTCCTGTCAAAACGTGGTTTTCGATTAAGCGAGACAGAGGAACTGCAAATGACAATGACGTCACTGCTTCGGACTCAAGCATGCATTGCGATTGATCCTATTTACCCGCCGTTCCATGATCACTATACTTACCTTATTTTTCCTTAATTAAAACATTTTATAGATAATTAAAACATATACAGCTATTTCGTAAATCCATTGCAGCATTGTATGAAACTTCGTGGGCTTCTTCTGCTATATCTATTTAAAAATCGACAACATTTTATTCGTAGTATAGATTATGTATGAAAGGACAAAAATCAAGTACAAGTGCTAAACATCATTGGTGTGGTATTCAACAAAATTTAAAAGCTTTTGTTAGTGATCAGATTCCGAGGGAATTGTGATGGTAAAGACCAGTCTACGATTTTATGATACTATAATGCATGTGTGATTTTCTTACCTTGCATTACAGGCTTTACCTATGCTACTTGTTCAATTATTAGATAGATATTCAATCAGACTGTTAGATTGAAAGACTTATTGGTGTCGCGGGCAAGCCATTTTACTTTGAGGTGACATTTATAATGTCACATTTTACATCTATTTTTTTTATTGATATGATTTCTATTGTATCTAAAAGTTCAAATAAATTTGCTAACTTTCCACACAAGTTGAAGATCAGACTCTTGGGTGGGATACCAAATTTTTAGGATTACTATTTTTTACGTTCAAAGTAAGAAATAAAATGGGTAATATAAATATTGTAAAATAAAATGTGTAATGGTGAGGGTAAGGTGAAGGAATAAAACCTTTTAAACAATGCATGTGAAAACTTTCTTTTTTCTAGTGTTTTGTATTGAAATAACAAGATTAGTATATTTCCAAAAGGAAAAGAGACAAAAAACAGTTGAAGTAAGACATAAGCAGATGCAGTTACTTTTGATAGTGTGTATTGCAAGCAAAATGTATTAAATATATAAAAGTTAATATACATACATGTGATATATCCAGACGTACGTATACAAACATATCTAAAGTCTATATATATGTACAACTACAACCCTAAAATCATTTATTATCTTGGAATGCATGCGATTCTTGCTTAGTTCGAGTTCCATCTACTGCAAACAGTTACTAGTTTATATTAGATTTTAAGTAAAATGGTGAATTTTTAGATTAGTTATGATGCTTTTAAAGTCGTAGATTGATGAATGATGTTATCCGAAGACGAGTTAGGTCACTTATAAAACTGTTAAAAGTCACATAATATGTTGCAACTAAATGTAAATCTGATTTGATATGATCTCTAACCTTTTCCAACATATATGAACTATCGTTACCATCAAAAGTATCCCCACATGTACGTGTTTGGTACCAAAAGATGCTGCGTAAATATGAGTGCGAGACTGAGTTTGAAACACACATTTTATGAAAAAAAACACACACACACACACTAATCGATATAATATATATATATAAATATACGTGTGTGATGATAATGAGAGAGGAGAAAGAAACCAAAAGGGTTGAAAAAGAAGACCACATGTTGAAGGATCATATCACATGCTCCTTAACCCCACTTTTCTTCTCCTTTTTCCTCAAGCTTCTTTGTTTCTTCTTTATTCACTCCTAAAAAATATACACATAGCTCATATAGCACTACATATTACCAAACATATATATATATATATATATATAATTAGGGCTGGCCAAAATACCCGAATCCGAAAGCTCATATAGCACTACATATTGCCAAACATATATATATACATATATATATATATAATTAGGGCTAGGCAAAATACCCGAATCCGAAGATCCGAACCGAACCCGAACTGAACAAGTAGAACCAAACCGAATCCGAAACTGACAAAATACCCGAACGAATCCTAAACTTTTATACTCAAAGAACTGAACCCGAACCGAACCCGAACCAAAAATCGAATGGGTACCCGAAATATCCGAACTACAATTATGATTTTTAAATATAATAATTATATTTAAGTTTATAATAATTCAAATATCCAAATTTACAATTATAAATCTGAAATTATTAATTATTTGAAAATTGAAATAATCAAAACATAAAAAAAAATATTTAAAGATTTTGAGTTATAAATTAGGGATAGGTAAAACCCGAACCAAACCCGAATGGTATTTGAATACAAAATAAAACTTAAAGTATGTTACCAAAATCGAACCGAACCCGATGAGAACCGAACCAAATCCAAACCGAACTATAGAAATATCCGAATGAGACTTAGACTTCTCACCCTGAAAACCCAAAAACCCGAAAAATCCAAACCAAACCCGAACGGGACTCCGAACGCACACCCCTATACATAATGCTCAACATGTATATATATATTTGTCAAACATATATGTACATACATACAATGGTTTGTTGGGCTAATAATCTATATATAGATTCCCTACTACTTCTAGTGACTTTAATTGTGGTCTAACATTGAGAATTGGTTTTACATAATTAATTAATTGAATCCGAAGAAGTAGTAAATCTTCAATTTCAATGTCTTGGAGATGTGATAGATTAATTATAAACCACATTTGTTTGCTACTATGAAATATAGACAAATCCATGGTATCCAATTCATTGGATGACACACATTTGACTTTTGTAAGATTTACAAAACGGTTTTAAATTTGAAAACTAGTTTTAAGTTTGACCCATAAACTCTCATATCTAATTATTCTGGTTCGAATTATTTGTTGTTAAAAAAGTGTGTTGATCTATGTAAGTCTGTGTACAAAAAATATTTAAGGTTGAAAATTAGGAGAAAAAAAGAGTCTATTAGTTACTAACTAATATTTCAAATTTGAAATTTAATTTAAGTTAATGGGGACTGAGCTAATTTAAATTTGAGCAGAAAAAAATGTAAAGGCTTTAACTTTCCCTCAAATCTGAGCTAATTTAAATTTAATTACGTTTTGAAAAGAAAAAAAAAAGAAGAATTGTCTTCTAATTCTAAAAATAATTTAATAAGAATTATGTGGTATAATGGTAGTCATCTCTGAATTCATTAATCCAGTATCTTGAAATATTAAAGGAGATATTAAAACCATTAAGTTATATTGACAAAAAAAAAAATTTATTGAAGAAAAAACAAATCCAATATTAATTTAATAACAGGAAAACGATCAAAAAAACCATGAATTTACCAAAATAAACCAAAAAAATCTCCAATTTTCAATTAAGCCATTTAAACCTTTAATTTTTTGAAAATGACCAATTTAAACATGAATTTAAGTTAACCACACCATTTTAGCCCTCAAAAAGTCAACCGTTAAAAATGGTTAACGGCCGTTAAAATCGAAACGATGTCATTTTATTAATATAGTTTTTTTGGCGTAATCAAGATAAATGTATGTTTAAATTGAACATTGATAACAAAATTATGATTTAAATGGCGCAAAATGAAACAATGTGATTTTTTTTGATTTTTTGGAAAGTTAGTGGTTTTTATGGCCAAAAAAATAATGATTCAAAAAACCACGGTCTGAGGTCGTTTGGGGTCCCGTTCGGATTCGAGATCCCGTTCGGAGTCCTGTTCGGATTCGGTTTGGGTCTCAGACCAAAAAACAACGATCTAAGGTCGATTCTGAACCAAACTTAAATGTATGTTTACATTACCAAATTTAAGTACTTTGGTTCGGAATCGAATTTGAACTGAATTCAAATAGTATTTCGATCCAAAATCAGACTTAAATTGTGTTACCAAAATCATGCCCGAAAATAAAAAAAAACCCGAACCGAATCCGAACGGGACCCCGAACGCCCACCCATACCAGAAGACCTCATACTAAATAAACAAAATTGGTATTTATCATGATTTTTTATGAAAAAAAAAACTAGGAACACTTAGGCCGTGTTTGTTTTGTCTGAGACCTCATACACATGAATTTGTTTTTGAGATATATTCTGAACCAATCGACGATATTATATATTTGCATTTATTTGCTGTCGTTAAGTTAATTACTGAGGTCAATAAAATTGTTTTGACCAAATGAACCGGGTTCAATATATTGGTTTTGACCAAGTAAATGCAAATTTATAATATCATCGAATAGTTTTGAATATATCTCAAAAACAAATTCATGTGTATGAGGTCTCAGACCGTTGTTTTATAAACATACATTTAAGTCTGGTTTAAAATCGACCTCATACCGTTGTTTTTTGTCTAAGACCCGAACCAAAAGTATGAAAAACCCGAACGGGATTCCGAACGGGACCCCGAATCTGAACTGAACCCCAAACGACCTCATGCCGTGGTTTTTTTAATCATTATTTTTTTGGCCAAAAAAACCACGAACTTTCCAAAAGAAGCAAAAAAATCACCAAGTTTCATTTTGCGCCATTTAAATCATAATTTTATTATCAATGTCCAATTTAAACATACATTTATCTTGATTACGCCAAAAAAACTAGATTAATAAAACGACGTCGTTTCGATTTTAACGGCCGTTAACCATTTTTAACGGTTGACTTTTTTGAGGGCAAAATGGTGTGGTCAACTTAAATTCATGTTTAAATTGGCAATTTTCAAAAAATTAAAGATTTAAATGACTTAATTGAAAGTTGAAAGTTTTTTTGGCTTATTTTGATAAGTTCATAGTTTTTATTGAACTAAAAATTCACACGTAATTCAAGTAAACGATCTATTTGACGCCGTTAACATAGACAGAAGGTTCTTGTCAAAGTAACCCAGACTTAACCGATAGCCATTATAAACCAAACCAGATCAATATTCACATTTCTATTTCACTTATACACTTTTACTGATCATAAGTAATTAAAACTAGTCATGTGTTCGAAATTTTGAATGTACAGTATTATTATTTTTTCTGTATTACAAAAATTAAAAAACATAGATAATATTGATGATTATAATTTGTCAAACCGGAACCAAATTATCGGTTTGGTCTGGTCTCTTTAAAACGTTTAAAATTGACATCGATTACAACTAGTCAATTATACTTGGAAATGATCTCTTTGTGCCTTTTACTTCATCTCTCATCTCTGCTTTGAGAAAAAGGAACAATAAATGCACTTGAACACACACTCTCTCTCTCCAAGTCCCCTCCACTCTCTCTCTCTCTCTCTCTCTCTTCAATTCCGCCATTGCTGATCCTTTTCCTTCTCTGTAAGTCGTCAAATCTCACTTCCCATTTCTACAGAGTGCGTTTTGCTTCCCGGAAAAGTACTACTCTTACTCCAAGCTTCTTCTTTTTGTTGCTCGATCGTTTGATCCGATTTCGTGTCACCGGTCTTGATATGAAGATCTATGGATAGCTTTATGTTACAGTAATTAAATATTGAAGTAGACTCATCAATGCATTTACACTAGTTCAGTGATTTTTTTACTGTTTGCTGATTCATGGCCTTGGATTGAGTCAGGAAAGTTGCTAAATATGAGTCAAACCGCGAACTTTCTAGGACTTTCGTTTGAAAGTTTTTAACTTTAGCTTCTGGGCACTCGCAAATGCTATAAAATGGTTGATTGATTTGAGAAAGTTGTTTTTTGGTTTCCTTGGATCCATACTCAAAATGCGATGGATTTGTTTGTGCGGGGGAGGATTTAAAAAGTACCTAAAATGGTGGACAATTTTAGCAGAATGGACTCGATGCAGCTACGGATAGGTGGTATTGTATCTCTCTCTCCAGCTCAGACACCAAGATCAAGTGATAAATCAGCCAGAGAATCGAGATCTTCTGGGTTAAATTCAAGCAGTAGAAATGATAAAGAAAAAGGTGTGAATGTGCAGGTCATATTACGTTGCAGGTGTGCTTTTTTTAGCCTTTGATGAGTTGTTTGTTTTATTTTGGCTTCTTTTGGGTTTTAGTTTGATCTTTTCTCACCGGGTTTTTGGCTTCATATAGGCCATTGAGCGAGGACGAGGCCAGAATACATACACCGGTGGTGATTTCTTATAACGAGCATCGTAGAGAAGTTGCTGCTACTCAGTGTATTGCTGGAAAGCACATTGATAGACATTTTGCTTTCGATAAGGTTGACAAATGTTGTCTTAAAAGTCTGTTTCTTGATTGTGTTTTGTCCCTCAATTTTGTCTCTGAATTTCTCAGGTTTTTGGTCCAGCGTCTCAACAGAAGGACTTATATGACCAAGCCATTTGTCCAATTGTGTTTGAAGTACTTGAGGGTTACAACTGCACCATCTTTGCGTATGGTCAGACAGGAACCGGAAAGACGTATACAATGGAGGGAGGAGCAAGGAAAAAGGTTGGTTCTGGTTAAAAATGAAGTTTTGTTATTCATATACAATACTACGGTTTTTTTATGCATAGTTACGGTTGCTATTTTCGTAGAATGGTGAGTTTCCGAGTGACGCTGGTGTTATTCCAAGAGCTGTTAAGCAGATATTCGACATACTAGAAGCTCAGGGAGCTGAGTATAGCATGAAGGTCACATTCCTAGAACTATATAACGAGGAAATCTCAGATCTTTTAGCACCAGAGGAGACTATAAAGTTTGTTGATGAGAAGTCTAAAAAATCGATTGTTCTTATGGAAGACGGAAAAGGCAGTGTCTTTGTCCGTGGCTTGGAAGAAGAGATAGTGAGTACAGCGAATGAAATATACAAGATCTTGGAAAAAGGTTCCGCAAAAAGGCGTACAGCTGAAACTCTTTTGAACAAGCAAAGTAGTCGTTCTCATTCGATATTTTCTATCACCATTCACATTAAGGAAAATACTCCAGAGGGAGAAGAGATGATCAAATGTGGGAAACTAAATCTTGTTGACCTTGCTGGTTCCGAGAATATCTCACGTTCTGGTGCACGAGAGGTATCTTATGATCATCTCTGATGTCAATGTCTTCAAGGTAGTCTTGGAATTTAGTGGTGAGTAATTTGATAACGGTTGTTGCAGGGACGAGCCAGGGAAGCTGGAGAGATCAACAAGAGTTTACTTACTCTTGGTCGTGTTATTAACGCGCTTGTTGAGCACTCTGGTCATATTCCTTACAGGTACAAGTGATCAGTTGGTAGTTTGTAAACTCCTTGGTGTCTTCAATTCAGGTTTGACATCAGAGGGTACTCAGCTATTGCTTTTGAATTTTTCAGAGATAGCAAATTGACAAGGCTCTTGAGGGATTCATTAGGAGGAAAGACTAAAACATGTGTAATCGCCACAATTTCACCTTCCATTCACTGTTTAGAAGAGACTCTAAGCACTTTGGATTATGCACATCGCGCCAAGAATATCAAGAACAAACCAGAGGTGAGGTTTAACAACGTTCTTCCGTAATATTATCTTTTGCATAAAAGAACGGCGCTAACAACTTCTTCTTGATTCCAGATCAACCAGAAGATGATGAAATCTGCTGTCATGAAAGATCTGTACTCCGAGATTGACCGACTGAAGCAAGGTACGAGTATGATCATTTTATGTATTGGTTTCAAGGCATTCGATTCTTGGTGTTGTAACATTAATTCGTTGCGCTATTAGTTTTGCATCTGCTTATTAATTTTCCTATATTTACGTAGAGGTATATGCTGCGAGGGAGAAAAACGGGATTTATATTCCAAAAGACCGTTATCTTCTAGAAGAGGCTGAGAAAAAGGTTTTAGTTTTCTCTGAACTGAATGTTGTAATCTATTTCTTCCTCGTTTCCAATCATGAGTGTGAAAATTAACTCTATTCATTTGTGTTTTAATCACAGGCAATGGCTGAAAAGATAGAAAGATTAGAACTTCAATCAGAATCCAAGGACAAGGTATGAAACCCGCATCATCTGGTTTCATATCCCATTAGTGCCTCACATGATATTTTTATAACAATTGTGTTGGCCTTGCAGAAAGTATTTGATCTTCAGGAGCTATACAATTCTCAGAAGCTTTTAACTGCAGAGTTGAGTGAGAAACTTGAGAAAACTGAGGTACACGCTTGGCTCTCTGATTTCTCTTCTAACGAACTCCTAAAACCATTAGATGTTGATCGAAATGCTCGAAAAGCTAACTGTACCTCTCTACCAATATCAGAAAAAGCTTGAGGAAACTGAGCACTCATTGTTTGATCTTGAAGAAAAATACAGACACGCGAATGCAACCATTAAAGAGAAGGAATTTGTGATATCTAATCTCCTCAAGTCAGGTACTTTATTGTCTTTACTAGCCTCTCATGAAAAGAAAAAGCTGTTAGAACTTGTGATGATAACGTCTTCTTGTGACATTCAGAAAAATCACTTGTTGAGCGAGCCTTTCAGCTGCGGACTGAACTAGAAAGTGCAGCATCAGATGTTTCCAACTTGTTTTCCAAAATAGGTAAAACAAGCATGGACCAAAGTTTTTAACTTCTGTTGATAGATGTTCCCTGGTTCATAAATGCTGTTATTATGCAGAAAGAAAAAACAAAATCGAGGATGGAAACAGATGTCTCATCCAAAAGTTCCAGTCACAGCTCACACAACAGCTTGAGCTGTTGCATAAGACTGTGGCTTCTTCTGTGACTCAACAAGAGGTTCAACTAAAACACATGGAGGAAGACATGGAGTCCTTTGTGTCGACAAAATCTGAGGTCAGAGATTCTTTTTGTTGTCTCTGTGGCCTTTTTGTTTCCAGGAACCTATCGTGGCCTCACTCTTTCGTTTTTCTTGTAAAGGCTACTGGAGAACTCCGTGAGAGACTTTCAAAACTGAAGGCAGTGTATGGTTCTGGCATCGAAGCTCTTGATAACATAGCTGTGAAGCTAGATGGAAACTCTCAATCAACATTTGGTAGCCTGAACTCAGAAGTTTCCAAACATTCACATGAACTTGAGAACGTAAGTTTAGGACTTTCATTATCCAACTATACCATTTGTATCCCTGTTCTAAGTCCATTTCCTTCATTTGTTGCCTCTTGTAGGTTTTCAAGGGTTTTGCTTCTGAGGCTGACATCTTATTACAAGATCTCCAAAGTAGCCTTAACAAACAGGAAGAGAAACTTATTAAATTTGCCCAGCAACAACGGAAGGTTTAGTGATCTTCGATGATCCTTTAGAGGTTATACAATATTAATATCAGACATTTTGGTTAAAACATTATTATCGTGCAGGCACACTCACAAGCTGTGGATTCAGCAAGGTCAGTTTCGAAAGTAACAGTGGAATTCTTTAAGACTCTGGACACGCATGCTACCAAACTAACCGGGATAGTGGAAGAGGCACAGACAGTTAACCATAAGAAACTGCGTGAATTTGAAAACAAGTTTGAGGTGATTTCGGTTCCTGGCTTTCTTGACACATGCGTACCTGCAAATGTCTTTGCGTAGGCTTTAATGCTGTTTCCTATGTCCTTGTAGGAATGTGCTGCGAATGAAGAGAGGCAATTGCTAGAGAAAGTAGCAGAACTTCTGGCAAATTCTAATGCTAGGAAGAAAAACCTTGTACGTCGCATGCAAATTCCATATGATATTCTTAGGAAATGTATTTGATGGGAGGCTTTGAGAAACTCTTTGATCTTTATTTTAGGTCCAAATGGCTGTACAAGATCTACGCGAGAGCGCATCCATCAGAACAACCACCCTACAGCATGAGATGTCAACAATGCAAGATTCAACTTCGTCCATTAAAGCTGAGTGGAACCTTCACATGATGAAAACAGAATCGAACTATCACGAGGACACTTCAGCGGTTGAGAGTGGGAAGAAAGCGATGCAAGAAGTGCTCTTGAACTGGTATAATAAATCTCACAGTTTCATTATTACAAAAGTTCATAAGCACCGAGCTTATTTCATGCATTTGCTTGAACTTTCGAAATGGATAAATGTAGCTTGGAGAAGGCAGAGATGAGTGCACATCAATGGAGGAAAGCTCAAGAATCTCTGGTCAGTCTAGAACGAAACAACGTGGCTTCTGTTGACTCAATCGTTAGGTATGATTCTCACTGAGATTATAAATCCGTTTATGATCTGTTTTCAAGTCACTTAATTCACTTCAATCTCTCAAACAGAGGAGGCATGGATGCCAACGAGAGCCTACGCTCTCAGTTCTCGTCCGCTGTATCGTCTTCTCTGGATGTCTTTGATGCTGCCAATGGCAGCCTCCTTACTTCCATTGAAGGTGAGTAGAGCGAAAATAATTTCCTTGAACTTACAGATTAGAATCAAAAGATTCTTGATTGTTTGCTGAAATTTTACCCTATTTTTCAGATTCATTGAAACTCGATAACGATGCATGTTCAAAGGTCAACTCCATGATCATCCCATGCTGTGAAGACTTGATAGAGCTAAAGAGTGATCACAATTACAAGATCGTAGAGATCACAGACAACGCAGGGAAATGTCTTCTTGATGAATACGTGGTAAGTTTCAAGATCACTATTCGCACAAAACAAACCGTGAAAACCGCAACGTATCAGACATTATTAAAAAAAAGGAACGTGAATTTTTGTGGTGCAAACAGGTGGATGAACCTTCGTGTTCAACGCCGAGGAAAAGACTAATCGACATACCGAGCATTGAGTCCGTTGAGGAGCTTAGAACTCCAGCATCTGAGGAATTACTGAGAGCGTTTCGAGATGAGAAAATGTTGAAGCAAGCCAATGGAGATGCAAAGCAGCAGCAACAACAACAACAACTTGTACGTGCTTCCTCTCTTTACGAGGCAGCTGTGTCGGACTCAAGATTTTCCCTCTCTGCTGTTAACTGAAAACACCAAGAGGAGAAGGTTACTGTGTCACACTGTACAGAGAGAGATAGAGAGTATTGTTGTATTCACGTAAGAGCTCTTTTCTTCATGGAGTTTTACTTTGAGGAAATTACTAATAATTTCAGTTTTATTTAATATTCTTTATTTGTTTATTTATTTGTATGGTTTATTAGTTGGCATAGAAACTTTTTGAATTTTTTTTTTTATATTTAACTATTTCGAGTGAATGGTTTATTTTTAAGATACTCGTAAGAACTCCTAATCTGCTAATCATTCCCGTGAAATCCCGATAAGTGAATATGATTAGCAGATTGGGCTTGTTTGTTATCGGCCTAATATTCCAAACTCAAAGGCCCATCAAGTTTCTATCACCAAAAAGGAAAAATAATTTGAAATGATGTTTCTTCCGCCATTGACGTGTTCGATGATGTAAGCGCAAGGGAAGCTACACAGGAGATTCTTCAGGTATCTGAAGTCACTAAACACGTCAATCAAAAATGCCCTTTTCCTCTCTAACATTTTTTCTACTCTTTTGTGTATTTATATTGAATCTTGGTTTTGAATTTCGAAACACAACAAAAAACCTAACGAAGAAGTAGAGAAGAAGAAGATCATTCGAAAAGAAAAAAACCCACTAAAATGGCTGGGATAGAATCTGCGTTTAGACAAGGAAGAAGGGTGGTGGTGATCGGCGGCGGAATCGCCGGCCTACTTGCCGTGAAATTGCTTCAGTTCGATGCTGATATCACCCTCATCGATTCGTAAAGTTTTCTTTAACCACCATTTTAATCTCAGATCATCATCTCCCGCTAATAAGTTGTTGAAGTCATCATAAAAAAATCAGGAAAGAGTACTTTGAGATCACCATTTTAATCTCAGATTAGCTAAAATTTTGTTGAAATCATCATCAAATCTGCAGGAAAGATTACTTTGAGATCCATGGTGGAGCCTTCGTTTGCAGAAAGAACAGTTATCAACCACAAGAACTACTTGAAGAAAGGCCGTGTTGTTACTTCTCAGGCGATCAACATCACGGAGACTCATGTAACGACTGAAGATGGAGCTGTGATTGGATATGATTATCTAGTGATACAGGTCACAACGACTTCTTCCCTAAAACCAGACAAGAGAAGCTCTCACAATACCAAGCCAATCAATCACTTAGGCAATGCTTGCAAGAAAGTTAAGATTCAGAAAGTTTTGTATTAGGACGCTCTTGTCTTTATGTTTGGTTCCAGAATATGAGAAGATTCAAATCTTCTAAATCAGTTCTGATTGTTGGTGGAGGATCATCTGGTGTGGAGCTTGCTGCGGAAATCACAGCTGATTTTCCGGAGAAGAAGGTTACTCTGGTGCACAAAGGACCTGCTTGAGTTTGTTAGACAAAAATTGCATTTGAGTTTGATTATTTTGTTAATCATTTACAACTAATTTGACATAATATATATCGTGTCAACTAATTTGACATAATTACAACTAATTTTTTTTATAAAATATATATATATATATATATAATAAAAATGGAATAAGAATCATGTTGCATAATCTTCTCTGTATTCATTACACCAGGTCCGGGGTTCGAACCCAGTATCCCGCATATTATAGTGTTTGATCGGAAAAATGCTTCATAATTGATTACTATTAATTTTTAACGCGATGTGTATTAAACTTTTTTTTTTAAAAAAGATCTGTATTAAACTATAACATTAAACATAAGTTAAGGACAAGCTACATGTTTATTTGATACAATAAATTTTTTAGCCATATACGTGTATTTTAAATTAGAATTTCAGATTCATTTTTAGACTGTTAATTTATTTAATAGTCCGTAATAATTGTTTTATCGGTGATGCCTATGTTAAAAATACTTATATATTGTACATATGTTCAATATAAGTAGTAAGTATCATATATAAGTAATCCATAAACAGTTGACAAAAAAAAGTAATCCAAAACACATGTGATCCAAACAGTCTACAAATATCAATAATTGATTAAATCATATATATTAAATAATCATAAATTTGTGAGATAATTATAAGAATGATCTTGGAAAGTTATGTGTTTACCAGAATGATGTTTTAAAATAAGAGATCACTAGACTATTACTACTAATTTTATTGGAAAATTACTTTCAATTTTCTTTTTGTAAAGAAATAATAAGAATGCTATTAAAATTAAAACAAATAGATAATAAATAAATAATAGTATGATAAAAATATTAATACTAAAATTAGTTTTTATAAAAAATCAAATTTATTTTCTTTTGTAATATGCATTTCCGTTGCATTTACAATTGGCATTTATAACTCACATTTAGGCTTGGTAGATTAGCAATTATGACTCAGTTTGCATTTAAAATTAGTAATAAATAAAAAAGTTTTATTTTTATACATTATATTCGTTTAATGATAGTAAAATTATTTATTGACGTGATTATCAATGATGATAAACTTATATTGATGGATTTTAGAACCGATTTTTGTGTTAGAAATTCATTTTATGTATCATGAGACAAGTTCATCACTATTTTATATAAACATATATATATATATTAAAAATTATGATTATATTATAAATACAAACCTAAAAGAAATTATATAATGTCATCATCTACACTAAAATATCTATAAACATATTTCAAATTTTGACTTTCACAAAATATTTTTCAAACAATGTAGAAAACATAAAAACAAAAAAACTAAAATTATCATATGTTATATGAACATGTTAAAATTTAGTGAACTATATAATACATTTATACCTTAAAATAAAATTGTAGACACATCGTAAACATTTGCATCTATAAAAATATAGTTTAAGAAAAATCTGTTCTTAGAACATGCAAGAATCTAATACTACTTTATAATATAATTAGATTATGACCTGTACGAGATTACATTTTTAAAATAATGTTGTGATAATTTAATTTTACAAAATAATTATATTAAAATGATTTGATATAAATATTTTTTTATATATTTCACAGAATAATATATGTTATATATTGAATAATTAATGTATTTTTAATGTTTTCAAAATCAAATTTACATTTTTATATAAATATATTTATGATTAATATTAGTCAAAATAAGTCATTTCGTTCATTTGATATGTCAATTTTTTTAATGTTCTACAATTTTAGTGGGTTAATCCGTTTTTTTTTTAGTGGTGACATTCATTTTTCAAAATTATTATCAAAATAGACTATTTTATCACAAAATAATTTTAAACGGAATAACTCATAAAAAAACAAGTCATAAAATATTAATATTAATTTTATGAAGTTAAAAATATATCAACTTAATTTTTAAAAAAATTCGTTTATAAAATGAAATTTAATAATATTAATTTTGAGTTTTACTTTATTCATTTTTTATTTTGTTGTTAGTTTAAAAATATATTTATTATGTTGTTTTTGTGTATGTTGTCCAAAATTTTATTTTATGATTTATACAATAATGATGTACTAAATTATTTAAGTACATTTATTACTTGATTCAATAATTTATTTTTAATTAATTAAAAAAGTGAATCCAAAATATTTATATTGTTTTAATACATATTTAACTATTATATTATTTAAAAAATATTTAAATGAGATAATATTATTTTCCATAATTATCCTTAGTAAAATTTTAATTTAATCATTACAATTTATTAATGTTTTATGTAATATAACACATAACAAAAAATTAATTCTATAGTTTTATTATGAATTTATAGAATAGATAAATACAAGAATACTTACATAAACCACGAAACCACGATAATCGATGACATCATTACTTTTAGAATTTCTTATATATCATTTATTAGAAAAATTCCATAAAGTATTGCAATTTTATTCTGCTAACCCATTTAATACTTCACATTTTTAGCTGCCAATTTAATACTCCAATTAATTATTTTGCACATTTTAATACATCAACTTTCTATATCATGTCCATTTAACTTTTTTTATTTAACGGCTCTTATCTCTCTGTTAATTTTTAATATATTTATATGTTAATAAAAAATAATAAATTTTATTAATTGATTTTTTTTAAAAACCATAAAAAATCTGATAAAATCATAAAAAATAAAATCATAAAAAGTCTCTAAAATTTTTTAAAAAGTATTTAAAAAATTATATTTTGTTGAAATTATAAAATATAAATATTTTAATCAAAAACAAAAAATTTTGTTAAAAATTTTCAAAAAAATCATAAATGTTTTTTGAAGTTTCGAAAAATTCTTTAAAATCTTTAAAAGTTTTGGTAAGAGAAGGATCCATGATAAATTCCATTTTAATTTCAAAAATAAAATAGTTTGGCAAAAATTTCTAAAATTTGTAAAATTACAAAATACAAAAATTTAAATTGATATTTTGATAAGAGAAAGGTCCCATATGATATTTACCTGTGAAATTCAAAACTTTGAAATTAAAAACTTTGAAATTTAAGACTTTCAATCTTTAATGTGTTGTTTACTTATGCAATTCTTCATTAACCACTACTAGATTTTTCTAATTCAGTATTATTTTGTTTTTTTTCACCAATCTATAGTTAATGTTTACTTATGAAATGTTAAATATAAATATTGTTTAGGATTTGTTATGAAAGGTTCCATATATATATATATAATTTGTTAAAGTGGTTGTTTTCATTCATTACTAGATTATGATTTATTCATATCGTTAAAAAAGAATTAAAGTAGAACATGTATGAATATTTAAAAGAGTTTCAGGATTTATTCGTATTGTTAAAAAAGAGTTATAGTAAAAAAAAAATTAGTAGAACATCTAGTATAATTTATCGCCTAAATTATGAGAAAGATTTAAAAAACAACCACTTTAACAAATTATATATATATATGTAGAATCTTTCATAACAAATTATAAATAATGTTTATATGGAACCTTCTCTTATTAAAATTTTCAAAATTCTGAAGATTGTTTTGAAACTTTAAAGATTGTTATGATTTTTTGAACTTTTAATGAAATTTTTTTTTATCAAAATATTAATATTTATAATATTAATAAAATATTAACGTCTTTAAAAACAAAAGATTTTTTTAAAAATTTTCTAGAGGTTTTAGAGATATTTTTTTTATGATTTATCAGATTTTTTTATGATTTGTAAGGTTTTTTAACGAAAGAAAAAACAGTTGTTAAGTCAAGATGTTTAATGAACAAAAATGGATATATTAAAATGAAAAAAATAATTAATTATGATATTGAACAGGGTAACAAAAAAATATAAAGTATTAAATGACTTATTTTACGTGTGCTGTGAGTACCTGTGCCGATAATCTTGCTAAAGGGATAAAAATTCAACTCTACTTGATTATTGTTTTAGATGTTTTGGTTGTGGTCGAGTGTAAAACGCTCGTATATGCATTTTAGACTAGAGACTAGAGAGATGAACAGACACATTTCGCTATGCATAGAAATGGATTACGAAAATCTGATGAGGCAAAATTTCCACACAAATTCATTTGTATTGTGTTTTGTCCTTCTCATTAACGAGCAGTATTATTGTCATCATCAATCATCATAATTAATTCTGATTTTTCGTCGCCTATGGATATCACCGGATAAAAAACACTTTTTTCACTACACCTATATAGATATAAAATATTAGTGTTTAATCAATCAGATAACTCTTCTAACTTCCTTTTATTCTCGAGAATAAAAAACATAGAAGGCATTAGAACAAAAGGAAAAATAACCTTTTCAATTTGTTTCTAAGAGAACCTGTGATCTCACTCTTCTGATATCTTTTGGGACCGAAACAATGATGTCTTTATACAAACCCATAGCTTCCCTTTCTGTTAAACAATACCCTCTGGACTTCCACCTGAAACAGAAATTGATGAAAAGTGTGTCGTCTTGTCAGGAGAATTCACCATTGCCAAACCGTGATTTGAAAACAAAGAACTCAAAATATTATCACACAAGGGAAATGGACTTGGACTCAGGGCTAATGAACCTATATATCCTACAATTATGAAATAACGCGTTTGAAACCTACCTGATATTAATGAATTTCAACAATCACGTTTCATCGTCAAAATCATCAACGACTGAGTTCTCTTGGCAGATAAACGTGTTACCGTCAACAGGATTTAAAACAACAGCAGGATCAGGCTCCCACATCGTTGTCTCATTACCCTGTGCAGTGTTCTCAACATCTTGCTTCTCTGCAGCTTGTTCAGTCTCATTACACAGTTGGTCTGCTGCTCCTTGATCCCCGTCTGAACCAGTGGGCTCAACAGTCTTCTGGTCGGAACCCATCTCAACCCCAGTTTGTTCTTCATCCCCATGAAACGCTACAGTGACAGCTTCCTGTTCCTCTGTTTGTTCTGCAGCTTCCTTCTTCGGCCTCCTCCATTTCTTAGTGGATGAAGTACCATCATCCTCAAAATCTTCTTCTTCTCTGTCTCTGTGTAGATAAACCCACAGCTTCCTATCAGAATCAAATAGTACACAAGGGTCCCGTTCATAGTGCAAACGATCCAAGGCCCCACTCACGACTTGATTCACTTGTACATCGGTCACATCCTCCACGATATACTGCGAGTCTCGTATTAAGGTACAAACATCAGCTCTTGTCCCAATACTACCGGGCAATCTGGCGGCAGCATCTCTCACAAGACACAGAATTGTGACATGTGGCGGTCTCTCACGTTTCAACATGAAGTGGTCCCGGGCTTTCGAGGTAGGCTTCCCTCCACCTCTTCTTAGAGGAGCAACAATCGACTTCCTACCATCAGCAGCCGTGTACACAAAGGCTCTGTCCGGAATTGAGTACCTCAGAAATTCTTCTTTGCGGAAATACTCTCTTGCTTCTTCGGAACTCTGGGTAATCGTGTTAAGGCTCTTCTGGGCTCTAAGATCCTTGAACCTTTCTTTATCGTCAAGGTTACACTGCATGAGTGACAATGGCGGTTCCGGAAGACTTCCTATTTGCTGAAGAGTTTCCTGGCCATTTTTCAGCCAAATTGCAAATGAATCAACCAACTTGACAAGCATCTTGTGCGGGAGACCCCAGGCTTCAGGCGATGTTACCTCTTCAACAGTCTCTTGATCATAAGGACTGAGAACAGGCCCAATCCAAGCCCAGGATTTCTTAGACTTCTCGAATGTTACAAGTGGCTTCCAACCCTTTGCCCCTAGTGGTGAGGTTTTCGAGGAGAAGATTTTCAGAACTCCTCTAATCAAATCCTGAAGCGGTTCTTGTGTCTCGAGGATACAAGGATCTCCTGGGTTTGACTTTACGCAGCTAACAATCTCCTGGATAGTGAGGGATGGCAAGTTCCCACTCCCCTGCTGTGGCGACTTGTTATCATCTGCATCCTTGGGCTTGGGAGCACAATTTTCTCCAGCTTCATGTTCTGCACTCTCAACTGCCATAGGTTTGTTAACGTCTGCTGAATCACCAGGACGCGAACTTGTAATTGCCACACGCACAGCTGTCAGAAGATGCATAATGGAGAAAGAGAAGCCAGTGTGAACTGTTGGTGTGATCAACACATATGGCTTCTTCTGCGGCTTGGTTTCCACCTCGGCTTCACTTGCGCCCTTTCCTGCTTTTGGTGTTTCAGAGGTTTTCAGATCGAGAAAATCAACATCAACCTCCATTTTTTTCTTTCCATTTCTCTTTGAGGCAATAATATCATCAAACGGCTGCAGCTCACCATTATCCTCCCTCCTCTCCATGTCCACCAAAGAATCTCTAATCTTTCTCCTTTTGGACACAGTACTGCAGGAAACCAACAACCTGGAATCTAAATTTTCATCATCACTATTACCATCTCCCTCAGAGACCTGATATCTCCTACTATGTCGACCCCAGGCACTATCATTAACCAATGCTCTAATCTCAGGTGATTCTTCATCTTCATCAAAACCTCTTTTTCTCCCAGACAAATTTGGTTTTGCAGATGGTCTCTGAAACTGTAGTCTATCAGTCATTTGTTCTCTTGTCTGGTTACTCTTGTTTGGCCTGAAAAACACTTTCCTGTTGTTTCTATCCTTCAACTCACTCAAGCTAGTAATAGGGACATCTTCAAAATCTCGGGAGGAAAATTTATTTAAGGGACTCCTGTCCCGCATCTTACCCTTCTGTTTTGCCTTGAAGGAGTGCTTCTCTGTCCCTTGCGCATAGATGTGCTCTCCAGGTGCGCCTAAATAATTCAAGTAAGCACCCTGTCCATAAAGCAATTCATTCTCTTGCACATCTCTATTTCCAAATTTGATCTTTTTACTACCTTTCCCGGATTTGAGTATTGGAAAATGAGAATTCTTCAGCCCACCAACAGAGACGGATGCTTTGTTCCGTATAAAGCGATTTCTTTCCTCCTCATCATTAAACCCATCGGATGAATCAGACTCTGTATCATCATTTCTCATGAACATTCTGCTATCTCTGAATGCCGCAATACCAGACCTCGTATTTGGTACCACATTCACCCTAATTTTTTCCTGCACTTGGTTCTCACGAAAATCAGAATTTAAGAACCTTTCATTCATTTGTTGCATAGAAGCCCTATAAGTTCTGAAACTAGTATCAGGTGAGTCCCTCTCAGACTTCATTTTTTTGCTTCTACCATTCAAGTCATCAGATATATATCTGGGATCAACAGAAAAGCCATCCCCAAGATACTTCCCGTGCCGAGATAAGTCCCCACGAAGGTCTGCCAGACTACCTTTTACAGGCTTCATCTGATCTGCATATCCATGAGGCTTAATATGATTGGCATATTTACTTGATTTTGCAAAATTGCTGAGGGACTGCCTTGATGAATATGGTGGACCCATGAAATGTTTGGAATTCAATTCTCCCTCTCTTAAAAACTTATGTTTCTTTCCAGGCCTCAAGAATCCAGATTTCTCTCTACCAACAATTTCGCGATCTCGTCGAGAACCAGTTCCAAAGAGTGGATCCTGATCATCATCATCATCATCATCATCAATATTATCTTCTGACCCAAGAACCAAACTCGAATTATACTTCTGCCTAACGAGAGAAGAGGTGTTGTATGCAGAGTTCAGACCTAACCCATTATAACCTGAAGCATATGGCCCAACAGACATCTTCTCATAAGGAACCTTCATTGTTGCTGTCTTCGGTTTCGACTTTGGTTTGCCATATCTATCCTGTTCTACAACCGTAAGCTGCCGCCGGCTGGGATATTCCAAACCTGAGTCAATAACATAACCAGAATGACGGGCCATTTTGTTTTGCGCAGACTTCCTATCTTTCACCTTTCTGCTCCAAGGCCCATCAAAAGGTTCTTCCTTCTCAGATGAATCCTCCTCAAAATATTCTTTTTTCTCGCGCATCAGAGTCTTTTGGCTTTTCACGATATTCAGGACACGGAGCTTCTCATCGATACTGTACCCTTTACAACCAGACCAAGCATCCCTTGTCTGACAAAGATTCACGACCATGTCATTATGATACTTCCTCAGACTATGATAATGTTTCGTCCTTAGAAACAAGCTACGACCCTCGAGATAAAGGGCGTTCCTCGGGTCGCACTGACCACCTTTCAACATATCAAACAGTTTCTTAACCGGACTGCCAAAATGGAAATTACGACCTTCGAAAAGCTCTTTCAAAGTAAGCATAAACGTGAACTGATCAAGATCAGGCAGATAAACAGAGACGCTAAGCCGTTCTTCCTCAGTGAGACACTCGTTCCAAACATCAACAGAGAGTATATCTTCAAGACTAGAGAGATCGTTTAACTCAAAAGGAATGCTACAAGTAACGTTCCCAACCTGACAAAACTCAGCACCAGTTTCAGCAAGCTCAAGCAGATCAAAATCATCAGAGCCTGCTCCAGAATCATCATCATCAAAATCATCATTATCATCATTATCAGCATCCTCATCCTCGGAATCAAGATTAGCCGCTGAGGTTTTACGTTGGAGTTCAAGGTGCCTCTCTTTTCCTTCGTAACTTGACATAGATTCACCACTGCCATGAGAGTATTCTGAATCAAACCTAGTGACCTTTCCGTTACTCTTCTCGATCGCCATCTCAATCCCCAATTTACACTCAACGAAAGAGTATGATTCTTATCGATAACCCTAAAACAAACGAAGCATAAAAAAAGCACTCAGTAAATCGAACAAGAAAATTGGAAACTCTACAGTACGAATTCAAATTGAAAATAAGAATTTCGATTGAATTGTGATCCAATTACCTCAACTTTTCTCCAGAATTGAACAAAATCGGAGCTCCGATGCCTCAGCGTCAGCGAAACTTTGGTTTATTAGAGAGAAAGAGGAAAGAAAAAGAAAAGGGAGAAGATGAATCTGGAGGAAACCCTAGAGAGAAAGCCGTATAAATAAACGCGATAAACTAAAAGGGGGAGAAGAAGACGGTGACCGAGAGAGAGAAAGAATTAGAGGGTTGAAGAAGACGAAGCTGACGTGGACAGAAGCAGAGCCGTTAGATTACTGGGGTTATGTGAAAAGACCAAAAAGGGTAAAGCCACAGAGACTTAGGGCATACTAGGACGAAGAAGACGGTGAATTTCGCTAAAAAAAAGTTGTAGGGAATGAGAGAGTGGAAGAGACGGACCGAGTCTGTACGAGTCGACTCGGACCGAGTCGATCCCGGAAGAAAGACGACCTTTAAGAGAGATTTCCACTTTATGTTTTTTAGTGGCACACTACAATCCGACGCCGTTTTAAGTAGTGCGATTAAAACCAATGTAAGATATAACACATAACTATTTGGTTGTATTAAATTACTTTTTGTGATTTACGCAACAATATCGTTTACGTTTTACTTATATTTTAAAACTTTTTCAGTTTTAGATTTTCATGTGAATTTATACACATGTTAAATCTTTTTTTGTTAACAATACAAGAATCAAACTATCAAAATTTTTCTATCCAAGGCAGACGGTGTTGATATATAACACACCGTCTGCGTTGGATATGCTCCACTACTAGTGTGAAGTTCTGTGTGCTTCAAGCAAGTTTATCGGCCATGTTATTTTATGTTTTTGGTATGATTGATATATTTATCTCTTCAAAAAGATTTTTGCAGTGACTATATTATTCTAAGTAGATTATGTATGCTAGTCATTCTTTCGGTGTGATAACCATCTTTACCACATCATGATATTTTTTAAAAAAACAATTTTAAACTTTTGATAATCAATCATACATTTCATCACACATATAAATCTTTCTATCTCAGTATATCAAATCTTCTTAAACTTTCAATTTCATCATTTATATAAAATAAAATTAAGTTTAAATAATAAAAACAAATATTTAGACATTATAATCTATATAATTACATCTTTAGATTTTTAACTCATAATTACATCTTTAGATTAAAACCAATTTTTTGTTATGTTTTATAAATTTTCATTAAAACCCAAATTAATTCAGAATTCTCATAAATCGTACATGATTAAGAAAAAAAAATTTATATTAGCAAATCAATATGTTATAGTCTAAATAATGACAAGTGTCAACAATAATGATACATGTTAACAATGACACATGTCAAAATTTAGTAAATTCTAATTATCTTTATATTAAAATTATTTTGAATACATAACATTTAATTTATGTAAAAGTTTTGGTTGTAATAATTAAAGTATTGTTAACTCAATTTGTTTTTCATTTTACTAATTAAATTTAAAGTGTTAAATATTTTTATATTTTAAATTTTATTTTTAGTAATTTTTTTTAAAAAAAATGTGTTTGAATTAACTTGAATTATAAAAAAATATTAAATAACAAATTGATGAACAAATGTTTAAGTTATATTGTTTAAGGAAACCAAAAAAAACCTAAGCTATCATGGAAAAGATAGATTAGAGTGGATTTCAGGTTGAACTAATCCAATTGATATATTGTTCAAGTGAAAATCCCAAATATCAAATTTGTAAATTTGTAAATAATGAGAGAACTGAGTTATTTTTTGGTAATAATAGATCAAATGGCCTTTTAGCAATAAATAAAAAACTAGAGGTTGAATATAAAAAGGAGAGATTTCGTATTGACATTAGAGTTGAATATGGTAGCAAATGAGTTTAGTATTTCATATCGAAAATGTTCTACAAGAGCAAGAAAGAGAATTATAAGTAGAAAAGTGGTGTGTAATGTATTGAGATCAGAAGTAGTTTCCTGAATTCATCCCTTGTTACTCTTGTATTTCTTATTTCCCGAATATCTATACATCAAAGGCAATAATGATAAACTGTTACCAGAGTCATGCTTCGTAAGATTGCAAACCTCACGCAGCGTAACCAAGAGCTTCAAGCCATGAACTATGAAATTGTGTCGGAACTTAAGACAACAAACTTGCGTGCTATCTAGGCCGATGCCTTTCTTTCTGAGCTTGAGGTGAGGTTTCAGACTCTTACCTTAGCTCGTGATTATGATATACTTGCAGCTCGTGAAAAGGTTATGTGTGGTCAATCGAATACCCTTGTGAGTAGAATCAAGGAGCACCTTGTCGAGAGAGACTCACGCTCCCAGAATGAAGGTATCTATTCCCAAACTAAAGGAAATTTTAATTCAAAAATGTAAAAAGATTTACATAAACAAAACAGATAAAGTATCATTTTTTTATGTCACAATCGAGGATCAATATGTTTAATCAATTCTTTAGAATCCATACCACTTTGAAGATTTTTTTTTTACCTATATACACAATATGTATCTTGTTATGTAACCTAATACCTTTAGTTAATAACGGCCATTCTTGAATTATGTTTTGAAAACATTGGACCGACCGTACTCCCATCGTTTATTAATTGTATCTAACTTTGTTTTCGTTGGATTTTTCTTTTCTCTTTTAGCGACTTTTGTGTAATTGACCTCAAAGTTTTAACTTTCCTTAGGACTTTCTAGTAACTTGTCATGTATCTCTTTTCCCAAGTAAATAGACTATGCACAATGCTAAAAATGACACAATGAGCTATTCATAGAACAGTTGCATCTTATTTAGTCTATCTGGTAAAAAGAAAATAAAATAAAAAATAAAAATAAAAATAAAAAATAGGAAAATAACTAATTTTAGTATGACCCATTTCTATAAACCATTATTTTTGAAAAGACTCTTAGTTTTTTCTTTTCTTTTTACTCTTTTCTTTCTCATCTCTTTGTTCATTTAATATAATAATAATATAATTAATAATAAAATATTAATGATGAAATTCTTTATGTTATGTTTCACAGATGTTAATGTTTTTAGTTTTTTCTGGTAAATTTATCGACAAGAAAACTCAAAAAAAAAAGATTGGGAACTCACACGAACTAAGAGAAAATGAGAAAGAAAAACATATATCATGAACCTTTATCCATTAAAAACAGAGATCTCCAAGGAGCGACCAGTCCATAACCGGCAGAAAAAAAAAAAAATAGAAGTGAATATCATGTGCGTTTATAATAAAAAAAAAGATAGATCCAAAGGGCGAGAGGTCTATGAAACAACCCGAAACCATAATCAATATCAATGACTCCGAGAGTAGTGGTGATGGTGGGATCTTGAAAAATGTGTCTAGGAATCTCGGCGTGGGATCAAAAATCAGATCAATGAGCGTGTCGAAATGGAGAATGAGCAGTAATCTCGGATCAATGTGAATAATATATAATGAGCATTTTTTACCGAACTTACTTAATAACTAACTACTAGACCAACAAACACACACAAAAGATGCAGCATAAACATTGTTTCAGTATCAATGTACTATTGGTGTGTTAATGAAATTTTTTTTTATTGTTTCATAAAGCTTAAAAATGGTTTAGTATAAATTGTATTTGGGGATCAATGATGAATAAATTTTTACTGAAGCAACAATTCTAATTAGGGGTGGATATTTAGGATCCGGTTCGGATTTGGTCTGATTTTTTTGGATATTCACATTTTTGGGATAAGAAGTCTATGTTTCATTCAAATATTTCTCTAGTTTGGTTCAAATTTGGTTCGGTTCACATCGGATTCGATTTGGTTTTAATAACATATTTGAAGTCCCATTTTGTATTCAAATATCATTCGGGTTCGGTTCTAACTTCGGTTTTTGATTTATTTATTTTTTTGGACTTTTTGCCTAATCCTATGTAACTCAAAATCTTTAAATTTTTTAGTTTTTAGTATTTTGATTATTTCAATTTTAAAATAACTGATAACTCCGGATCTATAATTGTAAATTATATATTTGAATTATTATAAACATAAATATAATTAATATTTGAAAATATAATTGTAGTTTGGATATTTCAAATACCTATTTAGTTCTCAGCTCAAATTCAATTATTTGATCATAAAAGTTTTAAATCCATTTGAGTGTTTTGTTTGTTTTGAATTTGATTCAGAACTATTTTTCACTTCAGATTTAGTTCGGATTTTCGGGTTGTTGTATTTTGCAGGTATTGCCAGACTAAAAATGGTATACTCAGTGAACTGTAAAATATCATAACTAATTAGAATAGTAGAGTCACTAATCAGCATTATTATTGGTTAGGAACGAGTAAAGAAATTTAGAAATTTCACGTGGCAGATCTAACGTTCGAGTTAAAAATGGAAAGAGCTGGATTATGAGCGCTTTGCACCAAGACATCATGGAAAAAAGGAAATAGAGAACTGAAACATTACACGTGGCATATGTAACGGCTGGATTATCACTGAACGCTCCGAACCTAAGGTTCGACTTTGCTCTGACATTCCCGAACCTAATTGAACAAAGGATATAGAGAAGTTAAAAGGAAAACTTGAGACTTACGTAGGAGGATTATAAATGTACATCACACCATTCACTATCCAGTTTGTCTTTGCTCTGATCATTTGTTTTGCCTTTTTAGTAACAAAATTCAAAGAATTCGAGAGATCTAAAGAGACTGAGAAAGAAAGATGACTAAGAGATCTATGTCAGATGTTCTAAAAACAGCAGTCGATTTGGTCGATGTGACGACGAGAACTACGACTCGAACCGTCCTCACAAGAAGCCTAAAACAGAGACCGTGACAGAGGACGATGCTGATTCGTCAAGCCCTTTCCAGGAGAAATCAATCATAGGCAATAACATTCGATAAAGAGATTTCTGGGTTTTGACTCGTTTTCTGGGAAAAGGCTCATACGGCTCTGTTCACTTAGCCGTGAGAACGACCAGGGGAGAAGAAGAGTCTCTTCCTAAAGAGATGGCAATCAGAACGACCGAGTTATCAAAGGCTTCACGACTCAAGATTGAGGCAGAATTCTTGAACCGTCTCAGAGACCACCCATACATTATCTCCTACTACGGCAACGTGATCACACAGGACAAGAAGACCAAGAAGTTGTTGTACAACACGATTTTCGAGTACTGTCAAGGTCAATGCCTCGCAAAACACATCAAACGCCACAAAGGAATAGGATTAGCAGAAGATTCTGTGAAGATATTCGCTATGAGTATCTTGATTGGTCTCAAGTATATCCATGACGAGAAGATCATCCACTGCGACATCAAACCCAAGAACATCTTACTCGCGGTTGAGAATACAGGATTGAGAGGGCCTACTGGGTTTTTGGCTAAGATCTCTGGTTTTGGGAAAGCGATGGAGAAAGGGTCAATTGAGTACGGTGATGGATGGGGTCACAGGAGAGGTACAACACGGTTTATGTCACCGGAGCTTATAGGGAACACAATTTTGGAGTATGGTGCGGATGTTTGGGCCTTTGGCTGCACGGTTCTTGAGATGTTGACAGGGGAACGTGTTTGGGGCGAGCATGGTGAGCTTCTTTGGGAAGATTGGATTACTCTCATTGGTGAAAGCGATATCGTTCCATATGTACCTGATTCTTTGTCTGAAGAAGCAAAGGATTTTCTCTCAAAGTGTTTGGAGAAAGATCCTGCCCAAAGGTGGACGGTTGATAGTTTGATCAAACATCCGTTTGCTAGGTGGAATAACGAATTCTCTGAAGACGAGGACGAAGAAGAAGAAGAAAGATATGTAAAAGAAGAAGAAGAAAAATTTATAGTAGAAGAAGAGGAAGAGGAAGAAGAAGAGCAAGAAGAAGAAGAGGAAGAAAAAGAAGAAGAGGAAGAAGAAGAAGATGAATATGATGGAAGAGGAGATGCAAATGCACAAGCCTATGAAGAAGCAATTGAAATAGATGAAATAGAGGAGTCGGAAGAAGAAGATCTATAAGAAGATAAAAGATAGTTTGTTCATGTCAGTTAATCTTGTTCCATTATCTGTATTAGACTGCAAAATGCAAATTTTCGGTTGATTATTGTAAGAACAACAATATATTTTCAGTTGTAGTGAATTAATTGATTTTCCAAAAGCTTAATAAGAGTATGTATTAGTGTCATTTGTACTTTATCTTCTTCAAAAGATTGCAATGTCATGGAATATTATACAAAAACTCAATCGTAGCTGAAACAAAATATTCTGACAAGTTGTGATGTCTAAAACCAAAAGTATGTCTCTTGCTTGTTTAAATAATTTCAGTCTTGTCTGCAACACAATATCTTGTTTGCAACATACAAGTATACAACCAAAAATTTTGTGTCCTGTTGGTGCCACTGGGTCCGATCAAAGTGTTGACTCTCTTGGCGTCGATGTAGTATAGCACTGAGTATTGAGTACCTTAATTCGTTGCTTTTGAAACCTTCATCTCCTGCAGGTGTTTGTGGTTGTAAACCATACGCTCCGGAATATAAAAGAAGACAACCATACATATATCAAAATAATCCACTATGTCTAGTCAACTTGTATGGCGAAGTAGTATCTCAAGAACAAGTTTCAGGGAAAACTAATAGGGAACAAATTACTCCAAATGCGAATGACAAGAAGTTACCATCTACAAATGAATCCAGCTGAACAAAAATCAACAAAAATACAAAGGAGGTAGAGCACAATGTTAAAGACTTTTCACAATATGTGGTTTAGTAACTTGCCAAATAGATCCAATCCTAACCACAATCATTCCTTCCCTTTTCTAATACATGCATAAGTTAAAGGGATCATATGTATAGCGTTCTCAACAAATGCATATTTTAAAGCTACATTATACAGCAAAAGAGACCTCTAGAAAAGAGACATTGTTTTCTCCAAATATGCCACTATGCCCTATATCAACTTATAAAGTAACTAATTATAATATCTTGAACAAGTTTCAGGGAAGAGGACGACCGACTCCAGAAGAAGTAAATGGATACTATGATCCAAAACACACACAATGGAGGCAGAGAACAATGTTAAGAGCACCCTTGCGGACATACACACATAGAAAGGGTAAACCAAATGTCATCTACATATTTGCCAATGTATCCAGAACAAACCCATCTTTAGCTACAAATCCAAGGGTAAACCAAAGATATGGAAGTTATTGCTCCTATCTTCCCTTTTCACTTACGAACTTAAAACCAAAGTACTCCTTCCATTATATCACAATTTTGATCTAAAACTAGATGCAGATGCAGAGGCATCACGTTAGAGCTCAGAGACTAAAACTAGATTCACAACCATTTGAAAAATGTTTATTAGGAAAATTAGCCGATAAAGGAATAAAGGAAACTCTTAAGGGACTAAAGCTTGTCAATTTTTCTACAAATAAAGTAATGATGGTAAATGTTCTCTCACCTTTTTGCATTTGGCACGCCCATTGTACAGCAAGAATCTTCTGCCACAGGTGGACAATTGATCCCTTTCACAGTATCATCCGAGTTATGATGAGCTTTCTGAGAATCATAATCCGAAAAGGAAGAAGCAATAGGGTTTGTTAGAAAAGCTTGAGCTGTGAGCTGTGCCTTGCTCCTGGCGAGTTGGAAACATATATATATATATATATATATATATATAATTTATCACTGGGAAAATCGCATCCACTGAGGAAGAATCCAAAGGAACCTCATGTGCAAAAAAAATAATGACAAGACACGAATCTTTCTCTCTACGTACATTCACTTCCAGATTAATCATGTGCTAAGTTACAGCTTACTTTACCCCAAAAAAGAAAAAAGAACCTAAGCATCTCTCTCTCCTCTATGTAATGTCCGAATTATCTTCCCTCTCTCCGACGATTCGATCCTCCACTTTCTCGATCCCACAGCCTGAAGAAACACTGTCAAAAAGTTTGCCACTCCATTAAAATCTTCATAGCTTAACCCTCGATCGAGATAACAAAACTATAGTAGTATATTTTTCTCAAAGACAGTGTTTCTGTGAGTAATTAGTCCACAATGTTCCACTTTCCTTCCAATTTTTTTTAGGAAAAGAGCAGATCAAGAACACTTAAGAGATTCAAAGAGACATGAATTATCATTCATCACTAGAACGCTTCTACTCTATCCTAATGATTCTGTATATGGAAGACGGACGCAGATAAAAAGTAAGATATCTTCCTTTGCAATTGAAGATGAGTTTCTTTTCTGTTTCCGACAAAGTAGATCGCCATGGTCGTCAGGTTAATTAGGATTCGATTCATTCGTTAAAAAAAAATCTTTTTATATATGTTATATAAATATATAAATAAAACCTAACGACTGTAATCGTTTTACTGCCGAACACAAAAAAGAATAGAAATATATTTTATCAAATCTCTAAAAATAGTAATATTTCAATGATTTTTATTAAATTTTATTATTTTTAAAAATATTATACTATTATTTAAATATTAAACTAATAATATTATGACACATAGAATAGAGATTTTGAGATAGAATAGTCTTTTGAGACTGTCTCCGTCTTTTTGAGACAATTTTAAAAGTCTTTTTGAAACATTTTTAACCAAAACTTTTTTAATGTTTATTTTTTATTTTTATATTTCTTTTAATTAAATGATATTCTAAAAATATCACTAAATCTTTGTGCTTTAAGTTTTTGTAGTAATTAGCTAGACTCTTTGTGCTTCTTTTTGTGCTTCTTTTATATCTTAGCTTTTAGCGTGAATGAGAGAATTCAATAGTGCAATCAAGCAAAGACACTAAATCCAAAGTAGATTTAATTATTCAGAAGTTTTCCAAGTGCGATCACATCCAAAATGATCCAGAGTAAAGGCTATATTACATTACTAAGTGTCAACATGGACTTCAGGCAAACCACCTTCAAGAGTCCTGACAAATTCATGGAAGTAGTTACCAGTGGTTGTTGTACTTGCTGACAACTTAAGCTTGAAACAACTGAAATCTCCAGATGAGAGAGCTTCATTCATCAACTCTTCTAAAATCGCTTTGTGCCTAAGAAGAGTTTTTGTAGCTTCTTCTCGAAGGTGCTTCACGTACTGCTTCTTGGCCCTTTGGTACTTGGTTATTAAATATTCATAAGCACAGCTCCATTTCAATACAAGCCTGCACTGGACCGTCAGCAGAGTTGCTTCCTTTATAGAGTTGACGTCTCCGTCGCTAAAACTGAAGTTATCCGTAAGACTTGGAATCTCATTCTCCTCTATGGCTTTGAGATCCAACTTGGAATTGTCAAAGCTTTCATGACATGCCTCCCATAGACGCAGGTAACAAGCATTCTCCTCTTCTTGACTCATTGATGGAGGAAAAGAGACTTCAGCACAATTCCATTTTCCCATGTGCGCTTCCTCTGATCGAAAGCAGCGCCAACAGAAGCGACAACTGATCATTGCGTAACAGTAAAGCAAACATAAATGAGTTTTGATTTCAAAAACAAACAGATCTGAGTTTTAAGAAGATGAGGGCAAACCTGCAGATACAAGTGATGAGTCTCAAATCAGGGTCATCGGTCCGCTGCACGGGGCTGTTGCAACAAGGACAACGTTTGGTGTTTTCAACGACCCAAGCATCGCTTTTTAATGAATCCAAGGTGTGATTACACCATTCAGAGGCATCGTTGCAAGTCACGGGTCGATGTGACTCGAGCTGGCAACTCCAACAGAATGTGTGACCACACAAACAAACCACACCAAAGTCAAGAGAAGACTCATCATCTTCCAACAGATCCTCATGACGCTCGATGGCGTAATCGCAACCTGGCGCAGGACACCATTTGATCGATTCCTTGTTGTTCTCCATGAAAGATCTCAGAACGTATCTCTCGTACACCTCCTTAGCAGCTGGTTCTGTGAGTTTCTCAATCGTATGGGGTCCAACGGACGCGACACAGTTTCGGCTAGGGCAAAGGACTGTTACTATTCTCTCTTCCTCGTTGTTGTTGTTGTTGTTCTTCGTCTTCTCCCCAAGAAGCTCTTTGAGATGACTTGTCCAACAAGGTTTGCAAAATTTGTGTGAACAAAAGGGTGTGGAGACTAGATCATCGTTTTCTTGATCTGCAAAAGAAGAAACTGATTTGTTTTCTTGACTCAAATTGAAAACTTTAACCAAACCTAACTCCGCCAGGAGTTTCTCCTTGTCGTCACCCAAACGATCTGAAGCCTTGAACGAGTTCCATTGGAGACGGATTAGGATTACGGTTGCGTCAGATTTCGACAGCGAGAAGACTTCCGAGATCTGTTTGATTTCTTTCATCATCTTCTCACCAACTTCATTTCTTGTGAGAACGGAGTAAAGTCTCTGTCCATCGGTCTCCATAGCTGGAAAAATCAACAGAATTATGAAAATGTAATGACACTAACGAAAAAATAAAAGACTGTGAGAGTTTTTATACCAGCAAATGGAAGGGGAAGAGTTTAAAGGAAACACTTCAGATGTTCAAAGATGATTGTCGTCCTTTGAAGGAGACTCTTAAGGTCTTAAGGGTATGCCCATTGCTAAATCTATAAGAAGTTTCATAATACTATTTTATTATTTATTTTATTAGTATTATATAAAAGAAAGAGAGAGAAAGAAAATGTAAAATGTAAAATGTAAAGAAAAAATAAAGAGACCGTCTCAAAAAAAAATGGCTCCACTAAGACGTTTCACATTAAAATTTCTACGGTTTCATTTTTTGATTTTTTGTAATTTTCTTTTTAGTGGGAAGAAACGCTTTCCGCCTGTGTGATATGCATGCTCTAACACTTTTGGTGGTGAATGGTAACTAAAGCTTGAGAAATTTTTATTTGAAAATGAGAAATTATTATTTTCTGCTTAAAGAAATTTAATACTAATTATTATAAATTAACTGTCTTGGACGCGTGTCTATAATAAATTTATTTTTAAAAAATACTTTCTTACAAATTTAAGATTCTACGTTATCAACATTTTATCAAAAAATCTGATTTGTGGTCGAGAAAATGATGAAATCATATTAACCATATCTAAAAAGATGATAATTATGTGTTTGAAAATGATTCTAATGTATACAAAATAATAAATATTATAACATTTCTATGGTGTAGATTGTATTTCATTTATGAAAAATGCATTTATAAAGTATTTAAATTTTGTCTTTGGTTTTGGTTTGTTTAACCAAACAATTTAGTTAATATAGAAATGTATATATGTTGACAAACAAAAACTTCTCAAATTTCTTAGATTGTTTGGTTTATATTTTTCATAAATAATATCAGTGAATTGAATGGGGAAAGTTTAAAAGAAACAACTAAAAGATGATTATAGTAGTCGAAATAATGTGGCAGAAATATGATCACCTCTGAAATTCATAAAACATGTCTAGGATTCAAACCTATCACCCCACAATGTTAAAGAGTATATTAAAAAACATTAGACTAAGTTGACAAAAAGAAAATTTAGTCAAAGTTTAAAAAACACTCTTTTGAAAAATAGTATATAAAACAAGTTAATTATACAGAAGAAACCTGAAAAAAACAAATTTTAAAACAAAAGCTACTAGTTTATGCTTATTAATTAATATAATAAACTGTTTTGAACTTCTGTCTGTAATAAATATATTTTGAAATCTATTACTACACTACAAATTTAGAATTGTATGCCATCAACATTCTATCAGAAAAACTGATTTGTGGAAAAAAGAGATAAAAATTATATTAATCATATTTGAAAAAATGAAAATTATATGTTTAAAAATAAATTATAATATATAAAAAGTAATGAGTATTGTAACATTTGTACGTCGAACACGTATAAGATTGTATTTTGTTCATGAAAAATATTTTTATAAATTATTTAAATTTATATTTGGTTTATACAGTATGTTAGTTAACCAAATAGTTTAATTAATTCTATCTCTATAGCTTTGTTTATATTTTGGCTCTTGGATGCATGATTTTGGAGAGGTTAACCGGATAAAAAGTTTGGGGAGCGTATTGTGACCTTCTTGGTTCTCAAGATTTGGTCAATCTTATTGGTCAAAGTGGTTACATTCCTTAAATACCGAATCAGTTATTTCACGATGCACAAGATTTTTTGTGGAGATGTTTGGTTAAGGAGCCTGGTTCCAGGTGAGGGATCGGTTCACTCGTTAACCATCCATTTTGCAATTTGGAAGTTGAAGAGTCTCATAAGGGTATTATATATGAAATGATTGTTTAATTTTTATTAAATCACATTTAACACTCGAATTTCGGTAGTTAGTTTTGTACTTGCAGTGTCAAGTTGTAAAAAACGGCTCAAATCTGTTTAATGTCAGTACCAATGTAATTTAGATGTGCTAATGGGATTTTTTAATTTTTTTCATAAAGCTTAGAAATATTAATAGTGACTTTCAGATTTTTTTTACAGAAACAGCAAATGTAGTAGTTAGCAAACACAATACTTTACCAATTCTAACACAGACTTGTGCAGTGATCATTTGCTTGTTTCATGTCTGTACATTGCAGGAATCTGATACATTCAAAGTTAGATATTCTTTTCGGTTACTATATTTACCATCCAAAGCAAGTTACCAGCTTTTCTTTTGGCGATATCCTCAATCAAATTACCAAGATCATTCATATGGGAAGAGATTTTGGATACGTAAAGGATAATAAAGAGGGGACATCGGTGACAAAGACTCTAAATGGCATCTTTAGACTCATCATGACCAGCTTCTTCCCTAATCAACCTAAAGATAACACAGATTTTATTTCTCTGCGTCATTTTTTCTCTTTAACGTGCATAACACCAGTAAGGAGTTTCACGAAAATGCCGGTGGTTATACTAGTGGACGTGGAGGGCTCAGAAGATGATCATAGTCTCTGCAGGACCGAGTTGATTGTGGGACCAGGAAGATCAAGTTTCTCAGTACAAGACAGAGCAGTTTGTTCCTCGTCTCCTGACCAAGGAACCGCCTCTAAGTACTCAAAACATGACTTATCATCCCCTCCTCAAACGAAGAGCAAAAAGAAATCGAGAAACCACACCCATGAAGATTGTCATATATGCATGTTTTGATAGTATGAAGCATGCATATATAACATATAACATCTGTCTATAGATTCTCACTGTCGGCATTGTTTGTTACCCAAAATTTCCTGATTTTTCTTTTGTTAGTTATCTAAACATTGTGTTGGATCTCAATAAAGTGTAATCCGAACTTGAGACGCTTCAGGTGTCTCAACAATGACCTGTCTTATGAAAAATCTTCTCCACCAAACCTCAAATGCTATTTCAACGTTCCGACATCCATCTCCTTTATTCATAAACCGATCGAACCACTTCATCAGAAGCACCTGTTGCTGTCTCAACGACAATGTCAGTATCATCTGGCTGAGTCCAGTCCATACAGCACCTCTAACCATGTTTTCAGAACCCAAAACCGAGTCTCCCTCTTCACCAAGATTTTTCCTTTACCAATTCCAACACAGAATTGTGTAGTGATTCTGCTTGTTTTATGTCTGTACATCGCAGAAAATCTTGGCATGGCGATTAGCTAGCACCTTATGGTCCGCCTATAGTTGCACAAACTCGTCAAAGATCTTTTCAATCAGTATATATACAATCCAAATGATAAGAGAGAGGAGACATCGGTGACACAGACTGTAAAGGGCATCTTTAGACAGATGATGTATAGCTTCTTCTTTAATCAACTTAAAGATGACAGATTTCATTTCTGTGTCATCTACCGTCTTTGGCTCGGAAGAAATATTCTCTGCAGAACCGAATTGGCAGTCAAACCAAGAAGATCAAGTTATTCAATACAAGACACAACAGTTTGTTCTTCGTCTTCTGACAGAAGAACAGTCTCTATGTACTCAAAGCATATCTTCAGTTCCTCCTTTAACGTTATAGCTGAAGAAACCTACAAAGCAAAAGAACTTGAGAAACCAATGTAGACTGATAAACATAAAACAGATAACAGCCGTATCTGTTTCTTTCTCTTCTTCTTCATTTTTTTCCACGCATACTTATTGGTTAGCCTACAAAGCAAAAGAATGATTACTGATTCCATGTCTATTGAAAAGTCTACCAACATTGATCTTTCGGGGAACTAACAAGAAGGCTTCCAACAATGTCCACACCATCTTAGGAATGAAGGGTCATTCATTGTTCAGTGGTGATACTTTCTAAAACAACATAATTTTCTTCTCTCTTCGTATTCAGTTTCTCCACGCATAGTATGATAGATGAATATAATATAGTGTAAGAAAATTATGTGTATGAGAGAGAGAGAGAGAGCTAAGACTAAGATCACTCCGAAAATTATACGACGGCCTCCTTTGAACAAGATGATGAAGAAGACGAAGAAGAACTGTAGCATCAGTGTTAAAGAGATAACAAAAGCATCACTAGGGACCGCCCTTAAACCTTCCGCCGCCACCGTAACCCTAGACGACGATGGAGGAAGTACCAATTCGTCCTCGTGGGTAAAATCTCTCTTAATTGGAATAGGAGCGTACGGTTCGGTTTATCTAGGAACGAGAAAGACAGAACAGCAGAAAGAGCCATCAAAACTGCAGAGCTTTATCACGCTTCAAGCCTCCAGGACGAAGGGAGGATCTTGATCCGTTTACAATCTCCGTTCGTTGTCCGTTGCTACGGTCAAGAAATCGCACGCGAAGAGGAGGGTATGCAATACAATTTGATACTCGAGTATTGTTCCGGTAAAACTATTGCGGACTTGATCGAAGATAATCAAGGAAAGCTGTTTGAGTCGGACGTGAAGGTATTCGCTAGAGATGTGTTGTCTGGTCTCACATACATCCACGAAAGAAACATTATTCACTGTGACATCAAACCTGACAATCTTTTGCTCTGCCCTACCGATCACCGGTTCAGGTCTAATGGGTATTTGACCAAGCTTGGGGATTTTGGTTTAGCTATGGAGAAAGGGTCGCTAGAGTACGCAAACGGATACGGCCACCATAAGAGAGGCACTCAGTGGTATATGGCTCCAGAGGTTATTACCCATGGGATTGTAGACTTTGGAGCGGATGTGTGGGCTTTTGGATGTACGGTTCTTGAGATGTTATCCGGAAGATCCGTTTGGAGTGAATATGGTGATCTTTCTTCTCATGATTGGGTCAATCTCATTGGCCACAGCGATCGCATTCCTCATATACCGTGTTGGTTGTCTAAAGACGCACTTGATTTCTTGAGCAGATGCTTGGAGAGAGACGTTCAAAAGAGGTGGTCTAGTCATTCACTCAAGAACCATCCCTTTGTTTTGCTTTGAGAAGGAATGTGAAAAAAGAGTAACCAATGTTGTTTTATGTTTTCTGTTATTTCAATTGTTTGAAACTGTTTTTATATTCTTTCCGTATTATGATATTTTTGTAGATTGGTAAAGTCTTATAATTGCTAATTGTACCACTTTGAGTTCAATTTCTCATTATTAGTATACAGTTTCAGAACCAAGTAAGTATTAACGAATGTAATAAAAGAGATCTATATATGTTTCTTTCAGTAACAATGCGTTGTTAATCTGTAATTGGATTTTTACTGATTCACAAACCTTGCAAAGAGCACTTCGTTATACATTTAACCTTGAAGTGTTGATATTCTGTGTACAAATGTTAAGCATTTTTTGACAATACAGAAATATATAAAGCCATTGTGTGCCAATCAAATCACCAAGATCATTCATATGGGATGTGACTTCGGAGAAGCAGATGATCAGAGAGAGGAGACATCCATGGTCACCCTATACCCGTTACTGCCCACTAAACAAACATTTAATCTTAGACTTTGTAAGAAAACATTGTCACATTGTTTAAACAAATTTTGCTTTACTCTCATGATTTTGTATTTAACATGTGCTTTCGTAATGGCTATTTACCTGATCATTCTCCAATACTCGTTTTAATGTCTTTTTATAGCAAATCACCAAATTATAAAAACATTCGGTTGTTTGCTAGCAAACTTATTGCATTATTTAACTATAAAATAGAAACAAAAAAATGCAAAACTTGATTAATTTTATTGACTTGTAGAATAAACATTCTTAAAAAAAAATCACACAAGTAGACACAATAGAATAGGTCAAAGAAGGAAAATAAAAAGACAAAAAAAAAAAAGCGTCTCGTTTGAAGCTTTAAGAGAGCAAGAGTTTCAAAAGTTTTTAAAAGCGTTTAAAAGCGTTAAATTCAAACATCAAAAAACATTTGTTTGCAGATCTTCCAGTTCAGGATCGACTTTCTCTCCGTTTTCAGCTTCTCCAGGAAATATCGGTGTTTCGAGTTCCGGAGGAGTCTGCACATCGAAACAAACTCAGAAATATATTATATCGCAAAGTAATATAGAAACAATTTCTTCTATCCCAAGTAAAGAGAAAGCTGTGAAGTTACCGTGCATCGAATCAGAGCCCAATTTATATCTTTGAAGAAAGAATGGTTCTTGACTTCGTTTGCTCCTTCAAGACAACCTAATCTCTTCTTCGGATCTCTTTGTAACAGCCTAAAGATCAGCTGTTTCACTTGAAGACTTGCCTGCACATCCATAACAAAACAGTTACATATATTTCTTATTTTCATGGGATTAATTGATATATAAATAGTGATTGATCCATTACAGGAATGCTAGCTGGGAACTTCAGATCTTTCTGAAGAACATTGGCGAAAGTCTTCTGTCTGGTTTTTCCTCTAAAAGGAGTGTATCCGTACAACATTTCGTACATAAGGATTCCAAGAGCCCACCAGTCCACTGCACTCGTATGGCCTGTCCCGGTTATAATCTCCTATCAATATGAGACATTAAATACCGGTTAATAGAGAAAAAAATAGCTTAACCGGTATTATTAAACTTGTATATATACATTATGTACACACTAACCGGAGCAATATACTCTTCAGTGCCAACAAATGAGTTTGATGCACGCATAGGCTCAGCCATGAAGATTGGAGTTTGTTGACTCTTTTGTTGCTTCTTCTTCTTCTTTTCATCGATACTCGGAATCAACAGCTGCGAGATACATCGAACATTCTTAATTAGTACATGAGCAAACTTTCTAGCAGGAATCTGATAAGAAATATCATTGAGAGAACACCTGAGGTCTGCAAGATGTCAAGCAAGACAGATCAAAATCTGATAGGGAGATATCGCCGTTTCCCTGGATTAATACGTTTTCTGGCTTTAAATCCCGGTAAATAATTCCTGAATAAAGAAAAGTTTACATAGGTCATTTTATTATGATGTCAAGAATACTTGCATCCCAAAGTTTTCTACGAAATTGAAAGTGGATATTGAATGGCTTGCCTTGGCAGTGAAGATACTCAAGTGCAACGACAACTTGAGCAGCATAGAATCTACAAATTTTATATAAGTTCCCTGTTATTTCATGAGTTATGTGAAAAGGATTGAGATTTTGTCTATATATGAAAATTTGTACCTAACGGCATCTTCCTTGAGAACTTTCCTAGGTTGTCGATCAAGGAGCGTGAAGAGTTCTCCTCCTTGATAGTAATCCGTTATAAGACATATATGCGTCTTTGTCTACAGAGCAAACCATGATAAATCAGTGACCTGAGACTTATGGACACACATATACACAAGTGCAAACAGATTTTCCGACCTGAAATGAAGCGTAAAGTGCAGGAAGAAAAGGATGGTCAAGCAAATCAAGGATCTCCCTCTCAGCTCTAGCTCTATGCACCTGCCAAAAAAGTTTATCAATTGACAATTTCTACTTATATAGCAGAAGCATGAACAAACAAGAACAAGATTTATTGTTGAGCAAGGTACTGTAGTTACTTTGTTACGGTTAAGCATGACGGTCTTGTCCATTGCTTTCATTGCAAACAACTGGTCTGTTCCATTGAGTTCCACTAGATGGACACTGGTTTAAAAAAAAAGGGGACACTTGTGAGTTTGACGACGTAAATATTTTTTGTAAGCTGTTCCAATATATGATAGAGAGTTTCAGACCTTCCTGTGTCACCGGAACCCAAAGGTTTTACCGGTCTGAAATGCTTCAGACAAATTTGTTCTCCACTCTCCAAAACCTTTTGGATAGCTTTCCATGATGGTGAATCTTTCCTGTGAGGCTTCGAATGAACAATCTTTGAGTGGTTTGCCCATAAATCCTCTGGCGTCTTCAACAAGACACAACAAAACAATCAATCAGAAATATCCTCATAAACCCTAGCTAATCTAAAATTCCCAGACGAAGATCTTCAATCAGTAGTTACCATGTTAGCATCAGGAAGTTCTCGTACAGCCTCATCGATATTTACAGCTGTTTTTTTCACCTGAAATAGCACAGAGTTCAGGAAAGAGAAGTTGGGTTAACCTCTCAGTGTTTGATCAGATGATTACAATTGAAAATCAAGATTTAAAGCGGCTAGAGGCTTGACCAGCTCTTCGCCCTCTTTCACTGCAACTTCTTCAATGACATTGCGAACTGGCTCAACGTGCTTGCTCCCGTCTAATTGGACTCCGATAAAGTATTGTACTTCTCCCTGTCAATAGCATTTCAAAGAATAATACATATCTTTAGTTTAAAAATTCATAGACCGAAAAACCTGAGATGTAAAATGTAATGCTAAAATTAACTTAAAGGTGACGTGTTACGCAAGATACGTATGTAAATGATTGTACCTTCTGATCACGCATAGGTTGTAGGTGAAATATGTTCCAGAACTTCTTTCCTGAAACAGCCAAGCAATGCATAATATTTAAGATTCTATAAATTAATCGACGGATTGATATAATTAAAAGGATATCGAAATATTAAGTACCGCTCTTGGTGTAGTTGATGAGCTGCACAGTCACTTCGGTTTGGTTATCAATAGCTGCTCGAATCTTCTTGACCGTTGTTGGATCAGTCTCTGGACCTTGCAGAAACCTAAATAGATTTTCCCCAAAAAAATTTAACTAAAAATGTGCTCTGTTCTCTGGGATCTATTCTGAAGAAAATTGAATTCATATTATATACCTGCAATTTCTCCCAAGAATTTCTTCACGGCTATATTCCGTGAGCTCCAAGAAACTATCAGACGCGAAAATCTAGAAACAGAGGACGAACCAAAGGAAACGAATTCATACCAATTTGAAGTGAAACGGAAGAATCTTTTTTTTTTCTTTCAAGCACTTCATTTTCTTACAATGGGATTGTCGGGAAGCCTAGGATCGGTGATGACGAAGTTCTTTTCGATACGTTCGAGTGTGGTTGCAAGATCCATACCCTTTCTCATCTCTTTTTGTCTCACTTTATCATCAACACTCTCTGGTCTCTCGTCTCTATCACTAATCTCATCATCTTCTTCTCCATACTCTATAAATCCATCGTCAATAGATTCATCCAGAGATTCGTTCTTCTTCTTAATCCTAACACCAGAAAATCGTTTTAACTGTCACACTCATACCGAAGGACTTAATTGATCTTTATAAAAGTTATGGTTCAAAGAGTAAATTTTGTGAGAATTAGAGATAACCGGAGATTTTGAATTATTACCCCATGAAAGAAAGACGAGAAGATTTTGTTTGTTTCTTCTCGGGAATTTCGCTGATTCGCTGCATCGAGTTTCTTCTTCCGCCGCCGGAGTTTCTCCGACCTGATGGAACGACGTTCTCGGACATTCTTCGACCTGATTTCGTTGGAAGCTCATCGCTCTCCGATTTTCTTTTGAAGGGATGGCTATTGGTTGATTCGCTTAAGGCTCGAGGTCTCTTCACCGCCTCCACCAGCTCCGTCACTGAGTTCGTCGCCATATCTTTTTGGCGGGCTGTTAAAAAAAAAAAAAAAAAAATACTCAAAAACATAAATAATAATAATAATAATAATAATAATAATAATAATAACCAAATGGATAAAATATAAATAAAGTAATAGATTACCATCATATCGAATCAGAGATTCGGGAAGCCCATTGGGCCTCAAAGTCTTTTCTTTTGCTCCTTCAGTGTGCTTGCTCACCTCCACTTGCATTCTGGACCAAACAAAAACAAACAAACATATTTGTATCTTCCTTTTTTTCTCCCAAACAAAAAAATATATATTATCAACTTAAATCATTCTACAATTCGTTCTTATTATTCTATTTTTTAATTAATTAACTCAAGAGAGAAAATTATATAAAAATTCTGAAAATGAGAAAAATGGCCGTTGTATCGAAGATGATCCAGATCAGCAGCCAATGTGACAACTGTTTGAATTATTGCGGAGAACGAAACACATTCACAGGTCCACACACACACTCTCAACTAAAGTCCCATCAATAAGATGGAATTTTGAAAAATGAATAAATAAAAGGACTGAAAAAGGAATATGTATTAACTATTAAGGGACTAACCCAATAAATTTGAGGACTTTCCCACTCTCGTCTTTAATGGGCGCAATCGTAAGAAGATTCCAAAATGAGGTCCCATCTTTCTTGTAGTTCAATAAACGACCACAATAATTATTCCCAGCTGCTAATGACTCTCTTATCTTCGCTAACTCATCCGCATCTGTCCCCGATCCTTGTAAAAATCGGCTAAGATAAAACCATAACAAATCACGTTCTTCCATATATTCATTTTCGAACTTGAAAATAAATTTTAATCTTTACAAAAATGCCGTGAAACATCACAAACACACAATTTTTATATTCAAAAGTGTTATTAATTACTATTAGACCAATAAAAAACCAATACTTTCGAAATTTCTAAAAGTAACACAAAATTTAGGTTTTTTAAAAGGTTTCTTGTATTTCCTTAACAATTAGATCTTGTTGTTTGCTTGTAATCTTAACAAAGAAAACATAAAGAATTTTAAGAATTACTTAAATATTTACTAATTTTACCAGTTTCTGCCGACGACCTCTTTGGAAGTGTAACCGGTCATATTGAAGAAACCGGCACTAGCATACATAATCGGGTAGTCGGGTTTGGTAGCATCCGAAACAACAAACGTTTGTTGAAACGTTGACAAGGCGTCTTTCAGATCTTCCGATACCCTGGGGATTCCACCTCTCCCGCCGGCTACATCTCCGTCGGAAATCTCACCGGAGCTCCGGCAAGAATTGCTCGAGTTTCGCTGCGAAGTCCTTTTCCCGTTTGGATCGTTCTCTGCCCCACCCGAGTTCCTCACGCTTACTCCCTGTGGCTTTCCTGTCTTTGTATCGGTCTTCAAAACCAGTCCCCACTCCGCCGCTCTCTGCTCCGCCGCAACAGCTGCAACCTGTGGTTTCTCGGCAGTGATCGTTTTCTTGGAGATTTTCTCCGGTGATGGATCCTTCAGAGCCATCCATGAGGTTGTGACGGCAATCTCTTCAGACCGAACCGGGTTAGATGGAGCTGGTTCTTGCTGAGGTTGGGGTTGGGGTTGGAGTTGTGGACTGGCACGTGGATCGCTCCAGTTTTGCCACGTTGGTGGTTCTGGACGGAAGACGGGGTTATCGGGTCGGATCGGGAAAGTTGATGGGTTGAATACTTCGAGAGAGCCACGAGTGTCTCTAGGGAGAGTCCGAGAAGAAGGTTTGGTCGATGGTTTCTCTGTTGGCTCCATCTCTTAGCTCTCTACACACGAAACAAAATTGTGTCCAGAAATAAAGTTTTTATGTATAGAAATAGTTAGATTCATATATAGAAAGAGACCGCACGCATGTATATATGAATCCGCAAATAAAAATGTTATGTAGTTACACATATTTAATAATCTTCTTACTCTTAAAGTTAGAAATAATATAATATTTTATCTGATTTCACAAAATGGATACGTTACTAAGTTTTTTTTGTAGTAGATGGTTGGATTGATTCCCGAAAATGAAAACCCTATATAATATATATATATATATATATATGATATGTGAATGTTAACAAATAATGGTTATACACAAATATGTTTACAAGAACGATGGTTGCATATTTTTAACGGAAACGTTGATCAAAAGTTTACAAACTAGTACGATGTTGGAATTTGGTCGTGTCATAAGTATTTATTTATTATTTTTCTCTCTTTTTGTGTCATAGGTATTTTTTTATTTTTGTCAATATAGTTTAGTAGCTTTAATATTTTTCATAATATCGAGGAATGTTGGGTTCGAACTTCAAACTTGTGTCATGAATTTCAGAAGTAACTACCATTATGCCACATGATTCCAACTGTGTTATAGATATTTTTTTTAATTATTTTCGACATATTTTAGTTTTTGGTCCGTTGTTACTCTTCCGGATTAAGAACCAAAGTTAAATAGATTCTTAAAATGAATTCCTTCTTTAAATATCTCTTGTATTGAAGCTAATCAATAGGGTTTAAACATACAGTAAACATAATGGAATAAATATCTGAAGAATATTTCAGGAATATTTTATAGTTAAAAAGTCTAATATTATAGATATTTTCTAAGATGTTGACCATAACTAATTGATTTTTTATTTTTATATATTATAGATATTTTCTAAGATGATGACCATAACTAATTGATTTTTTTTTTTGTTTTGCAACCATAACTAATTCACTCATTTTGTTTGAATCTTTGAAACTGTTATCATGTATAACAAGAATATCGTCTATTTGGTGTCTTCTTTTGGGAAAGAATAGACTACACATATCCAACATGATAATGAATACTATATATATATGTATGTATATATTAATATGCATGCATGCAGATTTATGTTGATATTAAATAATTTTTGAGTAACTGTTTATGGGCCATAGAAAATGAGATATGAACTGGATATATGACAATATGGACAATTTCTCTTGAAGAGGAGGGGGGGTAAAATTGAGAAAACGACACACGGTGAGTAAAGTTTCTAAAGACTGTGTTTTCCTTTAAGGGTGTTCTAGTCATTTCGTTGTGAAAATGGACAGCGCTATTACAAAACAGAAGCTGAGCCAATTTCTCGGCTGATTAGAGTTTCCGTAAGGACCATAACCATCGAACATATCTTATTTGGAAAGTTTCTACTAAAATCTTGTCTTTGTCATATTATTGATTTTAAGATAAATGAAGTTATCAAAAAGGATTTACACAACTACGACCGTATAATTTGTTCTCTATCTAGAATATATCACTTTTTAAATTTATATGTGTTTATACTTATAGCATCCAAATATTTATTAAAATGTTCATGTTGATTCTATACCACTATTTAGCTAACTAAATCGTTTTATATTTGTTAATTTTTTTGAAAAAAAAAATCAAGTTTATTTATTTTATTTGCATGCATGGTAACTCGGTATTTGTAAATTAATCTATATAAAACATTATTTGAAATTTATTTGTAAAGGATGAGATTAATTGTAAATCAAAGTTTCTGTGGGGATGATAAGAACATGCAAAGAACATGTGATTTGTGGATTTCACAGAAAAACTTAACATTCAATCATATGACTCAAAAATCAGCTGATCCATATCGTCAATTTTTATGCCGTGTATGCCTCCATGCATTATTACACATACTAGTCGACGATCAAACTAGACTATATAAAATGAGATATAATTCACTATTTATACACACTTTAACTAAATTCCCAAACAAAAAAAAAATGTAACAAGAAAGAACCCTAAAGGTTAACTTTTTTTGTTTTTCCGAGAAAAGTATATATGAAATCAAGAGAAACAACAGAATATTGAAGGGTGGAAAACTACCTGGCAAGTTAACTTGGGTAGGAAGAAATAGATTATCTTCGGATTTTTATTTCAATATCTCACCGGGAAACAATCAGATAATCGAGAAAGGAGTTTGAGATGAGAAGTTAACTTTGCTACGGCTTTTAAAACAAGGGAATTTTTTGATAAGAAGAGGTTGAAAAAGATAAAAAAAATATTTAGGGCTCATAATTCAATTAGTCTTTTTCTAGCTCCATCACTGGATTATTTGATCTTCCCATGCCTCTGATGTTCCTGATTCCACATGGCTTTATTTTTAGTTTTTACTTTTGAAGGTTATGTAGAAACAAAACATTAAATTAAACTCCCCTATCCATAATCTTTTGTATAACACTGTTGCCTTTTGTTTAGTTTTGAAACATATGAGTATTCTAATTAGATAAATACTTAGTATGCACGATAATCAATTTATGTGGTGGTTGTATTTGAAAACGAATGGTTATGACCTAATCCACATTAAAAAACGTTGGATTCATCTAAGTTTAGGTATAACCATAAGACAAACCCCACTATAAAAGGGAATGCACAGAAAACTTGCTACCTGTAACTTGAAAAGCTGAAATAAATAAATTAAAATCCCAAGGACACATGACACAAATGTGTGCGAGTGATGGTTTGTTCTTTTAAAAGTTTCTGATTTGTGTCAGTGACTATCGGTGGGAGTGAGTTGTCATTTGAAAAAGCCAAAACCGGGCAAATACAGAAACCGGATATTATTAAGTAAATTTTAAACGCGACGTTGCTTTCTTTGAACTTGTAATGGCCCAAAAAAAAAAAAAAAAAATCCTTAAACATCTAGGTCATTTGAAATCTCAACATGTAGCGTTAAATAGACCAAAGCTTCGGGAAGCAATGTGTACCTTGTTCAAAGGTGCAACAAATGCAACTGGTCATGCCAATCGATCACGACTAAACTTGGTTAATAATAGCAGACCGGTTTACTATAGATTCAAACATTTTGTCGGAATCCTTGTGGACAAAATTACTGAAGGATATAAACACAGAGGAGAATCGTAACACAAGTAGGGACCATAACCCATGTGAAGATTGATCAAAGAAAAAAAAAAGATCTTAACGAGTTATTATCTTATATTCTTATCCTTCATGTGGCAATTGTGGGTTTGAGAGTGGGGTGGGCGCAGAAAATGTCACATCAACCTTCACATATTGGTAGCTTAATTTCTCCCATTTTCTAAATCGAACCCCTCTTTTCTGCCATAGATAATCAAGATTCTGGTGAGAAAGAAAAACGATGGGTTAGTTAGTGATGTCTACATTAACCATTAGAATAATCTACTTTTCTTGATATTAATGTACATTACCATAATCGATAACCATTAGAACCATTCACAAATTATTAAGCAATCATTAACCATTACAACATTAACAAAGCCTCCACTGGAATTCCAACCCTGAGATCCATCTCTTGTATGTCGGGTACAAGAATCCTTATGTAGGCTACAAGAGGACCTCACTATTGCTTCTCTAAGCTCTCCATTGTGTTACTCAAATATGGATTAGATTGTATTTATCTCTCATAATGAAATTATTGTCTTGATATTATTTTAGAGTACGATATTACACGTGCTTGTCCGGTTGACACACCAATGGAAAAAAATTACTGGTTTGCATTGTCTATACGTCTCATTAGACACATTATATATCTCGTCCTCACTCGTCCAAAACGTAGCTATTGTGTTAATATTCTGACTCAGTTAATGCATGCACCATGTCAAGCAAATTGGGATGTTGTTGTGCGTATTGTTCGGTATTTGAAAGGTTGTCTCGGGCAAGGATCTTGCTCTTCTTTACTTTTGATCTTAAATTAATAGCTTATTATGATTCGATTGGGCATTTTCCCGTTTACACGACGATCACTAAACATCTATATTGTTTTACTTGGTGACTCACCGGTCTCTTGGAAAACGAAGAAGCAGGACATAGTTTTACTCCCTTTCATAGAAACTGAATATAAGTCGATGTTATTTTCTGTTCAAGAACTTATGTAGATTAAGGAATTTATTGAATCTGTAATAAATCACAATTTTTGATGAAGCTCATTTGTGACAGCAAATCAGCTTTGCATATATCACAAACATTGTTTTTCATGAACAAACCAAACACATTGAGAATGATTCGTACTTTATCCATGATGAAATCATAGCCGGTAAATTGTCACTTCTCACATCAATACAATTGATCAACTGATTGATTTTCTTACTAAAGCTCTTGACAGACAACAATTTCAATATCTCCTTCGCAAGTTAGGTGTTTGTAATCTTCCCACTCTAACTTGAAGACGAGTATTATGATATATCGAGCATACTTTCTTTGTATTTGAAAGATTAGTTTTGTATGATTTTCACACATATTAAAATTAAATATATATTTTTGTTTTATTTTTAATTAATTCAATATTATATTTATTCCCCCGAGTTATAATATTTTTACACTTTAATTTATGATTTAGCATGGATGTAAAATGCATTGATTTTTTTTTTATTTTTAAAATCAATCTTATAGAAGAAATATAATTTAGTTTAGGATATATTTTTATTGTTATATAATATATCAACTTTTCTTTTCTTTTCTTTTATCTTTCAACCTAAATCTTTGTCATTTATATATATATATATATATATATATATACATATGACATATAAATTAATATTTGATAAAATTAAAATATCAATAAATTAATAATACTTTCAATTTTGAATTATATTTTTGATAAATTAATATATAGTTAAATTAATAAAATATTATAATTTCAAAATTATTAATTTAAAGAAATTGACTGTATCGGGATCTAGTTATCGAAAAAGTAACTATTATCAATTTTATATAATATTTCATAATCTTTATACATACACAACAACACTACCTAATTAACTTGATACAATAAGAAGGAAAGAGACAACTAAGGGACAAGAATTCACAGAATTGCGCTTCATGTTTCAATAGACCCTTGTAATTTACAGAAACAATTCGTAGCTACAATTAATTATTATTTTTTAAGGAAAAAGGCTTACAAAGAACTGTTTGGCCAAGAAGAACGTTAAAGCGACCTAACAAGATGAGACTGTTTTTTCTATTTTTGATGAATACAAGATAAGACTGTTACAGGTCGCTTTACAAATTATTGGCTATCTCCTGATTCATCTTCTTTATGACTTGTCCCTCTAGTCGCTACTCCATTAATTTGCAACTTTATTCTCATCTAAATTTCACTATCCATTATTCACGATCATGACGTTTTCACCACCACTGACTAGTAATCATCAATATACAATTTTAATGAACTTCAGTTTATTCGGTTGGTGGTTTGACACTGGTTTTGTTTTCTGTTTTGCGGGTTTATTATAACAATTGAACCAATCGGTTGATAAATAAATTTTGCTTTGGTTTGCATCTAGACATTTCATTTCGGTTTAGTTGGTATTCGCGATTACAGCTCTCAACTGGGTGAACAATCCAGTTCATGGTTCGATTTTTTTCATCGGATTTTCGATTTTAAACCATATAAATGTAGAAGCTATACAACCGGATAAGAAAATATGATTTGATATTTGTGATAAAAGAAGAAATCAATTTGTAGAAAACACGATTTATAAAACTATTTTATGAAATCTAAAAAGGAGGAGAGATGATATCTTTCCTTAATTCAATAAAGCACTCGTAGTGTTACGGTTTTAATACGCCTTTTGAATTCTAGGATACAACCTTTTATAGACCGATTCGCAACACTCGAATTCGGAATCTGCGAACACAATATCTACGATATACTCAAGAATAAGAATTGTTTCTAAAAGAGAGAAACAAATATGAGAAAAAAATGAACCTTTTTATGTGAATTTAGAGAACCGATAAATTTTAGGGTTTTCGAGATTGCAGGAATGCTCATGATACTCAGAATGATCGCTTTAGGTCTCTATTTATAGGAAAGAGTTGATTAAGGGGTTTTTGGGATAAAATCCCGACTTTCAGTGGTTATCTCGAAAATTTCGCAAGCGGTTGTAACCGCTTTGACTGGAATATTTGCGGATAACAACCAAATTTTGAACCCGATCGATCGATCCAAAACAAGATCTCACGTAAAACAAGATCGATCGATCTCATCTAGATTGGTCGATCCCAGAAATGCACGCAAGAAACTATCTGTAGCTCGCGATCGATCGATCGATCTAGTAGAGGACCGATCGATCCTGTAAATGCTCGCGAGGATGGATCGATCGGTCCAATAAAGGATCAATCGATCTTATTTTCAGTCGCCAAAAATAGGCTCCTCGACGACGAAACATTCCCCAAAGACCCATAGACCCAAAGCCCCAAAGCCCCAAAGCCGTAAAGCCCCAAAGCCCAAAGCCCCAAAGCCCAAAGCTCAAAGCCTAAAGCCCAAAGCCAGAGCGAGCGGCGGTGGTGGTGGTGCGCGCATGTGGATCATTTGGTTCTCCCCATAAACCACTTTGAAACTTAGTGACTTTGTTCAACTATATATACAAGTGGAAAAAGTTCATCCTAAGCAATGTGAGACTTTTTTAAGTTCCACTTATTCCCAATGGGTCTAATTTCTAAGCTCATTTCATATTCACTTTATCAACATGTTTCAAGCCCAATATGCTTAATAACATTTTGGTCCAACAATCCTCCACATGAATAGAAATGACTCTAAACTGAGGGTGACTTTGAAAGACTCTTTAGGATCGAGAAATCTAAAAAAAGACTTTCTTGAGTATAAACGAAATATAATTGTATCAGATTTGGTTGCATTGCTAGGGGGTGAACATGATGTCTTGAACCATCCAAATTTCTATTATAAACCAAGACAATAATTATAATGCGGTTATATTTCCCGTATAACTTTTTGTTCTCTTGTTATGTTCGTTTTGGCCTTGAACAACCTGATTTTTTATGAGTGAACTTGGAGAATTCAACATTTCATTTATTCTCCTAGAAACTGCCCCATTTCACACTCACAAGGTGATCTTTCATATTTGTATTCTTTTCCCGAAGTGATCTGCTTCAATTCATTGGGTAGAATATATGAATTCATTAAAAGTCAATGCTTAACATTTGTATATGCAGATAACACTGTTGTCATCTTTAGGAACTGGGTAGAAACAAATATTTCACAGTGTTTATTTTAGACATAATTTGATTTAGTTGTCCCTTTGAACCTATCAAATGATGTAGGTGGAGTTACCATCAAATCTCATTTTTAGTTTATTGGCTTTAAACTCATTCCTCTTGATGATTTTAAAACTTGAACTCGTGTCAGACGTTTTGTGAAAGGATCTGCTATATTATCAGCTGATTTTATGTAATCGAGCAAGATTACACCACTTGAGATAAGTTGTCTAATGGTCTTATATCGTCTACGTATATGACGTGACTTGCCATTGTACAGATTATTGTTTGCACGAGCTATAGTCGATTGGTTATCACAGTGTATGCGTATTGATGACACTGGTTTTTCCCACATTGGGATATCTTCCAAGAAATTACGAAGATGCTCAGCTTCTTCTGTGGCTTTGTCTAATGCAATGAATTCTGATTCCATTGTTGATATATCCAGAAGCGTTTGTTTGGAAATTTTCCAGGATACTGCAGCACCTCTAAGTGTAAATATATAACCACTTATTGATTTTGAATTTTTGGAGTCGGATATCCAGTTGACATCACTGTATCCTTTCAAAACTGTCGGTTCGGAACCGTAGTGCAACCCATAATTTTTGGTAAATCTTATGTAATTTAGTACTCTGGTTATAGCTTTTCAATGGGTGTGTCATGGATTGTTATTGTACCTACTTGGTACATTCACTGAGAGTACTAAATCAGGTCTAGTACAATTTGTCAAGTACATCATACTTCCGATCACTCGAGCATATTCATTATGTAATACAGGTTCACCTGAATTTTTCGTCAGATGAAGAGTAGTATCTACAAGAGTTTGTGCGGTCCCACTTGAATAGTCTTTAAATCTATCAAACACCTTTTCAGCATAATATTCTTGGGATAATATGTATCCGCCAGGATATCTAGTTATTTTAATCCCTAGAATTACATTAGCCAAGCCCATATTTTCCATATCAAACTGTCCACGCAACATTGTTTTAGTCTGATTGATGATATCATTGTTGCTTCCAATGATAAGCATATCATCTACGTATAAACATAGCATGACATAAGCATTTTTCGTAGTCTTCGAATAAATGCACTTATCACTTTCATTTGTGCTGAATCCATTTGTAATCATAACGATGTCAAATTTTTTATGTCATTGTTTTGAAGCTTTTTTGAAGTCTATACAGCGATTTCACCAGTCGACAGACCTTATGTTCTTGTCCTGTTACAACATACCCTTCGGATTGTTTCATATATATCTCTTCTTCCAAATCTCCGTTTAGAAATGCAGTTTTTACATCCATCTGGTGGATTTTCAGATTTCGTAATGCTACAATGCTTACGAGATTTCTAATAGAAGTTATTCTCGACACTTGAGAATATGTATCAAAGAATTCTAAATCTTATTTTTGGCGGAAACATTGAACTACAAGTCTAGCCTTGTATTTATCAATTGTGCCATCGATTTTTAATTTGGTTTTAAAAATCCATTTACAACCGAGAGCTTTGAACCCTTCCGGTAAATCGGTTATGTAAAACGTATGGTGTTGCATAATGGAATTGAACTCACTTTTGACGGCTTCCTTCCAATAAGGTGCGTCTGGTGTAGACATTGCTTCAGCGAATGTCTTTGATTCATTTTCAGTGAGTAAAATCATTAAAAAATCGTAACCAAATGTTTTTTTCTTCCGAGCCCGTTTACTACGCCTGGGTTCATTTTCAGCAACTTCTCCATTTCCTAGAATTAAGGTAGGAGTGCTTGCTTCGCTAGCATCTTTTTTTTCTCTATTCCGCTTAAGGTTTAATATATACTTACAAGAAAAAATATTTTCAAAGAAGTACGCATTTCGCGATTCCATTGTTGTATTTACATGGATATCTGGTATATCTGATTTGTAAACAAGAAACCGATAAGCACTGCTGTTGTGTGCATATCCAATAAATATACAATCAACCGTTTTTGGTCCGACAGTGACCTTTTTAGGAAGTGGTACTGCAACTTTTGCTAAGCACCCCCACACTTTCATGTATTTGTATGAGAGAACCGTACATTTCCATAATTCATATGACGTTTTTCCTGTCACTTTGTGAGGAATTTTATTTAGAATATAATTAGAAGTCATTAAAGCTTCTCCCCACATGTTCTGGGTTACGCATGATTCTTGCATCATAGCATTCATCATATTCTTTATAGTTCGGTTTTTACGTTAACTTTATTGGATTAAGGTGAATAAGGAGCAGTTGTTTGTTGAATGATTCCATTTTCTCAGCATAATGCATCAAACTGTCTTTCATATTCTCTACCTCTATCACTCCGAACTATCTTAATAGTTCTTTCGAGTTGATTTTCAACCTGTAACTTATATTCTTTTAATTTATCTATAACTTCATTTTTGCTTTGTAACAAGTAAATATAGCAATATTTCGTGCAATCATATATGAAAGTCACAAAATATTTTTTACCACCTCTTGTAGGTAAATATTTTAAATCGCACAAATCAGTGTGGATTAATCTTAGAGGTTCTGTGTTTCTCTGGACTTGTGGTGATGGTCGTTTTGTAAGTTTTGCTTGTACGCAAACTTCACATTTGTCTTTACTTGTTTTGCATTTTGGTATTAGATTTGAATTCATTAACTGGTTTAACGATTTATAATTCACATGTCCTAACCGTTCATGCAAAATATCAAAATACTCGACTAAATAAGCAACTAGAGCATTGTTATTAATTGAATTGTTGGATACAACTTTTGGAACAACTGTCATTACATTCATTTTGATCAGTCCGTTCTTAAACAAACATTTTTCCCAAATACACCCCATTTTTCTGAAGTACCAATTTATCAGAATGAAAATTGGCGCAGAATCCAGCTTTGCTGAGGAAAGTGCCAGAGATCAAATTCTTCCTCATATTTGGAACATGCTTCACGTTGGTGAGATTAATCTGACGTTCTGAAGTCAGCTTAAGGATTACTTTATCACGTCCTGCAATCTTGGATGTTTGGGTGTTTCCTATCAGCACTTGTTCATCATTATTGCATATTTGATAAGTGTTGAACATGTCCTTATCAAAGCATATGTGGGTCGTAGCACCTGTGTCATACACCAATCCAGATAATTTCCCTCAATGGTGTTGACTTGGTCAGTGACAACGCAGCATAGATCTTTCTCTGTCAGGTTTGCATGATGATGTCGCTTTTGTTTAGGCTTGTTGGGACAAAAATATACCTTGTGACCCATCTTTCCACAGTGATACATTTTCCACGATACTTCTTATCACTAGAAGTTTGCTTCTTGAAGCCTGTGAAGCTAGAGAACTTGAAGTTCTTGTACTTGCTAGTTTTTTCCTCTTCTTTACCTTTGCCTTTTGCCTTAAATTGTTCGGCAAGGTATGCTTGATTCCCTTTTTCCTTTTTCTTAGAGAGGTTAATCATAGCTTCATTGTGAAGCCTAGAGATCAGCGATTCCAAAGACATCTGCTTTCGCTTGTGCTTAAGGTAGTTTTTGAAATCTACTCAGCTTGGTGGAAGCTTCTCAATGGTGCAGTCAACCCGATTCACAGCTTTTCGATGCGTTTAGCCAAAGGGCGAGGAGAGAGATTAAGGATTTTGGTTTGGTTTGCAAAATTGGTTCATTGGTATTTTGGTTTGTAAAATTGATTTTGATTTAAAACTGGATTCATATGATACCAGATATGGTTTGGATCCTAAACCAGTCGATTCCATAATAAAACCACGATTAACCGAAATCATGGGGAAATAGGACGAAAATTATAAATTCAGGTTCAAATAAATCTAAAACTATGGTCGCATGGGGATAAAAGTTGTTGTTCGAAAATGGGAGGGAACTGATAAGATGTCCCAAATCTCGTGGGGATCTGGATCGTTTTCCCCAGTCAACCACAAATGTTTCAGGGAAATCATACCTTCCGAAGCAATCTCAATGTTTATCAACTGCAACTGTTCAACTTGTTCCATGATGGGTTTCGAATCCACCATCTTAAAGTCTAGAAGCTTAGCCACATCATATCTATGAAAATTAACATTTTCAGACTTGTATTTTCGTTCCAAAGCAATCCATAAATGATTGGTTGTGGGATATTCCGTGTCATTGTTGTAGACTAAGGATCCATCTTTTGCACAGAAAGTATGAATGCTTCCAGGCATCAATACTGGATAGAATGCACACATCCAGGTCGCCATCGGGAGTGATTGGCTTATCCTCCTTGAGGAATTTGTTCAAATTTAGAGATGTCAAATAAAAGACCATCTTCTGTTGCCAATTCTTAAATCCATTTCCATCAAATTTTTCGGGAAGGAGTCCACTGGTATCTAGTGGCACTTTTGGAGTGACTTGAGTCGTCTCCATCATTGCAATCTCACTGTTGTTGAGAGTGTTCGCAATGTTTATTGCCATTTGTTTCACACAAGAAACGATAGTAAGAAACTTGATTTAAACGTTTGTTTAAAACAGTCAAACGAATCACAATCTTGCTGTATATCGTTCGCGGAGACGTCACGAGATCGATCCATTCCAAAATCACGATCGATCGATCCGATATGAAATCGTTCGATATCATTTTGCAGACTCGCTTTTTGAGCGTTTGCAGAAACGATTTGAGATCGTTTAATTCGTTTTGAAATCTCGCTTTTCAGCATTCGCATAAACGATTACAAATTGATTGTTTAAAAATGAAAACGTTTTTCTTAAATTCGATTGTAGCTATTTGCTAGAAGCGAATTTATTGAGTTAAGACTGTAGGAGCTATAAAACCGGATAAGAAAATAAGATTTGATGTTTGTGATAAAAGAAGAAATCAATTTGTAGAAAACACGATTTATAAAACGATTTTATGAAATCCAGAAAGGAGAGAAGATGATCTCTTTCCTTAACTCAATAAAGCGCCCGTAGTGTGACAGTTTTAATATGTCTTTTGAATCCCATGATACAACCTTTTATAGACCGATTCGCAACACTCGAATTCGGAATCTGCGAACACAATATCTACGGTATACTCAAGAATAAAAATCGTTTCTTAAAGAGAGAAACGAATATGAGGGAAAACTGAACCTTTTTCTGTGAATTTAGAGAAGCAATAAATTTTAGGGTTTTCGAGATTGCAGGAATGCTCAGGATACCCAGAATTATCGTTTTAGGTTTCTATTTATAGGGAAGAGTTGATTAAGGGGGTTTTAGGATAAAATTCCGACTTTCAGCGGTTATCCCAAAAATTCCGCAAGCGGTTGTGACCGCTTTGACTGGAATATTCGCGGATAACGACCAAATTTTGAACCTGATCGATCGATCCAAAAATCGGATCAATCGATCTTATAGGTGATCGGTCGACCCGGTATATACCAGTTGATCCTGGAATCTCATGTAAAATAAGATCGATCGATCTCAGAAACGCACGCAAGAAACCATTCGTGCTCGCGAGGATGGACCGATCTAGTAGAGAACCGATCGATCCTGGAAATGCTCGCGAGGATGGATCGATCGGTCCAATAAAAAATCGATCGATCTCATTTTCAGTCGCCAAAAAATAGGACTCCTCAACGACGAGACAAAGCCCCAAAGCCCCGAGCCCGAGCCTGAGCGAGCGGTGGTTGTGGTGGTGCGCGCATGTGGATCCTTTGGTTCTCTGCATAAACCACTTAGAAACTTAATGACTTTGTTCCACTATATATGCAAGTGGAAAAAGTTCCTCCTAAATAAAGCCTATTACATATTCACTTTAACAACATGTTTCAAGTCCAGTATGCTTAATAACATTTTGGTCCAATAATAAAATCATAAAAAATTGATCTGGTTTGAGATTCTGTTTTAATTTTATTTGTTTTTGTTATAGTTTAAGTTTGGTTTTTGTTTTAAAAACATATTTCATATGTGAAACAAACCATACCAATAGTGATTTATATTCATATTATAATTATATAGTATGATTATATATATATATATATCTATATTATTTTGGACTTTAAGATATTATATGGTTTAGTTTGATTTAGGTTTAGTTTCCATTTTGATTTTTCAGACTTTAAAATAACAAAACCAAACGATTTATAACTGACTTTCAGTTTGGTATAGAGTCTAATTTGTTTTCCTCATTCTAACGACAATATTTAAGTTAGTCGAATAACATTAAGATCCTGATTGATATGAACTACTGTTTTAGACTTTGATTTTAGATTTTGGAATGGTAGTTATTAGTTAAATTCTGAAAAAAATTGTAGAGAAAGATGAACAAAATAGAATTTTGTTTTTTAAATGACTTTGAATTTTTTTAGAAAGTTTTTAAATTGTTTAATGTTTGAAACAGTGAGTAATAAAAAAATTTTACTCTCATAACTTTACAAAATTTAATTTTTCTAAAGCTGGAACGACAATTCTAGACTTTAGACATTTTAAAAAAAATTCAGAGTTTTTTTAAAAATTTTAACTATTATATTTTTTTTTAATTTAAAATATTTATAACTAGAAGGGGAGAAGGAGTAAGATAATTCAACTTTTTAAATTATAAATAATAAACTTTGAGGATACTTGATCAAAGCAAAATATTTTTAAGGATATATTTTGTTAAAAAATTGTATAAATAAACTAATAACACAAATTTTAAAACAATAACAAAATCATTTATTTTCATTTAATTTCAATAACACAAGACTTTTATTGATTTTACAAAATCATGAATTTTATAACTCTAGACTTTTAAAGATTTTAAAACTAATTGTTACAAATTCATAAAATATAATAACACTAAACTTTAAATATAAATTTAAAAAATCTTAATTGAATAACACTAAAATTTTTACAAAATCTAAATTTTATAATTTTTCTTAAATATATAAACCAATAACACCCATTGCATTTTAATTCGTTTTTCCGTTTTCCTCCCACCTCTACAATTTGGTTAGTACAAAAACCAATACTTAGGCTTAAACGGCGTCGTTATCATATCGCTGTATCTGTGAAAGCGAAAGGAAAACTTAGGAGAGGAGAGAGATGGAGGCGTTGATGAAGTCAGTCACCGTCCGAGCTCTAAAGTTCTCGTCGGCGGCGAATTTCAAGTTGAACCGATGCGGCGAAACACCATCATTCCGTTTGAGATCGTTCTCTACCTTTATGTCACCACCGTCAAAAGCCATCGTCTACGAACAGCACGGCTCTCCCGATTCTGTCACCAGGTTCGTTGTAGACATCGCATCGAGATTTCTCAAATGTATAATCTCCATTTTTAACTTTCATTTCTCTTTTCAGATTGGTGAATCTCCCGCCGGCAGAAGTGAGAGCAAACGACGTATGCGTTAAAATGATCGCCGCTCCGATCAATCCTTCTGATATTAACAGAATTGAAGGTTGAAATTCTTCTTCATAATTACATAAAAGCTCCCTAAATTTCATTCATTCTCCATTTAGATACTGAGAAATTGAAATTGGTTTAGGTGTGTACCCAATTAGGCCACCTGTACCGGCTGTTGGTGGTTATGAGGGTGTTGGTGAAGTCTATGCAGTTGGCTCCAAGGTCATTGGTCTTTCTCCAGGTGATTGGGTTATTCCATCTCCACCTTCTTCAGGTAAACTCTAATAACTGACCTCTATGTTCTTCAGACCAATCTTGATTAGTACTGTTCTTCCGACCAATCTTGATTAGTACAAGGAATCTGACATTTGGATGTCTCTATATATATACAACAACCTGTTTTTCTTTATCTTTTTTTGAACAAAATATATATATAACAACCTATGATGGGGAATCTGATGAAATATCTTCTGTGGTAAGGGACGTGGCAGACGTATGTTGTGAAGGAGGAGAGTGTGTGGCACAAAATTGATAAAACCTATCCAATGGAGTATGCGGCGACGATTACTGTTAATCCATTGACGGCTTTAAGGATGCTCGAAGACTTTGTGTCTTTAAATTCGGGTTTGGACTGTGATCTCATCATCTCTGAAGTTACAAGTGCTCTCTTGCTTTTTGCTGATCAATTAATCCTCTGAAGCAGGAGATTCTGTGGTACAGAATGGTTCAACAAGTATTGTTGGTCAATGTGTAATCCAGTTAGCTAGGCTTCGTGGCATCAGTACTATCAACATTATTCGTGACAGGTGTTTTTATATGTTATGAATCGAGTTTTAATATATTTTGGTTGTGAACAATCAAAGCGGCTCTGGTCAAGTTATGTTCTTGTGTCACTGATTTTAGAGCTGGGTCTGATGAAGCTAAGGAGAATCTGATAGCTTTAGGTGCAGACGAAGTGTTTTCAGAAAGTCAACTGAATGTGAAGAACGTGAAAAGTCTTTTGGTAAGATTGAATTTCTACCAATTACATAGCAGAAAGAAACTTAAGAGTCTCCGAAGTTTATCATATATTGGTTAATATATGTGTATATGTTGGGTCTAGGGGGACTTACCTGAACCAGCTCTGGGATTCAACTGTGTTGGTGGCAATGCCGCCTCTCTCGTGCTCAAATTTCTGAGGTAAACTGAACATTTCTGTTTTGTGCACTTTCATTTGACTTTCCTCTGTACCTGAAGGTTGTGTAAACATTAATATTTCAGGGAAGGAGGAACCATGGTAACATATGGTGGGATGTCTAAGAAGCCTATAACTGTGTCAACAACATCTTTCATCTTTAAGGTAATGGATAGATCATAGATCGTTCAGACAAATTATGGCTTTTGTGCACTGTGTTTTTAGTTTAATTGCCTTACAGGATTTGGCCTTGAGAGGATTCTGGCTGCAGAACTGGTTGAGTTTTGGTAAAGTAAAAGAATGCAGAGAGATGATAGACCATCTCCTCGAGCTTGCGCGGGATGGGAAGCTAAAATACGAGTGAGTCTTTTTTTTTCAAATTCATATTCTTAACTCCCGATAAAGTTTCTTCCTCCGTTACCACTTAAAATCAACTGTAGGTTTCTTCTGACAGAACGGAGCTGGTTCCTTTTGACGAGTTCCCTGTCGCTCTCGATAAAGCTCTCGGGAAGTTAGGTAGGCAACCTAAGCAAGTCATCACATTCTGAAGCTTCCTTCTTGTGAGCCATTTAGGAAGTGTTGCCACTATGTTAGTGTTAGGTATTAGTATTCTGACGATGCACACTGCACTTAGTTGTACTCTCTGCTTCTTCTTGTCCGATGTATCAGAAACAATAAAAATGTGGACTGAAGAAACCAAAATAAATCATTATGCTCATGTTCAGAGTTGCATCTCCATGGTTATATTTTGATGTATTACTATGTTGGAAGAGAAAACTATCAAACTATCATAACTGTCGAAGGTAATCTGGAGCTTACTTTTGCACCCGAACAACTTTTGTTCCGGGGTGTTTAGTTTTAGATTTTAGATTATGTTTGAGTTTTTTTGTTTTTTGTTTTTATCAGATACGGAAGTTGCTTCACATAATCGGGTTTAGCTTGGTTAAGTTCAATTCAATTTGGTGATGAAGTCTTTTTAACACCACTAAACCAGGAGAAGAAATTGCAATAACGGGCCTCCAAATTATATATGGATCTAGCGCCTCCATACATTGACTTGTAAAACTTAGCCCAAGGGTCGGTCACAGACTTGATTTAGATCTAGTGTTGGAATAGTTTTGCATATTATTCGAGTCAAAACATGATTTCTTGTTAACTTAGTAAAGTCGAGAGTTCCTTTTTCTTTTATGAAGTCAACAACAGCACAATAATTATGGTGAAAAATAAAACTGCTAAAGAGTGTTTTCTTTGTCTCAACTATGAATTATTATTCAAAAGAAGAACCATAAGAAACAAACAACTGGAATATAAGTACCAAAATTTATAAATAATAATAAATTAGAGAACTGGGTACGTCTTTTGCAAATAATTAATATTTTTTTGAAAAAAAATAACTAGAATTCAAGCTCAATAATAATATGAACAAATTGAATAAATTGCGAATAGAAAATCATAACAAATGATTTTAGTAATTCGGATTTAAAGTGTTCACAAAAATAAGAAAATAGAACAAAAAAAATTTAAGTAGAAAATGAGGTTGTTAAAAGTGTCTTTCGATCGGAAGTTGTATCTAATGTTTTAATTTATTCTGTCTGATTTGGTACTAGTTATAATGTTATATTTAATTTAGTGAATTCGCTATTTCTAGTCAAAACATTGATTTGCTTTTTGAATAATTTTTCATTTTATTATAGAGTTAACTTCTAGTTTAACAACTTATGTTTGAATTTTTTCATTTATTTTGGGTGAGTCCGAATTGACTGCTTGACTTTCATCCATATCATTTTTCCGTCAGCTAAGCTGTTAATTTTTCAAAGAAAAATAGCCTAGGTAACTAGATAATTTTCCTAGACTATTGATTTTGTTAGTTTAGTTTCTTTTTTATATTAAATTTTATATTATTTTGATATATATTCAAGAGATAGTTTAGATCTCAAATTAAACTTTTATGTTTAGTTTCAAGAGATAGTCTACGGCTCAAATTTAGTTCTTTTTTGTATTAGTTTTAACTATTTTGATACCTATTTCTATTTTAGTTTAAAATATATATTTTTGTTTAGGAATTTTGACAATTATTTAAAAATTAATAAATTGCTGAGGCGTTATATCAAAAAAAATATTTAGTTTTTTTTTTTATCAAAGTTTAGTGACTTTAATATCCATTTTAGAGTGACCACTAATGTGTCGTATTATTCCGACAAAAAAAAATTAGAACTATTTAGTTTAGATTTCTCGAAATTCTGTTCCGAAGAACCCAACGATTATAGTACGGAACCCTAAAACCCGTATCCCCTCGTGTTCTTCTGTAACTCACTGGATTTTTTTGAAGGTACGAATCCTAAACCCTAAATTCGCAAAAATTGATTGCTTTTCTTCTTTCCTTGTGCTTCAGAATTCGAAACCCTAGTTTTCCTTTTCGATAGAAACTCGAACCTATGCCCAAAAATCTTAGCCTGACTATGAGTTGAATCATAAAAATAAAAGGCTTTTGAAGCTCTAGCGTAAACGTTATTTGTAGCACAAGTTAGTTATTGGAGGTTAATTTAGTGGTATCTTCTCCTATGGAGTCTCGATGTGGCGTGGCTGTGGAGAAGAATACTAAATCAAGTAAAGGTAAACTTCACACTACTATATACATTTTCTTTGCTGAAATTTCTTGATTGATCATTTCTTTCACTACAGATTATTTCAATCATTCTTTTTCGTGGATGACAGAGATTCGAAAGAAGGTGAAGAACTCTGAATCAATAGCATTACAGAGATATAAGATTGATACTTATAATTTACTGGACCTTGACAAGGTTTTAAATGATGTCTACTGCTCTTGTCGACCGGTTTCTGCTGACTATGATACTAGGAAGGATGTGTTGAAACACCTCAATGCAATGGCTTTAGATATCTATGGTAAACATTACTTGTAGTCCCTCCTCCTTACCTTAATAAAGCTAAGTTAACATCAAACTTACACATGATAGGTTTTATTATTTGTTCTGTCTGATCCATCAGGAAATTCTAAAGATAGTAGTAGCCCTGTCCTCGAGGCTTATGGGTCATTTGCAATGGATATGTTTTCTGCGCAGAGTGATTTGGATGTATCTATTAACTTCGTTAACGGAACATCTAAGCTTCCTCATAATACGAAGATCCAAATCCTTGAAAGATTTGCTGAAAAGCTTCGCTCTCCGCAGGGTAAGGATTTTGGTTTTTTTTTAGTATTTCAATGTTTACTAATTGTGGGCGAGTGGCTGTATGTGAAACTGTATGTGATTTTACAATTGTAGGAAAAGGGCACGTTAGGGATGTTGTATCTATCTTCAGTGCTAGGGTGCCAATTATCAGATTCGTTCATCAGACAAGTGCTGTTCAATGTGATTTGGCAGTCGATAGCAAAGAAGGCATTTTAACTGCAAACATCATTCAGATTATATCTCAAATTGATGACAGGTTTCAGAAACTTTGTATGTTGGTGAGATTTTAGGTTCTATTTAATTATAATGGCTTTCGTTTCTCTTTATAGTGCTAATTCTTTCTGATTTGTTTTATAACATAAATTAGCAAATTAAGACTACTAATTTCCGAACGACTAGAAATGTTTATTATCATAAAATTTCTTATGAGCTGCCTATGCTCTGTTGCTGTAACTTCTGTTAAGTCTCTTCAGTTCCTTAAAATTTTCAATTCAATGAAAGGTTTTTCAGTTCAGACTATTTTTAAGATGTCATTTTCTCTTTAATATCAAAGCGGAATATGCAAGACTTATTAGTGAACTTTAAAATGTTAAGACTGTATGGCTAACCATGTTTGGTTGGAGTGGTCAATAAATTTACTACTGTGACTATTTTGCCTATTTCAGGTTAAGCATTGGGCTAAAGCGCATGAAGTTAACAGTGCGGCACACAACACTTTGAATTCTATATCTATAACGTTGCTAGTCGCTCATCATTTACAGGTATCAACTTAGCCACTCTTGTTGGATAGCCACTAGAGACTCTCCTCTTTTCATATTATCTAGTTAAGTTTTGGATGTTCGCTTATTTTATGTAGAACTTCGACTTTGAGGATGCTGAATAGGTCACTTTTTAATTTGTTCTATTTTCTTTACTTGTTGGATGAATTTTTAATCTCTTAAAAGCAAGTTGGATAAAAATGTTTAGATTTTATTATTTTCATCATCTTAAGTTACATGTAGCGTGTAATTTGTTTAAATATCTGTATTAATGCAGACTCAAGATCCTCCCATTTTACCTCCATTCTCTCTACTATTTAAAGGTAATTTTTTATATATCTGCGAATGTTTTTGTGATATTATCAGATTACACCTTTTAGTGCTCAGTACAGAATAATATCCTCTCCTTTGTATATTTATGCTATATTATCTAATTCTGGCTTTTGTTTATGTGATTTCCTTTATGACATTAATGAATTGCCTCTCTTGTCTTCTTTTTTTTTTCAGATGGAACTGATCCTCCCAATTTAAAGAAAAGAACGCAGAAGTTCTTGAACTGGGGACAACGAAATAAAGAATCTTTGGGTAGATTATTTGTAACGTTTTTTGTCAAGGTGCTTTTTCTTGTTAACCTTTGAACCCAAAACATCAAGCTCCACGACATGCTTTTTGTTATAACTTAGATATCTTTTCTGTGTCTTGCAGATGCAATCTATAGAATTCCTTTGGAGACAAGGACTTTGCGTCAGTTTGCTGAATGGTGTCTGGACATCCAAAAATTGGACAAAAGCTCGTGTCGGGATTAATGTAACAAATTTTGCGGAATTCTATTCGGTAATATAGTTCATTTGCATTCTTATTTTGTTGTCTTATTGCTTCAGATTCGGTGTGTAATGACAGGTTGAGGATTTTATAGACGTGTCCCAAAATGTTGCAAGGGCGGTTACTAACAAAGGAGCTGAAGCGATTTACAATTCTATACACAAAACCGTCGAAAACCTTTTTGAATTCCTTAATGGCAAGATCGATGGAACACATCTCAAAGACAAGTTGTTTGTCCCCCAAGCTGTTGTGAAGCCTCCTCCTCCTCCTTCTCCTTCTCCTTCTGTGCCGCCAGTCAATGTTTACCCACGACGACCACCTCATAATAATAATAGAAATGAGTTTAACGATGATCACAACAAAAGGGCTCGCTTTGAAAATGGTCATTTCGTTCACCAGAGGTATGGTGGTAGATTTGGTGGTGAAGAACCAATGCATGTAGGTCTGTGTGGAGATGACAGTCGTGGAATTGATCTGCCACCGCCACCACCACCTTTTGGCAAAGTCTATAAAATTTATTGTGAGACTTTCGGTCCTCAAAACTTTCCATGACCTTATTTTGGTAGACCATTGTTTTAGCAGTAGGGTTTTTGCTCAGCAAAGTAAAAATCCTTTCTTTAAAAGATGAATGTAACTACATGTTATATAATTGTCCCGATCCCGATAAGAATACATTTCGCTTATATTGCTATTCCTTGGTTTCCTTTACTAATCGATTAAGAAGGAATTTGGGTTTTGGTTACTTTAGTTTAGACGTCTTGAGAGAAGACATGATTGTTTTTACACATTTTAGCTGCAAATTATTTTTACTTTGGTATATTTTTACGTTTGAATCGGTTTAAATCTGAATTGGAGGTAAGCCGACTATAGCTAACTTGTGTATTAAGACAGCTTAAATGCCAGGCTTCGTTATGGTGTCAGAGTAATGCCAACCCCAGTGATATGGTCATATATTTTTAACGATGGCAACTTGTCATTCTTAAAAACAAACAAAAAGAAAAAGGTTCATCTCTTTAACGACCATTTGTAACCAAAATAAATCACTTCTCTATTCAATATATGTTACTTATGCCTATTTTGTTATTATCTCTTTGGCCAAAGATACGCCACAATGTGTTAGATTAAATAAAGTCTTGATAAATCGAGTGAAATAACTCAAATTAAGCTTAGCTAAGCGGACTCTCTTGTCAAGATGAAATCAACTGCTTCCTCGACTGTGTCAACTACCTGAAAAAAAAAGTTTTATAAAAAGATCACCACGCAGGAAATAAAAATAAGCTTCTAAAGGCTAAGTGATGGTGTTGTTACTGACCAGATCAGCAGGAAACTCAGAATGATTATCTTTCCCTTTAAAAACTCCGGTTCTTGTCAAGATTGAGAACCAAGGATGCCCGGCCTGTCACACAGATTAAACAAAATGATTTATGCCTTGAGAGAAAACCATTTTGTGGAGAGAAAACGATCTCTGCTCTCAAAACCTGTCGTGCGCCTCTGATGTCAATTTTTGGGTTGTCTCCGACCATATATAGTGTCTTGAAGTGGTGATTTCCTTTGTTTGAATGGGAATCAGTGGATGTAGCGATTTCTTTCAGAACATCTTCTGCGTTCTTGAACACGAATGGATTTGGTTTCCCAAAAGATTTGTACTCCAGAGGCTCATCATGGATTCTGCATACATATCCAAACACTTTATTTCTAAAGAGGAGTCTTTGTTTCCTGAAAGATGTGCAGTGTCATATGGAAGAGACATGTCCTCGATTTTGGCTATATTACCTGTTGAAGATGGATTCTAACGCGATTCTAAAAGCTCCCATGCCTAAACGTTCAGTAGGAAACGCAGTCTGCTTTTCAGTTCACAATGCATCAGTATCCTACATGATATAAGTCAAAAAGAATAGAGAAAAAAATCGCATGGGATCACCATAACCTGGTAGTCTAAATCGTCGTTGGCAAAGTACAAATGAGGTTGAGTTCCAATTTCTTTCCCAGGACGTCCTCCAGTTCGTAAAATGTCACAGAGGACCTGACCGCAAGCATCAATCAATACAATCATATATCAGATTTGAACAGTGAATGGGAATGATAGACAACCTGAATGTCTCGGCTCCAATCAACAGGATCACTAACTATAAATGCTGCCTGAACTCTCTCGGATACAACATGTGGTCTTGATCTAGTAGTCTCCTTGAGACAGTCTTGCCCGGTCATCCATTTCTTATATGGCGCCAAGGGATCAATGTTATCAAAGTAAGAGGCATATTCGTCCAATGAAATGACGTTTCTGAAAAATCCATGCACATATATATATATATATATATATATATATATATATATAATCATCACCTGAGTAGAAGTTTGAAGCACATATACAACAAACAAACTGATATCACAAAAGTCAAGAAAAGAGCTTTACTTGAAACCATAATTAGACATCACTGCGGCCGGTTCCCCTTTTCCAGCCGCAACTACGAGCTCATTTCCAAACCTGGTCCAAGTATTAATTAAACGATTTTCTGTGTAGAATAAGGAGTATAAGTTGATACAATCAAAGATTATTAGTGCATCAGTGATTCCTTATACAATGATTTGAAAACTGATGAACAATGTGTCATTTTAAAAGGGGAGAGGATTAATGTATGTAACCTACCTATTCACTAGCTTCCGGAAAGGTGAATGTGCTTGTACCATCTGCAACACAAAGAGAGTGCGTCGAAAGCGTTACACTTACTGAAACTAACTTCGTGACTAATGTAACATTCTACAGAAATAAGATAGAACAAAAAGGAAGTGATAGGACAAAGGTTTTCAACCTGCGACGGAGAAACATGAACACCTAATAAATGACTCATCTCAGAAGCCCGTTTTGATTCAGGCAAGCCACCTCCTGTCATAACAAATGCAATCTCTAGATGAGACCCCCAGAAAAAAACACAACGAAAAATAATAATAGCTAATTCACTCCTATTTGACACATTTTGAGGCTCACCATTAGTCAAGAATAAAAAAGGTATCTTCAAAGCACCTGCAAAAAAATCACAAAGAAACCTTAAACTTAGATACAACTATACACACAAATCTAACCACATTCAGACATAACCAGTAGTACTTAGCCTAGATTTTAGAGTCAATCTTTGTCTCCCCCCCATTGAATGTGAATAAGCTAACGTATTATTTAGAATTAATCAATACTAAAGAGAGCCTTTAAAGGGCAAAAACCAAACAAAGTGGATATACCGGAATCATCGTAGAGTCGTCGGAGTGCGCCGGGGGAGCCGCCGACGGGGGAGGAACCAAGAAGAATAACTCCATCGATGTCGAATGCAATGCCATAAGACGGTCTGTGCCCGTATTTTTCTTTAGTCAGAATCAAGAAGAGAGAGACAATAAGCAAACGAAGGAATGAGAGAGGAGAACTCACCGATTCGGTTCCGGCGAGAGGTTACAGAAGGAACGAGACGATGATCGGAGACTAAATTCCCGCCGCCGCAGTGAATTTCTAGCTACGATTCGAAGATGATTCATTTTTGATTTTTTTATTACTGAACGGAGGGGCCGCCGGCGAAGAAAAAGATTCGGGGAAGGATTTTTTATACTTTATAATACTCTTGATTAGCCATATACTTTTATTTTATTTGATATTTGACCTCAATGTTTAGGTAATTACAGTTTAACCATCTATAAAAAAACAGACATGGTTGGTTACTTTTCGTGTGGTGTTATTAAGTAATTAACTATCATTCACGAATTTAAATTACTTTTCCTTAGTAACAAAAGTACTAAACTTATATATTGACGCATTTAGAAGTTATGAATGACACATCGAAATAAAATCCGAAACAGTTAAATTTTATACAAAGATATATTTTTTTACATTCGTTTTTTACAAAGTGATATAAAAAATATTACCATAAACTTTATACAACATCTTCAAAAAGAACCAAAATCTACCAATCTAAAATGGAAAAAGATAGAGAACCAAAAAGAAAATAAACTAAAGGCTGGCCATAATATTACTACAATTCACAAAGCCAGAAACTAACTATTTTTTTCTTTTTTTTTGAGAACCAAATTAACCGGTATGTTTTCTCATATATATGATATATATCAGACAAATTTTACAGATTGACGATCCGGTCCGATCAGACCGGATTATGGAAGATGAATCAGACATGGAGATCAGCGTTTGCAGACGAAAAGACAGCTCAGCCTCCTATATTGCCGTCGCCGTCGTGATTGTTCCGGGTCCATGGCGAGGCGATTGAGGTAGCCAATCTGAGTAGATCGCGAGCGATCATGATCTTGATTCGGTTTCTCCTCGGTTTCCAGGTGATCGAGGTCGCCGATCTGGCTAGATCACGAGCGATTATGATCTTGATCAGGCCTCTCTTCGGAGGAACGGTTTGTTCGTTCATTCCGGAGCGGTTTGGAGATGGCAACTCCATGGATGTGAATCTAAGATCTTTTTGAACAAGAAAAACTTGAAGAAGAAAGAAATCCAAAGAAGAGATGAGTTCGATTGCGTTCAACGAAGCGTAGAGAGTGAGGATATTAAATAGGCCCCGACCAAAGACACACATACTCACTGACCAAGTCTTTCACTTGCAGAGCAAGCTACTTAGGGTTAATTTGGTAATTATAAGGAAATTAATTAGACATGTGTAGAGTTAGTGAAGGCTTTCACTTGCAGAGCAAGCTAGTTAGGGGTACTTTTGGTAATTTAAAGGAAATGAATTTAGAGTGTAGAGTTAGTGAAGGTTTATGATTGGTTAAGATGTAGTAACAGAGAGACGTGTCAGTTATGATCACTCTCGTCAAGCGCTAGTACAGTCGTCGCCGGTGACTCGTCGGTAGATTAATCTATATGAAACCTCTTTTAAAGACAGAGGGTCTTTGATTCAGGATCTATTTGTTAATAAAATTATTAGTTAGCTTAAAATTTTCGTTCCTACTAGTAAAGAAGGCTTATCCAAAAGTGTTATAGAAATGAAGAGAGGAAAAACTAAAGAAACATTCGTGACTCCCTCTATGTATTACAACATATATGTTACAAGTCCCCAAAAACTTGTTCATATCTTACAAAGTATATGCATCATTGGCTGATGAAAGATTCACGATGATCCTTCTTTGTAGTGGAAGAAAGGGACAGGTGAGTCTCGCCTTTTCCACGAAGAAATGATCTTAACCGTTGATTTGACGAGTTGGCGCGCGATCATAATCTTGACTTTGCCTCTTCTCGGAGGAAGGGATTGCTCGGTTTTCCCCGAGTTATTGAGAAGCAATACCTCCATTTTAATAAAAATATACAATATATTGTAAATTTATAGAGAAAACAGAGAAATGTGGCTAAACTGAGAGAGTGAGGCAGTCTTTTATAGAGAGAGAGAGAGAGAGCTTTGGTTTTTCCTTGGTGGCCAAGCAAACGTTTTTTCTTGGTCGAGGGCCCGAGGCAATTTTTGTTTGAAATAAGAGAACAGAACGTGTTGGAGAAGTAGGAGGGTGTATTTGGTATATTCTGTCGTATGATCGAAGTTTGTAAAAACTAATTTTGTATACAATAAATTTTGTTATCGGGCTTCTTTATTGTTTTGGTTCCAGAGTTTAGGTTCTCTATGTCGTGATTTGGTGATTGTGAATTGGTGAAGTTGGTTGCTCCCAGATTTAAATTTAAAGGTTTTTAGTGCTCTTGTATAGTACGATCTTTCGGTCTTTGCTTCCATATCTCCAATGGATTTTGTTATGGTATATACTGTTTATGGAATACAAAAATTCAGTTTACTAAAAGCTCAATTGAATGGAAAACACAAAATGGTCCTGTGTTAGAATTATTTGTATGTAATTTAGTACTAAACGTCACATGTTTTGTCTAATCGAATCTAGGTTGTTTGTTTGCTAAACTGGACTTAGGAATACACTATAGAGGATTCAACCCATTGATTGTGCATTGTTAATTGACAAGTGTTTGTTATATATTTATATTATATAAATAGTCCAGTATGTTAAACATTAGAGATTGTGATCGGTGCCTAAAGAAAAATAAAAGGTCTCCAGGTGGTGCATTTGGACACTTATTCCATTTGGTGAAGCCTTTTCGGAGAGTGTGGATGATCACTCATTGATCACGTAGGGCCAGTTGGGTGTTATGTTTGTGTACAATCATGCTTGTTAGCATCACAACGGGATTACTAAGGAAGATGATGGCTAGCCACAGAGAAAGAAGTCGAAGAACGGATTTAAAATCTTCTACTTCCTGAACAGAGCACAGTCTCCACCTGTTATTAGTTGTGTTACCACTCTCCCCTTCGGTCTTTAATGCTGACCGGTTTAACAACCTACACAAGTAAACTCTTTTAGTTCTGGTTTAATTATCATGAATTTTTCAAGCTTTTTGCTTTCACTTGAAATTCTTGGAGGGCATTACAGAAGAAGTCTTGTCCTTCTGTCCGAGCCCACGGTGATAATTGTCTTCATCTTTGGATGAGATCACAGTCTTTCTTTACACTGTAGCAGCCACTAAAACGCGGACTTGACTTGTGAAGGGACTTCCCATTGATTTGTCATGCTTGTAGAGTCTTCCAGGAGATGAAAATGATGAAACTGATCAAATTAGCAGCGGCACAGATTATGTGTTGCAGGAACAGGAGAATGGAGGAAGTAGAATAGCTTTCAGTGACTACAGAGTGAAAAGAATACTTTACATATCACGTTGGTGAATGTAATGAACTACTAAAAAAGGATTTGTCTAGATCTTCAATACCAGAATCCAGTAATCATAACAAAAGATACGAAGAAAAATAATCTTAATATAAATTCATATACTCACGATCACACATTTTGTTCAATAGCCTTTGTGTCATTATAAACTGAATTAACATGATAAAAGTAGCTGCACCACATATAAACACCAAAACTTTTGTATATGTTTAGGCTTCAAAACATGAGACAACAAAAGAAACCCAAAAACACAAAGTAATCCAGCCAAGTAGCCAACGCGCTTGCAGGTTGGGTGGACAGAGCTCTGAGATTATGTGTCACCAGAGACTGAACTAGCCATGATCGAAAACAGAGGAAATAGGAGTTAGTTTCACTTGGTGTACGTTGCAGAGAAAAGCCTTGAATTATATATAAGCAAATACAAAAAAAAATAGTTGACTAAATGATTTGTGTAGAGATTTTTTTGCTTCCAAAAAGTTACCTAATCAAAGTCCTGACATTTTATCCACTCTTCTCATCTAGGAACAGCAGGTTAAAATAGTCTTATTTCCAAATCTATAAGCAGGACATGTAATGCTATGTTGGTAACCATTATTTTGTTCTGTCTACCCTATATAATGCTTACTTGAAATCCAATAAAGATTTGAAATACTTGTACAACTTGAGAATTCATGATGTTTGTTTGTTATTTGGAACTGTTTTGTGCAAAGTGTGGATATTATTATTACGAAACTTTATATGGATTGCTTTTTTTTTTTTTTTACTTTGATGAATCATCTAGCATAAAAAGGATTGACCAATACAAAAAATTGAAATCTGTTTTAGAGTTGTTGAAATCATTAACTAAGATAGTATGCTAAGAAACAGAAGCCACACAATCTCTATCTCACAGTATGCTGAGAAACAGAGCCACACAATCCATATCTCACAGTATGTTGTTATTATTTGATATTAGATTTTCAAACTTTTTTAAAATTTAATTCATAACTAATAAACAAATATTTTTTATTTAGATTTTCTTTCTAAATATCAAAAATAAGTTGGATTTTATCTCAAAATTTTCAACAAACTTCTTTATATAAAGTTATTACAACGATCGAAATAAATCACACAAACCAAATACAACTTAAAAAATGCATATAAAACAAATATATATATATATATATATATATAAAGTGATTACAACAACGAAAATTTCTTATAAATCATTTTTAATTTTTATTATAGATTTGGAATTATAAAAAAATTCAATTGAAATCCATATAAAAATTCAAAATATATTACAAACAAATCCATTAAAATCCATTACATGTTTTAAAAAATTTAGTTAAATCTATTAAAATATCTCTAATTACAATTACATTCAATTTTATTAAATTTCTGAATCTAATAACACCCCCTTAATAAATAAAAAAGTTTTATATAAACGATTCCTAAACTTGATTTTATATATAAGCAAATGCATAACAATTATGTTGGTGCAGTAATTTGGTAATGATCTTCTTAATCATGTTTTGACATTCCACCTACTGTTTTCCTTTTTTTAAAAATCAAGTTGGTAAATGAAATAACCAACTAAAAAAAGAATTTGATCAGCTCTTGAATAGTAGTGCCTGAGAATCCACTAAGAATAATCTTTAAATAAATTAATCAATATACTAAAAAAATAATGAGACTCACGACCACACAAATTGTGTACAAGATCCTTTTCCAAAAAGAGACTGATCCAGCCATTACACAGTCAATAAAGTAGGGGTTATTTTTAAATTTTTATAAAACTACATCTAAGAAAATTCAGAATATTCTATGTTTTCCACATAATTTACTTTTTATCCTCTATTGTCGTTTTCAAACATTTGGTTGTACTTTAAATAAGATTATATTTATGAAAAAAAATCACCATTTTACAATGTTAGTTGTATCTTCTATATATTATTAGAGAAAAATATAAGAGAAATATATTTATATAAATATTTAAAATATATATTATATACAATTTATGCTACTTAGTTTTTTTTTGTTAACATTTATACTACTTAGTTAATAAATTAAAAATGTTTGACAATAAATACATTATTGAGTCAAATTGATAGAAAATACTTATTTAAATTGAATCGTAACTAAATTAAATTGAATCGATAACTGAATCAAATTGGCGATTATAAAAAACATTTTAATATAGGTCTGAACTTGACAAGATTTATTTGTGATTTTATTTTATATAATTGTTTAAACCCAAAAACATTATTAAGAAATTTTCAAAGAAAAAAAGCAAAAATCAAATTATATATATTAAACACAGATTAAATATTAGTTAAAAATATTAAACATGAGAAATGACCTATGTTCGTTTAACATCCTAGCGCAACTTAACTTCGATTAATTTTTCCAATATTTAATAAATGTTAATATCTATAAATTATAATATATTAAATTTTGATAAATAGAAAAATCTAAAAATTTCACACCAAAACCCTGAAGTATTGTTCAATTTTTTTTTTTGTATCTGTCATAACAGTGATATACATTAAAATTTATATTTTAACAGGATTAGCATCGCTTGATATATCTATTATTTTAATATAAAATATGTTTAACAATTGAGAAAATATAATTATTTTTTGCAATGTTAGCAAATTTTACGTTTCTTTATGGATTACAATTGTAAACGTTTAATATCAGTTACAACCAATATTTTGAAAACTGGACCGGATGATAAACCGGTAAAACATATAAGTCATGGTTCAACCCAGTTCAACCAGTTTAACCGGGTTTTTAATAATGAATATGCATATATATATAGATATGTTAATATCACCTAAGCACATATATATATATATATATATATATATTTATAGATATATTTTCTATAGTAAAACCAAAAAGAATAAAATATTAATGATGAATTGACTTTTTCCATTCAATAACGCCATTCACCTCTCATTTTTCTTTTTTTACAATATTTTTCTTCAATTCTACCCATTAATGTATCTTCTTCTTCAATTTTTATTTTCTTTCTTCCTTCTTTTAAAGTTTCTGTAAAATTGGTTTTCTATATTTTTTTATTTCCATGCACGTATAATTTTTTTGTTATTTCTTCCCTCTATCGTTATTACAACTTCTAATTAAGTAATTATAGACCTAGATCTAAATAACTTAAACAAATTCATAAAAAAACTATAATTAATATGAAAACCACTAAAGAACAATGGTGGAGCTAATTAAATTTGTAAACCTGGATTTTTAATTAAACTGAATCACAGGTTCTGATAATATAGCAGTTTTTTACCGATTTTATTGGTCCAACTCAAATCCTATTTTTGAACTAATCGAGACTTGGCTAAATGTAAGAGTCACGGTTGGATCGGTCCACCCGGCCGGTCCGGTTTCCAAATCACTGGTTACAACTGAATACGTTATATGTAATCTGCATAGTTTTTATGAAATCACATTTCACAGAAACCTCAAACTTTAACAATTGAAACAGTTATAGTCATGAAAAGACTAAGAACTGAAAAAGAAAACAAAAGAAGTGCAAAACTACTTACGGAAAGTCATATTGGTAGAGTTTTAACCAATTAAATCTACAATTTAATTGTTGTAATATAACTTGTAATTCATATATAGGCATATGTTTCCACTTTCTATTTCATAAAAGAAATTTAGCTTACGAATTGAAACTTAAATAAATTTTGTAATTTACTTTCTTTCATCATTTATATCCCATATAAATATTTTTGCTAATTTATATTTGTTAATTTTCCTTTTACGTGCACCTTTCTTTTTGTCCATACAAAATATTCTAAATTCTTGTTAGCAAATAGAAAAACTTATTTATTTCAAAATATTAAATTATCTTTAAAAAAATGAAAAAAAAAATTTGACAAAAAAGAATGAAAATTTCATTTTAGTTTACCTAAAAATAAACGTGACATTTACTCATAATAAATAATGTTTTATGAACTGAAAAATAGTTTTCCTTGACATAATCATGAATAAAATTTTATACAGTTCAACATAAATTATATTTGAGTATAATTTATTTATTAGTAGAAAGATTTTTAATTTCCTTTGAAATTTATTGATTTTGTTAGAATTTCTGGGAGTTTTGGATTAATATAAAGGGAGGGTGGTAAATAGGTAAAGTTGAAAAGTTTGTGTATGGTATTAGGAAATAGCTAAATAGTTGGTGAGCTTTTTTAACGGAATTTTTTTGAACTGGGTAGTACTAATTTGTGAAGGTGTTCAATTCCATATGTAACGTGGTAAATATACCAACACTGCAAACACACAGACAGTAAGCTAAACTGAGACAAAACATTTTGTGTCTTAGATTTTAACGTCTTTGGGATCATGTTCTTGATCATCATCCTTGAGGTTTCTATAATCGTAAAACCACGAGCAGACAAGGAAGTAGCCAAGATTTAAGACTCCTCCTATGACTAAAACCCAGTAAACATTATCAACTCTTCCGTGGTTAAGGTCATCTGGTAACCACTCGGTGGTCTTCTGGATCAGATCGATCAGAGCTGTGTTTAGATAAAACGAGATTCCAATCACCAGTGAGGTCAATGAAGTCGCTGTATTCCTCAAAGACTCGGGGAATTCTCCATAGAATAATTCAGTATTGGCCGGTAAATGGAAGGCCTCGCTTATTCCTACTATCACGAGAGGTGGAAACAGCCATAACACTGTCATGTGATGCTCATTTTCAATTGTTCTCAGCCTTTTTGCTTCCACAACCGCGGAGGTCGCCATGCTTTGGATGGTGAAAACATGGCCTATACCAACTTTTTGAAGCGGTGTCAGCAATTTTTTGGTTAGCTTCTGGTACATGGGATAAACAAGCCAGTTGTTCATTATGATAAAGAAGCATGAGGAGATGATTGATATGACTTGGACAGACCCGGCAGAGACTTTAAAGTGAGGGCCGAGCCCACGATCCGTGACTAGAGCTTGGAGTACCGTCATGCTTGCTTGCACCCCAATGGAAATACTAACGAAGATGATGGTTAACCACAGAGGAAGAAGTCGAATAACGGCTTTGAAATCTTCGACTTCCTGAACTGAACATAGTCTCCACATGTTATTAATTGAGTCACCACTCTCACCTTCCGTCTTCAACGCTGCACGGTTCAAGAACCTGCACATGTAAGCTCTTTCAGTTTTCGTTTGAGTTTCATGAATTTTTCAAGCTTTTCGTTTTCACCTGAAGCTCTTGGAGGGCTTCGAAGCAGAAGTCCTTTCATTTTCTCCGACCCCACGGTGATAGTCTTCGTCTTTGGATGAGATCACAGCTTTTCTTTTAACTGTGGCAGCTGTAGGAGCTATAAAACCGGATAAGAAAATACGATTTGATAATTTGTGATATAAGGAGAAATCAATTTGTGAAAACACGATTTATAAAACGATTTTTATGAAATCCAGAAAGGAGGCGAGATGTCTCTTTCCTTAACTCAATAAAGCGCCCGTAGTGTGACGGTTTTAATACGCCTTTTGAATCCCAGGATACAACCTTTTATAGACCGATTCGCAACACTCGAATTCGAAATCTGCGAACACAGTATCTACGATATACTCAAGAGCAATAATCGTTTCTGAAAGATAGAAACGAATATGAGAGAGAGATGAACCTTTTTCTGTGAATTTAGAGAAAGCAAAGAGTTTTTAGGGTTCTAGAGATTTCAAGAATTCTCATGATATTCCGGATACTCGGGGATGCCCAGAATGATTGCTTTAGCTCTCTATTTATAGGGAAGAAGTGATTAGGGGGGTTTCGAGATAAAATCTCGACTTTCAACGAAATCCTGAAAATTCCGCAAGCGGTTATAACCGTTTTGACTGGAATATTCGCGGATTACGATGAGATTTTGAACCCGATCGATCGATCCAAAAATCAGATCGATCGATCCTGTAGGCGATCGGTCGATCCGGAATGTACCGGTCGATCCTAGAATTTCACGTAAAACGAGATCGATCGATCTGGTTTAGATCGGTCGATCCCAGAAACTCACGCAAGAAACCATCCGTAGCACGCGATCGATCGATCCAGAAGAGGAACGATCGATCCTGGAAATGTTTGTGAGGATGGATCGATCGGTTCAGTAAGGATCGGTCGATCTCATTTTCAGTCGCCAAAAAATAGGACTCCTCGACTCCTCGACATTCCCAAAGCCCAAAGCCCAAAGCCCAAAGCCCAAAGCCCAAAGCCCAAAGCCCAAAGCCCAAAGCACAGAGCACGAGCACGAGCACGAGCACGAGCGAGCGGCGGTGGTGGTGGTGGTGCGCGCGTGTGGATCCTTTGGTTCTCCCCATAAACCACTTTGACACTTAGTGACTTTGTTCCATATATATGCAAGTGGAAAAAGTTCTTTCTAAGCAATGTGGGACTTTCTTAAGTTCCACTTATTCCCTAATGGGTCTAATTTTTAAGCTCATTTCATATTCACATTATCAACATGTTTCAAGCCCAATGTGCTTAATAACATTTTGGTCCAACAATCCCCCACATGAATAGAAATGACTCTAAACTGAGGGTGACTTTGAAAGACTCTTTAGGATTGAGAAAGCTAAAAGAAAGACTTTCTTGAGTATAAACGAAAGATAACCGTATCTGATTTGGTTGCATTTTTCAGCATTGAACCAATCATAGTTGATAACTGTCTGGTTTACAAGGCCAGGAGGTGAACATGATGTCTTGAACCACCCGGATTTCTAGTGTAAACCGAGACAACAGATATAACGTGGTTATATTTCTCGTAGAACTTTTTGTTCTCTTGTTGTGTTCGTTTTGGCCATGAACAGCCTGGTTTTTCATGAGTGAACTTGGAGAATACAGCCTTTCATTTATTCTCCTAGAAACGGCCCCATTTCACACTCACAAAGTGATCTTTCATATTTGTATTCTTTTTCCCGAAGTGATCTGCTTCACTTCATTGGGTTAGAATATATGAATTCATTAAAAGCCAATGCTTAACCTATATAAATGCAGATAACACTGTTGTCATCTTTAGGAAATGGGTAGAAACAAATGTTTCACAGTGTTTATTTTAGACTTAATTTGACTTAGTTGTCCCTTTGAACCTATCAAAACATGTAGGTGGGGTTACCATCAAATCTCATCTTTAGTTCATAGGCTTTAAACCCATTCCTCTTGATGATTTTAAAACTTGATCTCGTGTCAGACCTTTTGTGAAAGGATCTGCAATATTATCAGCTGATTTTATGTAATCGAGTGAGATTACACCACTTGAGATCAGTTGTCTAATGGTCTTATGTCGTCTACGTATATGACGTGACTTGCCATTGTACAATTTATTGTTTGCACGAGCTATAGCCGATTGGTTATCACAGTGTATGCGTATTGATGACACTGGTTTTTCCCACATCGGTATATCTTCCAAGAAATTGCTAAGATGCTCGGCTTCTTCTGTGGCTTTGTCTAATGCAATGAATTCTGATTCCATTGTTGATCTAGCCAGAAGCATTTGTTTGCAAGATTTCCAGGATACCGCAGCACCTCCAAGTGTAAATATATAACCACTTGTTGATTTTGAGTTTTTGGAGTCGGATATCCAGTTGGCATCACTGTATCCTTCCAAAACTGCAGGTTCGGAACCATAGTGCAACCCATAATTTTTGGTAAACCTTATGTAATTTAATACTCTGGTTATAGCTTTCCAATGGGTGTGTCCTGGATTGCTCGTGTACCAACTTAGTACATTCACTGAGTGTGCTAGATCTGGTCTTGTACAATTTGTCAAGTACATTAGACTTCCGATCACTCGAGCATATTCATTCTGTGATACAGGTTAACCTGAATTTTTCGTCAGATGAAGAGTAGTATCTACAGGAGTTTGCGCGGTTCCACTTGAATAGTTTTTAAATCTTTCAAGTACCTTTTCAGCATAATGTTCTTGGGATAATATGTATCCTCCAGGATGTCTAGTGATTTTAATCCCTAGAATTACATCAGCCAACCCTAAATCTTTCATATCAAACTGTCCATGCAACATGGTTTTAGTCTGATTGATGATATCGTTGTTGCTGCCTAGGATAAGCATATCATCTACATATAAACATAGCATGACATAAGCATTTTTCGTAGTCTTTGAATAAATGCACTTATCACTTTCATTAATGCTGAATCCATTGGACATCATGACGCTGTCAAATTTTTCATGCCATTGTTTTGGAGCTTGTTTCAGTCCATACAGCGATTTCACCAGTCGACATACTTTATGTTCTTGTCCTGGTACAACATACCCTTCGGGTTGTTTCATATATATTTCTTCTTCTAAATCTCCGTTTAGAAATGCAGTTTTTACATCCATCTGGTGGATTTCCAGATTTCGTAATGCTGCAATGCTTACGAGATTTCTAATAGAAGTTATTCTCGACACTGGAGAATATGTATCAAAGAAGTCTAAACCTTCTTTTTGGCGGAAACCTTGAACTACAAGTCTAGCCTTGTATTTATCAATTGCGCCATCAGTTTTTAATTTGGTTTTAAAAATCCATTTACAACCGAGAGCTTTGAACCCTTCCGGTAAATCGGTTATGTAAAACATATGGTTTTGCATAATGGAATCGAACTCACTTTTGATGGCTTCCTTCCAATAAGGTGCGTCTGGCGTAGACATTGCTTCAGCGAAGGTCTTTGGTTCGTTTTCAGTGAGTAAGATCATTAGAAAATCGTCACCAAAGGTTTTTTCCTTCCGAGCCCGTTTACTACGCCTGGGTTCAATTTCAGCAACTTCTCCATTAGGAGTGCTTGCTTCGCTTGCGTCTCTTTCTTCCCTATTCTGCTTAGGGGTTAATTTATCCTTACAAGGAAAAATATTTTCAAAGAAGTACGCATTTCGCGATTCCATTATTGTATTTACATGGATATCCGGTATATCTGATTTGTGAATCAGAAACCGATAAGCACTACTGTTGTGTGCATATCCAATAAATATACAATCAACCGTTTTAGGTCCAACTGTGACCTTTTTAGGAAGCGGTACTGCAACTTTTGCTAAGCACCCCCACACTTTCAGGTATTTGTATGAGGGAACTGTTCCTTTCCATAATTCATATGGTGTTTTTCCCGTCACTTTGTTAGGAATCTTATTAAGAATATAATTAGAAGTCATAAGAGCTTCCCCCCACATGTTCTGGGTTACGCCTGATTCTTGCATCATGGCATTCATCATTTCCTTTAGAGTTCGGTTTTTTCTTTCCGCAACTCCATTGGATTCAGGTGAGTAAGGAGCTGTTGTTTGATGAATGATTCCATTTTCTCTGCAAAATGCATCAAACTGTCCTTCATATTCTCCACCTCTATCACTCCGAACTATTTTAATAGTTCTATCTAGTTGATTTTCAACCTCTAGCTTATATTCCTTGAATTTATCAAGAGCCTCATTTTTGCTCTGTAACAAGTAAATATATCAATATTTTGTGCAGTCATCAATGAATGTCACAAAATACTTCTTACCACCTCTTGTAGGTAAGTATTTTAAATCGCACAAATCTGTGTGGATTAATCCTAGAGGTTCAGTATTTCTCTGGATTTGTGGTGATGGTCGTTTTGTAAGTTTCGCTTGTACGCAAACTTCACATTTGTCTTTACTTTGTTTGCATTTTGGTATTAGGTTTGAATTCATTAATCGGTTTAACGATTTATAATTCACATGTCCTAACCGTTCATGCCAAATATCAAAGGACTCGACCAAATAAGCAACTAGAGCATTGTTATTAATAGAATTGTTTGTTACAACTTTTGGAACGACTGTCAATACATTCATTTTGATCAGTCCATTCTTAACAAAGCCCTTTCCCAAATACACCCCATTTTTCTTAAGTACCAACTTATAAGAATGAAAGTTGGCGCAGAATCCAGCCTTGCTGAGGAGAGTGCCAGAGATCAAATTCTTCCTCATGTCTGGAACATGCTTCACGTTGGTGAGAGTAATCTGATGTCCTGAAGTCAGCTTCAGAATTACTTTACCACGTCCTGCAACCTTGGATGTTTGGGTGTTGCCCATCAGCACTTGTTCATCATTGTTGCATATTTGATAAGTATTAAACATATCCTTATCAAAGCATATGTGGGTCGTAGCACCTGTGTCGTACCACCAATCTAGAGGATTTCCCTCAATGGTGTTGACTTGGTCAATGATAACACATCAGAGATCTTCCTCTGTCAGGTTTGCATGATGATGTCGCTTTTGTTTAGGCTTACTACGACAAACATCTGCCTTGTGACCCATCTTGCCACAATGATGACACTTTCCACGATACTTCTTTTCACCAGAAAATTGCTTCTTAAAGCTTGTGGAGCCAGAGGACTTGAAGTTCTTGAACTTGCTAGTCTTTTCCTCTGATTTGCCTTTGCCTTTTGCCTTAAATTGTTCGGCTAGGTATGCTTGATACCCTTTTTCCTCATTCTTAGAGAGGCGAATCACAGCTTCATTGTGAAGCCTAGAGATCAGCGATTCCAGAGACATCTGCTTTCGCTTGTGCTTAAGGTAGTTTTTGAAATCTACCCAGCTTGGTGGAAGCTTCTCAATGGTGCAGTCAACGACGAATTATTCAGGAAGAATCATACCTTCTGATGTAATCTCGACGTTGATCAGCTGCAACTGTTCAACTTGTTCCATGATGGATTTTGAATCCACCATCTTAAAGTCTAGAAGCTTAGCCACAACATATCTCTGAAAACCAGCATTTTCAGACTTGTACTTTCTTTCCAAAGCAATCCATAGATGCTTGGCTGTGGGATATTCCTTGTCATTGTTGTATACAGAGTATAAATTGTCTACTAGAAGACTAAGGATCCATCCTCTGCACAGAAAATCTGAATGCTTCCATGCATCAATACTGGATAGCGTACGCACATCTAGGTCTCCATCAGGAGTGATTGGCTTATCCTCCGTGAGGAATTTGTTCAAATTCAGAGATGTCAAATAAAAGACCATCTTCTGTTGCCAATTCTTAAATCCATTCCCATCAAACTTTTCAGGAAGGAGTCCACTGGTATCCAGTGCCATTTTCGGAGTGACTTGAGTCGTCTCCATCATTGCAATCTCACTTTTGTTGAGAGTATTCGCAGCGTTAGTTGCCATCTGTTTCACAAAAGAAACGATAGTCAGAAACTTGATTTAAACGTTTTGTTTAAACCAGTCAAACGAATCGCAATCTCGCTGTGTAGCGTTCGCGGAGACGTCACAAGATCGATTGATCCTTTAAATAATGATCGATCGATCCAATATAAAATCGTTTGATATCGATTTGCAAACTCGCCTTTTGAGCGTCTGCAGAAACGATTCAATATCGTATAATATTCGTTTTGCAATCTCGCTTTTCAGCGTTCGCAGAAACGATTACAAATTGATTTAATAAAAATAAAAATCGTTTTTCTTAAACCCGATTGTAGCTATTTGCTAGAAGCGGATTTATTGAGTTAAGACTGTAGGAGCTATAAAACCGGATAAGAAAATACGATTTGATAATTTGTGATATAAGGAGAAATCAATTTGTAAAAACACGATTTATAAAACGATTTTTATGAAATCCAGAAAGGAGGCGAGATGTCTCTTTCCTTAACTCAATAAAGTGCCCGTAGTGTGACGGTTTTAATACGCCTTTTGAATCCCAGGATACAACCTTTTATAGACCGATTCGCAACACTCGAATTCAGAATCTGCGAACACAGTATCTACGATATACTCAAGAGCAATAATCGTTTCTGAAAGATAGAAACGAATATGAGAGAGAGATGAACCTTTTTCTGTGAATTTAGAGAAAGCAAAGAGTTTTTAGGGTTCTAGAGATTTCAAGAATTCTCAGGATATTCCGGATACTCGGGGATGCCCAGAATGATTTCTTTAGCTCTCTATTTATAGGGAAGAAGTGATTAGGGGGGTTTCGAGATAAAATCTCGACTTTCAACGAAATCCCGAAAATTCCGCAAGCGATTATAACCGTTTTGACTGGAATATTCGCGGATTACGATGAGATTTTGAACCCAATCGATCGATCCAAAAATCAGATCGATCGATCCTGTAGGCGATCGGTCGATCCGGAATGTACCGGTCGATCCTGGAATTTCACGTAAAACGAGATCGATCGATCTGGTTTAGATCGGTCGATCCCAGAAACTCACGCAAGAAACCATCCGTAGCACGCGATCGATCGATCCAGAAGAGGAACGATCGATCCTGGAAATGTTTGTGAGGATCGATCCTGGAAATGTTTGTGAGGTGCATGTTTGTATTGTCTCTTCCCGAAGATGAATATGATGAAACTGATCAGATTAGCAGCGGTGCAGAGACCGAACCCGAGCTTCCAGCTAACATTGTCCTGAGTATATACAATTGCTGTTGCGCCTATAATCGCGCCTGTATTTACCGCGAGGAAGTACCAGTTAAAAAAATTTCCTTGATCTTTAGGTTTCTCATATTGGTTTGCACCAGCAGATGCTAAAGTCACTCGTGCCCCAGCTGTTCCAGTAGTCACTAGAGCCAAGGCTGTATACAAGATCCCAAGCTGAAATTTTGATGGTGATTGGCATAGGATTGAGCCCGTTTCACACGGTCTAGGTCTCAAGTAATCCAAAGATGAGATAAGAGTCATAAGAAAGATGCCCTGGAAAAAAAAAAACGTTTTCAAAATGATGAGCATTGTATTAATTTATAATGATGAAAATGATAATCAATGAGTTATGAATTTACAAGCAGAGAAATGAAAGCAGAAGCCGAGATGACGGGAATGTTTCCAAAGAAAGAATCAGCTAGAATGGCTGCAACAACAGGGAACATGGCAAGACATCCATTGAATATATTTGAAATCTGAGCAGCAGCGATGCTCTTGATGTTGAATTCCTCGATCAAGAAGACGATCAAGTTCATTACCCATCCGAAAGAAGTTATGGCCAGTCCTAATATCGTAGCTGCACTACATAGAACCACACAATCACTTATCACTTGTCTATATGCTTCTGAATCCAAAAACATAAATAACACACAACAACAACAAAAAAGTCCAAAAAAAATCCAAAAAACACAAACCGATAATGAACGGAATAAGTGATCCCGCCACCACGCTTGCTGCCTGGATCGCCAGAGCATTGCGCTTCTGTGTCACCAGATACTAAATCAGCCATGACAGGAAGAAAAAAAAACTGAAAGAAACAGGAGTTACTTTTAACTTGTGTTTGTGTGTGATAATGCAGTCAGATAGAAGCCTTAAAACTATATATAAACGCAAATGCAGAATAATTTTTCTTGGTGCAATGATTTGATATTTTTGGTCTAATCATACAACACCTAACCAAATTCTGACATTTCATCGATTTTTGTCGTGTTCCAATATCATCTTTGTATAATTTTTATGTCATTTATAACAATTTTTAAAAGTGTCACCAGACTGATTTGATCACGATTTGTGCTAAATGTTTTTACGGTTATGTAATGATCATCAAAGTTGAGGCATCCTTGACTGTTACGTATCTGTAAAACCAAAGAGTAAACGTTGTCTGTTTAAAATTACCGTAAAGATGTCTGTTGACCCTGAGTTTGATGAGTAAAGGTTCTGCAGTTTGATCTGTTGTTATTGCCGCAAAAGAAGATAGAATTTGAACTGAAAACTTGATGTTAGTCACGTGTTTCATAATGGATGGTGAAAGGGTTACAAAAGTCAACAAAAAGAATATATTTAAGTCAATAATGACAAAAAAAAAATACAAGTAAATGTTTGTCAACAGAAAAAACATTCTTAAAAAAAGAATAATAAAGAAACTGAAAGAAATAACCAAAAATATGAAGAATAGAATCTGCATATAATAAAAGTAAACCAATTATAAACAAGAGCAATAAAAGAAATCCTATATAAAAATATGTACATCTTCATAAAAAATGAAGTAAACATAAATAAATAAATATGGACATATAATAAAAGTAAAACATTTACAAGTAGGATATATTCAATGTGAACATAAGAAATAAGATAATTATAATTTATCAGATATTGATGACAAGTGTTTTCGTCTAGAAATTTTTTTCGGGTTGTAATAAGGGTTAAAGTTTATGATAGGTATTCATTTTTTGGGGATGAAATGTGACATTCCAAGTGAGTCCAATATACGATTATTGGTTGATGTGTTCATCTCTAAGTTGAGTTGTCCTGCACATGCAGAATAATCTTTAAGATCTTCAAAAGAGAGAATAAGATATTTTCCTCTCGGAAATTCGTCGATTTCCAAGTTAGGCACCATCCATAGAGAGCAGTTTTTTGAAAGGTATGAAGTGATTTCATGAAGAATCATGTCAGATGATCGGGACACCTTTATGGCATACGTGTTTATGGTGATCGTTCAGTGGTTGTCCTAAGAGAGTGAGGATGAAATTATCCATTAGAACACAAACTATGGCTTCCGAAGAACGATCTTTGTAGAAAAAGAACGTAAAATACCTTTGGTGTGGTCAAATGGAAGAGCTGTTCAATGTCCATCTACCTCCCTCTTCTCTCTTGTTCAAAGGTGTTATTTATAGGAGAGCCCTTTCATGGTCTTGTCCATGAATTGGTTTTCTTCCTCCGTCTTATTCCATCATTCATCATTAGCATAATGGTTGGTAGCCAAACTCAGTGGATTACTTCGATACCTACATTCATAGCCTTTATGTATCAGCCTTTACATATGTCTCTTCTCCTACGGGTTAGATGGCCTCAGACAGAGTCCATGGTGATGTGGTACTATGGGATTGGAAGGTCTAAAACTGTCCCTAATAGTTGTCCCCGACTCTATGGCGGACAAGCAGGCGATAGGCTATTTAAAGTATGTCCCCCCCCCCAATGAAACATGTAGGAAGGAAGTCCCAAGGGGAGCAAATGTTAAATCTCTTGATGTATCTCTTTCAAGTATGTTTACAATATAACGTAAAAGATCCATAGAAGGATAAAAGTGAGCAATCAAGTAAGGGAAAAAAACCCTGAGGGGAGGTATATAATCAAAGAATATGTTTTTGGAGGGTATACAAACAAGGAACAAAGCAAAGAAACAAGGACCAAGAGGAGATACATATGATCAGAGATTATGTTCTCAGAAGGTATATGAGCAACCAAACAAGCAAGGAAACAAATACCCCAAAAAGATGCATATGATTAGATAGTTTGCCCCCAAGAGGGTATATGAGCAAACAAGTAAGCCAAGAAACAACGATTCAGAGACAATGAATATGATCAGAGAATATGTCCTGGTATATGAGCAAGCAAGCAATCAAAGAAATAAAGACCTTAACAAGATGCATATGATCTGAAAATGTTCCCAAAGGATCTATGAGAAAGATGAATGTGATCAGATCATATGCATGTCCCTGGAAGATATATGAGATAGCAAGCAAGAAAAAGAACAAACACAACGAGGTATAGTCGATTTTCTTACCTCTGCATCTGCTATTCCTTGATTTTCGCTCGTGAAGCTTGTGGGTCTCTTCACCGTAGTTCAGCTGGACTTTCGAGAATATTAGCGAGTTATCTGCCTATATCGAGTTGATGAACTGATGGACTCCTCTGCCATGTGTTTCTTACGGGTTGGACAGTGGACAGAGTAAAACTGATTCCAATATAAATGCTCCAACGAGAGTTGATAAGGTAACGAAGAGAGTTTATATATAGAGAAGTGTAGATATTTCTTATACTAGAGTTACTTTGTAGATTTGGTAATGATAGGTCACTTCCAAATATCCTTTTGACATTTCTCAAAAACCGAAAGAAAACTATGTTGAGAGTGTTCTGTAGGGCTATTGAGACTGTTGCAGAGAGAAATAGTTATGGGAGGAAGAAGAAGAAACAAACATAAAAAAAAATATCTCATGGCTACAAATTGAAGATGCTTTCAGACGAAGCTCTCCCTTTACAGAATACTAGAAGATAACAACAACAAAGAAAATGTTCTTGCTCTCACACTAAGATCATGAGGAGAAAGCAGAAGAGTTTGAAACAGCAACAATTCCCTCAGGATCATCATCCTTGAGATTTCTGTATTTGTAAACCCATGAACACACGAGGAAATAGCCAAGATTCAAGACTCCTCCAATGACTAAAACCCAGTAAACATTGTCTACTCTTCCGTGGTTTATGTCATCTGGTAACCACGCGGTTGTCCTCTGAATCAGATCGATTAGAGCAGTGCTTGTGTAGAAGCATATACCAATCACCACCGAAGTAATCGACGTTGCGGTGCTCCTCATAGACTCTGGGAACTCTTGATAGCACAAAGCTACATTCCCTGGGAAATGAAAAGCCTCTCCTGCAAGCAAAAGAACATGACCATTTTGACCATTTTGATCTCAGTTTAAGTTAATAGATTTTTTCTGAAAATCAATTCTTTACCGATTCCTCCTATGACTAGAGGAGGGAATAGCCATAAGACAGACATGTCAGCAATAGACGATGACTCGAGGAAATGACCATTCTCTACTATCTTCAATCGCTTTGCTTCAACTAAGGCAGTCACGGCCATGCTTAGAATGTTGAAAACATGGCCTATCCCGACTCGTTGGAGCGGTGTGAGGAACTTTCCTGTTAGCTTTCGGTAAAATGGGTAGAGAAACCGATCATTGAGTATGATAAATAGGCAAGTGGAGAGAAGTGTAATGACTTGGAGAGAGCCTGCAGGGATTTTGAAGTTAGGACCAAGCCTCCGGTCCATCACTAGACCTTGAAGAACTGTTAAGCTTAGCTGCATCGCGATTGGAGTGCTCAAGAATATTGTGGCTAACGCAAGAGGGATGATTCTTATGACTGCTTTGAAATCTTCCACTTGTTGAACGCTACATAGACTCCATGGATTACGAATTGTACCGTCTGGTTTAACATCGTCTTCCTGTTTCAACGCTGCACGGTTAAAGAACCTGCGTATTTGAGAAAAGTCATTAGAATGGCCTCTCACTGAAACTGCGGTTCTCAAGCTGGTTTGTTACCTCAAACTTTTTGTGGGCATTGCGATTGATTCATTGTGATAGTCTTTTTCGTTGGTGCCAACGACAGCTTTTCTTTTTAGTACCGCGGCGAAAATGACACGAAGTAGACTTGTGAAGGGACTTCCTAAGGGCTTGTCATGCTTGTAGAATCTTTTCCCCAAGATGAAAACCAAAAAGCTGAAGAGATTAGCAGCTACAGACAGACCGAACCCCAAGGTCCAGCTGATGTTGTCTTCAGAATAGACAATGGCGGTTGCACTTATAGCTCCGGCTAGATAAGTTGTGAAGAAAAACCAGTTGAAAAAGCTACCTTGGTCTTTAGTTTTTTCGTACTGGTTCGCACCAGCGGTTGCTAAAGTAAACCGTGTCCCACCTGTTCCTATAGAGGCTAGAGTTATGGCCGTATAAAGGACACCAAGCTGGATTTTCGAAGGAGATTGGCATAGGCTTGAAGCTGTCCCACAGGGGTTCGGTCTCAAAGAGTCAAGCGAAGCTGTTAGAGTTAGTAGAGCTACGCCCATAAGAGAAATGAAAGCAGAAACTGAGATAATAGGGATGGTTCCAAAGAAAGAGTCAGCAGCAATGGCTGCAATGGCTGGAACCATACAGATACAACCACTGACTATGTTGGCAATCTGAGCTGCTGCGATGCTCTTCACGTTAAATTCATTAATCAAGTAAACGATCAGGTTAAGTAACCAACCCCAAGAAGCTATCGTTAGGCCTAACAACGTAGCTGCACCATAAAAAGATATATAGCTTTAGGTTCTTGTTCTAAGCTCTAATTGCTATGTAACATATGAGAAAGATGAAAACAGAGAAACATAATCTCTCACCTATCATAAACGGAAAGGTGATCCAACCTCCACCGTGGCGTTTGGTGCTTGATTCTTCTGACATTTGTGTCTCTGCATCGCCGGAAAATGAACCAGCCATACCTCAAAATCAAGTAGAGATCTTTTGACTTTTTTGTCAACAATGGCCTGATATTCTGGAAGATATATAAGCAATGATACAACAACGATAATGTTTAAAGAAGATGACTTTCGATGGTCACGATATTTTATTCCCCACGAGCAGCAGCCTCCAACAAGAAACGTTATAAAAGTATAAAACACAAAGCGTTTCCTTTGATGTGAGTTGAGCCATCACTGTCACCTTCAAACAGCCAGTGTGAAGACAACTTTTTATCCTATCTAACATGTAATAAGTCAACTCTAAATAGTCCGGTATAGGATATTACCAAATAGAGACCCATTTGCCAAATTATTTCCAATGATTTGACCATACTTAATTCAATAATGCAAGTAGCTACCTAGAGCCAAGATCACAAACATCTCTTAAAAGTCAATGAATGTGAATAGACCCACTACTCATAGTGGCTCCCACTAATTACAGAGCTAGATTCATTCTTCTCTTTTCTTTACTGTATAATATAAGCCTCAGCGTGTGAAGTAAGAAAGTGAAAAATGATTTCATAGCTGGAGTACTTTACATTAGAGTTACATACATTCACTAGCAGTAATAAAAAGATGAAGAAACAAATACGAATACAAGATTACATATGTAAGAGTACATGAATAAAAGAACAGGAAAAGATACTAAGCAGCGATTCGGATGGATATTTGGTAATACCGGGCATTCACGGGGTTGCTACTCTTCTAATTAAGCATATGTTAGATTGAGTGCAATGGCTTCCTTGTAGATCATCTCTTTTATCTGTTCCTCGTCTAAAGGTTGTTGTTCAAAGTCGAAAGAGAATGGCTTTAGACAGATTGGCTCATCATTTGGGTCGTGCAATTTGGCAAGGTACTGGTGATTCAGAGCTTCTTCAACTGCACACATCAAAATAATTAAAGGTGTTTTTAGTTTTGGATCATAGTGATAATAAGTAACCAACAGAGAACACGTGTATATATATATATATATAACACTTACCAGTGATTCTTCTGTTGGGGTCAAACGTCAACATTCTGTCAACTAGATCAATGGCCATTGGATTTACATGAGCGAAAAGTTTCGCTAATGGCTGACGAGGGAAGTTGGGAAGTTGCCGGATGTATCTTTTCGCATCCTCGTTGTTTGTAAACCTGAGATCAGATTCTGTCGGCGTGCCAAGCAACTGCAAAATTCACAAATTCATCACATATTCAAAACAGGCCAAATCTTGAATCCATGCCAAAAGAAGATGTTTATCGAATCTTGTTTTTACCTCTGTCAATAAGCGCATCTGATGGACATGGTCTTTACCGGGGAACAAAGGCTTTCTATTCATGAGCTCCATAAAGATACAACCAACAGACCAAACATCAATAGCGGCTGTGTAATCTGATGAGTTCAACAGAAGCTCAGGTGCTCTGTACCATCTCGTAACAACATACTCGGTCATAAATTCATTCTCTGAAGTCGGTCTAGCAAGACCAAAGTCACAGATCTTTAAATCGCAGTTCGCATTCAGCAGGAGATTGCTCGGCTTTAGATCCCTGTGAATAACATTAGCCGAGTGGATGTACTTAAGCCCTCGAAGAAGCTGGTACAAGAAGTACTGTTTCAAGAAGATTCATGTCAGTTTCATTGGAAGCTATTATTAATTCTGAAAAATAAAAATAACAGTTTAATTACCTGACAGTGTTCCTCTGACAAACTCTGGTTGGATCTGATGATCTGATGAAGATCAGTGTCCATTAACTCAGTGGCGATATAAACATCACTGAACTGTCTTCTAATTGGTGGAGGAACTACATCTCTTATAGCTATGATCTGTCATAAAAATAAAAATAAAATCTAATTTATTCATCTGATTTCTGCAAAAAAAAAAAAAAACATATACTAACGTTTTCATGATCTAGATGACGAAGAAGCTTGATTTCGCGAAGTGTACGCTTGGCGTCCATGTGATTATCAAAGGCGTTCGCTATCTTCTTCATCGCCACTAGCTCGTTCGTCTCTGAATCCAACACAGAGCTTCACAAAGAAAGATCCAAAAATTTAAAACTCCAATCTCCAGAAATAAAAAGAATAAAGTTAAAAAAAAACATACCAAACGATTCCATATGCGCCTCGACCGATTGGTACAATCGGAGGATGATACTTGGATGTGATCTCGAATAAACTACCGAAGATATCGTAACTAATGAACTGTCCTCCGTGCGTTTTCACCGCCGGAAAATCTGTGTATTGACCGCCGGCGTTCATCCCTCTCTCTCTTTCTCTGAATCACGCGCTTTAGTTAACTTCAAGCTTTGACTTGATTTGTGTTTGAGGGTTAGTGAATCTGACTGAAGGTGTTGTGAATCGTTCGTTTATATGTAATAATGTTACACTTAGCTGAGAGACTGAAAATGAGAAGATGAGTTTTCGCGGTAATTGCGAGGAAGAAGAAGAGAGACGATGAGAAGATCGTGTGGATGAGATTAGAGCCGCCTCAAATCGACGGTTACTGTTCGATTTTGACTTCGTCAATGGTCTTCCTCCCAACGTCCTCTACAGTTCTATCTCTCTGCCATTGTTTGTTTTCTAATATTTTCTCTTGGTGTAAATTTTTATTTTTATTTTTTTTTTCAATATTTATTAAAGTATAAATAACGTGGGTTTTGGAAACATGTGTTACGTGGGCGTTCACTTTGTTCCATCGATGTGAGTAGATATTGTCTTATTTGGGATCAAAAATCGTTTTTTATACCATAATATTGATACATATATTTTCGTTCAGAAACTAACATATATTAATAGCGTTTATGTTATAGTTTAAGCTTATTACTTGTCGAGAAATAATATCACGTGTGGTCTTATTGTTATACCATAATATTGATACATATATCTATGTTCTTTGACAATCTCGAAAAATAATATCACGTGTGGTTTATGAATATTAATCATTTTATTATTGCCAAACAATCATTTTATTAATCTTCATTACGTGTTTAAATTAACTACCAGTTTCTTTGCCGTTTTTTAAAGAAAAAACACTATTTTTTTCTTTTTACTTTCTCCAATATGTTAGGCAGCAGCATGATAATGGAGAAAGCATATAACTGCGAGACCAAATTCTTTACATTTTTTGTGGGAATTTCTCAGACTCAAAAGAGAAAGCAAATATAAATATTTTTTTATTGGTCATAAGCCAATAACTAACTTATAGCCAAAAGTCAAAAGTAAACAAAAAGAAGTATAGCAAAAAAATTCATGATGAAAGTCAAGTTTTCACAAACGGCCATGTCAACATTTGAATGTAAATAAATAGAACGATTTATGCATATTGAATATATAAAAATTATAACAAATAAAAACTAAATTTCTTTTAAATAAATTTTCCTTTTTTCATAAGATTTTTATTTTATACCAATATAACGAACATGATCATTTCTGATATGATTCTCCAATTGTCACCAACGAAATAGTAAAATATAATATCATAATATATAAATTCAAATGATTTTACTTTATATTCATTGTCAAAGACATAATTCGTGGCAAGAAAACTGATTTAGTTAATTTTCTCCTTTCTTTAATTCTAAATAATTTATTATTTTAATATAATTTTATTGGAAACATTATTTTATAAAAGATATATAAAATTCAACAGTTTTCATCTTAAAATATCCAAAAATTGAATTAAAAATTATAATTTGTTTCTCGTTAAAACTTAGGCTTTGTTTTTTTATCTAAGTTTGGTGGATTTTTTATTAAACTTTTAAATCTATATTTTTGTGTAGATTTACATAAACTAGATTTATGATTTTTATCAATCATGCGGCATTTTATGACGATTTTCATTCCACCATATATCTGTTTGATCATCTGATCAGCCATTAAAAGAGTATCCCACGACTAGATGATCGGCTCAATTCAATCACTTATATTCATCATCTCATCAGTTGAAAAGAGAGTATCCCACGACGATATGATCAAATATAATATCTATCAACCACCTTGTAATGTCCAAGTCCGAATATCGTATAATCTGGTATCTTAACTAAAAGTTCATGCCAACTATCATCAATTTGGTTTTCTATTTTGTTTTTATTTTACTAAAAACAAAAATATTTTTTGCAAGTTTAATTGTTTTGATATTTAATATAAAAAAGCATAAAAAATAATTTGAGATCATTTTCATAGAAAAAAAAAAATTGTGTGTTGTTTCCTTTAAAATATTTGTATTATTTCATTGATAAAAATTTGATTTATCTTTCTTTGTTTCCTTTTAAACAAAAAAAAAAGAAAAATGTATTTTATTTTAGTTCATTCTATTAAAAATTGTTTAATTTTTTTACCTTCCTTCTTATAAAAGTCTTTCAATTTTCTATTTTGCACTCAAATAAAATATGATGAAAAAAAAATCTTAAAGTGAAATAGTTTTTAGGATAAAAATTTTTAAAAAAGGAGAGGATGATGTAATCTTCAGATTTTCACCAACCAAGAAATAAAATGCAATATCAAAAATATAATAATTCAAAGGTTGTGACTACATATACGACAAAAAAATTCATTTATTGTAAAAGTGTAATTGGTGGGAAGAAGATCATTATTTGATTTAGCTAGCTTTTTTTTCTTTTGTTTAATTGTAAATAATTTCTTATTTTAACAAAATTTATTGTAAAGATCATCTTGTAAGCTTAGATTTTGTTTTGTTTGTCTAAGTTTAGTGGATTATTTACTTGATAAACCTTTAAATTTATGTTTGTGTGGATTCACTAAAACTAGATTAATGATCTTATTAAAGGAAATTCTGCAGTTCTTTGTGGCTATTCTCATTCTACTATCTATCCACTTGACCATCCGATCAGCCAGTCAAATATTATACCACGACCAGTTGATCGGTTTCATTCAGTCATTTTTATTTATCATCCATCCAACCAGTTGACAAGAGAGTGTCTCACGATCAGCTTTTAATCTCCATCGACCCTTGTGATTTCCAGGCTTTAAGATCGTATCACTCTCTCTAAAAGATAACAAATCCTACCTTTTTTTTTAAAAAAAAAAAAAAAAAAAAAACTCTAGCAATCGCCTCATTTTGTAACATCCACTTCATTTTGTAACATTCGCCTCTCCACAGATTTGTACCTCTTTTCTAAATGTGACAAGTGTGACGGAAGCTAATGATAGAGATTTATTTATCTCCACGAGTTTCACCTGAGAGTACTCAGAGTATCTCAGGAGTTTACCCGATTGTATAGCTGCAAGTGCACAGTATGCTCCTTGTAGTATAAACGGGATCGATCCTCAGGGAAGACTTATAACGCAATAGATATAACGATTTCTATTCTAAGCTATGTGATTCAAAGTTTGGTGGAAGGAACTAAGCAATGTTGCAATTAAATAATAGCAAAGCGAATGATTAAATAGTAAGTAATGAACTAAGAATTTATTAATTAAAAAGGCAATCCAATCATAGATTAGGTCTAGAATGAACAGAGGCGAGATCAGAGCATGAATCCAAATCCTAGTTGTGCAAGTTTTAAATCCTAAAATAATGAGTTTATGAACAGATCAATACATTCCCATGTAAAAACCCCTATACTTAGAACCAAGTTTGATCAATTCCCATTGCAAACCCTAGAACTAAACATGCATCTGTCATCTGACTCATTGTCTATCTAATGATCTAGACAACTACTTCCGCAGGCTAGAATCACGAGATTTACTAATTAGATTGTCATATGAATTCACTTCCTTTTCCAAGGCATAAATTTGACAAACCCTAAATTAACTCTTCCGAAGCTAATTTGGTATTAAACTATCTAATAGTGATAGATTGCACAAAATTAGATTTGAATATCGTCTCATGATCTCAATTCCTCCGATCACCTATCCCTATCCATGATTGAATCTAAAGATCTACTCAGACATATCAGGAATTTCAGAGAAAGCAATGAAATATGAAAAAGACATAATTGAATTGCAGAAATTGATTAATACAGAAATCCTTAAGAAAATAAAATCGAAATCTTCTTACTAAACACCATAGATATCTGAATGAAAAACTAGGGTTCTTTTATCCCTTTTCTCTCTGGAGGCTCAATAAAAACGTGTCCTGTGTTTTCTCCTAAAAAACTATATATAGGTTTTCAAGGTAAACCTAATTTATTTAAATAAAACGAAAAACCAAAAATAGAAATAACATCGGATCGATCGATCCAGTGGAAAGATCGATCGATCTAACTTCACTCGATCGTTCTTGGTAATTCTTGATCGGTCTTGATAACTCTCGCAATTCGTAGCCATGTGTAAGATCGACCGATCGCCTTGTGATGAGATCGATCGATCTGGTTGTGAAGAGACAGACTTTAATTTATTTTGAACTTGATCTTTTCTTGACGCGTCCTGATGTCTTCAAATCATTGGATTGATTGCCCTTGATTTCAAAAACTCCGAAACGTTTCTTTCTCACTTGATATTTTCTGAAAATCGGAAACTAGAAAACATCCTAGGAGTCTAATGCAAATGAACTTAAATGTATCCTAAAAATATAAAATATAAAGATTTATTCATGTAAATTATGTGCAAAATGACTGACTAAATATGCTAAAATATGGGTTTATCAACTCCCCCAGACTTGTTTCTTTGCTTGTCCCCAAGCAAATAGCTAGGATATGGAAAGTGACAAACTTACTGGAACTCAGAGCCAAGTCATATCAGTCAAATATTATGTTCAATATCAGAGTCAAGAATTATCGAATGCAATGTCTAACAGCTTACTTAAAGATTTTAGCCATGCCCATCACAAACCGCTTCAAATCATACCTAATCTATACAATGCACCAAGATCAACCAACTCTTTTAACATTCATTAAACAGCAAATCATGAATCATGTTAGACAATCTCAATGAACTCATTTGGCTAAGGGTAAGGTTAAGAGATGAAAATAATCTCTTCTTCCATGAGGTTGTAAATGCTAAAACTTTGGGATCTCTCAAAAATGGAATGAACTTTAGAAGAATGCTAAAGGTAAGCTCCAATAGGTGCATACAAGACTAGATTCTCATCTACCCGAAATATACCTTTTATCGAAATCTTATACCGAACTAGGACTCAATACTTAAAATTACTTTACTCTACCCATGAGAAGACAATTCCTTAGATATTTATCTGTAAGATCAAACAGAAAGGGTTTCTTATAACTTAGCGTTTTAGGAGAGGGGTTAAATCTAATCTGTCTAGCGGGTTTCTATAGAAGTTTTTTTTTTTTTTTTTTTTTTTTTTTTTTTTTTTTTACCCCTTTACTAGACTTACAATCACTAATTTTTATTTCATCCCATTCTCTCCTAATCTCTTCATTTTATTAACCCTCTGTCTATGATTCCATCAATAACTTTCCAACACTACTTAAGTATCCACTTAATCCTAATTGGTTTCTGAAGTATAAATCAAAGCTACATAAGAAGCTAATCTTGTCGGTTCCTACCTAACACGTTCTACCAAGTTCATTCCGGAAAAAAGGCCTAAAACACTCACTAATAAGGGATGGTTTGAACAGACGCTTAGGCTTAAGGTGGTAAATCTACTTAGATGACAAAGAGTGGTAAAAAGATGAAAGTCATCAAAGTATGTATATGTGAAATCCATGAGTTCAAATCCAAAAGTCTAACTTGATAATTCTAAGTCAAATATAAATTCCAATAAATAAGAGATGATTTCAAATGATGCATTCTTTAATTAAGATTGATCTAAAATCTTAAGTTCCAGGCATGGATCAATCTTATGTTTCAGCTAGTATATTATGCACCAGATTATTCCAACTTATCAACTAAACTAACAAAATGAGCAATAGACTATAATAAGGCAATTTCATCATGGTTCCTTATGCAAATATGAATGCAACACTAAATGAATAACGAGATGCATGCAATAAAAACTAAGGTTAGTTCAACACAAATATCCTCCCCCAGACTTATTTTACACTGTCCCGGTGTAAAAATAAAACCAAAGGAAGATACATAAAAACGAAAATAGAGAAAAGTACTAGAAATGAAAAATGAAGATAAAAGTAAAAAGAAAATGAAGAAAAGTTACAAAGTCAATGATCTTCAGGGCTCACGCTGCGGCTCTGTCCAGGTCTGCGTCTCCTCCTCGGAAGTCGAATCTCCTCATCTGACTCTGTGGCATCAGCGTCTGCTCCTGTCCTGTGTCCAGCAACATCAGGAATGTCTGCAGCTCCAGAGGCTTCCCCTGTCTCCCTGGTGCGTGGGGCTCTAAAGCAAGATGGTGGCGGTGGGCATCTCGTACGAGCTAACGCGTCCCAAATCCTGCGCATCATCGAGTGGGACCTCCTCTGGGACTCCACCATCCAGGCGCGAAACTCTGCCTCAGTAGCGCCGGCAGAGTATGGTGGAAGGTCTTATTCCCCTGAGTAGGGTGGTAGTGCATATGACTCCTCCTGTGCGTCCTGGGTCTGACTCTGGTAGTAGTCAGGTACTCGGTCTTCCTCCTGCTGAGCCTGCGAGGCATATGCTCTAGATGAGCTACCTCGTCTGCGTGTCCCTGTGCTGGGCTGGTGTAGACGCTCAGGAGGGATGGTGAACTCCAGATTTGCCCTGGAGCTCAAGGCAGTGAAGTCTCGCAGTGGCAGCTTGCAAAGATGTGTAGCACCCGTGCGATCCTGAAACTGGTAGATGTAGCCAGGCTTCAAGATCCCGCTGTTCCTGAAGTACTGCTCGTCGAATAACGCGATCCTTGGCTCGCTGGGTGTGGAGCTAAGGTCGATGCCATGGTGCATGAACAGGGGAGTGAGGAGACTCCCAATGCGCTCAACCTTCTTGTTGACAGTGTTGAGGCCACGCGCTTTCTTGGAGACCAGGTTCTCCGCGAAGATAGCACCGAGGTTGGTGCGCAAAGATGTCGGAGGTGGGCTGGTGTAGATGGTATGGGCCGAATCAGGTAGCCCAAAGTGCAGAAGCATAAGCTCGTCCTTCCTCACTGCTCCAGACTCCTCTTTGGCAAATAAGATGTTGCCAAGGATCTTCGCCACTACCCGTACAACCGGGTTCCTGATGTGGGTAAGCTTAGCTGACCTAGACTCGTAGCCCCCTGGACCGATGAGGTTCCATAGCTCAGCAGCCTGTGGGAAGTCGGATGGCCAGCTACAGAGCTCCTGGGTTCTATCAAACCCATAGATGTCGCAGAGCTCACGGAGGGATGTCTCGTAGAGGACCCCGCTGGAGAAGAATGATAGGGTCCCCTCACTGGCCGCTGGTATCGCTACGTCCTGGTAACGCAGCTCTGCAGAGGCAAGGAACTGGCGCACCAACTCCGGGAATAATGGGTAGGTCTGGTACGCGATGGTGTCCAGTCCTAGCCTCTGCAGCATATCTCGTACTTCCTCTCGGATGCCCATCCTCTCCAAAGTCCTCTCGCAGACAAAACGAGTAGGCGCCATCTCGATCCTGAGCAGCCCATTGTAAAAAGTACAATGGTGGTGCGTCCATGCCTCTCCATAGCGGTAGGTCTGGAACCGCAGGTCCCTCTGTATCTCCCGCAACGTCGTGTGCGGGACAACCTCTGTCCGCCAGTGCTGCTCATCGTCCGGATAGAATGGTGTGTTATCTGGACGGGGCCATGGATAAGATGTGGTCGGTGGGACCTCTATCTCCGCTGGTTGGGCTGATGTAGAAGCTCCTGATTTACCGCGTTTCTTCCTCGTCTGATCTCCTCGTGCCATGTCTGCAAAACCGGAAAACAAAATAATTATTAGACACTCTGTACCGGATCGATCGATCAAGTAGTTCCATGGTCGATCTTGATGCCGATCGATCGATCTCCAACCGATCGGTCGATCCAAAGATAACACGGCAAAATGTCGATCGATCGGTCGTTTATATATCGATCGATCTCCTAACTATACGAAATTTAATTTGATATAACCCGTAAGAAACCAGGATCGATCGATCCGTATAACGATCGATCGATCTGTAAACCTATCGCGAATCCAAAATCCCAGATTTTCTAAATTCGTTCCAAATCTCCGAAAATTTACATGGGTAATGCCCTAATCGACCTAATCAACAATCAATCACATCCCATTTGCTCTATAACGCACTAAATCTAATGATTCCTTCGAAAATTGTAAAACTTCTACCGAATTAAAAAGTTGCAGATTTGGAGCCATACCTTCGTAGATCGAAAAAAATATGCAAAGATTCGTGTAGAGAATAAAAATCCTAGTGGAAAGGCCTCAAGAAGTGTTCAAATCGGTGAGAAATCAAGTGAGTTATGTGATTAAGAAATTTTAGAGTGTTTTTGGGGGTTTTGGGAAAGAAGATGAAGAATATGAGGTTTGTACGGTTTGTGGTCGTGGGGTCGTGGTTTGTTTACTTACCTGGTTTGCGATCGATCGATCTCCAGGGGGATCGATCGGTCGTGAACGTATACGGAGGAGTGGAGATCGATCGTTCTAGAGCTGGATCGATCGATCCAGTTTGTTCACGGCTTTCCCAGATCGATCATTCGATCGGTCGTGTCGTTACTGTCTGGTCGATCGTCAAAGTGCACGATTATCCATATTTCTACCAGATCGATCGATCTGTTATGGCACGATCGATCGGATTCCATACGGCAATTCGTTCTTCGTTGGGATCGATCGATTTTGTACATTAGATCGATCCTGGAATGCTCCGAAAAATCGATCAAGATCAGGATCGATCGATCGTGCAGCCCGATCGATCGATCGTTTGAATCCATGATTAGTCATCTGAGTGTGCTCTGAAAGAAAGTAAAAACATGATTAGGAAAGTGAAAAACAAAAACTTTGATGAAATTTAGATAGAAATATATACAAAATGAAATTTGGGTTGCCTCCCAAGAGCGCTTGTTTAACGTCACTAAGCTTGACGACCTGATGGTAGAGATTATGCAGTGGGAGGTTCCGAGAGAGAAACTTGTAGATTCTCGCTTTTATCGTCAGCTGCTAGATAGGGCTTGCATCTCTGTCCATTGACTGTGAATTCTCCCCCAGACTTATTCCAGAGAACCACTGCTCCATATGACCTGACTTCCTTGATAATGAAGGGTCCAGACCATCTCGATTTAAGCTTTCCTGGGAAGAGTCTCAATCTAGAGTTGAAGAGTAGGACTTGATCACCTTCTTTAAATTCTCGTCGCAAGATTCTTTTGTCATGGAAAGCTTTCGTCTTCTCTTTGTAGATTTTGGAACTCTGGTATGCTGATTGTCTTGTTTCTTCAAGTTCTTCCAAATCCACTAGACGTTTCTCTGAAGCTGTTTTGATGTCAAAGTTGAGTAATTTGACAGCCCAAAGTGCCTTGTATTCCAATTCCACTGGCAAGTGACAGCTTTTGCCATATAGCAGATTGAATGGAGTGGTACCAATGGGTGTTTTGTAGGCTGTTCTGTATGCCCACAGAGCATCATCAAGTTTGGTGGACCAGTCTTTTCTTGATCTTCCTACAGTTTTCTCAAGTATTTCCTTGATTTGTCTGTTCGAAACTTCCACTTGCCCTGACGTCTGCGGATGGTAGGGTGTTGCAACTTTATGCTTAACTCCATGTTTCTTTAACAAATTTTCGAAAATCTTGTTAATGAAATGACTGCCCCCATCGCTGATCACTACTCTTGGGACTCCATATCTTGGGAATATGGTTTGTTTGAAGAATTTGATGACCACTTTTGCATCATTTGTTGGACTTGCAACGGCTTCCACCCACTTTGAAACATAGTCAACTGCCACAAGGATGTATTTGTTGTTGAAGGATGATGGGAAAGGTCCCATGAAGTCAATCCCCCAAACATCAAATATTTCCACTTCAAGAATTGGATTCTGTGGCATTTCATTTCTACTGCACATATTACCCTTTCGCTGACATGCATCACATTTGGTAATATGCTCATGAGCATCTTTGAACATCGTAGGCCACCAGAATCCTGCTTGTAGTATCTTTTGGACTGTCTTGAAGGTAGCAAAATGTCCTCCATATTCAGAACTATGACAATGTGTCAAAATTCCTTCTACTTCTTCCTCTGGAATGCATCTTCGAAAAAGATGATCTCTGCATTGCTTGTATAGATATGGTTCATCCCAAAAGTATTGCTGAACATCTCGGAAGAACTTCTTTTTGTTGTAGCCTTGTAGGTCAGGAGGTGGAATTCCGCATGACATGTAGTTTACCAAATCTGCATACCATGGAAGACTCAGTTCAACAGCATTAGTTTCAAGAAGACAATTCAGCTCATTGTTTACAATCTGGAGCATTTGAATTGTGTGAATCTGCTCCTCTGGTAATGAGTCATTGATAGGCAGAGCATTTGGGATTTTCATCCTGGAAAGATGATCAGCAACTCCATTTTCGATTCCTTTCTTGTCTTTGATCTCCAAGTCAAATTCTTGCAAAAGCAGTATCCATCTCAGCAGCCTGGGTTTTGCATCCTTCTTAGCCAGTAAATGTCTCAGGGCTGCATGATCTGTGTGCACTATTACTTTAGACCCAACCAGATATGTTCTGAACTTCTCAAACGCATACACAATTGCCAGCAGCTCTTTTTCTGTGGTTGCATACTTGGTCTGCGCATCATCAAGCGTTCTGCTTGCATAGTAGATGACATTCAGCTTCTTGTCTACTTTTTGTCCCAAAACTGCTCCTACAGCATAATCACTCGCATCACACATCACTTCGAAAGGTAGGTTCCAATTCGGTGGTTGTACTATTGGGGCACTTGTTAGAGCTTCCTTGAGTGTCAAGAAGGCTCCCATGCACTCCCCATCAAAAGTGAATTCCGTATCCTTGCACAGAAGTCTTGTGAGTGGCCTCGCAATGCTGGAGAAGTCTTTGATGAACCTCCTATAGAATCCAGCATGTCCTAGGAAACTCCTGATTTCTTTGACAGATTTCGGAGGCGTGAGTCTAGTCATGACATCAATCTTAGCTTTGTCCACCTCTATTCCAGCTTCTGAAATTTTGTGCCCAAGCACAATTCCTTCCTTCACCATGAAGTGACATTTCTCCCAATTAAGAACTAAATTTGTCTCCTCGCATCGCTTAAGCACCCTGCATAGATTTGAAAGACAGGCGGAAAACGAAGAACCATATACAGAAAAATCGTCCATAAATACTTCCATTATTTCCTCAATCATCTCAGAGAAAATAGACATTACGCATCTTTGAAAAGTCGCAGGAGCGTTACACAGTCCAAATGGCATTCGTCTGTAAGCGAATGTGCCATAAGGACAGGTGAATGTCGTCTTTTCCTGATCCTGAGGATGAATGGGTATCTGAAAGAATCCAGAGTACCCGTCTAGGAAGCAGTAATAAGAATGGTTCGCTAATCTTTCTAACATTTGATCAATGAATGGCAATGGGAAATGGTCTTTCCTAGTCGATGCATTCAACTTCCTATAATCTATGCACATCCTATGTCCTGTTACAGTTCTTGTCGAGATTAATTCATCTTTCTCATTTTTTATCACTGTGATTCCTCCTTTCTTAGGAACTACATGCACAGGTGAAACCCAATTACTATCAGAAATGGGATAAATGATCCCTGCACCTAATAGTTTCAAAATTTCTTTTTTCACTACTTCTTGCAAATTTGGGTTTAATCTCCTCTGATGCTCTATTGACGATTTAGAATCGTCTTCTAAGTAAATTCTGTGCATACAAAGTGATGGGGAAATTCCTTTGATATCTCCTAATGATTATCCTAGTGCTTTCCTATACTTTTTCAATTCATGCATTAACATGGATATTTCATCATCAGTCAGCGAGGCATTAACAATCACCGGGTAGGTTGAGTTTGTTCCAAGGAAAACATACCTTAGCCCTGGTGGTAGTGGTTTCAGTTCTAGTTTTGGTGCACTTTCTTCACTCCAATCGTTTTCGCTGCTAGTCTTACCATTGCTAGCTTCTGGTTCATCCAACTGAGATTTGCTGTCTCCTTTCATCGGTTTGTGTGAGTCCAATATTTGCTCATACTGTTCGGCTTCTTGGTTGATATTTACTGACTTTGCAGATTCCTTTGTGAGAGCTAATTGAAGAGGGTCTTCAACAGCAAGTTCTTCCAGATACTCCTCAACCATGTTGGTTCGTCATCCATTTCCAATACTACGAAGTCTGTAGGAATTATGCAGTCTCCTACTTTCAGAGGTAGATCTTCAAGTATACCAGTTGGGTATCTGATAGACCTGTCTGCAAGTACCAAAGAGATCCTGGTCTTCTTGAAGTCTGTCAATCCTAACTTCTTTGACACTGTTAGTGGCATCAGACTAACACTAGCTCCCAAGTCAACAAGGCATTTTTCGAAACTTAGAGGTCCAATAGAACAAGGAAGTTTAAAGCTTCCAGGATCCTTGAGTTTCCTAGGTAGATTGTTCTGAATGATGGCACTGCATTCATGGTTGATCTGAACCATGGCTTCCTCTAAAGCTTTCTTTTTGGTGACTATGTCTTTTAGGAGCTTGTTGTAGATTGGACAGTCTAGAACAAGGTCCATCAATGGCATAGTCACTTGAACTGTTCCTAATAGCTTCTTGAACTTTTCAAACTGCTTGTCAAGTATCTGTTTCTTAAATCGTCCAGGAAATGGAAGTTTTGGCTCATAGGATGGCAAAGCAGACTCGATTTTGTCTTCTGTAATTGTGTCCTTGTTAGCTTTGACACCCTCAGCAGTGTCTTCCTCACCATTAGAAACTTTTGTATCTTTTTCACTAACTTCTTCCTCTCCTGCGATTTCAGCGTACATGTTGTTTGGTTCAGGTTTCTTTGTCGTCACTGTATCATTTTTCAATTCTTTTCCACTTCTAAGCGTTATTGCCTTGCAATACTCCTTAGGATTCGGTTCTGGATGTCCTGGAAGGATCCCTTTTCCATTGCTTCCTGAAGATGAAGCTACTTGAGCAATCTGGTTCTCTAAACCTTTTACATGGGTTGAGAGTCCTTCAAATTTCGAGTTCAAATCATTGTAGCAAGCTTTCATCTCAGCAATCTCCTTTTTTGTCCCTCCTTGCCCTTCCAACAATTGCTTCAGCATATTTTTCACTTCATCATCTTGAGGGGGTTGATTTGAGCTATTTCCCCTCTGCTGGAAATTGTTGAACTGTGGTCTTGGCATATAGTTATTACTGGAGGATGTTTGATTGCCGAAATTTGAATATCCTCTAGGTTGGTTAATCACTTGCCCTTGATAACTCGCTTGATTCCCATAGTTGTTCCTTTGGAAATTCCCTTGACCTTGTTGATTGAAAGGTCTAGGCTGGAAGTTATTCTGACCTTGCTGGGTTGATTGTTTTGCTTGGTACCCTTGATTCTGGTTTTGGTATCCTTGTGCTGGCTGCTTCAGAATCGGTGGGTAGACTTGATCCTGTGGGTTTTCCACATTCTGGCTTCTGTAGGAAAGGTTGTTGTTGAATGGTTTGTAGTTTCCTTGATTTCCTACATAGCTCACTTCTTCAGGGTTTCCTTCTGCTGCATCATTCATGAGATTTTGATAGTCCTGTTGGTAAGTGTCTTGTTGATCCAAAAAGTGGACTTGTCTTTGGTTCAAGTTCAACACCTTATCCAACCTATCAAGCTTCTCATTGATCTCTTTGAGCTTCTGGTCTTCGAGTTTCACTCCTCTAGATGATCGATCATAATCTTCACTGTAGCACTGGTTACTTTGTGCTAAGTTCTCAATCAGTTGTTCTCCTTGATCTACATCTAGATTAGCAAAACTTCCATAGCTTGCTGTATCAAGAGCTATTCTGTATTTCTCATGAACTCCTCCATGGAAGATTCCGAGGAGTGCATCTTTCTCAACTCCATGATGCGGGCATGCTCTTGTGTATCCTTTCAGTCTGTCCCAAGCTTCATAGAATGACTCATTGTGTCCCTGTCGGAAGGTAGTAATGTCATTCCTGATCTTAGCTGTCTTCTGCTTAGGAAAGAACTTGTTAGTGAATTCTTTCTTGCACAGTGCCCATGTGGAGACCAGTTCTGATGGCACATTATGTTCCCACTGAGCAGCTCTGTCTCCCAAAGAGAATGGAAAAAGCATCATCTTGATTGCATCTTGAGGGACACCATTGATCTTGACTGTTCTGCAAAGTCTCTCAAAATCATCTAGATGATGGAGCGGGTTTTCACTGGGTAGCCCATAGAATTTGGACCCCTGCACCATGTTGATTAAACTCGTCTTGAGTTCATAGTTATTGTTGGCAACAGTTGGTGTAGGAATGCCAAGACTTATTGTTCTTTCACCAGGCTCATCGAAAGCTCCAATGCGCTTGCGAGGAGCTCTCGCATCAACTTGTGGAATAGGCAATGCACCTATCCCATGCCCTTGGTGTCCTTCCTGATGAAAGTGTTGAGCTTCTCCTCTGTGATCTTCCATGTTCGGGTTAGGAGATTGTTCCAGTCTTTCCCTTAAACTTCTCAGACGATTTTCTCTCTCAAAGTGTCTTATCTCTTGAATCAGTGGTTGCAAGTTTTGTTGACCTTTGCTTCTCAAATTCATGAACCTGCAAAACAAGAAGATTCTCGAGTCTAAATCAGTGACAAGAGGAAATATGTAACAAGTGTAATTTATTTAGTCTTAGATAATTTCGTGAATCTATTGGCTAAATTGCTTCCCCGGCAACGGCGCCAAAAACTTGATAGAGATTTATTTATCTCCACGAGTTTCACCTGAGAGTACTCAGAGTATCTCAGGAGTTTACCCGATTGTATAGCTGCAAGTGCACAGTATGCTCCTTGTAGTATAAACGGGATCGATCCTCAGGGAAGACTTATAACGCAATAGATATAACGATTTCTATTATAAGCTATGTGATTCAAAGTTTGGTGGAAGGAACTAAGCAATGTTGCAATTAAATAATAGCAAAGCGAATGATTAAATAGTAAGTAATGAACTAAGAATTTATTAATTAAAAAGGCAATCCAATCATAGATTAGGTCTAGAATGAACAGAGGCGAGATCAGAGCATGAATCCAAATCCTAGTTGTGCAAGTTTTAAATCCTAAAATAATGAGTTTATGAACAGATCAATACATTCCCATGTAAAAACCCCTATACTTAGAACCAAGTTTGATCAATTCCCATTGCAAACCCTAGAACTAAACATGCATCTGTCATCTGACTCATTGTCTATCTAATGATCTAGACAACTACTTCCGCAGGCTAGAATCACGAGATTTACTAATTAGATTGTCATATGAATTCACTTCCTTTTCCAAGGCATAAATTTGACAAACCCTAAATTAACTCTTCCGAAGCTAATTTGGTATTAAACTATCTAATAGTGATAGATTGCACAAAATTAGATTTGAATATCGTCTCATGATCTCAATTCCTCCGATCACCTATCCCTATCCATGATTGAATCTAAAGATCTACTCAGACATATCAGGAATTTCAGAGAAAGCAATGAAATATGAAAAAGACATAATTGAATTGCAGAAATTGATTAATACAGAAATCCTTAAGAAAATAAAATCGAAATCTTCTTACTAAACACCATAGATATCTGAATGAAAAACTAGGGTTCTTTTATCCCTTTTCTCTCTGGAGGCTCAATAAAAACGTGTCCTGTGTTTTCTCCTAAAAAACTATATATAGGTTTTCAAGGTAAACCTAATTTATTTAAATAAAACGAAAAATCAAAAATAGAAATAACATCGGATCGATCGATCCAGTGGAAAGATCGATCGATCTAACTTCACTCGATCGTTCTTGGTAATTCTTGATCGGTCTTGAAAACTCTCGCAATTCGTAGCCATGTGTAAGATCGACCGATCGCCTTGTGATGAGATCGATCGATCTGGTTGTGAAGAGACAGACTTTAATTTATTTTGAACTTGATCTTTTCTTGACGCGTCCTGATGTCTTCAAATCATTGGATTGATTGCCCTTGACTTCAAAAACTCCGAAACGTTTCTTTCTCACTTGATATTTTCTGAAAATCGGAAACTAGAAAACATCCTAGGAGTCTAATGCAAATGAACTTAAATGTATCCTAAAAATATAAAATATAAAGATTTATTCATGTAAATTATGTGCAAAATGACTGACTAAATATGCTAAAATATGGGTTTATCAGCTAACCACATGAATTCATCCATGGAATGGATTCTTCTTCCGGTGAATTTTACTTTCCTTTCCAACACGACGGTGATGCCACAAGGTGATGCTGGTGCCATGGCTTAAGGTGTTTCTTTTCACCTAGATTTAGAGGAAGTCTGGTGGAGATGTCTTCCTATCGTTTATGCGTTCATCAGTTCACCACCGGCTTTATTCAATTGTTTTTTCATCAATATATTTCTCGACAAAGTCAAATCTTATAAAATATTTATATTTTATTTTATCTATGAAACCTTACTAAGATTAAAATATATTATATTTAGAAAAAAACAGGCATGTGCCAAAATTTTATAGGACACATAAATATTATATAAGATAAACTATTACCATATTAATTTAAAAAATTAGGTTGATCCATCTTTATATAAGTCTATTTATCTTGTGCCTTTATTATTATGAAGAACCTAATAATAATCCTTCCATATACACATTTTATGTTCTTAATTTCATCATTTATCAACATTTTAATATCTCATAACTTCCACAAAGACTACATCGATTTCTCTGTCTACGCCATTTACCTTCTTATAACATAGTATTCATTTTCTGTGCCTTTTTAATCATCCTAAACAAGGTAAGAAACTATGAACATCTTGTTGAAGCTCTACTATTGGTTAGCAAGTAAATCTTAATTAGTCTCTAAACTATATGTTTATGCAGGGCTGTTTCGAACTAATTAAAGATTCTGTGCTAACCGGAAGAATATATTCTAATGTATATTATTTACAAAAATACTATTTATATATAATATTAAACTTAAATATTTTTATTTATAAAATATCAATATAACAAAATATGATATTATATTTTAAAACAATTATCTAAATTGTGTGGATCTTTTAGCATATTTTGAGATAAAATTGTCAAGTATCAGTGTTTTTTTAAAACGTTATAAATACATAGAAAAAGTAATTAATGATTTTTAAACAAAATTAAAAATCAAAATTTTAATCAAATTTAAAAATCAAAATTTTTAAAAAAATTATAAAGTAATGGGCCCTTTAGTTTGAACAAAAATAAAAATTAATCTTTGAATCTTGAATTTTAATTAGAAAAATATAAATTATAAAATCTATTAGTTAAGAATTTTTTTATTATGCCCCCAAAATTTTTAAATTCTGTAACATATCTCATGTAGCTTAAAAACCAGCTTTGTTTTTATATGCCACGGGAAGTAAAATGGAGTGAAAGAAAATAAGATTGTAAATATAAGCGTCTCCATGCTAAATTAATGTTTGTTGTGGTTTGACTACTCCTAAAGACAACATGAATGTAACGTAATAGATAGAAAGATATTGAACTACAACGATTCGAAGAGCTGAAGCACCATAATTTGTAAATAAACCTGCTTAATTAGGATCATATATGGGAAATCTTGTCACCATCAAATGATAAAACACTTAAAATCCACTACCATCAGTGAATTATCCAAAACCAAATAATAAAACAAAATGAGATAAATAGACCCAAATAATTAAAAAGACACTTCAATTACCAAAACTTGTTTCTGATTTTATTTGATAGAAATAAACCATAAAGAGGAAGGAGATAAAAAAATGTAATAAAGTTATTCTACACACATATAACTTAAGAAGATGTAATTTAAATGCAAACAAATTGTTATAAAACATAACAAATTGTAGAGAATACATATTTTGACCCAAAAATTGAATAAATATATAAGCATAGATAATAATATTAAAACATGTTCATATATCATATAATATATTATATTTGAACATTCTAGCTTCATTACTAACAACTATGTTTTTAACAACTGACTGATATGGTGAGGATGGTGTTAATTACATCATAAAAGAGAGAACAAAAAAAATTAGTAGGAGAATTTTTGTTTTTCTATCAATTTAATTTAGTCTAGCGGTTTTAATATCATCTTTAATATTGTGGGGATGCTGAATTCGAATCCAGTCATGTGTCATAAATTTTACCACATGATTCCCACTATGAGAATTCATTCTCCTCATTTACCTAGTAGTTTTTTTTCCTAACTGTTTTCATATTTAAAATTTTTAGATTCTTTTGTGGTTATAAAACAAAAAAAAAGTAGAAAGAAAATCTTAATCGAAACTCACAAAAGAGAAGACTAAATATAAACGATTTGGGTACATCCACCTATGGTTGTATCTATAATTTAAACCATTCAACTCGTATGTTTTAGGAGAGTTTATTATTATTTTTTTTGTCAACATAGTCTAATGGTTTTAATATCCTCAATAACATGCAGGATGCTGAGTTCGAACCCCAAATCTGGTGTAATAAATGCAGAGGTGGCTACCATTATGCCACATGATTCCTACAGGAGAGTTTATTAGATTGGTGATTTGGTAGATTTTTTTTAGATCCCCCTTATTGTATCTAATATTTGTAAAACAATTTACAAATTCAAACCTATTGGATGTACAAATCTTTTTAAATATTGACTTATTGAATTGATCATTTATACAAATTCTTACAAATTCTCCCTTATTGAAAAACAAAGATTTTATCAATAAAACCTATCAAATAGGATTTGATGTTGATGGTTTGAGAGATAACTTTTAGTTAAAATTTAATTAATATAAATACTACCTCTTGTATTTGAAGGTTTTTTTAAAAATAACTTTTTTCCTTTTTTTTAGTTTCCATCATAAAAAAGAATCAAAATTTTTAAAATAGTTGTAAAAAATACTTTTTTTGAAATGAAAAAATTATATCTTAAAATGAATGAAATAAAATATATATATATTTAAATTAAAAAATATATACTAAAATGAAAATATATAATTTTAAAATTAAAAAATATTTTAAAATGAAAAAAATATTTACTGTAAATAAAAATTGTTAAATATTGTAGAAAAGTTTTATTTGAAAAAAAATCTTACGAACTCAAAAATAAATTTTATTTTTATATTTAAATTTTACCAAAATTACCAATTTAAAACTCCGTCAAATACCTCAAGATCTTCAAAATCTTACCAAAACCAAACATCTAAATCTCTACCAAAATCCAAAAATTCCTAAAAATTCATTTAAACTTTTTAAAAAAATTTAAAACTTCAAAATCTTTCAAATCATTAATCCAATAAGCCTCCCCCCCCCCCCCAAGTTTCTTCTATCTATTTTTTATCTTATGGTTTGGTTCACCAAAAAAAGTCAACATAGCTGTCCTATTATTTTATAATTTAATTCAAAAATCAGAAAGCTCACAGGAAAATAGTCGACCAACAATGACTTGGTTTAGAAGTTGAAATGAGGAGTTGATATTCAATTCTGTATAATCTGATTAGTAAAGTAAAAAGTGATCACCATCATGTACAACAAGTTTGAATTAGTTAAGGTAAATATGGTTTTAAGGTACACCAATGACTTACAAACAAAATATCGACCGGAGTTTACAAGTCTTATTGTTGTGATAAGGATAATGTTTAATTACCTCATTCGTTGAGATAAAGTTGTTTGAAGAATATTCCAAAGAATCAAAGGATGAAAAAGGGATTAGGATGATCATTAATCCAATAAGAAGTGCAAGATAATTACTTAGGTTGCCCTGGAATGCAAGATACGCGGACTAAGTATAAAAAGCATTGACTCTACCTTCACCATGAACCATAGATTCCAAATTTTCGTGATCCCGAGATGATTCGATGAAGTCTAAGACCATACTTCAAATACCCAAACTCGTTTTATAATGCTATTTGATAGATTTGAACCTCTATATAAAGAGGAATGATATCAAAACCTATAATAAAAGATATACTACATACATAGAACCTAGAAAGATGTGATTCACATGCAATTTTTTTTTTTTTTTGAAACAATGCATTTAGAAGAATAGAAATAGTATAAAAAGCATAATTTGACTCAAAAACAAAAATAGAATTGTATATAAGAATAAATTTTTATAAATCAATATAATTTAACTCAAAAATATAATTTGACTCAAAATCTTCGGAAACAAATAAATATATAAAAAACCCATTAATTTACAACATCCTTACTATAGCAGCAAAGAAGGGAATATCGAACATTTTTATTTATCTCACTCATGGGTTCTATAGGTTTTTAAGTTTTGACTTTGGAGTTGGGCATAAGATCCTCCTAGTACCCCAAAACAAAAAGCAAAATCTTTCGGTTAACATCAACCACAAACATACCAATAAAATTCAACCGACGCCAACCGAACTGATCGAACCGGGATAGTGACAGAATCGTAAATAAACATAGAATCTAAGGGTATATAGTTGTTCCCAATATCTCTTCGTATATTATTTAACCAAGATAGCAACGCGGATCTGGCACAGAGAGAGTTTTTTTAAAGGGTTAAAAGAAAAAAAGCCAGCGGCCAAAATCACATCCATCTGTTTCTCTTTCGCAATCTCCAGTTCTCGCGAGCTTCTTTGATTTTCCCAAAATTCCGATTCGATCTTTCCATCACTCGTATGTTCAATTCCATCTCTTCCTGATTCTCATTTTCGGATTTGATTCTGCCCAATCTCAAATACCCTAATTCTGTCTATGTTGGGGATCATTTGGGTTTACTGTTTCGGAATTTGAAAAACAAAATATATAAAAAAATCTAATCGGAGATTTTGATTTTACTGTAAAATATTGAATTGACGATTGGGGTGTTGAACCGTCGATTCGCTTGCTCTGAGATTTAATTACGGAGAGCTCTTTTCACCAATTTGATTTTTTTTTTCTGTATCTTAGATTCTCGATTTCGATCTGATAGTTTGAGTCGTTGAGATTAGTGAATTCGAATGATTAGGTTTCTTTGATAGGGGAACTATGATTTAGTTAAATTGGCACTGTTTAGCAGTTAATTATCTTAATTCGAACGTAACGTTCTACAGTTTTTGTTCTTATTCAGGAAAAAAAAATGAGTGATTACGGTGAAAAGACTTGCCCATTGTGTGCAGAGGAGATGGATCTTACTGACCAGCAATTGAAGCCTTGCAAATGTGGTTATCAGGTTTAGATTTACCCTTAGTAATATACAATTAGGTTTAGCAATTAGATTATGTTATGCTCTTCATTGTTTTACTTTGAAGGTTGTTTTATACATATGTTGTGGTGGTCGTCTTCGAGAGTATTGTCTTTTGTTCTGTGGAGAATTTTGTGATCTGATCATGTATTTTTACCACGAATCTTGCAGATTTGTGTTTGGTGCTGGCATCACATAATGGACATGGCAGAGAAAGATCAAACAGAAGGGCGTTGTCCAGCTTGCCGCACTCCATATGACAAAGAGAAGATTGTTGGGATGACTGTTGATCGCGAGAGGTTGAGATCTTTTTGGCGGTTTTAACTTTTGTTTTGTCTTGGTATCTCAGTTTTTCTTTGCTGATATATTTCATGTTTTCAGACTGAACTCTGAAGGCAACATGGAGCGCAAAAAGACACAGAAGGCGAAGTTTAAATCTTCTGACGGGAGAAAGCAACTAACCAGTGTCCGAGTGGTTCAAAGAAATCTTGTTTACATTGTCGGGTTGCCCCTTGATCTAGCAGATGAAGATGTACGGCATATTTTACTCTAAAACCTTTTAATTATATCATAGTGATCTGCTTAGTGATTAGATGATTTTTTCCTTCTTTTTTCAGATTCTCCAGCGTAAAGAATATTTTGGTCAGTATGGAAAAGTTCTAAAGGTTTCCATGTCCCGGACAGCAACGGGTCACATTCAACAGTTCCCTAACAACACATGCAGTGTGTAAGTTTTTGTTTCTGGCAGGCTGGATTTTCCTTAAATGTTTGTTTTTGCATTATTGTTTCATTCTGATTGTAAACGGCTATGACTCCAGATATATCACTTATGCTAAAGAGGAAGAGGCTGTTAGATGCATTCAGTCTGTTCATGGGTTTATCTTGGATGGTAAAGGGCTGAAGTAAGTCATCCTCTTGTTTGAAATTGGTTGTGTACAATGATAAATAATCTTTATGGACCTTGTGATCATTTATTTTTCTCTCTCTATATACTGCAGGGCATGTTTTGGGACAACCAAGTATTGTCATGCATGGTTAAGAAATGTGGTATGTCCTATAGGCACTCTTGTTCTACCCTATGGATCTTAACTTTTTTTTAGTTTCCTCTTTTCATTTGTAATTTGCAATTGATATTATTGGATTATGGATTGTTGTTATTTCCAGGCATGCAACAATCCTGACTGCCTCTATTTGCATGAGGTTGGCTCCCAAGAGGATAGTTTTACAAAAGATGAGATCATATCTGCCCATACAAGGTAATATTCATCGTTATATTGTCTAAGGTTTCCTGTTGTACAGGTTTACTATCCCTAGCGCTTATATTAACGGGGGGTTTTCATATTTTGGACGACTAGTTAATTCTTTTAGTTTTGATTGAGCAGAGTTCAGCAAATCACTGGAGCAACAAATACTCTGCAATACCGTTCAGGGAGCATGCTACCTCCACCACTGGATGCTTATTGCAGTGATAGTTCTACTGCAAAACCAATTGCAAAAGTTCCTTCTACTGTAAGCTCTATAATTTCTACTTTACCTTAATGTATAACTTGCTATCTGGCTTGCATCATTTGTTTCAGAGAAACTTTTACATATTGCATTCTGATCTCCTGTGGCCATAGTTACTTAGTCATATATGAGTAACTGCGTCCTGATACTGCTCACTGCAAACTTGAGTAGAATGTGCAGCATACCGTAAAACTTACGTCTGTTGTAGTTACGAATTATGTACATGTGTTTTCCTTTACAATTTAATCTTTTCATTGACTTTCTTTATTATAACAATGCTGTCTGAGACTGATGTTTATTTCTCACTTCTTATTTATTGGTGCAGACTGCAGCAGCTACTGCTCCCAAGAGTTCCCCACCTAGTGGGAGCTCTGTTAGATCGACTGCCCTTCCTGCTGCAGCATCATGGTAACTCTTTGTCACAAGCCGTTGTATAGGTGACGTTCTTTAATGGTTTAATTAAAAAAAAAACGAAAATGTGTTGCAGGGGGGCTCGTGTAACAAATCAGCAATCGTTAGCAACTACAGCTGTGTTAAATGGATCTTTGGAAAATCATAGATCTACATCAGAGAATGGAACTTTGGCTATGCCTACAGTTGCTGCAAATGCAGCTCATAGGCATTTATCTTCCAGTAACACTCTTCAGAAACAACCTCACAAGGAAGAAAGTCAAACATTGGCGGAGAAAAACAAACCTGGTATGTTGAAACCTTCGCAGAATAAGATTGTAGTTGATCCTGGGTCCAAGAGAACTGTATCACCTAATAGAGAACCAAGTAGTAATCAGACATCATGTATAGTAGAATCTTCTTCCGATAGCAGAGTCGTCAAGGAGCCTACAGCTGTTGAGAATTCTTTTGATAAGACAAATGAAATTGCTGAAGATGTACCTAATGTTAGTAATTTGGCGGCTGAAGTTGCAGTAATGGGGATAAATACTAATTCTAGAGATGAAGACCCTGGTGTTCCAGTGGTTATCGGTACTTATAGTGATCAAGGTTCTATTAGACAACCTGGTAAAAATGCACCAAATCATGAGCAGTGCAGAAACCATTCTCCTACAAACACTAGCGCAGAAGCTGACATAGCACAGAATGGGATTCCTGGTTCAAGGGGAGAGTGGGATTGGAGATCAGGTTTGCAATCGCAGGTGCACGTTAACTCAGCGTTGGCAGTGGATGGTTTATCATCAGTTAATAGCAATAGGCGTGATGTTGCAGTGGATGTTAGCCACTCGACTTATATGAGTAGTTCAAGTTCCATCCTGGATTCAATTTATCCTGCTTCTCTTCCTTTCCAGACCAGGGAAACTTCTAGTGGGTCCCCCTTTGAAATATGTAGCGATAGATTGCATCTTCCAAATGGATTTTCTGAGGCTTCCATATCTAATTTCAATATGGAGCATTCTCTATTTGGTACTAATGAAGGCAGGAACAACATTCAGAGTGCAGAGAATGATATAATTTCAAACATTTTGGACTTCGACCCCTGGGATGAATCCTTGGCTATCCCACACAATTTTGCAAAGTTACTTGGTCAGAGTGATCATAGGGGCAGTACTATGGAACAGTCTAACATTCTAAAGCAACGTAATGACCAGTCCAGATTCTCTTTTGCACGGCATGAAGAATCAAATAATCAAGCCTTTGACAATAATAATACCTACAACGTATATGGGCAGTTGTCAAGAGGTCAGCCCATCCAAGAGTTTGGAGTGAATCGGGATATCTATCAGGATAAGTTTGCTGCTAGTCAAAATGGTGTTGCTTCAAATTATTCTGGTGGATATGAACAATTTGCTGCTAGTCATGGGTTTTCTTCTTACAAAAGTCCTGGTTAGTATATATTAAGGCTAATTAAACCAATTTTCATTGCTATAATTGTAAGTAAATTCTTGGAGACTGTTTTTACCTCTGCATATCTAAACTTTGTCACCATTGTCCTCTTGCAGTTTGGAGGTCCCAAGTTTCTGCTCCTCCTGGATTTTCTGCTCCAAACAAATTACCTCCTCCGGGTTTCTCTTTGCATGAAAGAACGAACATGTCTTCTGACATCGTATCAGGTATATCATATTACACTCCTAAGGACGGGTTGGTTTCAGCTTTTACGTAGGCTGATGATACTTGTAACACATATTTTTTGTGCAGGAACTCGTTTGGTTGACTCGTCCTCCGTGTTAAGGAACGCATATCATGTACCACCTCCAAGTAGCAATATTAATACTGCAGGAGACATTGAGTTTATTGATCCTGCAATTTTAGCGGTTGGAAGAGGAAGAATCCAAAATGGGATGGAAACGGGAGCAGACTTTGATATGAGATCAGGGTACTTTTCTCAGCTGAATTCTTTTGAGAATAATGCAAGACTTCATCAATTGTTGGCGCAGAGTTCTCAGGCTGCTCAACAACAACAAGTCAACGTTAACAACTTCTCTCCTTCAGTCTCAAATCATCATTATTTTTTACTAAACAAACAATGGCCTTAGGTTTCCTGAAACAAACTGTAAATTGAAAAGTTCACATTTTTATATGAACAGTTTGCTTTAATAGATTAACTTGATTTTTTTTTCTTTTTGCTTTTCAACTATAATTAGATTTTGTGGTTAATTATTTGGTTTCAATCAGAACTACGTCGGAGATTGTACGTGATGAGATGGTACAGAGGGTTATCCGTCCTGATTATCACAGTTACGCTCTCTCACTCCAGAGATTCGATTTGATGATTTTGTAGACTTACCTGACCTTAGAAGGATTCCCTATTAGTCGGATTTGGAAAACGATGGAACTGGTGGATGATCGGTTGCGTTGTACAGGAAAGGCCTTTCCACAAGCCAAAGGTTCACGAGAAACTGTCCAATCTTAGTGAGATGGGAGGGGAGACGTTAAATAATTTCATCAGGGAGGAAGGTTTTGTTTCCTTATCAAGAAAAGTTCTCTTTACCAAGGCTCGCCTTTTCGGCTAGCTGAGCAAATCTTTAAAATAAGCAGAGATTATGTTGATCTTCTTGCCAAGAGTAAAGACTTACCTGCAGCTCAAAACTACACTTCAACAACTTAGATTCATATTCTAACAATGCTGTCCAGTTCAGTTTAACTAGGATCTGCTTTTGCAAGATTACTATACATCATCATTCTTATTTTTGCATGAATATATTATATATCACACTAGTTTAGGACTTAGCTCACAGTACATTCTCTTTCCGAAGACTCCTCATCGCTGGAAACTAGCCCTGAAATAAACTGAGCTTCATTTCCGTCATCATCGTCGATGTCTGTTAAAACGTACCTTCTCTCTGTAAAAGCTGATGTCTGACGTCTCTGTAGCCGCAGAACATGCATGACTACTTCAGGGGTCAATGTCACCCTCGACTGGTCTTCTCTTCCTACCTGGTTCGATTCCATTACCTGCATTCTCCAAACAACACAGCTTCAGTGTTTGATTGGTCGAGAGGAGATGTGATTATTTCTAGTAGTGTTACCTTTTCGATGTTTTCAGGGAGAGAAAGAACATCGCTCGACATTGGCGTCCATAGCTTAACGCTTCTTTCAATCCCGCAGGACGCAAGAAACGTTATGTGCGGGAGAGACTCAAGCTGATTCACCACTCGCCTATCACCCAACATTGCTCGCACAAGCTTACCCCCTTTCTTCTTCCATATAAAGATGTGACCGCAGTCTGAACCACTCGTCACGTATTCATCGTTTGGACCGAAAAAGTTCACTCCTTTAACCGTTTGTGCGTTGCGGTGACCTGTATACACCTGTGGTTCTTCCATTTCTTGTAGTTTATCAGAAGAGATACCAACAGGCGACGAACCATAACCCATGCTTTTCTCAAACAGATAAATGAGTTCGTCGCTGTAAGAGACTAGTAGCTCGCTGGTTTTGGAATATGCTAATCCCGTTACGTGAACACTGTTGGTTTCACGGAGATGACGGGGACAAAAGGTGTTCACAGGTGCGTCTGGTAAGATGTGGCGACATACTGGAGCTAGTTGGCCTCTTCTAGTGTCGTAGACTCGTGCGTATTCATCAGAACCCCCAACTGCAAGATAATATGGATTTTTGGGATCTATCGCTATTGAATTCAATCTGATTCTACTGCTAGAGTGATGTCTCCTGCAGCCGTGTGTGAACGGAGAGGAATACAAAACCATAGTGGCACTGCTGCTTCGTATATCAAACTGCTCAAAGAAAAAAACAAAGACAAGTTCAGAATTTGAGATTGAAAAAGAAAAAAAAAAACCATAGAGAATGAAATATATAAAAGCCAACATGTTGAACAAAACCATCTTCGCCGCAGCTGTAGAAGACGTTAGGATCTCCAGGCAAAACAGCAAGCTTGTACACACGACCATGGTGCCTCCCGAGTCTTTTTGTCTCCACTTTACCATTTTCTAGGATCTGACCAAGTCTAACCTGCGAAATATGATAGACTCCAATGAATTGAATAGATACATGACGCAACATGCTGGAGAGTCTTAAAGATCATACTTGTCCATCAGCACCAGATGTTATGATTGTCCTGTCATCTGTGAAAGGTATGAACTTAGTCTGGAACACATTTTCACAGTGGCCTGAAGGATACGACAATGTCCTGTTTCCATTCAACAAGCTCCAGAGCATGATTTGTCGATCATCGGAACCCGAAACAAGAATATCTCCAGTGGAATTGTACCCCAAGGCATTAACGCATCCTTCATGCCCATTTAACTTCCCATAAAGATCGAGTTTCTTCACTATCCCCTAAGCAGCAAAATGCAGTACACTTCAATCCTAAGAACTTAAATTTGAGTCTTTTAATTGACATACTTCTACAAAAACAGAACAACACAGTCCGGTGTTGGGTTGGTTCGGATTCTCTAAGCATTGTCTGAATTCATGGTCGTTCTCTAGAAACTACAATTTGTTAAAACTAACTCATTTGAAGCTCGAAGAACTTCAACCACAAGACCTCTCACCTGGAAATGACCTTGCCATCATTAACTTCGTCTTAGCGAACACTACGATCGATGAATTTTGAAGTACAAAATCCAGAAAATGAGAAGACTTTCTGATACTTATGACATAACCATCCGAAACCCACAATTTTTAAACAAGAAAAAGCCAACGAAAACAAGCAAGAGAGAGAAAGTGACAAAACCATTGAGAAATATTTGAGCAGTGAGGAGAAAAAATAAGAACCTCAGAAGCGGATATTCGACGAGAGATTGACCTCGGATTAGAGAAGCCCATCTCCCTGTTGAATATCTCCGTGAACGCATCACCGGTTCCTGCGTTTCGTTTCGCCATTGTAGGACTAAGTCCCTACGCTTTTCTGCTTTGTATAGGTCGTGTCGTGTGATTCCTGGACGGATACTAACGTCGTGTCGTCTACGGCAGTCGAAGCGTGACAGACTGTTGTTTTATTTACTCTTAAACGGCATACACATCAAAAGTTCAAACCCCATTATACATCCTTTGTCATTTGTTTCATTTTTTTGCCAATTTGGAAAAGGTCGGATATGGGTTTCATGATTAAGGGGTTGATTGTTTTTTTTCTTCTTCTTAATATTCACATAATGTATAACAGATAGTAGTGATTATTTATATTTGAAAATAATCATAAAAAAATGTTTTTTGTGCCACACTGAATCATTTAAAATTTTAAAAACAGAACTCATTCTTTTTAATGTTTATAGTTTTGTGGGTGAATCATTTAAAAATTAAAAATTATAAATAAATTATTTAAAATTAATATATATATATATATATATATAAATTTTAAAAAATTAAGATTTGAATTTTATAATTATGAAAATTTGCAAAAATGTCATGAACGGCATGTAATGACACATCAACCATCCACGTCAAAAAGTGATATTTATCCCAAACATTAACCATCTATCAATTTTATATTAATAAGATTTCTAAACCAAAAAAAAAATTGCATAATATTTTTCCTGATGACTAGTATATATATATATATATAGTAACAACTAAAATTTTATGCATTTTAGTTTAATCTTCACAAAGAAGAAATTTCTATAAAATTCATAATTTTCATTCAAACTAATAAATTAAAAATAAGCATAAATGTTATATATATTATTCTATAGTTTTTATTATTTATTATGTTGAACTAATGTTTTTTATGTTTTATCATAATAATATAGTTTGAATAGTTTTATAATTAGATAATGTGTCCATATTGTTAATTTTTTGTTACACTATTGATTCATTAGTTAATCAATCATAAATGTTTTTGCAAATATATCTATCTGAAATCGTTTAGCCAAATCGCTTACTACCGTTTGAAATTACAACCACCCACTTTTGCCAACTTTTGCACCTGCACCCACATTCATTATGTTTAAACAAGTCAAGTTTTTAATGAGAAAATGATGTGAAAATGCTTTAGTTGTTTTATTTTACCCATTGTATCCCAACATACTTTTTACCATTCTCTATTTTCAGGGCAGTTTTTTTTTTTTTTTTTTTGGGAGATTTATTCTCTTTTGCATAGCTTTAGTATCATTAAGAAACGGTTCACTTCAAATGTTTTGGCTTAACAATGTATGAACTTTTTGGCCAAAAAAAAAACAATGTATGAACTAAAATGTATAGAACGCTTGCTCGGCTATTAAGGTCTTTTTATATTGATGATTAGATTAGCTAACCCTTTTTCTAGCATCAAATTTTTTTTCATAGAAACTACAACTCTCACTGTGAATAATAATAGATGGAGGACCAGCTTTTTCCAGGAGACACAAAGTATCGTAAGGTATTTTGGACAGGTAAGCGAAATGAAACGACAAATAAGATAAAAGTGGGAGGGGGAATTGATATAGGTGATGTTACATGTTTTTATTGGGTTTCAACAATAAATCTAAGTGCTTTGGTGTGATTGATGCTTTTAGATATAATGTTTCTTATTTTTGATATTTTAAATCAAAACAAGTAAAACCATCAAAATAATATAAAAGTAAATAAAATATGATACAACATGATCTAAACGTACTTTTAAGTCAAAAAACGAACTACGCTTTCAAAATCTCAAAAACACAAAACATTTTATAGCAATAAGATATATCTAATTACCAGAAGTCCAGCTTTTGACGTAGCCTTTCTAAAACTCTTCTTTGGGTGATGTTTATTGGAGATGAAGCCCTTTGAATTGTCTTTTCATATGCAAGTGACATTAAGTCATTTGAATTTTTAGTTAAATAGATACACCCGGTTAAAAGAAAATATATACATATGGCCATGAAATGAAGACTATAGAGAAGTTAAGCAATGGAACTTGATCAGCAACACCTCAGCCTGACCACACCTCATCTCTAAATCAAAGGATACTCCTTGTCCAGAAGCACTAAGTCATCCATAGAGCCCAAGCCCAATAAGCAGTTGACATAATACCTATATATACTTGTTTTTAGTTTCTGTCACACATCCAAAAAAATTTTGTAAGGGGAACGTCTAAATACCATAACCATATGTTTTTATTCTTTCCATACTTTATTTCATAGTTTTTAGATTTAAGTGTTTCAAGGAGAATATCTCATCTTTGTACTTTGATATAGAAAATATTTCTGAACTTAAATCTCTTTTTTTAATACAATGTACTTATGATTTCTTATATGTCTACTTTTTAATTACTTGTATCATGTCTGAATAGATCTGTTTGCTAGTTGGTAATCACTAAATTCATGAACTGTTAAGTTTTATGGGTTTGAAATTATGGATTTTTTTTCATCTTTACTTGTTTTCATTGCTACATTTTTTTTGGCTAACTAGAAACAGAAAGTTAATGTTGACAAAAAAAAGAAACAGAAAGTTAATATATTCTCTAAAAATTTGTTACATTATTTGATCTAGAAAGTATTTAATGCGTTATAATTAAATGAGAGTTGAGTTGCGAAATATTGTGGACAATCAACGAAGTTCGAGACATTTGATATCATTTATAAGTTATAAACTAACCTAGAGTATGATGATCGATGACAATGCAAATATGAATATATGATCATCTTATAACGTTAATGCATCACATGATGATATTTATATTAATTATATGAGAAGAAATAAGAATAAACAAAAAAAAATGTGAGGAAAGTGAATCGAATAAAAGTAACTGGAAAATATATATATACAGAAAATAGCGTCGCATGCGAATCTAGGCCGAGTTGATGCTTTGCTTGAAGATGGAGGTAAGAATAGATGCATGTTGCGTCGGAAGTCGCGCCTCACATCGCCGGTCCGATCCTCTACTTGTATTTTTAAATAAAACTGAATTTTATTTCACTTTAGGTTTTAAATCCTTAATGGCTTTTTGGGCTAAATTTTTTAAAATTTTATTGTTTTATAGATAAAAATTCTTAGATTTATATAATATATATTAAACTGCACACTATATATATGTTTATTTTATCATTATATATATACATATATTTTGTTGGAACAAAATGGATATCCAAGATTTCAATTTTAGTATTTTGAAATTTATTCGCATATAATGGATAATAAAAAAATTTCTCGATATGTCAGCTGATGATTATCAAAATTTTAAATCGAATCAAAGCAGATAATAGACGGAATTAAATATATATATATATATTTCTCAACTCTAATAATAAAAAGAGCCTATTAATCATGCATGAGGTATCTATTGTATATTGATTTTGAGTTGGACAAAATGGTTCCCATAATATAACTAAAAAACTATTTACTGTATGTGTTGCAAAGAGTACAAATAATATATCTATCGATCTGCAGATACAGGTTGAAAGAATTTGAGCGATACATTCAAGATTTCAAATATTATATATGAAGATGGGATTGATACAATTATTTATTTAGTAGCTATAATTTGTTAGGAAATTTTCTGTAGCGTCTCTAATTTTGCACAAGTATATGCATAGCTGTTTCTACCATACTTGATTATTACTTGTTTACATTGTAGGACAAATGTCCAAAGTACCGTCATGGGATTCAAATAATACAAAATTCACGAGGTACATAAAACTTGTAAAAAAAAATGTATTATTGCCAAAAGAGACAAAAATGTTCAACCTTTCTCATCATTAAAAATATACATAAGATTTTTAACATCTTCTTACAATGTCCATGATCATCTATTATACAAAGATCGATCGTTATTTTGGTTACTACGAGTACCATAAATGAGAAAGCCACTAACTAAAATTTTCTTTCGGTTACACGACAAAACATAAATAAATAAATGCTTTTTTTTTTGTTTTCTTATAAAGAGGAAAATCGGAAGTGGGTTGATCTGAGTTTTGAACCTGACTGAGAGACTACATGCTCTCAAAATCTCCAAGCCTCTGGGATCCCCACTCTTGTTTCTTTGTCTCACTCCTCGATTTCTTCAAAGATTCTTCTCCTTTCACCATGTGTTGTCTTTTTATCCACCATGCGGTAGTCACTTTTGTTTCTTAATATTTCCTCTACATATCGAGAGTTTGAACTTACGGTTCCCTTTTCATTTTTGGGAAATTAGGGTTATATTACCCTCTCGCAATTCAACTATGTGTTCAATAGTTCATCAACAGATCCTTAGTTGAAAACGAATTCAGTAAATGAAAAGTAAAATTTCGACCCCAGCTTAACATAACAAAATTTATGATAGATATATTCTAAAACGATATTGTTATGAAACGAAGGATGTGAGATGGTCATCATTGGTTGGATTAAACTTGGGAGCCACAAGGAGGGTCCAACTGGAATGCAATGATCAACCATTCCATACTCGGATACCAATCATTGTATTTGAATCACTAGGTTTAGTGGTAGAAAATGACAGGCTTATAACATATTTTCCCTGAATTCTACTCAAAATGTATAATAAATTTTGAAATTATAATTAAAAGCCACGTTTACCCACCTTAATTTGCTAAGTGTCTGAAAATATAAACTCAAGATTATTTGCTATCAGTTATATAATAATCTTTTATTTGTGTTGCAATAAAAAAGGAACAAAATCAATTGTGATCATATTATTTGTATTATATAATCCCAATAATTTTATACGAATCAATTTTGGAGAGAGTGTACTAAATTTTCTATGGTATTGTATACTCTCTAGACCCAGCAACCAAAATAAATTTGTGAGACGCTAATCGATGTACTCATCTCATCACAACAACCAACGGTCAAAATAATATTATTCTAGGATCATATAGTAAAAAAGTATAAGGCATATAATATGTGTATTTGGATATGGGGGATCCATACACATACATGTCCTTTAGACCAAATCTTGGTCTTCATGTAAGTCTCTTTTCCCGAAAATCGATGTTTTGTGTCTCTACTAACTTTAGCTGCTAGGGATATCATGGGCTACACATTGTCCGGCCAAATCTCTGCTTTTGCATGGTCATTTGTTCCGCTAGAGACATATGCAATTTTTTTTTCAATTAACATATAAAAGAAAAAAGGATGTGTATTTTCATAAGATTATAGTAGTGTTGTATGTTAGAGGTTTGAAATATATTTGTTTAGTGATGGGTACCTTACCTAGAGGAATGTTTTTAACCTAGTAGTTGATTAACATTTTGTGTCAAAAAGAAAAAATAACATAAGGAGTTACCAAGATAAAGCTTGGACTATATGCGCAATATGAATTGAATATAAAATAATAATTTAACTAGAATGGCTTAGCAAGTGAAGCTTGAGGCTAGCTCATGGGACGCAAGCAAAATGCTTTAAATCTAAAATTAATATGTGTTTGTAGTTTGTTTCATAACAAATGCTACGTGTGAGTAGTTTGTATCGTTTCCTTGGGAACGACTTAATAAAGGATTAGATCATTATTGTGGATGTTGATGTAAAACAATCGATGAGAATAATTAGATACGATAAAGATACAATATATATATATATATATATATAATATAAGAAATTCGCATTTACGATTCTACATAATAAAGTCCTGGACGATTTTATGGCGTATATCTATGGCTTGATGGAATCGTTGAAGCATAGGTGTAACTGTAACAAATATATTTAATCCGTATACAATATATACAGACACCATCGTAATCATCATTTATTTACATTTGTTATCATAAACCAAGATTTCAGACCGGAATGATCAATTAAACCCAAAGAAATATATAAAAATACCACCATGAGTCCAAGAATCATAATTTAATCATTACAGAAACTCCACTAGAAGATTTTTTAAATAATAGAAACAAAAATTATGGGGCATGTGACACAGATATATGTGAACCTCTACTAGTCACAGAAAAAATGTGGTCCAAGAAATGATTAATCGCGCAACTAATTATGGACTATTAGTCTATTACGATACCTTTCTTTGACAGAACATTTTGTAGAGTAATATTTAACTTAACTGCGACAAAACAAAACAAAGAAAAGAAAGTTAAAATATAGGGAGAAGAAAATATACTTACTACTTAGGACCAGCTTGAGAGAATGAGACCAATGCGATAATGGAAACTTTTGACTAATTTAGAATATTTAGGTGGGTCATAGTCATACGCAGTGAGGACAACTCAATGGAAGAATCAAGCATCTGACACAAAAGAAAGAGGTTAAGGACACATGGAGACGGACATCGTACAAACAACTCCATTTCTGAATTCTGATTCATCAATTTCAAACTCATCTTTCCAAATTAATCAGTCGCCAAAAAATAAAATATCAATATTTTATATGTCACATAAGTGATAATGGGAAAGTCGTTTTTGTTAGTCGTGTCAATTATCGCAAACTCTTAACAAACTCCTAACAATTGTTTTTTTTCCCTGAGGTGAAAGGTTTATGATTTTCTCCATAATCACAAATTCTTCACAAATAGCAAATGTTTATTTCCAAGAAACCTTTAGTCCAAACTCTAAATCTTTATTTTTAGTTTTCAGTAACTTTAAAAGGCTCACGAATTTTTAGCTTTTCATAATAGATCCATATGATTTTCTTCATATATATATTTTTCTTTAAATCTTCGATTTGATCACATATCATTGTTTCAATTTTGTACTAAGAGAGATATATATAAACATTAACTCTACAAATTAAGTATATGATATTGAAATAGCAATATATATTTACAAATATACTAATAAAGATCATATATAAATTGGTCCCAAACAATTATATTTATATACTTATTTCTATTCTTATAGTTAAAAACTCGCAGAATTAAGTAAGATACGTGTTTTTTTTGTTCAAACGGATTGATGGTCTGGTTCACATCTCATGCTCCGACTTGCTTCATGTTATTTTTTCCGCATCATACCATCGTAATAACATTATAACGTTTAAACTAAATAATATAATATGGAGGAAGCCACCAAACTCTCTCCTCTCACATTCTTTTCTATATATAGAGATAGATGCTTGGCTTTTCCTTTATCTCCACTCTCTATTTCTACTTTTCTCTCTACTCGCTTTATCTTAATCTCAAATCTTAATCTCCTCTACATTTCAAAGAAGCTTGTGAAATGGATTATTCTTCGACGCACCAGGTACTATTAATCAAGATCACATTTCATTTAATGATTATTTTGTTTAAGAATTAGGGTTTTAAATTTGATTATTATAGAATGTGGTGGGAGGAGTGTCTTCATGTTCATCACAAGATTACCAGAACCAGAAGAAACCGTCTCCGGCGAATAGGCCAGCTCCACCGGAGCAATCACTGAGATGTCCACGCTGCGACTCCACCAACACGAAGTTCTGTTACTACAACAACTACAGTCTCTCTCAGCCTCGCTACTTCTGCAAATCTTGTCGGAGATATTGGACCAAAGGCGGAATCTTAAGAAACATCCCAATCGGTGGTGCTTATCGGAAACACAAACGCTCCTCCTCCTCTACTAAAAGCCTTAGAACCACCCCTGAACCACCGACGATGATGACCCACGATGGCAAGACATTCCAGGCCACGAGTTTCGGCGGATACAATTGCAACATTAACAATGAGCAGATGGAGCTTGGGTTAGCTTTTGCCTTGCTGAACAAGCAACCTCTAGGGTTTCCTTCTGAATTCGGAAGCTCTCAGTCTGCGATGGGCATGGAAGGTATGTTTGGAACCACGCAGATGGAGAACGCGGGTTATGCCTTTGGAAATGGTGGAGGCGGTCTGGAGCAGATGGCGACAAGTGATCCAAACAAGGTCTTGTGGGGGTTCCCATGGCAGCAGATGAACATGGCAGAAGGAGGAAGTGGTCATGGTCATGTTAATCACATTGATTCAGGGAGAGAGGTGTGGAGCAGTACTGTCAACTATATTAATACTGGTGCTTTATTGTAGTTTATTTTGCTATAAAATTATAAATCATTTTTCATTAGTTTTGGGTTTGTTAGGGTTTGGATTCTGCTAATCTTGGGTAGAGCGGGATACTTATGAGATTAATGGTGAAAGAAAATACATATGTTGTTGCTTTCTTTAAATATTTTCAGTTACCTGGAATATGAAATCTATTATAATTTACGCCTGAAAACTATTGTTGTCGTACTGGTGAATTAGATTTCTACTATTTTTCATTTCAAGTCCTTTTTTTTTCCTCTCTACGCACAAACTTATCCAAAGCATTTTGATTTATTTTCTCTTTCAAATTCATAAATACAATGAATCGACCTGGTGTTATAGACAGAGCTGCGTTTAATGTGCATTAAGTAAATTAAAAGAGTTATTTAATTAATTGTGAAGAGAAGATGATAGCACTCAGCAAATATCATACCTAACGTGACTCTATATGCCTATTACAATTAAGCGTGTTTTTAAATTACTATAAATATCTTTGTCGGCTGGTAGTTAAATTTTGGTTTTTTGGCTTTTGAATATTAGTTTTTGGTTTTGGATTTCTATTTTTTTTTTTTTTTTTTTTGCTATAGATTTTAGTTTTTTTAAAAGATCAGAATGATTTTTTTTATCTAACTTAATCTACTGATTTTAATATATTCTTTAGAATATTGAATTCAAACCTCAAACATGTGCAATAAATTTTAGAGATGGTCATCATTGTGTCACATGTTTCCCACAACTGAATTTTATTTTGTTTTTAGATTTTAACTATATTTGAGTTATTAGTTTTTTTATGGTTAAAATTCATAAAATAAATTTATTAATGAAAAAATAATAAAAAAAACGTATCATGAAAAGCATATATATTTATTTTAAAAAACTATTATAAAATAATAAACAAACACAGACGAAAATTATATTGAATTTCATAATCTTCTAGGTGGTTTAACTTCTCCGAAGTTTTTTTGTTTGATGAAAATGGGTTGATTAAAACGTGTGTATATATAAAAATTCGACATTGATGACAATTGATAACAGAAACTGATTCATTCGCTCGCGTAAAGTTTACTCGTTAAAAAATTGATACTATTATATCCAAAAAAATCGCTAGTTAAACTATTATCCACTTTCTTTGTTGTTAAATTTGTATGCGTCACACTAGATGAAGCAACTCAAATGTGTCCGCTTAATATTTTGGATTCTTAGTCTACGATTCGAACCTCGGATTCTTTCGTATAAAACGTTTTTGTTGTTAACCAAAGTGCTTTCACAATTATATATATTTATATCTTGATTAAAGTAACATTCTCTCAAACCGAAACAAATATTTGATTGACCGTATGAAAGGCTTCAAGTTTTTTTTTTTTTTTTTTGACAGAAAGGCTTATTAATCTGTATATTTCCAGAAAGTTCTTTTGATGATATTGGAAGACATTTTCAGTAGATTTGGAATATATCGCATTACGAGGCTTATAATCCTTATATCATTGTTTTAGTCTGTGGTTTTGAAATCACAATATATATATATATGTATATATATTGCTGTCAGGGTATTCTATATATTTTATATACAAAAGTATATATCAGCAAGAAGTACGAACCAAATCCAATTCTGGCGTGACAAAATCCTCTTTAGAATTGAATAATCTGCCAAATTCTTTATTAAAATTTGATTTGTTTTAAATCCCAAAAAAAACTGTTTGATTTGATATTGTTGGGTTTCATTGCTATGCTGTCACTAGTGATGTTGTGTTTTCATGAGTGGAATGAGCAGGCGCTGAATAACTATTTGGAAATTAAACAAAACACTTTCATTTTTTATTCTTCCAAATTAATAATTTAGACCACTCTCTTCAGTCTGATTTTTATCAGTTTTATCAAACAATTCTTTTGTAATAAAAATTATAACTATCAAAATTTGTAATCACTAATAATTTGAAGATTCAAATAAAAAAATAAGTGGCATTTTAGAAGATATTCAAATATTTGAAATATTCAGAATAATAAACAAAATGAAACAGAAAGAAGTGGAAATAAAGAGTTTTTGATATTGATGATTTCTTAGTCTTTACAAGAATCTTTTAATTAATGATTGTTTTAAAATTTTACTGAAGTGTCATCATTATATATATTTTTACGATAAAAAATAATATAACATAGACAAAAAATGTGACATTGTTTTAAATTAACTGTGACTTGATAATTTCATATAAATAGATTTATATTTTGATAAGATTATTAAAATATGTTAATAAATCATATTTATACCATTAAAATTATATATATTAAAATTAATAAAAAATAATAATATAATTACTTCAACTAACATTAGAAAAGATAGCAAATTTTTGTATAAATAGTTATATTTCTTTATCAAAATTAATTGTTAATGTGTATTAAGAAATTCAAAACCGAAAATATTAATTTGTGGCTATTTAGGGGATTTCTTGTAAGTCAAACTTATATCGTTTATATGTTGGTTTTTGTTTAAAGTTCTTGTTGGAAAATAAATTTATATCCATAAATCTAAGTATATCAAGAAGTTTTATTGGAAAAAACTCATAAAAAAAAGAAAAGGTTAAATCCAAAGTGAAAATATTCAAAGCGAAATCAAATCACGGTTTCATCCTCAACAGAGTGAACGACACAGTTTTACCCAGACAAATCTAATATTCTAATTGTTTATATTTATAAATTTTGATTGTTGTACTTTATAATACAACGCGAAATACCTTAAAAATAGACATATTAATCGCTACTTTTTGTGTCCCCAATGTTCTCAAGATCATAAAACCATAAAGAATCTATTTTTTGATTGTTTTAATGCTCAGTCCATATGGCGAGGCTTGGGGTTTCCAATCCTATCATTTACCATATGGACGAAGCATTGGAGGCTAAGTTGGAATCCATTTTTAGTGGAAGCATATTATCTTCCCGTAAGTTCATCAAACAACATTATGCATGCTAGATATGGCGAATTTGGAAATGCCATAACTTGCTAATTTTTCAAAATAGACTGTTTCATTAGTGAAAACCCTCTTACTAGCTCAAAACGATGCGAAGCAATGGTTATATATTCACAAGAGTATACATCATTTAATCGCAGATAACCAAGTAATATGTTTTGGGAACGACCTCCAATATGATGCTTGAAGTGTAATTTTGATGTGCCATTTATTGAAGGTCAAGCACACTCAAAAGCAGGTTAGATTTTATGAAATCAGCATAAGCAGAATGTAAGGAAGCACACATTGCCTTAGAAAGTGAATTCCAAGCCTTAAATCTTAGCGATGCGATGCTGTTAGAGTAGTGATCTCAAGAGAATTATCTTTGAAGGAGATTATATGATTCTGGCGAGTTAAGGAAACCTTGAATTTGGATTGTTTAATTGGAAACGAGAAGTCTGGTTCTAGAGAAACAAATTTGAAGATGTTCAAAAACGATGGGTGCCTAGGGAAGCAAATAAACCAGCTGACACTTTGGCATGAAAAGAGATTCCAGGACATATAAGTAGTTTTTACTATTCGTTCATTCCTATATGTAACAAATTATTTTATTTCCGTGATAATTTTGATAAAATAAAATAATAAATTATGTTGGGGAAATTTTTTTGCATGAACTCAAATCTACAAATTTATTTGTTTAGAGAACTAGTTACAAATTTTGAAGTAAAAATTGAAAACATCTCTAATGTTTGCGACAGACTTCCTGCCAACTTATTCGCCTTTATGTTTTTTTGCATGAAATAAGTGAGATAATGAAGATGATGAATAACTTCTTCTATTTATTAATATACATGCATACATACACTATTTTCACCAATTCCTAACAATCTATTGTGAAAGTTGCTTTTATTTGTCAAAAAACATGAATACATTCTATAGTCCAAATAAGTGTTTTAAATTCAGCATACAGTGGTGAAAAACTATGTCTTATATTTGTAGCCCCCATAATTTTATACGTAAACAAAATTATATGTTTTAATTTTATACTTGAATAAAATTATATCAATAAATAACTACTTAATTAAAATACTAAAATGTAAGAATATAATATATTAAACTAGAAAATACAGTACCATAACAATACTAAATAAATAGTACATAATCAGTACCAAAAATTAAAGATAAAAACTCAAAATAATTATCATTTAAAAAAAATTAACAACATAAATTAATATTTTAATAAATTTTTAGATTGCTTCCAGCTCCATAAAAATCTTTTAAGATATTATTTCAATGAAGTTGACATAGAAGGAGCTTGTTGGTTTATCATTTTCCTTAAGATTCGTGTTTGTTCACCTTGAATGTAATGCACAAATATTTGGATCTTATATAGAATTCAAGTCTTGAAGTAAAATTTTGCTTTCTTCCTTGAATTCTTTTAATGCATAATTCTTACTTTGAATCTCCAAGTGGTGTTGTCTTTGTGCACTTGTCTTTTTATAGTTGTTCAAGAAGTTGTCTATTTCCTTTTTCTAAAGTCTTGATAACAACCAATGTTAGATCATCATTTTTCCTTTCATGAGATATACATACTTAAATCTCCCTCGGGTCCTTTTAGGAAGTTGTCTATTTCCTCTCTTCAATCTATGTTTTGGAATGATTTGTATTAAAATGATAAATTCACTGTTATTGAATCATGATTTCTAAAATATGTTTTAAAATCAAGTGTTATTAAATTTTTGATTTTATTAACAATAAAAAAATGTAAATCACATGATTTTAGATAAAATTCTAAAGTATTTCAATTAAAATCTCAGCAATTTTCTAATTCATATAAATTCATCTAAAAATTATTATTAATAAAATCCTTCCAAATATTATATTCAGTGCACTCCCACTGTCATTATGCCAGATTAAGTGGTCGTAAATGTGATTTTCAGCTGGGATAACTGCATAAAATATGCTCGTTGCCTTGTTTTTGTTTTGTAGATTGTGGGTGGATTTGGTTCGTATTGGGTCGGGTCTCCTTAGGGCTGGATCATTATTGGGCCACTAGTATGGAATACGCTTCACTTCTGAGGTGAATTGTGCGCGGGTAAAAGTCTAATTTGGTCTAGTATCGGCTGCAACGTCTTCACGCTTAGAAGATTTCTCGGTATGATGTCCACATCAGATCGACTCGCATCTCCAGCTCCATGTAGTTTTTTTCCCCCAAATTTACATATTACATATGGAAGAAGGCCTTCACAAACAAAAAAAACATGGAATATATGGTGAAGTAATGGATCAGATTCAGCGAGACAAATGGTGGAATAGTAAATGCAACGACAGCATTTGAAAAGTTGTATAAAGGGCAGACGGGTTGTTTGGAAGTTTTTTTAAAGTAAAAAAGAAGAAGACACATGACAATATTTTAGATAATTGATATGTCCGTGATGACACCTAACACACAAACAAATTCACACTTCTAACTTCATTTTCTTGATCACCAAAGAAATTTACCAACTTATATATGATTTATTTGGTTCCCATTCTCGACCCATACTTCTCTCAGGGCAATTCATCCTAAGGTTATTAATCACGACTCAAACTAATAAGATCATACATACATTATACATCTATTCAACAATACACATAAATATGTAGGTGCATATTTATTTTTACTATTTTTGTTAGGTATATTTATCTACTATTCTGACTTCTTTAAGATATGGACGTTATGACAACCTGCTATTATGTGTTTCCATGCAAATTGAATGAAAACTAATAATTTACAAAGACATGAAAAAGGAATCTATTCCTAGTATTGTCGCACTATTCCCGTACACAAACATTATAATACTGTAATTGTTTTCTTGAAGAAGCCAAAGTATCTTTTTTTTTTTTTTTGTAATATCTAATCTAATTAGCCGACATCTTACAGTATAAAAATTTCATAAGTAGCATTTCGTTCTAAAATATTATTCTATAAATTATTTTATATATTTTAATTTAATAGTATACTGTAAATTATAAAAATTGAAAAATTTGAAATTATTTAATATTGAAAATTTCTGTTAAATATTTAAACATATCTTATATAATAGATATTTTATAAATTTGATATGTTCTATCTATTGAGTTCCCAATGATATCATTTCATATTTTTGTTTCTTTTCCAAAAATTACACATATATTATAGAAGTAAATTTCCAAAATATAGCAAATTAATCAATAAAACGTAATTTCATGATTATTAATTGATCATATGTACGAATATCACATAAGAAGAATATCCGGTACATATTATCAATTAATAGTAATGAAAATTTATTTTTATTGGTATAAAATTTTATACAATAAAAAGAATATCATGTTTCTCTCATCTTCTTATTTGTATGTAACACATAAGAAGTTATCAATAAAATATATTATCACATTATTTGAAATTTTACCATAATCTTTATTTTTTTTCTTATCACGAATCATCAGAATTATTACATTTATTCAAATACTCGACCTCGTGAAAACATCCACTTTTAGATTATAGAGTGAAGATAGGAGAAATTCAAACTGCATATTCGAACACCTTTAACAAAGTAATCGATATAGACATTCAAAATACGAAAAAAAAGAAATATAATTTTTTTTAAAAAAATAAATCGATAAAATTTGTCTATTTCCAACACAAATGAAGTCATTTTTCTTCTTCTTTAATCATCTTGATTAAGTTGTAGTCAATCTGATTCAGAATGAATCGAAGTGAATTCCAATTGAAGAAATACCAACTCTCACTCTAAATTTTGGATCAAATACAAACTGTTAAATGTAATTTACTATTAAAATTGTTTGACAAAAGAAAGAAAAACAAACTATTATCATTAGTGAGGCACAGTAATTAAAATTAAAATTACGGTTTGAAGATATATAGAAAATATCAGTACATCAACACAAGTCATGAGTATGACTTCATCACCATGTAAAGTAAAATGTTCAAAAAATTATGAAATTTGTGGACTGATTCATGGATTAAAAAAAATAACAACTTTAATAATATCACTGACCTGCCGACAATGGTCACTAATGAATATGTGGATCTCAAACGTTCAAAACCTAATCCTCATTTCAGTTACCAGACAAAATTAAACTAATATATGGCGTAACTTCAAAAACCTCATTATCATGTAAACAGTTAAACGCGTACTCTCTCTAACTCAATTTTGTTTATTTATTATTTTATTTTACTTTTTTTAGTATACGTGGATGACTCAACACCGGATTAATATTTCATGATTAGAACCTGGCCCAATCTCAGCTGACTTAATCAGTTTGAATAATCCTAATGGTGGATAGGCTCATCGAATTTTCAACTAAAAACCCTCAAATTTCAGTCTAATTTCGTAAGGATTAATGAAAATCACCATTAGAGCCGATTACAAAAACGTGTCTATATCTAAGTTTATATCTAAGTTTATTTCAAGCAGTGATCAAACTTAATAAAGGTAAAAAGATCCATTATATGTTCCGAAATTAATTTTTCTGTAAACAACGTGTCCGACTATTTTAACTTTAATTTACATTATTATGATCATTTATCTTTGTCATGATAATGACCTTAAAAAATGTTTAACTATCAAAACATAGCCTAAATTATAGAGTTAAATTATATGTCTCACCTCACGACAACAGAAACAAATTTTCTTTGATTTTTCTCTTATCAAATTGACAATAACATACTACCAAATTCCAAACTAGTGTGTACTGAAAAGTGTATACGAACAAAAGCAGAGGAACATTTCCGCCCATTAAAGCATGGAACGACACGTGCCAAAGCATGTGCACATTGTAATAAAACCATCATCGTCAACATCACCTCTTCTTTAGCGCTGTGCATTCTACAGTCTCTTTGCACAAGAAACAGAGCAGACCTACAAGAAAAAAAAACTCAAAACCCTAAAAAAAATCTGAGACAGCTATGAGATCGAGCAACCATCTAATAGGTATGGTGAACTTCCTCACCTTCCTCCTATCGATCCCTATCCTCGGCGGTGGAATATGGCTAAGCAGCCGAGCTAACTCAACCGACTGTTTACGATTCCTCCAGTGGCCACTCATTGTCATCGGAATCTCAATCATGGTTGTATCACTAGCTGGATTCGCCGGAGCTTGTTATCGTAACAAGTTCCTCATGTGGTTATACCTAGTCGCCATGCTTCTCATCATTGCTGCCTTAATTGGTTTCATCATCTTCGCTTACGCAGTCACAGATAAAGGATCCGGTCGAACCTTACTTAACCGGGGTTATCTTGACTATTATCTTCAAGATTATTCCGGTTGGTTGAAAGATCGGGTTTCTGATGATGGATACTGGGGAAAAATCAGCTCCTGCATTAGAGATTCTGGAACTTGTAGAAAGATCGGAAGAAATTTTAATGGCATCCCTGAAAGTGCTGATATGTTCTTCCAACGAAGCCTTAGCCCTGTTGAGGTAACTTTCTTTCTTTCTTAAAAATTATAACTTTTGCTGGCTTTGAGTTTTAATAATTTTCTCTTGAATTTGAATTTCTCTTTGCTGTTGTTATTTTATTTTTTGGTTGATTGGAATAAGAATCATAATGGATCTTATGGTTGATCTTGGATTATGGGATATTCAGATTCAGAAAAATATTTAGAAAAGTTTTTGGATAATAGTTTATTTTTCTTTTGAGACAAAGCTTTAAGTTTATTTTCTTGAAATAATAATTTTGGTCCTCCATGTCTTCATGACCCATATGACGATAGAGTCTCAATTATTGAAAAAATAATAATAATATAATCTTTGTTCAAACTCAATAGATTTTGGGTTTACTGCTTTTATAATTAACTTAGTTGACTATTTGAGTATGGAGTATAGATCTGATTCAGATTCGCCTTTAGTTTACTTCAGCAAAAAATAAATAATAAACTGGAGAAATTTTAATTAATGCGTTTTTTTTTGGTCAAATTTTTTAATGAATTTCAAAGGGTTGAATATTGATGTTACATGTACGTAACTTATTGGTCTGATTGATTGCTACGTAGAAGCCTATGAATGAAACAAAATTTGAGCATACAAAAAATTGTGTAAGCTTCTATTCTTATTGGCCAGAGATACTCTGCAATTTTACTGGCTTTTGCAGTTTTGTTCATATACGTTAAATCTATTTTTAGCTTTTGGAGCGACCCAGAAAAGTATATAACTTTTTGAAAAGAAAATTTATTGCCTTGTAATGATGAGGATGCATGAGAATTTGAAAGAGTAGTTGTTAAAGTCCTTATGTTGTCATAAATTATGAATGTAGAATGCTTTGTTTTTTTTTTGTTTTCCTCACGAAAGATTCTGTCTACGTATACAATACACCACACTCTGACATTAAAGGATCTTTTACTCTCTTTTTGTGTGTAAAATATCTAATGAATTATTAGCCTACCAAGCTATACTTTATGGTGGTTGTTATGTCTTGAGGTTTGTTAAGTTTAGATACATGTACATGAAGTTGTCTCAATGGTGCTCCTAAAGCAGAATGTTTTAGTGTCTCTGCTTGAATTTCTTATATGAATTATAGAAAATTTGCGAGTAATATTGCGAATATCTGTATTTGTTATTACTCTGCAGTCGGGTTGTTGCAAGCCGCCATCAGATTGCGGGTTTGCATATGGTAACGAGACATTTTGGACACAAGGAGGGGGGATAGTAGGACCAAACCCGGACTGTATGTTGTGGAACAACGAGCAGAGCATGCTATGTTACCAATGCAGCGCTTGTAAAGCCGGTGTTCTTGGGAGCTTGAAGAAAAGTTGGAGAAAAGTATCGGTGATCAATATCGTGGTACTTATCATTCTCGTTATCTTCTATGTAATTGCTTATGCGGCTTATAGGAATGTCAAGAGGATTGATAACGATGAGCCGGCCGGTGAAGCTAGGATGACAAAATCACACCCTAGTCATTTCCACCTTTGATCTTAAGTATGGTACAGTTAGTTCATTATATGTTAATGAATATCTGATTATGATTTTGATTTATGTTTTCACTTGTTTATGGTAAAATTTGAATTTTGTTATTTCTTTTTGTGTTTGTTTTTGGTATATAACACATTTTCCTTGTGTGTATATTATTATTCACCAGTCACGAGAATTGTTAAGCTCGTAGATAAAACGGTAAAGAACTGACTATCCACCATTAAAGCAACCAGAGACGAACGTTTCGTTGAGAGCTTGGTGTTTTGGTTTAGTACAATATTAATTAAAACTTTCTTTTATTCTTCCGTTTCAGAAATTCAAAAATTCTGATTGTAAAAAGCGAATGTTTTGGTATTAAATTTAACACTCATTCCCGAAAAAAAAAAATATTAAGTTTTCCTTATTTCTCTAGATTTTAATCAAATATGGGGAAAATGTAAATCAGGATGCCTAATTGATTTGTAAATTGTTGATGGCCAACCGAAACCAATATTCATGCCTCAGTTAGCCAGTCCAATATCTTGTTTTTATTTTATTTTTGCTTTTACTTTGATTTTGTATAATCTTCCAGATTTTGGATGTTTCTATCGAGCATTCCTTACACTTTATTTAACAAGTGTCATTTTAAGGGTAGTTTTAGATATTTTTAAGGTTTGCTTTTAATCAACATTAAAATAAAAATAGTATGAGACAAGATTGATAGGGCATAACTAGTTTAAATACAATAAATGCGAGTATAATTGCGGAAGTTTGTATAAACGGACGATTACAGTTTCAAACATTAAATAAAGAAAATGTAAAAAGCATGGTGAAGATGATTAGAGACAAAGGTAAATCATCGGAGTTTGACTGTTCTTAGCCGAAGGGGTCTTGTTCCCTCTCTCTCATGAGGGATTCTAACGCAGCAGAGGCATCATCTTCCCTCAATCATTCTCTCCAAGCCTCAAGCTCTCGTCTTCCGGCTGTCGACCAACATACCGATCACATCAGCTCCATCACTATGAAGATCCGGTTTATCGGTCTGGTTCACGGATTCTTCCAACCCATTTGGGGTTCGTAAGGCTATATCTTCGAAACATGGTCGATTTGAACAAGAGCAGTTTCATAAAAACTTTAGATGTGTACAGCGACTACCCGTGGCTTCTTGATCACGTACACAACGATCTGTTCAAGAGAGACGAATGGTACTACTTAAGTCCGAGGTATGAAAGAGGTGGCATGACGTCGAACCGGACCGTACCTGAAGAGGAGAAAGCGAAGGGGGCACATGAAAAAGCACTGGTAAGAAATAACCGATCTAGGACAAAAAACAACAAGGTGGAGGGTTACAAGCAGAATTTCGTGTACAACAAGAATGTGAAGGGAAAGGTAGATAAGACCGGTCGGCTCATGACATAATATTGCCTTCATAATGAAATTAACGATGATTTTGTGTCACAAGCTCAAGATGCAGGAGGATTTGCCGATCAAGTCAAGTTTACTTCAGATTAAGTTTCTGTCTCAGTGTGCTCTGTTTGGCATTCATAATTAAGACCTAAGAGTCATCTTAGTTTGTAGATTGAGCTTGCTTTCCAAGAAAACGATTGTGCCCTCTCTGTTGATTTTATTATAAAACTCTCTTGACTTACCTTGTAATCCTTCACTCAATTCAATGATTCCTCTGTAACTATAGGATAAACAGTTGTTACTCATCTTTGAATACTTTTTTCTTCGTGGAATATGAATATGGTTTGAAGTAAAAGTAATTACTTTGACTTGTACAAAAGATAGTAGAATCTCGCAGGAATCGAAATTTGGAGATGTGGGTTTCATTATCTTCAAGTTCTTGTTATTTACCTTTTGAACTATAATGGACTAACAGTTGTTTCAAAATAAGACGTAATGGCTTCAAGAAGTAGTCTTTCGAGGTGGATATTAAGCATGAGCTACCTATCTTTTCTTACAACATGTACAACCAAGTAAAAAGAACATTCACTGGCAATGAGACAATAGACTGCGGCTTCTTTCTGTCTGATTATGTCATACTATAATATAACAATGCGTTATGGTTTCATTAGATCTCGTTTTCCTCGAAAACAGTGAGGTTGCTTCTGGGGTCAACCAGATTTACCATTACTTTTGGCAAAAGAAAGATCAAGAGAGGAAGCATAGAAAAAGATTTGTTTACTCAACATAATATATCATTTTATCTCATAGAATTGATGAAGATATCGATTGTAGTTTCACAATGTTCGATGGCTAAAACTTCCCCTGTATTTTCGGGATATGTTAGCTATAAATTTATCCAAATATATTTTGTTAATTATCCAAAGATATTTTGTTAAATATTCAAAGATCTTTTGTTAAATATTTAACAGAATATCTCTGTATTTTCGGGATATTGTTAGCTATAATATTAACACTATGCACTCACGAATACTCTGGAAAATATAACAAAACAACAAAACGCAAGAATTTTCATAGAGTGATATTGCGGTAGCAGAGAAAACATGGTCAATGGATTTCCTACAATAGATGGTCCAAAACTCGCCGGAAAACCCTCATCAGAAAACCACTCCGGCGACATTAGCGTTGGTCCTCACATGTACAGCCTTTACTTCAAGGGTTTGGTAAGCCAAGACTCCTTGGCCGGATTTGGGGTTGCAATTTTGGGGGAGAAAGATGATCTCTTGTTTCAAATGAAGGGACCAATTCATGACTCCAACGTTACTGTTTTGGAAGCTGAGCTTACTGCTCTGAAGCGAGGACTAACCGAAGCTGTGGATTTAGGGATCTACCATATCACAATTTACAGCGACAGTCATCCCATTCACGAATTAGTAAGTTTTAACATAAACCTATCTATTTTCTAAGGCTTATTTCGTTGACTTAGATTAGTGTACCTAATTATTGGTTGTTTTAATTGTTTTTTACCTATTGTAATATCTGATTATCGATCAAGGTCTATAAATATGATCTCATCATGATATAATGTAAAGACAGTATACAATTTTAATGCCTATATATTGATTCTCTTGTGGTGTGTTGAGTGTAGATCACGGGAAGATCAGTGCCTAACGAGAATACGATTGCCTTGCTATTGAATGATGTGCAACGCATCAGGGAACGATTTTCGTCTAGCTTTACGTTGTTTGTGTCCGGAGATAGCATCCAATATGCTTATAAACTAGCAAGGGAAACAATAGTTTCTGAAATCAGCATACCTGTGGATCCTCCTCGCCAAGCCAAGCCTGCCCGGAAAATGACTTGTCGTATCTGTTTAGATGGCGATGTCAATGCTGATCAGATGTATACTGTTGATATATGTCGTCATCGATTTTGTTCCAGCTGTATGAAACAATACATAGGGGTAAGGCTACTCGAAGGATATGTAATGACGTGTCCTCATTTTCATTGCAAGTCTAAACTGACTCTTAAAAGCTGTGCCAATCTTGTGACACCTAATCAAAGAGCGATTTGGGAACAACGAACCAGAGAGGACTTGATTCCTTTTGCAGACAGAATTTATTGCCCTAACCCGAAGTGTTCAGCTTTAATGAGGAAAACCGAGCTGTCTGAATTCAATAAAGAAGCTGGAGTTAGGAGATGCTGCAACAATTGCGGTGAACCCTTTTGCACCAATTGCAAGGTTCCGTGGCATGATAACTTGTCATGCAAAGATTACATGTTGCATCCAAATCATACAGAAAACGATGGAAAGCTACAAGCTCTAGCAAATCAGAAAATGTGGCGTCAATGCGGGAAGTGCCAACACATGATTGAACTTTCTAAAGGATGCGTCAGCGTAATATGCAGGTATTATATCCAATCATATGATTTCCTTTCCAAATTCTTTATCTATATTTTAATTTTGTTAAGAATATATATTATTGCATTTTCATGGTAGATGTGGACATAAGTTTTGCTACCGATGTGGAGCCAAGAGCGGAACTTGCACTCATGGTCATGGGCTTCCACCATTGCCACAGCAGCTGCCCTCACCGCCGCCAAGGCCGCCACCACTGTTGCATTGGATCTTGTTATTTTTTCTTATTTTGGTAATTTTATATGTTTTTTCTTCAGATATAGGGCCGTTTTGTCTAAACGGATCACTAGTTAGGAAGAAAACTTATTTACCATTCGGATTTGTCCAATTTTTTCCCTAACGCCATTGATTTTAGAAATTATTTTTAGGCATGAGCGTTGTGCATCAGTTTTGATATGGTTCAGGTGTTTCAAATTTTTGAGTATTTGAATTCAGAGATACATAACCCGTTCGAGTATATTTTAAATTCGGATTGAGTTCATTTCGGTTCTATATGAGTTCAGGTTGGATTCAGAAACCCAAATATCGAAAAATAATTAAATTTGAATAAAATTTTGTTAAATTTTGATAATTATAAGTAAGTTTGTTCAAATTTTCGTTTTTTAAGTATTTCTATTATTTTTGTCACATAATAACTAACAACTTCAAGTTTTAATTGTAAATTTAGGTATTTTGAATTATTTTTACTCTAAGTATAATTAATATTTTTAGAAATGTAACTATATTTCATATATCCATTCGGTTTTTAGTTCGGTTTGGGTTTGGATTCGTTCTTCAAATATAAAAGTTTAAGATCCATTCGAATATTTTGTCAGCTCCAAATTTGATTTCGTACCATATTTTCGGATCAGGTTTGGTTCGGATTTTTTGGTTTGAAAAATTTATTCTTTTAAATATAGTGCTTATGGTCGATAAGCAATATATATGGTCATAAGCACTATATTTCAACACATAAACTAAAAGGAATTTGATTCAAAAAAAAGATAGAAGACAACTCAATTCCTGTATAAGACATGGTTTAATGCCCAAATTCTAGATGCTTGGCTTTAAAGTTATGTGTTATAGTAACTTGTCGTGCAGCTATTACAAAAGGTTGCATCCAAATCCTACAGCAAACCATGGAAAGCTAAAAGCTCTAGTAAATCCGTAAGAGTTGCGTCAACGTGGAATGTGCAAATACAGGATCAAGATTTTGAATGGACGCATCCATGTAACTTGCATGTATCATCTCTAATCACGTTTTTAGAAATATTATCCTAGAGAAAGCGATTATGTTTTCCGCCTAGTTTACAATGTAACTTCATGGGTCTTTCACCGGGTTGAGTCGTATTTTTTTGTCCTGCTGGTTCTTACGAATTTATGTTTTCATTTAGGTCTACTACTTAATTACTTTCATAGAGAACGAACTTCACGCCATCTAGTGTCCCACTGCCGCTGTATCTGACAGAGTCAGTGTGCCTCAAGGGGAGCTATTCCTTGTGCGGGACCAGCTAGCGGAGGCATAATTCTTGATCCGTAGAAAAGAGTTGGAGGTTGAGGTTGGTCAACTCAACTATGAGCTATCGGCAGCCACATAGGTGTTATACTACAATAAACCATATCAATTTTGACGGAAATAAATTTGTCATAAATTTCCGAAAGATTTTTAATGGATTTTTGACAGAATTTTTTTTAAAAAAAACTTTTTTTTTCAGTCGGAATTCTCTCGGAAATTTCTGAGGGATTTCCAACTTTTAAAAAATTTATTTTAAATATTGTCGGAAATCTCTCATAAATTTCAGATGGATTTCCGACAAAAATAATTATTTTGAATTTTTTTGAATTTAAAATTAAATTAAAAAAAAAAATCAATAATCTAATTTCAGTCGAAATCTCTCGGAAACAAAAATAAATTAAAAATTAAAAAAATTCAATTTCCCTCCCAAATTTTCCTCCTTTCATTTTACCACCATTAATTTTTCTTTTTTTCATCCTCCACCATTTTTCCTCCATTCAATTTTTCTTTTTCTCTCTTTCTCTCCTCCTCCTCCTCTCCTTCTTCTACCTTCTTCTTCCTCCTCTTCCTCTTCTTCTCTCTTCTTCTCTTTCCTTCTCTCTTTCCCTCTTTTTTTTTTCTTTCTTCTCCTTCTCTCCTTCTTCTCCCTTCTTCTTCTTCTTCCTCTTTTTCCTCTTTTTCTCCTTTACTTCTTCCATTTCTTCCCTATCCATCTCCCTCTTTCTCTCAAATTTTCAATTTTTATTTTTTTTTTAAATTATAAAAATCTATAATTTTGTAAATTTTTTTTTTAAAACTTTATACTTTTATAATTCTAAAATTTTTATATTTTAAAATTTATATTTTCCTAAATGCGTTTTTAAAAAAATAAAATTTTAATTTTTACAATTTTATTTATAATATTTTCATTTTATATGAAAATAAATTATAATTTCATTCAATTATTAAAATATTTATTTTTCATATTATTTATTTATGAAAGACAGTTTTTATAATAAATATATTTTATAAATAATTTTTATATGTAAATTATTTATATTTTTCTAATTTTAGTTAATTTTCATTATAAATTGTTTTTGTTTCAAATAATTTTTGTTTCTGATTAAAATTATTTTTTTCATATAAAAACATTTTTAAAGTTTTTATTTAATTTTCGTTATGTGTTTTTTTTTTTTACAAAAATTTTTATTTTTATTTTTCTTTAGAAATCCCTCAAAAATATTTTTAATTTTTTTTTATTTTCGTCGGAAATCCCTCGGAACCTTGACTGTTAGAAATCTCTCGGAACGTTTGACGTCGGAAATCCGTCAGATTTTTCTGACCACCCTAATCTGTTAGAAATCCCTCAGAAATTTCCAAAGGATTTCTGCAGAAAGTAACTCCTATGTTTGTCGCAGCTACAAATGGGAATAACATTATTTCTCACTATCATTGTTCGGCGTTCACTTGGAAACTTTAAGGATATACGTTCACAACTGATATTCGAACGTTACATTTGGATTGTTGCGATTTGGTTCTTGGGGTACAATGGCTAGTCACACTAGGCCCTATCTTATGGGATTTCTGCAACCTCAGGATGAAATTTTCTCTGAATAATACAAAACATGTGTTGAGAGGTTCATCAAAAGCGAGCTGCAAGGTAATCAACGGTGGTATATTGAACAAGATCCTCAGATCGGGACCTCAGATCGCTATGCTTCGTCTACGGGAAATTACTACTGAGAGTAATCATCCCCTTCTTCAAGATGCATGCCTATCCCACATTTTTAGAAATGGTATATCAGACGCGCCGAATGAGGACTTGCAACGTTTATTGGAGACCTATACGGATTTGTTCGATGAACCTTCATCCCTCCCACCTTTTCGGGCAGGTTTTGATCATCGTATACCATTAGAAGCAGGAGCTAACCCAATAAATCAACGTCCTTACCGTTATTCTACGGTGCAGAAAGATGTCATTGATAAAATGGTAAAGGACATGGCAACGCAGGGAATTATTCAATACAATACAAGTCCCTACACGTCCCCTGTTGTGCTTGTCAAGAAGAAAGATGGATCATGGCGACTTTGCGTGGATTATCGCGGGTTAAACAAGCATACAATTAAGGATAAGTATCCCATACCGGTTTTGGAGGATTTATTGGATGAATTGGGAGGTTCTCAGTATTTTTCCAAACTTGATCTGCGTGCAGGCTTCCATCAACTACGAATGTGTCCGGATGGCATTTACAAAACAGCTTTTAAAACACATTCAGGGCACTTCGAATATCTTGTGATGCCATTTGGCCTTACTAATGCTCCATGTACATTTCAGAGCTTGATGAATCACGTCTTCAGCGATGTGATACGCAAATTCTATTTGGTGTTCTTCGACGATATACTCGTCTATAATTCATCTTGGGAGGACCACTTGATGCATTTGGAGATAATCTTTTCCATCTTGCAGGTTCATCAACTTTATCTGTAGAAGGCTAAATGTTCTTTCGTAGCAACTCGGATTGAGTACTTGGGCCACTTTATATCGGCTCAAGGTGTAAGTACGGATCCTAGTAAGGTATCCATAGTTCAGCAATGGCCAATACCGCAGAATCAGAAGCAACTCCGTAGTTTTTTGGGATTGGCAAACTACTACTGGCGTTTCATTAAGAGTTATGGTATTATTGCCAAACCCCTTATTAGTCTGTTGCAAAAAGATGGATTTTTCTGGTTGGATACAGCAGCAGAATCCTTCACGGCACTTTAAACGACATTAGCATCATCTCCGGTTTTAGCTTTGCCGGATTTTGCAAAAACTTTTGTTGTCGAAACTGATGCGTCCAATACGGGGATTGGAGCAGTATTGACGCAAGATATGCATCCCATCTGTTATATCAGCCAGGCTTTGGGACCTCGGCATCAATCGTTATCAGTTTATGAGAAAGAATTATTGGCTGTTGTGTATGCAGTTCAATCTTGGAACGCCTATTTAGCTCACAAACGATTCATTATTCGGACTGATCAGAAAAGTCTTCAGTTCTTATTGGGACAAAAGGTCAGCACACCATTTCAACAGATGTGGTTATCGAAGTTAATGGGTTATATATTTGAGATTCAGTACAAACATGGCAAAAAGAATCATGTCGTTGATGCTCTGTCTCGGGTCTCTGGTTCTCAACTTCTCCAACTCACTTTGTATCATTTGAACACTGATTTCTTTGACTCTTTACAACAAATGTGGCATTATGACGCAAAGTTCACCTATGTCAATAATGAGCTACGACGAAGGGGCAAGCTCGTTACAGGTGATGATCCAAATATTAAAATGCAGATATTCAAGTGGTTTCATGACTCAGCTGTAGGCGGTCATTCTGGTCGGGACGCTACACTAAAGCGCATCAAATCCCTGTTCTTTTGGCCTAAGATGAATTTTGAAGTTCAAAATTACGTTCGATATTGCTCTGTTTGTCAACGTAATAAATCGGACCTGGCTGCAAAACCTGGACTCCTCCAACCTTTTCCAGTTCCCGGTGGTGTATGGGAATCCATTAGTTTGGATTTTATCGAAGGTTTACCCCCATCCGCAGGGAAACATTGCATTCTCGTCGTCATCGATCGTTTGAGTAAGCATGCCAATTTCCTACCACTGTCGCATCCTTATACTGCTTCAGACGTCGCTACCCTGTTCCTGGACAACATATTCATACTCCACGGAATGCCCAAAGACATTACAAGCGATCGGGATCCAACTTTTCTCAGTGGCCATGGAGTGGATTTGCGATTTTCCACTGCCTATCACCCGCAAACGGATGGGCAAACTGAGGTGACTAACAAAACTCTCGAAACTTATTTGCGCTGTATGACTTCTGAAACTCCGAAGTCCTGGTCGAAGTGGCTTGCGCTCGCCGAATAGTGGTATAATACAACGTTCCATAGTGCGATTCAAGCAACTCCTTACGAGATTGTTTCTCGCTCGATCGTAGTCTACGCAAGCGTGAGGAGTTGATAACTATGCTTAAGTTTCACTTGATACGAGCTCAAAACCGTATGAAACAATATGCAGATTCTCGCAGATCACACCGAGAAATCAAGATTGGCGATTATGTTTAGTTGAAACTCCAACCCTACAAGTAACACTCTCTCAAAGACAGGTCCATTCCCCACAAACTTTCTCCCAAGTTTTATGATCCATTTCGCGTTTCAGATCGTGTGGGAACTTCGGCTTATAAACTGGAGCTACCGGTTACGGATGTTATTCATGATGTTTTCCATGTTAGCCAACTCAACCTCTGTCCTAATCCGCCTACTCAACTCCAGTCTTTACCACCTTATTTACTGGACTTGGGCGTTGCAAAGGAACCCACCATGGCTATATTGGAAACAAAGATGGACAAACGGCACAACACGGCAATCACTAAAATAATGGTTCACTGGCGAGGCGAGTCCCCGGATCAAGCATCTTGGGAATTTTATCCGGATTTCATCAACAAGTATCCACACTTCAATACTTGACAAGTATGCTCTTCAGGAGGGAAGTATTGTAACAGGATTTATGATCCTGTGGTTTATTTCGGTTTAATGCATTCGAATAACATCTGTACCGGTTCGTATGTGAACCGCGAAACAATCACTCTTTCTATTTAAAAGCTGTAACAAACTCTTTTTGCATTATTCAAGTTTTATCATCATCCTAAATCTATTTTTTCTCTCTATATATATTGTTTGTTTTGGGAATCAAATGTTTGAGGTGATTATTCTTGTTCAAGATCATCTTCTAGGTTTGTTTCTTCCTGGTTTTCGAATCTATTAAGATTTCTAAATCGGGTTTTAAGTTGTTAAAGTGATCCTCTGTTATCCTCTGTTACATGCTTTCTTCAAGAAGCCTTTTGAGTTCAGTTCACCTGAATCACTCTCTTTCTCAACACATTTTGTGTGTGCTCTGGTGCCTAATCCACCATTTGTTTGTGGTCATGGTATGACACTTGTTTTATCTGCCTCCATGGATCTCAAGCATGCAGATGCGACGCAGTATTTGGGACTTTTCAACACCTCGACTCAAGGATCCTCCTCTTCTCATCTAGTTGCTGTTGAGCTAGATACTGCCCTCAGCGCTGGGTTTGATGACATCGATGACAATCATGTTGGTATCGATGTCAATAGCCTAATCTCTAATGCATCTATATCCCGGCTGCTTACTTTTCCTAGAATGAAGGTAAGAGCGAAAGCATAAAGCTTGGATTCTCTGGAGCGACAGGGACACTTATCAGCTACCAATACATACTAGGGTGCATTTTTAGTAGAAAAAAGGTGTCATTGAAGGCTCTGGATCTCACTAAACTTCCCCGAGTCCCTCCTCCTCGGAAAGCTAAAAAAAAGAGACCATCAATGCTGCTTATTGTTCTGCTCATATTACTGGCAGTCACAGTGCTTTTGGTTCTTGGAGCAGCTTTTATCAACAGGAGAAGGAAATATGCAGAAGTAAGAGAGGAACGGGAAGAAGAACATGGTCCACGCCGAATTTCGTATAAAGCTCTGTACAAGGCAACGAAAGCATTTAACAAGGATGGACTTCTTGGAAAAGGAAATTTTGGAGAAGTGTACAAAGGAACTATGCCTTGCAATGGACAAATAGCAGTGAAAAAGAGTGGCACACGATGCAAACGAAGGGATGAAGCAATTTGTGGCTGAAATCGTGAGCATAGGTAATATGAAGCACAAAATATGCTTCCACTTCTTGAGTACTGTAGAAGAAAGGGTAATCTTAGTTTTTTTGGAATGAGAAAAGCCATGTTAGGCTTATGTGAAGTAACTCTACTTGGCCGGAGTACCATTTTCCTCCACTCGTGAAGTCTGTTTTGATATTTCATTAAGACATCCAGCATTGAAAAGTAATTGTTAGAGTCTTTTGTAGAAAACATTTTAGGCTTTGTAAATTTTGAGGTGTATTTGCACTAAAGTATTGTATCTTATTATCTACATTCCTCTTTTTACATAAGTTGACTGCATTTTCCAGTAATCATGGTTTTTTGTGGAGATGTTTGCAAGTTGTTCTTCCCTCAGTCTATTAATTTGCAAAACCAATGTTCTGGTTCTTGACTTGATTGAGATTAACTCCTTTCTGTTGTTTTTAGTGTGATGGTTTCATGCCCCTCCTGTATTTAAGTAATCTCCAAGACTCCAACGTCTATGAATCTCCTTTCAAGTGTGTATATATATCCCATCCTGGAGTTCAAGTTTTATGTTGCCAATGTCCTTGTTACGAATTTCTTGTTTGTTACATGCTCCTTTAATTTTATGAATTATCATAACGAGTCCAATTTTCATCTGTTCTCTTATTTTCCACTGGTTTTCTTGAATAGTTGAAATTAGTTCAGTTTCATATGTGAAGCTTAATGAGATCACAAGAGAGCATCATCAAGTTCTCGATGGAAACCTAAAATATAATCAGAGATGGTTGTTTCATCCCATAACAGGTAAAAGTTTAGAAGTTTATTCTTGAAACTGTTAAAGACATATTTAGCTATGGTCTGGAGTAACAGAGAGATGATGCCCTCGAGTATTATCATAACTTGTAAAATTCTAGAAACTAAGAGTATATGTAGCTAGCTAGTCCGAGACATGTGATCATCAAACTAGATTGTACCTTTTAGGTTCCTCTATTGTTTGGGTGTACCGCTTACAAGGAACGATAAAAGAAGTTGCTATTGTTTCTTTGAGGTCAACACTATTTTAGACATTCCAGTGCAGTTCTGTGTGAAGGTAGAATATATAGACTTAAATAGACTAGTTTGAGAAACGTTTTGTCTGTTTATTTGTAGTATTCTTATCACACTATGGAGTCAATTTTGGATAGATGATTTTTCTCCTAGATTACACCAAGCAAGTCGTTAATTTATGTAGCAAACATTTATAGAAACTGTAGTTTTGAGCATGTTAAGGTCCTTGAAGAGAACAAAACCACGTCAACAAAGGAGAAGACTTAAACGTTAAGACTTTGTTTTGACTTGGCTAAGCTTGATTCTATGTACCTACTTCAATATTCTATAATAGGTGGGAGCTTGGCTTTGGTTCCTTTTGCTTTTGAGTGCTTTCTTCCCCCCCTTAACCATCATAAAGACATAAAGTATCTTTTAGAAATGATTAATATAATGAACTTTTTTATGACTACTGCGTCTAGTAGTCGCCTTTGTTCTGACTGATGTTGGGCTCACTTATGCTAAAGTAATGTATGAATTTGAATATTTAACAACGTGAAGTGGTTCGTAATATATAATAAAATGGCTTCTCTGTCCTTTGTAATATAAGTAGCTGTTGTTGTGTGAGAAAAATCCGGTTAAAGATTGTGGGTATTGATTCCAAGACACATGTAATGTGATTAGTTTAATTTATTTTTACTGTTTGTTAGTACGCTTCTAGCACTTTCCTTTGTTTCTTTCGACTGAAATTTGGATTAGTTTTGTTAAACTAATATCTGAATTTGAACATTTGTTTTTTTTTTATAATATTATCGAGTTGTAACGATACATAAACCAATAAAGAAATGAATACAAAATGATAATAGTTGGCTGTGTAATTCTTATAATCATATTTCTCTGCAGCTTAGCTAATTTTAAATCAGAGAGGAAACGATTTGCAAAGAGCTCTCAGTCTCATCAGCAGCAGCAATGTCTAGTGTATTGCTTCTGTTCTGTTTGATCTCCTTTTTTCATCTTATCTCTTTGTCAACTTCATCGATAGATACCACTTTTGTCTTCAACGGCTTTGGACAAGTGAATCTTTCTCTTGATGGGTCTGCTACGTTGCTTCCCAATGGATTATTGCAGCTTGCTAAAGTTACGCAGCATCAAATGGGTCATGCTTTCATCAAGAAGCCAATTCAGTTCAGCTCCTCTAAACCACTCTCATTCTCAACACACTTCGTATGTGCTCTAGTGCCTAAGCCAGGACTCAAAGGCGGCCACGGCATTACCTTTGTGATATCTCCTTCTGTTGATTTCACTCGGGCGCAACCAAATCGGTACTTGGGAGTTTTCAACGCCTCAACTGATGGATCTACCTCTTCTCAAATTTTTGCTGTTGAGCTCGACACCGTTGAAAACTCAGAATTTGAAGACACGAACAATAATCACGTTGGGATTGATGTGAACAGTCCCATCTCAGTCGAATCTGCACCAGCTTCTTACTTTTCGAAAACAGAACAGAAGAATGTGAGCATTAACCTCTCTAGTGGAGATCCTATACAGGTTTGGGTTGATTACGAAGGAAGTGTGCTCAATGTTTCTTTGGCTCCTCTTAAACTCAAGAAGCCAAGTCAACCTCTTTTGTCACGGCCCATCAATCTCACGGAAGTGTTTCGGAGTAGAAGATTGTTCGTTGGGTTCTCTGCAGCAACAGGTTCATCAATCAGCTACCATTATCTTCTTGGGTGGAGTTTCAGCACAAGCAGGGAACTATTGAATCTACTTGACATCTCAAAGTTTCCACGAGTTCCTCGGCCTAGAATTAAGCATAAGAAACCATATGCTCTAATTATCGCTCCGGTCGCTGCACTTGCTATCATAGTATTAACTGTTCTTGCAGGAGTTTTTTACCATAGGAAGAAGTATGCGGAAGTAAGTGAACCATGGGAAAAGGAATTTGGTTCACACCGCTTCTCCTACAAATCTTTATACATAGCAACGAAAGGGTTTCACAAGGATGGATTTCTCGGGAGAGGAGGTTTTGGAGTAGTGTACAGAGGAGATCTCCCTCAGTGTAAGCCTATAGCTGTGAAGAGAGTGTCTCATAATGGTGAGGAAGGGATGAAGCAGTTTGTGGCTGAAGTAGTGAGCATGAGAAGTCTGAAACACAGGAACCTTGTTCCACTTCTTGGGTATTGCAGGAGAAAAGGCGAGCTTTTACTTGTGTCCGAGTACATGCCTAACGGTAGTCTTGACCAGCACTTGTTTGATGATCAAAGTCCGGTTCTTTCTTGGTCACAAAGACTTGTGATTCTCAAAGGTATAGCCTCGGCTCTCTTTTATCTCCATACGGGAGCTGAACAAGTTGTTTTGCATCGAGATATCAAAGCTTCCAATGTTATGTTAGACGCTGAGCTAAACGGTAGGTTAGGAGATTTTGGTATGGCTAGGTTTCATGACCATGGAGGCAACGCAGCCACAACAGCAGCAGTTGGGACCGTTGGGTATATGGCACCTGAGCTAATAACAATGGGAGCTTCCACTGTCACTGATGTTTATGCCTTTGGTGTGTTCATGCTTGAAGTAGCCTGTGGAAGGAAACCTGTAGAACCTGAGATGCAAGTTGAGAAACGATATTTGATCAAATGGGTTTGTGAATGCTGGAAGAAAGATTATTTGCTTGATGCTACAGATTCTAGATTTAAAGGAGAATTCTTACCGGAGGAAGTCGAGTTGGTTTTGAAACTCGGGTTGCTATGTACAAACATCGTGCCAGAGTCCAGACCAACAATGGAACAAGTGGTTCTTTACTTAAACGGGAACCTACCACTACCGGATTTCTCGCCATACACACTCGGGATCGGCTCATTTACTCCTGTAGTGGTCGATGCAGCCTCCATTACAGTCACATGTACTTCAAGAAACTGGTCAGCTCCTTCGGCATCTTCTTCATCAGCCAACAACTCAAGAGATCATGAACAATCATTGGAAGGTAAGAACTCTCTAAACGTAGTTGCAGAATCAGAAGACATCGAGTCTCGTCTCCCCAAGCCAAAAGACATATAGATCCTCAGTGATCTCACTGAAGCTGTTCATGCTCTAGAACAATCATCTAACTTATGATTGTTTTCTGATCTTCTTTGTTGTTATTTGTCATACTTTTAGTGATCAAATTTGCGATGTCTATTGGGAATAAATTTATGTTGGCTGTCTACAGTTCCTTAGGAAAAATTGTTAAATAATGGAATGTTGAAAAAAATGAGTTTGACTTCTTATCTTGAACTTTTTTGTAGACCTTGTTTTTGGTAGCTCTAGAGATTGCTTGTTACCAGAGAGAAAAATTCTATCCAAAATATTAACTTTCTCTCTCTCAGTTAATATGGATTGTAGACTGCTTCTTGCTTTGATCTTCTCTTGCATATATCTGATTTGCCTATCAAGTCAACAAGAAACCACGTTTGTCTACAATGGCTTCGATCAAGCAGATCTTTATATTGGTTGGCTCGCCAAGATACTTCCTGGTCGGCTTTTGCAGTTGACAAATACTACAGAGCGGCAAATAGGTCATGCTTTCTTCAAGCAGCCATTTTATTTTGCTCCTTCTTCATCGTTCTATACACATTTCGTGTGTGCGCTGGTGCCTCCTATGTTGGGAGCTGATGGTGGCCATGGGATTGCATTCGTTGTATCTCCTTCCATGGATCTCTCTAATGGATCTGCGACTCAGTACTTGGGCGTCTCCAGCATCCCAGCAAATGAGACTTAATCTTCTCATCTGCTAGCTATTGAACTCTATAATGTTAGTAAAATAGAGTTTGATGTGCTGGAAAAGCCTCACGTTGGGATTAGTGTAAACAACTCATTATCTGTTGAATCTGCTCTCCCATCTTACTTTTCCAGCACGTTGGGGAACAATATAAGCATAAATCTCTCTAAACTCCCTCAGGCTCTTCTTCACTGCTTATTGGTTTGGTCGTTTTATTGGTGGTCTTTTGTACTGATGGTTCTTGGAGGAGTTGGCTGAAGTTGTGACTATGGGAAGTTTACTGCATTGTAATTTGGTTCCTCTTCTCGGATATTGCAGGAGGAAAGGTGAGTAACTGCTGGTCTCTGAGTACATGCCTAATGGTAGTCTAGACCAGTACTTGTTTCATAATCAAAACCCATCTCTTTCATGGTTGCAAAGAATATCTATTCTTAACGACATTGCCTCGGCTATCAACTATCTGCATACAGGACTCAATCCAGCTGTTTTCCAACGGGATATAAAAGCTTCTAACGTCATGTTAGATTCTGCGGGAAATGGAAGGTTAGCAGATTTTGTTATGGCCGGGTTTCATGCCCCTAGAGCTAACTTATCTGCAACAGCGGCTGTGGGAACCATAGTTTACTTGTCACCTAAGCTAATAACAATGGGAACTTCTACAATGACTGATGTTTATGCCTTTTGGTGCCTTCCCTCTTGAAGTATCTTGTGGAAGGCGACCTGTGGAACTAGAGCTGCCTGTGGAAAAGCAATATCTTGTCAAGTGGGTTTGCGAATGCTGGAAAACGGATTTTCTACTCGAGACCAGAGATCCAAGATTGGGACGAGAATTCTTATCCCAGGAAGCCGAGTTGGTTTTGAAACTCGGGTTGTTCTGCACAAATGTGGCGCCAGAATCCAGGCCTGCCATGGGACAAGTTATGCAATATCGGTGTATATTCTAGGTTTATATAGCTTTACTATGAGATCATATATATAATATTGACAAACGATTATAAACTTTCGAGAGATCAGAATATAATTCTCTTCATAATCTTTTTAAACATCAATGCATGAATCATTGTCGTTCTAGACAGTGATGAAAGTGAAGAAGAAGAAGCAACAGTCTCTTCTAGGTCAAGATTATCATTTGGCAAGGAGAGGCCTCAAGTCTTATATGGATTGAATCAAGTTTGCAGATTGAATTTCAAGCACTGATTTATTATTAAACTTGAACTAAAAAAAAATGAGCGTACTACAGTCTAAGGAATTGATGGTTATAAACTTTTTATTGATAGATGAATGCGATTAATAATGATTACAAACAATCACATGTTCCAAGGCGATCGTTGCAGAATCCTCCCCTGGGACATTCAAAGCTACAATCGATGTCCCTCTTGCAAGGTGGATGTGCCTTCTCCAAAGTCATGCCGGTACCGACATACTTTGAATTTCCGGCCATAACTTCGACTTCAGTTAGCTCTCTTGCTTCTGCTCGAAGATCTTTTCCATCATTCGCATAATCAAGATGGCTTTTAATGATTAAATTTTGTTTTCTCTAGTTATATTTGGTGGAGCTAAAATCATAAATTGAATGTTCAAAAGAAACACATGGCTACTGTTCTAACGAACAAAATATGTACATGTATATACTTACTAGATGTGATGACCAAAATTAAAATCAAGAGTGGAAGCTTGAGTAATGTTCTTCATTTTATAAATTTGGTTTAAGTTTGCAACTACAAAAATTATTTTTGGTGAAAGTTTGTAATAACTTCATTGAAATTACCATATATTTATATTGTGTAGAAAGTCCACTCTTGGTATTGGTACTAGCTAAGATCTGAAGAAAAAAAAAAGACATTACCAAATTAGAGGTAAACAATAGATAGTTAAAAAAAAATTTATAAAACACTGATTTTAGATAAATCCAAAATTTATTAGTCATTACTAGTCAAGTGTTCAAATAATATATCATATCTTCAATTACTGTTTATTTCTATTTTTCACCAAAAAAAAAGCAAAGGATATATATAAGTAGATTAATTTACCTTATCATGATACACCTCATCACCTCAAAAATGTGACACATCATCATGTTCATTTTATTAATTTTAAATTATTTTTTATTTATTATAAAAAAAATAATTTATTTGATTAATTATGGTTTATAATGCCGTCTATAATTTAATATTTATAATAACTACTCCATCCGATTTTATTTAACTATTGTTTTAGAAAAATTCACGTATAGTTTAGGAGTCTTGTTATTTGACTGTTTTAACTTTATCATAATGACTCTTGGTATAATGACTCTTGAGTATGATTGGTTTTTGATGTGGGTATCATTAACTGTGTTTATTTGTTTTCTATAAATAGTTTTATATTAAATGAGGTTATTTTTTTGTAAACAAATTAGGTTATTTTTGTAATTTTTTTACCATAATTGTATCTAAAAGTGAGAACTACATATAATTAGAAAAAAAAATATACAATGACAGTTAAATAAAACTAGAGAGAGTATCATCTTTAAACATATAAAAAATTTAAAAAGAATTTGAAAATTTATTTCCTTAACTTTTATTTATTTGATTTATTATGGTTTGTTGTGATATCTATACTTTAATATTCACATTAACTGTCATCCTTAGATATAACAGTTTTAACAAACATATAAAAAACCATTCCCTTATAAAAGATAGATTATATGTTGATCAAAAGAATTTATAATTTATAATTTTAGTTTTATTAGATTTATCTATATAGTTTAGGAAAATATTATAACGACTCCTTATCATCAAATTTTGTTTTCAAATTGTGGTATATTATCAATTTGTCTTTTTAGTGTTAGATTGTTTATTTAATTATTAGATTTTCTGTAACTCTATATCTCATGATAATTACCATACTATAATATAATAGTTTGAAAATAATTTAATAAACCATTGTTATTAATTTATTATAAAAGTAATTTATGAATTTAATATATATATATATAACTTTGGCAAAATATCTATAACAAAATATTTAAAATATTTTAACTAATTAATAAATTTATCTTCATATTATATTATAACTAAGCTTGTATATGATACAAATTTATATAACGTTTAATGTTTATAAATTATGAATTAAATTTATATATAAAATAAAAAATTTATGATATATAATTTCAAATAATTAACAAATTAAATGTGTTGCTTATTTAGATACTTTTAAATTAGCAAGTTCTTACAATTACAAAAATCGGCTCTTTCTTTTGAAATCTCGAGCAGGCATTGTCAAGCAAATTTCCGAGCCAATTCTACCTCACAAGCTCCCGAGCCGGGTGAAAGATCATTTCCACCAGCCAACAAAGGGAAGGTCTTGTCTCGAGCCGATGTGCTACTTCTCTCCCGAAATGATTCTCCCTCACAAACACTCGAGCTTGGTAAAAGATTGTTTCCACCAGCCAACAAAGTGAAGGTTTTGTCTCGAGCCGGTGTGCTGCTTCTCTCCCGAGCGGATTCCCCTTGCCATACTAACGAGCCAGCAGCAGACCATGATCCCTGAGTCGGTTGGTGCTCCAAGCATCCGAGCTAGTTGTCCTCGGGTCTCATCTACATGCAAACCGATCTGGTCTCGTGTTGCACGCCCATACCGGCCAGTCGTCCACCCTGTTGGATCAAAATATTAATAAGCATATTGGACTTATAATATGTTGATAAATGTGAATGGGAAATGAACATAAATTAAGACTCATTAAGTAAAGTGGAATTTTTTGATTTTTTTTAAATAAAAAAAAAATTGAGATTAAAAATCTGAACCGAAAATCAGGATAAAGTTGTTGAAACCGCTTGCAGAATTTTCGGGATTTTTATCCTTGAATATTCCAGTCAAAACGGTTACAACCGCTTGCAGAATTTTCGGGATTTTTATCCTTGAATATTCCAGTCAAAACGGTTACAACCGCTTGCAGAATTTTCGGGATTTTTATCCTTGAATATTCCAGTCAAAACGGTTACAACCGCTTGCAGAATTTTCGGGATTTTTATCCTCGAATATTCCAGTCAAAACGGTTACAACCGCTTGCGGATTTTTCGGGATTTTCCCAGAAAATAGGGATTTATCCCAAAAATCCCTAATCACTTCCTCCCTATAAATAGAGAGCTAAAGCAGGCATTCGAGATATCTGAGTATCCTGAATATCCTGAGAAATTCAAAATTCTCGAAAACTCTAAAAATCGCCTACTCTCTAAATTCACAGAAAAAGGTTCAACTTTCTCTCATATTCGTTTCTATCTTTCAGAAATGATTCTAGTTCTTGAGTATATCGTAGATACTGTGTTCGCAGATTCCGAATTCGAGTGTTGCGAATCGGTCTACAAAAGGTTGTATCCTGGGATTCAAAAGGCGTATTAAAACCGTCGCACTACGGGCGCTTTATTGAGTTAAGGAAAGAGATCATCTCGCCTCCTTTCTGGATTTCTTAAAAAATCGTTTTATAAATCGTGCTTCTACAAATTGATTTCTCCTTCTTTATCTCTAATATCAAATCGTATTTTCTTATCCGGTTTTATAGCTCCTACAGTCTTAACTCAATAAATCCGCTTCTAGCAAATAGCTACAATCGGATTTAAGAAAAACGATTTTTCATTTTTATTAAATCAATTTGTAATCGTTTCTGCGAACGCTGCAAAGCGAGTTTGCAAAACGAATATTATACGATTTTGAATTGTTTCTGCAGACGCTCAAAAAGCGAGTTTGCAAAACGATATCAAACGATTTCGTATCGGATTGATCTATCTTGATTTAGGAATCGATCGATCTTGTGACGTCTCCGCGAACGCTACACAGCGAGATTGCGATTCGTTTGACTGATTTAAAAAAATGTTTAAATCAAGTTTCTGACTATCGTTTCTTTTGTGAAACAGATGGCAACTAACGCTGCGAACACTCTCAACAACAGTGAGATTGCAATGATGGAGACGACTCAAGTCACTCCAAAAATGGCATTGGATACCAGTGGACTCCTTCTTGAAAAGTTTGATGGGAATGGATTTAAGAATTGGCAACAGAAGATGGTCTTTTATTTGACATCTCTGAATTTGAACAAATTCCTCACGGAGGATAAGCCAATCACTCCTGATGGAGATCTGGATGTGCGTACGCTATCCAGTATTGATGCATGGAAGCATTCAGACTTTCTGTGCAGAGGATGGATCCTTAGTCGTCTGGTAGACAACTTATACTCTGTCTACAACAATGACAAGGAATATCCCACAGCCAAGCATCTATGGATTGCTTTGGAAAGAAAGTACAAGTCTGAAAATGCTGGTTTTCAGAGATATGTTGTGGCTAAGCTTCTAGACTTTAAGATGGTGGATTCAAAACCCATCATGGAACAAGTTGAACAGTTGCAACTGATCAACGTCAAGATTGCATCAGAAGGTATGATTCTTCCTGAAAATTCGTCGTTGACTGCACCATTGAGAAGCTTCCACCAAGCTGGGTAGATTTCAAAAACTACCTTAAGCACAAGCGAAAGCAGATGTCTCTGGAATCGCTGATCTCTAGGCTTCACAATGAAGCTGTGATTCGCCTCTCTAAGAATGAGGAAAAAGGGTATCAAGCATACCTAGCCGAACAATTTAAGGCAAAAAGCAAAAGCAAAACAGAGGAAAAGACTAGCAAGTTCAAGAACTTCAAGTCCTCTGGCTCCACAAGCTTCAAGAAGCAAACTTCTTATGATAAGAAGTATCGTGGAAAGTGTCATCATTGTGGGAAAATAGGTCATAAGGCAGATGTTTGTCGCAGTAAGCCTAAACAAAAGCGACATCATCATGCAAACCTGACAGAGGAAGATCTCTGTTGTGTTATCATTGACAAAGTCAACACCATTGAGGGAAATCCTCTAGATTGGTGGTACGACACAGGTGCTACGAACCACATATGTTTTGATAAAGACATGTTTAACACTTATCAAATATGCAACAATGATGAACAAGTGCTGATGGGAAACACCCAAACATCCAAGGTTGCAGGACGTGGTAAAGTAATCCTGAAGCTGACTTCAGGACATCAAATTACTCTCACCAACGTGAAGCATGTTCCAGACATGAGGAAGAATTTGATCTCTGGCACTCTCCTCAGCAAGGCTGGATTCTGCGCCAACTTTCATTCTGATAAGTTGGTACTTAAGAAAAATGGGGTGTATTTGGGAAAGGGCTTTGTTAAGAATGGACTGATCAAAATGAATGTATTGACAGTCGTTCCAAAAGTTGTAACAAACAATTCTATTAATAACAATGCTCCAGTTGCTTATTTGGTCGAGTCTTTTGATATTTGGCATGAACGGTTAGGACATGTGAATTATAAATCGTTAAACCGATTAATGAATTCAAACCTAATACCAAAATGCAAACAAAGTAAAGACAAATGTGAAGTTTGCGTACAAGCGAAACTTACAAAACGACCATCACCACAAGTCCAGAGAAATACTGAACCTCTAGGATTAATCCACACAGATTTGTGCGATTTAAATTACTTACCCACAAGAGGTGATAAGAAGTATTTTGTGACCTTGATCGATGACTGCACAAAATACTGCTATATTTACTTGTTACAGAGCAAAAATGAAGCTCTAGATATATTCAAGGAATATAAGCTAGAGGTTGAAAATCAACTCGAAAGAACTATTAAAATAGTTCGGAGTGATAGAGGTGGAGAATATGAAGGACAGTTTGATGCATTTTGCAGAGAAAATGGAATCATTCATCAAACAACAGCTCCTTATTCACCTGAATCCAATGGAGTTGCGGAAAGGAAAAACCGAACTTTAAAGGAAATGATGAATGCCATGATGCAAGAATCAGGCGTAACCCAGAACATGTGGGGGGAAGCTCTTATGACTTCTAATTATATTCTTAATAAGATTCCTAACAAAGTGACGGGAAAAACACCATATGAATTATGGAAAGGAACGGTTCCCTCATACAAATACCTGAAAGTGTGGGGGTGCTTAGCAAAAGTTGCAGTACCGCTTCCTAAAAAGGTCACAGTTGGACGAAAAACGGTTGATTATATATTTATTGGATATGCACACAACAGTAGTGCTTATCGGTTTCTGGTTCAGAAATCAGATATACCGGATATCCATGTAAATACAATAATGGAATCGCGAAATGCGTATTTTTTTGAAAATATTTTTCCTTGTAAGGATAAATTAACCCCTAAGCGGAATAGGGAAGAAAGAGACGCAAGCGAAGCAAGCACTCCTATTCTAGTAAATGGAGAAGTTGCTGAAAATGAACCCAGGCGTAGTAAAAGGGCTCGGAAGGAAAAAACCTTTGGTGACGATTTTCTAATGATCTTACTCACTGAAAACGAACCAAAGACCTTCGCTGAAGCAATGTCTACGCCAGACGCACCTTATTGGAAAGAAGCCGTCAAAAGTGAGTTCGATTCCATTATGCAAAACCATACGTTTTACATAACCGATTTACCAGAAGGGTTCAAAGCTCTCGGTTGTAAATGGATTTTTAAAACTAAATTAAAAACCGATGGCGCAATTGATAAATACAAGGCTAGACTTGTAGTTCAAGGTTTCCGCCAAAAAGAAGGTCTAGACTTCTTTGATACATATTCTCCAGTGTCGAGAATAACTTCTATTAGAAATCTCGTAAGCATTGCAGCATTACGAAATCTGGAAATCCACCAGATGGATGTAAAAACTGCATTTCTAAACGGAGATTTAGAAGAAGAAATATATATGAAACAACCCGAAGGGTATGTTGTACCAGGACAAGAACATAATGTCTGTCGACTGGTGAAATCGCTGTATGGACTGAAACAAGCTCCAAAACAATGGCATGAAAAATTTGACAGCGTCATGATGTCCAATGGATTCAGCATAAATGAAAGCGATAAGTGCATTTATTCGAAGATTACGAAAAATGCTTATGTCATGCTATGTTTATATGTAGATGATATGCTTATCCTAGGCAGCAACAACGATATCATCAATCAGACTAAAACCATGTTGCATGGACAGTTTGATATGAAAGATTTGGGGTTGGCTGATGTAATTCTAGGGATTAAAATCACTAGACATCCTGGAGGATACATATTATCCCAAGAACATTATGCTGAAAAGGTGCTTGATAGATTTAAAGACTATTCAAGTGGAACCTCACAAACTCCTGTAGATACTACTCTTCATCTGACAAAAAATTCAGGTGAACCTGTATCACAGAATGAATATGCTCGAGTGATCGGAAGTCTAATGTATTTGACAAATTGTACAAGACCAGATCTAGCACACTCAGTGAATGTACTAAGTAGGTACACGAGCAATCCAGGACACACCCATTGGAAAGCTATAACCAGAGTATTAAATTTCATAAGGTTTACCAAAAATTATGGGTTGCACTATGGTTCCGAACCTGCAGTTTTGGAAGGATACAGTGATGTCAACTGGATATCCGAATCCAAAAACTCAAAATCAACAAGTGGTTATATATTTACACTTGGAGGTGCTGCGGTATCCTGGAAATCTTGCAAACAAACGCTTCTGGCTAGATCAACAATGGAATCAGAGTTCATTGCATTAGACAAAGCCGCAGAAGAAGCCGAGCATCTTTGCAATTTCTTGGAAGACATACCGATGTGGGAAAACCAGTGTCATCAATACGCATACACTGTGATAACCAATCGGCTATAGCTCGCGCAAACAATAATTTGTACAATGGCAAGTCACGTCATATACGTAGACGACATAAGACCATTAGACAACTGATCTCAAGTGGGGTAATCTCACTCGATTACATAAAATCAGCTGATAATATTGCAGATCCTTTCACAAAAGGTCTGACACGAGATCAAGTTTTGAAATCATCAAGAGGAATGGGTTTAAAGCCTATGAACTAAAGATGAGATTTGATGGTAGGTTCAAAGGGACAACTAAGTCAAATTAAGTCTAAATAAACACTGTGAAACTTTTGTTTCTACCCAGTTCCTATAGATGACAACAGTGTTTTTCTGCATATATATAGGTTAAGCATTGGCTTTTAATGAATTCATATATTCTAACCCAATGAAGTGAAGCAGATCATTTCGGGAAAAAGAATACAAATATGAAAGATCACCTTGTGAGTGTGAAATGAGGCCGTTTCTAGGAGAATAAATGAAAGGCTATATTCTCCAAGTTCACTCATGAAAAACCAGGCTGTTCATGGCCAAAACGAACACAACAAGAGAACCAAAAGTTCTACGAGAAATATAACCGCGTTATAATTGTTGTCTCGGTTTACACTAGAAATCCAGGTGGTTCAAGACATCATGTTCACCCCCTGGCCTTGTAAACCCGACAGTTATTAACTATGATTGGTTCAATGCTGAAAAATGCAACTAAATCAGATACGGTTATCTTTCGTTTATACTCAAGAAAGTCTTTTTTTTTTAGCTTTCTCGATCCTAAAGAGTTTTTCAAAGTCACCCTCAGTTTAGAGTCATTTCTATTCATGTGGGGGATTGTTGGATCAAAATATTAATAAGCATATTGGACTTATAATATGTTGATAAATGTGAATGGGAAATGAGCATAAATTAAGACTCATTAAGTAAAGTGGAATTTTTTGATTTTTTTAAAATAAAAAAAAAATTGGGATTAAAAATCTGAACCGAAAATCAGGATAAAGTTGTTGAAACCGCTTGTAGAATTTTCGGGATTTTTATCCTTGAATATTCCAGTCAAAACGGTTACAACCGCTTGCAGAATTTTCAGGATTTTTATCCTTGAATATTCCAGTCAAAACGGTTACAACCGCTTGCAGAATTTTCAGGATTTTTATCCTTGAATATTCCAGTCAAAACGGTTACAACCGCTTGCAGAATTTTCGGGATTTTTATACTCGAATATTCCAGTCAAAACGGTTACAACCGCTTGCGGATTTTTCGGGATTTTCCCAGAAAATAGGGATTTATCCCAAAAATCCCTAATCACTTCCTCCCTATAAATAGAGAGCTAAAGCAGGCATTCGAGATATCCTGAGTATCCTGAATATCCTGAGAAATTCAAAATTCTCGAAAACTCTAAAAATCGCCTACTCTCTAAATTCACAGAAAAATGTTCAACTTTCTTTCATATTCGTTTCTATCTTTCAGAAACGATTCTAGTTCTTGAGTATATCGTAGATACTGTGTTCGCAGATTCCGAATTCGAGTGTTGCGAATCGGTCTACAAAAGGTTGTATCCTGGGATTCAAAAGGCGTATTAAAACCGTCGCACTACGGGCGCTTTATTGAGTTAAGGAAAGAGATCATCTCGCCTCCTTTCTGGATTTCTTAAAAAATTGTTTTATAAATCGTGCTTCTACAAATTGATTTCTCCTTCTTTATCTCTAATATCAAATCGTATTTTCTTATCCGGTTTTATAGCTCCTACACACCCAAGCTGATGATCGTAGGTCTTCTTCGAGCCGTTTTATCCGCTTCTTGACCCAAGCTGACGATCACCTAAGGTTTCGAGCCAGTGAGCATCTTCTATCTGCGAGCCAGTGGTCACCTCGCCCTCCCTGCCTTCCATCTTCCAAGCTGTTTGCGTGCCACATCACTCCGCGCCAACCAAGAGAAGGAACTCCATGAGGCAATGTTCATCTCTTATCCCCGAGCTGATCAGCGTGTCCGTGTCCGAAGACCAATCATCATTTCTCATCTCCTAGCCGATTAGGGAGGAAAGAATCCAAACCGACTATGCACAACACCTGTACAATAAATTTTAATGCCTTATGCCAAATTTATTTTTATGCCTTTACTATTTTATAAAATTTTTGAAAATTTTTTTGATGCCTTTTTGATATCCATTAAAAAAGAAAAATTTGTGATGCCCTAGGCCCAAGCTTTGGTTTTTTGGCCCTGGGCCGGCCCTGACTATGCATTCTTTCTCCGAGCTGATCATCTCATCATATGTCCCAAACAGTTATCTCTTGTATGTTCTCTCTAGAGTCTTGTTCAAGATAATATTATTTCTTAAAGCCTCTTGTTGTTGTTTTATGAAAAAATACATGACGTTACTTTTAGCAAAAACTATGAAAAATCTAAATCAAATCGAGCCAAATCAAACCGAGCTGAGACCTAAACCAAAATTACAAACAAATAAGAATTTGACTGGAGGCAAAAGACAAGGTTTGAGACGATCCGACTGAGTAAAACATTACTGACTGAACTAACTTCCCAAAGATTTTAAAAAAATTTCTAAATCAGCGGAAAAATAAAAAAATGAAAGGTCCAACATCGCTAGTTTAGTTTTTTAAAACTTAAGTTATTATATATATATCTATACATCGACGTACAATTCATTTTTTTAATTTAAAGTTTTAGGCATTACAATTTTTTGGAATATAAATTTTGTATGATAATCCATCAAAAATTTATTTTTAATAAAGAATAAAAGGTTCTCTAAAAAATTATTTACTCTGCATCTGAAATGACTGTATCAAAAAATAGATGTGTAACTATTATACAATCTTAAATCCTTTAAATATCTTAAAATTTATTATAATAAATATATATAAACAATAATAAATTTTTTTTAAAAAAAACATTTTTTATAAATATAAACCACAATAAATATTCTCTAGCTATTTATACATAATACATAAATAAATTATAATTCTATCAAATAGTTTCACAAATGATTAAATATTATAGTTTGCAACCTAATAATTTTGATATATATGTTATCTTTAACTAGGCAATTTTTTCTACGTTATATACGAAAATAATTAATTTTTGTTTTAGGTATCTAAACTTACTCATGTAATCACTGGGAAAACAACATTTGAAAACGGTGGATGGATATTTCACATTACTAAAGGGGTGTAATTGGGAGTTAGGTTTGTAAAGAGTTGGTTGATTTAAAGAGTTGAGAGATCTGTTAAATTTTTAAAGAACTGTAGAGAGTTTTGTATATTTAGAAAATTTATAAATAAAAAAATATTTTATGATAATGATTATAAAAATCTAAGAGATATTAAATATTCTCAATGTTTTGTTTAATGAGTTAAATTGTTTAACATTCAACTCTCAATAACACTATATTTTACTAGAATCATAGAAATTTTAAAACCAAACTTTTTGAATGACAATGGATTTTTTACGGAATTAAGAAATCATCAAACCAATAACATTAAATTTTACTCCCTCCGTTTTCGTTTAATTTTGATTTTAAGGAATTTTTTTATAAATGTAATTTCCAATTTTCAATACAAAATTCATTAGTTTTTAATGTTATATAATTATTTATATTTTGCAATCTATTTTATTATTGGTTAGATTGTGTTTAGTTTTATAATTAATGATGTTTTTGTTTAGAAAAAAATAAAAAAATTTAATGTTACTTTTTAATTTTGTGTCAAAATATTAAACGATACTTAATTAAAAACAAAAGGAATAGTAAGAATGTTAAAATTCATAAACCAATAAAAATATAATCTGTAGGAATCATGTGGCATAATGGTAGCCACCTCTGCATTCATTACACCAGGTCTGGGGTTCGAACCCAGTACTCCGCATGTTATTGGGGATATTAAAGCCACTAGGCTATGTTGACAAAAAATATATATATATATATATATATATATATATATATATAATCTAAATTTTTTAACAATCATTAAAAATCCAACTCCCCCTTAATTGTATGCTCATGTATTTTTTCTAAGCATTTGGGAATTCCATCACTCTTAACATCAAAATGTATGCTCATGTATTTTTTATTCTAAGCATTTGGGAATTCCATCACTCTTAACATCAAAATTATTCAAATTAGTATTTTTGGCATAATCTGAATACTATATTTTATATGTCAGCTTTTTAATTTGGATTTTGAAAATGGTTCAGTTTGGAATAGCAATATTAACATTTAATGTTTTTGAATGGCATCAAAAGTTGAGATGGCCGAGTTGGAATAAGGTGCCAGATTAAGGTTCTGGTCCGAAAGGGTGTTTGTTTAAACCCCATTGTCAACAACCTATACCTTTTGTTTTTTTTTTGGTGGCCCTAAAACACAAAACTGATCTGAACCGTTGCATCTCTCTCTTCTCAGCGATTTAACCTTTGTTTGATTGGGTTTTGGTCTCCCTCCCAAGGTGTCTGTTGGGTTATCTGCATATATATATTTGGGTGGAGTTTTAGTAGAAGCAAAGAACGTTTACAGACCTTGGACCTCTCTAAACTCCCTCAGGTTCCTCTTCCTATAGAGGAAAAGAAGAAACTATCTCCGCTGCTTATTGGTTTGGTTGTCTTATTGTTGGTTCTCGGAGGAGTTTATTGGTACAAGACAAACAAGTACGCACAAGTAAGAGGATCGTAGCAAAAGGAATATGGCCCACACAGAATCTCCTACAAGTCTCTGTGCAAAGCAACAAATGAGTTTGGAAATGATTGTCTCATTGGAAGAGGTGGGTTTGGAGAAGTCTACGAAGGAACTCTTCCCCAAAGCAGACATATAGCTGTGAAAAGACTCTCCCACGATACAGAACAAGGAATGAAACAGTTTGTGGCAGAAGTTGTAACTATGGGAAATTTACAGCATCGTAATTTGGTGCCTCTTCTCGATTATTGCAGGAGAAAAGGTGAGTTACTTCTAGTTTCTGAGTACATGACTAATGGTAGAATGATGTATAAGCTCTGCATCTGAATCTTTTGAGCTAACTTATATTTGTTGGTTGATGATGTACTCATCTACTAATAAAACAGCTAGCCTTGTCTTTATAAGCAGCGTTGATATTAAAGTAACATCCTTAAAAGCTGCTTAATCTACTCTGAACAAACTATCTTTACCATAAATGAATATATAAAGAGATCAAAATTACCAACAGTTAACAAATCAACTTACAACATTATTATTTTTCTTTTGGAGAAAAGCAGAAATCAAATTAGTTTGAAGACGTATCTCTCTATCTATATAACCTATGATTTGGAGAAAAAGTTCACAAATCATCTGATCCAACATAAACTTCTCTCTACACACAAAAAAAAAAAAAACAATTTGATGTCACTGTCAAGGCCTTCCGAGAACATGAAGAACAACAACAAAAATTTCATCTTTAATCACCAGAAACTCCGAGGTATAAATGACGACCATCTTGATTCTTTCCCTGTATCAGAAACAGATCCAGAGTACCTTCGAGACTTATGAATCCTCATTTTAACACTAGGAACTTTGCGTGCTATCGCTTGCCATATCATCTGGACTGCATCATCTACCTTTGACGGAAAATGGAACTCATAGAATTTCTCCACTTCCTTTAATCTAATCCACATCCTTGTCCATTCCTCTTTAGTTATTCCTCTTATTAAGTTAACCAGAAAGTTCTCTTTCAAGGCATCCGAGGTGCGAACAAACACCGAGAACTCAGAGTAATCAATAACGTCCTCAAAAGGAAGCTCAATGTCGTCACTGATAATGACAGGCACGCAGTGACTTGCAATGGCGTCAAAGAGACGGTTTGATGAAGGTGTGTCTCCGGCAATGTTGAGGCAGAACTTGGAGTTATGCATTCCTTGGCTTGCTTTGTTTATGCCTCCGTTTCTCACACTCCCAAACGAGAAATGCACGTCTTTCTCATCTTGCAAGAGGTAGAATAATTCTTGACGCACAAACCCACCCTAAGATATATGACACATAGGAGCAAACCATATTTTCAAAACATATAGCAGAAGACTATCTCAGAACTCAAACATCAGAATCTGATTTGCTGAATAACAATAACAGAAATAGGCGAGAGATTGATAGATACATATGTCCACTATATAAGCACTACGAGGCTATATATTCACACGCAGTATACACAACCAAGTAAAAGACAATGAATGGAGTAGAACTCACATCTTTCCTGTAGATGGCACCCTGAAAGTAAAGCAAAATCGGTCGGCTATTGAAACCAGACGTATCGTTTTCGTATGCTTTGATGACATGTTTATAAGGCGCGATGATATCTTTCTCAACATTCGCAACAGTAGGAGGATATCTTCCAAAGTCAGAGAGTATAAACATTGCAGGAAACAGCTTGTTTCTAGCATCCAACATGCTATTCGGATGATGAGCAAGAACCACATGGTCTCTACCACCTGATCTCTTCCACTCCTCTTGAGCAGTCAAGAAAGTAACAAGCTTTCCTTGCAAATCCTTATTTCTGCTAGTTTTCTGATGAGGATTCACCTTAGAGAACCGATTATAACTCAACGACGAGAAAAACGGAACAAAGATAACATCAGCTTCACTAGAATTATAAACCCTTTTCACAGCAATAGCTCTAGGAGCATTTGGATACTCCGAAGCAAGAAGATCCAACGTAAGCCAATACTCAATGCTATGTTGCAAGTTCAAGCCTCCAGGATAAGGAGGTATATACTTCTGAATATCAGGCCATACACTATTCTTATTCTTCTTCTTCTCACCAGGTTTCCAATCTAACAATCCAAAATGAAACTCTGGATCCATGTCGTACATGTAAACCTTAAGAGGACCCTTATCCTCATTAACGCATCTACAATCATCTTTCTCAAGCTTGACACTTTTCACATTCACATCATCAACGAATGATTTGGATTGAAATGTTGAGCTAAGGAAGCGATTATGAGCAGTGGAACGCAACATAAAGTAACAAGAGAGAGCAAAGAGGATCGTTGTGAAGACGAATAGGCAAATAAGCAAATTTCTAGCTACATACCCGATCGTTGAACCATTCTTCTCCACCATTGCCATTAAAGTGAGAGTCACAAAAGGGATCTTCCCCGTCCCAAAGATTAGGGATTTTTACGTTACATAAAATCAGCTTTGATACACCGAGGAAGTTTATACGGTTTAGGTTAACTTCATGTTCTTGAATTTGTCTTTAAGACGATCTAGTTTTGGGATTGGGGACAAGACTTTGGAGGATGAATGAAAAGAAAGCTCACGTTTTTTTAACGTGAAAAAGCAATTGGTGTTAAGAGGAATGTGGAAGAAGCTTCTTCTTGTCTGAGATGAGTTTCATCATCTCTCATGGAGCGAGAGAGAATGCGGCGGAGAACAAGGAAGAACAAACGGTGTTAAAGCTTCAGAGAGATCCGTCAAAATTTCCTATAATTAACTCTTTAATTTTTTAACTTTTTGTTTATTGAATGCTTTGTAATCAATTTAATTTCCAAATCTATTTATGTTTAGTAGACCCAACAAGGCAGAGTCCAGTTATTGTAAGAAACAAAAATAGTTAGTGACTTAGTGTAGTTAAAACAAGATAGGACCAAGTTTGGGCCACAAAACCTAATTAGAATCAGGTCCGCCCATAACATAAGAACACTATTTTATATTAATCTATTATAACGAATTTAGTTAATTCTGTCTATCTACATGGTTTGCGTTTTGCAGTTCAAGTTTGATCAATGATGGTTTCATTGAAGGTAATTTGGAATAAAATTGACCACAGCAATCGAGAATAATATCTAAGTTATGAGAATTATTCGATAGAATATCTAGTTGGGATTTTAGCTTATCATGTTAGTTGTAATATTATAGAATTTTGGTACTACGAATTCAGGAACAGAATTTGTAATTTTTATAAAACTTATCGTATGATCGACAGATGATGATATGAAAAACATTCTTTTACAAAACATTTGTCTTCTTTTCTTCATGGTATCAGAGCTACGGTTTTAATATTTTTTCTTTCGATTTCAATATAGAATTTCTGGTTCTAGATAACAACAATGGCAACTAGATTATCGGATTCTAGGATCGAGAGAACAGAGACTCGACGAACAATTTCGCCATATGACATGACTGCAGCAGATAATCCTGATGTCGTGATTTCGTATCTTTTGCTTAAAGGATCGAATTATGATGATTGGGCGGTGTCATTCAAAACAGCTTTGAGCTCGAGGAAGAAGTTTGGTTTTCTAGATGGATCGATCACCAAACCTGATGAAAGCTCACCAGATTTTGACGATTGTGAACCGGTGAATGCTTTACTCGTCTCATGGATTAAGATGACAATCCATGAGTCACTCCGATCAAGCATTTCACACCGCGAAGTGGCAAAAGACTTGTGGGATAACCTCAAGAAGAGATTCTTTGTTTCTAGCGGACCAAAGTATCAACAAATTACGGCAGCGTTAGTGTCTTGTAAGCAACAACGAAAGTCCATTGAAGCATATTTTGGTCGATTATCCAAGATATGGGACACACTTAATACAATCAGACCTCTGCGTTCTTGTAAATGCGGAAAGTGTCAATGTGATTTGTTAGAGCAGATGGAGAAGGACAGGAATGAAGATAGGCTGCAGCAATTTTTGTATGGATTGGATGAAGAATTTCATTCCATTCGCTCTAATATTCTTGCGCGTAATCTTGTTCCACCAATTGAAGAAGCTTACAACCTGCTGCACCAAGAAGAAGATTTAGAATCGTTTGGAGACAAACAATTTGATCGCGCTGCAACAATGGCTTTTTCCGTAAAGACTCAGCCTAAACATCGAGGTGATCGTTCCAAAACCTCATGTGCTCATTCCAAACGATCAGGTCACAGCAGTGACCAATGCTTTACGATCATTGGCTATCCAGATCGGTGGGAAGATCGGTCTAAAACACGACCTAGTTCATCTAGGCAGCGCACGAACAATGCTCCTCCTACTCGTGCTTTGGCCAATACTGCGACGGTGTCCACTGCTGGTACTACTCAACCAATTAATGATGCAGATAGATCAGGTATTATAGGCTTATCTGATGAACAATGACAGACGGTGATGAGAGCGTTGAATGCCGTCAAGCCGAGCACCACTGATCAAATTACGCGTATAGATTTTGTTTCCTCTTCTTGGATTTTAGATACTGGATGTTCTCATCATATGACAGGGAAACAGACACTACTCTTGGATATTCAGAATGTCGAACCGGTTTTCATCATATTGGCTGATGGAACAGAACGTTATACCAACAGAGCTGGGACAGTTCGCTTAAACTCATGTTTGGTATTGAAATCAGTATACTTCGTAGATGGTTTAAAGACAGATATGATTTCAGTAGGGCAGTTACTTGATGAGAATAGGTGCTCTATTCAAATGTCTGATCGTTTTATGATTATTCAGGACCGCATTTCGAAGATGGTGACTGGAGTGGGTAGAAGAGAGAATGGGACGTTCATGTTCAGAGGTTTGGAAATGGCGGCTGTGTCTGTCACATGCAATGTTCAAGAGCATGAATTATGGCACCAGCGATATGGACATCCCTCTGATGCAGTCCTTCAAAGCATTTCTGACATTTCTGTTTTAAGCAACAATAAATTGTGTGATGTTTGTCTTCGTGCGAAGAAAACTCATCATTCTTTCTCTTTGAGTTCTAATAAAACAACTTTGCCTTTTGAATTGATTCATATTGACATATGGGGACCTTACCGAACAGAAAGCTCATCTGGAGCACGTTATTTTCTTACAATAGTAGATGATTATACGCGTAGTGTGTGGGTTCTACTTATGAAACACAAGAGTGAAACACAACAGAAGCTCAAAGACTTCATTCATATGATTGAACGTCAGTTTTCGACATCGCTTAAGAAAATTCGTAGTGACAATGGCTCTGAGTTCACATCCCTGCAATCGTTCTTTGATACTAAAGGATCATCCATGAATTTTCTTGTGTGTACACACCCAACCAGAATGGTCGAGTGGAACGTAAGCATCGGCATATACTAAACGTTTCTCGAGCTCTGCGTTTTCAAGCATCGTTGCCAATTTATATCTGGGGGGAGTATATTCTTACAGCTGGTTTTCTGATTAATCGGACCCCTACACCGCTTCTCAACGGAAAGACGCCGTACGAGTTGCTCTATGGCAAAGTGCCATCGTCTGCTCAGCTTCGGGTGTTTGGTTATCTCTGTTATGCTTCGAATTTAGATATCAAAGGAGACAAATTTGCACCAAAATGTATTTTTGTGGGATATCCTTTTGGTCAGAAAGCATGGCGGTTGTATGATCTTGAGAAACATTGTTTCTTTACCTCACGTGATGTCACTTTTATCGAGGATAAATTTTCTTATGCATCAGATGTGTCTCTTGTCGATGACTCTGTTGAGGTAATCGACAATGGTCCGGTTTTACAATCTGGTATTCTAAACTTGTTGAAAACGCCAGCAACATCATCACCTATGACAGAACAGAATATACCCACTGATCAGGTGCAGCAATCGTCTAAAACCACTTGCTTCTATTGTTCCTGCAACAGAAGTTATGGTCACAGAAAGGGAGGACGGAGTAATATATACGCCTGCTCCTGAGACTGTTTCTTCTTCTCAACAGCCACAACCTCGCTGAGGACAACGACAAAGACAACCTCCAGCTCGTCTCAAAGATTATGTCAATGCTACGGTTATACGATCTTGCGATGATGTGATTACTACGACTTCGAAGTACCCAATTACAACATATGTCAGTTCTGACCGATTCTCGGCTGCTCATCAAGCATTTCAGACTGCTATTACAGTAGCTGAGGTACCACAGACTTACCAAGAGGCAGTTTGTCATCAGGTTTGGCGTGATGCGGTTGCTGCAGAAATGGATGCTCAACAACGCAATGGTACATTTGAGATTACCGATTTACCACCAAATAAGCGCGCTATTGGCAGCAAGTGGGTTTTCACTAACATATTTAACTCGGATGGCACAGTTGAGAGACATAAAACCCGACTGGTTGCCTTAGGGAACAGACAAAAGGCAGGAAGAGATTATGATGAGACGTTCGCACCGGTTGCTAAGATGAACACGGTCAGAGTTTTTCTGAAATCAGTTGCTGTTCATAATTTGATTGTTTATAAGATGGATGTTCATAATGCATTTTTACATGGTGATTTGACAGAGGAAGTTTATATGCTTCCTCCTCAGGGAATTTTTATATCTGACTCAAGGAAAGTGGTTCGCTTACGGAAGTCTTTATATGGTCTTAAGCAGACGCCTCGATGTTGGTTTGCTAAGTTGTATTTTGCTCTTCTTAAGTATGGCTTTCGTCAATCTATCGCTGATTATTCTCTGTTTGTTCTGAAAACCAGCGTATATGAAATTCGCATTTTGATTTATGTGGATGATTTGATCGTGATGGGAAGCTTGGAGACAGAGGTATCCAAGTTCAAGGAGTATTTAGATGCTAATTTTCGTATGAAGGACCTTGGGGTTATGAAATATTTTTTGGGTTTGGAAGTTGCTCGAAATAAGGATGGTTTCTTCTTGTGTCAGCGCAAGTATGCGTTAGATATCATCACTGATTCTGGGTTACTTGGTGCTAAACCAAAATTGGTTCCTTTGTCTCAGAATCATCGGTTAGCTTTATCAGATTTTCCTCTTCTTGTCGATCCGTTGTCGTATCGCAGATTAGTTGGACGCTTAATCTATCTTGCTAATACGAGGCCAGACTTGTCTTATTCGGTGCATACCCTTGCCCAATTCATGAAGGCGCCATTGGAGGATCACTGGGAGTCAGCCTTACAGGTTGTTCGCTATTTGAAGAATAGTCCGGGAGAGGGTATCTTGTTGAGTTCAAAACCTGATACACAGTTGTATGGTTGGTGTGATTCTGACTGGGGTAGTTGTCCACTTACACGTCGGTCAGTAATAGGATAAGTTGTTAAACTTGGCGATTCATCTATATCATGGAAAACAAAGACACATAATACAGTCAGTAGATCCTCGCCCGAAGCAGAGTATCGGGCAATGGCGCATCTGGTGCAAGAGTTTATTTGGCTCAAACGTCTTCTGGGTGATTTGGGGATTCTTCATTCACAGCCTATGCAGATTTACTCTGATAGTAAACCAGCACTTGATCTAGCTCGGAACCCCGTTTTCCATGAACGTACTAAACATGTTGGTATAGACTGTCATTTTATCAGAGATAAGATTATTGCTCGCAATGTTAGCACTCATTCAGTTAGGTCTGGGGAACAGATTGCTGACATTCTTACTAAACCACTTAGTAGTCATGATTTTCAGGCACACAATGTCAAGTTGAGCATTGTGGACATCCATGCTTCACTTGAGAGGGGATGATAGAATATCTAGTTCCTGATTTGTTAGGATTTTAGCTTATCATGTTAATTGTGATATTGTGAAATTTTGGTACCACGAATTCAGGAACAGAATTTGTAATCTCTAAAAAACTTATTGTATGATCGACAGATGATGATATGAAAAACATTCTTTTAGCTTATCATGTTATTTTCCTATTATCGTAAAAGTTATTAAAAGTCTTTATGTTATTGTGAGTATATAAACACCTAACTGTTTACCTTAGACTGAAAAATAACTGTTGTGGTATAAGCTAATATGTCATCGTATATGCTTATCTTTGCTTAATTTTCTATGCAGAAAGACCACTATTTTCTTTTTATATTTTATTAGTCGAAATTCATCTATGATGTAATTGGTTTCAAACAAGTTTAATAAAATTATTTAATCTATGTATATAATTGTATCAATCATTAATTTTATTTGGAAAGCGTAGAAATCATTTTGATCTTCCGAGTAAACCTATATATTTCAAAAATAATTATTCAAAGTATATCTTAAAAAAATAAACCAGGTAATCCATATAGTCATAATAGCTTGATAAAGTAAAATAGAGATAACCACGATTTTTATAATGGGTGAACCCGACAGGTTTATAACCGAATCCATTTATGTCTGACTCGTTTGATTCATATCCGTGTAAGTCTGTTTAAATAAAAAGCCGTTTAAAATCTTTTCAAAATCTCAAATAATTGGTTTTTATTTTTTATTTTCATGCTGAAACTTGTGACTTGTGGTTAATGGATTTGCAATTTGGAATTTGAATTAAACATCTTAAACTAAGAAACATTATGCAAATTGAAATTTGTAATCAAATGTATATTATCACAAAGCCATAATTAATGAAAAACAACAAAAACATCATTAAATACACCTTTTATCTTCTAAACTTTCATCATCCATCTTTCACAGTCTTTGATCAAACCATATCTCTTTTTTTGTCAACTATTTCCATATTTTTAATCAATTTTGGTCAATATTGCAGTTACCTTGCAGAAATGTTTCTACTAATGACTTATATCAAAACAATCTGTAATTTCGTACTCAAGTTCATTTAAAACTCAAAATCCAATGTTGAAAACCGATTTAGAAACTAATGTATTGATTGAGATAATGATGATATCAAATGCCATAGATGCTAAATCACCAAATTAATGTTAATTATCCTTCAAATAAATCAAAACATCTAAATTTTGATATAAATTATATCTAGTCTCAGCTCCTCCAAATGGATTGTGCTGCCAACACCAACTTTAATGCTTTCTCCAACTCAAGAAGACCATGTGCTGTAAACATTCATATAGAATAAGCAATTTCAGTATTATGAATATAATTATGGAATTATATGAAATTGTATTGAAATACTTGCAGTGGAGATTCTATGAATAGTTTATGTGGAGTTAGTGTCAGTGGAGAACATGAAATTTTTGTCTAAGACCATTTGAGATAGTCTTTATAGAGTGCACAAAAAATTTTAAACAATAGAATTTTTTTTTACCTGCTATTTTTAGACACTATGGGAATGTATTAGATTAGTAGTTTTAGGAGAGTTGGGGGTGGGGGGTTTTAAAATCTCATATTATTCAACTAATAATTTTAATAACTCTTCTCAAATTCTGTGTTAGGGAACATATAATTTATATAAAATCATTTAAAACTCACCTGCAATTTCCTATTATTCATTAAGAATTTATAAATCCTATATTAAATCTACTGTTATTAAAAACTAAACAGTAATTTGAAAAAAATGTTGATGGAAAGGATTTTATGAGACTTTGCATCTGTTTTTATTTTAAAAATAGTCTTTATAGAATACACACATCTACCGTAGTGGAGATACAGTTAAACATCGATAAATGTATATTCGATAAATGAATAACCTCGACAAATGAATAATTTTTTCCGGTCCCGATTTGAGCTAATGGGCTAAATGAATAATCTTGATTAATGCATTAATGAATAATTTTTTTTGAAATCTTTAAAGACCCTATGTAAATATAAATGATTAATCATCACATTTTATAAGATATATATATAAATATATATTAAAAATATATTTTTTCAATCAACAATATTGGTACAATAAGTCATTATTTTACAAAAAAAATCAATAGTTTTTTGTTTTTTTCCACCAAAATTCATCTCATCCTTATTTTTTCATATCACAAACAAAACTTTATGAGTATTTTGCTCGTGTTATAAAAAGTAGTTCTGTAAAGTGATTATTGTTAAATATGCTTTTTTATGACACATTTGGTGTGAAGCTACTATCATCTGGTTTTGGATCATTCTCATAATTTAGTTCAGACTTAATAATTTCATTGTCGGTAGGCAATTCCATAACGACATCATTTTTGTTACCTATTTCTTAGGTAATATAATTCATCACCAAGACTTGTGTTTATATAGGTTATATTGAATCTCAAAAATTAAAAGACTTTTTTCTAATTCTACATTAAATCTAGAATTTTTTTTATATAATTTTTGAAAACTTCATTTTTCTAGTTATATAGAACTTTCTTTTTCTAATTGGCATTATTCTTCATGCTTCTAAAGTCCAAAATTACTGTCCAAATGAATAAAAATTTATTTAGCCCATTAAAACCCGTTAGAAGTTGAACCCGGTTAGAGTCTGTTAAGCATGTCCAATGGGACTTCTATGCTAAAGTTTTTTTTAATGTATAAATCACTATATATTAAATATTTAAATAGGTGTGTATCTGTTAAAAATCCAACATAAAAATTATTAAATAAGAAAATTTAGTTTAGAACTCCCCATTGATAATGCTCGGCACTTTATCGGAGGACTTTTAAATTTCTCTAAAAAGAATTAATAATAAAAACTAAAAAGTAAAAGACAATGTTAAAAAATTAAAAATCAATTCTTAAACAAGGGTTAAAAGTGGCTGTAGTCTGGTGATAAGTGGGAGAGGCATTGTCTCTCCCCACCCAGCTTCGAATCCCACCGGTAGCACTTTGGTGACAGGAGCAAGTAATGCAGTTTCCGTACGTAAGTCGTTATCTCTAACACTCTTATGGTCACTTTAAATACCCTAAGTGGTACTCTACCCTAGCTAGATCACATACCTGAATGGATGTGGTATAAAAACCACTAGGATATGATGTTAAAAAAAAAAAAAAAAACAAGGGTTAAAAGAGTGAGTTGAGAAACTCTCAAATATGTCTCATTCAAATATTGGTATTCTAAAAAATAATAATAATTAAATAATAATATATTAAAATATTAATATTTTTATCACTTAAAGAAACTTTTCATCGATTGTAACCGATGCAGATAGTAACCCATTAAATATTGTGTCCGTTTAACTTTAATGATATAAAAAATTTTCAAATACACATGTAATCCAAAAAATCGCTTATAATACTTTTGATTATTATAAAACTATCCGTTTTTAATTTATTTCGACTTGACATTTTTAAAAGTAGAGTATACCATATACCTTTCGAAAGGAGTTTTCGTAGAATTTCAAACAAAAATTACTATATTGTTTAAAATACCTGTCAGGAATAAAACAATTCTAAAACCAACTTTTTGATGTGACTAGAGAGAATATTTTTTTTGAATTTAGAACATCTAAAATTGGATCTGAAGTCGTTCCATTATGAAGTATATAACTGAACATGTGATTTGATAAAGCCATAAAACCAAACAAGGTTTATACCTTTTGTGTTTCATTACCAATGGCTCAAATATTGCATCTTCTTCTCTCTATAATCTTCTTTGTTAATCTGATTTGCTTTTTAAGTCAACAAGAGTTAAGTTTCATCTACACCAGCTTTAACTAAGACAAAGTCAATCTTCATCTTGTCGGCCTTACAAGAATCCAATTCCCTGATGGACTTTTACAGCTAACCGATGCCACGGCTCATAAAATGGGTCATGCTTTCTTCAACCGTCCATTCGATTTCGTTTCAGCTTCATCTCAATCTTTCTCTTTCTTGACTTATTTCGTTTGTGCTTTGGTCCCTAAACCAGGAGCTGATGGTGGTCGCGAGATTGCCTTTGTTTTATCATCTTCAACGGATCTAACACATGCATTTCCAACTCAGTACTTACGACTCTTCAACATCTCAAGTAATGGATCCCTTTCTTCTCAGAATTTAGCTATCGAGCTCAACACCGTCGATAGTGCAGAGTTTGACGACATCAACAAAAACCATGTCGGTATAGAAAAAACAGTTTCCAGTCTGTTGTGTCTGCTTCAACTTCTTATTATTCCAACAGAGAAAGGACGAACAAAAGCTTGACACTCTTGAGTGGAGATCATATCCAATTATGGATTGATTATGAAGATACAAATCTACTCAACATTACGTTATCTCCTTTAATAAATCTGAAGGTAAACCTCTTTTTTCAAGAAACATTAATCTCACATCAATCATCCCGGATCAAAAAGCATTTGTTGGGTTTTGTGCAGCAAATGTGTCATTTATCAGTTACCAATAAATCTTAGCATGGAGTTTCAGCAGAAACAGAGTTTTATAGCAGAGCATTGACATCTATAAACTTCCCAAGGTCCCTTGTCCCAAGTTACCCAAGAAAACAACTCTTCTGCTTATTGTTGGTTATATTCGCACTCGCAGTAATGGCTTTTCTGGGACGAGTTTGCGTGTATAGGAGAAAGAAGTATGCAGAAGTTAAAGAGACATGGGAAAATTCATACGGTCCACTTTGCTATTCCTACAGATCTTTATATAAAGCAACAAGAGAGTTTAACAAAGATTATCGTCTTGTAAAAGGCAGTTTTGGACAAGTCTATAAAAGCAATTTGTTGTTGAGGTTGTGACAATGGGAAGCTTATAACACAAGAATTTGGTTCCTCTTCTAGGGTATTGCACGCAAAAAGGTTAGTTATTTCTGGTCTCCAAATACATGAAAGGAGGTACCATTGATCAATATTTGTTTCATGATGATAAACGGTCTTTTTTGTGGTCTCAAAGACTTGCAATTTTGAGAGATATCGCATCTGCGCTCTGTTACTTGCATACAAGAGCTAGTTATGTTGTTTTACACTGAGATATCAAAGCTTATAATGTCATGTTAAAACTACAAGGTTTTTAGGAGATTTTGGGATGCGTATGTATTATATAGGTATCTTCAGCATAAAAAAAGATTCACAACTATAACTTTTTCATTAACTACGATTCTCGTATATATCTGTTGTATATTGTTCTTTCCTTCTTTGCACAAGGTTTACATATTCTTTTGTCTCTCTTGATTTATAAAGCTACACATTTCAGGTTAATGAAAGGAACACAATCGTTCAATCATCTCTCTTGTCATGGTATCAGAGCAGACGATCTGAAACCTAAATAATTTTCCCTTCGAAGAAAGCCCCTCGGCCTCTTCTTCTTCATCAACATATCGTAATCCCATCCAAATCAATATTTTATCCTCTATCACTCTGTTTCTTTTAAAATAGAGCATCCACATCCAAACAAATACATTTTCTAATAAGATACTATCACAACGTCGATTATCTTGTGCCACACACAAGACCATCTCTCTTTTTGATTTGACATTAAGAGACAATCTAGGAGCAGTTATCTCTCAGCCTCTTCTTAACGGGCTGAATTATGATGAATGGGCTCTCAATCTTTGTATGGCTTTCAGTTCACGTAAGAAATTCGGTTTTCTCGATGGCAGCATCCCAAAACATGCAGATAACTCTCCAAATCTTAAAGATTAGACCGCAAACAATCACCTCATCGTTGGCTGTATTAAGCTCACCATTGAAACAAAGCTTTGTTCATCAATCTCCACTCGTGAAGTTGCACGAGATTTGTGGGAGATAATCAAGAAGCGTTTTTCTCTGAAAAGCAACGCTCATCTGCAGCAGCTGTGTCATGCTCTTGCCACCTACAAAAAAAATGGGAGTTTTGTTGATGATTACTTTGGTCGCCTCACAAAGTTTTGGAATGGAATCGCGGAGTGTACTAACTCCAAACGCTGCACATGAGGCAAATGTGAGTGTGACCTTAACACTGCACGTGAGCAAGAACTTGAAATCTTGAAGATTCATGACTTTATGTCTGGACTTGATGACATCGCACATAGTGCAATTCGATCTCAAATTTATTCCATAGCTCTTCTGCCTGATCTAGACAGTGTTTATCAAACGGTTGTCCATAATGAAACCATTCGTGCAGGAGCTCCTAAAGAACCCGAGCTGATGAGTTTTGTTACTCAATTGTCTTCTCGTCAATCGTCAATGTCATTAAGTCCCGGCGCTGCTGCTCGTGAAAATCTATGTATTCTCTTCTAACGGAAGTTGATCGCTAAGGTTTAGCTGGTTTCTCGGATGACCAATGGCAAACTATTCAACATGTGTTTGGCTCTAACACCAATGTTAATCGCCTAAGTCGTAAGACTCGTGAACCTGTTTGGATTTTAAACACGAGAACAACTAATCATAAGACAGGTCGTGTTGATCTCCTTCACGAACTTCATGATATATCACTTGTTTATGTCAAACTACCTACTCAAGAGGAGGTTATCACTTCTCAAATGGGCACTGTCTATTTTACACCTCAAAGAATGTGTACCTAATTCCTGGTTTTCATATCAATTTGATATATATTGGACAGCTCCTCACTGATAACTTTATGATTGCTCAGATTATTAATTTGTTATTGGTTCTTCAAAATCGCATTTCGAGGACGCTGATTGGAGTGGGTGAGCGCGTGGGAGAGGGATTGTATGAGTTTCTCATAGTTGAGACTGTGACTTCAAATCAGACGTGTGTTCATAAAGATCTCGCTTTGTGGCATATGCGTTTGGGTCACGCCTCACCTCGGGTTCTCAGTAACATTTCATATGTTGGTCATTTATCTAATAATATTAACCAAGTTCTGCAAGAGAGTTGTGTTATTAGTTTACGAGCCAAACAAACTCAACATCATTTTTTTAATTCTTTGAGTAATGCAAAAGAGATCTTTGATTAAATTCATTATGATTTATGGGGGCCATATCACACTCCTGCATTTTGTGGCTCTCGATATTTTTTACAATTGCTGATGATTGTTCAAGAGCTGTGTGGTTGTATCTTCTTCCCGATAAAAAACAGTTTCATCTAATATTCAGAATTTCTTAGCAATGATTGAGCGACAGTTTAACAAGAAGGTCAAGACTGTTCGAAGTGATAATGGGACAAAGTTTATGTGTATGTCACGGTTCTTTCAAGATCATGGCATCATTCATGAGACATCTTGCATTCATACACCACAACAAAATGGTTGTGCCATACGAAAACATTGCCATATTCTCGAAGTTGCACAGGCTTTGCGTTTTCAAAGCAAAATGGCAATTGATTTTTGGGGAGAACATGGCAATTGATTTTTGGGGAGAATCTGTTCTTCATGTGGCTTATTTGATCAACCTTACACCCTCTCAGGTTCTTCACGACAAAACCCACCTTTGAAGTTCTATATGGCAAAGCTCCATCCTATGAACAATTGCGTGTCTTTGGCTGTCTAACTCATGCTCACAATCTTCATCATTGCGGTGATAAATTTGAATCTCGCAGTCACCGTTTTGTCTTTGTCAGCTTTCGTTTGGAAAAAGGGTGTCGCTTATATGATCTTGAGCAAAATACTTTCTTTGTGTCCCGCGATGTGGTTTTTGACGAAGACATTTTTCCCTTCTCAACGATGATCTCCGACAATTTTTCTAGTGATGATTTCTGGTGTTGCTCCTGTCACGGCTCTCCACGATATATTTGAAGCAGTTCTAACTAACTCAGAGGGATCACCTGTTACGGCTGATTCTCAGCTCATTCTCCCATCTGATTCAGCGACTTTGCATGATGATTCACTTGCACATTTTGAATAAGAATCTGCTAGTCTCTCAAATCCTCATGTTCCAGATCCACATACAAGTAATCCAAACATTGCATCATTACGAGTTGGAAAACCTCCTGCTTATCTCAGTGATTACATTGTTGGTACAGTCTCAGTCTCTACTCCCACTCCCTCATCATCGTCACACGCTCCTCAGCTTCCCTTAGGTAGAACTGATTATCCCTTATCTGATTACTTATCTGCTCATCAGTTTTCTCCTGCATATTGTAGTTATCTTGTCGCGTTTACCACTGTTGTGGAACTGCGATCATTTCAAGAAGCCATGACGTCTGATGAATGGAAGTTAGCCATGAAATATGAGGTTACGTCTCTGGAAGATAATCACATTTGGGATTTGGTCGACTTACCACCTAATAAAAAGGTTATCGGGTGTCAATGGGTTTTTCGCATCAAAATTAAGGCAGACGGATCGCTTGAACGTTATAAGGCTCGTCTTGTGGCACTTGTTAATCACCAAGTTGAGGGATTAAACTATACCGAAACATTTTCTCATGTTGCCAAAATGACCACTGTGCGACTGATTCTAGACATTGCGGCTAAAAGAAATTATGAAGTTCATCAGATGGATGTTCATAATGCATTTCTACATGGTGATCTTGATGAAGAAATATATATAAAACCACCTCCTGGTTTCTCTACTCCCGGTGATCGTCAGGTTTGTCATTTTCGCAAATTCATATACGCTCTTAAGCATTTTCCGCGTTGTTGGTTTGCCAAACAAAAAAAATCCGACTACTCCTTGTTTACATTTATCATGGTGGACTTTCGATTCAAATCTTAGTTTATGTCGATGATTTAATCATTTCTGGTAATACTTCTTCCACAATTCAAGTGTTCAAAGACTACTTATCATCCTGTTTCAAGATGAAAAACCTCAGATTTGCTAATTATTTTTCTGGGATTGGAGATTGCTCGTAGTCATGCTGGTATATACCTCAGCCAACAAAAATACGCGATTGATATTGTTACCGAGGCTGGTGTATTGGGATCCAAACCAACCAGTTCACCCATCGATCAAAATCACCAATTGTCTCTTGCTACAGGCCATGTGTTGTCTAATCTGGCATCCTATCGACGCCTTGTTGGTCGTCTTGTCTATCTCGCTTCTATGCGTCCTGATCTTGCTTATGCGATCCATACTTTATCTAAATTCATGAAGAAGCCACGGGAGGATCATCAAGCCGCTTTGAAAGTTGTACGTTATTTAAAAGGTACTATTGGACAGGGGATTCTCTTACGTGCCAAGTCTCCTCTCCATTTGACGGGATGGTGTGATTTCGATTATGCAAGTTGGTTGTTATCTCAGAAATCTTTGATGGGATGGTTCGTTCAATTTGACGACTCACCTATCTCTTGGAAAACGAAGAAACAAAAGACTATCTTGTGTTCTTCCGCTGAAGCATAATACCGTGTGATGGCTGCTATCTGTCGTGAATTACGCTGGCTCAAATCTCTTCTTTTTGAGCTTGATATTGATCACACGGACTCTATCTCTCTTCACTTTGACAGTCAGGCAGCATTACACATAAGTGTCAATCCAGTTTTTTCATGAACGAACGAAGCACATTGAAGTTGATTGTCACTTTGTTCGTGATCTTATTGTGGATGGTACCATTACGGCTTCTCATATGTCTACCAAAGCTCAAATCGCTGATATTCTTACCAAGGCATTGGGACGAAAGGAGTTTGATTCATTTCTTCTCAAGTTGGGCCATTTGTGGTACCGAGAAAAAAAAGAAGATTCATGTAACAGTTGTCCAAAGAGTGTGGATACCTTCATTTGTTTTTACTTATAACATTGATAAATAAAAATATAGAATATTAATTAAGAAATATTTTTTTAAAAAAGATTAACATTGTTAGAAAGATTGAAGGGTTATATTGATTTTGTCAGTTACCAAAACTATATATTTAAGCCAAGAAAAAATTCTTTTTTTACTATAGATTTTTCTAGTAACGGCACTGAACAACAAGACAAATGAAGAAAATAAGTCCATTTATGATCACTGTTGTTCTCATTGAATCATTTTAAAATTTGAGAAGTATATTAATATAGCTCTAGAAAACTCTTCTTCTTTTTTTTCTTCTTCTAACAATTTGAAGATTTAATAATCATCTTCTCCACACCAGTTCCACACCGGTTACAAAACTAATGCTATATATATGCATAAAATAGTGAAAATGTTTGGTATACGTCGGACAAACCATATTGTACGTCACCCACCAATTATTGATCGATGCCAAAAAAAACCCAATAGAAAGTCACCGTATCTCTGGAAAGTGGGTCCTGCGTAGACGTAAAATTTACAAAATATTAAAAAACAGAAAATTAAATCTTAGGGCGAGCGAATAACGATAGAGATATATCTCTTTCCATATTTTTTCTTCTTCTTCTTCATCACGGTGCTTGCCTTTACACTCACGCATAAGCATTGTAAGAATAAAGAATCATAGATGATGTTTGTAAAACTAATCCTTTCTTTAGCGATCCTGTTGATTCTCGTAGCGGGAGCGACGGTGAAAGAGATCAGACTCGATGACTCCAATCCGATCAGGATGATCTTCGGGATATTGAGAACACCGTAGTCAATATCCTTGGCCAGTTCCGTCATGTTCTATCTTTTTCTCGATTTGCTCACTAGTAGTATTATTCATCTGTATTTGTCTTAGAGATCATTTTGAAATTTGAATTTACAAATTTGGTAATGGGAAAGTTTGCGTTAAAAAGGTATGTGAAGAGATATAAGGTAAAGCTCTGGTTCTTGATTTTCAAGGAGAATCTCGGTTTAGTCAGATCCAACAATAAGAAAAACTTATCTTACAGACTCTTTCTTAACTGTAAGTTCTCTCATTATCTTACAATATCTCAAATGCTTGATTTGTGTTTTGTCTTAATTCACAGTAGTAACTGAATATGTGAATGTACCATAATTTGATTTTAAAGTTGAATGTGACAACACTTCTCTGCTTCTTTACGTTTTAATTTGGCTCACTTCAAGATTTGTTCATCTTCCTTGTGGTAGTGATGGTTAAGCCACCTAAGTGTTGTTTGGTTAAGCCACCTAAGTGTTGTTTATGTTTATGTATGAATCGCTCTATATAATGTGCCATAACTCACATTGTAACAAAAACATTTTTAAAAAATGAATTTGACAACAATTCTCTGCTTCTATAGGCTCTAAGTTGGCTCAATTGAAGATTATTCATTTTCTTTGTGGTAGTAATGATGTTGAGATTAGAACCACCTTTAAGGCTCTTTTATGTATAAATCTCTGCAGGATTTGCTGATGTGACATGGCAAGAGTTTCTGCTCAAAACTGCTATGCCACTTTGAAAGGCACCCACAAACTCACTGAAGTTGCAATTCAATAAACAATAAGCATCCTTTTTCTACTATTTTATCTTTAGAGCTTTTTGAAGATTTTTTTTTGTGATGCTTGCTCATTTTTGTAATTCATCACATTTTAAACCATGAGTCTGAGTTCTTAGATTGTGTAACTGCAAAAAGATTGGAGAGAATATTGTATTGGTAGCCATGAGAGCATGGGCATTGTTAGACATTCAGGCAGGCCCGACTCAGGGCCCAAGCAACCAAAGTTTGAGCTTAAAGCATTACAAAAAATATATTTTTAAGGGCATCAATCAATAAATCAATATATTTCTAATGGATTTTAAATATGTTTATTTTTAAAAATATGTCAAATTAAAAAAAAAATCTTTTGTCTTCCTTTTCTAATAACACGGTGATATTTTTTTGGAAATGTTTCATTTTTTTTCTTTTTTAATTAGTTTTATATTTATAATTAATAGTTAAGAGAATTTTTTTTTGAAATTCAATATTTTTTTCATCTTTGATGTTTTACCGAATGAAGTAAGTAATCCTATTGAAATACTTGATTTTTTTAAAAGAATTGAAGGTTGTTATCCTAATACAAGAATTACTTATCGCACAATTACAGTTTAAATTGCTACCACAATTTTTTTTTTTAAATTGTAACTTCTAAGAAATTATTTTCAATCTACCATATCATAAGAGATTGAATAATTAACTTTGCTATCAATCGAGATAAATATGGTTAAAGATCTCGACTATATGAGTTTGATAAATGATTTTACGGCAAAAAATGCAAGAAATATTTTTTGTAATAGATCGTTTATAAAGTTAGATTTTTTTTAAAAAAATAATTGCTATTTTATTTATAATATTATAAAAATATAAATGCATCAAAAAATATTTTTGCTTGGAGCATGGACCGATGCTGCATTTAGATAAAACATATATTGAACAATCTCTTAAATTCTCAGTGATTTCTTAATGTACTCAAGATCAGAATCTCTGATACATATGATCCAACACGACTAGAGCTCTTAAGGCAGTTTACCATCAGGCATTTGGAAAAATGTATATTTATATCAGAGCAACAACTTGTGGAATGTGCTAGAACTTTCAATAACTTTGGTTGTCATGGTGGACTTCCTTCTCAAGCTTTTGAATACATCAAATACAACGGTGGGATTGACACAGAGGACGCTTATCCTTACACCGGCAAAGACGGTGGCTGCAAATTTTCAGCTGAAAACATTGGTGTACAAGTCCTTGACTCTGTCAACATCACCCATGTAAAAGGCTCATTTTGAAATTGAGTTCGCTCTTTACCTGCACAAATGATCTATTCTCTAATATATAAACAAACAAAAAAAATCAATAGGTAAGGCCAGTGAGCATTTGAGATTTTACATGAATTCCGTTTTTACAAAAAGGTAGTTCTTACTAACAATACTTGTGGAAGCACTCCAATGGTGAGTTTTTGATTCACTAAACCGTAACAACATTCAAAAATGTAACAGTCACCAACATAGAGTCATTAAACCTAAATTTTGGTAGGAACAGGATGTAAACACATATTGTGTTAGCAGTTGGTTATGGAGTTTAAGATGGTGTCCTGTACTGGCTTATAAAGAATTTGTGGGGGATGTGATTAGGGTGACAATGGCTACTTCAAGATAGAAATGGGGAAAAACATGTGTGGTAAGTTCTTGTTTTGACTAGCTTCCATTTCGGTTCAGACTTGGTTAGTTTAACAAAGAAAAAATAAAATGGAAAAACAAATTTGATTTGGTTCGTTTCATTCCTCTTAGTTTAGAAAACCAATAGCTCTGTTTCTCTGATCTCTCTATTGATTTTGGCAGGTGTTGCAACATGTTCATCGTACACATTTGTGATATTAGAAAGTCTGGCTTGTAAGTGTCCTAAATTAGACAAAATTTAGTTATATAAAACAAATTGTTGATATGAAGTACGAAAATGTTATTTAAAATACATTATAACATAGTGAATTTTTATAAGTTTATAATGCGTATATTTTTCACATAATCAACATCAAATTAAGTATCGAATATATATATAAAAAGAAGTATTGAATATAACAAAATTGAGTTTTGCTACTTGATTTAATTAATATATATACGTATATAAATATATTTGCCCTAGAAAAAGAGGAAAATGTTTGATAAAAAAAAAAAGAGAAAGAGGAAAATGACGACATCTTTATTTTTAAGCAAAATAATTTGAGGTGAGTAAGTAGTGCAAAATATCCGACGTCCGAGAAACAGCTACGATCTTTGAATATGTGAACCAACCCAATGATCCAACGGCATATATCTTCTCACGTGGCGAGACAGGGATACATCCGATGGTACTAGAAAATAAACATGAATCTGTGAGAGAAAGAAGACAGACGAAAGACGGGAAGTTAGGTGAGGTAGTGGTCTTCTCTTCGGTTTCCTATACGTGAGCACACTGGAACTAAACCCGGATGTATTGCAGTAAATTAAACCGGATTTGATAATCGGGCATTTGGCCCGGTTATACTGTCTTTCTTTTCTTCTTCAGAAAAAAAAAAATCGATTTCGTCCGCCTGATTTTTCAGAAAACAAAAAAAGAACAAAAAAGAGAGAAAAGCAAACATTGTCGGCGTCGTTCGAAATCGAAGCTGTGGAGTCGTCGTTAACTTTCGCATTTGATTTTTATCAGTTTTCCTGATGATTTGATATGCAGTATCCGATCCCTGGGTAATTTGTTCTGTTTTCTTCGATTTTTTTTTTTCTTTTGGTGGATTTTCTTTCAGGAAAATTCATTTCTAATTTGAATTCATCGATTTTTGTTTTGATTTCATGCTGTTTTTAGATCGGCTGCTGTATGAAGACTATACGCTGTGAAAAAAATTCCGGCTTTGTTACTAGTTTTCGGGCTTTGTTGTGATTTTGAATTGAGCTGCTGCTTCTCGTCGTTGTGTGGGGGTGGAAGTTTAATAGATGGATTTGGTTGCTAGTTGCAAGGTATTGGCTCGATACGTTTTTGCTTATTACTGAATAAACTCGAATTCTTTTAAAATGCTTGAGCAGAGAGGTTTCAAAGAGCTTGTGTTTTTAGTAATTTGCTTCTGAGTGGCCTGAAGATTGATTTGCTATGCTAATGAGTAAAAAGGAGGCCTTTAGAAGTTTTTTGAGTCTTTTACTTTGGTAGTATGAGTTGTTCTTTGTCTATTGATGATGGTGAGAAACAACAGCTGTTAAGCAGATAATGGCATTGTTGATTCCTCGTGGTTATAGTATTGGCTAAGTATGGTTTGCATGACATGCGTAGATTGAGATCCTACGTTTGGATTTATGGTTCTTAGCTGTTGTTTGCAAGTCAATATTTTTGTTTTGTATTGGTTTAATTAAGCTCAAAGTTTCTCTAATTTGATATTTTTACAGGAGAAACTTGCATATTTCCGGATAAAAGAGCTAAAAGATGTGCTCACTAAGCTTGGACTTTCTAAACAGGGAAAGAAGCAGGTAAAACAATTTCTGCCAAACTTGCAATAGAGTGGGGTCGGAGCTCTGTAATTTATCATCTATGTTTGGGTTGTAATAATTATACTTTTCTCATTTTGGGAGATAATATTGTCATAAACTGTAATGAAGTTGTTAATAGTGATTTTTTGGCATATCCATTTCCTTGGAGAAGAGGGTTATCTATCATATAATGTCATGGAGCACATAGGCTTAATTGGAGTTCCAATTTGGATTGTTGTTATTGTGATTTGTTTGGTAATTGGCTTGTGCAGGACCTTGTTGAGAGGATCTTGGCTATTCTTTCCAATGAGCAAGGTATATTGAGCACCCATGTTTATTTGTTCGTGCCTAACTGTAATCAAGACAAAATTTTCAGTGCTGGCGCACCATCTTCTGATAAGCATTTGTCTCCACCACTTACTGTTTACTGACAGCGGCCAGGTTGTGGTCTAAAAAGGATGCTGTGGCAAGGGAAAAAGTTGCAAAACTAGTTAACGATGCATACAGGTGAGTGCTTCCTTTAACCATGATTTTCTTATGGCATGCCATGTTTTCCTTTTGTGCACAGTGTTGTGTTTCCACAGGAGAATGCAAGCATCTGGGGCAAGTGACTTATCATCAAAAGGACAAGTAAGTTCAGATATCAGTACTGTCAAAGTTAAGGGAGAGCTCGAAGATTCCTTTCAACCTGATGTTAAAGTCCGATGTGTTTGTGGAAGCTCAATGGAGACAGAATCAATGATACAGGTAAGTCTGTGACACAAATTTTTTTTCTCAAACTCTTGGTAAAGTTAGCAGTAGCTCTTGTTGTTTTATGGCCAGTTAAAATTTTGGGATACCTTCTGGTTTCAATTATGATTTGTAATTTTCAGTGCGAGGATCCAAGATGTCATTTCTGGGAGCATGTTGGCTGTGTTATCATCCCGGAGAAGCCTATGGGAGGAAATCCACCGCTTCCTGATTCATTTTACTGTGAAATATGCAGACTTACCAGAGCTGACCCGTAAGAAGCTTACAAACTTTCCGCTTTCTCCTGATTGTTTATTTGTATATCTCTTTGATACAGACAATTCTGTCCAGCTTCCTAGATTTTTCCTCGTGTTTGATCTTTGCGGATATATGTCCACCATTGAAGAAAATGCTAACTTTTGCTTTGAATGTGATCTTTAGGTTAACCAGGTTATGACCTATCAGTTTATTTGTGGCTGTCTAACATGGTCTTTAATGTGCAGATTTTGGCTCACAGTGGCACATCCATTGTTTCCAGTGAGATTGACTGTTACGAACATCCCAACTGATGGGTAAGTATACCAAACTTTAGAATCGTGTTTGTTATGTAGATTTATGTACTTTCACCCACTCTATAAGTAGAATAAGTAGCACTTCTTAACTTGGAAAGCTGAAGAACTTCTGCTGTGTCACATATTTTTTCCTGTCTAGGAATCAAGCGTTAGATTTCAATTGAGGGATGAGGTGAAACCTAGTCACTTAACTTTTGAGATGGACTTATCTTCATTCTAATATTTAGAGAAAAGGAATCGTAGCTGTTATCTAGACAGATTCACAACACATGCTTAAACTTTATATTTGATGTTTGTTGTTTTTCTTAATACTATGCAAATTTTTCAGTACAAACCCAATGCAGAGTGTGGACAGGACATTTCAGATAACTAGGACAGACAAGGACTTATTGGTGAAACAGGAGTACGATATTCAGGTTGTTGGCTTTACTAGTAGGTTAGATATTTAGCATTATATACACGTATGGATTTTCTAATTGGCAGTGCAATCTGCTGTGTTTTCAGGCTTGGTGTATGCTCTTGAATGACAAAGTTCTGTTTAGGATGCAGTGGCCTCAATACGCTGATCTGCATGTCAATGGTATGCCAGTTGAATTCACAGCTTGGGCTTGATATGTAAACTAATTGTGTTTTACCAGCATCTCCTTAGTAAAACGAGTAATACGGGTTTCAAACACATAATCATACGTGTACATTAATCACTGGAATAAATTTTCTTTCAAGATCTATCCAGCATTCTTGGTGTTGTAAAACTCAGTATATTTGCTCTATGCTAGCTGATATGGGTTCATGGTTAAATCGTTACCATCCTATAGGTGTACCTTTTCGTGCTATCAACCGACCTGGATCACAGCTTCTAGGGGCCAATGGCCGTGATGATGGACCTATTGTAAGTTTTTCATCCTTATCAGCAACACTTCTTTATTGTTATATAAGACTACGCTTTCTCAATTAGACTCTTGCTGTTCGTAATCTAGTATGCTCCCATCGCATTTTCTGTTGGGCAGATTACACCTTGTATTAGGGATGGGATTAACAAGATATCCTTGAGTGGATGTGACTCCCGCAGTTTTTGTTTGGGTGTAAGAATTGTGAAGCGAAGGACTCTGCAACAGGTACTTATATTTACTGCATGAGAATAATGAAAAAACTAATTAGTTTGGAATAAAGCCATAGCTTAATTCAAAAATGACACCATGTGAGTAGAAGACAGAGAATTGGCTTCCAAAGGAACCTGTGAGAGAGTTTTATATTCAGTACTATATCTAGTGTTGTTCAACGCTCAAAACATTAGCTATTTGTGCTTGTCCTTTAAATTATATCTTATATTTCATGTAGGTCCTAAATATGATTCCAGAGGAGGCTAAAGGCGAGCCTTTTGAAGTTGCCCTTGCCCGAGTACGTAGATGCATTGGAGGTCCAGCTGGAAACGATAATGCTGACAGTGATAGTGATATTGAGGTCGTTGCTGATTTCTTTGGTGTTAATCTTCGGTGTCCTGTAAGTAGACCGTAGCTCATTCTTAATAGGCTGTTGTAATCACTTAGTTTGTTGTTTATCTTTTTGACTATTTGATGGTGTGCATGTGTTCATTTCTGTTTGTGTCATTAGATGAGCGGTTCTAGGATGAAAGTTGCTGGGAGATTCAAACCCTGTCTTCACATTGGATGTTTTGACCTTGAGGTGTTCGTGGAGCTGAATCAACGTTCCAGAAAGGCAGGTATTTTATCATTGTCTACGTAATTAGGTTGTTGCTATTGTTAACTGAGTTTATCTGTTATGTGGTTCAGTGGCAATGTCCTATTTGTCTGAAGAACTACTCTCTTGAGCACATAATAGTGGATCCTTATTTTAACCGAATTACATCAAAGGTACATTTTCATTGATTTACAAAATTCAATACGTCTATAGTTTAATTTAATCTAGCAAATTTATAAAGATGTCCTCCTGCATTGCAGATGAGACATCTTGATGAAGAGTTGACTGAGATTGAAATGAAGCCTGATGGTTCTTGGCGTGGGAAGTTCAAAAATGAGAGTGAGCGCAGAGAATTAGGGGTACTCTCACAATGGCACAAACCTGATGGTAGTCTCCTCCCCACGGTTGATGAGATTAAACCAAAGATGGAAATGCTAACACCAGTTAAACAAGAAGGTTGCTCAGACGGTCCAACCCCTCTGAAACTTGGAATAAGGAAGAATCGCAATGGCATTTGGGAAGTTAGCAAACCTAATAATAATGGTTTACCTTCTGGTACTAGGCAAGGGAAGCTTGGGTTTGAGGAACTAAATGTTATACCAATGAGCAGTAGTGCCACTGGAAGTGGTAAAGATGGTGATGACCCTAGTGTAAACCAGGATGCTGTTGGAAGGTTTGATTTTGGAAACAACGGCATGGAACTTGACTCTCTCTCCATGAATGTAGATTCAGGCTATAATTTTCCTGGCAGTAATCATCAACCAGCGGCAGCTAGTAAGAATGACGTTATCGTTCTAAGTGATTCAGACGAAGAAGATGATGTTGTAATCACTGAGGGACCTGCCTACAATGAGGATCAAGCTGATGGCGGGGTAAATTTCCCATTGCACCCACCTGGTATCACTAACTCCTATAATGAAGATCCTCACGCAGTTTCCGGCAATTCAGGCTTGGGTCTTTTCACAAATGATGATGATGATTATGATATGCGCCTTTGGCAGTTCTCTTCAGAAACCCAAGGAGGCCCGGGGTTCCAACTATTTGGATCTGATGCTGATGTATCAGAGGGTTTAGTCGGTTTGCAGCCTGGTCCACTGAACTGTGAGCCTGCAATGAATAATGGTTACTCTATGGCTCCAGGTACATCTACTCCTATGGTTCCAGAGTCGGTTGGACGGTCCGAAGCAGATGCAAACAGTGGACTAGTCGACAATCCTATGACATTTGGTAGAGACGACCCGTCGCTTCAGATATTTCTGCCTACAAGACCAGAGATATCAGCTCAGTCGGACTTCAGAAATCAGGCTGAGATGTCAAATGGAGTCCACAGTGATGATTGGATCTCTCTTAGGCTTGGTGGTCACGGTGAGACGATAGGTGCAAATGGGCTTAACGAAAGCAACCCTGTATCAACCAGAGAGGGTGCTTTGGATACTTTGTCAGAGACTGGTTCGTTCCCCTGACTGAAACTGATTTGCATTTATTTTTTTTTGGTTTTCCTGATACGACGACTGATCCTTAGTACTGCTTCTTGTGCTTATGACGAGTTTGTACTGTTGCATTAGTAGAAAATATATTGTAATAACGGCTATATGTTACTGACTGTATTAACTGATTACTTGCAGCATCGTTGCTCCTGGGGATGAATAACAGTAAACAAGAGAAGGCAAGTAGACAAAGATCAGAGAGTCCGTTTTCATTTCCTCGCCAGAAGCGTTCAGTAAGATCTCGGCTGTTTCTGTCGATTGATTGAGACTCAGAATGATTTTGAAGGTTTAAATGATACCACTGTATCTATAGCCTCCTCGATTTGTTTATTGTTTTTTGGCGGGATGATTCGGTGTTCCTTTGATTCTTTTTACATACGCATATGCACTGAACAATCAAATGGATCATCACAGCTAGAGTTTGGGAATATTTGCTTGATTCTCTCTTCTGTGCTTGGTACCTTCAGGCTCTCATGCAAGGTAAGAAGCCAATCTGAGTTCTTGACATCTCCAAACCTTCTTCTTCTTCTTCTTCTTTTCACTAATATCATCAGCTCTCTGAATCGAAGTTGCTCTGTGGTTGCAGGTTGTTATTTGCAAAGGAGCAGACAGGTTTACATAAGTTAGTGAAAAGAATTTGAGGAGGCTTTTGATTGGTATATGTATTTTCGATAGGGTTTTTTTTCTTTTCTTTTTTACTCGAAAGCTACTCGAAAGCTGTTCTAAAATGATATTGGCCAATATGAGAAACAACATTTGTAAATGTATGGCTCTAAAATATATTTTGTTTGTTTAATAGAAGGGAGAAAAAGAATCAGCTCTTCTTCTTTGACTCTTAAAAAAAAACTTCATTTCGGAAACAGGAAGATAATATAATTTAGGGGCATTGAGGTTGTGATCTCTCTGTTGAAGTGTGGGACTTCAGACTTCAGACTATATCAGACGATGTCTAAAGTCTGACTCTCTTTGTTTTGTCTGGAGTGAGAGATGTCATGTGGTTGTTGGTGTGCTTGACCATGTTCTTGTAATGTCTGCTCAATGTTCCAAATTCATTTAGCTGTAGTGAGAGAGAACCACCCAAGTGTGTTAATGGGTATGGGGAGAGTAACAGATAATATCAAAGTGGTTCACGGAACCTAATGGACCATGACTCATTGCTCATATCATATTTCCATCCTTATCACCATTTCTTCTTCTTCTTCATTTTCTATTTCATTATCTTAATTTCACTTAGAGCGTACTATTATTCTCTAATTAAAAGCCGTTTGGCTTATACACAAATTTGTCTAAATCGTTTACAACAGTGCAGAGGAAATATCGAAGATGCAGAGACTTTTTGCCGCGAGATCGATTCTTGGTTACGCCGTCAAGACGCGGAGGAGGCAGCACTTCTCTTCTCTCTCTTCTTCACACCTCTTCGACGAAACGCAGCTTCAGGTTCTTATTCCCTTCTCTTCAGTGCTTTCTCCTTTGTGTTTATATCTCAGTCTTCTCCTTTAAGACGATTTAAACTCCGTGCGATTGCGTTTGGTGGAATTATTATTATTTTATTCTCTCAAAATCTTTCTGGCTATTATTCTGGTTTAGGAGTCAAGAACTTATGGTGTTACTTGTCAAATGGTGCTTCTTTACTGAGATTGTGCTCGATGTCTTGTCTGTACAACATCATATCTTAATTCCAAATGATCATTACTGTGCGTGTGTTCTTATATTTTCACATGGCAATCAATCAAACATGCAAATTGAAATGATGTGAGAGATCTGTGTCACTGAATGTAACATTTAACTTTTGTTTCAGAAGTTTTGAGTTAAGTAGAGGAGCACATTTATTTTCTTAATTCTGTCTACAAAGAGTTAAGCAGACTGCAAAAATTCCTTTCTTGGATTTGAGCCACTTGCCATTTTCGACCTGTAATCATGATTTTTTTTCCCTTTGTCTTTTTTTCTCTGGATGCATTTCATGCAGTTTAAAGAAAGTGTGTCCAAGTTTGCACAAGATATTATCGCTCCTCATGCCGAAAAAATTGATCGAACAAATTCATTTCCAAAGGTCTGTCTGAATTCTAGTCGATAATTTCCTCTTCTTACATTGTTTACGTATACTGCCAAAACTTATCTTTAAATACTTATGAAATAGGATGTAAACTTATGGAAGCTGATGGGTGAGTTCAATCTCCATGGAATCACTGCACCAGGTAGATCTCTCTGTCTTAGCACAGATCATATGTTTCTTTTGCTATTAACTCAATCATATGTTTTTTTACCAATTATCTCAAACGCTTAATCCTATTGTTTGCCTGCAGAGGAATATGGAGGTCTAGGTCTTGGTTATTTGTATCATTGTATAGCAATGGAGGAAATCAGTCGGGCTTCTGGGTCAGTTGCTCTGTCTTACGGTGCCCACTCCAACCTTTGCATCAATCAGTTGGTAACTATTGGGCTCACAAGCTACTTTTTAATATCTGAGCTTTTAAATAAGCCAAGAGTGAAAGATTTATTACTACTTTTACAGGTGAGGAATGGAAATACAGCACAAAAGCAGAAGTATTTGCCAAAGGTACGGTTTCATCTGAGCTTTCTGGTCACTGCTTTGCTAATGGTTTATCAGCAACTCAACATTGAATGCTTAGAGATCTAATGATTATTAGTGATTATGAGAGGAAAGACTGATATTTGACTTTAAATGGTTTGATATTCTTCATTTGTTTGATGGATGTTTTCGTTAAGAGTTTTAGCTAACTAATGATTTTGCTGTTATGAAGCTTATCAGTGGAGAGCATGTTGGTGCTCTTGCGATGAGTGAACCCAATGGTAAGAAACATAGCCTTTGGAAGAATTAGTTTGAGAGAGTGAAAAGGACACATATACATATTTTGAACGCTTTATTCTGATATTACAGCCGGATCGGATGTTGTTAGCATGAAATGTAAGGCTGATAAGGTAGATGGAGGCTATATAATAAATGGCAACAAGATGTGGTGCACTAATGGTCCTTCTGCTGAAACACTGGTACTGCAGTTTTGCTTATATATAACTTCTGAAATTGATTTTATAATTTTTATTTAATGTCATACACAGTTTCTGTAACCATTTGTTTTTTTTTTTGTTTCATCAGATTGTTTACGCCAAAACTGATACAAAAGCAGGTTCTAAAGGAATCACAGCTTTCGTTGTAGAGAAGGGAATGGCCGGGTATGTTTTTTTTTCTCAATCTTGTTTAACAAAGTTGAAACTGCCTTTCTATGTTCTTTAGTAAATAAAAGACACAAAGTAAATTTAGAGATAGTTCGTTAAATCGATTCCTGATTTGTGGTGGCTTTTGCAGATTCAGTACTGCTCAGAAATTGGACAAACTGGGAATGCGGGGAAGCGACACGTAATCCCCATTTTCTTAGGATCTTCTGTTTAAATTTAAAGTCCTTTTCCATTGCCTCTGATATCTGTCTCTTCTGAGCAGGTGTGAGCTTGTTTTTGAGAATTGCTTTGTTCCAGAAGAAAACATTCTTGGCAAGGAAGGAAAAGGTTTTGATTGCTACAACTTAATCTATTTACTCTTATTCTCTTAGGTTGATGGATAAGTTGCATTGCACTGTCTTTTTTTTTTCTAGCAATATGATGATCTACTATCTGTTACTTACTATCATATATGCATGACTATATACACGCTTTGTACTTTTTTTTAGTCGAGTCTACAAAGGCCACTCTATACTTGGCTTGATGTACATAGGGTTTTGTACGTGCAGGAGTGTATGTTCTGATGTCAGGTCTGGATTTGGAGAGACTTGTTTTAGCAGCTGGACCTTTAGGGATCATGCAGGGATGCCTTGACATCGTACTTCCCTATATTCGCCAGAGAGAACAGTTTGGTCGTCCAGTTGGGGAATTCCAGTTTATACAGGTTGATCTTGATCATCCTTCACATAAACGTTTCCAAATATCTCAACGTTTAAGTCGTAACAATAAAATAGTTATGTTGGATAATTTCAGGGTAAAGTTGCTGACATGTACACTGCATTACAGTCTTCAAGGTAGATGAATTGTCTTAAAACTGTGGATTTCATTTTGTCCATAGAGCCGAATATTTAGCTTTTGCTTTGTCATCTCAGGTCATACGTCTACTCTGTTGCTAGGGAATGTGACAATGGGAAAGTTGACCCAAAGGTGATTTGATAATGAGTGATTCTTCTCGTTTTCTATTTAAAAATGAATCCTCAGTATTTTATACTAATATCCTACTTGTGTGTTATTCTTCTAGGATTGCGCCGGAACCATTCTTTGTGCAGCAGAAAGAGCAACACAGGTTGCATTACAGGTTAATTACTCTTAATCTCCTGCTTTCTTTTGTACTTGGTGTACTTCTTGAACGTTAAGTATCTGTTTACCTTTCTTGTAAGACTTCAAGAGATTTGGTTTGATGTTACAGGCTATACAATGTCTAGGAGGAAATGGATACATTAACGAATATGCAACGGGACGCCTTCTGAGAGATGCAAAGCTATATGAAATCGGTGCTGGTACAAGCGAGATCAGAAGGATGGTCATTGGTCGCGAGCTTTTCAAAGAACCATAGAGATAACTTATGTCTCTTTTTCTGTTTTGCCAAAGATGGTAAAGTGTGACATTGTCATTCTGTACAAGTATATATATACAATGTCCTCAGTAACTTCGCAATAAGAAAGATGGCTTCAAAGTTCAAACAACTCTTTTATATTCCAAAACTTTTGTTACTTTAAACCAGAATATGCATCCAAATCAAACTCAGATCACTAGCTAGGTTATAATCAAACAGCCGAAATCTGTATATTAAGGCAACAACATTCATTAAAGAAAACGGTGTGACTATTTAGTTTAGATGTTTGACATAATATATATGTGGACTTGCTTGAATTACAAGGGCATAAAGAGGTAGAGTAATGTAGCTGCTCAAGACTTGGACTGTCACCCTATAAAACATATACTTTATCAACGATATAGATTATATGCTATGCAAAAACAATATAAAAATTAGAAGAAAAATGAAATAAATTCGTTGAATAGAAGGGGAAAAAAACTTGTTAAATAATAGAAAGAGGTGCTTACGCTAATATGAGTTGTGTGACGACGACTTCTAGGTGTTCATGGTAGCAAGAGTTAATCCCAAATTTCCACTAAATTTTTGTCAATAAACAAAACATCGAAATACATTAAGATATATCAATTTTGTTTATTATTTTTTCTCCTTCCGTACATGAAAATACAAAAATCTAAAAGACGCTAAAGAATTAACTTACAGTGATCCACACACACAAAAAAAGCCATCTTGAAGGTGTTCTGTATCAATGTCACACCAACAAATTCATTTTCGTTATTACTGTTATTAAAAAAAGTTGTTGTATTCTGATCTGATAAAGCATTAGAAAAGACGACATGTAGTGTAGAAAGGATTACCAGAAATAACGTGTAGTGTAGAATGTTTAAGAGGAAATGAGGAGTGCAAAACCAGAAATGCTTGTCGTTTGGCTCAACGAGAGGGTTTCCTCTAATCACATTGTTATAAAATTGCATAAAGAAACATTTCTTGTAAGAAGAAAAAAATTAGTTACTCTTTGTATAGAGTTCGAGATATGTATTACAAAAGTAATTTAGATTAAAGATGAATTAAGAACATGTAAACCAACTTACAATCCAAAGTTGGATCGATGTTTCAGTCCAAGAACTCATGTGTCTTCGAGCAAATGTAGTATCTCTTGTGATTCTAAACCTATTCAGATTTTTAAATTACAGAAATGATTAATTAATTTAATATAAATTTTATTAAGTGATCATTTCACTATGTGATAATTTATAGACGGGCATATATAAATAAGCTACATAGCAGAAATTTATAAATTTAATATGGATAATTTCTTATTTAGTAGTAGCAAAAACATAAATCTCACCATTTGCTACTAAATAATCCATTGTTTGGGTCTCCTTCTCCCATTATTTTCATCTCCTCATCTATATGTATCACGAATCCACGATGCTTTTAGTACTATCATTGAATATAGTATTATTTTATAAAAAGATTGACCGAAATCATAAAAGTCACATAATAGAAAATAGAAAACAGAAATATGATGTTATATACTTATATTTGACTCATTGACTGCATAATTTTCATCAACTTTGCTTAACAGCATCTCTTCAAATAGGTGTGTATATGCATCATCTACATATATAATTTAGTTGTCAAAATTATTTTGTTAATATGGTATTTGGAAAGTAGTCTGTATTTAATTACAATTAATGTAACAAATATGTACCTTGGCCATTCCAAGGAGAAGAGTAGCAAGATTGAAGAAAATATGCATACATGCCAACATAAAGAAGAAGAAACTCAACTGAGTCAACCCCTCTTGAGATATTAGTGAAGTTTTCCCCTGCAATTTTTTTTTTTTGACAACTTTCACTGCAATTTCATTATATTAAAATCAAATACGTTTGTTCGAGTTAATTGTGAAAATTAAATATTCTACTCGTAAATTATTTCTTTTCTTTTTTCATTTTTCTACGTATCAGTACCTCCAAAAATTCAATATTGACGAGACTAGTTTCGTCACATGAATCAGTCAACATTGTATTCTGAGATTAATTAAAACTGATACGAGAAGAAAAGCTGATAAATCCCAAAAATTATTTTAAAGATAGCCGATGAACTATATGTTAAAAGTTCTTAAAGAATCTTCCTTCTCTTAAATTCTACTTTATTGTAGATTTCTCTTTTTATTAACAATTTTCTAAGAGTATATAACCTTTAACCATATCACTATTGTATTAAACCTTTGCATTTTAGTTGAAATTTTTTTATAAGAAATAAATTTAATTTTCTTTTCACTACAAAAAAACATTGATTTAGCGACTATAAATGGTGATTATATATTTAGGCGTCAAATTTTGCGACTACTTGGCTACAAAATAGCAACTCATTTACGACTACAAATATATTATCGTAAATCAGTCGCTATTTTGCGAGCAAAGAAAATAGTCGGTCATTAGTCGTAAATTAGCGACTAAATTACAATTATATATTAGAAAGTAAACAGCGGACAAATAATAGTCGTTTGCGACTAATTTGCGACTCGTCTGAGAATCGTAAAATATTACCTAATTTGACGACTAATTAGCGACTATATTAAAAAAATGCATAATTAAACCAGGAAACCAAATACAAATTTTTTAAATTATTCCCTATAATCATCGATTAGCGACTAATTTGCAACTATATTTAAAACATATAACCCTAAAACATATACTCTAAACTAAGATTTAAAACTTGTAACAAAAAATCTATTTTCTATAACTAATATCTTTCAAACACTAACCTTAAACCTCACACCTAAATCTCAAATCCTATACCATAAATCATATACCCAAACTCTAAATCTTGAAAAATAAATTACATTTTTCATATCTAATACTTTTTAAACCATAACTCTAACTCTAAACCTAAACCCACAACTTAAACCTCCAACTCAAACCCCAAATACAATACCCAAACTTTAAATCCTAAAATATAAACTTTACCTTATCCATTAAACTTTTTATCATAAAATGTTAATTATATGATAAAAAATGCATAATTAAACCAGGAAAACATTGATTTAGCGACTATAAATGGTGATTATATATTTAGGCGTCAAATTTTGCGACTACTTGGCTACAAAATAGCAACTCATTTACGACTACAAATATATTATCGTAAATCAGTCGCTATTTTGCGAGCAAAGAAAATAGTCGGTCATTAGTCGTAAATTAGCGACTAAATTACAATTATATATTAGAAAGTGAACAGCGGACAAATAATAGTCGTTTGCGACTAATTTGCGACTCATCTGAGAATCGTAAAATATTACCTAATTTGACGACTAATTAGCGACTATATTAAAAAAATGCATAATTAAACCAGGAAACCAAATACAAATTTTTTAAATTATTCCCTATAATCATCGATTAGCGATTAATTAGCAACTATATTTAAAACATATAACCCTAAAACATATACTCTAAACTAAGATTTAAAACTTGTAACAAAAAATCTATTTTCTATAACTAATATCTTTCAAACACTAACCTTAAACCTCACACCTAAATCTCAAACCCTATACCATAAATCATATACCCAAACTCTAAATCTTGAAAAATAAATTACATTTTTCATATCTAATACTTTTTAAACCATAACTCTAACTCTAAACCTAAACCCACAACTTAAACCTCCAACTCAAACCCCAAATACAATACCCAAACTTTAAATCCTAAAATATAAACTTTACCTTACATCATAAACGATAAAATCATAATATAACCATTAATTATATTTACATTAAACCAGTATTTAATATCAAATATATTTTACATGAAATCAAAATAAAAATATTTAATGATTAAAATTTGGAATGTAACAATTTATATCTTAAAAATATAATTTAAATCTCTAAAAAATAATTAAATTATTATATATAGTCAAAAATGAAATCCAGCAATTAAATTTTTAAATCTTATTAATTTATAATCTAAATCAAATCAAATCCTTTTTCAATGCAAAAACTTAAATTCTAAATCTTAAGTTATGAAATCTAAATCTTAAAAATTAAAACCAAATTAGTACAAATTGTAAAATTTAGCAAAAGATAAAAAAAATGAATATTTACAAAAATAATACAATAAAATTAAAATATAATTATTTTGTAAATGAATTTGGTTATAAAATTTATTATCAAATTATTTGTAAATATTTTGTGACATACTCAGTTTTATCTTTTATCATTTTACCACATATTACAAATTAATCTAATAATTATTATAAAAAATAACATAATTTTAAATTTTTAAAATATAAATAAACAAACTTGTTTGTTTTTGATTGGCTAATTATTAAGTATGAGGATCACACCTAATTTAATATAGTTTATTGATAAATAAAAATCAATGGACAGATTTACTTCATTGATTTATATATATATAACTTAAGCCCATTAGTATAATAACTAAAATTGTGATGTGATCACAAAAGATGGTTCACCTTAGGCCTGGGCAGATAATCCGGATCCGAAGATCCAAATCGGTACCGACCCGAAAATATACGGTATGGATCGGATACGGGTATTGATTAAAACCCGATTGGATACGTTTTTTATTTGAAGCCGGATACCGGATCGGTTCGGAGTAAACCCGAGATCCGATTAGTACCCGATGAAATCCGATGTAAGTCTATTGTTTTCCATTTTCAACCTAATCTTTCTTTCTTCTTGATTACCTTAGGCCTTGGTGATTTTCATAGTATTCGTATATTTGTGAATCTTTGATAATATTGGGTATCACAAATGATCCGATTTCATTTCCACAACTCCTTGCAGTTGCCGAAAAATCGGTACCATCACCGATTTTCTTGTGATTTGGCAGTTTATACTTCAAAAGTTCACTATAAATTCAGTTACAAACGGCGAAACTGGAATTGCAAAGGCAAAGTCGATTTCGCTCGCCTTCTTCCTCTGCAGTAGAATCCGTAATTCGATCATAGTCACAGGTATGAAATTTTGTCGAATCGTTTCTTAATTCGAACATTGTGATTATATGGTTCAAAGGAAACTCTGTTTTTAAAAAATAAGTGGATATGAATTAGAATCTTCTTCTTCCGATTAGTTGTAATTATATAAGTGTTTGTGATTTTCTTTTGCCATGGGTTTTGTCCATCTTTAGTCATAGGTTCGTTTGGCTGTAACCATAGCTTTGGTTGTATTGTATTTGTGGATTTTGCTGCTATGTTTTAGTGTTTACGAGAGGTGTAATGACCACATCTATAGCGAGACTACCATCAGTAGCTTTGGTTGTATTGTATTTGTGGATTTTGCTGCTATGTTTTAGTGTTTACGAGAGGTCTAATGACCACATCTATAGTGAGACTTCCATATGTACCTTTTGTTGTATTGTATTTGTGGATTTTGCTGCTATGTTTTAGTGTTTACGAGAGGTGTAATGACCACATCTATAGCGAGACTTCCATCTGTAGCTTTGGTTATATGTTCCTTTCGAGAATGTTAAGCTTTGGTTTTTTTTTTTTGGCTAAGTTTAGATGGACTCTTCACCACTGCCAGAGAACATTGATGTGGGTAAGGATACTGAAACCCAAGGAACTGAAGATGAGTGTGTGCGTCCTGACAGACGAGGCAAAAGGAAAAAGATAACAACTACAAGGTCTCCTGTATGGAAACACTTTACAAGAACAAAAGACGACCACAACAAATGCAAATGCAACCATTGTCAGCGACTGTTTGGGTGCGCATCATCACAAGGGACTTCTAACCTGCAGAAGCATCTCAACTCATGCAAACCTTTCAAGGTATGGCAAGAAAGTCAAGCTCCGGGTGCAACAATCATCTCAGAGGATGGAGGTCTGATGAATGCAAAAGTCTCTGAAGCTGTTTTCAGAGAAGCTTCTAACGAGTTGCTTGTGTTGGCGGAGCTACCACTCGCGTTCATCGAAAGCATTGGTTGGAGATACTTCTGCAACAGAGTGAACCTCTACAAGCCTAATTCAAGAAGAACTGCCACAAGGGACATTGTTGAAATGTACGTGAGTAGGAAATTAGCTCTAAGGAATTGGATTAAGGCTAATAAGCAAAGAGTGTCACTTACAACTGACATTTGGACCGCTCAGACTACAGGAGCGAGTTACATGGTCGTCACAGTGCATTTCATTGATGTCAATTGGCAGATGAGAAAGCTTATCATCGGGTTTAAGTACATCTCCGATCACAAAGGCCATACTATTTCGAATGTGCTTCTTGAATGTTTGTCTGAATGGGGCATAGAGAAGTTGTTCACCATCACCGTCGACAATGCAACTGCCAACACATCTGCTCTGAAGAGATTTCAAAGGGAATTCGGATTACTGAGCGATGAGGCATTGGTTTTAGATGGGGATTACATGCATATGAGGTGTGCGGCTCACATCATCAATCTCATTGTTAAGGAAGGCTTGCTTGAAATGGGTGATAATGTGGCAGCCATTCGGAATGCAGTGCAGTATGTGAGGTCTTCAAATCAAAGACAAAAGTCGTTTGAACTGAAAGTTGAGTCAGGGAGGATGAGTAGAGGAAGCTTGCCTTTGGATATCAAGACACGGTGGAATTCAACATATCTGATGTTGCAAAGAGCTATTAAGTTCAAGGTGGCATTTGATAAAATGGAAGCTGAAGACAAGCTCTACAATGACTACTTCAATGAAGTCGACAATGGTAAAACAAGGACTGGACCGCCTACTTCAAATGACTGGCATGTTGTAGAGAGGTTAGTAAAGTTCTTAATAATTTTCTACAACTCAACTTTGGTTGTCTCTGCCTCTACATCCGTTTGCTCACATAAATGTTATGGTGAAATAGTTACTATAGAAAGGAATCTGCTTAGGTTGAGCAATTGTTTAGATAACAACTTGAAGTCAAAAGCTGATGACATGATTGCTAAGTTTGAAAAGTACTGGGATGGTATGAGGAACATTAATAGGATGTTGATTGTTGCTAGTGTCTTTGACCCGAGTAAGAAAATGCAATTTGCTAAGTTGTGCTTTGAGAAACTTTATGGTAAAAACACGGCTGATGCTAAGGAAATGTATCAATCAGTCTATAATGTTATGAGTGCTATGTTTAAGGAGTATAACACTCGTTATGGGAAAGAAGCAAATGGCCAATCATCACAGTCTACTCAGGCATCATCATCTTCTTCTACTAGCCGAGATCATGGTTCATGTGAAAACAATGAAGGAATGGACTTGGTGGATGATGATTTTGGATATGAGAGGATGGATTTTGCTTACACAGAGATGGTTTCTGAGATAGGAGTTGAAGATGCAAGGGACGAGTTGGATATCTATCTGAAGGAAAAGGTAGAAAATCCAAAAACCATGATTGGAACCGAGTATGATATTTTGTCTTGGTGGAGGCTTAATAGTCCTAAGTATCCGATTTTGGCTGAAATGGCTAGAGATGTTCTTGCAATGCAAGTATCTTCTGTTGCATCTGAAAGTGCTTTCAGCACAAGTGGTCGACTCATTGATCCTCATAGGAGTTGCTTGACACACTATATGATTGAGGTCTTACTTTGCACAGAGCAGTGGATGAAATCTGATATTAAGCTAAGTGAGAAACGAGTTGTCACAAATGCACAATTGCTTGCAGACTTTGAACTACATGACAAGTTGGAGATTGGTAATTTCACATACTTTACTTTAAAATATACTTATTGAGTTATAGTTTTAACTTGATAGAATTTACATTATCTTAACATATATTTGCAGAGTTTGGTAGCCGACTCAACTTGGACTAGAACACTTGGCTATAAGGTAATTTGCTTTCTCTTAAATTTCACTACAAGTCTGTTAATTTTCCTTTTATACGAGTTGGTAAGTGGTTTCATTTCAACTTAGGATTGGGTAAGAGAGATATGATCACATGAAGAAGGAGAAAGACTAGAAGTAGAACACTCGGCAGCCAAGTCTTGGCTATATGACATGCTGGATTGTTTTGCTCTTTCATTTTAAGCTCTACTTTACTTGTATTGGATTAGTGTGTTGTTGCTTTTAAGTTTTTACACTTTGTTTCACTTTCTTTGTTGCTTGGATTGGAATGTTGAAGTTGGATTTTATGTTTTTTATTTGGAAATGGAATGCTGGATTTGATCTTTATTTGAATTGAGTTTTCATTGCTAGTTCTTGCAATGGAAGTGTTAAGTGTAGTTTGGTTATGAGTATTGAATTTTCTGTTCTCAAATTAGTAGAAGTCTGTAAGAATAGTGGAGAATTCTGTTTTTATGTAGTTTGGTTTAAAGGATCTTCAATTATCCAAAATTTGGTGGTGGTTTAGGTTGGGTATTAGATTAGATGGGTAAATTCGGTTTAATTATATTAGAATCGGCTAGTTTTGGATACAAATTTAGTGGAACCGAACCGGAATTGGTTCAATTTCGGATATACCCGAAATTACCCGTACCCGAAAGGTACCGAACCGAATCCGAACCGTAATTTATAAACTATCCGATCGGTACCAATTTCTCCATAACCGAAAGATCCGAAACCCGATTTACCCGATCCGAATCCGATTCGATATCCGGATGCCCAGCCCTAGTTCACCTAGGATCCGTGGCTATTGCTTAATCCATCAACAACTACAGAAATCAATTTTATAACTCAGGTTATTTTTGAAAAACTATACCAATTTTAGGTAAAAAAAAACAAACATTTCCAACTATTAATATTCGATGCCGCCATTAACGCTCCACGTCTCGTTTTATTAGAACAAAGAGGGTCCAAAAATGGTGAACGGAAAGGCTGAGGGATGTGACGAACAATAATCAGAGACATTAGAGGAGAAGAAGAAGAAGAAGAAGAAGAAGAGAGAAAGAGAGATGCCGGTCATAGATATTATCTTCAGAGTCGAAGAGATTTGTAAAAAGTACGACAAGTACGACGTTGACAAGCAGCGAGAGCTTGGCGCGTCCGGCGATGATGCCTTCTCCCGCCTCTACAACTCCATTGACTCCGATATTGAATCAGTTCTACGTGTTCGTTCTCTCGTTCTCTCTTTCGAAACCCTATATTTCCCTTTATTCATATGTTTCTCCCCTCTTCTTGGTGACTTAATTATTTATTCTATCAGAAAATCTTTTAGCAAAAGCAAAATATATAAAAAAAGGCATTATTATTCTTCTGTTTTTTTTTGGCATTTTGATATCTTGATTTTAGAATTATATAACATAAATTTGATTTCTCTGTTCCCTATTCTGCTTAGTTGAAATGTACGAAATCTTTTGAATTTTCTTTCTGCGATCTCTTAAATGCCAAGAGATCTCTTCGTATAGATAGAGTTGTATGTTGAAGTTCCAAAACATTACTAGAAGCAAAATGAGAAAACTTTTTTTTTTTCAACTCAAAAACAAATTTGATCAGTATCATGAGAATTTGCTTCTAATCAATGACTCTTAACGGTAATGAGTTTCAAATTTGTATTGGAATATGTAGAAAGTGGAGTTAGCATCAACAGAGAACAACAGAGCTGCAGCAGTGGCCATGAATGCTGAGGTTCGAAGGACAAAAGCACGTTTAGCTGAAGATGTTGTTAAACTACAGAAACTCGCCGTTAAGAAGGTGATTAAACACTAATTACTTACCGTTAATCCACTAATGATCCAAGACGGAATAAGATTAAAATTGGTTTGTGTTCAAACTTTGAATTGTACAGGTCAAAGGGCTTACAAAAGAGGAACGAGAATCCCGTTGTGATCTAGTTATCGCACTAGCCGATAGGATTCAAGTGGTACCAGACGGACATAAACATGCTAATAATCATTGGGGAAGTGCTTCTGCATCCAACAAGAACATCAAGTTTGATATATCTGGTAACGAATATTGTCTTTCTTTCGTCTCCCTGTTTTCTCCTTAACGCAAGATTATGTAAATAGTAAAGATAAATAAAAGTTGTTATTTTCTTTCTTGGTTGAACTATCAGAGGAAGACATGGATGATGGGTTTTTCCAGCAGAGTGAAGAATCCAGCCAGTTTCGACAAGAATATGAAAAGAGAAGAAAGAAGCAGGTATGTTACTTTCATCAATCTGACTTTTATATTTTTGACAAATGAGAATTTGGATTGAGCATATATGCTATGTCTTTTTTGGTCAGGACGAGGGTCTTGATGTTATATCAGAAGGTTTGGACGCACTGAAAAACTTAGCGCGTGATATGAACGAGGTTTGTTGTTTTGTCATGCCCTAATAATAGAGTTTTTTTTTTTTTTTTTTAATCCGATGGAGATTTACATTTTTGGTTTCAGGAACTTGACAAGCAAGTCCCATTGATGGATGAAATGGAAACAAAGGTGAGGATTCGTTTTATTATCCTGATTTTTCCTCCTCATTAGTCAGTAGAAGAAAAATGTTAAGAGATATAAATTTATGCATGGTTGTTTTAGGTTGATGGAGCAACTTCGGATTTGAAGAACACCAATGTTCGGCTCAAACAACAGCTTGTAAACGTAAGAAACTCTTTAACAAAGAATCCGTCTGGCTTATTGTTATTATCATTGAATCATCAAGACTCTTTACTAAAATTGGTTGGAAATTTCAGATGAGGTCGAGCCGCAACTTCTGCATCGACATTATTCTTCTCTGTGTGATCCTTGGAATTATATCTTACATATACAAGTAAGCCTGATGTTTCAATTCCGCTCTCTACTTTTTATTCATCTCCGAATTTGTTCCTCTAACAAGTCGAACATTGGCGTTGTTTCTTCATCGCAGTGCCTTAAACTGAAGTTGTTGACGGCCTACACCGACATTCCTCTTGCCAATGTGAAGCCTATTGTAAGTTCTTAACAAAACTAATAATAATCACTTTCCTTGGAGAACAAGCAAAAAAGTTAATTTCTCAAGCTTTTACCATATTGTGTATACAGTTTTCAAGGATTCCTGTTGTAATTGTGTTTGTTTGTTTGTTTTTTTTCTTCTTAAAAGGTGTTATTTGGTTTATTCAGAATGTTTGAGCGTTTCCAGGTAGAATAAATTTGTCAGAAAAATGGTAGCGCGGACGTAAACGTTTAGTTGAAACGTTAAGATTTGAAAAAAAAAAAAAAAAAAATTAACCGTAAAAATAACTGGGTTACAATGAAATGGCCGGTTATACATTCTTTTTGTTTGACCAAAAAGTTTAGAGTCTATTAAACATTTCGAAATGAAAATTTTATGAAATATTTCAAAATTTAAATAAAATAGATTTTGCATCCATGTTATGTGTAGAGTTGTCATATTTTTTTCATAAAAATTATATAATCAATAATATTTAATGAGATTTTAATTTTATATTTACAATGATAATAATTTATAAATATATGTATTATACTATTTAATCCCTGAAATTTCATATTATCAATGGTCAATAATTTATAAGTTATATATTTATGTGCTTTAAAAAATATCTTGTTAACTTATTGGTTATATTTTACATGTAAATATATAATAAAAATCATTTTAACTATACTATGTAGAGTAAAATCCTTAGATATAAGTAAATATTTGTATTTGACATATTTGTTGTCAACATAGCCTCGTGACTTTAATATCCCTCTTAATATTGAGGGTTGTTGGGTTTGAACTCCAAACCTGTGTCATGAATTTCAGAAGTAATCACCACTGTGTCACATGATTCCGATACATATTTGTCATTTAAATTATTTGTTTTTAATAAACTATATATATATATGAACTTTACTAATATATATATATGTGTATATCATTTTCTTATATATTATATATTGGTGATAGTTCAGCTGATATTAAATATTATATTACAGGTATAGAACAATAATTAAAAAAACTTATATATGGAGAAACAACTGTTGGTGCATAACTATTGGTTGTACGTCCTCATAATCCTCTCATGTAAGTTTTGATCTCTGAGCATATATTTTTTAACATGAAATAGTTACTACTTTGTAGATTGATTTGTGAGATTTCGTGTGAGATAAATCTTTCTATTTTTTATAGATTTTTATATCTTTTTGGAGTTTTGGAGAATTCTAAACTTTTATATTTAGACATTTTTCAAAAATTACCACCATGTTTTGAGTAATGTGTTATAAAATATTATTGAAAATTTGAAGACAATATAAATTTCATCTTTCATCTTTCATAAATTATTATGTATGATTTTTTCTTCCATATTTATCGCAGTTCATTTATTACTTTGTTAATAGTATTATATTATAAATATATATATGTGTGTTTATAAATAGTAAATTAATTTTTTTATAAACTAAAATTAATTTAAAATGGTAATTTATCAAAATATCAATAACAAAATATTTTAATTGTTTGAATGTTTTTAATAAATACAAAATTGGAAGTATATTATCACCAAATTTCACGGATTAGTTTTTATTATAATTAGCATAAAATATACTGTTTATGCAATATTGTATTCCATTTCTTTTTTCAAAATAAATTTAATTTTTATTATTAAATACTATATTTTCTGAAAAAGGTTTATGTACGAAGACAACTAATACATGCATGTACAAATCATTAGAAAATTTATTAATTATCATTTCCTAAAACAAAAGCTATAATCATATAATATTATAAATACTAGCTAGGCAGAATTTCAAGAGTAAATCACAAAATAAAATACAAATTACACAAACACTAAAAAGTGAGTGAGAGCATGCAAAATATATGTGTCCACCTTGTTAGCGATGGTAGTGATGCTATCGATTTTTCAAAATACGAATGCTAATAACGATTTTTCGCATGACCCAATTTCAGACGAAGGGAAGGCGCATTGCAAATTCCAAATTGTGTAGATGCAGTTAAAAAATTCCAATTCCGTAATATTACAAAAGAATGGTGCACCGTTCATCTCAGTACCTCAACAATTTGTTTTGTGATGTTGCTTCCTATGCGTTTGGAAATTATGCTTAAGCTTACATGCAAGTTAATAGGCATCAGCGGTAAAGTATAATTTTTATTAATTATTTTTTATAATAATAATAATTTGTATTATTTATATTTTTAATAAAAATAATGATTCAAAAACCATGAACTAGATAATGATAATACAAGCATGAAATATAATGCTTTGATTGTTGCATTGACCATTGATTTTTGTTTCTTTTGTCAACATATAATGCTGAAAATGTTTTTTAAAAAAAATTAATGTGATCAGTTTTTTTTATTTTGAAAATTTAAATAGTTTTGATATTTAATACCTACAAATCAAAATATAGTGGTGAACTTTGAGGCAACGATTATGTTATAATTATGACCAGGTAAATATTAGTAAATAAAATATATTGTTCTACAAATAGTCATCAAAACTTTAATTAATTTATTATTGTTTTGATATATGGAACACTTATTACATAGATGATAGAAATAATATAAGTTTTATTATTAATTTATCATATAAAATAATTATTTAATAATTTTTGGTTACGGATATAATTGTTTTGAGTATGATTTGATAGGGTAACACTCTATATAGTATAATGCTTTTTCCATCTTCAACAAAAAAAAATTCGATAAATATTTTGTGGCTTTTTTACCCGATCTGGTAAAAAATTCTTAAATAAAAATAATAATAGATAAACATAACAAGAGTAAGATATACCAATGAAATGATTAGTGTAAAAAATCGTCAAAGAGGGAATAAAAATGAGCTACTACTCTTTATTTTCATTTATTTCAAATTACTTTTAATTTAAGTTTTTATTTCTAATATAACATTTAGATTAATTTTTATTTATTCTAATATTATATCATATATATAATAATATAACATTATATATTCTATTATTTTAATGGCTTGATAAATAAAACTTGTATTTTAATGATTATTTAAATTAAACTATATAATATACATAATTTAAGTGATAAAATCAATATCCTTAAAAAAATATAAATAAGAAAGCAAATAATTATAGCTTATGTGCGATAAGTAAAAAAATGTGGCGTATATTATCAGAACAAATAAGCTTTTATTAGTCAAATATGTTTTATGTGAGAGGAATGGGAAATATAGTTTATTTGTCACTTATATGATCAAATATGATTGATCAAGTAATATAACATATATTAGATGAAATAATTATGTAGATAACATATCTATGTTACTGAAATTTATATGAAGGTTAATAATATATCTATGTATATCATTTTCTTATATGTTATATGGTAGTGATTCAGCTGATATTAAAAAAATTATATTACAGGTAAATAATAATAATTAAAAATACAAACAATTGTTGGTGCTTAAGTATTTTAGTTGTTCTTCCTCATAATTCTCTCACGTGAGTTTTGATCTTTGTGCATATAATTTTTAACATGAAATATTTTGATGAGGACATCGGCTCTTCAACAATGACAGCTGAACCAGAGGGAGTGCAGATCATCCCTCAAGTACCTAATGGACCCATAACTCGCCAGAGAGCCAGAGCCATCGCACACAAGTTCAACCATCTAGTAGAATTTGTGCTCGAGCAAGGATCAGCTAGTCTTTGTCCACCCTCAGTCATCGACAGCAGCAAGGGAGAAGACCCATTTTCAAGCATCTCGTGTGAGCTTCTCCAGTGTCAGACATCATCTTCTGGTGTCTTTACTATCACTATAGAGTAAAGACACACAAAGACATGCTAGGGAATTGTACTCTTTTTCCTACCTTCGGTTTTGTCCCTATGGGTTTTCTGAAGGGGGTTTTAACGAGGCAACACCTCTAGTGTGCAAGATAGGGCCTGTTCTACGATAATAACCTTTTACCAGCCCCTGGAATAATCAGAAGATGAGGACCCTCCAATGAAGACAAGCTACAGCAGTCTTCAACACTTAGTATAATTTCTGGTTTTTAAGTTTTAAACTGTTTGTAGTTTTTGGTATAATTTTGAACGCCTTGTTGTCTTTCTTTTAAAACTACTTGTTGTTTTTTTTTAGGCTAGGGTAATTAAAACCTTAGCCTCCCCTGGAATGACAGACATAATTAATTTTGACAGCAAATTTCAGAGACCTAGTCGATTTTTCCTTAATCTGTAGCAATCGAATTCTTCTGCCTTGATCTGTCATCCAGGCGCGAAGAACCTTGGTGTATCACGAGATCAATCCTCCCTCGTGTGGTCCAAATCGCTTCCCCCTTCGTGTTTAACCAGAAGAGGATCTCCCTTGTTGGCACAAACACTAACCCATTGGTCTGCATCCTCTTCTGACAACCAGAGCGTGTATCATCTTTTGGTATCAGAGCTGAAGATTCTACCTTCTCAGGGAGTGTCTAAACCTATCTCTTTTTAACTTTTTGTCTGCAACTTTCATTCACCTTATTAGTAGATTCTTAGTCCCTTGAAATTAAGTCTGAATTATTAGTAGAAACGAGTTTAGAATAGTTAGACACCTTTAAACTAGTAGGATTCTAGAGTCTGTAGACGAAACTAGAGGAAAAAAAAAACGGCTAGGAATTTTGTATTTCACTTTGGTTTTGGTTTGTCTACAGCTGACAGGAACTTAAGCGAGAGGAAAACCCGAGCCCAGATCGACCGATCCCTCTTTGGATCGATCGATCTCCCTCTGCAAAGCGGCTGCGGGGAGACTTTAAATTAGTGGAAACCCTAGACGTAAAAGAACAGGAACGATCGATCAACTTTGGATCGACCGATCCACTTTTGCGGACAATTACAAGATCGACCGAGCGGACCTAGATCGACCGATCGTACCTCGGGTCGATCACATCTAAGATTGACCGATCCCCAAACAGACCGATCGATCCAACCTTCTACGGACGAATTTTAAGATCGACCGATCGCCTAGAGAATCGACCACTCCTCGACTGGATCGAATCCTTGTCCAGAACAACAATGTCTGATAGTTCAGAACAAGTAGACGCCACTAATGCCATGATCCAAATGCTAGCAGCCATCAATGGGCAACTCAGCAACATGGCAGCTGGTATGGATCGTTTGGGGCAACTCTTGCAGCCTGGAAGACCAGACATACCTGAAACGGCTAGGCAAGGAGAAGCGCGTGGCTTGGGAGAGCAATCAGCTCAAACACCACCTTTTCAAGCACCACCATTCCATGCCCATGCACCACCATTCCATGCACCACCACAACAACCACAGTACCCAGCTCCTGATGTTAAGCTTAATCCACCAACCTTTGCTGGAAAAGTGGACCCAGAAGCTTATCTTGATTGGGAGAGAAGGATGGAGCATATTTTCGAATACTATAGATATGCTGATCCACGGAGAGTAGCTTTAGCTACAGCCCAGTTCACTGACCATGCTCTTACTTGGTGGGACAGAGAAGTGACTGAGAGGAGGAGGAACCGATATGGGAATATAGTGACTTGGGAAGAGCTCAAATACATTATGAGAAGGCGCTATGTACCACCACACTTTCACCGAGATATGCAGAAGCGTTTTAAACGTTTGACACAAGGCAACAAGAGTGTGGAGGAGTATTATGAGGAATTTGAGCATCTGAGAAACCGGTTGGAAGTAGAAGACTCTCTGGAGAGTCTAATGGCACAATTTGTGGATGGTTTGCAAGAAAAGATTGCTAGGAAGGTTGAGAGACAAACATACCATGACTTAGGAGAGTTGCTACATCTTGCCATTCAGATTGAACAACAGAACAATCGCAAGGCAGCAAACAATACTCGGCCTAAGACCATCTGGAACCCCACATTTAAGCCAACAGAGAGGAACACTAGTACACCAGGAGATAGCCGGTTCAAGAGCAAAGTGAGTGAACTCACCAAGTTGACCAAACCCGGCCCTAGTGCACCTCAACATGCCACGCCAACTGCTTCCACTCAACGGAGCCGAGACATTTTGTGCTTCAAGTGCAATGGGAGAGGACATATGGCAAGAGAGTGTCCTAATCAACGAGCCATGATCCTCACACCAGCTGGAGACTACGAGTCTCAAGACGAAGGAGAAGAGGAATCCCATGACTATGGTGAACCAGAGGACATAGAGTACCCAGACTCAGGAGAGCTTTTGATGATGAGAAGAGTTCTTAATGCAATGGTAGGTCCTGATGAGGTTGCACAAAGAGAAAACATCTTCCATACTCGGTGCACCATTCAGGGAAAGGTATGTTCTCTAATCATTGATGGAGGTTCTTGTACTAATGTAGCTAGTTCTTATATGGTAGACAAACTTGGACTTGAGAGAACTAAACACCCTCATCCTTATAAGTTGAGGTGGCTCAATGATAAGGCTGAGTTATACATATCTGATCAAGTTAAGGTTCCATTTAGTGTGGGACGATACCATGATCAAGTGATATGTGATGTGGTCCCGATGCAAGCTGGTCATCTCTTATTGGGACGTCCGTGGCAGTTTGACAGGGAAACATACATAATGGACGGACTAATCTCTATTCTTTTGAGCATAAAAAGCGCAGGTACAAACTGGCTCCATTATCACCTCAACAAGTGAGGGACATGCAAACAAAAATGGCTAAGGATGGGAGTAAACGCAAAGAGAACTTCTTAATCAACTCCAGTGACATTCGAAAAGCCATTGGTAAGGGAGATGAACATGTTCTTCTACTGATGTTTAAAGAGCTTTTGAGTGTAGATAAAGCAGATATCAAGCTACCATCAGAGGTGAATACATTGCTGGAAACATATGCTGATGTGTTTCCTGAAGAACTACCACCTGGATTGCCGCCAGTAAGGGGCATAGAACACAACATTGACTTTATTCCAGGAGCCCAGCTACCCAATAGGGCTGCCTACAGAGTCAATCCAGAAGAAGCCAAAGAACTTGAACGCCAAATCAGGGAGTTAATGGCTCAAGGATATGTGAGAGAGAGCCTCAGCCCCTGTGCAGTTCCAGTTCTACTTGTGCCAAAGAAAGATGGCAGCTGGAGAATGTGTGTGGACTGTAGGGCAATCAACAATATAACCATCAAGTATAGGCACCCCATTCCCAGACTTGATGACATGCTTGATGAGCTCAGTGGCGCCACCATCTTCTCCAAGATCGACCTGAAAAGTGGATACCACCAAGTCAGAATGCGAGAGGGAGATGAGTGGAAAACTGCCTTCAAGACTAAACATGGGTTGTATGAGTGGCTGGTCATGCCATTCGGCTTATCCAACGCCCCCAGTACATTTATGCGTCTAATGAACCATGTTCTTAGACCATACATCAGTAAGTTTGTGGTTGTATATTTTGATGATATACTAGTTTATAGCTCATCTTATTCTGACCATGTGACGCATCTTGAGACAGTAATACGAACACTTCAGAAAGAGAAGTTGTATGCTAATCTCAAGAAGTGCACATTCTGCACTGACAAAGTTGTCTTTTTAGGTTTTGTTGTGAGTTCGCAGGGATTACAGGTTGATGAAGAAAAGATAAAAGCCATTAAGGAGTGGCCTACGCCAACCAGTATTAGCTTAGTGCAAAGTTTTCACGGCCTAGCCAGCTTTTATAGGCGTTTTGTCAGAGACTTTAGCACTATCGCAGCTCCTCTGACCTCTGTAATCAAAAAGAACCATGAGTTTAAATGGGGAGAGGAACAAGAACGAGCTTTCCAACTCCTCAAGGAGAGATTGACGCATGCACCTGTTCTAGCACTTCCAGACTTCAACAAAACATTCGAGGTGGAGTGTGATGCATCAGGCATTGGAATATGAGCAGTGCTGACACAAGGAGGGAAACCAGTAGCATACTTCAGTGAGAAGCTCAGTGGTGCCTCATTGAACTACCCCACCTATGACAAGGAGCTTTATGCACTGGTGAGGGCAATGGAAGCTTGGCAACACTACTTACTTGCCAGAGAGTGTGTTATCCACACAGACCATCAGACCCTACAACATCTCAAAGGCCAAACTAAGCTAAAAAGGAGACATGCAAGATGGCTGGAATTCATTGAAACATTTCCCTACGTCATCAAATATAAGAAGGGAAAGGAGAATGTTGTAGCTGACGCACTATCAAGGAGATACAGCCTTATTTCGATCATGGAATCCAAAGTGCTAGGATTTGAATTGATCAAGGATCTGTATGCAGAAGATGATGACTTTAAGGAGAGCTACAAGGAGCATGGAAAAGGCGCCTACAGCAACTTCTACCTGTTCGATGGGTTCTTGTTTAAAGGGAAGAGACTTTGCATTCCAAGAGGATCCATCAGAGACTTACTGCTGAGAGAGGCGCATGGAGGGGGATTGATGGGACATTTTGGCGTGGACAAGACATTGAGCATGCTGAAGGAACATTTCTTCTGGCCTCACCAGAGAAGAGATGTGGAAACTCATTGTGCTCGCTGCTTAGTCTGCAAAAGAGCCAAGTCCAAGTCTCACCCACACGGTTTGTATATGCCACTTCCTATTCCTACTACTCCTTGGACTGACATATCTATGGACTTTGTGCTAGACTTGCCTAAGATAAACCACAAAGACTCCATCTTTGTTGTAGTAGACAGGTTTTCTAAGATGGCGCATTTCATACCATGTGCTAAGATAAATGATGCTAGTCAAATTGCCAGCTTGTTCTTCAAGGAAGTAGTGAGGCTTCATGGAATTCCCAGGACAATAGTGTCAGACAGAGACACAAAGTTCTTGAGTCATTTCTGGAGGTCAATGTGGAAGAAACTAGGAACCAAATTGGTGTTCTCGACAACATGCCATCCACAAACTGATGGGCAGACAGAGGTGGTTAATAGAACGTTGTCAACATTGCTGAGGGCAACTATTGGGAAAAACTTGATGACTTGGCTTGAGTGCATCCCTTTTGTGGAATTTGCCTACAACAGAGCTACTCACTCAGCCTCTAAGATGTCTCCATTTGAGGTTGTCTATGGTTTTAACCCACAATCGCCCCTTGACCTTACTCCACTGCCTCCAGCCGAAATTGTTAGCCTACAAGGGGAGACAAAAGCCGAGTTCATCAAGAAGCTTCATCAAAAAGCTAAGGAGAACATAGAAAAGAAGACAGAAGCATATGCAAGACAAGCCAATAAAGGAAGAAAGCAAGTTACTTTTAAGGAAGGAGATTGGGTATGGCTGCATATGAGGACAGAAAGATTTCCCCAGAAGAGGAAAGATAAACTTGCGCCAAGAGGAGATGGTCCATTCAGAATTTTAAAGAAGATCAACGACAATGCATACCAATTGGAACTTCCAGGTGAGTTTAATGTATCTTCTACTTTTAATGTTGCTGATTTGGAAATTTTTGATGCAGGAGATGATCCAGTTTTGAGGACAAAACCTGCTGAAGAGGGAGGGAATGATGAGGACATCGGCTCTTCAACAATGACAGCTGAACCAGAGGGAGTGCAGATCATCCCTCAAGTACCTAATGGACCCATAACTCGCCAGAGAGCCAGAGCCATCGCACACAAGTTCAACCATCTAGTAGAATTTGTGCTCGAGCAAGGATCAGCTAGTCTTTGTCCACCCTCAGTCATCGACAGCAGCAAGGGAGAAGACCCATTTTCAAGCATCTCGTGCGAGCTTCTCCAGTGTCAGACATCATCTTCTGGTGTCTTTACTATCACTATAGAGTAAAGACACACAAAGACATGCTAGGGAATTGTACTCTTTTTCCTACCTTCGGTTTTGTCCCTATGGGTTTTCTGAAGGGGGTTTTAACGAGGCAACACCTCTAGTGTGCAAGATAGGGCCTGTTCTACGATAATAACCTTTTACCAGCCCCTGGAATAATCAGAAGATGAGGACCCTCCAATGAAGACAAGCTACAGCAGTCTTCAACACTTAGTATAATTTCTGGTTTTTAAGTTTTAAACTGTTTGTAGTTTTTGGTATAATTTTGAACGCCTTGTTGTCTTTCTTTTAAAACTACTTGTTGTTTTTTTTTAGGTTAGGGTAATTAAAACCTTAGCCTCCCCTGGAATGACAGACATAATTAATTTTGACAGCAAATTTCAGAGACCTAGTCGATTTTTCCTTAATCTGTAGCAATCGAATTCTTCTGCCTTGATCTGTCATCCAGGCGCGAAGAACCTTGGTGTATCACGAGATCAATCCTCCCTCGTGTGGTCCAAATCGCTTCCCCCTTCGTGTTTAACCAGGAGAGGATCTCCCTTGTTGGCACAAACACTAACCCATTGGTCTGCATCCTCTTCTGACAACCAGAGCGTGTATCATCTTTCCTACAAGGTAGATTGATTTGTGAGATTTTGTGTAAGACAGATTTTTCCTTTTTGTAGATATTTTTTTCTATCTTTTTGGAGTTTTGGAGAATTCTAAAAGTTTATGTTTAGAAAATAATTTTAAATTACCATAATTTTAATTAATTTTTTTATAAATTATTCTTGAAAATTTGAAGAAAATATAAAACTCTTCTTTCATCTTTAGTAAACTATTATGTATGAGTTTTATTTTTGTTTCCATGTTTATCACAGTTCATTTATTATTTTTTCTAATATTATTATATTATGAATATATATATATATGTGTGTGTGCTTAAATATATTTTGAATTCATTTATAAACTAAAAATAATTTAAAATAGTAATTTATCATAATAACTATAAAATAAAATTTTAATTGTTTGAGAAACTTTAGTAAATAAAAAAAATTGGAATATATCATCACTAAATTTCAATTGATTTTTTATAGTGATAAGCATACCATAAATTGTTAATGCAATATTGTATTCCATTTTTTTGTTAAAACACATTTATTTTTTGTTACTATATACTGTATTTTGTTTTCTGCGAAACGTATATAAAAGAAGACAAGTAACACATGCATGTATAAAATCAATAGAAAATTCATTATTTATCATTTGCTAAAAAATCTATAATCATATACGATTTACAAATACTAGGTGGTAGAATAAAATAGTAAATCACAATAAAATACAAATTACACAGACACTACACAATGAGTGGGGCTGTGAGAGCATAGAAAAAATATGTGTATCCACCTTGTTAGTGATGGTAGTGATATTATCGATTTCTCAAAATATGAATGCTAATAACAATTTTGCACTTGCTCTATTATCAGACGAAGGGTGCACTGCTAAATCCAGTAGTATGTGTGAAAGGTGCACTGCAAATTCCAAATTGCAGTAGATGCATTGAAAAAATTTCAGTTCCGTAATATCACAAAAGAATGTTGAACCGTTTTACTCCGTATTACCAAAAAAATAAAAATTTAGGATGTGTTTAATATGTTTTGGAGTTTAAATTTTGTTTAAACTAATAGTTATTTTTAAAATTCATTACATATATTTAAGATTTAAATCCAACATCACCGAAAACAAAAAAAAATAATAGTAAAACCATTAGGATATTAACGATTTTGGGTGTATCAACAATATACATATCAAGCATACACCATAAGATATACATATCATGCATATACCATAAGATAATTTATACACTACAGCTGTATGCATATATTTATACTTTTCTAAATTTCTATATACACTGGAGTATGTATATGAATACTTATATACCTTTTAAAAATAAATTATATAGTTAATAATTACGTACACGTAGAAGTGTATATAGAGAGAATTAGAGATGGAGAGTGGTCCAGTTTAAGTCTATCGCTGACCGACTTGTAAGAGAGAACAGTCGTGTGTGAAGAGAGAGAGAGATTCCCTCTTCGCCAGCTTTCTTTTTGGTCTTATCCTACAAGACTCTTTGCAACAGCCCAAAAGCTTACTATCAAAATAATAAAACAAAATTATTTTTTTATTAATAATTGTACCGACGCCCCCAAAAATAAAACAAAACCTTTTTTGAAACTTTTCTTGGAAAAAATGGCCATCTCATTTTTCAACCCATCAAACAAATGAATCATCTGGTGGTACTTCTCCATATATAAAGTCTTGTAGAATTTATATTAAGAAACTTAGTGTAAGAATGTTCATCAATTTATAAATAAAAAAAAATTTCTAGATATTTATAGAGTAATTACCATTATATGAAGTACAGATTCTTATATGCTTATATTATAAAAATTTGCGAAGCAATATTTGAAATTTCTCGTGTATATAAGAATCGTATAGTCGTCAACTTACAGAATTAATTAAATATATATTATTCTAAGCTTCGAAATAAAACAGAATAGGTTTCTGCCAATTTGGTGTAATCAGTATTCTTTAAATTGTCTCGCTATATATCATATTGAAAATATATAATTTTAGTTACAGTGTTACTTGTTTTCCTCTTCATAACTCTCTGTGTCTTCTTGCCCTCAGATTTTTTCTTGATTTAGTAGAGAACTGTGAGACAAATTAAAGAGTGTTTCTGTATGTCTCTCTGTCCAACTGTTTTGTCTTCTTACTTTGAAACTCTCTCTCTCTCTCTCTCTCTCTCTCTCTCTCTCTCTCTCTCTCTCTCTCTCACTATTTTCTCTCAACTAAACCAACATGATGATGCCAGATGATCCTCATCATCTCTCATTCCCCAGCTATGTCTTTCACCAAGAACACATCATCCCAAATACTAACCCTAACCCTAATCCTACCTCCTCAAACTCAAACAAAAGGAAGAGAAATCACCCGGGAAATCCAGGCATGTACAGTCAATCCAAATCTTGGACTTTTCATATATTCAATATAGATGTGTGTCTTGATATTTATTTTTATGTGTTTCAATCTTGAACAATAGTCTTGTTCCAAATTTGGACCCTTATTTCCTTGTAATGATTTCATCTTTGTTTTTTTTTTTCATTCCTGGTTTTAATTTGGTATATTATATTAAACAAACAAAAATACAGATCCAGATGCAGAAGTTATCGCTCTATCGCCAAACTCGCTCATGGCGACGAACCGATTCATATGCGAGGTCTGCAACAAAGGATTTAAGAGAGATCAAAACCTTCAGCTTCACCGGAGAGGCCATAACCTTCCATGGAAGCTAAAGCAAAGGACAAACAAGGAGCAAGTGAAGAAGAAAGTGTACATCTGTCCCGAGAAGAGCTGCGTACACCACGACCCGGCTCGAGCCCTCGGGGACTTAACTGGAATCAAAAAGCATTTCAGCAGGAAACATGGAGAAAAAAAGTGGAAATGCGACAAATGTTCCAAAAAATATGCTGTCATGTCCGATTGGAAAGCTCATAGCAAGATTTGTGGTACCAGAGAGTACAGATGTGACTGCGGTACCCTCTTTTCGAGGTAATTTAGCAAATAAATTTGTGAAGTATAACACTGTGGTTGTCACTATAACTCTATACAAACCGAGTGATTAGTTTTAGTTTCGACTTAAGATCTCTGGTCACATACATAACGTTATTGATTTAGTTTCTTTGATGAATGAATTGGAACAGGAAAGATAGTTTCATCACACATAGAGCGTTTTGTGACGCTTTAGCTGAAGAGAGTGCTAGATTCGTCTCAGTTCCACCAAGCACAGCAGCATCTTTGAACAATGCCTCAGACGGAGAAGTCAACCTTGGAAACAGCAAACCAAATCATCAACAGCGACTACTTAATTCTACATCTTCTCAACTGGATCAAACCGGTTTTAATATCAATCACAACAACATTAATGGCTTCATGGAACAATCTTTCACCAACCAGCTTCCCTTACCAGCCAACGTTTTCGCGTCCTCATCATCGCCATCACCTCGTAGTGCGTCCGATTCGCTTCAAAATCTATGGCATTTACAAGGACAATCATCTCATCAGTGGCTTCTCAACGAAAACAACAACAACATTCTACAAAGGGTAATATCCAATAATCAAGAAGATCATGACACTAAGAAGGGAATTAGTGATATTTCCTTGTTCTCTTCGGAAGCACGATCGACCAATTATAATCAAAACGGAGGACAAGTAATAGCATCCATGTCAGCCACGGCATTGCTACAGAAGGCGGCTCAAATGGGATCAAAGAGTTCATCATCAAGCTCCAACAATAGCACCTCTTTTGGTCTAATGGCTTCCTCTATCTTCAACAACAAACAAACGGAGAATAATATCAAAATTAAGGAAGTTGATGAGAGAGGCTTCACAAGAGACTTTCTTGGTGTGGGAAGTCAAAACCGTCCTTGGCCATTATTGATGGTCAACCATAATCTTCCCGACTTGTCCCCTCCGGCCACAACCGACGGCACACCAACCGCCCACATGAATCAATAATCTGGTAACGCACGTTGTTCATGTATAAAGGTAACTAAAAATCACAGTATGTTATATTTCTTTTTGAATTTGAAGAAAAGCCAAGAATCCTCTGTTTATGATATTTTCTAAATGCAGAAACATAAACTATGTAATCCAAATGACGAGTGGACAAATCAAGCACGGCAACACAAAACGAAGAAAATTGTAAAAGATGATATCTTGACTCGGAGAGAATCTCTGAGTCAACTCGGTGCTGCACACTGGGTCCTTTCGCTTGACAAAGATGGCTATTTGGGTCCACTCCTGCATGCATGGTAAAATCTCTGACCATGCATGCACAACAAACCATACGCTATGTCTTTTCTTATTCTTCCTTTTTTTGTTATTATTTCGTGATTTTTATTTAGATGACTCTAAAAGAAACGAGGACAATTGTGTACGTAGGTTATGTTAAGACTTCGGGTAGTTGTTACTATTTTTTTTTTTTTTTTCTGGTTAAAGGTTAAAACTTTTTAAAAGTGTTTTTTTTTCTTTTGCTATAACCACAAGTAAACTTTTAAAAAATTATTGAAATCCCTTAGTTTCTGTCGGTTAGAAAATATTTTTCTATTGAAATGACGAGGATTATAAAGCCCATTCGGCATAGTTTGCTAAGTAACCCAATTACACATTGAGTGGAGACCCAGTTTGTTATGTATCCCAAGTACAATGAACAAATTAAATCATCAATCACCAGAACAGAAAGTGTGAAATCATCAGCCTATATATTTAGTTTGATACCATACAATCAGGCTTTTACACCTTGGTGAAGCTGAGAGGTTTGATCAGTGCTATGCTTAGTCTTATAGAGGCATATAGGTGAATTACAAAACAGATGATTCATGTTTATTTACCTTATATACGTTTTTTTATTATAGAAGCTGCATGATAAATGGATGAAAAATATTTGAAATTTAAATTTGATAATCTGTTGATAAATATTTGAAATCTAAATTTGATGATCCACATAGATATAATTTATATTTTTAGATTTTAGATTAGAATACACATTAAGTGATCCATAATATGTTTTTTATTTCTCAATTGAGAAATCCGGTAAACCCATAAAACTATTAAAAAATTTCAACTAGAATTATATTACCTATAAAGTTCTGAAAGTATCTCCTTTAAATGAATAAAAATATCTTAAAAGAGGTTTTTATATTATATTATTTTAAAAATATAATTGATGAATAAAAATAAATATGTTAATGAATCCTATGAAAATATTTAGATATGTAAATTTAAGAATTTCAAAACTGAATTTTTTTTTTATATTAAACTACAAATCTACTAACACATAATCTCACATAAAAGCAAACTTTATGAAATAATTTCAATCAACATAACGAAACCTACTACATTATTATATTAGCAATCATTACAAGTTAATACAATCAACATAGTTATTATAAAAAATATATAATTAGTAATTTATTATATAATTTATTTTAGGATTAGTAACTATTTTATAATTTATTTTTAGTTTTAAAGTTTTAGTGAAATATTATAATTTTAAAAACTATATTTACTAAAATATATTTCCTTTTAACATTAGTAATTTACTATATAATTTCCTTTTTATATATTGTTGTTATGTTAAAATTTGATATCATTTTCTTTTAGAGTTAGAGTTAGTAATTAATTTTTCTATAACTTTTTTAGTAAAAACAATTATTCTATATTTAGTACATACTAATTATTTTTCTTTTTTTGCTTCTTCTTTTTTCTTCTATTTAATTAAAAAAATTTATATATGTCAAAATATGATCGACTAAATTAACACATAGTGAGAATCATTTGACATAATTGTGGCTACCTCTAAAATTCATTACACATGTCTGAGGTTCAAATTCAGTCTCCCGCGATGTTAAAAAAGATATTAAAGCCACTATGGTAAATTGACAAAAAAAAAAAACTTAATACGTATGATACACCCAAAAAAAATACCAGGTTCGGATGGTATGAAAACTTTATTTTATCAACACACATGGCTCATCATTAAGGCAGCTGAATATCAATTCGATCTTTTTCTCTCAATCTAGGTAAGCATCAGGACCATTCTTCCCAAAGAATGGTGGTAGCCTGAGTTTGAGACTTACTAGGTTGTCTTAAGCTCTTGGTTGTATGTTAGCTCCTCCAGCTCGTGGGTCTACACCAGTATCGTCTGAAGACTTAGCTTGTTCATTCTCTATTTCCAGTCTAGCTCATCTCCGAGCTTTCATCCCCCTTCTCCCACAATCCTTCCTATTTGGGGAACAAAATCAAGAAGAATAACATTAGCACGATTAGTCCTATTAAATTTTCTTGCAGCCTTTTAGTAATTTCAGCCATCATTGTTTCAAACTGAAGCTGATTGAGATTGATAGTTTGGGCAACTGATTCATCTATGATCTCTTCATCATCACAGTTTACCATGGTGTCCCTGAAATAAACTTAGCAAATGGTTAGAAGACAAACGCCTCTCACACTCAATTTTCATTGTCCAGTCTTCCTTGCTATTCCCACAATTCTAGTGAAGATTAAAGTCCAACCACCTAAAATTTAGAGATATAACCTACACATAACCTAGATTGCAAAATTGCAAAATTTTTGGCTACAACTGTTTAACCAACTCTTAGCCTAATTTCACCTAGGCTTTGTTATTTATTTTTTTATATTCTTTTTTTGTTTTCTTTGTAGATCAAGAGTGATTCAGTGGACTTACAAAATATAGAAAGAGAAAAAATGTTTGATAAAAAGTGAAATCAAGTAGACAATACAAACCTTAATCTTCAAGTAACTATGATATCAGTCCTAGATATGCTGATTTAGTTGAGATCACTTGAAAGAATGGATGAGTGAAACTCAGAGGCTACTAGCACTCTAAATCCAACAGAAAGAGGGTTTGTAGATGATTTCACTACAAATGTTAAAACCACTAAAAGATATAGGAGCTCTCCAACTAAAAAAAGTGAAACAATGTAACATCAGAGCCATAGTGTTTTCCATAATAGCAAAGGAGAAACATGAGCTGAAGCGGAAGCCATTGCACCAAGCTCTAACACTTTGATTGTGTCATTTATTATATAGACGGATTTAAGTCTACTGCTTAACTTCGATCCGAACATTTGGACTTTTGTGTTATGTTTTATTGAGCCCTAACAATAATGATAACAAAAAGGTAAGTACTACCATTTGTATTTCATATTGGTTATAAAAAACGTTAGACTTACATACTTTGCTTAACAAGTTTAAAAAATCTTAACTTAAGAATTCGTCATTCTTAATCTTGCTAATCAATTTTTTTCTAGAATCATAAGCTAAGTGTTGAATATTTGATGCTGAGATTTTTAGTCTATTATCATAATCAAGGTGAATAATGGCACAAACAAGGTGGATAAGTCTTTTATGAATACCGATTTACAAAGAACTGGGTCTCTCTCTCTTTCCCTCTCTCTCTCTCTCTCTCAAAAGGCGACACATAAGATTCCAGTGCCTTTTAGTTTAGTTTAATAATTAGTTTTCTCCTATGTTCCTTATCGGTTCTTGTAATAGTAACCTCTTGTGAACGTGTTAAATTTAGTATTTAGGTGTGAAAGGAGGTGGATTCTTTTTGGTTATGTCTTATTGTCTTGTTAATTGCCTTATTTGGGTTATTTATTCGCCGTTTTTTGCTTTTACTGATCACATTAGCTGTTTTTTTTGTTAATATAATATAATGGTTTTTAATATTCCCTGGGTGTTTTGTAATATTTTAATTATTTTCAAAACTACAGCAAAAAATAAATTACAAATCCCGTTTGTTGTCAGTTGTCACGCACGACGACATTTCTGAAGCCCTTAGCTACCGTCAAATTTTCCTCTTTTTCTCTATTCATCATAATGCTTCAGTTGAATTCGAATACGAATTCCTAATCCATTTTCATTATCTCCCTCAATCTCGGTTTTCTTTCTCATCTCATTCTTTAAACTCGGAATATAATTATTCTTCTCCTGTTTGCGGTTTTTTTTTCTTTATCCTCCGCCGTCGATTTCGAAATTAGGGTTACTCAGTGTAGGGTTTTAATTGGCTCTGTGATTTATTTTGAGGGGTTTTATTCAAAGTCATCATATGGATTTCTTAAAGGTTCGGTCTTTTATGTTGTCATTCGATATGTGAAGGTTTTGTGTAAAAAATGTTAAATTTTTTTGATTGAAATGTTCTCCTTTATGCCTTTTCTTCATTTGGATTGCGAAAAGTTTATCCCTTTCGCCAGAAATTTTTGATCTTTACCTCAGATATGATCTTAATGTATTGCAGAAGCTTGGACTGCATTGTTGACTTTCTTGGTGATGTAAAATTGATTATTGGGGAAGAGCTGAGATTAGTACGTACTTACTATAAGAGGTGGAGCTTCGAAATGTTGCGTTTCAGTAGTAGTGGATTCGATATCTCAACAAGTTTTATTTATTTAGCTGAGTGGCATCCTTTGGAATAACGAAGCTTCTTTGAGCTTTCAAAAGCCCTCGAAAATCCACTTTTTTGCAGTGTAAGATTTGTATTTGCTTTTGTTTCCTATCTTGTGCTTTCAGTATAAAGATCACAGAGATAATTATGGTAATATGAATCACCAATGTTGCTTACAGGTTTTGGAATTGTTAGCGTCAGAATCAGAGATTTTCACAGTTTTGGGAGTATATAATGTTTCGTGATAGTTTTTCATTTGCCCAAGCGATGGGTTGCTGTGGGTGCTTTGGTTGCTCTGAGAGATCCAGACAGTCGCCGAAGGCATACGATGATGATAATGATGCATATTCCAATGATGGTGATGTAACCAGCAATGTGGGAGGAGATGAAGTAGAGGAAGTAGAGCAGCAGAGCCGTTCTAAACGATCTGAAGAAATTTTGAAATACAAATTACAAAATGGACTAATCTGCAGGCAGTTTCCAGTGAAGGAAACTAGTAAACTTATACGCGGAGAGGTGTGTGACTTCCCTTCTTGTGCACATGTTTAATGAGCTTTGCCAAAGAAACTCAAATACTGCTTTGATGTCGTATGGTGTGCTTTGCCAGATTTATTTCTTATTTGATTGACAGGATGAAGATGGAAACAAGACAGTCAATGAGTTTGTTCGTCAGCGTAAAATTGGATCTGGTAGCTACGGGAAAGTGGTAAGTGTGACATAACAAGATTTCAAACCTATATGGTCTTTTAGGCGCATGCTTAAAAACTTTGTCTTGGCTTTCTTGAACATATTTATTATGAATAGGTAGTAGAACAAAGTATCTGTTTTCGTATGCGTAAATAAAAGATTGTTTCTTACGACAGAGAAGCAAAGAATGAACAACGGATGGGTTATCGAATCTATAACGCCGTTGTTCGTATGTATAACAGGTTCTTTATCAGAGCACTGTCGATGGAAAGGATTATGCTATTAAGGTATACTATTGTTTCCATGGCACCACTTGTAAGCTTTGGTTTGTTATACTGGTCTTCTGTGACACTGTTCACTGGAAATTTGGTCACCATATCACGAATTATATAAATACTTCTTTCTGGACATGTGGTGATTACATATGTGGATATTCAGGCTTTTCACAAGTCGCATTTATTAAGGCAACGAGTCGCACCTTCAGAAAGTGCTATGGAGGATGTTCTTCGCGAGGTATCATGTGTATCTTTATATTTTTCTGAACAACATTCAACGCTGTGATGTAATGGGTTTCATTTTAGAAAATTTACGTATATGTTTTTGTATCACTTGGCTGTAGGTTATGATTATGAAAATACTGCAGCATCCTAATATAGTTAATCTCATTGAAGTGATTAACGACCCTAAGACTGATCATTTTTACATGGGTATCTCTTTCTTTTTCCCTTTTCTTTTTTTTTATTGGTTACTTCAGTTCTTTCTGGGTGGAGAATATTCAGTCAACTGAAACAGTGTTTGTTTCGTTTCAAGTTCTCGAATACGTTGATGGAAAATGGGCATATGATGATTCTAGACCACCTGGTGCTCTTGCAGAGAATACTGCTAGAAAGTACTTGCGGGATGTAGTTGCTGGCCTCATGTACCTTCATGCCCATGTATGATCTGCTCTGTCTAATGCTACTTTATCCAAGCTTTCGTTTATATGATAAATTCATCGTTTTTTCTGTGTAAAAAACAAAACAGAATGTAATTCACGGCGACATCAAACCTGACAATTTGCTAGTTACTAGTACTGGAAGAGTGAAGATAGGAGATTTCAGTGTCAGCCAAGTATTCAAGGTCCTGAAAAAAAACCATCTCCTGTCTTTTTCTTTTTCTTTTTCATCTCCATTGATTTCTTTAAATGTGTTTTGTGACCTCAACATGATATGTTTGATGCAGGATGATGATGATCAACTCCGTAGATCTCCCGGGACTCCTGTCTTCACTGCCCCAGAATGTTGTTTAGGTATAACATATAGTGGCAGAGCTGCAGACACATGGGCATTGGGAATTACTTTGTATCATATGATATTTGGACAATACCCGTTTCTGGGTGAGACACATCAGGATACTTATGACAAGGTTCCTGCTCTCTCTCTCTCTCTCTCTCTCTGCTGCTTTTGTTTATAGACATTTCTCTATTCTCGAATAATGCAAAGGCATCTTTATATCTTGTTTTCTTTACCAATATTGCAGATTGTGCACGACCCATTGATACTCCCGGATGTACTGAATCCTCATCTCAAGAACTTGATCGAAGGTCTCCTTTGCAAGAGTGAGTTCTTATTCAGTTGCTTAGTAAAAACATATCATGGATTGCGAAAACATATTTGGTTTATCAATTTTCTTATGTGACTGATGCTGTTCACTTGTGGCAGACCCGAACCAGAGGATGACGTTGAAAGCTGTGGCGGAGCATCCATGGGTCACTGGGGAAGATGGTGCTGTCCCGGAGTATTTTTGTTGGTGCAAACGCAAAGCTGAAGAAGAAGCACCTCATGGTATCGAAACCGTAGCTGAAATTGCAGACTCTTAACCAAAAATCTAGGAGCGACCGGTTTATCTGAGACATGGCAATCTTATCGTTGTCTCATGTCTGTTCAAAATCCATTTGGGCGGCTAATAAGCGTTTGCGTTTCTGTTGTAACAAGAGTTTCGTTTAAATGCTCTCTCGAGATTTTTTTTTTCTGTCATCTGGCATTATATTAAAAACAACAAACTCTACAAGAGAAGCCCACCAAAAGAAACTAAAAGCCCAAAATAAAAAAAAAGATAACAGCCCAACAAAGAACCAGGGTTTTGACAATTGTTCAATAATAGAATGCATTAAAACTTCCCAATTTATTAGACATCTGAAACATAAATATAGAAGTTATATCACTTGTGAATTAACTAACTAACATCAAAATAAGATTATGGAAATCAAAAATTAAATTCAAAGGATAAATCATACGTACTATAAAGTTTTTTTATATAAAAAATATCAATAAATGTTTTTTCGAATTCGAAAGAGAAAAAAAAAAATTTAAATCCTCGCCGGATCTCTCTCACTCGCTTTACAGAATATCTCTGGCGGCGTAACCGTAACGAGATCTGCGAATATTATCCTGCCGTTTCTTGTAGACAAATCCGGCTAATCCAACCACACACACCGCCGCGATCGTCCCAAACGCTACTCCAGCTTTCGTCCCACCGCTCATTCCACCGCCTCCCGATGGTTTTTTCTCTTCCACTCCAACAATGTCGCTGTGGTTCAAATCGCTAGCTTCCGGCGAGGGAGACGGAGACGGAGATGAAGAAGGAGATGAATGATCATCCGGCTTCGGCGGAGAAGTTGACAGAGACGGAGATGGAGAAGGAGATGGAGAGTATTGTTCAGTTCCTGGTACTGGTGGAGAAGAGTAGTCAATCGGAGATTCTGCTGGAGTAGGAGATCCAATTACCGGATTAGGCGCGTGGATTGGAGGCGAATCTGCTGCAGCGTCGGCGGATAGATCCGGTGCTGGAGCCGGTGAGGATTCAGTCGGAATTTCTCCGGAGACAAGCACCAGCATCAGTAGAGCCGTGATAATGAATCCGAGCTTCATTTTCAGATCTTCAGTAGAGACGAATAAAGAAGAGATCTGGAGAAGATAATAAGCACAAAGTTCGTTACGGAGTGGGGAAAAAGAGAGATGCATCTATTACGATCGCTAGATTTGCGGCTACGAAAAGCGTACGACTAATAGGATTTTGCCACGTATGTAAACAGAGAAGCACTGGATCTAGTCATGGTAATTTTTTCATTCGAGTTATAACTAATGAAATTGTGCCACGTAGGAGATGTATAGTAATAGAGAACATAGCGAAGCATTGGATAATCGTTCTCGTAGTTTTTTCATTGTATACGAAAATACGGTGGTGGGCTAATGTGAACCGTTGCGAGACCTGATGCGTGAAATGGGCACGTGGGTTTCACGTGAAGAGCTGACCCTCACGTTATTCTTGGTTGAGTTTAAAATTTAAATATTAAACTTGGTTTGGCGTGAAGGAAAATCAGCAGTAACAGAGAACGAATATTTTGGAGGAGAGTTGGTTGATTTATCAGTAACACCCGATTAATTTGATATGTTGGCTCATCTTTACCAAAGTAAATTACCGTACAATATATTTATTCTATATATCTTGGCTCAAGATACTTTTTCGAACACCAATTAACTACATTTGGAGAGAGCTCACTTTTGGTCGACATCAACAGAACTGTAATATGCATCAGCTGAGCAAAATCTGAATATTGAGAAGTTCGTTCGTAACAGGATTATTACTGAGTTTTTTTTTTTGGGTATGAATGGTAAGATTTCTTCCACTTTTATGAGAATACAATACAATGTTGTTGTTAAACAACTTATTACATCAAGACAATAAAAAGGAAATGTAAAACATTTTTTTTTTCAGGAACAGTGAAGAAAAAGAAATTTAAAATTCATTTTTATGCTTAAATGATTTTTTTAAAAAATGAATATTGTTTACACCTTTTTATAAAAAAAAATATTTTCAAAAATAAAAATCATTTCAATTTTTTTATTTTATTTTTTAATTTTTAAACACATAGTCATCTTATAATCACTAGTCACTCTAAAAACTTATTCAAGGAAAATTTCATTTTCTTTTCTCAAAATTCATTTATTCATTTCCATTTTTCATTTTCATTTTTCTATTCATTATATCGTTCCTTTTCATAGCCATCAATTTGAGCCTTACTAAGCCTATTAACCAAAAATGAAATATATTTTACTAAAAAAAAGTTTGAAATTGAAAACTTAACTCAAATATAATTGGGGCCAGAAAAACGAAAAACGAAAATATCGTGGACATTTCAACGACCAGTGTGTCAACACGCTATAGGTCTATGGTTTTGGCCTTTCTGTGAAAGAGGCTTGCATTAATGATTTTGTTTATATATATTTTTCGTATATAAAAAAAAACAAAACTTTCTATTAAACACAACTTTTGTTATTGAGTGGATAAATTTAGAAACATGAAAAAATAAACGAGAAAATATAGATTCGTTCCACAATAACAATGAAAACAAAAGTTTGTTAAAAAAAATTACGTAATCTGCCACAACCATAATACGTTGAGAATATGCCACAACCATAATACGTTGCCGCAAGAAATATATCCTCTCACAAAAGAAAGGGTAGTTACGTAATTTCTCCCTCCGACGTAAACTAGAAGTTAACAAACAGGCGGGTCCCTTATCCATTTACAAACTGAACATTTATAAAACCAGAGAGACTCCTCAAGTCTTCTCTCAATACCAAAAAAACAAATTTCAAATTATAAAAATAAAATAAAAACAAAACAAAACTTCTTCTTCTTCAATGGCGACGGGAAAGACCTATTACCAACGTCCGAGTCATCGTTTCCTTCCCACAGATCGTTCTTACCACGTTACCGCCGATTCAGGATTTGAGTTCGACGAGTCCGATCTTTACTCCGATAAACTCGTCAAATCCAGTCGAACCGGAGTAAAAAAATTGGGTAGATCGTCTCCGGTTACCTTAACCACGAAGACGACGGTAAGTTCTCTTCCTATGAACGTACCGGACTGGTCGAAGATTCTCCGGGACGAGAATCGTCACAGCCGACGTAGAAGCGTCGAAAACGATGACGATGATTGCGTAGACGGAGGACGGTTGCCACCGCATGAGTATCTTGCGAGGACGAGAATGGCTTCGTTCTCGGTGCATGATGGTGTTGGGAGGACATTGAAAGGGAGAGATCTTTGTAGGGTTAGAAATGCCATTTTCGAAAAGATTGGGGTTCTTGATTAATATCTGACAAGTATAAGATCCTTTTTTGAGGTTTAGTTTCTCTTATTGATATTTTAGTTCTGTTACTATTTTATAAATTACTGCTGGAAGAGGCATAGATATTTCTAAAAATGCCTTTTTAAATTGTAATTTTCGGAATATTATAAAGTTTTAACGTGAACTTGAGATTGGATTATAATGTCGCTGATGAGTTTATTTCTGGTGATATTTTCCTGCCAGTTAATTGATTTCTGCAGTAGGAAGTTTTGTGCAGTTTAAACTGTACAATAAAAATTCCAAATCGGGAAAATTTGTACAATACAAAACTTTTGGGGTAAAAAACGAATATATTAGGAAATAGTGGTAAACCGTTTATTTAATGGTGGGGAGATTTTGAGTTTGATGTCGGTGGTGTTGGTAAGAAAAGCAGAGGTTTCAAATTCATGAAAGTGACATATTGCTCAATAAATATTCGCATATAATGGGTGAAGATATTATATACGTTTTCATTGTTAAAACTAAACTGGACCGACATCAAGAAAATCAGTACTATTTAAATATAAATATTTCATTGTTAAAACTAAACTGGACCGACATCAAGAAAATCAGTACTATTTAAATATAAATATTCTTACTTTTAAACATTATCATGTAAACAAAAATAACATTAACAATTAACAAAAAATAATTCAATCAATATAAACTTTTTTAAATGAAAATCATCTCTGAAATTTATAATATATGTCTGGATTCGACTCCATCATCCCGCGATATTAAAAATAATATAAAAATTATTAAATTAAATTGACAAAAAGAAAATATTTTTTAAAAATTAAAAATGATAGACTAGATACTTCTAGCCACATATAATTTTTTAACTTATTTATCATTAATCTATTATGTATAAAATTTTGTATAAAATTATAATATTCATATCATTCATATAAAACTAAAATTTTATATTTTATATATGTTATAATTTAAATTTTTATAAATAAATATAAATAATAAATATCACAAGAACAAAAAATATAATTTTATTGGTTGAAAGTTGATAAATATTATTATTATTTAACTATGAAACGTGTTATAATTGATATATTATGATTGTGATAATCTATGTTTTTGGGTCAAATTTTAAAGTTTGTAATGGTTTAATCAGATTTCGTAGTTGAATCTTCTAATATATCAATACTATTAAAACATAAACATTTCTATTTAGTTTAAGAAAAAAATAATATTAGAAATTATTCAAAATTTATATTATTCAATTATATAGTAGATGAGTAAAGATATTTAATATAAAATTTATTTACGAATGATATTTATAACAGATTATTTTATCAAACATATAAAATATTTAGTGTAAAACATGTTACAATGATAAGAGAAGATATTTTGATTAATAAAAATATTAAAATATATTTTAATTACTGCAAGATAAATTAAAAATATGAATTAACCCATTTTGATTATAAAAATATTAAAAATAAACTTAAAACAACGCAAAATAGAATAAATAGATAAATTATCCTATTTAACACATATAAATTTATATCTAATTATTTTTATAAAAGTAAAAAAAATTATAAAAATATTAAAATAATATATTTTAGATCAATACTAAACATATTAAATTTATATTTTATAATGGTTATAATAAATATTGTAAAAATTATGATCCTACATTATAGCAGTGATTACAATCATAATCTGACTTTTGACTCATATTTTATATTTTGATTGCTAATAAGTAAAACACCCAAAAACAAAAACAAACTAAAATACAATTCACTAACAAATTAAACTTTAGTAATTTTTATAATATATTTATATAAAATACAATTCACTAACGGGTTAAACTTTAGTAATTTTCTGTTTATAAATATATTTTATCCAAAAAAATAAATTTCAGAAAAAAAAATCAGAAAATAATAAAAAATGAAAAATTACAATCACACCGTATCTTGTTGGTTATGACGACTCTATGTTTTTTTCACATGAGACCATAGTGTTCTTAGGGTAAAAAAACGAAAACCAACCAAATCTTTATTGCTTTTTTGAATCGTTTTTAAATGATTGGAATGGTTGGTCGGTTGGGACGGATACGGATCTGTGACTTTCCCGACAGATAGATAGATAAACACTTGTTTAGTAACATATATTTTATTCCATAGTTTTACTCTATCTATTTAACTTAGAAATTCATACTTTTATATTTTTCATAATTAACTATTCAAACTTAAGTTAGAATAAATTGTTCATAAAACAGATTTAAGAATAACACATATAAATTCATCTGTTTTAGGACTTCGATATATTAGGACCTGTCATAAATAATAGTTTCGATTTCAGTATAACATTTACGACTGAACTTTTCTTAGGTTTGTGTTTACTTTGACAATACATGTGAGATATGTACTTCAACTATCATAATATAGTATCTTAGAAGAGCTCTATCATTGAGATCCTTAAAAAGAAAGTTTCAAAAATAAAATATTGTTATACTAAAAAATTAGATTTTAAAATTTTAAAAATAATTAAACCATTTAGATGATGAAAAATGGAGAGAGGGGTTCTCATGAACTTCTTAAGAGCTCTCAAATGATAACCCAATCTCATCATTTTTCCTACTTTTCTATTTTCTTAATCTTAAGATATCCTATAAAAATCATGCATTGGAAATACTCTTCTGATTCATATGTATGTAAGAAAACACATATTACTTTAATATCATCGATCTTCTTAGATTTAATAAGCTTCTAATTCCAAGTAGCTTCAGCCCCCATCTGCTAGCAATCTAGCGGCAATAGCTTGGATTATTCTGAACCAAATTACTAACACAACTTCATCATAGCTAAGCATATCCTAAAACTCTGATGACACTAGTCAAAAAAAATTTCTTGAATCATGTGTTTTTACCCTGTCTACAGTGCGTACAATGAATGGGTATTTTGAAGTCATTCGGTGATTAGAGACCTCTGGAACCGCAATAACGTCGTATGCTTTAATCATGAAACCTCCAAAAGCTCCTGACATGTCTAATCCAAGGTATGTCATGGCTGGGTGGCCACATCTTTTGGCTGGACGGTTCTGCATTCATTGCGAGAACGTGACCTTTGTATATCCTAATCTTTTATATATACTTCACCTGCGACACAAAAAATCGCTAAATGAATATCATCAAACATGTAATGATACAAGCATTCCTTTGCCAAAAAGAGAGTGAATAAGCATACTAGGAACATCAGGTGATCTGATGTAAACTGGACTGTGCCGATCTCACCATCTTCGGTCATTGTCTCTAACTGATGTGATCCTGCTCAGCACGGATGGATTGACGGACGTCCTGATTAAAGTTGAAACAGGTGGCCCGAAGGAGATTAAGGACGTCCAACCAATCAACCCAACGACCGTCCATATTATGAAGCCAGACGTCCTGCAACACGTCCCGAACGTTCCAACCCATTACCCGGATATCCCGACACAAGACCAGGACAAGGACTCCGACCCAATCTTTGTCCCATGTTCCAGTCCAGTCTCGACCACGCCTATGACCCATGTCGACCAGGCCCCAACCAGACATCAACCATCATCAGATCATCACATGATCCGACCTCGTCCATGGCATGATCCAAGGGCTTGGATGGACTCTTAAAAGATCATTTTTCATAAAGCCATTTACTATTTCTAGGCCCAACCTGTTTTCTCTTCTCTTCTTTGCATTTAATAAAGTAGTTGACAGATGGAAGTTGGGAGTTATCTCCATTACTTCCCTTCTTGCATGGTTTTGTATGTTCTTGGAATTTGTTCCGAACATGCAAACCTTCTAGTTTCTTCATTTCTTTCTCTATAAATAGATGGCTTGGCCATTTGTAATTGTCATCGAGATTTTTAATAAAAAGAGCTTTTCTTTCTTAAGAGTTTCGATCACCGAGTAATGCATCATATCTACTCTCTCCTAGGCCCTCCCTTGGTGCGTAATATCCTTGGGCCCGTCTAGGAAACCCTTGTTGAACCTTGGTGCGTCATATCCTTGGTTCATCAAGTCCGGTAAATCAAAGGTCTTCCGCAGCCTTTGTGCGACCTATCGCTCCACATCTCTTGACAATTTGAGCTCACGTTCGTTGTGCAAGGCTTATCCAGTTCTTCATCCCCTTGTTGTGCCGATTTTGGGTTTGATCCTTCTAAGAATCTCATCACTAACACTGCCCTTAAATCTATAGAGATAGATAACTGATAACTATTATCAACCTCAAGTGTACAAATATACGTACATACATAAGCATAAACTCAAGAAGTTATTTGATATATAATGGCTTTCTGGTTTTTCTTTTACCATGATATAGATCTTGTATATGAAGTCTTTAATATTTTTCGAGTTTATTAGAATCTTTATAGGTCTAGGTACATTCAGAGTTTAGTTGCAGATTATGAAACATTTTGGAGCCAACTGAGAAATGTTGTCAAGTGGGAGAACACTTTTGGAGCTGGTTTCGGTCGACACCAACCACAAAAACAGATTCTCCCACGATTTTTAAAAACTTCTGAATAAAAGAAAAATGTTCCAGAATTTCCATATATTTTCAAATTCGCCTGTTTCGAGTTTTTAGGATACAATTAGGATTTTAAAGTCATTGTTTTAAATTTAAGATTTGTTTCATATGCTTTATTTTAATCAGACCTTATAAAGATATTAGCTAGAGAGCTTTTGGAGAGAAAAATAGAACTCTTTCAGAAAAGATGTTAAACTCAATGTTTCTTTTATTAATGATTGATCATGTCTGAGTAGTTTACTTGTTATGTTTAGGGTTACTCAAAGAGAGAAGATGAATTGTTAGATATTAATTGATTTGTTAGGATAAACTCATAGAGTTCTTCATCTAGATTGTATTTAATGGTTATTCTAGTTATATGATTAGTTGCTTGAACTATCTTAAATGAGCAAAATATTTTTCTGTAAAAAAAAATTTGGTTTATGAATTTTGTGAATATTCAAACCTGCATATTAATGTTTGTCTGAATTGATTGAATTTATAAAAAAAAATTAAGATTCTAGGATTTATACATAGACCATTTCTGCAGTGAAAGCTGGTTGATTTTACAATAGTTTTCGAGTTCAAGAACAGTATTTCATTCATTTCTTAGCAATCTATTTGATATGCAATGTAGATTTACCTGAAAATCTCTCCTAAAAGAAAATAAAACAAAGTAAAAATGAGATTAACATAAAGAGAAAACGTGAAGTCATGGCTAATTTGCAAAGACACAATAGGTTGCAAATCAATATTTTAGGGTTTTGATAATGAAAATCGTCCTTAAACCAAAAAATAAAGGTATAATCATTATACGTTTGAGGCTCAGCTTATTATGCTTTAATGGCCTAATAGACTCTATTTCCGATGGTTATTACAAGAAGAAAATACACATTATTTCATTCAAGTAATGGTTTTTACAATTCGTAACTCAATTTTCAATCGATGTTTTATTGTACACTAAATATTAGTTCAGGCAACATAACAAGTTTTTGGAGAATAATTAATTCCTATTATAACTCTAGCAATCACAAATGAGCATAACCAAAAGTCAAGAATTAATAGTTAAACCCTTTCTAGAAGTCAATATCAATAAATGTTATGTCTTGCATTATGTTCCCTCTCTGACGATGGTTCTAATTGGTGGTTGAATCTTTCTTACCATGGGAGACGTGATGCAGCAGCATCCGACAGCAATGCTTCAACATGAAAGTTTAGAAAATTATCATTCCTATCGGTTCTGAGTTTTGATTTTTAAAGCAATTTGATTGCAATAACTTTCCTTTTCCTGATTATCTTAGATTTTCCTTCTTTTTTTTTTATTGAAAACCTTAGGTTTTCCTTTTTCATAAATTATATCGGTTAATTTCAACTATATTTAAGCCAAGTTTAAAGTTTTATTGTAACACATTTATTTTTGTCAACAAGATAGAAACAACAACCTAAACAGATTTTGATAGCTAAATTAGAGGTAAGTTTTGAATTTAATAAAAGAAGAGTTTTTCATTATTTTAATTCGATTAATGTAATTGAAACAGAAAGTTGGTCACTTCGATGTCAAAAGTACCTTCTTACGAAAATACTTGAATGAGGATGTTTATGTGCCTTAATCGATTGCTTATGTTAAAAGTAATAATCCTCACATATACAAATAAAAAAGCTCTGTACAAGCTCCATACATGAGGGGTATCAGTTTGTAATAATTTCAGCTAAGGATGATACAACTTTGGTTAATTAGTGTTGCAGTTTGTAATAGATTTGGTCATGGTTTATTCTGTTGAAGATACCTTTAGTGTTTTAAGCTGAACTTATCAAACAAACTATTAAGGAATTTAAGGTTAATCGGTTAGTTTAGTATTTTTATTTGCGGTTTGGGTTTTTATTTTGTATGTGTGTGTGTTTTTTGGTCAAATTGGGTTATTTTTTTCCCACCCCACACCCCCTTGACTTGACACAATGTAATTGTGGATAAAGTATTTTAATTCATTAGTGACTGATCATCTGTTTATTTGGAGCATTTATCTAATACAATATAGGCTTTTTATATGTGGAGCAAGTATAAAGAGTGAGAGACATGGAGATGATGTTGATTGGGGGAAAACATCAGCGAGCTTCTTCCTCTGGTTCTGGGAGGAGAGTCTTGAGCGGAGGAAATCTTGTTTGGCAGGGTTCTTGGTGGTAACGTTAATGAACCTCTGGTACCATTTGCCAGATTCTTTGAGGTTTCTGTCGTCGAGATCATCCCAATTAACGTAACTGAGTCCGAATCTGACGGTAAAGCCTTTGCAGAATTCATAATTATCTCCAATCCCAGGCGAAGTATCCTCTCACATTGACACCCTTCTCCCTCAAAACAGGAACAAGCATGTAAGGCGTACCATGGATGATCGCTGGTCAATGATCATACATATATATTGCATATATTATTCATTTATCAAAAAATAAATTTTTATTCATTTATACAGTAGTTTAGGACGTCTAGAAACTTGAAAAATGCAAATTAGAAAAAAGAAGTTTTCTATAACTAGAAAAATGAAGTTTTCTAAAACTATAAAAATGAAGTTTTCTAAATTTGATGTAGAATTAGGAAAAAAGTCTTTTAATTTTTGAGATTCAATGTAATCTATATAAACACAAGTTTTGGTGATGAATTGTATTACCTATAAAAGAGGTAACGAGAATGATGTTGTTATGAAATTGCCTACCGACAATAAAATTATTGAGTATGTACTAAATTATGAGAATGATCAAAAACCAGATGATAGTAAATTTACACCAAATGTGTCATAAAAAACATATTAAACATTAATCACTTTACAGAATTACTTTTTACAACACGAGCAAGATACTCAAAAAATTTTGTTTGCGATATGAAAAATCATGGATGAGATGAATTTTGGTAGAAAAAAGCAAAAAAAAAATATAGAATCCTTTTTGTAAAATAATAACTTATTATAAATATTGTTGATTGAAAAAAATATTTTTTTTAATATATATATATCTTATGAAATGTGATAATTATTTATTTATATTTATATATGGTCTTTAAAGATTTCAAAAAAAATTATTCATTAATGCATTAATCGAAATTATTCATTTAGTCCATTTGCCTAAGTCGGGACCGAAAAAAATTATTCATTTGTCGAGGTTATTTATTTATCAAATATTCAGGTTTAACTGTACTTTCGTAACAAATGCTTGTTCTTAAATGGTGTAGTTTTATCTAAATAGAAAAAACTAAATGACTAAATTATATGAAATATTAAAATATGATTATTAAAAAAGATGTTATATTACATAAAATGTCATTAAGAATATGTAGTTTTATTAGAATTTCATGAAGGATAATTATGAAAAATATTATCTCTACCTAAATGTTTTTGTATACAATATAATAATTAAACATGTATCCAACCGATCTAAAAATAATGGGTCCCACTTTTTTAAAAAAATATTTAGTTCTAAATTAAATAAAATTATTTCACAAAAAAATAAATATATTAGAATGATTTTGTGAAGAAAATAAAATTATGAAAATATATATAGCTAAGTTTTTATAGATTTTTCGGACAAATTTTGTATTTTTATTTGATATAAAAACAAATTAAATTTGTATACAGATGTGTGAGAGCTAGTATCGGTCGACCATATTTGGAACGAGTAAAAGAATGATGAATATACATTAATGATACAGTATCATCGTTACATTTTGTCTATTTCCAACCTTCATTGGGTTAATGTATATGTATATGTAAATTCTGATTCACGAAAAGTATAGTACGCATCCATTGCATATCTACAGCATTCGCAATTGGAATACTATATAATTCTGTATTGTTGTCGAGAGAAAAAGAAGAACATCAAATTTAAGTGAGGCTTCTAGGAAATATACTGGTCCTGCTTTGCTCCATGCATGTTACCTATACGTCAGAGATTATGATTACACCACGTTGCCCTTTTATATATTGTAATCATAAATTTGGAAAAGTCGGTAACAAATCAATTTGATTCGAAGTGGAAACATATAGGTATTTCAATAAATTAAATGATTGTGTGTTCATAACAAATGCGTTAGTTTCATGTTTATTCAAACCCTAAAGCTCGTTCAATAGCGTTTGGGTATTCTAATTCACGCAACGATGTCTCTGGTGTTGGACTCTCACATAAGGCGTCGACATCGGATGGAGATACTAAACAAAGAGAGAAGAAGTTCATGAAATTGTTGCCATTGACGATCAAGAGTGGAAGAATAAGTCAAGGCCATGAAAGTAGGAGCTGAATAATGGATGAGCGGTTCAAGAGTTTAGTCGACAAAGCCCCAGGAGTGTGATCACGATCGTCCGAGTTTTTAGGAAGTAGTTGCAGCCTTTTGTTTTCTTACTTGTATTGCACGTTGTTAATCTCCTATAAATGGAGAGTTTGTATTTGTTTCTTTTATCAATTAAACAGCTCTTGATCACATGTGATACTGTGTTTTAAGAAAAATGAGTATAGGATGAGAGTTATGAAAGAAAAAGACAACGTACTATGGCAATCAAAAAATGGGAAATAATAAATCAAAGTTCTTATTTAAAGTATTAGGAAAATTTAAAATTTAATGTACGCTCCTAACTGCCTGTAAAAGAAAGAAAAAAAAAATATTTCTTTAAAATTTAGTCTACAAACTTAGTTTCCTTTCTGCATATGTTTTATTTCTCTATGAATGATTAAGTCTGGTGACTTTTTAATTAAATGGATGCTCTAAAATTAATGGAACTAGCATACTTTTTTCTAGTTTGTGGGGATTTTTTTGTTTGTTATACATCTAACTAGTTTTTTTAAAAAAAATTAATTATATATAGGAGAAGATGTCTGAAGTCCAAAGATTTAGAAATTTTAGAATTGTAGGATGATTTTAGTGGAAACTCTTTTAGATCCCAATAATGAAAAAAAATTATCAACTAAAGATAGATACCCAAAGTCAGCAAGGATCTGGAAAATTGCTATCTCAACTATAGAAAAAATTATATCTAATGTGAAATTATGATATTCCAGATGTTTTTTAATATTTAAGTGTTTATACGAATGAGCAATAAAGACAATAAGACACACTTGATGTTGATTCATTACCATAGTGTTATTTTTCACTAGTGTTAAGGACGTCACTGTCTAAAGAGGGGCGATATTGTTACGTCCCACATCGATAATAGCTGATAATATTATTGGTCACACCATTTACAAGCTAGCTTTTGGGTAGGTTTTACCTTTGAGCTTTAGTTGCGCTTGGTTATGAGTTAGTTGTGGGTGCAATTCTATACTAAATGATACAAAAACTGTATCAAATTTTTTAACTTTTAATGAATTTTTCTCATTTCAAGAGTTTTGATTTTATTTTTTTTAAGATTGAAAATAAAAAGTTATAAAAAAATTCAAATATCGTTATAAGAGATGATGTTTATATTCATTAATTATTTTAACTATAAGTTATTTTTAAAAAATCCTTTAAAATCCTATTTGATAATTTTTATTGATGAAATCTCTAATTTTTAAGAAGGTAGGATTTAATTTTTTTTATAGAAATGATTAATCTTATAAAATAAATTTTATTAAGAATTTATACAAATGTTAAATTTAATAAAAGATCATTTAAAAAAACAATCTTCTCAAATTTCTAATCTAATCGATCGTCAATGAGTTGAGCTAATGAGGGATGAAGAAATGTTGCTTTAAGACTTGGTGATAACATGGGGCCTAAAACTAATGCTTTTTTTTTATATACCTCATATAAGGCCCGGGCCCAAATAACTACTATCTCCGAACCATGATTTATTATCTGTATATATATTTATTTTTTAAATATTTAGTGTGAAATATGTTTTGTGAAGAAAAAAAAAAAGAACTAAAAAAACGTTGAAAAACGACAGTGGTTTACGAAAAAAATGAATAAAGAGTCGTTGGGTCAAATCAGTTGACATAAATAAATGACATAGAGAGGGTAAAGAGGGGCCAGTAGTTGGATCCCTAAACAAAAGTAGGGACAACTTCGTAAATGCTCGCCGTATTGTTATTATTATTATCATTATTATTAATTATTTAATTTAAAATACACTTTTCTTTTTGCTTATGGCACAGCTTGTCGGGATGCGTGCAAACTCCTTTCCCTGTCTCCCTCTCTCTCTTACTGTTCGATATTCAGACCAGCCACAGATCACTTTCTCTCTCTAATTTCTCAAGAGAAAATTTGTTTTTGTTCTTAAAGAAAGAAAATTTTGAAGAGCTTTTTTTGTAATGTATTTTGATGAAATTTCTGTTCAACTTTGACTGGTTAAAAGTTTTGGGTCTACTTTGCTCTTTATTCATCCTTTGTATGGTTCTTAAGGTTCCTGAGAAAGTGTTTCTGTATTTGTGTTTTCTTCTTGGAAGAAGCTGTAGTTTTCTCATATCTTCGGTCTTCTTTTATTTTTACTTGTCTGGAAACACTTTTTTGTTTTTTTTTTTCTTTTTCTTTTGTCTCTATTTCTTGTTCAAAATTTGTGTTCCACTTTTCTTTGGTCTTTCACTAGAAGCCACGACCATAGAATCTTCTTTGTCTGAGAAAACAAAAAGAGACAAAAACACATTCACTTCCGTTTCTCTTAAGAAACGACGGATTTTCCGAAGAAGTAAAGATAAAAGAATAGAATAAACCAAAAGCAAAGTGAGACAGAGAGAGAAGCTCGAATCCCAGTGTGAAAGTACAAAAAAACCGTCGGAAAATCGGGAGATAATTATTAAAAATAATGGCGATGGCAGTAGCGAATCACCATGAGACTGGTGACAATATAAATCGTCATTTGGATAGTAGCGGCAAGTATGTAAGGTACACGGCGGAGCAAGTTGAGGCACTCGAGCGTGTTTACTCAGAGTGTCCTAAACCAACCTCTCTCCGTCGTCAACAGCTTATCAGAGATTGTCCCATTTTGGCGCATATCGAACCCAAGCAGATCAAAGTCTGGTTTCAAAACCGAAGGTAACAAAAAAAAAAGCTCAAAAGATTTGTAAACATTTGGTTGGATATGAATGTCTAGGTTAATGGGTTTCTACCGTTCTCGCTAAAGTCAGGATCTTTTGATGAATCCGTTGCGTATATTACTTCTGTTGATATCACATATCTATTGGTGGGTGTGGATTTGATTCTCCACTAAAAGGGTCTTTTGATTCGAATTTTTAGGATTCTCTTCATTAGTTAGTTGTCTTTAGGGGGGAACAAGAGAGAAAAAGAATGGATATGTGTAGTGATTGGTTTTGTACGTTTCAGGTGTCGAGATAAACAGAGGAAAGAGGCTTCGAGGCTGCAAAGCGTAAACAGTAAGCTTTCAGCTATGAATAAGTTGTTGATGGAGGAGAATGATAGGCTTCAAAAACAGGTTTCTCATCTTGTCAGCGAAAACGGATATATGAAGCAGCAGCTGACCACAGTGGTATGTTCCAAAGAGAAAGAACGAATCTTTGATCCGTTAGGTATTTGCAAGTTCTGATGTTACGGTGTATGTGAATTTTCAGGGGACTGATGCTAGCTGCGACTCGGTGGATCCAAGTCCTCAGCATTCTCTTAGAGATGCAAATAGTCCTGCAGGGTAAGCAAAAGATGAGCCGATAATAAATTCATTGTGCGTGGATCTAACCTACTTTTTATTATTTTGTCAGATTGCTCGCGATTGCAGAGGAGACCTTGGCAGAGTTCCTTTCAAAGGCTACAGGGACTGCTGTTGATTGGGTCCAGATGCCTGGGATGAAGGTAAATACATGTCCACGTTTTAGTTGTTATTTATGGTGTGACATGTGTATTGAGAGGTGAATGAATCATTGTTTGTGTTTCAGCCTGGTCCGGATTCCGTTGGCATTTTCGCCATTTCACAAAGATGCAATGGCGTGGCAGCTCGAGCTTGTGGTCTTGTTAGTTTAGAACCTATGAAGGTAAAGGAGTTGCTATGTTCCCACCTTAAGCAGAGTCAAGATTTGTAGTTACAATCCTTTTATTTTGTTTTGATGTAAACTTTATTTGCAGATTGCTGAGATCCTCAAAGATCGACCATCTTGGTTCCGCGACTGTCGGAGCCTTGAGGTTTTCACAATGTTCCCTGCTGGTAATGGTGGAACGATTGAGCTCGTATATATGCAGGTGAAATCTTGTTTTCTACGGCTCATCTTTTCACTTTAGTATTCTTTTTCTAGCAAATTACATTTGAGGAATGCTAATTTTATCAGACATATTCACCGACGACTCTGGCTCCTGCCCGTGATTTCTGGACCCTGAGATACACTACAAGTCTTGAGAACGGCAGTTTTGTGGTATATATATATCTCACAATGTCCTCAGGAGAAATATATCTATTTGAATGTTGGTGATACAATGATATTCTATGTGTGCTTTTTAATAAGGTTTGTGAGAGGTCTCTCTCCGGTTCTGGAGCTGGTCCTAATGCTTCTTCCGCTGCTCAGTTTGTGAGAGCAGAGATTCTTCCTAGTGGCTATTTAATAAGGCCTTGTGATGGTGGTGGTTCCATAATTCACATCGTGGATCACATTAATCTTGAGGTACAGAAGGTTTTAACTAAGTCATTATCCTTATGTACATAATTCCTCAACATCCACCGGAAAGAATTGATTCCAGTTTGTTGTTCTTACAGGGTTGGAGTGTCCCAGACGTGCTGCGACCCCTTTATGAATCATCCAAAGTAGTTGCACAGAAAATGACAATTGCTGTAAGTAGATATGATTAAGTTCTTTTTAAGTGTGTTCTTGTTGTATAAACATTATTTGGATTTCGTTTTGGGTTGTAGGCGTTGCGATATATCAGGCAAGTAGCACATGAGACTAATGGGGAAGTAGTGTACGGATTAGGAAGACAGCCTGCGGTTTTGAGAACTTTTAGCCAAGGATTAATCAGGTTGGATTTTACAAGCATTTACCATTATTATGCTAATATCTTTTTGCTCTTTTGAATTGATTTATTATGTGTTATCTTCTTCTTGACTTGTAGGGGTTTCAATGATGCGGTTAATGGGTTTAATGACGATGGGTGGTCCATAATGCATTGTAATGGAGCAGAAGACATAATTGTTGCTGTTAACTCTACAAAGCACTTGAATAGTATTTCTGATTCTCTCTCTTTTCTCGGAGGTGTGCTCTGTGCCAAGGCTTCAATGCTTCTTCATGTAAGTTCTTATACGGTTTTCTCAAACATCTCTTATGCAGCTTCGGAAATTCTTTTTTTCGAACATTTTTTTATTTTTCTGGTAAATTTGTCTCTTTTGGTGTACATAGAATGTTCCTCCTCCGGTTCTCATTCGATTTCTAAGGGAGCATCGGTCTGAGTGGGCTGATTTCAATGTTGATGCGTATTCTGCTGCCACACTAAAAGCCGATTCCTTTGCTTATCCGGGAATGAGACCTACAAGGTTCACCGGTAGCCAAATCATAATGCCATTAGGACATACAATTGAAAATGAAGAGGTAAGCTCTCTTATTAGCATTGAGATGATCTCTATATTAGTATTATCCTTAATGTTATTTTGGTTTTATGCTTTAGATGCTTGAAGTTGTTAGACTAGAAGGGCATTCTCTTGTCCAAGAAGACGCTTTTTTGTCTCGGGATGTACATCTCTTACAGGTATACTTCCTAACACCATATGTTTGAGTTTTAGAAAATACAATTGTTCGCTTTACTCTTTAGTAGCTAAGTGACTTAATGATGCATGTCAGATTTGTACTGGGATTGATGAGGATGCTGTTGGAGCTTGTTCAGAGCTAGTATTTGCTCCAATTAATGAGATGTTTCCTGATGATGCTCCACTTGTTCCTTCTGGTTTCCGAGTCATACCTGTAGATGCTAAAACGGTATATTGTTGCTTCCTTTTCTATGACCGGTTGGTTCATAATGCTTTCTGTTATCTCTAAGACATTTGCTGCCTTGATATGCAGGGAGATGCTAAGGACTTGTTGACTGCTAACCACCGGACGTTAGACTTAACTTCAAGCCTTGACGTTGGTTCAGCACCAGAGAATGGATCTAACCCGAGCTCACGGTGCATACTCACGATTGCTTTTCAGTTCCCCTTTGAGAATAATTTGCAAGAGAATGTTGCCAATATGGCTTGCCAGTATGTACGGAGCGTGATTTCCTCGGTTCAAAGGATTGCAATGGCGGTCTCACCTTCAGGGTTAAACCCGGTTTCTGGATGCAAGTTATCTCCGGGATCCCCTGAAGCTGTTACTCTTGCATTGTGGATCTGCCAAAGTTACAAGTGAGCTTCCTCTCTTATAATGGATTTAGTAACTTTATAATATTCTTATGTTTCTTCCGCTTACGTGGGGCTTGTTAACGCCTAGCACAGTCAGCACTTAGGCTCTGATTTGTTGAGGACAGACTCACTTGGAGGCGATTCGTTATTACGACAACTATGGGATCACCAAGATGCTATATTGTGTTGCTCTTTGAAGGTAAGTTATTCTATCAGAGTTTGGTCTTAAGGTTTGGTTTTAGTTCGGTTATATTGATAACCTCTCGATTTAATGATATTGCAGCCACAGCCAGTGTTCATGTTTGCGAACCAAGCGGGTCTAGACATGTTAGAGACAACACTCCTTGCGTTACAAGAAATCACATTGGAGAAAATCTTTGACGAGTCCGGTCGTAAAGCACTCTGTCCAGATTTTGCCAAGCTAATGCAACAGGTAAAAAAAAAATGCCGTCATAAGTTTTTTTTGTTATTTATTGTTCTGATAGAGAAACATGTTTGTCTGAATTGTTGTGGGTTATTACTATCGCAGGGATCTGCTTGCTTACCATCTGGAATGTGCGTGTCGACAATGGGGAGACATGTTTCGTACGAGCAAGCTGTTTCATGGAAAGTGTTCGCTGACTCTGAAGACAATAACAACAATGGTATTCATTGTCTTGCTTTCTTGTTTGTGAACTGGTCTTTTCTGTGATCTTCTTGTTGTCTCTCAAGGAGAGAAGCAGAGTGACCAATCAAAACTCCGCAAAGAGTATTCTTTACTCATTTTTGGTTGACTTCGGTGTTTTGTTTATTTTGTAATTTATTGTTATTATTTATTAGCTTTCGGAAGTATTGCATAACTTGCATTTATTTGTACTATCTATTAGAGAGTACAGAGTAATTAAACATCTTGTCATTTCCTCTAACTGAAACTGAGTAGCTTATAGACAAGTATACTATAAGCTTATAATTATAAATATGATCTCTAACGTCACTATCTTTGCGATAAGGGCTAATGGTGATCAAAATAATTTTAAATGTAATACAGATGCGAGTGTATATATTTCAAATGTGGAACAAGTGCAAATTGACATATTTTAGGTTGTAAGTTTATGCAGCTAAACACTTTCCATCCATTTTTTTCACTGAGTCATCTTCAGAAAATCTTGATCGCTAGAGATGATGAATACATTGCCATGTATCTTACTACACAGATTGCGATGAAATATGTGTTGAGTGATCATGCAATTCTTAACTCCCTTCTTTCTCTCATAGATATCTTACCAAAAGAGTCTAATTTGAAGATTTTTTTAATCTAAAATTGAAAACATAATCTAAAAATTTGTTTCTTACCAAAACCTATTTATTATATTTTTCATTAATATATAAATATTGACTATTTTGGATGCTTTTATTTATTTCATTTAATTATTTTCTTAACATTACTATAAATGAAAAACCTATACAATTTTTTTTTGTTTTGATAAATAGCAGGAATAATTTATTAATAAAACTCTTGGAATCAATTTCATATTTTATTTTCTTAAACTATTTTTATTAATATTAGATAAGAAAAATATGAATAAAAATCTTTTTTTATTATAAATTATTACTATGTTAAACATATATCCAAAATTTAATATTATTTGAAAAATAATATTTCTCAAATCTTAATAAGAGATAATAATATTTTGAAAATTATAATTGTTTTAAGGAATATATATTTTAAAATATATTTGGTATTAATTTTTTTTTTCAAAATCACCGAATTAATTTAACTTTTCTTTTTATCATATTTTCTCATCAGATATATATTTTTTTCAACCCTTACAATCTTATTTATAATTATTATAGGGGTTTTATTCAATAATAGTTTTTTAAAGAGTTTAAATCTAACCACAATCTATTGTTATTCAATTAGTGATTCCAAATTATGTTTTAAAATCCAGTGTTATTGAATCTTATATTTGTAAATCATATATCATAGATTTTAAGATCTGGTGTTATTCAATTAAGATTTTATATATTTCATTAACATCCAGTTTTATTCAAAACTAAAGGATTTTAAAAATCTTTGTATATGAAGTCAATTGAAATGAATTCCAATGGATTTTTTCATGAGTAAGTTTTTTTTTTAAAAAAAATATAAGCTACATTGCAGAGATTTTAAAATATACACACATAAATTATTAAAATCAATATCAAAATTTTAAATCTTGAAGATAATAAAACATAGAAAATTGAGTATAAATCGATGATTGAATAATACCTCCTTAATAATTTTAATCCAAGATAAAACAAAAAAAATCAACTTTATTTACTTAAAAGCATTAATTTTTATTCATCAAACAGTTTTAATCCTAACATTAATCAATTATAATGTTAAGATTAAAATGACTTGCTAATGAAACTTAGATATTAAAACATTTTGGTTTAGAGATGTGCACGTATCAATAATCCCAATTTTTTAGAATACCCAGATTAAATTATTTGATTTTACCACCAGATCAAGATCTGAGATTTTATTGTTCGAATCTATAAATTTGGATATTCGAGTATTACATATCCGTAAAAAATTAGATATCTAAATGCGATCTAAAAGTTTATATTATCCAGATCTCTTACTGATTTGTTATTGTTATTTTCCATAGATCTATGTACTCTGTATATCCAAATTTTTAGAACATATGAAAAATTCTGAATAATTTACCCATCAAATATTTCTTTAACAAAAATTGAAGATTGAGAAACAATTCCATATTTTTTGACCCAAAGTGGATGGTTGAGATATTTTTGAACAGTTTTATAGGTTTTAAAACCGGTTTACACTAAACCAAGCTTCTAACCTTTCCTGAGTACTAAAGAACGGAACAACCGTGTGCAAAAGTAAGTCACGAGCAGCATGATCTAAACATTTTTTATATTCCAGGAGACAAAAACAACAATATTTTTTTTATTATTTTATTTATTTTTATTATGTCTCCCCGAGATTAGTTTTGTTTTGGATCCTTTCTAAAATTATGTGATTTCTCATTTGTGCCTCTCCTTCTTCACCACCATCAAATTAGGGTTTTATTTTCCTGGGTGAGTTTTTTTGGCGAGTGCCCTAAAGATTCAGTGATTGAGTTTAGGTCTGAGGTAGAGATCTAATTAGCTTCTTCGTCATCATCCTCTGTTCTACTTCTTTCTTCCACCATGTTCTGGAAGTTGACTGCTCTCTCTGCTGCTTCCCCGGTAAGTTGAATAGAACTTTCTTCTACACATGGAATTGGGATTGTTTACTTTTCCGGCGAACTCTTTCGTGTTATTGAATCAACTCTTATCTGCTTTGTTCGTACGCGAATTGAAGATGCTGAAAATGTTTGAGATTTCGTTGGTTTCCTAAACTTGATGTTCGTCAGCTATTATCGTTAACTGAAACTTTCTTCTTTGTGGCTTGCTTGTAAATGATATATATGGAGGGTTAATTGTTTATCCCAAATATCGCTTTTGGATTTTTTTTCAGATGACATTTGCTACTTCGACTTTGTTGTTAACTTCTTCAAAGTTTTTTGCTTTTCCAATAGTTTCATTGTCCATTTCGAGATGTAACTTCGAAAGCTGGTAATTAAGTTTAGAAGAAGTAAACAAGAGATAGGGAACACTGTTTATTGCGATGAATTGGAAGTTCTTCTTGTCCATTTCGTCTTTTGTCTTCCTTATCTTTTTACTTGCGATTGAACAGGTTGAATCCATATTAGACAAAGAAGACTTCACTTTGGAAGAACTGTTGGATGAGGAAGACATAATCCAAGAATGCAGAGCTTTGAACAGCCGTCTCATTAATTTGTAATTCATTTAGCTTCGCTTCGTTGTAGTTATGTGTTAGATTTGTTTGATCTTCGTTTGTACTATTATGACATGTGTTTTCTCTCTATATTAATCATTCCTGATTGAAGAGGATATACAAATCCAGCAGATATTGCACCAAAAAGTAGATAGAATTGCTTCATACTACTACTACTACCTTTTGTTTTCTTTGCAGGACCAATAACAATGGAAGTTTTAGTTTTGTCATAGTAGTAGCAAGGTTGCGCGATGTTGGCCTTTTATGCTTTTCTTTGTTTTATATGCTCTTTTGCAGTTTGAGGGAAAGAGCACAAGTGGAACAGTTATTACGTTTTATTGTTGAAGAATCTCCTGAAGATGCTGATAGCAAGCGTGCTTTCAAGTATGTGCATTTTTTTTCTGTTTCAAGTATGTGCTTAGGATTATTTCTGTGAACTATTTTGAACCAAGATTGATTAACCATTTTTAGAGTATATCTGCGAACTATTTTAAACTTTGTCCAGATGTACTGTTGACCTGAAAGCATGTTTCTCTATTAGGTTTCCTTTCATCTCCTCTGAAGTCTTGACTTGTGAGATTGATGTAATTCTTAAGACTTTAGTGGAGGAGGAGGAGGTATTGTACTACTTTTTTCTTCTTCCTTAATTATGATGGATGGAAAAAACTTGTTTTTTCTCTTTTAATTTGAGTTTGATGTTCCTTTTCCTTTGGTCTCATTTAAATGTGTATTCTACCTGATGCAGCTAATGAACCTACTGTTCTCCTTTTTGGAACCAAACCGTTCCCACAGCGTAATGCTGGCTGGGTATTTTAGCAAGGTAATGATTTCGATGTACACTTATTTCAGCAGTTATTTTGAGAATTTCAGTTTTAAGAGTTTCTATTGTATGTCTCCAAATGTTTTTTACTTACGAACAATGCATCTTATCTCTTTCTGGTGTAGGTTGTCATATGCCTCATGTTGAGGAAGACTGTCCCGCTGATGAATTATGTAAAAGTGAGTTTTTTATGGATGTTTTATGAAATTCTTGCGAATAGCACGGAAAGCATGCTAAGATCTGTTTGAAAATAAGTTTGTGTGGCAGAATGCATTCTTGAATAGTTCAACGTATGATTGAGACGCACCTTTTCTTTGGAACTTGTTACTTTGTGAATTATCTGGTGTATAGTAAAGTAGTGATTAATGTTTTACAATACCATATACAGGCCCATCAGAATGTTTTCCAGCAACTGGTTGATATGATAGGGATAACGTCAATTATGGAGGTAAGCCGTTCCTCTCCTCTTATCCTGATATTTGATCTGGTAATCACTTTTAAGCTAATGTTCATGTGATTTCTCTAGGTTCTTATTCGGTTAGTTGGTGCGGATGATCATGTGTATCCCAACCACCTGGATGTGATGCAATGGTTAGCTGATAGCAATCTGCTTGAAATGATCGTTGATAAGCTTAGCCCATCAGTAAGTATAATTTTTTAAGAAAAAATTGTCTCTATCCCATTCATTATGCTGTAAACAATTGAATAATAGGAAGCATGTGCACTATAAGCTACTTCGGGTTGCTTCTCTTTAATTCTATAATAAAACGTGGGATCTGTTAATTCTCCATGTGGCTAGGCTGCTAGTTTGGAGCTATGGGAAAATACATTTTTTTCAGCTTTATAAGATACATAGAGGATAGTTAGGGAGTCTCCTGTGTTGATGTGAAGTTTCTGACATATTTTCTTCGAATTTCTGTTTGTATCAGAATTCTCTTGAAGTTCATGCAAACGCTGCTGAAACACTGTGCACTATTGCTCAGAATGCACCATCACCTTTGGCTACGAAACTCTCTAGTTCAAGGTTTTCAAGATCTTTTATCTGCATAAATACGCGAAAAATATTTAGTATTCAGATAATTTTAGTGATCTTTTTGTCTGCAGTTTTGTTGCAAGGATATTTGGTCATGCTTTTGGAGATCCTCAGTCCAAATCGAGCCTTGTCCACACACTTTCGGTGTGCATTTCGTTGTTAAGCCCAAGAAGATCTCTTATTTCTTCGCCCTTTATGTATTCATTCAGGGGCCAACAAATCTTTGAGTCTCCAATTTCTGTGAATCCGGAGACTATTATCACCATGCTGCCTAGACTTGGTTAGTGTAACACAAATGACCCATTTTGTTCTATTCATCTGTGCATTTCGTTTCTTGTTTTATCCTGCTGATTGTTGTTTCATCATAACTTTAGTATCACTTTTTTCTCACTGATTGCTAGGATTCAATTCTATTTTTTTGGTTCATCCTAACATCTGTTAACGTCTATGCTGTTTGAGGTGACAATACATGTTTACACGACAATGAAGATCTTCTAGTTTTATTATTTGGTTTGTTCATTTGATGCCATTCCACTTTCTTGTTAGTAGGTTCTACGTATATGCTCTGTTCTTTCTAGCCTGATAGATTCGAGCTCTCATTCTTGTTGAGCGTATATGATAGAACTTGGATCTTTATGTGCTTATACCTCTTATATGAATTTTAAATTAAGGCTTTTATCTCTGATATAGGTGACTTTGTCGCACTTTTGAACGTGACATCTGATGAAAAGGTGTTACCTACAACGTATGGGCAGTTGAGGCCTCCTCTTGGCAGTCATCGTCTAAAGGTCAGGTTTCATTCTTAAATATTAGTTATTTGTCAACTGGACGGTCTATTTGTAAGATGGTCCCGGCATCAGATCTAGGAATTAGTTCATTCTGTGTGTTTTCTGTTCTATTATTATTATTATTATTATTATTATTATTATTATTATTATTATTATTATTATTATTATTATTATTGTCGTCTGATTTCCTTTGTTTTACTGATGGCTTTTCTTAGATTGTGGAGTTCATTGCTGTATTGTTGAAAACACGAAGTGAAGCTACAGGAAAAGAACTAGCCAGCTCAGGAGCTATTCGACGAGTCCTTGATCTGTTCTTCGAGTAAAGACTTCTGCCTGGATTGCTTTGTTTGGTATTTCACATGTCCTAATACTTTGCTTGGCTAAATCCTACTTTTCAATTCTTTCCTATGCAGGTACCCATATAATAATGCACTGCACCATCAGGTGGAGAGTATAATAGTATCGTGTTTGGAGAGCAAAAACGAGGAGATTATTGACCATCTTCTCCGTGAGTGTGACTTGATTGGAAAAATTATTAAAATAGAGAAACAGCCAATCCTTTCTGGTGATAACCAGGTACGAACTGTAACTCTCACTTGTGCTTATTGGTGTGCGTGCTGTCTGATAACTATGCAGTAGATATGGTGAGCAAAGTTTGTGAGAGAGCATATACATAACTTTTTCCTAGTTCTTTAATACACGATGTGGAACAAATTCTGACGTCGGTTCTGTGAGGCAAGATGTGGAACATCAGATTATATGGATTTCGTTATTATGATACCTATGTTTTTCTATTTTTCAGATAGAAAAACGGCCCGCTCTATCCACTTTTCTGACTGAGTGTCCTGAGTTATAATTTTAATTGATTTTGCTTTCGTGCAGCCAACAATACCTGCTGCTGTAAAGCAGGCTCCACGGGTGGGAAATATTGGTCATATCTCAAGAATTTCAAACAAGCTCGTTCAGCTGTCAGCTAACAGTAACCTGATAAAGACTTTACTTGAGGTTCGTTTTTCATCAACAACGATTGCAGATTTACCGTTGTATGCAGTATAATATCTTTCTACATATAAACAATTAAGTTGTGTTAAATACCTGTGCTAATTGGTCTTTGTGAATTTATATTTGCTTATATCTTACGTATAATGATTTGTGTCGTCAAATAACTGTGCTAATCGGTTCTTCTGAATACACCTATTTGCTTGCATTCATTCGACCACTCTGTTTTCTGTACTCGTGGGAGTCAACCAGTGTAAATTACTTGGATTCTTTCTGCAAAACCCATAAATAAGTGTCCATAATAAAGTAATCCATGTAAACTATATTTTTCCTTGTAATATTTAAACGTTGTCTTACCTCAAATTTTGTGTACAAACAGTTGCATTTTGTTTGGTAGATACAGCATTCTGACGCGTACCGTTTTCCTTTGCTAGGAACATAACGAATGGGGCGAGTGGGAAGCTAATACATTGCATGACCGAAACTCGGTTGAGAATGTTTATCGCTGGGTTTGTGGGTATGCCTTCTCAAACCTTTATGGCTTGCTGACACAGCGATTTACTTGCAAGTTTTTCTTATTAAAATCATTATATATCATAGGAAACTTGGTCTCAACACCTTTGGGTTTAAAGATAACGTTCTACTCGTGCTAGTTCTGATTTTGTCTCTTGATAACGATCGCTTTATTACTTTCGCATGCAGACGCCCAACTGCATTACATGATAGGACTAGGGACAGTGACGATGATGAAGTTCACGACAGGGATTATGACCTTGCTGGTTTAGCTAATAACTTGAACCAGTTTAGATACAACATACAAGAGAATAATGGTGCTGGGGAGGTAATTGTTAATATTTCTGATTAGTATTTCTTAATATTTTGGCTTGATCTAAATCCCATGTTTCTGGTTCCAGGAGCATGGTTCCAATGACAGAGACGAAGAGGTATTCATTATACATGTATATTCAATGTTCGATGCTCGAAGAAAACACTGTCGACAATATTCCTGACTGTAATATATTTTGTAGGATGTCTACTTTGATGACGAATCTGCTGAAGTTGTTATATCATCTCTAAGGCTTGGTGATGAACAGGCCAAGTAAGATTCCACATCTGATTTATACAAACCAACATGGAAAGGTTTGGCTTCTAAATCCACTGGCTTCTAAAAAACCAATGGAATGGTTTTGTTTTTCTTGGTGCAGCAATTTATTCACAAACTCGAACTGGTTCACGTTCCAAGGTGATGAGTTGGGTGAGAACACAGGAACAGGGGGGATTCCTTTGGAGGAAGCAATGGAAGATATAAGCTTGAATGAAACTTCCGGTAATGGAGATGAAGATGAAGATGAAGATGATGAAGAAGACTGTTTGATTACGGAAAGCAAGAACCCTTTTGTAGCCACAGCTTCAACCTCAGAAGCAGTCCCTGTAGACAGCATACCTGGAGATATCGAGATCGATGAAGATGTGGTTTCAGGTGAAACGTCACCTGAATGGGTTGAACGTGGAGTTTCTTCTTCATCCGCTGCACTGGTTACAGAACCGTTTCCTGAAGAGGACGTGAAGATGCCTGATGTTAGAATCCCAAATGGTTCTTCATCCTCGGAAGGTGAGATTAGTCCGAGATCACCACCCGTGCCTTCGTTGTTTAGCAAAGACGTTGAGTTTGTGGGCGTGGAGCCAGAAGGAACGGAGAAGGCCATGGATCAAGCTCTCAAGGAAGGGATAGTTGGAGAGGCAGGGCCAATGAAGAGGAACAGCACCACAGCCTCTCCGGGAAAGGAGAGCTCTGATGCGAATATGCAGCAGGAGTACAACGACACTAACTACTGGAAGATTGATCAGGAGGTGGCCGTGGTTGAATGATGTGACGTGGCACGTCGTTGTCTGAAGGCTGACTTAAAATGGCACATCGTTGTCTGAATGATTCCCGAGTAGAAAGGGAAGGGAAGGAGAAGGTACGAGTGAATGTACAGTACTACTAAGTCACCTTGTTTTTCTGGCAATATTTTCTCCAAGCGACTGATTTGCTCGTTTAGGTTCTTACAAATTTGGATGCTTTTGCTATGTCTGTCAAGGATTATTTTACTCACTTTGATATCACTTTTTTCTTATTACATTTGAAATACTTGATTAAAATTGGGACTCTTGTTGTAAAGACTTTCGTGAGGGTTGCACGTTCTTGGATAATAAAAACTGAAAAAAATTTATATCTACGGATATGGTTTTGAAGCTATTGCTTACGTTCTTGAAATCATCATATATATCAATCGTGGCCGATTGGCGCAATTAAATAGGTAAACAATAACACTTACTTTTAATATATATATGGACGTTAAAAGTGCTACGATCTAAACGTTTTAGCGAAAATCATTATTAAAACTGATTTCCGTAGTTACCTGCAACATAGATTGGTGATAAACTAGTTGATCTACGCGGTGGCTAAAATAAATCATCTGTAACACTAGTGATCACTAATGCTAGATTTCTACATAAATTTGTTGCAGTATGTTTTTTTTTGTAAAAAAAAAATAAAATAAGGAAAAAGCTGTTTATAAAAGGGAACATACTAAAATTCTGGGTTATGCTGAACCTAAATCTTTGGATCGTCACAAAAACAATCGAGATGAATATCACAAAACATGAAAGTGTCATAAAGCAATCGATAATGAATATTGATTAATAGCAAAAATTAATCAGAAACAATTAATATAAAACACTATGGCACAATAGCTCACATATCACACGGTAAACCTTGTAGATCGTAGATATTGCTAGTTTCACCCTAAATCTGGGGAATGCACCACATTCTGGACAGATCATTGTCTGGGGATTGAAACCAAAAAAATCCATTATTTAATAACGTCAACGTTCGTAGACACATGGAGAAATATTGAAGAATATGCTACCAAATTAGAATGTTTAGGTTTTCGGGTTTTTACCAGTTTAGGTATGGTTAAGCTAGATTAGAATTGTGATAGATTAAGGTTTAGTTGTACCCGGTAGATAAGTTAAGTTGTGACGTTTTTAAATTCTAACTCAGTGTGATATAAAGTGTAGCTAAAGAGTCAATCGTTTTAGGTTGTTCGATAAGCGAGTTAGGGTTGTGATAGAATCCGGATTTTACGGTTGTTCACTGTGTTAGAATCTTGTAACTCGGAAACTCTTCAAGAGCAAGTTTTAAGAGAAGTTTTGCAGTCGCAAAGCTCCAGTGAGTAGCTGTCTTATCCGTTTTGAAAAGGCTAGTGAACACCTGGTAAATATTCAGTTGTGTTTGTGTGTGTGTGAGTTTCTTTCTATTCTTTTCTGCGATTCTATTTATTCAATCAAGAGTGTATAAGAGAGAAAGATTCGTAGGATAGATTCAACAAATATGATTGTGCAAACTGCATCAACAAAATAAATTTATAGACACGTAAAGAGATATGATTATGAAACCTGCATTAACAAAATAAATTTATAGTTCTACAACAAAATAATAAGAACTAAACAAAACAAGTTGCACTCAAATTAAATAAAACAGGGTTGCGTTCAAATTTATTTCCTAATACATTATAGACCCTATTCGTAATAAAACATGGTCTTTCAATACTATTTCGCATGATAGACCATTTTCCCAATGTATGCAAAATAGTATAGAAAGATTCGAATTCTAAAGACCAATGCTATACTGAGTTTATATAAAAATCAAAATTAAACTAAGATTAAGTAGGTTTTTGTAGTTATCACAGTAACAAACAAAAATATAAATATCAATGTAAAAGAATAAAATAAAGTGTTATATCAATAGAAGTTCGTAGAAATTATAGATTATGAACCAAATAACTATTTACAAAAATAATTAAGAACATGTCTTGAACAAAAACATAAAAGTAAGATTGATCTATTGTCTTAGTATCAACAAATTTATCTAGCAACCTAAAATTTTAAACTGTTGTTTAAACCTAAAATTTAAGACAAACATTATGAACATGTACTATTTATCTAAATACTTTTTATCAACTTATTACAGTTTTGATGGACATGATGGCGCAAAAGGGCTTGATCATTAATTCATTAATACCCATTGCGTAAGAAAAGGAAGAATGAAAAACAATTGGGCTAAGAATTGAGCATAGAGGCCCATCAATCCCTAAGCCTAAACTTTAAAACACGCGTTGACGTCATGTGTATATTCGAAGTCTTTACAGAAAGTCGAAAAAGGAAGAACCCACGTGGTGGACTATGACTGGTTAAAGAGAACAAGACCGAACCTACCTTTATATGTTTGAAGTCTTTCCCGAAAGTCGATAAAGAAAAAAAAACATTCTTCCACAATTCTATTGGAGGCGAAGATGATAGAGGTTGTGTTAAACGATCGGCTAGGGAAGAAGGTGAGGGTGAAGTGCAACGAAGACGACACGATCGGAGATCTGAAGAAGCTCGTGGCGGCGCAAACCGGAACCCGAGCCGAGAAAATCCGGATCCAGAAGTGGTACAACATCTACAAAGATCACATCACTCTCAAGGATTACGAAATCCACGATGGAATGGGTCTCGAGCTCTACTACAACTGATCGACTGATAATCCTAATGGTACGCGATTTTATGAAAGTTTAAGGGTTTTAGGGCTTAAATTTTTTAATTAAAAGTGTTTCTTGAATTGTAGGTGTTAACAATTAAATAAAAAACTCAAAAAAAAAAACGAAGTGAGTGTTCAAGAATTGTAACAGATGAAATTTGTGTGCGATTCGATTCAGGCATCTGTTTTTATTATCCTGCAATGATAGTTAACAATTACTATTTTTTTTTTTAAAGTTGTAAACTAAATCGTTGTTCAAACTTGTTTTGTATCTCCAAATTTCCAAGGAATTTGTATAAGAATTTGGGTTAGTGGCATGATGATTTCGGTGAATACTTTCATTTGATATTAAAGATTACATTTTGTAATTTATATTTATTTTTCTCTTGAATTGCAGGTGTAAAAGATTACTAAAAACTCATAATAAATAAATTGAGTGTTAAAAAATTACTAAAAATCGTGTAAAACATGTGAGGTAAATCCCTATCTTGTATCTTAAATCCTGTTACTGAAAGAAAAATAAATCGTCAGTTTAAATCTAATCTAGAAGTATAATCTTTTCACAAAAGAATGAAAAAAATCTCTATGTTTTGAAAAGAATAATTAAAAAAAAAAAATCTGTTTTGTTGGATGAGACCTAATATCCTAGTAGAAGTCTGATGCGTATCTCAATGCTGAAAACGGAAGCTATTGGAAGATGGGTTCTTCTCCCTTCTGATTTCCATCACCTTGCGATGAAAATTCGAGTGGGCGTTTGGTTTAAAACCAGGACTTGAAGCAGGACGATACTCGGGAAGTAGCCGACCTGTTCTGTATCGCATCCCGCACGCGTTGCAGAGCGTTCCCGGTCCTTTAGGACCTACTCTCCATAATGGTGTGTTTCTTGTCCCGCAATGTAAACAGCTTTTGTCTGTAACGTCAACTTCAGAACCAATTAGATAAGTCGCTCTCTTAAAGCACCGTCTTTTTCGTCTTCCTCGTTTGTTTCTTGGTCGTTTTGCTGCAAGAGACCATCTTCTTGAAGCTATAGGTGAATTTGAAGGGTTTTGAAACAGTTTTATGTCCGTTGAAACATGAACATTGTGGCTATGATTTTCAGACTCTCGTGAATTGTCGAGCTAAAAACACATAAAAGGAGGTACATTAAGTTTGTTTTTCTCATTCAAAAACATAACATGTCTCAAATAGTTGGTTGAGGAAACTTACTAGTAAATTTGAATCTTCTATGATTTCTTTTAGTCCAACTAAACTATCATCAGTCGAGTCGAAAACGTTTTGATCGAGTTTCCTAAAAGGTATCTCAAGCTTTTCAATGGCAGCCCCGAGATCTTCTTCTTCTTCTTCTTTGCGGCTAACAATATCTAAGGGCCAAAGCTAGAGACGGTCAGGCTAGCTTGCTATCACAATGGTTTTTAGATTTTGATCGGATCTAATTTGATTAAATTTTGAGTTGTTCACTTTGTTTCTGGTTTGAGAATGGTTTGATTTCGATCAGTTTTCTAATTGGGTTTGATTTGATCTAATTTCATTCGGTTAGATCTTAGCTAGATTGGAAAAGAACAATAATTATTATTTTTTTAATTTTTATTAAAAATTTTCTTTGTTGGTTCAGATTTTAGATTGGATAAGGTAAATAGTAATTAAAACAATTTCTGTTTAAATTCTGTATTATCCATTTTTTTAAAAACATCATTTATTTGACAAAAAATCATTTATATAATTAATCGTTAATTTTAAAATGCTTGTACCAATGGTGACATGTGGCTAAGTGTGTATCAAATTAAACAATGTAAATCACATATTTAAATGCAGTTATGAAGCACCACTAATAAAAAAATTTGAACTTTGATGGTCTATTGGTTGACTATTGAGCCCCTCAATCTTTGTTGAATAAAAATATAATTTGTTTTTCTATTTTCGAGTATTATTAGTAATTGTACTTGACTTTCTAAGTTGCCTACATATCCATTTAGGGATCAAGCCACTTTTCTATATATTTCCCTTATGAAACCATATTGTCTTACTCCTTAGCCATTGGTGGATTTCCATAGAGCTTCCTGCGAACTTTTGAAGTCTCCTTAGATTGTTGATCAATTTTTGTGTGGACTTTCTTACGACAGTCCCATCCTCATTTAGTTTAACAAATGTGTTCCTAGATTTGCACTGTACGGTGTCATCACTCCAGCTGTTGTTACCAGTAGGTCGATGGTTCTGATTGAAGTCACAGAGTAGCCACTGAATCCTGTGAGAGTTAACTTTGTGGCTAGTACTTTTGACTTCTTTATTCTCATTTGCTTTAGGATTTCCAAGCATATAATGTCCGCTTCTTGTTCAACCAAAATGGAATGGACTTGTGTGCACATAATCAGTGAGGAATTCTATAATATTTCTTATAATGGAGACTTACCATTAGTATATTATCTTCGGTCTAGTTGGACTCGAATTGATTTTCTTTAATAAATGATATTTTACTTCTGGATATAGTAGTTCGCCATTTTCTCTCTCGGTATTAGCACATCGCTGCTGTCCTTTGATAGATCTAATTGTTGTTTTCCATAGAGTTTTGACCACTTCCTGCTTTGGTATCAGAGTTGGAATCAAAAGCATTATGGAAGCTCGCTTCCAATTTTTTTTTTTAATTTTTTTTTTAATGCGTTGAAAGTTTGGTTTTTCGTTTTGAAAGCTTGCACTTACATTTTAAAAACTTCTTGTCGTAAAGAAATAAAAAGATACATTTTTATTTTCTAAAAACTATAAGAACTGATACCTATTTTTATTATAAAAAAAAATAGAAGGTTTAGAATAATATGTGAGATGTTATAACTAATAATTTTACATTTGGGCATTATATTTTTTATTTTTTAATTTATAGAGAATTTTGCTTTAAAAATTGTATTAATTATTTATGAGATATGAAAGTGATTAATTTGACTAATTATTTAATATTTTTCTTTAGAAAATTTAAGTTCATCGGTCTTTTTTACACTATATACAACTATATGTAGATGAGTTCATTGAGAATGAATACATTAAATCTGTTCTTGATCTTGACTTTGCCTAGATTTTCTGCTGCATATAAGTAAAAAAGTATGTATTTTAGCTTGTAGAACTTTGTTGTTGAGTGTTCATAGCGCTTATGGTAGGTGCAAGACAAATCCTTATCTCTTCTAGAGTCTCCAAGCCTTCGTGAGACCTTGGAGCTCCCTCCTCATTGCTTCTTCTTGACCCTTTTTTGGGATGTTGACCTCTAAGGTGAATTATGTCCTTGTTTTTTCTCCTCTCACTTTAGGGAGCAACGGGGTTACTATCGCCCGGTGCCCTTGAATTTTTATATCGTTCAGCTAGGGTTTGTCATTCTTATTTGGCCGTTTTCCAACTAAGTCAACGGTGATGTACATCTTGAATTGTAGCCAGCTAATTGACAAAAGCTGCTTTGAACTGCAAATCATGATATAGGCTAGCCTTTAAGAGCTATAGCCATTTCATCGCGGAACAGAGTGAGTCTTTGGATCCTTGCGGAAATGCCAAAAGTTCTAGTCTCAAGGTGATTTTCTTAATAAAACACACAATATTGCTTAAGGAACTGACTAAGAAAGAAATTGTCGATAGTTCGTTCGTTCTTCGGCAGGCCCTGGGAGGTGATTGACAAAAAGTGTACACAGCCCTACATTTTTCTCATATTCATTAAAATGAGTTTTTCCCAAAGAAAGATCTTAAATGCAATTACGTGCGACGTGGGATCTATTTTTCCTTCATAAATATAATTTTTTTTGTCACGAAGATAGAAAACTATTATCTTGAATACAAAGAGTGGCATTTAACCAATTGAGTTGTTATGTGTTTTTTAAAACAATTCAAACATATTAGTATTTATAAGAATTAAAAGTACCAAAAAATTCTGAATATCCAAAAATCCAAAAAATCCAAAAAAATTCGAAAATTCCAAAATTTTCAAAAAACTCAAAAAAACCCAAAATTTTCAAAAATTCTGAAAAACTCAAAAACCAAAAAGTTCAAAAATCTGGAAACCCTGACTTTTTGGGATTTCCGAATTTTTAAGACTTTTGGGGTTTCAATATTTTCGATTTTTGAGATTTTCTTTGGATTTCTGGGGTTTTTAAATTTTTGAAATTTTGGTTTCTTGAGATTTTGGGGATTTTTGGATGTAAGTACTAAAAGAATCCAAAAAAACTCAAAAATCTTGCAAAATCCGAAAATCCCAAAAAAATCTCAAAAAACTCAAAAATCTCAAAAACTTCGGGTTTCCAGATTTTTGAGTTTTTTGGGATTTTTAGGATTTCCAATTTTTTGGATTTTGGGGATTTTCAGAAATTTTGAGATTTTTTTGGTATTTCTAGTAATTATATATACTAATGTGTTTGAGTTGTTTTAAAAAAAAACACAACAGCTCAATTGGTTAAATGCCTAAGGTCCCAGGTTCGAGTCTCGCTATGTATGTTTTTAAAAAAAATTAAAATCAAAATGACGTCGTGGATTGTTTCGATCGATACTACGTCGGACATTTAGTCAGCACATTTTAATGTTGACTAACGTCTAACTTAATCAATTTGATTTTAGATACTAAAATTAAAACTCGGATACTTTATTTTAATGTTTTGAGTGTTCGTATAAAAATAAAAATACGCACTAGATAAATGTTTGTATGTAAAAACGCATGATGGCAAAAATACATGTAAAAATAGGCCCTTTCGAAATTGTTGCAATAAGTTTTGATGTACACAATGCCAGCCTTGGCGGGAAGGCAGAGAATCATAAGCTTCCTTTAAGTAGCTGTTTGGCATCCATAGTTTTGTTAAAATGTCATTAGTGAAGTGGTATAGTTATAATTGTTTTGAATGAAATGTCACAAGTTCAAACCATGTTAGGATCTTATTCTAGGTTAAATTATATATATTTTCGCTTTTCTATGAATAAGATAATTAAAAAAAAATTGTTCTGGAAAAGAAAAATATGAGAAAATGCTTAAGAAATAGAGGAAACGAATACTAAATTATTAAGCCCAATAATGAAATTTATTCCACATGATATTTGGTAATGTCAAGTGGACGGATTTTGGAAAGAGGAAGATAAATTTTCAAGCCAAGGATGGGTATGTTCAAATAATGAGACAGAAGATATATTACTTGGGGCCAGGAACATATACGATGTAGCTCACCAACGCATGCGGAGCTAGAAGCGCTTATTTGGCAATGAAATATATGTGTGCAGTACAACGACTAGAAGTTGTGTTCATATCTGATAATTCCGATGTTGTGAAGATGGTGTCTTCACTGGAGGAGTGGCCATCATTTGCGATTTATTTGGAAGAATTCAACAGATTCATGAACAACTACAAGCTTTTACGGATCTCATTCAGTCCAAAAGCATCCAACACGAAAGCAGATAATCTAGAACGGAGTGTACGAAGTATATCATTAGAAATGATGTATATCAACTCAGAGCCCCATGATAGTTAGCTAGATGTTATTAGTTTTCTTATGATGTTTTGTTGTCAAAAAAAGTAATACTAAACGTATAAATCCTACGTGAAAACATCCAAAATGTGTTACCCAAAAAATAAAAACCGAAACCTAAATCAATGTTTCTGTCATCTTCTTTCTCTCATCGACTTTCCTTATTTGACATTAAAGCGGTTCGATTTTATTTGTTATGTTCATGGTGTTTTTTTAAATGAAGATTAGCAAAACAGCCCATTTTTTCTTTCGATTCCAGTCCTCTGAAATTCAGGGCCTGGATGTACAAAATATTATTGACTAGGGTACACACATGTTTTGTTCTGCAGTGACTCTAACTAATTAATAGATCTCTCATTGCAAAGCAAGCGGAAAGTATTACGAGGAGACCAATCTCTCGAAGCTCACTCACTAGCCATATATACAGGATATAATTTGTTTTACATTTGTTCAGTATGGCTACAACTTCTTGTACGTACAAAGAAAATATAATTTGGGTTCTCGAAACTCACTCACTAGCCATTTTTTTTTTCAAAACACTCACTAGTCGCTAGCGCTATATATATAGTTATTTTTACATTAGTTCATTATGGCTGCAATTTTTTGTACGTAAAAAGAAAAATAATTTGGTTTCAGAATGCAGATACTATATTGCTACAGCTAGAAAAGCTAGGTTGGCATGTACTCTTACACACATTTCGTGGACGTTGTCTGTTGGCACCTGTATTGGTCTGCTTGTTTAATGGAAATGTTTGTTGGAAAAGGGAAAAACTTTTGTAAGTTGTATCCAACTAGAAATGTCAAGAAGCATCTATAAGTCAATAAAACGTCGCTAGTTGGATATAATTTGGCGATTTTGAGAATAATAAGATTTTCGAAGAATATCCAAATGTTCAGATTGCTTGCAGACGTCCTAGAAAGTTTGGATTTAGTCGTATTATATAATTTTATTCAAAGGTGGGAAGAACATTATGAAGTTTGATGAATCATACTACCATATTAAATCCATTTGGTTCTCCTGAAAGTTATTTAAATAGAACACTGAAATGATGATAAAGAGTGACCTTTTTTGTGTGACCATGGATATATAAGCAACGAAATTCAATCAAGAGAAGGTCCGGTTGGAGACCAACACGGAGACGGCCAGCTCATGGAACGGTGATGAAGAGGGAGTGGAGTCGGACAAGTATAAAGAGGAGATGAAGCCGAACCAATCTGAAGAGGAGATGAAACCGATTGCACCTGAAACGGAGAAGGGCTTGGGCCGGATATCAGAAGACTTAGCCAACATATTCACTGGGCCAATAACCAGATCACGGGCCAAGACTCAAGGCAGAGCCATCCAGGTTTTATTGCACATGTTGGCCCAAGAAGAGAAGAAAAAGAATGGGTCAATTTGTTGGTTTAATTATTTCTCTTTATAATTAAAAAACTCACTTGGGGTTAATTAGACCTAATTAAGTTTATTAGTTAATTTAAACAAAAGTAAACCAAATTAATTAGAATCAGGATATTAAACAATTCTGGTTTAATTAGATTAGGGTTTTGTGCATAAATACATTTGGTGGCCGATTTTCATCATCACCCACAATCAAATTTTTAGTCCAAAGCTTTTACAACAACTTGTGTTCTTACTTCTGTTTTTCTTCTGTTCAGTATAAGAACATTGACAATTTTCACGATAACACAGAGAAATCTATTATGATCCATTTCAAACACTAAGCAGGGTGATCCTGTGTTCGAGAATAACAAAACAACCTTAGAGCATCCCCAGCTCCAAGGTGAAGACCATCGTCATTCTCAAAGTGCTAGTAGCCTTTGAGATCACCTTCATACCCACCTTCAAGAATATCTGTCTCCTCTTCATGCTGGTCCGACTCACACCGTGGATCCATATCCTCTTCATTGTCATCCTCAAAGCATTTGCAGTATCGTTCTCATTCAAACAAAACGACAAAGCCTTTTCTAATCTAAACAAAAACGATTTGAGTTTTCCCACATATCTTTTCCCTCTTCCACTTTGAAAGTGAGTTTTCTAGAAAGTGAATCTTTAAGTTGTGAATGGTCCAAGTATCAAGAACTAGTTATAACATATACAAGTATTAGTGTTCAAAAGAATAAAAATTGATAAGAATTGTCTCTACTTTGTCTTCTTCCATTGTTTTTACTTATAGCTTTGTCCTCTTTAATTGTTTTCACTTATAGATTTGACGCTTCAGACATAGATGATACACTATACAGAAAATTAAAGGATATTCTTTTTGAGTGGAATGGCTGCCGAACTAGCCTCATAGTAGGGTTGAACTTGAAGGAAATTTGATTGAAGTAAATATGTATCATGTCCAAGAGAACCTAGTTACCTTGATTGAAAAATTGAACTCTAAATATTCAGACCAACTAACTGACATGTTCGCTCATTTCCTCTAGCACAGCCTAGTCCTTAGTTTCCTCTTAATGCGACTAACTATAAATCTTGTAGTCCTCTTGTTTCCCTAGTTTATGTACTTTATTTTTAAAACAAATTTACAACTAAAAAGACTAAGATAGGTTATAGTATTTGATATTCCTCCAGTAAAATTCAAGTTTTTATATTCATTTAAAGGAGGAATATATAAAAAGTACTGGCTTACGCCAAACTCATGGGTCAGGATCCAAATTTACTGAAAATTCAGTGAGTTTCTAAACGTTGTGATTCTTGTTCTCCAAAACTATCATTGTTCTCCAAAATTCTAATTATGATCGGCTACATTAGTTTCTACCATGGTATACTTATTTCAAACTACATATGGAGACTAATCAAGATCTCTGGTAAACAAGTTTGAAATTACATTAAGTCAAGTCTGATGTGGTGGTTTGCGAGAAGGTCATCATAAAAATCTGGGCCGATGATCCATTTTCACACAAAATATGGCGTATACAACCAGATCCACACAAATTAAAAGCCGATTTTTTAACCCACACACACAAAGTTTCTATTCTAAAACCCCCAACATACAAAACTTCTAAACCTATTTCCCCACAATCCCGATTTAAAGCGGTTTTGGTAATTAACCGGTGCAAAACCAAAAATATATAAACCTAATAAAACTAAAAAACCAAATTGTACTGGAAAAAAAACTCGACTCCTTTTTTTTTCTTTCCCTTCGAAATCCGGTTGTTTCTTCTTCTCTTCTCTCCAAAATCGATATCTCATTCCAAATCAATATCTCATCTTCCCAGAAGAGTAAGGTTGTTTGATTTGTTAAAATTAAAAGTCGTCATAGTTATAGTTTAATTGTAGAAGCTCGATTTGAGACTATTTTGTAATTTCATTTGTAGATGAGCAACATCTCCGATTCCAACGGATCTTCAAGTTCACTTTGAAACAGAGTTGTTGGTGTGCCTACTATCTGTTGGTGTGGTGCTCAAATCGTTGTGAATGTTTCCAGAACTGACACTATTCCTTACCGGCATTATTTTTGTTGTATTCATGCTTCTTCAGCTAATGTAATTTTTCGGAATCTATCATTGTTTATATGCTTGATTTGAGTTTAAATAAGCTTTATTATTGCAGCTAATGGACGACAATCATGTTTTCAAATGGGTTGATGAGGTATTGTTAAATGAAGTGGAGAAATTGAAATCTACAACCGTGAGACATGAACAAATGATAAGAGAAAATGAGCTTGTTTTTTATGGTGCTGAGTATGAGAAGATGGTGTTTGAGAAGATAGAGGTTGTGTTAAGAGAAACCATAACAGGATTAAAGAAGAAGATGATTCTTGTAGTGTTTGGTTGTATGATCATAGTTGGCTTAGGAAAAATCATTTGATCATCTTGTGTATGTATTTGGTTTTGTTTGTTTGTTAAGGAATCTTTTAATGTGACAACAAAGAATCGTGTATATGTGTTTGGTTAATGTCATAGTGTTTATTTTTTTCAGACATTGTGTTTGTGACAACAAAAAATAACAAACCTTATACATCATTCTTCATGTTTTACAAAAACAACTAGGAACAACAAAGACAACATACATTCTTAACCTTTTAGACAGTATTTGATTAGGCTACAAAAGACAACATGATACTAAACATTCTTCACAGGTTAGATCTAGGATTGAGACAGTGAAAACTTAGATGATCAACTGCTCTTTTTCAAAGTTTTAAGAGTTCCTTTCTACCAAAAAAGTTTAGATTTGATTTGAGAAGCTTGAGAAGACCCTGCCTGAGAAGCTTGATATGGTTGACAAGGCTGAGAAGCTTGAGATAATTGACTCACTTCAGGTTTGGCACCGGCAACAGTAGGTTTTGAAGGTTTTGGCTTTGCTTTCGCTTTAACGACTGTAGATGAAACAGCTTTGCCTTTTGCTTTGGCGGTAGTAGTCTGAGTCGTTTGAGGTTTTGCACTGGCTGCAGTAGGTTTAGAAGGCTTTGCTTTCTCTTTAGCGATAATAGGTTGAGAGGCAGAAGCTTTTTCTTGGCCTTTGGCATTGGCGGGAGGTTGAGAGGTATAAGCTTTGCCTTTGGCATTGGCGGGAGGTTGGGAGGCAGAAGCTTTGCGTTTAGGTTTGGCGGGAGGTTGGGAGGCAGAAGCTTTGCCTTTAGCTTCGGCGGGAGGTTGAGAGACAGAAGCTTTGCCTTTGGCTTTGGAGGCAGAATGTTGAGAACATTGGGAAGCTTCGGTGGTAGTAGCAGCTTGAGAACTTTGAGTTGCATGATGTGTACAAGCTCCAACATCCTTAGCCATAACATCAAATAACAAAATTAAAAACGAAACAACATTACACAAAAAAGAAAGATAAACAAAAACATACTTTCTTCTCTTGGTGAAATCGGCTATTATGTCGAGCTTCACCAAAAATTCCACAATGCATTATTCTCCTTGTTTTTGGTCTGTGACTCTTATTCGTTGGTGATTCATGTTCCAGCTTCTTCCTCTTCTTGTCAGGCTTTTTATTGTGAGGATCCTCTTCATCATCACTCGTGCCAGGGACTACATGCACTATAGGAGCATTCGTAGCTGGCCAGAAACGGATTCCTCTGATGGGCAAAATCCGTTTGTGTATTTCTTCTTCCATATATATGTACTAAACCAATGGCAAACATACTCATCGGGTTGCAGATTCTTCTTCAGAATCACTCCATAAGCATGCTCACAAGGTATTCCACATATATCCCATTTCATACAACTGCAATACCTTCTCTCTAAATTAACACAAAAAGGTTCATCATGTAAAGAAGATTCTCACCAACCATTAGTGCTTCTGTTGACAGTACAGAGTGCGGCTTGTTCATGTTCAGCTGCAAAAAACTTGGCAACATACAGAATACAACGACCTTCGTGACTATAAGTCTTAACCGACCTTTCTGCAATTCTTATCATTGCCATCTTTCTAATGGTTTCAAGCATTGGCATAAATAGCTTCTCTCTTGCCTTGACAATAGAAGAGTTAAACGACTCCACTGAATTGTTTTCAACATCTTCACATAAATTTGCAAGTTTGTAGAAATCTCTACACCACGTTTCTGGTTTTTTCTTGAGCAGGTCGTTGTAGACACCTATATCAGTTTCTTTTATCCTCTCTAAATTCTGCCTATAATCTGCCGATTTATAACTCCAAGCTAAATTCCAAATGCAAGGCTTCATCCAAGCTTTTTCCCATGAATCTTTTTGAGATTCCCATATATAATGTGTCTAACACAATGCATGCTCTATATTAGGCAACTTCCACAATGCAGCCTTAATAAAACCTTTGCAACGATCTGAAACCAAAATGTAGCTTTCTCCATCTCCTAGCTCTAGGTCAGCCTTTATACACTCCACAAACCACAACTAATTATCTGTATTTTCAACTCTAACTACTGCCCATGCTACTGGATATATGACATTATTGGCATCCCTACCTAAAGCCACTAACAACTGACCTTTAGTTGTTGATCTTAAGAAGCTGCCATCAACTCCAATCAGCCGCCTACAGGAGTCTTTCCAAGTATTTCGCAGAACTTGAAAGCAAACATAGAAACAGTTGAAGACATCTTCTCCAGCATCATTTTTTATAGTGTCAATCTTCACCATTGTACCCTCATTCGTTAATTCAAGCTCTGCCTCATAATCTCTAAGTCGGGAAAATTGCTCAGCATACTCTCTATTGATCCAACCAAGTGCCTTGTTCCTCGCAGCCTGACACTGAGGCTGTGACACACTAACCTTCCATCTCTCTTTCATAATTTCAATCATTTTCATCGGCATAAAGTAACTAGATTCTTCACGAATCTTATCAATAAACAACCTAGCTATTAGAGGAACCTTAACCATCGAACACTCGCCATTAGGAACACAAGTATGAGTTTTCCGATAGATTCTAACTCGCCAGATTGGTGATTCTCTAGTTAATGCACAATATATCCTCCAAGAACAACCATCTCCTAAATATTTGAATTCAAGCTTAGTTTTATCACACATGGTCTGTTGAATTTTCATGCCGGTTCTTAGTGCGTAGTCGAGGACTGCCTCTTTAAATGCTACCCCATTGAGGAATTGCTGGTTGTTGTAAAGCTTTCCATCACCGCGTTTTATATCTGGTCGGAACTCTTCTCCATCGTCGTCGCTCTCGGGATATTTGTTGTGATGAATCGATGGTTCATCCGTGAAATTATTCACATCATCTTCCACTTGAAATTTATATCGCTCATTCGCTTCGGTGTCGGGTTCTTTAGGGCCCGGTACTTCATCTTCAACACTTTGTGACTGCAAATTTGGGTCATTAAAGACAAGTGCCATGACTTAGGACAACCAGTTACGCAGATCTTGTAGTGAGAATTATGTTGTCAAACCCATAAAATTATGAAACGAAAGAGGGAATTACGAATTCGGGGGGATTGGGAAGCTCTAGGGTTAAGTTTCGGGGAATTGATACTTTTTGGGTTCGAAATAGGTTTAACGATTTAGTTTAGGATTTAATCGGGTCGTAATCGGGTCAAAACTTAGGTTTATTGGTTAAATGTTGGTTTAATCTGTTTTGGCATTGGTTACTGTGGATCTGGTTTTGTTTAAACCAAATGTTCGACTATGTTATGCTCTCTCAAGTTTTGAACTTTCGATCGCTGGGGAAATAAGTTTAGAAGTTCGGTATGTTGGGAGTTTTATAATAGAACTTTTGTGTGTGTGGGTTAAAAAAGCGGCCTTAAGTTTGTGTGGATCTGGTCGTATACGCCATAATTTTTGTGGAAATGAGTCGTCGGCCCTAAAAATCTAGAAGAATCTTTAACTGGAGGTATTATCATATATTTTGAATTAGTTGGATATTATTATGGATCTTGAGCTAATTAGTTTAAATAATCAATTTTTAACTAATATTAAAATATCTAAGTTTTAGTTAGGGACACATGATCTTGTCAGTAGTAAATTACATCACCTTCTAGTAAAAAAATAGCTCCGCATATCTTTCAAAAACAAAAATCTCAATGTAATTTCATGACAATCAAAAGTAAAAAACATAATAAATGCTTATAGTTTAAATAACATACATTTTTTATTGATTTTGAAAATTTCACCAAAAAATTAAACCAATTCTCTTCAAATCTTGATGGAACAATCCTCTATGAGCTTAGTATTATTATGAAAACAAGCTACCCTTATTCTCATTTCTAATAATCTATTGATCATTATCTTAATATATTCAGTCATTATCTTACTAATACACACATTAAAAGATAAATACAAACTTTATTTATAAATTATTTAACATTGTCTCCCCTTAATTCATAAACTGGAACTAAGATCTTCAACTCCAATGAGCTCCCTCATCTCTGCAAACTTGATTCTCGCCAATCGTTTGATTAAGATGTCTGCTCTTTGCTTTTTTCTCGGAACATACGCCACATTGATTTGATCATTTTCGACATATTCTCTTATGAAGTGGTACTTTATGAATGTGCTTATTTCTTCCATGGAAAACATGATTCTTCATTAGAGCTATTGATGATTTTTTTGTCAACTAGTAACATGAAAATTTCACGTGACACCCGTTACGTCATGCAACAAATTTTGCAACCATATGTCTTAACAACCAAATTTCGTGAACTCACCTCCCATATTGGTTCTAAACATTTTTATCTTTATGGCTCACTCGTTTTCTACCAAGTTTTTGAAGTTTTTAAGCTTCTCAAATACATCACTCTTTTCTTTTAAGAGAATAGAACAAATATATCTTGTACAATCATCAATCAAGACGAAGATATACCAATTCCTTGAGGCTGTTGCATGTTTAATGGGGCCGCATAAGTTTATGTGAATAATTCTAGCTTTTGAGTTGTTCTATACTTGGTGGCATGTGGAAATGATTGGTGCGTTTGTTTGCCAACGAGACAGCTCCCGCAAATCCTCATTTCCTCTCCGAAAGTAGGTAAGCCATGAGCCATCCTTTTTCTGGACATTGCTTGGAAGTTAACATGTCCAATTCTAGCATGCCATGTTGCATCATCGATCTTTGAAAGAAGATTCCAAAGAGAAGCAATGACCAAACGGATTTTGTACAGTTGGTTTGGTGATCTCGGTACTTTCATCATGAGCTTACCAGTGTAGTCATGAACCGTAAGGGAGTTCTCCTTTAGACTTATTTTCCAACCGGCCTCCGTCAGTTTCCCAAGACAAATGATGTTGCTCTTGAGTTCCGGTATCCAATAGATGTCAGAAATCTTTCTTTCTCACCGGTTTTTTTTGAAGGAACATAGATCCTTTTCGGCTTATCTCGACACATGAAGCATCCCCAAACTTTACTCTTTCTCCTATGTTTTCATTTAATTCTGAAAAATAGGAATTTCTTCATGATGAGGACATTGGAGCTTCGAGGACTTCAGACTTCTTTCTCCGGTGTCTTTACGATCACCAAGAGTAAAGACACCTAAAATCATGCTAAAGAATTGTACTCTTTTTCCAATCTAATTGTACACCTAAAAACACACTAAGGGTGCTGCCTCCGGTGTCTTTACGATCACCAAGAGTAAAGACACCTAAAATCATGCTAAAGAATTGTACTCTTTTTCCAATTGTAATCATCAATAGCTCTAATGAAGAATCATGTTTTCCATGGAAGAAATAAGCACATTCATAAAGTACCACTTCATAAGAGAATATGTCGAAAATGATCAAATCAATGTGGCGTATGTTCCGAGAAAAAAGCAAAGAGCAGACATCTTAATCAAACGATTGGCGAGAATCAAGTTTGCAGAGATGAGGGAGCTCATTGGAGTTGAAGATCTTAGTTCCAGTTTATGAATTAAGGGGAGACAATGTTAAATAATTTATAAATAAAGTTTGTATTTATCTTTTAATGTGTGTATTAGTAAGATAATGACTGAATATATTAAGATAATGATCAATAGATTATTAGAAATGAGAATAAGGGTAGCTTGTTTTCATAATAATACTAAGCTCATAGAGGATTGTTCCATCAAGATTTGAAGAGAATTGGTTTAATTTTTTGGTGAAATTTTCAAAATCAATAAAAAATGTATGTTATTTAAACTATAAGCATTTATTATGTTTTTTACTTTTGATTGTCATGAAATTACATTGAGATTTTTGTTTTTGAAAGATATGCGGAGCTATTTTTTTACTAGAAGGTGATGTAATTTACTACTGACAAGATCATGTGTCCCTAACTAAAACTTAGATATTTTAATATTAGTTAAAAATTGATTATTTAAACTAATTAGCTCAAGATCCATAATAATATCCAACTAATTCAAAATATATGATAATACCTCCAGTTAAAGATTCTTCTAGATTTTTAGGGCCGACGACTCATTTCCACAAAAATTATGGCGTATACGACCAGATCCACACAAACTTAAGGCCGCTTTTTTAACCCACACACACAAAAGTTCTATTATAAAACTCCCAACATACCGAACTTCTAAACTTATTTCCCCAGCGATCGAAAGTTCAAAACTTGAGAGAGCATAACATAGTCGAACATTTGGTTTAAACAAAACCAGATCCACAGTAACCAATGCCAAAACAGATTAAACCAACATTTAACCAATAAACCTAAGTTTTGACCCGATTACGACCCGATTAAATCCTAAACTAAATCGTTAAACCTATTTCGAACCCAAAAAGTATCAATTCCCCGAAACTTAACCCTAGAGCTTCCCAATCCCCCCGAATTCGTAATTCCCTCTTTCGTTTCATAATTTTATGGGTTTGACAACATAATTCTCACTACAAGATCTGCGTAACTGGTTGTCCTAAGTCATGGCACTTGTCTTTAATGACCCAAATTTGCAGTCACAAAGTGTTGAAGATGAAGTACCGGGCCCTAAAGAACCCGACACCGAAGCGAATGAGCGATATAAATTTCAAGTGGAAGATGATGTGAATAATTTCACGGATGAACCATCGATTCATCACAACAAATATCCCGAGAGCGACGACGATGGAGAAGAGTTCCGACCAGATATAAAACGCGGTGATGGAAAGCTTTACAACAACCAGCAATTCCTCAATGGGGTAGCATTTAAAGAGGCAGTCCTCGACTACACACTAAGAACCGGCATGAAAATTCAACAGACCATGTGTGATAAAACTAAGCTTGAATTCAAATATTTAGGAGATGGTTGTTCTTGGAGGATATATTGTGCATTAACTAGAGAATCACCAATCTGGCGAGTTAGAATCTATCGGAAAACTCATACTTGTGTTCCTAATGGCGAGTGTTCGATGGTTAAGGTTCCTCTAATAGCTAGGTTGTTTATTGATAAGATTCGTGAAGAATCTAGTTACTTTATGCCGATGAAAATGATTGAAATTATGAAAGAGAGATGGAAGGTTAGTGTGTCACAGCCTCAGTGTCAGGCTGCGAGGAACAAGGCACTTGGTTGGATCAATAGAGAGTATGCTGAGCAATTTTCCCGACTTAGAGATTATGAGGCAGAGCTTGAATTAACGAATGAGGGTACAATGGTGAAGATTGACACTATAAAAAATGATGCTGGAGAAGATGTCTTCAACTGTTTCTATGTTTGCTTTCAAGTTCTGCGAAATACTTGGAAAGACTCCTGTAGGCGGCTGATTGGAGTTGATGGCAGCTTCTTAAGATCAACAACTAAAGGTCAGTTGTTAGTGGCTTTAGGTAGGGATGCCAATAATGTCATATATCCAGTAGCATGGGCAGTAGTTAGAGTTGAAAATACAGATAATTAGTTGTGGTTTGTGGAGTGTATAAAGGCTGACCTAGAGCTAGGAGATGGAGAAAGCTACATTTTGGTTTCAGATCGTTGCAAAGGTTTTATTAAGGCTGCATTGTGGAAGTTGCCTAATATAGAGCATGCATTGTGTTAGACACATTATATATGGGAATCTCAAAAAGATTCCCAAAATCATGCTAAGGAATTGTACTCTTTTTCCTACTTTCGGTTTTGTCCCACTGGGTTTTTCGAAAGAGGTTTTAACGAGGCAACACCCTTAGTGTGTTTAGAATAGAAGACTTCTTCTTCTAATCTAATTATTGGTCATCTACTTTGGATGAACCTTTTATTTAATTCTTTTGATTTTATTTCCTTTTAATTAAGTCCATTGTTGGTTCAACATGTTTAGGACTAATTTTTGGACATTTATTTCATATTTTATGCTTTTGGTGACAATTTCCTTTTTATGTCATAAGGAAAAACGCTCAGACCTAATTGTAAGCACTATATAAACTCTTTTAAGTCATTAATGAGAATAAGAACTTTTAGAACAAAACCCTAAGTCCCTAATAGCTTGTAGCCGTCGAGTAACATCCTTAGTGTAGCCTAAATTAATATTTTCTTCTCCTAGCTTCGATCTTTCATCTGGCTCGGAGATTTCTAATGTATCACAAGGTTTTCATCCCTTGTGTGGTCTAATTCGCCTCTCCATCTTGTGTTTGTCCAGAATCGAGATTCTCTTCTGATAAGACACAACACGATCCTGATCCAGGCTTGTATCATCTTTGATATCAGAGCTGAAGCTCCTGACGCAGGATAGTGTATAAACTCTATTTTTTTTTTCTTTTTGTTATTTTTGATTTGTTTATTAAGTGTTTCAGGTTTAAGTCACGATCAGCCTCTATTCCCCGCGATACTGCACTAGGTAAGAAGAGGTAAGGTTCTTCCCTTCTTACTTGCATTCGCAAATAGTTTGTAATTAGGGTTCATTAATTTCTTTTTTTTTTTTATGTTTCATTGTTTCACGATTTGTTTGTTTTTGTGTCTAGGATCCATTAGCCTGCATTAGTTTTGGTATTTTAACTCGCGATCAATTATTAGTTTAAGTTTAACTTGCATTCGTTGCCATTAGCTTATCATCGTGTAATACACGTATTAGTTGCATACATTATTTATTTTTATTTTTTTTTCTTCTCACGATATACACTTAGAATTGTTTAAGTTACTTAATTAATTGCATTCTTTTTTCTATCTAGATCATTAGGTTAATTGATTTGTCATTCATCCAAGTTAGTCCACTCGTGAGCTAAAAAAAAAAGAAAAAAAAAAGTTTGAATTTAAATTATTAGTTTGTTAGATTTAGATTAGATTAACTATTTTCTAGGTTAGATTAGATTAGCTATTTTTTTGGGTTTTAAAATTTCATGCAATTAGAAAATTTAGGATAATTTTATCATATAGTTTTTTTTTAGAATAAATTTTATTTGCATAAATTTAGAATATAATTTTTATTTGCATTAATTTAGCATATAGTTTTATTAGCATTAATTTATCACTATTTACATTAAACTTAGGTTAATATATTTGCATATTAAATCCATAGATTAAGTTTATTTGCACCCTAGGTCCTTAGGTTAAATTTATTTGCATATTAAGTCCTTAGATTAAGTTTATTTGTATACTAGGTCCTTAAATTAAATTTATTCGCATATTAATTCTTTAGATTAAGTTTATTTGCATACTATGTTCTTAGGTTAAACTTATTTGCATACTAGGTCCTTAAGTCAAAATTATTTGCATAATTAATCCTTAGAAAAAAAATTGCATAACTAGTTCTTAAGTTCTTTTTTTATTCCGGTTCTCCTCAAGAGAGACGGAATGTCCGACAAGTCGGACTCTTCTGACGTCAACAGTGCCATGTTGCACATGTTGACGAATCTGAGTGGTCAAATCCATGCTATGGCTGCGGGCATAGACCAACTAGGCGAGCTCCTAGTGGCGACGAGAGCCGAGATCCCAGAATCAGCTCGTCAAGGAGCAACTCGCGGATACGGAGAACATCAAGCCCCACCACCGCCATTTTATGCTCATACACCGCCGCCACCACCACCATATCAACCACCACCACCGGAGTTTCAACCTCCACCGCCGCCACCACCACCACCTCCGCAAGCTCCCGATGTTAAGCTTTCTACACCAACCTTTGCCGGAAGGGTGGATCCCGAAGCTTATCTGGATTGGGAAAGACGGATGGAGCATATCTTCGAATATTATAGATATGCTGATCCGAGGAGAGTCGCCTTAGCAACGGCTCAGTTCACCGACCATGCTCTTACATGGTGGGACCGAGAATGTACCGAAAGAAGGAGAAATCGGTACGGAAACATAATAGCTTGGGAGGAGCTCAAGTATATTATGAGAAGACGATATGTTCCACCACACTTTCACTGAGACATGCAAAAACGTTTCCGACGTTTGACTCAAGAAAATAAAAGTGTGGAGGAATATTACGAGGAGTTCGAGCATCTGCGGAACCGTTTGGAGATCGAGGATTCTCTACAGAGCTTAATAGCGCAATTTGTTGACGGATTGCAAGAACGAATTTCTCGGAAAGTGGAGAGACATACTTATCATGATCTCAGAGAGTTACTTCATTTTGCTATCCAGATCGAGAACCAGAACAAGCGCAAGTCAGCGATAATTTCTCGACCAAAAACTACCTGGAATCCAATTTTCAAACCAACAGAGGGGAGTAGTACTCAGTCGCCGGCAGACAACCGGTTTAAGGCTAAAGTGAGTGATTTCACAAAGGCCCTTAGACCCGTTCCTAGTACTTCTCAGCCGATGCCAACTACAACAGCTTCGATCTTTCATCTGGCTCGGAGATTTCTGGTGTATCACAAGGTTTCCATCCCTTGTGTGGTCCAATTCGCCTCTCCATCTTGTGTTTGTCCAGAATTGAGATTCTCTTCTGATCAGACACAACACGATCCTGATCCAGGCTTGTATCTCTTCAGGTCATATGATTACTGGCACCGTTGTCTAAGTACCAAACGCTTTGCTCGTCCTTCTTCTTTTCGAGTTTGAATGGTAAAACTTCCTTCTCGTTTAGGAAGATTAGCTCGTCCACATATAAGGCCGCATCTGCCTTCTCTTTTTGCGCCAAGTTGGTAACTTGTCTTCGCTTCTAAGCTGGAATGGTTTCCAAGTTTTAAGTTAAGAAAATTCAATGATCAAGTCCATTACAGGCACTTTGATTCTTTCGATGAATTTATTTGCAAAGTATCCCATCTTGTCGCAGCGCCAACAAATGACCTTGGAGTGATCTCGTTTTGGTTTTTTGTTGTATTGGGGTTGATCAGATATTTGTTGCTTTGTTGATAAGGATTAAAGAACAAGCCAATAAGGGCCGCAAATCAGTGAGCTTCAAGGAAGGAGATTGGATCTGGTTGCATATGCGGACATTTATTTCATATTTTATGCTTTTGGTGACAATTTCCTTTTTATGTCATAAGGAAAAACGCCCAGACCTAATTGTAAGCACTATATAAACTCTTTTAAGTCATTAATGAGAATAAGAACTTTCAGAACAAAACCCTAAGTCCCTAATAGCTTGTAGCCGTCGAGTAACATCCTTAGTGTAGCCTAAATTAAGATTTTCTTCTCCTAGCTTCGATCTTTCATCTGGCTCGGAGATTTCTGGTGTATCACAAGGTTTCCATCCCTTGTGTGGTCCAATTCGCCTCTCCATCTTGTGTTTGTCCAGAATCGAGATTCTCTTCTGATCAGACACAACACGATCCTAATCAAGACTTGTATCACTTCAGGTCATATGATTACTGGCACCGTTGTCTAAGTACCAAACGCTTTGCTCGTCCTTCTTCTTTTCGAGTTTGAATGGTAAAACTTCCTTCTCGTTTAGGAAGATTAGATCGTCCACATATAAGGCCGCATCTGCCTTCTCTTTTTGCGCCAAGTTGGTAACTTGTCTTCGCTTCTGAGCTGGAATGGTTTCCAAGTTTTAAGTTAAGCATATTCAATGATCAAGTCCATTACTGGCACTTTGATTCTTTCGATGCATTTATTTGCAAAGTATCCCATCTTGTCGCAGCGCCAACAAATGACCTTGGAGTGATCTCGTTTTGGTTTTTTGTTGTATTGGGGTTGATCAGATATTTCTTGCTTTGTTGATAAGGATTAAAGCGTCCTTTTCCTCTGCCTCTCTCTCTCATGGTTTCCACGTCCTCTGCCACTCCGCCCATTAACATAAGTACTCGTGCCTTGAGTCATCAGAAGTTTGCTTTGATAATATGTCTTAGCATTTTTACCTATATGTTCTTCGTATGCTTTTAACCTTCCCACAATATCTTCGAATCATGTTTGTTTAAGGTTTAAAGATTGTTCTAAGACTGCAACGAGTTGTATGTATATGTCTTCGTGTAATCCGTTTAGAAACTTCTTCACCATCTTATGTTCCTGTATGTTATGACCTAGGAATGTTGATTTTGATGCTAAGCTAGATATTCCACTGGCAAAATCATCAATGGTTTTAGAATCTTTCATGCTTAGGTTGTCGAACTCAGAGGTAAGGGTTTGCAGTCTCACCTCTCTCACACGTTCTACACCTATGCAATGAATTTTAATCACCTCCCATACACCTTTTCTCTGTTTTGAAGACCAATCTGTAGGTCAGATTCTTTGGTATGGACTGGAACAAAAGTGCTGTCGAGATATCGTTTTTTGCAGGGTCTGCAACTTCAGAATCAACAGCTTTACAAACCTTACATATCCTCAATGCAAGTGTCATTCTCATCGACCATACATTGTAGTTGGTGGATGTGAGCATAGGGCACTGTTTGAGGACATACTATGTTCTTTTTCGCAGGGACGATCTCTCCCTACATGCTTTCTCACGATGATCGGCTAAGGTCTCGGTTTAAGAGGTTTATGTTATTTTGTATTGAAAGCTTTTTAAAATACGAAATCTCTTATGACTCCTCAAAATCTCTCTAGTTTTGATATCAAATAAACGTTCAAAGTTTAAAGAACACATTTTTTTTATTGATTTTGAAAATCTCACCAAAAAACTAAATCAATTCTCTCTAAGTATCCATGGAACAATCTTCCATCAGCTAGCTATCTTTTTCCCATTCTTAATTGAATCTACTGATTTTTATCTTAATATATTTAGTCTTTACCTAACTAATCTATCATAAATACTAACTTTTTTATGAATAATCTGACACATAATACTTTATAAAGCTTTTTGTTTGAATAATAATTTTATATTCATTAAACATATATATATATATATATATTTCGAGGATAAATTAGCAAACAAACAGATTTTAAATTTTGTTTGACAAAAGTAACTAGATCGAGTTTCGACGTAATGAACTAAAGAAAAATGTTGTGAAAACGTGTTATTGGATATATCTATATATATATAAATATATATATAATATATATATATTTGTAACAATCTTTCGAATCATTTGGATTAGTATTAGTGTTTATGTAATGGTCAGATGTTGATAAGTTTAATTTTTCCATTTAATCCAATAGGAAAATTAATATGATAAAAATCACCAAATCTATAGATGGCTCAAACTTCATGGATGTAACGTTTGAACTTTATTCCTTTAGGATGGAACCCACTTCTCTTGTCATTTTTTTATTCCTGCCCGACAATGTACAAATTATTCGCAGAAGAAAGGGTTCGACCTTATTACCATTGTTTCCACACCATATTTACACTTTTACCATTCCTTGGACCCACACGATGAATCTTGTGAATAAATTCTTTCTTTTGTCCTTTTCCTTCAGAGATAAGTTTTCCAAAGTTATTGTTATAGTTTCCCAGTAAAACCTTAAATTTGACATGATCCCTTTTAGAGATAATCGTAAATAAAATATGCAAAATTTAAACACATAAGTTATTTCAAAATAAAAACTGAATTTGAGAATTCATTTATTATCCAAAAGTTTAGATAAATTTATCCAGAAATATATAAATAAAAAATATATATATATATATATCAAATGTATCTTATCTTTGACTAGTTCAATACCCATTTTCTAAATATATAATTGATCAGTTTAACTTATTAATTATGGTATATTTATCAAATATATCTCATTTTAACTAATTCAATATCCGTTTTTAAATATATTTAATTGATCAATTAAATTATAGTATTTTTTTGTCAAATATTAAATTCATGAATAACCAATTTTGAGTATATTATGTGGAAACATTACTGGATATTAATACAATACTAAAGATTTTCGGAATCACAAAACTCTATAAATATGGTTTTTTTGTAATCAAAAGTGAAACCCAACACAAACTAAAATCACATTTGCAGTATCTACAAATTGATAGACTTATATAACGACAACTTTTGTGAAGGTACATGTACATGCTCTTCTCGACCATATATATTTTTAAATTTTTACAATCTTAATTGGTAAAAGTGTCTTCATATGTTCATGATGATGCCAATTTTTGTTTATAAAGCCATATTTTTTTTATGAAAAAACATATTTACTATTATCACCTCTTATGTTCATAATTTTAACGATAACTAGAATCAATTATATAGTTAAGAGACAGATTTAGTTGTCAAGAATAAAAAACAAGTTCATAGTTTATTCAAAGAAACGAATATATATTGAGATTGTTAATTTACTCTTCCACATAAAGTTTGCTGATGTGCTGATAAAGACCGGATCAAATGAATCGGCTAAGTCTCTTAAGTCTTAACCTTCTAATCTTCGAGACTTCCACCTACCAAAATAAAATTTACTTTTTAACCTTTTTTAAGTCTTAGTTAGGAATTTAGGATGAAAATTATTTCGTATAATGATGATTATCTTTAAAATTTATTATATCTAGAATTCAAATTCAATATATTATGATATTAAAAAGTATATTAAAACCAATAAACTAATAAATTAACAAAAAAATTGGTTATATTTTTATTCTCGCTTACATTCACATAAGGATTCGATTACATCTGTCAATGTTTTTTTTGAAAAACGAAATTATAGGGGCAAATTGATCTAGAAACAAAATCTAGGGATGTCTTTATCAAGAAAAGGAAGATGCTGGTTTGAGTTCAAAAAAGGAAGAATAGTAAAAATTGTTTTGTTTTCTGTAAAAGTTACGTGAGAAAAAAGAGAGAAAGAGAGAGAGAGAGAAGAAGGTTTCTTAAACAAGTCGTGAAGGCTCTCCTCGAGCGATGCGTTGAAGGCGAGAGAGAAAAAGTAACAATAAAAATGGCGAAAATATCTTCTTTCCTCTCTTCTTCTTACTCTTCTTCCTTCTCTTCTTCTTATAAAGAAAACCATCACGATCCTCATTTATAAAAACCCTAATTTAAATTTCGATTTGCAGTAACTGTTTTTTCCAGCCGAACAGGTTAGCGATTTATTCTGCATTCCCGATTTCGCCATTGATTTTTGATTGAGATTCATTCTGTTTGTTTTTTTTGGTTGTAGAAATGGTGGAGGCGACGAAGGTTCTTTATTTAGTGGTGATGGACGATGCGGTTGCGGCGGTGAAGAAAGAAGAAGGTAATGGAGATGATTTGTTTAGGTATACCCGTCCTGTATTGCAGAGTACTCTTCAGCTTATGGGATGCAAAGCGCGTCACGCCTTCAAGGTGATCGCGATTATGCCTTTCTTTTGTTGATCTCCATAGAGTGTAGATTTGATTAACTTTCTCTGTTTTTTTTTAAAAAATCCGATTGTTTCTTAGGGACAAATCATATCAAGATTGTGAATCTTGTTTTGACTTGTAGCATTGAGGTTTGAAGGATCAATGATGTTGTGTATTGAACATAGAAACATCTTATAATATTGGCTCTACTGTTGTTTTGTGCTCAATGGCTGTTCTTGCTTGTTTTGGAAATTTTGTATACTATCTTGATTTTGCTGCTTTGGGATATCCTCTGAGATTTATTTCACATCGTTTTCGTTTGTTCAATCGTCAATGTCTATCATTGAACTCGTAGTAATTCTCTGCCAGCTTGATAGTTATACTTTTCAGATAACGTATATTGTATGTAAGTAAACTCATAATCATAATATGAGCTCCTTTGCAAAGCGTTTTGGGCCATCTTTATCACCTGTAGCGTTTCTTGCTTTTTCGTTTAGGGACTAGGAGTTTTCAATTGCTGATACTCTGTTTTTTTCTGCTTTTTGTTCTTTGTTGACAGATCAGCCGTAGGGTTTTTGAGTTGATAAGAAGTGAGGGATCTTGTCAATCCTCACCAGAGCATGCGAAGGAGCCTGAATTTGCAAAAAAAGTTGGTGTAGAGAAAACGAACGACTGTTTGGTTGCTGATGATGTTGACAAGGATAAAAGTATACCATTTGAGATGTATAAAAGACGGACGACTGTTGTTGTTTCACGGCACGTGTTCTTAGATGTTGTGTGTGATGCCCTGGCTGAATATAAGTACGTTGGCCGTGACCAAAGGGCAGATTTGATTCTGGCATGCAGGTAAATATTCTGATATGTTTTGTCAATAAAGCCATGGAGCATATGTCTGCTGTTTAAGTCATATTCTGTTCTGACAAATGCATTAAATATATTATGTCTGCCTTTCAAAGATATTCTTATGCCTTTATATGGCTGTCTAGCGTATCTATTTGATAGAAATATAGTCAGAGTGAATTCTATTGAATGGCCAATAACGAGATACAATCATGCGCATATATCCTTTTTAATGTTTAAAATCACAGCTGGTCTCGCTTTTCCTATATGTCAACTGTTCTTCTGTCTTTTTCCTTCTCACTATGGACATCAGATATTTAATTGTATTGGTTTTTGTCGGCCGTATGTTGAATGCTATGCTCGTGTTTAGCTTCATGCTTTTACTACATTGTTCACTGTTAGTGCTCCTAGTATGTTGGTAATGCCAATGACCGCTGCACTTTTGTTATCCATGCTCAGAGTTGCTATTTCCCACTATAGCTTCATAGTTTTAATGGAAGGTTTTTGTTGGTAATGTTTGCAACTTTAATTATCACTTGCAGAATCCGCGAAAGGAAAGAATCTGTAACTGTTCTGCTCTGTGGCACCAGTGGCTGTGGTAAATCTACATTGTCTGCATTGCTGGTATTCATTCCCTCAGTGTATTTGCTTTCGATTGACAATAAGAAGCTCTTCTCTTTTGTTTTTGTATAATCAACTCCTAGATTATGAGGTGTAATCAGATGCAATTTATATTTTTGCGTTACAGGGTAGCAGGCTGGGGATTACGACTGTGGTATCAACTGACTCTATAAGGCACATGATGAGGAGCTTTGCTGATGAGAAGCAGAATCCTTTGCTATGGGCTTCAACGTACCATGCTGGAGAGCACCTTGACCCGGTGGCAGTTGCTGAGTCAAAGGCCAAAAGAAAAGCCAAAAAGTTACAAGGCTCTTGTGGTGTAAACTCCAATACCCAAAAGACTGATGCTGGATCAAACTCAAGCACCACTGAGTTGTTAAGTGATAAGCAGATGGCTATAGAGGGGTATAAGGCACAAAGCGAGATGGTGATTGACAGTCTCGACAGGCTCATTACAACATGGGAAGAAAGAAAAGAGTCGGTAGTCGTTGAAGGGGTCCACTTAAGCCTTAACTTTGTCGTAAGTCTTATGTGTCTCATTACACAGTATGATTTGATGTTAGAAAGGTTTATTCAATCTAACTTTTTTCTTTTCTTCAGATGGGACTTATGAAAAAGCACCCTTCGATTGTTCCCTTCATGGTGTACATCTCCAATGAGGAGAAACACTTGGAACGGTTTGCAGTCCGAGCAAAGTACATGACGTTAGATCCAGCAAAGAATAAGTATGTAAAATATATACGTAACATCAGAACAATACAGGATTATCTATGCAAACGAGCTGACAAACATCTCGTTCCTAAGATAAACAACACAAATGTCGACAAGAGCGTGGCTACAATCCATGCTACTGTCTTCAGTTGCCTGCGTAGACGCGAAGCAGGAGAGAAGCTATATGACGCAGCCACAAATACCGTTGCTGTTATCGATGAAGAGCACAGGAACCAATGTGCAGCCAATTCTGTAAGATCCAAGGGAATGTTTCAGCTCCAAAGAACAGGCTCCTCTAGGCGTGTAATGGCTCTTCTGAATACTGACGGCACTATAGCAAAAACTTGGCCTGTGGGTTCCGTTGATGATACTAGGAAGCCCGTCTTTCGTTCTGAGAAGGATGATGGAAGAAAGCATCCTGTTTATGGATACCTAGAGAAAGCTGAACCGGTGAATCTTCAGTTCGGTCTCTTTGGGATCAGCGCTTGGCCTAGTGATGGCGCAACTAGTCACGCCGGGAGTGTAGACGAATCGAGAGCAGATTTTACTGAAACCGGAGGTAGACATTACTCTTGTTGCTGCAGCTCACCGCCGGTATCTGATGGGCCTTCAAAAGAGGTAATGTCTCTACCAATCATTGTGTATGTATAAAACATAATCGTCGCAATTTATCAAAGGTTGTTTTAACCATTTCCATATCTTTTATGGCATCCATGCAGCTTAAAGAGGAGCAGTCTGTGAATGGAAGCGATGAAGATGAGGAAGTCGATGATGATTTTCCTGAGCTAGATTCTGATGAAGATGTCAACGACAACAATGACGAACGCAACCGTGAAGAGGTATAACTAAATGATAACAAAAATTGATTCGTTGGGAGGATGTTAATACCATTTTTCTGCCGTTAATTTAAGACACATACATGTAAATCTTAAAATCAGGTTGGATCGGTGGATGAGGAATCGACGAAGTTAGATGAAGAGTACGATGATCTGGCAATGGAAGACAAGAGTTACTGGTCAGACAACGAAGAAGAAGAGACTCGAGACACAATCTCCATGGCGTCTGAAAACAACCACAAGGAGGCAACAACAAAGCCCAACAAAGATGACAAATACATCCAAAACCTCGACCTTTTCCTCAGGACAGTGAACCAGCCATTAACTGAATCTCTTGAGCTTACGTCTGAGTACAGGAACAGAATGGTTGTAGCGGACTCGGATAAAGCTAAGATGAGGAAACGTTCACTTAGTATTCCGGCTGTGGGGAAACACGGTTCAACCATAGATGACCAGATTTTGGCTAACCAGACTGATCCAATTCTCTTGAATGCCCAATGACCTCTTTGCCTGTGTTTTTTTTTGGCTGAGAGGGGGGGGGGGGTTCTCTTTTTTCTTCTATTTTCGGTTTTGTGTTTTATAAGCCTATTTAAATAGCTTAGGTTTCTAAAACTGATTGAAGTGTTTCAAGTTTAATCTTCCTGCATCGTTTCAATAGTTAACATAAATGCGGAGCCGGCAGAGGGAACTTGAGGTTGGGTTTGTTTGTTTTTCGGCTTGGTGATATAACTTAGAAATAGAATCCTTATTTGTTTAAGTAAGAAATTCTAAATTGACTATTTTATGAAGTTAGGAGTTATCGATCTAAGTAACTAAAAATAAAGTTCAAGAATAATTTTCTGTATCATTTCTCTTAACCAAACAATGATTGTTTACACCTATAACTCGAGGGTGGGTACCAAGACGCTATCTGGAAACGTTACATGTACCGTTTAGTATATGTATGTTGTTTACATGGGCCATCGGGTTATTCCAATTGGGAGGATCCGTTCTGACTCTTTAAACAGATGAATCAGATTAAGCATAATTGTAGGAGTGTACTGATCGTGATCTTGCAGATTTTATTTCGGTTTTTGGATTAATCAATTCGGTATCCGATTACTGAATTAAACCGACATAACTAATAATTAAATAATAATTAATATATGTATTTTATTTTTAATCTAAAGCATTCTCATGTTTTACACCTCTTTCTCTCTTTTTCACTTTATTCTCTCTCTCTCAAGATTTTAGAACAAGTTTTTTCAACAAGTTGATCAAAACGATATCCGATGAAAAATATCAGGGTACGTGTTCATAATCTCTTTCTACATTAGCATTAATACATTAGCATCCAGGAAAGTTGTTTTTTTCCTTTTTGTTACCTCGTCCAGTTTTTTTAAAATTCAGACAGCTTCACATAATAATATGGTTGTGGCTATTTGGCTTTAACGATAAATCCACCAGAAAATCAACTAATTTACCGATCAATTATCTAAGTTACCAACTACAGTTGAATGCTTTACGAAATTCTGTTTTTCTATGATAAACAGAAATATGCAAATAGCAATGAATTGATTGATCAATCGTTTTACTAGGCACTTCTAGTGAGACCAGAACCTTGGTGTTAGTGTGTTACTATTATAGTAATATATATATATATATAACTCGATATAAAAGGAAACATAATTGTAGACTAATCTCAATGAGATTAACACTCCTATATTACCAAAGTTTCCATCAAATAATTTTTTATTTTCTCAAAGGAATATGCGACATTTCTACGGTTATATATTTGTTATGAAAAATAAAAAGGTTAACTCTGTCTCTTAATTAGTTCGAACTTCGCGTGGGACCAAACGATTATTGGAGCCACAAAGACTGGTTGCCAAGAGTCTCTAAACTTATGGGTTAAGCAATCAGTTATACCAGAAAATAATAAAGCGCATGTGTTTGTCCAAATGTGATTATGCATACATATATATAAAAATTAAGTATGTGGTTATCATAGTTTCTTTCTTGCATTGTAACTTGTAAGAAAGGCTTGCTAATGTAGATGCAAGCTCCGGAGTTGGGTTTAACGTACTGAGCCCTATATATCCATTTATGCATGTAATCTAATGAAAATGAGTAACCTGAGCTACACTATGCAACGATGGTTTCTCTTCTTAGAATCTAACTCAATGTGAAATCACCCTCCATTTTATATTGTAAGATGTTGTAAATTTTGTTATGTTCAATATTTTTTTTATATATACTCATAGAGATGTTAAACGGTCAGCCAGTCCATTTGGCCTATGTCGCCGTAGATATTGTTTTGACTGCTATAGACCAGTTCACTAGGACCACGGTCCATGATTAATATGTTCAAACCTGCACATCTATAGTGTTCTTCTTCATGTTTAACTAAACTGAGGCATAGTAATTACCTTAAAATCATACCACCCATCTCAATACTGATTTCTCTTTTTAGGTTCAGATATTTTTTTTTCTTTTTCATTTTCATCTTCAAAGATTATTTTTTTAGGAAGTTATGACTTTTTTTTTATCATCAAATGTCCTTCAATTTTGTTTTCAGCATTTTAACATCGGCATCTCTTTGACTTTCAAAATTTATAGATATCAAATTACATAAATCTTTTGAATCCTATTAATAACAAACACAATAATTATCTATTAGACTATAACTCATATAATCTTGTAATGAAATCATAAATAATCATCAAGTTACCATTATGAACAATATTTCCACTCAATGTTAATGTCAGAGTTTTTCTATCGTCTGTTGATCTAAATTTATTTTATGACTTAAGAGTTTTTTTCAAGATGACATTTAGATCACATTCTTAGTATTAAAGTTTGGGAAAACACCCTACTTGCGATTAAAAAGAAAATCAAAAGCTGAATATTATTCAAATTTATCTAAGAGATATTTTAGTTGAGACATAAAGTATTATATGTTAAAATGAATACTTGTGTTCTGGCATATTAAAGCCCCAAACCTATTATTGATAATCTGCATAATCAATTATCTGCAACGTTTAAAGTTTTTTTTCTAATGGTCATTTAAAATTAACCTCAAACCTACTGAGTGACAAACTTAGGTGGATTAAACCCATGTCGTCAGTCTATTTATCTTGACCGAATTTATCAAATCTAAACCAGACGAGCCACATAGCTGGAGAGCCCCCTAATTTTACCTACCTGGCATGAATAAACATGTGGTTACTATTCCTAGAAAATTTAAGAAGCCATGGAAGCTCTACGAACCATTCAAGTGTAACCGTCGTTAAAAAGGGAGAGAGGTAACTTTTGATAAGAGGAGGCAGAGACTGAAAAAGAAAAAAACCTAGAAATGAGTTTCTGGAGGAGAGTTTCAATCTAACTTCTCTCATCTTCTGTGTATTGTTATCCAAAACACAATTGGACGCTCACAGACGCCTCTTGCTATCATCAAATCTCCAGACGGAACCTTCAATGCAGTTAGAAGAACAAGACATAGACGCACGATCTTGACAATTGCTTTTCGAATTTAAGACTGCTCCAGGAGATGCCATAGTTAGGCTAGATTATTATAGTCAGCTAGATGCGCCTCATTAAGACTAGCGTCAGCCGGAGGGACAACTGGATGGTCGAGGGGAAAGCCGACCTTTGGGGGAAGCTTTTCCTCTGCCGCGGAGATGGAAGATTGGTGAGGGGTGTGCACTAAGCGAGAATAGGACTGATGGCTCAACACAGATAAGAGAGAAAAAGAGCTAGTATTGGAGGCATGCATGTTTTCACAACACATGCTTGTCAGAAGAAAATACCTGTCCGTAGTACTCCGAGAATCAGAGACAACTAATAAAATAGATACCACCAGCGTTAACCGAAACATCTTTAGAAGACGATAAAGGCCCGTGAGAAGAAATGATACCCTTGTCATGAGATATCACCAAAAAATGAGAAATGAACCAAAGTTAATGAGGCATAACCAGAATAAAGAACAAATTGAGAGGTACAAGGCATGGTGGTTAGAGAAGCACTCCGTAAAGAGCATTCAAAAGGATGGATGAGGAAACCACCTCTTTTTTATAGACACAAATGAAGGTGAACAGTAATTTCAACCATCTGCCCAAAATGGAAGAAATTCAAAAACCTAGAGACTAACTTTGTTATTAACCCATCTCAAACCATGCACCAAAAGAATGCGTTATAATGGCTGTTGATAACTGGCACTTCTGAAGTGTTAGTTAATCACCAAAAGATAATGATCAAGGCTATCTTTAAGGATATCTCATAAGATTATTGAGATAAACATATTTCATAAGTTTGTTGAGATAAAGATAAGAATAATCTTGATAAGGTTAGTAATATTAGGAGTTATCTAGAATCTTAACAAATAGAGCTTAATGAGGTGTATTAAGCCTATAAATACACTTTGATGAGCTGTGTCAAAGGTATCCTAAAAGGTGTTTAGGTTTTGAGTTATATTTTACTAAACATCAATAAGAAAGAGTTTTTTTTTTCTTAATCGTGTGTTCTCTTCTCAACATCATGTTTTTATTAAAACAATTTATATTTGGTATCAGAGCGATACACGATCTAGATGGAGACAAATAATAACATCGAACCAGCCCGAATTGGTACAGGTTCGAGAAAGACAAAGGAGCCGAGTCCTTCAACAATTCAATGTCCAATGCTCATATTAACCAATTATTCGGTTTGGTCAATGAGGATGAAGATAACGTTAAAAGTCTACAAAGTATGGGAAGCGATAGATCCTGGTTCATTAGAATCAGATAAAACGACTTAGCAATAGCTTTGTTGTTACAAGCCATACCAGAGACTTTAATATTACAAGTTGGAGATCAAGAAAAAGCAAAAGACATATAGGATTCAATTAAGTCTCACCATCTTGGAGCAGATCGGGTGAAGGAAGCACGTTTGCAAACCTTAATGACCGAGTTCGAGAAACTTCAGATAAAATAAAATGATACTACTGATAGTTTTTTCGGGAAAACTATCAGAATTAGCATCAAAAGCAACATTACTGGGAGAAAATATTGAGGAATAAAGCATGGTGAAAAAATTCCTCAAGAGCTTGCCACAAATGAAGTTTATCCACATCATGGCATCGCTGGAACAAGTTCTTGATTTAAATCAAACAAGCTTTGAAGAAATCATTGGAAGAATCAAAGTATACGAGGAGCGCATCAACGATGATGAAGCACAAGGTGAAAATCAAAGTAGATTAATTTTCACTATTGCAGAATCACGCACGAGGTTTGATGAATTTAGAAATCGTGGTCGAGGAGCAAGAGGTCGTAGTGGAAGAGGAAACAGTGGGAGAGAACGAGGAATGTTCGTCCCATTGGAATCCGGGTAACCTAACCAAGATCGCTCTAAGGTGAAGAGGGATCGATCAAAACTAATTTGCTATCGATGTGACAAACCAGGTCATTACACAAGCAAGTTTCCAGAAAGGATTCAAAAACTACAAGAAGCAAACATGGCTGAGACAAAGGAAGCTGACGCAGCCTTGTATATACACGAGGTATTATTTTTAAACAGAGAGTTTCATACCTAACAACTATGAATCAAAAGATGTCAAGGAAGTTGGTACTTAAATAATGGATTGAGTAACCACATGACTGGTGAGAAATCATACTTCTCGGAGCTAAACGAGAAAATTAAAGGCAAAGTAAAGTTCGAAGATAGATCATGCATCAATATTAAAGGGAAAGGGTCTGTTATCTTCGAAGGGAGAACATGAGAGCAAAGATTACTCACAGATTTTTACTTCATAGCCGAGTTAAAGAGTAATATCCTAAGTCTTGGAAAAGCAATGGAACATGGATGCGATGTTAGAATGAAAGAGAACTATCTAACCTTACATGATCCGTACGGAAAGCTACTGATAAAAGTAAGAAGATCGGCTAATAGAATTTATAAGATAAGTATCAAAACTGGTAGAAAAATCTGTCTGTACTCGACCATTGATAAAGATGCTTTGCTATGGCATGAAAGGTTGGGCCATATTGGTTATCACGCGATGAAGACACTATCATCAAAAGGAATGGTCTATAGCTTACCAAAAAATTGAACATGAAAAGGAGATTTGTAAGTATTGCTTGGTGGGCAAGCAAAAAAGGTAATCCTTCCCAAATGCTACATCTTTTCGAGCATCCCGTCCACTGGAGCTCATTCACGGTGATTTATTGGTGATTTATGTGCATCTATCTCCCCAGAAACTGCATCTAACAACAAATATATCTTTGTAATCATCGACGATTACTCGAGATACATGTGGTCCATTCTCTTGAAAAAAAAGGAGAAGCGTTTGAAAGTTTTAAACGCTACAAGCCACTGATTGAGAAAGACATGGGGGTAAGCGTTAAAACTCTACGGACTGATAGAGGGGGGGGGGGGAGTTTACATCACTTGAATTCCGAGATTACTGCGATGTAAATGGCATCTCTCGAGACTTAACGGCGCCTTACACAGCACAGATAAACAGAGTTGTAGAACAACGGAATCGAACCCTCATGGAAATGACGAGAAGCATTATGAAAGCCATGAATATGCTCAATTATCTATTGATGCGATCATAGAAAGCACCAGGACATGTGTTCATTGTTCGAGGCATATCTGTTCAACCACGACGATTTAATGCATGAAATAACTTGTATAATGTGCTCAGTTCAATTACGTAACTCCTCAAAAAGAATAAAATCAAAAGAGTTTGGATGAAGGAGTTATTCAATTTACAATTCAGGTGATTTCAACTATACACGATTCAGACCTTTGTGCATTCAATGAAGAATTTCGACCAGAACAGAATGAATTAAGCTACAAACCGAGTTATTCAATAATCATGGTAAATGATAGAAGCACATAAAAGTGGAACCAAAGCCCAAGCCCATCCGCCTATGCCATCAAAGAAGAGACAAGAAGTTAGATGGAGATTTAATGCATTTAATGTTTGGCTCTTGAATGTTGATGCATGTTCTTGGGTTATGTCCAAGCATGGAGTCTTGTCTCCTCTTAATTATGTTGGAATGAAGAAGAAGTGATGAAATTATGGATGCCTTTAATTGTGATTAAATGGCGATTTATAACTGTGTCAAAGGGAGTGTCTAAGGCTTGTTTGTATTATAGAATTAAATTATCCTTGTAAGCCATTTATATATAAGGCTATCCTTGTATCCAAACAAGCCTAGATTAGATTAGTATAAATACCTTACTCCCTTCACATTTTGTAAGTAAGAATTCATAATTCTCATTCTCTAATAAAAATCATTCTTTTCTCTAATTCTCTAATTCTCTCTAATCTCTCATTCTCTCATTCTACAAATCTCTAAAACTCATAATATTTCATGGTATCAGAGCCAGGTTACATCAAATCTGGGAAACTTTCATCATTCTTTCATTGATTTCACAAGAATTCTTCTTGTTCTTCATCTGTTTCTGGATCAGTTTCGAACGTCATCTTGCAAATCAAATTCCGATCAATCCACGACTCCAATTGACGATCGGCTTTCTCTGGAGTGTGCATCGGCGAATTCCGCATCCATAGCCACCAATATCGCATCATTTGGCCCAGGGACTCAAACGTTACGAATTTTCTTCCAAAAGGTGTTCGTGATCGCGTTCTTTTCGAACCTCTACATTCCCCAGGTCATATCGACGTCAATATTTCATCAAATTGTGAATTTCAAAAGCCTAAACTCAAGCCCCTTGAGTCTAGTTTCTGTTTAAAGAAAGCAGAACTCGATTCCATTGCGTTTTAAAGGTTTTCTTGAAGTTTTACTGAAAGTCGTTCGAAAATTCCTGCATCAAGATTCTGGTGATATAATTCTAATTCTTTTTATGGATTTAATTCGAATTTTCTTTAATTGAATCTTGATAAAGTCAAATTTAATATTCTCAAATTGTTACAATTCTTGTTTGTTGAGTTGTTAGGATCAGTTACAGGTGGTTTTAGGTAGTTAGTGTTGGTTACACTTGAATTGAATAATTGGCGCCAATTTTTTTTAAAGGGGAGGACATAGATCCTTCTTCTTGCTTCATAATTCCTGTTCTTAAATTTGATTCCAATCAAATTAGGCTGATTAAATCTGGATAAGATTGGTTGTTAGGCTGTTCTAATCTGTTAAAATTAGTTACAAGCTGTTGAACTTACTTGAAGTACAAGTAAATTGGTTAAATTTCACTTGCATTGGTATATTGCCTTGCCTTGTATTTCGGTTGTGGCTGTGTCTGTGTGCAGGAACCACTCGACCAAGGCGTGCACATTCTGACCAAAGGGTGCACATTCCATTCGGACACTTCTTGTTCCGACCAAGGCAGGATTGTATCTTTCAACATTGTGATCATTCCGTCCATCTCACTTGTACCAGACCGAGGCATACACATTCACCAACAACCCACTGATCGTTCGACCACTACTTGTCCAGTGTCTCCATCCGTGACCAAGACACCAATCCGTGACCAGCATTCCGTGGTCTTCCCACCCAATTGACCAAGCGTGGTATCACGATTTTTTTTTTGTTGTTTTTGTGAATTACTGACCTATTTTACCTATTAAGTATGGAAATTCAGGCATCCCTTAGAGCTCCAGTCATTCTACATGGAGCAAATTATCTCTTATGGTCTAGGACCATGAAAACCACTTTAGGTGGTAAAGGTCTTTGGAACCACATTGCCACAAATGGCATTGAGGACAATGAAGTGGCTGAAGTGAGTGATGCAGCTCAAGCCAAATGGTACCAAGAAGATCAGTTGGTACTTTCCATTTTACAAAATTCTCTAGCTAGTGATCTTTTAGAAGCTTATTCTTTTTGTGAAAATGCAAAAGATCTATGGGACACTTTGCTTAAGGTGTATGGTAACACTACTAACCTTTTGAGAATTTTTGAAGTGAAGAAAGCTTTGAATGAATTAAGGCAGGAGGATGCTGAATTCACAAAGCACTATGGCTCATTCAGAGCTTTGTGGGCTGAGCTAGACATGCTAAGGCCAGCCACTATTGAACCACTTGTACTCCTTGAAAGAAAGGAACAAGATAAGGTGTTTGGGTTACTTTTAACTCTTAATTCTACTTACTCAGATCTTATTAAGCATATTCTCAGGTCTGATAAGTTGCCTAGCTTGGAGGAAGTGTGTGCTCAAATTCAAAAGGAGCAAGGATCACATGGATTGTTTGGCAACAAAGCTGAACTAGTAGCTGCTCACAAAAGTTTCTTCAGACCAACAAATGCATCTAAGAAGAGGAGGCCATTTTGTGATCATTGCAAGAAGGAGGGACATGCAAAGAAGGACTGCTGGGAACTTCACCCTCATCTTAAACCTTCTTGGGCTTTACGCCCACCACAGCAGCCGGCCATCTCCTCAGCTAGGCAAGCTCACGGTTTGGTGTCCTCAAAGGCGGCCGTATGTAGCCATCCTCCTTCTCAACCAGGCGCCTACAACACCATGTCACAAGCATCAGATTTTGTGACAAAATCAGACTTGGAAGCTCTCATTAAGGCAATAAAAGAGAGCAATGTGATGGGTAAAACTTTTCATGCTTCTTTTCAAACTTGTTTTACTTCTAATGCTCCTAAATCTTTGGTGGTTGATTCTGGTGCTTCTCATCACATGATTAGTGATTTAGAATTGCTAGAGAATGTAGAACCTGCCTTAGGTAATGTGCTGATTGCTAATGGAGTTAAAGTACCAATCAAAGGCATAGGAAAATTGAAGTTGTTTGATAAAGAATCTAAAGCATTTTATATGCCCTCTTTTACCTCTAATTTGCTTTCAGTTAAAAGAGCTACTACTGATCTGAATTGTCATGCAATATTTGGTCCTAATGATTTCTATTTTCAGGATATTGAAACTAGAAGGTGCTTTGGACAAGGAACTACAAAAGATGATTTGTATGTACTTGATGATATGACTAGTTGTAATGCATTAGAATCAGTGTTTCAGGCGCATGGTTTTAGTACTAATTCAGATTTATGGCATGCTAGACTAGGACATCCTCATCCAAGAGCTCTTGAATTAATTGTGCCTGGTTTAAAAATGTCAAAAGAATTGTGTGATTCATGTATTCTTGGAAAGCATTGTAAAACAGTTTTTGAAAAATCAATACATGAATATGAAAATTGTTTTGAATTGGTGCATTCTGATGTGTGGACATCCCCATTTCCATCTAGAGAAAACCATAAATATTTTGTGACATTTATTGATGAAAAGTCCAAATATACATGGGTTACTCTCCTTAGTTCTAAAGATAGGGTGTATGATGCATTCTTAAATTTTCAAGCATATGTGACTAATCAATACAATGCAAGAATTAAGTGCTTTAGAACAGATAATGGTGGGGAGTACACAAGTACCAGACTTAAGGAACATCTAGCAAAGCATGGCATTGAGCATCAGACAAGCTGCCCTTATACTCCCCAGCAAAATGGAGTTGCTGAAAGAAAGAATAGACATTTAATGGAAGTTGTGAGAACAATGATGTTCCACATGAAAGTACCCAAACGTTTTTGGGGAGATGCCCTTGTAGCTGCATGCTACTTGATTAATAGGACTCATACAAAAGTCCTAGATGACCTGTCTCCATTTGAGGTACTAAACAAAACTAGACCTACTATTGATCACTTAAGAGTTTTTGGTTGTGTTTGTTTTGTATTAGTTCCAAGGGAGCAAAGGAACAAGCTGGAACCAAAGAGTACCAAAGCTATGTTCATTGGATATTCATCTACTCAAAAAGGGTACAAATGTTATGACCCAGAGACTAGAAGAGTCTTGGTGTCTAGAGATGTAAAGTTCCAAGAAGAAAAAGGCTTTTATGAAGAAGGAACTTGGGAGCAATTTAAAGACATCTCATCAACAAGAGGTGATCAAGCAGAATACTTGAGGAAACTCTTGGAGAGTATAGGAATAGGAGGTGGCCAGCAAACAACCTCATTACCTACGTCACCTGTCCCAGTAGCAAACACCCGCGGCAACTCAGTTCCGGCTGACCAACCTGCTTGTACCGGTCCCGGCCCGTCCAGCTCGGCGGATACATCCGGACCAGCCGCGTCCTCTCAGACTTTATCTCGGCCAACAACTCTTGATTCTCCTGGGCTTCCTCCTCTTGAACATGGGGGGGGAGAAGCATCTACTCATGTCCAACAAGACTCAGCAGGAGATGATTCCATTCTAGCTTCAGCTTCCAAAAGATCACGACCTACTCTCATTGAAGTTTTGAGTGAAGAAGAGGAGGCTCCACCTACAGTTTTAAGGAGGAGCACAAGACAAAGAAATCCTCCAGTTTTCTACAATGGAAATGGTGTAGTTCATCATGACCAGGGAGTTTGTAATATTGCACACTTACCTTCTACTCATGTTGCTTTTATTTCTAGTCTTGACAATGAGCAGATCCCAAAGACATATGAAGAAGCTATGTCTATAAAGGAATGGAGGGAAGCTATTTTAGCTGAGAAACAAGCCATGGAGAGGAATGGTACATATGCTTCAGCCATTTTACCAAAAGGGAAGAAGGCTGTAAGTTCTAAGTGGATTTTTACCATTAAATACAAAAGCAATGGTGAAATTGATAGATATAAAGCTAGGTTGGTAGCTAGGGGTTTTACTCAGACTTATGGTGAGGATTATAGGGATACATTTGCTCCTGTTGCTAAGCTACATTCTGTCAATGTTGTGCTTACTGTTGCTACTAATCTTGAGTGGGAATTGTGGCAAATGGATGTCAAGAATGCTTTCTTGCAAGGTGAACTAGAAGAAGAGGTCTACATGTCACCTCCACCTGGCCTAGAAGATGAGTTAGGAAGCGGCAATATCCTAAGGCTAAGGAAGGCTATTTATGGCCTTAAGCAATCTCCAAGAGCATGGTACCACAAATTAAGTGTTACTTTAATGGATAAAGGCTTCAAAAGGTCTGAAGTGGAACATACTCTTTTTACATTTAAGAGTAAGGAAGGTATCATAGTAATTCTTATCTATGTAGATGATATAATCATATCTGGTAGTGATAGTATTGGTATTGCATCTACTAAAAATTACTTAAAGAGTGTTTTTGACATAAAGGATCTAGGAGAACTTAAATACTTCTTAGGAATTGAAGTATGTAGGTTTAAGGAAGGTCTTTTTCTTTCTCAAAGGAAATATGTTGTAGATCTACTAACATCCACAGATATGATGGAAGCTAAGCCAGCCAAAACACCCTTAGAAGAAGGTTATAAAATCGCAACTAAGGGGGAGTTAGAGGAGGAAATTGATTTTCATGATCCTAAGCTCTATAGGAAAGTGGTTGGTAAGCTTATTTATTTAACCATCACAAGACCAGATTTATGTTTTGCTGTGAATCAGGTATCTCAACACATGCAAGGGCCAAAGATGAGGCATTGGGACATGGCCATGCGGATTCTAAGATATCTCAAAGGCACACATGAACAAGGTATTTGGATGGGTAATAATAAAAATACAAATGTGGTTGGTTATTGTGATGCAGATTGGGCAGGAGATAGGGAAGATAGGAGAAGTACCACAGGTTATTGTACTTTCATAGGAGGAAACCTTGTGACTTGGAAAACCAAGAAGCAAAAGGTGGTTTCATGCTCTAGTGCAGAATCTGAGTATAGAGCAATGAGGAAGCTCACTACTGAATGCATCTGGCTGAAACAAATTTTGAGTGACTTAGCCGTGGAGTGTGAGGAACCTATCACCATACATTGTGACAATCAAGCCGCCATTCACATAGCCTCTAATTCAGTGTTTCATGAAAGGACCAAGCATATAGAAGTGGACTGCCACAAAGTAAGAGAAGCTATTGGGAAAGGTATTATTTTACCTTGCTATACAAGGAGTGAGGATCAGCTAGCTGACATATTCACCAAGGCTACATCTCTGAAAGTTGGTACATCAATCTACCCAAGACTTGGCCTCATGTCCATTCCATACCCATGATCCCAACATGGAGTGTTATACTCTTTTTCCCTAAGAAAAGGTTTTGTCCCAATTGGGTTTTCCTTCTCTAGGTTTTTTAATGAGGTAATACTTCATGGTTGCAAGCTTAAGAATTTTATGTCTTAAGCTTGAGGGGGAGTGTTGGAATGAAGAAGAAGTGATGAAATTATGGATGCCTTTAATTGTGATTAAATGGCGATTTATAACTGTGTCAAAGGGAGTGTCTAAGGCTTGTTTGTATTATAGAATTATATTATCCTTGTAAGCCATTTATATATAAGGCTATCCTTGTATCCAAACAAGCCTAGATTAGATTAGTATAAATACCTTACTCCCTTCACATTTTGTAAGTAAGAATTCATAATTCTCATTCTCTAATAAAAATCATTCTTTTCTCTAATTCTCTAATTCTCTCTAATCTCTCATTCTCTCATTCTACAAATCTCTAAAACTCATAATCTTTCAAATTAAGCTTATGCATGTTTTTGCATGTTCTTGGGTTCTTTCCAAGCATGCAGCTTTGTCTCATTTTTTCCTCTATATAATGAGGCTCAAATCGTAAAATAAAGATATGAATTAATTTTTATTTTTGGAAACATTTTCAGAGTGATTCTCATTTTCTTTTGTCAATGATGTGTAATATCCATCGACCAATCCAATCCATGTTGGTGCGTCATATCCACGAGATCAAGCTCTTTTGTCGTCTAGGTGTGTCATATCCTAGGAAATTGAGTTGGAATATCAATGGCCTTCCACAACCCTTGTGTGACCATTCATTCACTGTTTCAAGAGCTTTCCGCATCTCTTATGTGCAGCCAATTCATTTCCATCGCCTTGTTTTTTTAGTTTAACCACTTTTCAGAAGTCAATGATTATCCATACCAACTTAGAATGTCGACTCTTTGGGAGGATCTCATCATTTGGTATCAGAGCAATATTCTAAGTTTGGTTTATCATTCTATCTTTCTTTCATCTTCTCATCTTTTTCACTTTCTTTCAATTCATCTTCTACCTTTCATCTTCTTTATTCTATTTTATTTCTTAGTTGTTTTCATTTTTAAAAAAATTAAAATCAAAAGTCTTGTTGTTCTTTGATAAACAAGATTTGAGGGCAAATCTTTTAAAAGGGGGTGGGGATGATGCGATCATGGAAAGCACCAGGATATGGGTTCATTTTTCGAGGCGTATCTGTTCAACCACGAAGATTTAATGCATGAAATAACTTGGAGAATATGCTCAGTTCAATTACCTAACTCTTCGAATAAGAATCAAATCAGACATAGTTCAGATGAAGGAGTTATTCAATTTACAAATCATGTGATTTATACTATACGTGATTCAGACCAGTGTGCATTCAATGAAATATTTTGACCAGAACAGAATGAATTAAGCTACAAACCGAGTTATTCAATAATTATGGGCTTGGGTTGGAACCAAGGCCCAACCCAAGCCCATCCGTCTATGCCATCAAAGAAGAGACAAGAAGTTTGTTGGAGATTTAATACATTTAATGTTTGGCTCTTGCATATTGCTACATGTGCTTGGGTTCTGTACAAGCATGCAACATTGTCTCCTCTTAATTAGGCTTATGTATGTTGATGCATGTTCTTGGGTTCTGTCCAAGCATGCAACTTTGTCTTTTTTTTCCTCTATATAATGAGGTTCAAATTGTGAAATAAAAATATGACTTGATTTTCATTTTTTGAAACCTTTTGAGAGTGATTCTCATTTTCTTTTATCGATAGTGTGTAATATCCATTGATCAACCCAATCCGTCTTGGTGCATCATATCCAAGGGATCAACCTCTTTATCGTCTAAGTATGTCATATCCTAAGACATTGAGTTGAAATATCAAAGGCCTTCCACATCTCTTGTGCGACCATTCGATCCACGGTATCAAGAGCATTCCACATCTCATATGTGCAACAGAATTGTTTCTACCGCCTTGTTTCTTGTATTTAACCACTCTTTAGTAGTCAACGATTATCCCTACCAACTTAAAATGCTGACTCCTTGGGAGGATCACATCACCTATGGGGAGAAGCTGTACGAAACTCAACATATGTAATTAATCGCATTCCTACAAGATCTCTAAAGAATCAAACTCCATACAAAGCCTTACGAAACAATAAGCCTTTTGTTGATCACTTAAGAGTTTTTGTCTGTCTCGCTTATGACAAAGTAGATTCAGCAACTTTAAGAAAGCTCGATGATCGGTCTTTTGCGCTTGTCCACCTCGGAATCAAGCCTGGATCCATGGTGTACCAGCTTTATTATCCATCAACGGGTATAATTGTTGTGAGCAGGGATGTTGTCTTCAACGAACATAATGGTTGGAAGTGGAAGCAAACTATTGGAGAATAGAGAAATCCCGGCATGTTTGAAATAATAAAAGGTCAAACTATTAACGCAGGACAAGGGTCGTTGTGGTAAACAACAATATTGAAAATCGTGAACCCGAGATTAACAATCATGAAGATGATGACTCTGTTCATGAAGACGAAGCTGAAAAACAGAGCGAGCTCACTGATTTATATATTCAAACACACTCCATCAATGAACAAGTATCAGATGAATCGAGCTTGGATCAAGGAGATGCAATCCAACCATCACTACGAAGATCGAGCCGTAACATAAACAATCAACGTACCTTGGTGATTATATTCTTCAAGCCAAATCAAAATTGACAAGCTCCTATTAGCCAATAACAATGAACTGAGCAGCTACACAGAAGCAAAAACATTTATTGAATGGAGGAGAGCTTGCAAAGAAGAGATTAAATCAATTAATAAGAACGGTACATGGACACTGGTTGACGTAATAGGAGGAAAGAAAATCATTGGTTTGAAGTAGGTTTCAAACTTAAGAAGAACACATATGATTCAATCAAAAAATATAAAGCACAGCTAGTCGTGAAGGGCTATGTACAGAAACAGGGGATTGACTTCGATTAAGCTTTTGCTCCGGTCGCACGCATCGAAACCGTACAATTGTTAGTAACATTGGCTGCTTCTCAGGGCTTGGACATCATCTTGATGTTAAAATAACATTTTTTCATGGAGAACTTTGAGAAGAAGTATATGTATCTCAACCCGAGGGTTTTGAAAGGAAGGGAGAAGAACACAAATTTTATAAGATTTCAAAGGCATTGTACGGTTTGAGACAAGCCCCAAGAGAATGGAATACAAATTTGGATCAAATTTTGAAGAAGATGAAGTTTCATGAATGCCACAAAGAAAATTTCTTGTATCTCAAAACAGAAGGTAACAGCCTCTTCAATCTTGCAGTTTATGTCGATGATCTTCTAGTCATGGGAAATTCACAGAAGATCATCGAAGACTTCAAGATAGGAATGTCCACCACCTTTGAAATGACTGATCTAGGTAAGCTTTCATATTATCTAGGCATGGAAGTTTTGCAAGCATCAGAAGGAATTGAGATCACGCAAGGAGCATATGCACGACGCATTCTCGAAGAAGCAGGCCTAGATTCGCGCAACCCGACACATGTACCAATGCATCCTAGTTTGAGATTGACAAAAGCATAAGAAGAACCTGTGATCAAAACTACAGCTTATCTAAGAACGGTTGGATGCCTTCGGTATCTTCTTCACACTCTTCTCGACTTAGCTTTTTCAGTTGGTGTCACTAGCCGTTATATGCAAGATCCAAGAGAGCCTCATGGAGCTGCAATAAAAAAAATTCTAAGGTTTCTTCCGGGAACTGTGAATCGCGGATTGAAGTATGGGCGAAATAGCTCAAAACAGATCATTGGCTACAGTGACAGTAGTCCCAATACAGATTAAGACGACAGGAAGAGCACCACTGGACATGTTTTTTACTTCGGAGACTCGCCAATCACTTGGAGTTCACAAAAGCAAGAAACTGTGTCATTGTCTTCATGCGAGGCAGAGTTTATGGCAGCTACATCAGCTGCATGTCAAGCTATATGGCTCTAAGAACTGTTGAATGAGATCACTAGTTGGGAACGCGAGAAGGTGATCCTAAGAGTGGAAAATGTATCTAAAATTGCCTTCACCAAGAATCTCGTTTTTCATGGCAGGAGTAAGCATATACACAAACAATATTATTTTATACGTGAGTATATAGAAAACAATCAAGTGGAGATGGAGCATGTACCTGGTTCTGTCCAAAAGGCTGATATTCTAGCAAAACTGTTGGCTAAGTTCAAGTTTCGAGAAATGCGAGACATGATTGAAGTCAAAGATCTCACAAAATCTCATTTAGAGATTAAGGGGGTCAATGTTAGTTAATCACCAAAAGATAATGATCAAGGCTATCTTTAGGATATCTCATAAGATTGTTGAAATAAGCATATCTCATAAATTTGTTGAGATAAAGATAAGAATAAATTTGATAAGGTTAGTAAGATTAGGAATTATCTAGAATCTTGACAAATAGAGCTTTAATGAGATGTATTAAGCTTATAAATACATTTTGATGATCTGTGTCAAAAATATCACAAAAGGTGTTTAGTTTTTTAGTTATATTTTATTAAACATCAATAAAAAAATTTTTTTTTTAATCTTGTGTGCTCTTCTCATAATCGTGTTTGTATTCAAAACAATCTTTTGGAAGTAGGCAAGAATTAGTACAACGAGTTGGAGGAACTGGTCAGAGTATATTTAGATATCAACAGTGCAAGATAATCAGTCTTCCATTTGGAAAGGCCTATACATCATGTGTGCTCCTTCGAAACATGCATCTCATGCTTCACATTAACTAATAGACTTTCACCGTGTTGTGAAAAATGTCTAGGCAGTTCATGGGTTGGTGTAACGCCTTTGGGAAACGCCTTCTTTATCACTAGTTAGAACACACATACTGCAAAAAATAATGGGATCTGATTGTGATAGCGATCTCGCACAAGAGCAATCTTTTCTCTCTTTCAAGGTATCTTTACTGTCTTTGGGCAGGTGTATATCAATTCATGTAACGTGTTCGATTATCATTTTAGAGAAATATGCATTGTGGTTACCTCACGTTTCTGAGTGCCAATCATGGAAACACAGGTCACTCCCTCCAAGGAGAAATCAATTAAGGCAACGCGGGTCACTCACTCTGAGGAAAAATCATGTTTCCTAGCAAACGATTCAGTAACATTCTCTACAACGCCGTCACTAGTCTACCGTCACAAATGCAAGCTTATGTGTGGCTCGATTCGTGTTCATAGACGATGGAGGGCATCTTATTGTCTTGGATCCAAGCCACATACAATAGACCCGACTTAGGCATGCTAGCCAACACGACACCCATGTCAATGAAGTTAGTAAATCCCTACGAATTTTTTTTCCAAAAAGCATAATTCGGATAAACATATAACATTTTCAGGATTTCATAAGGGCGAAAGCATGATGTGTGTGAACTTCCTAAAGTTCGTATAGAAACAGAGCACAAATCAAAACAGAGCAAATAAAAATAAGAACTTATTTCTTAATGATGTTTATAACACAAAAACTAAACACCCGTTTTATTGTCTGCCCAAAACTCAAGATGTTACTCTTAAGATCTGGTATATAGTAGACGTCCCTGAGCAATCTCTCTTCTCCAGTTTTTCCTTCGAATATAATTGATCATTTCCCTCCAATCTCGATACATGACCCATCTCCAAACTTCACCTTCCCTTTGTCTAAGTACCAAACATTCTCTTCAACTTGTTTTGTTTCGTACGTTGATGGGACAAGATTCTTTTCATTCAAAAGTACTACTTCGTGTACGAATAAGGCTGCATATGCTTCTTTTGTGTCAGCAGATTCGCTTCTTGTAGTTTTTGAACTCTTTCAGGACACTTTCTTGCATAGTGACTCGGCTTATCACAGCGATAACAAATCAATTTTGATCGATCCCTTTTCACCTTAGACTGATCTTGATTTGTTTGATCACGTGGAGTTAACATGCCTCGTCCCCTTCCACGGTTTCCCCTTCCTCCACGGCCTCTTGATCCTCTTCCTCGGTTACCATAGTCGTTAGATTTGTATGATTCAGCATTGGTGAAGAGCAATCGACTTTGATTTTCTCCTTGCACCTCATTATCATTGATACGCTCCTCGTAAGCTTTAAGTCTCCCAACTATTTCTTCAAAGCTTGTTTGATTCAAGTCGAGAACTTGTTCAAGCGTTGCCGTGATTTGTATATACTTCGTTCTTGGTAGACTTTTGAGGATTTTTTTCACCATCTTTGATTCTTCAATACCGTCTCCCAAGAATGCTGCTTGTGATGCTATCTCTGATAGTCTTCCAGAAAAACTATCGATAGTATCATTGTCTTTCATCTGAGGTTTATGGAACTAGATCATGAGGGTTTGCAGGCGTGCTTTCTTTACCCTCTCAACTCCAAGATGTCGAGATTTGATTGACATTCATATATCCTTTGCATTCTCCTGATCACCTACTCGTAATATCAATAACTCTGGTATGGATTGAAACAATAGACCCTTAGCAATATCATTCTTCTCGGGTTCGTCTGCACCAGGTTCTATTGTCTCCCACACCTTGTTGATTTTTAGAATCACCTTCATTCTGAGTGCCCATACAGAGTAGTTGGTTGTCGTAAGCATCGGACTGTGGATTGTTGAAGGACTTGACTCCTTCGGTTTTGTTGAACTCACGGCTGATCCAGTTGGTTCAAGTGCGTCTTTTGTCTCCATCTAGATCACTTGTAGCTCTGATACCAAATGAAGTTTGTATAGAAACAGAGCACAAATCAAAACAGAGCAAAAGAAAAATAAGAACTTTTTTCTTAATGATGTTTAGAAAATATAACACAAAAAACTAAACACCGGTTTTGTTGTGATACTTTTGACACATCTCATCATAGGTTTTTATACATTTAACATAACTCATTAAACTTATCATTAAAGATTTCGATAACTCCAAATCTCTAGAATATCTCATCCAAATCAACAAAATCATAATAAATATTATTCTATATCTATCCATATCTTTAACAACCTTTAAGATATAAAGATCTTATAAAACAAACTTGAACTTATCTTTTTGATTTGATTTCGATCTCATTGATGATTATCCAACACTTCCTACCATCTCCAGGAGCGAGGGTTGAAGACAATTATTGAGACCAAATTTACCATACCCAATCCGGACGAGTGATGTAGCTGGAAGTCTCCATAAGTTCACCATCCGGCAGCACTAGACATGCCGTTACTGTTCTTGAAAGTTCTGCAAAGCTCTGACCACTAAATCTGGACACGACAAAGATCGTAAGAAAATATATTTCATCAAATTTCCTCGAAATTATAACTTTCGATAAGGGGGAGGGGGTGACAAAGACTGAAAAAAAAAAGAATCCTCGAATGAATAATTGGAGAAAAGTTTCAACCTCACTTTTCTCGCATCTATGCCTAACAAAACACTAATAAAAATAAGAAAATTCTAATCTACGAAGTTCTCAAACACATTCTCAAACTAATGCTCACAGTTAATAAATCTCTAACTTTGATATCACAGAACCTTTCAAAGAGATAATCCTAATTTTTTTCTTCCCAACTGGTTTTCACTCTATTTTTTCATGTGTTAGAACAGACATGCAGAAGAAAAACAATATAAATTAAAGACTGACTTGTGACACTCCCAAACAATGCATTTCTTCATTTTCCCGATTAACAAACACATACTCTCCACTTACCGATTATTCTATCCAAAAGTCATCAATCATGATTAACACCAAAAATATCCGCATAAGACGATCTGACAAAATATTCCTAGCAATTTAACATATTTATTTAGTCATTGCTTATTTATCGATTTTATTACTTCTATCAATATTACATTACTTAGTTTTGTTTTTTGTGGTAAAATGTTAATATATATTTATTTTAAATTTTTTGTTGCAGAGAATATAAATACAACAAAGGGTACACAAAAAAAAAACCCGAAAACTACAGACAAAATGAAAACTACAACAGAAAATAAAAAAGGGACAAAAATCGATAAACTAAGGATACACTTCAGCATATCCCAAAAGTTATTGAGGAATTCCTTCGAAGAAACACCGATTCAAAATATCTAAACTCAAACATTTGCATTGTTGCTGCAGTTTTATGTAATTCAGAATCCTCATCGAACTATTAACTTAATTAATTAATTGCGAAGACCATAATATTACCATGGTGAAAAAGAAAAAGAAAAAAAACCCACGTTGTTTCCGAATTAAATACTTAGTTGACACAATATATATATATATATATGTACATAGTACTATTAACTTATTGTAAATAATCGTTAGTTACTTTCAAACGGACTATAAGATCTTATTATATATATATATATATATATATATAGTAAACCTTTTTTGGTCGTATGGTACACGACTCTTCAGCCATATTATTCGAGATTTAGATACTCTTTTCCATGTCATCATAATAGCAACATGATTTAACTTTTATTGACCACAACGTAAGATTAGTTTAGACCTCCATGATATGATGGACTAACAAATTTGAATTCAAACAATATCCCTTCAAAGAATAACGTTATATATGATACCATGTCGTTGTCACGTACGTATATGTATGTATCTTCAATCGTAGTTTAAGAATTAATGAACGCAAAATCATTACAATTTTGCGAGAACTTTCAGTGTTCAGTTCTAGCAATTCATTGTTTGCTAAATAAAAAAAAGTGTAAAATTTTGACGAGTAGAAAAGAGTTGAAAGATTTTTATGAGCACTATCTAAGAAACTAGTGGCAAAGATCTTACGCTAACAAATGTATAAACAATGTTTAACATAAAATTGATTTTAATTTACCTTTAAAGCCAAAAAAAAAAAACATAAAATTGATTTGAAAAGTACTTCAAACAAAAAAAAAGAACTTCTCGTAAACATAAGTACAGAGATATATAGCTGGCAAGAAAAAGAGATATAGATAAGATGTGTATTAATTTCAGATGTGTTGAATGATGAGGATCAGAGTCAGAGGCCCGTACATCTTCCACGTCATCAGGAGAAACAAAACAAGAAAAACAGAACTCTAATCTGTACGGTATTATTGAATAGTAGTAGTAAGGACGACATTTGGTACTATATATATAATAGTATAAGTCAAGTTAATTATCAATTAATGTAAATTACGCCTATCAGAAACCACGATAAGCACCACCAACTTCTTTGGCTGAACAACCCTACGTTGATAATTACGTGAAACTTACCGTACTTTAAGCGGCGATTTTGAGAACACAAATTCTCTTTGAATATTTGCAAAATGGCCCCGTTTATAACTTCATTCCTAGCCCTAAAATTATGATTTGATGTATTTGTACCCCTATATTTGGTTGTGAGTTAGGTTATATGGAAATTCTGCTTGACATCCGTTTTCTTTTCTAAAAAAGTTTTAGAATCGAAAACTCTTGAAAACACAGAAATACATTCTTAAAATACTCAATGTGAAAACACGGTGGAAACAGATTTTTAAAAGAGAAATTCGTTTTATTTTCAGAAACATAATAGAAAAATATTAAAAAAGCTTAAAAAATATTTTCTTATTTAGTAATTTAAAAATCTAATTTAATAATTAATATAATCAACAAATTTTAATATAAATTTTAATCGTTAAATTATTAATATGTATACATTGGTTTTGTATTTTTTAAATATTTTAATATAATTTTGATGTTTAGTGTTTTATTATATATATATATATATATATATATATTTGTACGTTTCCAAGATATATCCGTTTCTTAAAATTTTGAGAAAACGTAAGTTTTCACATATCTGTTTTGTTTTCATGCAGTTTAGCTTGTAAGAATTATATTAATTATATAATTTTAATTCAGTCTTAGGCTTTTTCGGATAATGAAGAAATTCTGACTAATATTTAAATTCTCTTCGAATCAATTAGCAGAGCTGGTTAAATGAGTATTCTCTTCGTCGCCAGTGTTTGAACTCAGAGCCTTTACAATTTTCTTCTTTTGAATGGCCATAAAGAATGTCCATTTAGGAGCTATCAAATTAAAATTGAGTTGTTGATCCCTCTCTTAATTTTATTTATCCATTAAAGATGTGCATAATTGTATCTACACATTATGGATATCTGCATCTGAACCTATTTTTGGCATTGAACTATAATGAGGGATTTACCTTAACCATTGGACTTGAAATATTTAAGTGATATTTGTATGATAGTTAAGAATTAATCAGTTTGTTAAATTTATATTTATTTGAAAATATTTGTCAGAGTTTTCAGTTTTATGTTAAAAAGAAAAAAACTCTTACAAATAATGTCATTAAATATTTTAAATTTAGCAAAACTGGTAAATAACAAAGTAGTACGAACCTATTTAATTTAAATCCTAGATTGTTAGATCTTTTGAAAGTTCATCAATAAATTATGATTCTCATAGATGTGAAAATATGTATAATTGTATGTTCAGTTGTGATAATTTCATATAAGAATGTCTCAATAATTCATGTCACAAAGGACAGTAAGATATCTCGTGGAGAAGAGTGAACAACATTTTCTTTGAAATACTCGAGCTACCATATTGTTTCTGTTTTATTATATGTTGGAAGAACAATGTCAAATATGATAGAAAAGTGACCCTTTTGTGCATCAACGTTTTCATATGGATATAGTAATAGAGACAATTATAATCTAGCAAGTTGCTAATACTTTAAGTATTAAATTTTATACAAGTCAACGACCATCCATAATAAAATATTGATGGTTAAGAGTGTTTTAGTTTGATTTCCCCAAATGGTTCATGTTGGAATTTTCGTAACCTATAAAAATTAGAGAAAATTGGTGGAATATGTACTTTATAAAGTAATTTGAAAAATGGGTATTTTAAGAAACTTTTGGTAAATATATATTTTTAGATGCAGAATACCTAGATTATCCTTAATTAGACATTATTACGGAAAACAAAACCAAAAATAGTACCAAACCATTTTGCTGCATTTTACCAAACCAAAATTTTTATATAATAATTATATTCTTGCAAATATTTCTTCTATTATGATGTAATCTTCAATTTTAGCAAAACTAATATTTCTCTCCATTCTTGATTTGTCTAGTTTGAAATCTCATATCCTGTTTTTGTAGCAAATCCATCTGTCCGTAATGACAACAGTGTTTTGTGATTTATCTACAATGGTATATCAAAATTCACTTTTTTAAGTTGCACATGTATACAATTAACTAAATTCATAAATATTTATTGTAATTTTAGCAACAACTTATGTCTTTGAATTCTATTTCTCTGATAAAATTATCTATTTTTTTGCTGATTCAACCCCTATTTTCTACTGATTCAAATGGAATAATGAGATTTTTTAGTTTGTCACTTTTACATTTATGTTTAGACTGAGAAAATTATCAATTGTTTCTAGAATAACATGAGGCAAACAAAAAATCTTGGTTCCAATATTTTCTTATAAATTTTACATGATATTTAGTAGCTACTAAATACCAAATCAAAACTATCTTTCCACAAACAAATTTTTAGAAACTACCTATTTTACCAAATCTCTCAAAGATTATTCATTTGTCTTTCTCTACGTATTAAACTGAAATAAAATAATAAATCAAAGACCTAATATAAATCTTCAACATTGTTTTTTTACCAATGGCATTTAGTATTCAAATTTGGATAGTAACACAATAATAATATTAATACAAATCAATGAACCAACACAAATCATTGAAATATTTAAAAAAATATTTTAATTAAAAAAAAATATTATATAGAAGATCATGTAAAATTTTTTTATTACAATTAACTTTTATATTGAAAGTTCATAAGATTTAGTATACCGGTGCAACTCAAACCAAAATTGGCCTCACCTAAATTGGTCTGATCAAACTAAAATTAATCCAAACTAAAATTTGCATAATCGATCCAATTTGAAATCAATCTGCTCTGAATAATGAGACTATGTCTAGATGAGTAGTTACAAGAACAATCATCTAAAAAAAAACATGGTAAAAATCATATATATACATATATAGTATTGAGATGGAATCTTAAATAATATATAAATAACATGAACTAGTTATTTTCGTAATTAGTTTACAATTGAAAACCTATGAAAGTTTAAGAAACATAAATCACATTTTGTTTTTCAAAAACTTAAATCCAGACACATATATTACCAGATCCGGTTAAAAACGGAACAATGGTATTAATACTATAACAACTGGCGACTACAACACAGGCAAAGAAACCTTTTTGAAATCCGACAGATGTTTCTAGCTAATTGTACTGTTAATCTTATTGCAACGACTGACTCATTATATTATTGATTTCAAGCATGTTGTTGGATACCTTTAGTGCATGTGTTTGGATCATTTAATAGATTCTTCAAACTTAAGACCACAACGCTCTCTTCCAGTGACTTTCTAGAGTGGGTTGGGACTTCTCATGCTTTTTTTTTTCTCTGCTAAACGTCTTTATAGCACCAAAGTAAGAAACTTCAAATTTGAAGCTAGAAATCATTAGAAGTAATTAACCTTTAAAAAAATATTTACCATCTTATTCAGATGACACTTGCCACTTTTATACGGATCTTAAGCTCCATATTCTAAAACCTCTTGCAAGTATTTGATCTGGTTATTTTGATTCACTCCAATTGTTTGATAACTGTTCTTAAATATTTTTTTCTTGAGTTTTGCAAATGTTTTATTTTTCGAGGTGTTAGATAGTATATTCGATTTGGATGTATATAAGAATATATAGGTTACACGTTCTGATTGAGAAATGGTCGAGTTCAAAACACAAAACTGTGACCAGAAAAAGAAAAGAAAAAAACATGAAACTTAATCAATAGTCCATGAGTTTGTAAAAGTTTATGTTTACTGACAGAAATTCTTGAATACTGAAACAAAGTTGAAAAGCACGAAATTTATCAAGTGGGCTGTGATATTTGTGGTCTTCAGAGGGAAAACCTAAAGTTATTAGTTCAATTCAATTTAGGTGAGTGATTTTGTGAGTAATATATTATTATTAACGATTAGTCCCAAACACCAAAATAAATTATTAAACGAAAGTCTAAAATATCTATGATTCATAAGAAAAACGAAACTTAATTAATAGTTCATGAGCTTTGAATAATTATAGACAACTTGCGAAAACATTTTTTTTTTCTTTTCACTTTCCAAAACGAAAGCAATTTGGTGACTCGATCACATGGGATAATACACAAAAGACAAACCAAAATCACTATTTTAAATTCTACAACGAACCGTACGGTCTGATGGCCTTTAGTTAACGTCAAGTGTCAAACATTTGTATCTATATACACCATTAAGAAATTATTCTAGATTGAAAATTAATATAATGTATATAATTACTACACTAGGCAGACTCATGATGGTTGTACATTAGCTACGCACGCGCAAAATGGACGCTAAGCCGGCGGTGAAAATGACATATTATTCTACTGCAATGTCTATTCAACTCGTATGTAATAATATATGATTCTATAATGTATTTGTTATATATATAGCGGTGCGTTACGGTGGTTATATAATGTTCTGACTTTATAGAGAGATATATATATGGTAAAAGTAATGAATGAAATGAACTAGAGATAACTAAATAAACAATTTTATAATGAATATGGCACGCAATTTGCATGATGCATAGACTGCATATACTTATTACTAATAGAATATTCTTCATATCCGTGTGAAGTATTTCTGAAGCCACGAAAACTAAACATAAGTTCTGATCAATAATAATAAAACTCATTATTCAAATCCACCTAACCATACCCACCAATGCCACCAATGTCCATATGAGATCTCCTATCTCCTCTATAAATAACTATGCAACTTCTCTTTTCCAACTTACACCGAAAACAAGAAGAAGCAAACAACAAAGGCCACAAAGAAAAGAAAACCCTCTACAGTGGCTAGAGTCTTCCTTTAATTTTTCCCATTTTTCTTTGAACAAAAGATCAATGGCTCCCAACCATTCTAATAAAGACGGCACAATCGGGAGCTCCTTGCATGGAGTCACGGCAAGGAAACAAGTCTTCTCCTTCTCCGTCTAAGATGGCCCTTCGTCTCAAGCCATCCAGATGATCTGACGGCTAAGTTTGCCTTCTCGGTGGACTCAGAACACAGAGCAAAAGTGTTTAAACCACTCTCATTCGCCAAACCACACATGCGAGCCTTCCACTTAGGATGGATCTCTTTCTTCACTTGCTTCATCTCCACCTTCGCGGCCGCACCTCTAGTCCCCGTCATCCGCGACAACCTCGACCTGACCAAAACTGACATAGGAAACGCTGGAGTTGCATCTGTCTCAGGCGCCATTTTCTCAAGACTCGCTATGGGTGCTGTATGTGACCTTCTAGGGGCACGTTACGGCACTGCTTTCTCTCTTATGCTCTCGGCTCCAGCCGTTTTCTTCATGTCTTTCGTAGCTGATGCGGGAAGCTACTTAGCCGTGCGGTTCATGATTGGTTTTTGCTTAGCGACATTCGTGTCATGCCAGTACTGGACTAGCGTTATGTTCACTGGAAAAATTATTGGACTCGTTAACGGATGCGCCGGAGGGTGGGGAGATATGGGAGGAGGCGTGACACAGCTACTCATGCCAATGGTCTTCCACCTCATCAAACTCACCGGAGCAACTCCTTTCACGGCGTGGAGGTTTGCTTTATTCATCCCCGGATTTTTTCAGATCATTATGGGCATTCTAGTCCTCACTCTCGGCCAAGATCTCCCCGACGGTAACCTCAGTACCCTCCAAAAGAGTGGTCAAGTTTCCAAAGACAAATTCTCCAAGGTAATTACAACATACTATATTTTATCCATCAGTATTTTAGATGGTAACAATGTTATGTGGTTCTAATTACATTTTCCCTCGTTGTTATGATATTATTTATAGGTATTATGGTTCGCTGTGAAGAACTATAGAACATGGATCTTGTTCGTGCTTTACGGATTCTCGATGGGAGTTGAATTAACTATCAACAACGTTATATCCGGATACTTCTACGACAGGTTTAACCTAACGCTTCATACAGCCGGTATAATAGCAGCCAGCTTTGGTTGGCAAACATCTTCGCTCGTCCTTTCGGTGGCTACGCCTCAGATGTATCTGCACGGCTCTTCGGCATGAGGGGACGGTTATGGATCTTGTGGATCTTACAAACCGTTGGAGCTCTCTTCTGCATCTGGCTAGGTCGTGCTAGTACACTCCCTATAGCGATCTTAGCCATGATGCTCTTTTCCATCGGCACACAAGCCGCTTGTGGAGCCCTCTTCGGCGTTGTACCTTTTGTTTATCGACGTTCTCTTGGGCTTATCTCAGGACTAACTGGCGCTGGAGGAAATTTCGGGTCAGGAGTTACTCAACTTCTTTTTTTTCTCCTCGTCCAGGTTTAGTACAGCTGAAGGACTTTCCTTGATGGGTGTTATGGCGGTCGTGTGTACCATTCCGGTTGCATTTCTTCATTTTCCACAGTGGGGAAGCATGTTCTTGAAGCCATCAAAATACGAAGAGAGATCAAAGGAGGAGCATTATTATGGAGGGGAATGTACAGAAGAAGAGAAGAGCTTAGGACTACACGAGCGAAGCATCAAATTCGCTGAAAACAGCCTGTCTGAGAGAGGCTGAAAGGTGGTTTTGGCTGATATTTCTATAGAATCTTATAAAACCGGATTTTAGAATTATCAATTTGCAATACAATTTATTTTTTGAAATTGAAATAAACTATTAAACTCATATATATATATATATTTTAATATAGACATATATATATATATGTACACACATTAATATTATCATTTATATGAGCATAACTTATTTCAAAAAATAATAATATCATTTATATAATTAAACAATATTAAATTATATATTAAGTATAATAATTTTGACCATGAATAATAAATTAAATATTGATCATGCAATTACTCATATTATCAGTTCTAGAATTGACCATTATAATTATTAGTAAGAGCATAAAAACTAATAATATTTAAATTATTACATGACCAAGAATTATAGTTTCATATTTCACATATATATTAATCTCATGAACATAGTTCTTAGATTCAATATTAACAATGCATAATTTATGACCATCATTTTAATATTGACAACTTAAATAAAGAATAAGATGAATATGAATTAAAACAACAATTTGTGTGAAACTAAAATTTAAACAAAAAACAGATTTTATAAAATCATAAAAAATCATTTGGAAGTGGGATGATCTCTTTACTTAACTCAATAAAATGCCCGCAATGAGACGGTTTCTATGCATTCTTTGAATCCCGGGATACAACTAAACATATAAAACTAACATGGTTCAATCATGTTAAAATCTACAAGATAATATTCTACCATATACTCAAGAACACAAAATCTACTTTTGAAAGAGAAAAGTAGAAGAGGGAGAATGAAAGAACCTGTTAAACCTTGTGAATTCCTTAGCTACGAGCACCTAACACCAACAACCAAGAAGATATTTCAAGAGAGTTTCAACACTTAGAAACTTCTCAAAGAATATCTAAAATGTGTTTAATGGTGTTTTCTTGCTTTTAGAATGAAATGATGATTTTTTCCTTCTATGTAGCTTGGTATTTATAGGAGAAGAACAACTTGGTGGTCAAGTAGATTTAATGGCCAAATTAATTTAGTTTTTAATACAAAAATTTGTAAGTTACAAAAAAATCTTTGACCTCCCCTAAGCAAATTCTCATTCACATTTTAAATATATATTATAAGTCCACATGCTTATTAATATATTGTTCCAACAATCCCTCACATGAATAGAATTGACTCTAAAACACTGAGGATGTTTTTGAAAACCTTTTTAGGATAGATTTAAGCTGAAAGAAAACTTTATTGAGTATATGCGAAAAAATAACTGTATATGAAAACGTTACATTTTTCAGCGTTAAACCAATCACTGTTATAATCTATCGAGTTTACAAGCCCAGTTGGTGAACACAATGTCTTGAACCATCCGGATTTCTAATGTAAACTGAAACAATATATATAACACAGTTATATTCTAGTAGAACTTTCGCTCTCTTGTTGTGTTCATTTTGACCTTGAACATGTCTGGTATTTATTGAGTGAATTTGGAGAATACAACCTTCCCTTATTCTCCTAGAAACGGCCCCATTTCACACTCAACATGTGATTCTCGTATTCTATTTGAAGTATTCTGCTTTACTTCCTTGAAATAAATATGATAAAATCATTAAAATCATACGTTTACCCTCAAATTTGCAGACAACACTGTTTATCATTATTAGAAACTGGGTAGAAACATAAGTTTCACAGTGTTTTCTTAGACTTTATTTGACTTAGTTGTCCCTTTGAACCTAGAAAGTATAGGTGGGGTTACCGCCAAATTTCATCGTTAAATCATAGGCTTTAAACCCATTTCTATTGATGATTTTAATACTTGATCTCGGGTCAGACCTTTAATAAAAGGATCTGCTAAGTTATCAGCTGATTTGATGTAATCTAGCGAAATTACACCACTTGAGATCAATTTTCTAATGGTTTTCTGTCGTCTACGTATGTGACGTGACTTGCCATTGTACAAGCTATTGTAAGCACGAGCTATAGCCGATTGGTTGTCACAGTGTATTTGAATCGATGACACTTGTTTTTCCCACATCAGAATATCTTCCCGAAAATTTCGAAGATGCTCTGCTTCTTCTGCTGCTTTATCCAACGCAATGAACTCAGATTCCATTGTTGACCTAGCCAGCACTGTTTGTTTCGAAGTCATTAAAGCTTCCCCCCACATGTTCTGGGTTACGCCTGATTCTTGCATCATTGCATTCATCATTTCTTTTAAAGTTCGGTATTTGCGTTCTGCAATTTCATTTGATTATGGTGAGTAAGGAGCAGGTGTTTGATGAATGATGTCATCTACAAAATGCATCGAACTATCCTTCATATTCTCCACCTCTATAACTCCGAACTATTTTTATAGTTTTTTCGAGTTGATTTTCAACTTCCAGCTTATATTACTTTATAACAAGTAAATATAGCAATATTTTGTACTATCATCAATGAAAGTCACAAAATACTTTTTATCTCCTCTAATGGGTAAATAAATCACACAAATAAGTGTGAACTAAACCCAGAGGTTTATTATTTAGTATTCTCAAGAGAAATCATATGCTATCCTCCTTGAGTTACATCTCTAATTTCAGCATGGTCAATGAGATATACTTCTTCATGCCATATAATGAATTGAGCTCCATCAATTTTTTCAATCATTAGTCATATGCTTATAGCACTAGGCACTCACATGACACTCTGATATACATCAGAATTTGACACAATCATATGTGGCAGACCACTATCAAACTGAATTTGATGTGTCGACTCACTATACTCGTAGCCAATAGCACTTACGTAATAATTAAATTTTAATTTCTAAAATTATTAAATTCAGAAAGTAACAATTTAATTTAATACAAGGGCAGGATGAAGCAATTTAAATTATTCAGTTGCATAATCATCCAATTAATTTCCAAATATTATTAAATCTCTGAAATATTAAACTCTAGCATAGAAGTCAAAGCGTGACTTTTGCTAATTATTTTAAACAGGTTTTTTCTATGCTCAAAATGAAACATAAATTATTTTAACGAGTACAACAATAAATCATAGAAAAATAAATTAATTACTTCTGAATTTTTGTTGAAACAAGTATCATACCAAGTAAAAAATATTTTCTAGATTAACACTGCACAATAACAAAATAATATCACTAATTACTCTTTGAATTACTGTTGAATTGACCAAATCGTATTTATATGATTAAATCGTATAAAATAAAAAAGATCATTACCATGATTTGTCTTATTTCAGTTTTCATGACAAAAACACTAACATAAATTTATTAACGTATATGTTATTATATGCGTTTTAAATCACGATCGCTAATTATTTTTAGCGATTTAAGCGTTTGTTTTAAAAAATTAAAACCGAATTACAAACTCGCTTAAAACATTTGGAGAAATTTATTAATAATTAATAACGCTATACATAAAAATAATTGTTTCTTAAAATATTTTTCCAATTAATTGAAAAAATTAATTGGTTTTAAATAACGTTTTACCAAAATTGATTGGTAAATAACATCTTACCAAGATTTATTAATTTTTAATGACGTTTTATCAATAATGCTTCAATATTTTATGTATTAAAATAAATAACGTTTGACCAATAAATTAAATGGTATTAGACCACTAATATTTGTTTTGAAAAATTGTTTGCAAAAAAAAAAATTGGTCTTTAATTGGTTTTTTTTGTTAACAGCATCGATCTTACGAGTTCGATCGATCGGCTAGCGATATATCAGTCGCTTGACCCGCGGTACCGGTTTCGGTGTTCAATTTGTTTGATTTTTCTCAATCAACCGATAAAGATTGATCGATTTGAGCCCGAATCGATCGATCCGGTCACGAAATCTTGAAACTGATTTATTTTTTTTTTCAACAATCAAAAATAAAAATTTGATTTTTTGCAAATTCGATTTTTATTGAGTTAAGATTATAGAACCTTATAAAACCGGATTTTAGAATTATCAATTTGCAATACAATTTATTTTTTGAAATTGAAATAAACTATTAAACTCACTTATTTATTTATATATATATATATTTTTTTAATATAGACATATAGATATATGTACAAACATTAATATATCATTTATGTGGGAATAACTTATTTCAAAAAATAATAATATTATTTATATAATTTAACAATATTAAATTATATATTAAGTATAACAATTTTGATTATGAATAATAAATTTAATATTGACCATGCAATTACTCATATTATCAATTCTAGGATTGACCATCATAATTATTAGTTAGAGCATAAAAACTAACAATATTTAAATTATTACATGACCAAGAATTATAGTTTCATATTTCACATATATATTAATCTCATGAACATAATTCTTAGATTCAATGTTAACAATGCATAATTTCATGACCATCATTTTAATATTGACAACTTAAATAAAGAATAAGATGAACATGAATTAAAACAACAATTTGTGTGAAACTAAAATTTAAACAAAAAACAGATTTTTATAAAATCATAAAAAATCATTTGGAGGCGGGATGATCCATTTCCTTAACTCAATAAAATGCCCACAATGAGACGGTTTATATGCATTCTTTGGATCCCATGATACAATCAAATATATAAGACTAACAAGCTTCATTTATGTTAGAATCTACAAGTTAATATTTTACCATATACTCAATAACACAAAATTTACTTTCTAAAGAGAAAATTAGAAGAGAGAGAATGAATGAACCTGTTAAACCTTGTAAATTCCTTAGTTACGAACACCTAACACCAACAGCTAAAAAGATATTTCAAGATAAGTCAGGCTCATGATGTAAAATGTCGTTCTATATGAAAAGCTTCTGCGTCAATTTTTCTCTATGTTTTCTCGAGCCGTGTCTTAAAAAGTCTTGGAAGATCAAATTTACTAATTCAACGACCAAGTACTGAAAAAGAGACAAGTGTTTTGAGGCGCAACTAGTCATAACTTAAAAGAGTCTACATGAAGAAACCTTTTTTCCTTGGAGAGACGTCATAGCGATTATATATGAAGAAAGACCAAAGACGAAGCAATGGACTTTAGTATTCTTTACGTCTCACAGACACATCGCATTAAAAGAATCTAGAAAGAGTAAGAAGAAACTAAACTAGTATGACATGTGAAGAGTGCAAATGTGAAAAACAACTAAAGTCTGATGAGAGTTATCAAACATAACAAGAAAGCTATTGCTTATCGTTCCACTTCCACCATACGTTATACAAGATCGCGTGGAAGAAAATTTCGTGCAGTAGCTCCATTTCTTGGGAAGCCTATGAAGAAATGCAATTTTGTTGAGAATTAAATGAAACAAAAGAAACTGAAAGAACAGTGAGGATAGTTTCTTTATTATTACCCGGCTGTATATCGTGTGGCCATGTTCTTTGCAGTGAGTCTTGCTTTCTCAGCATTTTCATCCGATAGTTTCTTCAAGACGAATCCTTCACCTTTGCACTTAAGAACAGATTCCTGAACCGCCACAAACTTCACATTCTTTCATAGAAGCCTACAATTCGATTTAGATATCAGTTTTCCACCAAGAAAAAAAAAAAAGAACAAGGTGCAGTTTTGTGTTTATCATCTGTCATTATACTAAAAAACAAAACTACCTCGGCTTCTTCAGAGGCTTTGGTACTTCTTCGAACAAGAAGAGTGGCTGCAGTTCCAACAACTGTGGCTGTACAGAAACAGCTGTTTCAACTAAAGCCTGAATTGCTGTTGATGATGATGATCTCTTAGATCTCTCACGTGAGGATCTTTTCATATCAAAGAACGAAATCGAGTTTATGAACCTCACATCCTTAACACCTACCACAAAACAAAACAAACAAAATTAAACCTTAGTAAGTATATTATAGTACAAACAAAAACTCAATAAAAGTGAATTAATTGGTCAAGACATTGTTTTTCCTAGAAAGCTAACATTAAATCGTAATACAACTAGTGTTTTAGTAATGAAACCCGAAGAAACTACCAAAGCTTGAAACTTCAAATTGACGTCAGATTGTAATCATGAAACTTTTCGATCGTTTTAGAAAAGCCACTAAAAGAAAGAAACTACCAAAGCATGAATTGACACTAACGGTCTTTCTTCAAATTTCACAGAATTGCGTCAAATTTTCTCAGAGAGAGAAGAGAAAAGAAAATCGTAGCTTGAAACTGAGCTCCATCGCAACAGAGAAATTATCAATTCTTTCATTTCGTCAAATTCGATTCTTGTTAATCTCTCCATTAGTCCAAAAAACCTTATCTTTTTGTCCGCTTTGCCATATTTTTTTTTTTAATCTTGTCTCGGTCAACAGCTAAAATTATAAATTCGATACTGAAATTGAATCGAACCAAAGCCAAATCAAAGTAAACCGGTGAACCGACGAAACTTGGGTCAAGTTTTTATAAAAAATAACGAAGCCTATACCCAAGACATTATATTAGAGCCCAAATGAGATAATGATTAATAATTTAAGAAAAGCATGCATGACAGTCTCGCCAGCCCAAAGCTTTTGTGGGAAAACCCACAACACTCTATAAGTAGAACAGACAGTTCCACAAATTAGATATTGTTTAATGAAGTGGTTTGAATACAATAAGTTTTCGAAGAAAAAAAATGAGTAAGATGAGTTCGTAAAATTTAGAATGTAGAATGTAGAATGTAGAAGGTAGACTATACAATGTAGAAGATAGACTGTACAGTGTATGTTAAAAATGTGATAGTTGATAAGTAATGCCTTAAATCCTAAGTTTGACATTCCTTTTATATTTTCAGTCTAACTCAACCACCACACATATTTTAGGAGTATTGGAGAGAAAATAATTTTTTTTTTTTTTTTTTTGACAACAATAAATCAAAGAAATTAAAATTTTTTAATCAACCAATCTGGTGGAACGGTATTGACATACACCATCTCTGCTTGGAGTTCTCGTGCACTTCTTGCTAGGTTGTCTGCTCATGTGTTTGTTTCTCTTAGACTGTAAATGATCTTTGTGGTTTTGAAGTTGCTGATGCACCTGTTGATCTCGTCCAAATGAATTGCAAAGGCTGGCCACTCCTCCGGTGAAGACACCATCTTCATGACATCGCAACAATCAGTGATGAAAACAACTTCAAATCTCTGATATATGAGCATACACTCCATTGCCCATATAACTGATTCTAGCTCTGCATGTAGTGGAGACTGGCTAAATTTAACCATAATAATTATTGCATATAAATTTAACTCTTATTTTCTTCTTAATCAGACATGATTTAACTTCTTTCTTTTATTATTTTCGGCAAACTTTTTTTTCATTTGTTAATAAAGCTTAAGTCATAAATTTTATACGAAGTCTCACTAATTTGTACTTTGTTATAAGATTTGTCAACAAAACGTATTTGTTACTCAAACAAATACTCTCAATTCATGATTGTTTGGGTTTTTTCATCTGCAAAAATCTTTTTATTTTTTATTTTGTTTTCTTTTTGTGGTTCAAAATTCATTTATTATTTTGAATTTTAGAGCACAATCTCTGTTTTAGTAGTAAGCATTCGTTCATTCTTATATTGATCATAGTCACTACTCTAAACTTCTTTATTGTTGATATATATAGCAATTGTAATGATTATTGTGGTTTTATATATTATTATTGTACAATAGTTTGACTATTAATTTAGCAGTCCAAATTTTCGTGTTAATGTTTGATGATAAGAAAACTAATGGATGCAAAGAGAACAAGTTTAGTACATATATGAACACAATAGTCCACTGCTTAAAATATATAGAACATAAATTTTATTTACGAAATAACGTGACATAATTGCATAGATGACCAATTTAATAATTTTATGTTTTACTGGTTGCCTTCTCCTTCGAAAAATGGAGAGAAGTTGTGTTTTTTTTTTCTTTCAAGAACATAATTAATCATTCAAAACAAGATACATAGTTAGAGTACATCAATTGTGATAACCATTTAAGTGTATATAAATGTTGAAAGGGTGGATTCACTTATGGTGTTTAGTAACTAAAATTCATTTTGGAAGTAAATACTCTGTTTCTTTGAATAAAGGAAAATCTCAGCGATAGAGAATTGGATTCAATTATGCTGTTGTGGCGTAATTTCTTCGTTTATTAATGAAACTTGAAATCAATTTTTTTTTTTTTCATTTGTTGATAAAGCTTAAAGCCATAAATTTTATATGGAATCTCCCTAATTTATGCTTTATAATAAGATTTATTAACAAAACTCACAATCTTCCTTTTCATATGCGTTTTTTCTTTTTTTCTCAACTCACTTCAGGATTGTTTGGATTATTTCATTTATGATAATCTTTTTGTTTCTTTTTTTGGTTAAGAATCCATATATTCATTAAAAAGAATTATTTTGAATTTTAACCTCTGTTTTAATAACAAGTTTTCATTCATTCTTATATTGATTATAGTCACTACACTGAGCTTAGTTATGGTTGGTTTTGTTTAGTTATGGTTGGTTTTGTAGCACTTGTAATGGTTATGGTGGTTTATGTGATATTTTTGTACAATAGTTTGACGATTATCTTAGCAGTCCAAAGATTCATGCTAATGCTCGATGAGAAGAAAAATTGATGAATACAACGAAAATATGTTAAACCATATCCCTGGCAAATAAACTATTTAAACACAATAGTCTACTTTTTAAAACATATGAAACATAAATTTTATTTACGAAATAACTTAAAAATTCATGTTTTATTGGTTGCATTCTCCTTTGAAAAATGGAGAGAAGTTGTATTTTACTCAACAATAGAATTAATCATTCAAAAGAAGATACATAGTTAGAATACATCAATTGTGATAACCATCAACGTAAATATAAGTAAATAGAAAAGAAACACATATTGAAAAGTTCTCTTTAAGTAATACTATTCACCATTTTGTTGTACTTTTTCTTAGAAAACTTTGTCGACCATCAGAGGATATCATTGCAGAGCCTACCGATGATATCGTTCTTCGTGTTAATATTGTGATAACCAATTAAAACACATATTAGAAAGTTCTAGAAAAATCTCTTTGAGCAAAACTATGCACCATTTTGTGTATCCTTGCAAAACTTACTGATGATATAGTTCTTCGAGTTGCACTGCAAACAAAGTGTCAATTTTTGATAATTATTTTCAAAAATTAATGATGAAAATCTCATATAGATGAAAAGAACTAAGATAAGAGAAAAACAGCCATTTTTAACAATGAACTGAACTAATTTGTATTAAGGTTTGAAATGAGCTTAAGGATTTTTTTCTTACTGTAGCTAAATTGCTTATAATTTGACACATATCTAAGCCGTCATTTTTTCTTCCAACTTTATACGAAACACACTTTTATCTAATACTTTCAATAAAAAAAAATTAAGGAAAATTGCATTTTTAACTTCTAAAATAACAAACAACAACATTTTAAACCTCGAAAATATATCACTCACATATTAAACATTCAACTCAATTAAATTTACATATAAAACTTTTAAATTAAAGTTTAGTTTGAGCCACAAAAAATGACTACTGAAATTATTTAATTTTCAATCAAAAATTGGTGACATGTCGGCAAATTTTTAAAAATAATTATAATTATAATTTCTTAAACAAAACACAGAAAACAAAAAAAATTCGTATCTTCTCCGACAATAACATCTCATCTTCCTCCTTCATTCTCCATCTTCTTACATGGCCGTCAATGCTCACCATCTTCTCTCTCCTCCTCATCACAAACCATGATCTTTAATTCACTGGTTAACTCTCTTACGTGGGTACAAAATCCATCGTAACCGAGTCGTATTGATCACTATGCAAGGTGGAGTATGAATCGAATTGATCAATTTGTTTCATGACATAACACAAAAAATGATCAATTCGTTTTTCAACACATTAATTTCTCACTCTCAAGTCTTATTTATCTCTAATTAGTCATTAGTGAAAGCCATTTGGAAGTAATTTAATTCTTGTAACATTTGATTTTGAGATGAGTTCTTCATTCTTCCAAATCTAAGTGTTTTCAGATCGTGAGCTTCTTCAAAACTCGCCACAATATCACCAGAATCTATCCGGATTTCTTGTGAGAGGCAAGTGAATTGTGTGGTTGAAATGGACGATTCTCGTGGGAACTTATGTGAGAGCTGTGACCATAAAGTGTGTGAATAACCAAATTTTGACTGTTTTGTTTGTCATGGTTTAGTCTTCTTGTTATCTCTAATTTTATTCTCTTGTCATACTAAGGTGGTGAGTTAAATCGGAATTTAAGTTCCATCCATGAAAAAATTGTACCGGAAAACGTATACCGAGATTAAATTGAACCGGGCCGGTGAACCGAACAAATTGACTTTTTCACGTGATAAAAAATGGAGTAACCGTAAAGTCCGTGCCAAACCGTGTTTGTGGGCCCCCAAATGCATACAAGTCTCGTTTGGTGGCGGCCCAACAAAATCTCCCCGTAACGATCATACGCATAACGAGGAAAATCTACTGTACCCGGCCGAGGATGACCGGCGAATCATTATCGACGGCGACCTTAACGAAGACGCCGTTAGTGACGGGAGAGAGAGTGATAATAGCAGTCGTGGTTTTTCGTGTTCTCTTCTCTCTCCCTCTCTATCTTATCTCCCATGGCTTCTCCCTCTTCCTCCTCTGCCTCTCTGCCTTCCTCGTCGATATTCACGCCGAGAGCTCTCCATTTCTTCTCTCTCGTTTCAGCGTGAGGTGATTTGCCAGCCCTTGTTAATTAAGTACATGTTAGAGTTTCTTAAGCTACGGTATTTCAAGAAACTGTTTGAGATTCAAGATCTTGTTTTTAAAAAAAAAAGTTGGCATTTTTATTTTTGCTATTGTGTTTGCATTATAAAAAGTTTGCATTTTTATTTTTGCTATTTTGTTTGCATTATAAAAATTTTGCATTTTTATTATTGCTATTGTGTTTGCATTATTTCAGGAGAGGAGCAACTTCAGGGATATTGCTTGGAGCAGTAACACTTCCTTCGGTTATGTTATCTAAGTTGGTACAGCTTACAAGAGCTATCTCACTAAATGAAGCTGAACAAGATGGTAACTTTCAAAGAGTACTCTTATTATTTAGTCATACAGCCCTTAACATTGGCTTCACAAAACATGCTTTTAATCACTGCTGTGTAGAGCTCGCGCATGTGACAATGCAGTACTGGGCAGCATCGGCAAGCTGCTGCGCAATACTTATATATCTCTCAGTAATTATATCACAAGCGAAGAGAATTGAATCTTCGTCCTCCTCTGTTTGGCTTACCAGGGTTAGTTTAACTGGCACTGTTTTGTATGGAGCTGCATGTTTTGTTTCACTTTCCATGATATCACACACTGGTAAGTAATCTCTAGTTTGGAGTTTTGTAGTTGCGTTTTAATCTACTTTTGCTTGGTTTTCACTGGTGATCTCTGTTTGGACATGACAGGCGTGAACACGTCACTGAAAATGCTGTGGATGTTATTTCACGGCCTTGCAGCTGTTAAGTTAATTCGACATTTGCTTTGCACTTTCCCTTCTTGTGCCTCAATAGGTAACGGTTACTTCTATTTACGTATTGGATTGAGTAGTAATTTTAACTTCACTGTATGCATTGCATTCATGAAATGGATTAGCAGTCAAGAAATGATTTTTGATCTATGGAACTTTAGATTTGATTTTAAACGTTTTTCTTTTGGTTCAGCGTATTTCTATTTCACCTTCAACAATTGGCAATTTTGTAGGGGAAGTACTTCTCGTAACCAGTGGTCTTGTTCTCTATTTTGGCGACTTTTTGGCATGCACAATTGCAAAGGTTAGGATTCTTTAGTTTTACCACAAGTCATGCATTATTGGTTACTGCATGCTCGCAAGAATGATTTCGTAGCTGTAACTTTGGTACGACGGCTGTTACAGATCTGCGAGAAATTGATACCTGTGGATCTTGTATCAATAAGCTATGGTATAAAGAGAACTGAAACTGGCATAATCGTCCAGGTATGATAATGGTAAATTAAAATTAAGTACGTAACCTTTACTGTATTGATGAATAGCAACTCCCATGTCTCCTTCCCAGGGTCTACTGTTGGGCCTTCTACTTTTTCCGATGGTGTTTAGATTCGTTCTGCATATATACGAAAGCTCTTTGAGAAAGAGAAACTGCAATGATGCTGCAAAATCTGTCTTATTCTTTATTTCACTTGTATTATTTATTGTCGTGGCTGTTCCTTTTTGGATGCAGTTTGTTCACGATTTCCACCAGCATCCCTTCTTATGGTATTTAATCTTTACTCTCAGTTACTTGTCTTGTGTTCTTTCAGTGTAGGTAAGTAAGATTGTATCCAACTTTATACTTCTTTATCGCAGGGTGCTCACATTTGTCTTTTCTGAACCTCTGAAGAGACTTTCATTATGTGTCTACTGGGTTCTGTTGATCGCTGTGTCTGTCTCAAGATTCTACAGCATCTCGAGGAGTAGCAAGGTTGAGAGAATCTTGCTCAGAAAGTACTACCATCTGATGGCTGTTTTAATGTTCTTGCCAGCTCTCGTCTTACAGGTGACTTGTGGTGATCAATAATTTATAATTTTACTATTTAGAAATCCGTTTTGTGTAAGTAGCTTCTTACTATTTTCATGCATTTCATTCAGCCTAAGTTTCTCGATCTAGCATTTGGTGCAGCATTGACGGTTTTCGTTGCATTGGAGATCATTCGAGTAAGATTCCCCTTGTATGTCACATAACTTAGCTTCTCGGTTTTATCATTTTCAATGTGCTTATACATTATGAAACCAGATCTGGAGAATTCAGCCGCTTGGAGAGCCTTTGCATCATTTCATGAATGCTTTCACAGACCATCGTGACTCAGAGCTTCTGATTGTCAGGTATGCCAAAACTGTTAAGACAATGCAAAATGATCACTTTTTTGTTTGTTTGTATAACCACTTCTCACTCTCACTTGTAGCCACTTCTCACTCTTGCTTGGGTGTGCGCTTCCTATTTGGATGTCTTCTGGTTTCAACGACCGAGCTTTATCCCCATTTGCTGGAATTCTCAGCCTCGGGATTGGAGATACAATGGTAAAACTTAGCTCAGCTCTTTACTTACATGCTAATGAGATGCTAACTCCAAAAACCTCAAGTATCTTCAAATATTTACTTTACAGGCATCAATGGTTGGTCACAAATATGGAGTACTGAGATGGAGCAAGACAGGAAGTGAGCATCTTCTACTGCTTAAATCGGAAACTAGTATTGTCAAGTGAGTGATTAATGTTTTTTTTCTTTTTCTTTTGGGTTTGGAACAGAGAAAACGGTAGAAGGAACAGCAGCGGGAATAACGTCGGTGATGGCAGTGTGCTTTGTGCTGGTCCCAGTATTAGCATCAATGGGTTATATACTAAGCCAAGGATGGTGGTCGCTTCTTGTTGCGGTTACTGCAACCGGGATGTTGGAAGCTTACACGGCGCAATTAGACAACGCTTTTATACCTCTTGTCTTTTATTCACTCCTCTGCTTATAGTGAAGTTAAAAGCCTTTAGTTATTCTTTTTTGGTACTAATAAAAGTTAAATGTACATAACAAAGTATCACACTACTAACCACACTTGTTAGTTGTTGTACGTGCGACATTTGCCTTTTGATCGAATGAGAAAACCACATGTGAATCCAAATTGACCATAAGATCTTCAAAAGTGAAATTAACAATGAGACAATATCTTGACTATTATATTAAATAAATTATGAAATTATGTTTTACTAAGAGTTTGTCCGCACGGCTGTAATAAGAACAATTTTTTTTTAGTAAATTATACATGTATGACGTATATAATTTAGAATTGTTGGATTTAAAATTTATACACATGTAAAAGATTTTATATTGTATGATTATAATATTTTGAGTGATGTTATAAATTAGTAAACTTATAGTTATGTTTTGTTATTTTGATATTTATATATATTTTTGTCAATTTAACCTAATAGTTTTAATATTATAACATTTTAAGATAATGAATTCGTATCAGATTTTATAAAATTTATAAGTGGTGATGAATTTTAAAAGTAACATAAATTTTCATAATTCAAATACGGTTTAGCTATAAAAATATGGAAGTGACAAATAAAAAGATTTTTTCTGTGTCTTTCTCCTTCTATTCTTTTATTTTTCTGGGTTTCTCAGTTGTGATTGTTCTGACTAATTGTGCCATGATTGTCTGAAACAACAGGACATTCTCCAACGGTCATTCTCTCGTAACTTCCAAGGTTAGAACCTTTTTTCGCTTTCATTAGTTTTTGTTTTGTATTTTTAGAGTTTATATAGTATATGCACGCAAGTTGTTCGATCATTTTCCCAAGAGAGTTACTAGCTTCATTATTTCTCACGTTAGTTATATGCTTCATGTAAAATTTCGTATTTGGGTGCTTCTTTCTTTTATTGGGTTCGTTTCTAGGATTTATCGTTCTCATGAACGAAGCTTCAGAGGTCTTTCCGAAGGTGATTTAAGGGTTCTGTAATCGAGCATCACAGTCCATCCCTTGCCATTGTCTGCTTTTCTCGTCGTTATCTTCTTGCATTAGCTTTGCCATGATCAATACTAGATTGCACCTTCGGGTTCTGCCCAACTTCTCCTTTATGTAGTTGCATTAATGCCACAATGTAACAAGAAAAACAGAAGAAATATGAATATGCACCATGGTTTCATACAGTATGTAGGAGATCTTGTCCCTGTCCTGTTCTGGATGCTTAAGTTCATAACGTTGCATCGACAAATGATATTTCGTAGGATGTTACTTTCTTTTTGCTGTATGTTATAGTTCTCACTTTCAGCTCATTCTAATTCTCTTGTTTCTTCTTCACAGTGCTTACAATGTTGTTGTTTCTTGTGCATTTTCCAGATCGAACAAGTTTGGACAGAAGCAATGACGGTTCTCAAAAGGTACGTCCTAAGGATGTTCATGTCCATCAAGTACATAACAGCAAACGTAGTGGACAGAAACAACGGCAGAGTAGTGACAACAGCTTCAACAGTTGAGCACGCAATCAAGAACTCACTAGAGTGTGGTCGTACTTGCAATGCCAAGGCAGCTGCTATTGTAGGAGAGGTTTTGGCGATGAGGTTGAAAGTGGAAGGGCTCCAAGATGGGCAAGGAAGAGGTATCCACGCCGATGTCAAGAAAGAAATCGAAAAGAAAGGTTTCAAGAGTCGAACCAAGGTATGGGCTGTTATTAACTCACTAAGGAACAATGGTGTTACACTCATTCTTGATGATTATGATGATGATAATGACAAAGATTATCGTGATCGTTCTTATGAGGGTCATCGGTAAATTCACAAAACTTTACTTTCTGTGTGTCATCTTCTTCTAGCTGTTGTGGAATCTTAGATTCGGTTCTGTATAAACTTGGAATAGTCAAATCTTTGTAACAGAATAAAGAGTGTTCAATGAATGACATTATCAGGTTTTAAATTAGTTACTAAACTACACTAGTAGCTTACTAGATACATTTAGATGTATTTTAATGATTCTTTAAAACAAGCATATATAATTTACCAACAAATAAGAACTTATGTTTTCTTTGAACGTTTGTTAATCAGTAGCCAACAGGATGAAACAGCTTAACAATGAAGTTTCCTGTGTATTTATAGAAATAATTCACAAGTATAGATTATTTTAGTTTTCTTATTGTTAAAAATGCTGATCTCTTAGATACATAATAATAAAATCGGTTTGGTATTTAGAATCACTGATGTTGAGAAGAAAAGAAATCACTGACGAGCGGTCCGACCGGTGGGTGTACCGAGCTTTCCTTGCATCCAATTCTGAAGCATTTGCAATGCTGCTTTTGGCTGATCCATTGGAACCATGTGTCCAGCATCATGGACCTGTAAAACATTTTCCCAATTTTAGTTAATTTAGGTTTATCGCTGGTAATAGGTTCAGTTTATGGCTTTTGTTTGGTTTACCTTGAGGAAAGTGAGTGAACCGTGATTCTTCATCAAACCGGCTTCTTTACTATCTACATGGAATGGAACTGTTGCAGCTGCTACAAACTCTTTGCGGCCTGACCATTCCATCTCGTGAACCCATTTCGAGTTTCCTATAAAGTACATAAAGCAAGATAAACATATTCAATCAATCTCAGTTTAACCGGCTGTGTAGCTCTAATACTTAAGAGACGAAAATAGAACAAAACTAAAGTAATTAACTAGAAAACAAACCGAAAGAGCCAAAATCTATGACCTGTGCCCTGTTTCTAAACCGGATTATAACCTGGACTGATACTCTAAATAGTAACTCTGGGTGCTCAATATTGTTTTCTTTTCTTGTACCAAATGAAGAAGACCCGGTATATGAAACCAAACGTTGTGACTCGCATCATAACCGGAAATAAACCGGTGATCACCAAGCAAATGGACATAGAGCAATGGAAGCTTACCGAGCCAATTGCAAATGAGATCGTATTCGCCGGCATAGATAAGCATCTTGATTCCATCTTCAAGCAGAGCTGGAATCCCAACCTCAAGGTTCCGCATCCAATCCATCTGCATGGCATCATAGACCGCAGTACTGCAAGACACGAACTCGATATCTCCCACACCTAATGCCTTGCGAACTGATTTCTGGTTCAAGAACTTCTCCATGTTCGAGAAATCATAGCACAAGCTTCCTTCACATTGTTTCCTCACGTCGTAATACTTCAAAAACAGAGAGGCCAAAGCAGAGGAAAGAATCTTGTAAGTTACTCCAACAACAAAGTAGTATTACAGGGATGAGTTTTGATGCTTACGTTTACGTTTCCAGCGATGTTCATGATCTTTTGGAATATGTTGTTGCAGACAACGTACGAAGAAGAACAAGCTTCACCACCATCAGCGCCTAATAAACCGCGTCAAAAAACCGAAAGATTTTGTAAGAGATCAAAACCTTTTCAATGTTTTGTAACGTTTTTGAAAGAAAGAGGTTGAGGTATATAATATATTTACTGCATTCTTTGATGGATTGTTGACAAGCTGCATAGTTACGGTTTAGGTTATCGTGATCAGATTGTGAAATCAACTTCATGTCTAGAGCGTAATCCGCGTATGCACCATACTGGATCTCTGGGTTGGTCAAACCGTTACCAATCGCAAAACCCTGATGTAAACCAATGTGGTTTATGCCAATGTGGTGAGGTCAATAAGGGTGAAACAATTTAGCAAACAAACAAAAAATGGTGAAGGTTTACCTTAAGGTTAATGTGAGTTCCTTCCTTGTTCTTGTTTCCACGGTGAACTCTTGAAGCCAATGCGGGAATGTAATGTCCGGCATATGATTCACCGGTGATGTAAAAATCATTCTTCACAAATTGTGGATGTTCTTTGAAAAACGCCTGCAAAGAAAATGTCACGTCTAAAATTTCAAGAACATTTTAACAAAACAAAAAGAAGAAAAGATTTCAAGAACAGGTTTTATGTGATGAGACAGAGGAAAGAATTAAAACTGAACCTGTAAGAAGTCGTAAAGGTCATTACTGACACCATCCTCGTCATGTCGGAGATCACTTTCGTCCGATGTATAACTGAAACCAGTCCCGATCGGTTGGTCCACGTAAATTAGATTCGAGGCCTAAATATATTAAATTAAAAAGAAGTTAATTATTAAAATCAACAGAAGTTGATTATTAAAATCAAAAGAAGTTAAAAGAAGTGGTTGAGATTATTGGTTTCTTGTTGGGATGAAATAACGTGTTTTAGTTGACCAATTTTTTCTAACCAACCTTGTCCCAACCGAACTCGTTCCAAGCAAGAGATGAGTTGTTGGAGACGGTGAAAGGTCCGTTCTCATAGAATAGAGCCAGTTCGCTGCTGCAACCGGGCCCACCGGTTAGCCAAATCACCACAGGATCGGCTTTGTTGCTTCTCGACTCGAAGAAGAAATAGAACATCCTGTGAAGAGATTGAGAGCATTAAAATCCCGGTTTAGTCGTAATGCCAAAGTTAACCGCGACGGTGGCAACTACTGAAAACCGTATTGTTCCAAGATCTTTCTTTTGGTGGTTTGGTACGCATTGGACTGTGTGAAGAAATTTTAACCGGATTGGTGAACCGGTTTAACTTACGGCTTACCGGTTACAACAAAATTTGGAAGTTACCTGGCTGCTTTTGAATTAGGAAGTTTATAGTAACCAGCGTGGTGACCAAAATCCTGAACCGTAGGAGAACCGGTGGAGTCACGACGGTCAAGAGCCGCCGGAAAATCAAATTGTCTCTCGACGAGTCTTGGAGCCTCAGAAGCGTCTTTAGGGATGACATTGACGTCACGTGTAGGCATCAAGTTGAAACCTTTGATTAACCTCTCAGCCGTAAGAGTCGGTAAACTCGCCGAGGAAGAGAGTGGTATAGGGTCGTTTGTGATAAATTTGGAATTTGAGAGGGAAAAATGAAAAAAAATGAATATACAGAGGAGAAATGTGAGAAATGATGTTCTCGAGTCCATTTTTTTTGGAATTTTTGTTTGTTCTGTGTAAGAGAGTTGGGTTATAGGATCGACGAGATGAATGTATTTATAGAGTTGGCTTGTTCAATTGTTCGTATACACAGAGATCAAAAGAAAGAAAAAAAATGTGATATAATTTTCCAAAAGTATTTTTTATTTTATTATCTTTGCTTACGAAAACTGTCAATTTTTACTTTTTTTTTTGTTTGACACCTCGAGAAAGGTAATCGGTTGCTCGAATCAATGGAAAAAAAACCTTCACTCGAACTCTTAATTCGAAACTTAGTGAAACATTGTAAAAAATAACTAGAGCGTGTCAATATTTTGTGATGATTTAAATATTCAATTTAAGATTTGAAATGATTAAATCAAGTGATAATGGACTAGTAATATGGTTCTCACTTATTGAGTAATTGCCTTATAGGTTCAAATTAAAATCACGTTTTAGATTTATTAAAATAATTACTATATTCGTCCTAGAAATCAGCCTATAATATTTTGTAAATATAGAATTGAAGATTATATATTAGAATACTCAGATGAACCATTTACTTCAAATGCAAAGATAAAAATTACATAGTTTTTAGTAACAATTTTTTTAATTAAATTAACTCGAATTATTAAAAAGAAAAAAGCGGTTGAATACACCGAACCGAATACTACACCTCCTCAGAATTTGCAGCTACTCTTACGGATTTTTTTTTTTTTTTTGTTTAGTTTCTTGCTGTGATAAACGCCACTTGCTCTTTCGAGAAAAATCTGAATATGATTGCGCTTGTTCAAGAAACATGACACCAAAAATTAAATTAAGATGGATACACGTACCTACCGGAATATTAGAATCTTTAATTTTGTATACATAAATATTGGCGATTGCAATTAATTCGTTTAGAAAAAGACAAAGACAAAGACAGTGTGTAATTGTGTGAACGCTAGCTATTTCGTTTAAATCCTTGCTTTAATTTAAAATCTTGCGTATAAATTGTCTTTCTGTTAAAAGAATTCCTTAGACATGGACAAATCAATGAGTGTCTTCCTTTTTTCCTTTTTTAAAGCATCATGGAACTTTATTAGTTTATTAAAGCCAAATTTTTTGGACTTGTACAAATCAATGCTTTAAGTCACAAATGTTTTAGCCTTAGAACATATATTATATACCTTATAACTGACTATTGATTTGTCTATATAGAAACTACTTCCACAAATGACATATATAAGACTAGAAATGACATCCGACAGCTGATCATGAACCAACTTCTAAAACCCTAATTAATGCAAATGTATTTATTCAAAATATGAATCAACAAAAATTATGAATATATGTAATAATATATAAACTATAAACATTTTTATGGTATTTCACCAAAATGTTGTCTCAATCATCTCGGCAACGCTCTTTTTTGAATATTCTTGTTATTGCTAATATTTTTTTTTTGTTGACAAAGTTATGATCTTTTACTCAAAACGCTACAAGAACTTTTTTGAATCGTACCTAAAAACATAGGATATTTTGAAAGAGCTTATATGTATTTGATAAATGAAATACATGCATGTTTAATAATTAATTAGTAATCCCAATATAATATATATGTATAGTTTCAACAGAAATAATTTCGTAGGTCCGATCTTCGTAGATAAGAAGCATGAACCTAAAAATACAAAATACAAAGAATAGGACAGCTAAATTCAAGAATACTTGTGCTAGCTTTTCTTGAAGTCTTGCTCGTCCTTTGTTCTACATGTGGATCGGCATGAATCATACCATGTGATAGTCAGTCACAAATTATGTAGTTTTTATGCTTGAGATTCGCTGAAGACGTGCCATGAATGTCGGAGAAGCGAGACATTTGACCTAGAGTTATTTTACACGACCATACCTCGGAAGGTTTCTTTCTTTGAATCTTTCTCACATCCAAGGTTTATCTGCCTACTTCACGTTACAAAGAGAATAATAATAAAATAATTGGGCAACAAAATTTGACTTAGCTATCAGTTTCTCTTTCACTTAGTGACATACGAAGAAAAAAATACCGGAAAAGTCATTAGACTATATAATCTATACTGAAGTCTCATGAAATAACCCTATCTTGTTGTTTATTTTTGTCGATAATTTCTTCTTATTCTTTTAACTATTGGTCATATCAGAAATCAATCTTGAAAATATTTATTGAAGTAGTGAAACATATCACTACACGAAATAGGGGAAATAACGACTTCAAATTCCGACTACAGAATTAGTCGCAACACTTAGCGACTGCATATCCATAATGTACCGACAACTTAACAATACACAAAAATTAGTCATTATTTAGTCGTTATTTAACGACTGAAAGTAGTAGTCGTTAAAATTGTCGCAATTTAGCGTTTGAAGTACGACATTAGTAAATTTATGTAAATATAGTCGTAAAATTGTCACCACAGTTCTGACCACTTAGCGACTACTACTGTTAGTCATCAAATTAGTGACTAAAGGACGACAATAAATTGGAATCGTTACATAGTCGTAGAACAATCGTGAAAGAACTCATTAGAAAAACATGTTATTCGTCTTTGGGTAGGTATACTAGTTTATAACGACTGATATATGTTGTCGTTACGTGGTCGGCAATTAGTCGCTGTTTTGTCGCCTGGTAGGCCTATTTAATCAGAACTCACGTAAACAAATTTTCATCCTCTCTACCACAAAACAACACTACACTTAAAAAAAATTCATAGCATGAGTGAAAATAATCATTTAGCTGATGAATCTTGGGATCAGTCATTTGCTAAAATGATTGTCATTGATGCACTGTCTTCCATTTCCCTCCAGCCAAGCCAGCCTCCGCAATCAGAGGTTTCTCTAATACCTGGACCAGGTAGACCCGTGCAACAAGGCCTGTTTCGAAAGAGGGCACACGATGCTATGGTGTTGCGTGGAGAAAGTTCAGAAACACGCTCAACACAAAACTTCATTCGAGAGGTATACAATGATCCACAACATGTCGACAAGGACTTCACAAGTTCACGGTGGACTTCAGTTATGAATTTCATATTCCATGCAGGTAATTTTACAATTATATGAAAGCTATGTGTCTCTAACTTCGATATGTAAGTACATTGTTTATATGTGTAGGTATGTATAATAATAGGCCCGTTCCATATTGGACCCAGATTTCGGATATTACATGTCCGTCGTCAGAATTTGTAAAAGCGAATAAGGTATATATTGTATAGTAAATCTGAACTATGTATTCTGTGAGCATGTTCACTGTGTGTAACTTGTTGAAATTTAGGTAGTGGGTATAATAACAACATTAACCCCAAATGGTTTTGGAGACATGTTGGTGAGCCTTAAGGATCAGTCTGGTATAATTGAAGGAACAATGCACCAGAATATTTTCCGGAACGATGAGTACAGAATCGCAACTTCTGTGGGCGCTGTTGTTATTTTACGGAATGTTACTGTTTGCCGTTTTGCGAGGAAGTATAAATATCTGAACATTGTTGCTCGTAACATAGTGAAGGTATATTATCAACTGCTAGTTATTAGTTTTGTTAATTTGTACTGATTAATTTTTTGGAAACAGATCATCGGGGTTAATTCTATGGTTGCCGAGTATGAACCTGTGGAGCGCGAAAACAATGGAGATGAATTTATTACAGTTCCGGACTCTGATGTTGATGAATAAATTACTGCCCTGTAAGATGTACTAGTCATGTTGTTGTTCCTAATAATAATTTTGCTGTTTTAATTTTTGTTACTAAAATGTGTAATATATTGTACTTTCTCGCAAATAATAAATGGCTGAACTTAATAATGAAATTCTGAAATTTAATTTAATATAGAAAGTTGTTCAAAATTTAGTTCTATTGTTTAGCATTTTTGAACGTTGTGAGATAAATAATTATATTAAAAAACGTATTAACATGTTTATGACAGTCGGGATATAGTCGTTTTTTGGCTACAAATCAGAAAAAAATAGTGTTCACGTCAGGTAGTCGGTTAATAGTGGGTACGACTTGGAAAATAACACGTTTAAATTGAAGTCAGTTAGTTGTACCTATAATTAGCGACTACACTTCGTACTCGCTAGTTTGTCGGTTTATAATCACTTTTTAGTCGCTATTTTTGGCTATAAATACTACGGTCACAAACTTCTGCACAAGATCGGATGTTATTCAACAGAAGGAAAAACATAAAGTGTAATTATTGAGAGTAACAAAACGTTTCGAAAATATATGGCAGGAAATTACAATTTTAGTAATTTCCGGGAGTGGATGTACAAGCGAATTGATGAAGAGACGGGAAATTTCTCGGAAGAGTTCAAAATGGGGGTTGAACAGTTCATGAATTTTGCCAACAGCCAGCCTTTGGCGCATGATAATAGTGGTAAGTTCTACTGCCCTTGTTGTTCTTGCAAAAACGAAAAATTCATCTCGGGTGCTAGCATTTGGAATCATCTTTATAGTAAAGGATTTATGCGAGATTATTATGTATGGTATAAACATGGGGAAGAAATCAATACAGATATAGGAACAAGTAATGTTGAGCCAACTTTCCTCAGAGGGGGTGTAGAAGTCGATAATATGGCAGAAGATAGATATTTGGAAATGGTTAATGATGCCTTTCGTCAAAACGTTTACTTTGAAGATAATAATCATCTGGTTGGTGGTCAACCTATTTTGGAAGAACCGATATTTACCAATTCGAATAGGTTCTATGACTTGTTAAAAGGAGCTAAAAATCCATTATACGATGGTTGTCGTGATGGTCACTCGAAGCTATCATTAGCTGCTCGAGTTATGCAAAATAAGTCTGATCATAATATGAGCGAAAAAGCTGTGGATTCATGGTGTGAGTTGTTGACAGACGTTTTGCCAGAAGGAAACCAGTGCACCAGTTCTCATTACGAGACTGAAAAATTGATGCGCAATTTAGGTCTACCATATCATACAATTGATGTTTGTGTAAACAATTGTATGCTCTTCTGGAAAGAAGCCGAAAAAGAAGACAAATGTTTGTTTTGTGGTGAACAAAGGTGGAAGCCTAAGCAAGGTCATCGTAGAACAAATGTACCATATAGTCGTATGTGGTATCTACCTATTGCCGATAGGTTGAAGAGAATGTATCAAAGTCATAAGACTGCAGCGGCAATGAGATGGCATGCTGAGCACCGAGCAAAGGAGGGAGAAATGTGTCATCCTTCTGATGCGGCTGAGTGGAGATGTTTTCAAGATCAAAATCCCCGGTTTACGGAAGAACCCCGTAATGTTTATCTTGGATTATGTACCGATGGTTTCAATCCATTTGGCATGTCTCGCAATCATTCGTTGTGGCCCGTGATCTTGACTCCGTATAATCTGCCTCCTGGTATGTGCATGAATACGGAGTACTTGTTTCTCACTATCTTAAATTCTGGTCCGAATCATCCCCGTGGAAGTATAGATATATTTCTTCAACCACTGATTGAGGAGTTGAAACTTTTGTGGCATACTGGAGTTGATGCATACGATGTGTCCTTGCATCAAAATTTTAATCTAAAGGCAGTGCTACTATGGACTATCAACGACTTCCCGGCGTATGGCATGTTATCAGGATGGACAACTCATGGTAAATTATCATGTCTTATTTGCATGGAAAATACCAAGTCATTTTATCTACCTAATGGCAGAAAGACGTGTTGGTTTGATTGCCATAGAAGATTTCTTCCATATGGCCATCCCCTGAGGAAAAATAAGAAAGATTTCATTAGGGGAAGGGAAGCGAAAGAATATCCACCTCCGTTTGTAACAGGTGAACAAGTATATTTCGAGCGGTTGCATGGGGTGAATCCACCGAAAACTAAAGATGTCGGTGGAAATGGTCATGAGAAGAAGATGCCAGGCTATGGAAAAGAACATAACTGGCACAAGGAAAGCATATTTTGGGAGCTTCCGTACTGGAGAGACCTGAATCTGAGACACAATATTGATGTTATGCATACAGAGAAGAATTTTTTTGATAACATCATGAATACGCTTCTTTGTGTGAAGGGTAAATCCAAAGACAATATCATGTCAAGATTGGATTTACAAAAATTCTGTTATCGGCCACACTTACATCTTGATAATGACGGCAGAGCTCCTTTTCCAGCCTTCACTTTAACAGAAGAAGCAAAAACTAGTTTGTTGAATTGTGTGAAACACGATGTTAAATTCACAGATGGTTATTCGGCTGACTTGGCCAGTTGTGTAGATATGGAGAATAGAAAGTTTTCCGGCATGAAGACTCATGACTGTCACGTTTTTATGGAGCGACTACTTCCATTTATCTTTGCGGAACTCCTACCAAGAAACGTTCACCATGTCTTATCAGGTACTAAATACATATATATATATATATATATTTACCTCCTTTGCCTGACATAATTGTTATTTAATATGGTTAGCTATAATATTTGTTGTAGGTGTTGGAGCATTTTTCCGGGACTTATGTTCGAGAACTTTGCAAACAAGTCACGTTCAAATTATGAAGCAGAACATTGTTTTCATCATTTGCAATTTGGAAAAGATATTTCCACCATCATTTTTCGATGTGATGGAGCACCTACCAATACACCTTCTTTACGAAGCTGAATTAGGAGGCCCTGTTCAATATAGGTGGATGTATCCTTTTGAGAGGTTTTTCAAAAAGCTAAAAGGAAAGGCGAAGAACAAAAGATATGCTGCAGGGTCGATTGTGGAATCGTATATCAATGATGAGATTGCTTTTTTCTCAGAGCACTATTTTTCTGCAAATATCCAAACAAAATCAAGGTAAGTAAAAAACATTGACAAGGTAAAGATATCGATTCATACATATTATTTTTTTATAATCTATTATTCTTTCTTTTGAACAGGTTAACTAGATTTGCTGATGGTGAAGTGCCAGTATATCATGTCCCAGGAGTCCCTTCTATATTTACTCAAATAGGCCGTCCAAGTGGGGAAATGCAGGAAATATGGCTTTCCGAGAGAGATTACGAGTGTGCACATGCGTATGTGTTACGTAATTGTGAATATTTCCAACCCATTGAAAGGTTATTTAATTCAAATATATGCAGTACATACATTTTATATATATATCATACTAGTAATTCTCATATATCTTTATTTGGGTTGTATACATAGGATGTTTGAGGATTATATTACTGACAAATATCAAGGACTTACAGAGAGAGAAATGTCTCGGAAAAGAGCTGACGAATATTATGTTTGGGTAAAAGACTATGTAAGTATTAAATAATTATACTGAATAATATATATTACTAACTATTGATAAATATATGATATTGTTTATATTTGTGCAGGTAACCTATTGGAATGCTACTAACCATTTCCTATCTGGGTTCAAGAGCTAGTGCATGGTCCACTAAACAAGGTCAAAACATGACCAATGTATTTCACAGGTGGCTACTGGTTTCATACAAAGAGTCATGGTGCTCATCGGAAAACATGTAACTACGGTGTATGTGTGAAAGGGGAAAATTACACGGACGCATCTGATGCAGCTGATTTTTACGGGATCTTGACTGATATCATGGAACTTGAGTATGAAGGGATGGTGAATCTCAAAATCACCCTTTTTAAATGTGATTGGTATGACCCTGTAGTTGGCAGAGGGACGAGAATGACAGACAGTGGCGTAATTGACGTACTTTCGTCGAGAAAGTACAACAAATACGAACCATTTATTCTAGGTACGTATATATATACATATATTTTGAAGAAAGTATGATATTATTTTCAAATATTGTAACTAATATATTTGTTTTGTAAACAGCTTCTCAGGCGCATCAGGTTTGTTATATTCCATATCCATACACAAGGAAACCGAAGCATTTGTGTCTTAATGTTGTAAAAGTGAATCCGAGGGGAAATATTTCTGTTGCCTACGCAAACAAAGACCCGAGTCCTCTGCAAACTGAAAATGACAATGCGGTTTTGTTGACAAATGTTGTAGACATCACACCCAGCACTTTGGAAGAGTGTGTGAATCCATTAGACCTAGATTACAATGTTGGTGATGCAGAACCTGAAGATGAATTTCTTTGTAACTTTTCATCTTCAGATGAAGAAGAGGAAGAACAAATTAATTAAGTAATATGTGTAGTAAGTAATTAAGTTGGTGTTGTATCTCCATGTAATATTTTTAAAAATAAGGAGTAATAATTTGTGGACTTGACTTCGTTATATTTAAATGTTCTTCATGTAATAGAATAGCAAATAATTACGATGGTCATAGAAATATAATTAAAAACAAACAAACTAAAAGTTGTTAATTTTTAATTTGTTTTCAGAACATTCAGTTACTAAATTACGATAAAAATCCGACAACATAGCGACTAAAAGACGTTTGAAAAATAAAAAAATAAAAATGACAAAGTGACTACTAATGATAGACTTAATTGTGACTTGTTGACGACTGAATTGATAATAGGAACGGATAATTATTAATTTGGTTTACGACCGCTACTCACTAAATGGCGACTTAATTCCCACATAGTAGCGACTACGAAATGGCTATGGAATAACCAAACTAATTAAACCCGGTAAATTTAACCGGTAATTGATTTTTTTTGGTTAGTTTTTTATGACAAATTAGTGACAATTTACCGACTGAAAGTCGATATAAACGACAGCTAATACACACCAAATTCACTTAACCTAATTTTTGTTCTTCTCTTCGTTTTCTCCGCTCGATCCACTCCCAATCGATTTCATTTCACCACCCAGTTTCGTGAAATCGATTCGATTTGTTGGTTCATTATCCAACCTATTTTCTGTTCTTCTTCATCCCACCTAACAATCGCCTTTTCTCATACCCTTTAAAACGTTTGATTTCAACCATACCGAAGCTGAAAAAAGGACGGAGGCCGGCTGGAGTTCGGAGTGGCTCGCCGACCAGTCCCACCACCCAGACAGGGAGGAAACGAACCCCTCTACCCGACCACTACAACTTCACACCGACCGATCTAATTCGGCAGCCACAGTCGCCTCCACGACAACCCCGTGGTCTTCATGCACCATCAATGTCCCCGGCGGCCGATGTGCGCAATTACCCACCCCCTCAAGCCCTATTTCAAGACTCCAGAGAACACCGACCTTCTTCACATGTTCCTGAGTCAGAGTCGCCGGTTCAAACCTCCTGGATGGACAGTCAACCGTCGTCGCAGGGTAACATTTTTAACGATGACACGAACTTGGTGTTGCCGGAGCTCCAACCTGACATGGCGAGAGCATTGAACGCGATTCTATGTGTGCCGGATAGGGAGAAATTTACGACAGTTCTTTCTCCAATTCCTAAACCTAACACCACTTGGTAAGCAATTATCAACCAATTCTTATTGTATTAAAACCGCTTAGACAGAACACACACATGATTGAATAGTTTTTTGGCTACACTTCTTGATTTATGAATCGGTGTTCGTTTAGAATACTTTCGTGATTCACAAGATAACACTTCTAGTTGTTCATATCATCTAGTTGTGACATGAACACGATTATTTCATCACTGAATTGCGATCATAAGTTGCGGGAAAGACAACTAGTATTCGTAATATTTGTCTATGTCTTTTATAACTTATTGTGATTAGTTACTTTAGAATCACAAGTTCAATATTTGATTCCCTTTCTCTTGTTTTTTTTAAAGATGTTTCAATTATTCTGTTGTGTTGTGTTCAAAAGAAAATGAAAGTATGATTTAGGATAACCGTAGTATTTAGAAAAGGTTATGATTTAGGATAACCGTAGTATTTAGAAAAGGTTGATTATACTACATCATTGATCATATTTTATACAATGCATTTGCTATTGTAGGTTTACGCGAGATAAAAGAAGACAGCTTGTTCGGAAGATAACAAAGGTCTTTACTAATAAATTCGACGGCCCTTACTACAGCTGGACCATTGTCCCACGAGAAAGACAGGAACGCTACTTTCTTGAATTCGCGGTATAGGATCAATCAATCCCTATCGAGTTTACTTATATTTGCATAATCTAATCATTTCCTGTTCATCTTTGTAGAAAACTCACACATGGGATCCATTGATCACTGGGACAGTTCAGGGATATTTCGAGAGCATATGTCAGCGCCGAATGAAAGATATGGTCAGCTCTGTGAGGACTAGTAGAGTGCGACCGCCTTGGATTGGTGAAAGTTTATGGAAAACAATGGTGGAGTATTGGGACACGGAAGACGCAAAGAGAAAAAGTGAAATCTATTCCAGTGCGCGAATGTCCAATCGTGGTGGTCTAGGTCCTCATGTCCATCTTTCTGGTCCAAAGTCGTATCAGCAAATCCAACAAGAAATGGTACTTACATTTAACATGCTACTTATTCATTATCAAGAGAAGATAATAGTAACAAGTAATTACTATGCAGGAAGAGGAATTGGGAAGACAAGTGAGTCTTGGTGAAGTTTTCATCAAGACTCACACTAAAAAAGATGGGACGTTTGTGGATCGTAAGGCGGAGAAGATCGTGCAAACGTATGAGAAGAATTTGCAAGAAAGGCTAACTCAAGTAGAAGCACATAATTCTACTATATCAGACGGCGCTTCCCAAGCTCCAGAGCTCACAGTCGATGACTACACATCCATATTCCTCCAGGTAAAATCAAAATACACATTCTAAATTATGTTTCACAGTTAGCATTTTATATTAAATCATGTAATTCCAATCTTTTCACAATATCCATTCACAGTCGACGGTAAAAGATTCAAGAGGGAATTGGTACGGACTTGGGAGCCTAAAGGACAACATTGACGGCACTGTAACGGGTACGTCCAACAATCTAGGACAATTCTCCTCCATTATGACGTTGCAGGAACAATTGAAAGAAGCTCAACAAAAAATCGAGGAGCAGGCCGCCCGTTTCAAAGAACAAGCGGCTCGTGAAGCTGAACATGCCCGAGTTGTAGCAGAGCAAAAGGGAAAGCTCAAGCAGCTGTCATTTGTCGAAAAGTATCTGCGACAAACCGATCCGGCGTTCCTTGATTTCATGGCAGCGCAAGAGCCTGACCAACCCACATCACCTACTTCACACACATCACCTTAGCTTTCAATTGTACATTTTAGTTTCTATTTGTAGACTTATGTTATGTGTAAAACAAAATTTGGTTGTTTATGTTTTGATACTTAAGTGTTAATGTTGGGTGTTTAGGCTTCGTACTACTACAATCTAAAACGTAACCAATTACAAACATATCACTATGCAAAATTAGCAACTAGTAACCGTAAAGTCACCATATAGTCGATTAACAGTCGTATTGAAGTCATCAAGTACACACAAAAGAAATATACGACTACAATGATAATCGCTTAGTAGTCACCTTTTATAAAAGTCGACAGATAGTCGCTAAATGATCGACACACAGTCGATGATCAGTCTCTCTCTGTCGAATTAAACATGAATCGTTTCACAGTCGGCTTTTTATTTAGTCGGTATTCAGTCTTTTATTTAAGTAGTGACTAAAAAGTCGTTTATATTAATGTCGTCTAATAGTCGGGTATTCTATTAGTCAGTAATCAGTCTTCTACTATGTTAATCGCCAAGTTGTCGTATAAAGCCATTGTCACCGAGAAGTCGCCATATTTGTAGTCGTTATCTAGTCTTATATTTTAACGACTATAGTACGACTAAAAATTAATAACACCCGTTGACGAGATTGAATCGCATAGTTGTCACATTTTAGTCGCCGAATATGACGACTAAAGAATGACTAAATTAACGACTGTTCATGTTGGACGTAATGTAGTCGTAACTTAGCGACCACTTTACGACTAATAATTTTACCGACTAAAGATTTCCGACTACATAGTTTAGTCACTACACAATCGGATCTCTAGTTTAAACGACTATTGACCGACTATACCGACAGTCGGTAAATCCTTGTAATCGTGTAGTGTATACATAATGTTTGTGACCTATGATATGAAAATAAATATAGGCTGGGTAAATAATAGATCCTTTGTTTTTTTTTTTGCATTTTGAGAAAAGAAAATAGATATAAACCTAAGTCGGTACCTCAGTACTCTCATAATTTGTTGCGTGCAAAGTATAAAAATTTCTCAAACTTTTCAACCAAAATATTCTCTTGTAAAACTTAGACAAACCGATTTTTTAGACGGAAAAGTACTTAATGCGTTACGAAATTCCTTCAAATTTAAGGCCTCGACATTTTATCCAGTATTTATTCCTGGCCGATATATTTTTGTTATTTTTTCTTAATTTATAAATTTCCGATATTATTTCTTATCAACAATCTTAGATCACACAATATTGAAATTGAATAAACATGATGTTAACACTTATCCCCAGATCATATATTCGCCTTTCATGTACACTTATTGACCGACCCAACTGTTGCTTCACTCGTGGATTTTCATACCAACCTAACAATATCTTAATGTCTAATAGTTACCAAACATTATGAGTGAAGAAGACTAGAAATTGCTATTCGTAATCCGTTTTATAACAAAAATGTTTAACGTTCTTATTTATATATACACACATAACGGTAGTTTAATAATTTATTATATATATACAAAACAATTAAAATACTTAAACGAATAACACCCTCTAAATACATCAATTTTAATGTTTATGTTGTCATTTGATGATAACTAATGATGAAAATAGGGTGAAAAAAGTAATTATGAAAAAATAGAATGGGTTGTTTTGGAGAAATTCTAAATCCAAATCCGAATATAGATATAGTTGTGTTACTTAGTGTCATGTCCAACTCTGTCCATTAATATAATCCTATTAGAATCTATTATAAAAGAGTCATGTATTCATTAAAAATTCTACAACCTAACAAAAAAATCTACTAAGACATGGTAAAGTAAAAACTGCACAAAATCAAATAAATCATAAATGTGCAATGCAAGCTCTCCTCTATAAAACGAGAAGGAAACCTTAGGAGAAAGGTCAGCCACTAAAAAGGGGAAACGCCCGCATACTCTCTCTCTCTCTCTCTAAATCACGATTCTCATTAGAATAAATTTAATTAAAGCACCAGACAGTCTTCATGAGGAAACCTTCTCTATTTCCTCCTCGGGGCCAAATGGTCTTCTCTTCTTGTGTAGGTATTGAGTGCTTAATTAACTTTTACAAAGACTGGATTCGAAGGCTGTTCCGTATCTCTTGATAAAACACACATCTATCCCATGTTTTCTAGCTATTCTATTCGAAATGCATACTCCTCGTCAATACATAAAACCACAAAATGAAATACTCAAATTATTTTGTTCCGTAACAATATATTTTAACTTATTTGTTCTTCTATGTTTGGTAATTTTTTAATAAACAATTCAGATATATAAGCTTTAAACCTAAAATTAATTTTTTAATGAAATAAAAATTTATTAATGCACAATTATAAACTAGTATAATAATAACTACTTATATTAATTACCACTAACTATTATAAAATTTTATACACAATCAAATGTAATAAGTTATATATTAACTATTACAAAAAAATAAACACTAAAATGTTATATAATCTTTAAATGGGAGAAAGAATATGTATGTCTAGCCGTCTAGGATGATTTTTTTAGGATTTTTTGAAATATATCTTATTAGAAGCCTGGAAACACTATGATAATTAAATAAGAACAGCATTAAACTGAGAGTGGGTGTCTCTGGTAATAAGTGTGGTTGTAGTTTAGTTTTCTGCCCAATGGTCAGAATAACCTTCTTCTGATGAATGTGCTTATTCTATCCAGGCAAAAACAAGAATGTGGTTTATTCTCATTTATTTCGACCGAACAGTTTGAGTTATCATACTCAAGAACGGATCTTTTATCGACTGATGTTCTTTTTTCTCTCTCTCTCTCTCTCTCTCTCTCGGCCTCTTGGCCTGGTTTTCGCTTCCTCTCCCTTTGCTGTGAGAGGTCTTTATTTATATCCATTAACTGCATTTTCTTACAGTCTATACCGTTTACCTACGGGCGTACAATATGCCAAGAAGCTCCTCGGATTTTTTTTTGGCTACGCGAATTCTCAGAAAAGTGACTCTGAAACCCACGTGGCATCTCTTCAATAACAGGTGCAAAATCAGTCCTAAAAATATATTAGAATATTATTATTTAAAAATTTCATATGTTAGAAATTTTAGTTCTAATTTTATTTTATGTTTTATAAGTTTTTGTTAATGATTTGTAATAATTCTATATGTTTCATTTAAAAGTTCAATGTTTCTTTTTTAGAAAAAAATAATTAACAATAGATTTTTTTTTATATTTGTACTCATAATATCTATATTAAAAGTATTATTTAATGGTAAGTTATAATTCTCTTTTTCACAATTCAAAAATAAAATTATGGAATAATTTTAAATATTTTACGTCCAAATGATATCTATATCTATATATCATTTTTTGAACAAAGAAATAGTCATATTTATATATAAATTAAATAAAAAATTCAGTTACTGAAAGGCAGGAAAAGTAACTCTATCACCAATTTTTATTTTTATCAAATATGAAACACTGGAAAGTCATTTGATGACCATAATGTGAAAACGAAGGTACTAAGTAATATCTGATTTTATAGATATTTAAGACTAGTTTCTAATCATAACTAAGTATCTAATTTGAGAATAAATCTGAAGTTGACAGTTTCTAACGAATATTCTGTATATCTAAATTTTTATAGTATTTAATATTCGTTGTAACGCTTTTGGCTTTGTTTAGTTTTATTGATTTTTTTCTTTTCTTTCTTTAACATCATTATAACGCCTTTGCTTTATGCGCAATTTGTGCCTACTAGAGTTTAAAATATAGATCACAACAAAAGCATGACACTTCGATAAGGAAATGCCGTCTTCTACGAGCTCAAGAGACACAATTTGCGTATTCACGTACATACACTCCACGCAACTATGTGAAGATATTTTTTTTATGTCGGCATATACATTTGAAGATATTTTAAAAAATCTTAACGAACAAGTAAATTAAAATTACAACATATATTTATTGGGACAAAATTTTGTAAATTAACCGGACGGTTGAGTCAGGGATAGGAGTATTCATAAAAATATCGGGTTTTTGTTGGATGTTAATAAATTTGTGGAGGGAAATTACTCTAGAACATAAATTTAGTGTTGAAAAGGTGAATTAGTTGAATGATAGGTTGGTATGATATAATAAGTGGTCTAGATGAATATAAGAGCAAATATAAATGAATAACATCGAGAAAAAATTGACCAAAATATCTTTTTTTATTTTTTTATTGTATTTTACTTTTTGCAACATAAAAATTACAAGTGGTCTCTTCTAAAAAAATTATATTATTTTACAATTAATATATATATATATAAATATTTTTTATTCTTTCTCATACTTTTATATCTAATATAAATATATAACTATGTACTATATCAAAAGAAATTAATATAATAAATAATATTTAACTATCTATATATAAAAATATATAAAAATTTCACAAATAGTTAACTATTATAAAATTATTTTCCATTATTTATATAATAATAATTAAATTAAAATTTTAAATAAATATAATACCTGTTTAATAGTTAGTTATATATTTTTTTAAAAAACATTATAAATAATTGAAACATAACAAAGATAAGTATAATTACTGATTACATTAAAAAATCGTTTCTTACATATAATTGTCTATATTTTTACAGATATCTATTTTATTAATATAGTTAAATATTTATATGGCTGTCTAATTTTTTTATAATTAATTAACTATCATATATGTATATGTATCTTTATCTATATATATAATAGTTAGTTGGTAACTACAATAGTCATTTCGTTATGAAACATACATGTTTCAAATAATGATATACCATTTTCAAACGTTAATATGCAATACGTATAGTTCATTATTATATGTATTATTTATAGCTAAAAATACATTAAAAATAATTCACTATGATCTCTACATAATTCACTATGATACATAATTCACTACCGTGTATACATAGTTTACTATGAAATCTATATAGTCACCATAGTTCACTATGATCTATATGATAATTACATTTTCTATCTATATATATATTTAATAACAAATTCAGAAATTGGTAATTCCATTGGTCATCTGGTTATGAAATATACACATGTTTGAAATAGTTATATACTATGTTTCAAAATACCAGTATGTGATATGTATAGTTCACTATTATATATATTATTTATAGTTCGAAAATATTTATATTACAAAAGTTTAATATAGTTTATACATATTTCATTTATATATAATTTACTGTATAGCTCATTATGATATATAGTTTACTATATATATAGTTTACTACATTTCGGACATAATTCACTACGATATATATAGTTCACTATAACACCAATATATGATATGTATGGTTCACTATTATATATAAATATATTACTTATAGTTACAAAGTAAATATATTAAAAAGTTCACTATAATTTATACATATTTGACTACGATTTGTATAGAGTTTACTATATAGCTCATTATGATATATACATATATCATTTAGTATATTTTGTACGTAATTCACTACGATATATATAGTTATTCTTTACAGTCATATTGATATTTATACAACTTAAATTCATAGTATATTTAAAACCCTAAAAATTAATATATATATATATATATATATTTAAAAATATATTTTTAAGTATGTGCAGTCCAATAAATTAATATATTGTTTTATTAAAAGAATGTGGACTCAATAAAGGCACAATACTTTTTAAAAGATAATGATAATTTATACATTTCATGATACAAAAGTACAGCCATATTTTTTTTTTGCTAGATACTTAATATTCATATCAAAAGATAATATAGAATACAATTTCTCTATAAAAGATTCCTACATGCTAAGCGGGTGACAGTTTAACGTATAATACATAAGACATTAGTAACCGTTTAATGAAAAAAAAATATTAATGAACTAGTTTTTATTTGAGGAATTGAAACAAAGATAAATGTATATTCTCATTTGTCCATTGTAAAATTTGGAAAGCAAAATGATATCTTCATTAGTTTCTATAAAAATAATGGACCCATACAAAAATTTGACCATTTTTTCTTTTTAAAAGTGATTAAAGTTTCGATTGGTGATCATATTTTAGGATAAAAGATTATCATAAATTCTTTATTACTCAAAACTTTCCAGAACACCAAATAAATTAAACTGCACATTTTTGTTGAATATGAGAAAGTTCTCGGGGTGTTGTTGGTGTGGGTGTATCAATATACGTAATCTTTGAGTTTGATTGGTACGATGTACATGTCGTGGATCAACAACCCAATATGTCTTTTTATCTTCTCCGAGATTAAGATTTATTGGGACCGAATTTGAGCCCAACCAATTCAAACATAACACATGGACTACGATTACACAACCCCACCATAAGGAGTAAGGCCGCCACTGTTTTCAGGAGTCCCATTGACACCACGACGAAGAACCCACAAACCACTCAAGAGGTTGTCGCATGAAAAGAAGGTGAAGGTAAGTACATTGACTCTAAACAACCAAAAAATGCAAGAGAGCTCATGTCCTCTATTACTTATTTTCCGAATACTTCTTTAAGAATATGGTTACTTCTGACCCCCGAAGAAAGCACTCTCTTAGTTGATTGATTAATTACTTAAATTAGGCATTAGAGAACCTTAGAGAGGGAAACCCTTTCTATTCTTCTACCGGAAGGTCGCCAGGACACGGTCCAACGACGAACGAAGACAGGAAGGTCCTCATTCTCTCAGTGGACTATCTCCTACCCTCTGCTCAAGAGTTATTTTAACCGAGAGCATGTCACGGGTGGTCAAAAACATCACTCACCCAAAATGTCCATGTGGCAGGTCATCCACGAGTACCAATAAGAGCCAAATTTGTGGCCGGGGGTGGGACAAGAATTGGTAAATGTAAGGAGTGATATAATTCATTTCATTGAGATTACAAGAAAAATCATGGATCAGGGCGCAAGATTACAAACATAAATTCCTGCCCCGATCACAACCAAATGAATAAAAAATGTGATAAAATCTAAAACGGAAACAAAAAAAGAAAGAAGGATGAGGGTTGCCGATGGATGAAATCCTCATGCTAACAAGAAATATATTACATATGGTAGCAAAAAATTACTCATCCATAATGAATCAAGAAAAACCTCCAAAAATATAATCATATAAAACCATATATAATAATTTGAATTATGAGGAATTCAACACATGAAAAAGTTGATATATTAGAGTATGAGTATAATGTCTTTTTTTGGTACAGTACCCTAGACATTATAGAAGTAGGAACAACGACTTCACTGTGCTAATTCTTGATAAGGGATGACAATTTGGAAGAGAGATGTTACTTAATTTTGGCCGTTTGTCCATTCCGTCAACAGTATATTCGTTTAGTTTGGGAAAATAACATATGACTTTGTCCATTAAATTAACTAAATTTTGTATAATTGGGTCCATAAATCATTAAAGGAGGCCTAATCAAGAGACCAGAAGATTAAGCTAAGCAGAAAATGTGAAAAGGTTCACCTAATAATTAATGAAGAGTACACGTAGATTTAAGAGCGTGATTTTGCGAACGAGAGTGGGACATAATAAAACTTGTGCTTACATCTGCACCAAATCTTCATTGGTTTTGGATTGATGATGCAATTAGTTCTAATCCAAATCAAACGAAGTATTAATCAAATCGAATATATTTTTCTAACTCCTAATAACAAAACGAAATTTTTGCTATAAAAGGAGACAAACAAGCACCAGCAATGTCCTAATATAATTTTCTCATCAAAACTTGTCCAATATCATTTTAATTAATGATAATCCTATTGTACTCTTGCAATATTAGGTAAATTCGTTTTTTTGTTTTGTTTGTTACAGCTATTCTTGCTTAGGCCTCTTGCTTTCGCTGAATACGTACGTGGCCTCTTGCTTCCTCTTCTCTCTTTACTCCATCCTTCTGCTTCAGTTATGGATTCGGGTATGTGCATTCAATTTAGTTATACTTTCAAAATCACTTTAGGTTTTAGGGTTTTTAGTTTAATTTCAGCGATTAAGGAATTAGATTTTCATATTTTGAAATTACCTAATTTTTTTTTTTCTATTATAATTCTTTTTCAAATCGTTTTTTGGTTTATGTTTAAGTTGTTCCTTGTTAATTGGAGGTAAAATCTATGTAATTGTTTATTACATGTGTTAGAAAAAAATGAAAGCTCATGTTTTTTTTTTTCGTTCTTTGTAGGTGGGGATTTAGAATTATAAGGACGGAAATGAACTACAAGTGGAGAACATCAACAACAGCGGTAGCATATTGCTTATGGATATACTGCAAAAAGAGATTGCACATGAATACAATAAAGTTAAAAAGAGACCCGGTCTTTGCTGTGATTCATGAAAACAAATTAGGATTTTCAGGAAAAATGATACACACTCTTCATGTGTAAGTAGATTATTACTGCCAAGGTACATGAGCTATAGTTTGTGTTTGCTAGGAGGCCTCTTCGATTTTATTTGCAAGAGTTTTGCAATTACTGGACTAAAGTGTCAAGAAGATGGCAACCTGGGAAACGGATAGATGATATTCCCTCCGGATGATATTCCCTCCGGTTTGTTTTAATTGTCGTTTTAGAAAAATTCTCGTAGATTAAGGAGTCTTATTAGTTGACTGTTTTAGCATTATTATAAATGATTATTAGTATAATAACTTTTGTATATAATTGGTTTTTGATATTTATTTACTATAAATAGTGTTATATTAAATGAGGTTATTTTTAGATTTTTTTAATCAAAATTATGTTGAAAAAAGAGAACGACAGATAATTAGAAACAAGAAAAAGTTCTAAAACGACAATTAAATAAAACCAGAAGGAGTAAGATTTTATGGAGTAATTAAGTTGCTACAGAAAAGCGGTTATATTAGCAGATAGAATTATAAAAGATAATCACTTAAAATGTGTCAACAAGTGAACACATATGGATTGGTAATGATTGGTGTATTTGTGTTATTGCGGGTTGGTAGTGACGAAGGATGAGAAGGTTCAAAATTCACACACCTATATTAAATTGTTAATTGATTTTTGACAGTTGGTCCTAGATATTCTAACTGGTCAAGATTTGGAAGAATATAGTATGCAGAGATCATTCAACTAGATAGTTCATTTGAATCAAATGTGAGTATTTTTAAAAATAATTTTTTTTCTTATATATTATTTTATTTATAGTTTTTAATAAGATCCTAACTGCTTTTTAAGTTTTATTTTGTAGGATGTTATATAGAATCAATTTCTAATATACTCTTAAATCTAAGGTGATATTCTGAAATACTCCTCTTTAAATTATAATATAGAAAATTATGATTTTATCCTTTTTATGGGTTTTATATTAATATATGTAATATATTTCAACAAAAACATGTTGGTATAGATGATAGCGTGTTCTTGGTATGACCTTGAGGATGCGGGTTCGAAACCCAGTATGTGCAGAATTATTACTTAAATATGTGCATGTGATGATGGTGTTTGGGTTCCGGGGAATATGCGTGACACCCGTTGGTATTTAGGATTTAGTTTTCACATACACACAAGGGTATTTTTGTCTTTCCAAAAATTAAGGAGTATTTGAGAAATAAGGAGAGTAGGTTAGAAAAACTCTCCACAAATGAGAGTATATTAGAAATCAACCCTGTTATGTATCCATACATATCTTCTACTAGTAATGGGGATGTAGTCGATTCTGCTGAATTTTTATGGGCTGATGAAATGAAAAATAAATGAGTTGATCGTATGAAAGAACTCATCAAAAATCAAAATTACTAGTGTAATATCTTATGCGACGTTGAAGAATCAAGTGAAACTTGTTTACATCTTGCTAAGCTAGAAGTAGAGGCAAGTAACAAGAGTTTTGATGTTGTTGATGATGTTAGAACTCTAATTGCAGCAGGGAATGATGATGCTGATAACCCTTTGATTTATGTTTCCGAATAGTAACGGAAACCATTAGAAGAATGGTTTATGTCACCTTCAGAATTTCACAAGTCAGGAAAGATGATGCTGATAACCTTTTGATTTATGTTTTCGAGTAGTTATGAACGCCACTAGAAGAATGGTCACCTTCGCCCAAGTCTCAAATTTTCTCTTATAATTTTTTACATTCTATATATATATATATATATATATTTGTTAATTTTGTTACAATTTCAGAGATTTATAGTTATGATTTATCATGTTGTATAATAGGATCCAAACAATGACTTCGTAACATGTTAGTAAATACACTACATGTCATCTTAAAATCATGGAAATGACTACACAAATTACTCATGTATTAAACATTTTTTTAGGATATGAAGTACTTACTATGGGGGAACACATCTTTGTGACGATGGAAAGCAGATCTTTTTGGTTTCATGAGCTACTTATTCAATAACTACATCCTCACTTGAATCCCAGGATAAAAATTATGAGATATCGCATTGATTCTTCGTATGCATCATCTGTATGATATCATTTTCCTTAGGACCTTTCGCTAAATTCTCTTATTTATGCACAATCAGATTGTCAACTGTTTTTGTTGAAGCTGTCTTATCAGAGGTTTTTTTGCTTGAAGGAGACCATGTATATTCAGATACATACTTGTTGATAAAAAGTATGTAGACCCCTCTAAACATTCTGCGCAAACACTCCATTTGTATACATTATCTGCAAAATGTATATACCAAATTTGATATCAGATTTCACAACCATATAATCAAAGTTATAGTTTACCACACAGACTTTCATAGTTGCCTTCAAAACAGATTTACTTCTGAAATATTGATCCGTCTTCAAGACATCCACCAAAGAAAACCGAACCATGCTCTGATTTACTTCTTCAGCATTTTCAGATATGTCGTCATCATAAATTTGAAAACCACTATCACCATGAACATGAAAACCTTGGATATTGTGTTTGATGTGTTCATTCTTCTTAGCCAGAATCACTAATCTGTCAGAATTTCATGGCATATTACCATTTTTGTCTTGATTAGTTGAATATGATGGCTCTTTATTCAAATAAATGTTGACTATATTCTTTCGATTGTCAACTGTAGATTTAAATGTCACAAACAGTTGTATCGATGGATTATTCCTTGCATACCTAAAATTTTTTGATTTGAAGATCATAGGAGATAATAATTGGGGGAGATCCAACATTGTTTATCAAATCGCTAGATAAAAAATTGAACTCGATACCAGTAATAATCTATTCGATTATGTAGTATTCTGACACCATTGTCTTTAACTTCTCAAGAGTAGTAATAGAGTCCAAACCAAATAATCTACTCATTTTTCTTCATCAACATCCTCACTCTTTAGCACATGAAATCTGTTCACCATAGGTTACATAGATATGGAACATATTTCTCAAAAAGTGAGAATTTTTTTTTTTCAAAAACTTGAAAATAGAAGAATATTTTTGATGTGAAAGAGAAGAAGGAGATGAAAACAATTTTGTTAACAAACCCGTAAAAGAAAAAAATTACTTCTCGTAGAAGAGAAAAATAGGGAAACAAAGAAGAAAAAAATAAGAAAATAAATGTATGGAGAGTGATCACTAGATTTGAGAAATTTTTTTTTTTTGTCAACATAGCCTAGTGGCTTTAATATCCCGCTTAATACTGCGGGGTGCTGGGTTCGAATCCCAGACCTGTGTCATGAATTTCAGAGGTGACCACCATTGTGCCACATGATTCCGACGAGAAAATATTTACAAAGATCATAGTAGAAGTTGGTATGTAATAATGGTAACTAAAGGAGAAAACAATATAATTTATATTTTACGAGCGGCAGAAGATATAGAGAGTGGTATAATGTGTATTCAAGGTATGATAGAAGATATAAATAATAGTAGAATATGTATTCAGAACCTCGTACAATTTATTAAAAATTTTAAAACATGAATTCTACCAAAAAGTAGAAGAAAAAATTATTCTTAGAAATTAAATTTTACTATTTCATAGAAGTATAATGTGAATTTTTACAGATCATAGAAGAAGATAATAAAATTTTCTTAAAATAGACTTTTACAAAAAAAAAAAATTCTACATACTCACATAATTTATTTTTTATATTTTTCTATGTTTATATTGTTTTCAAATTTTAAACACTTTTGATTTATGAATCATATATATTATGGGTAGTATACACCAAAAAATGCAGACATGAATAAAAGTATATGGGAACAATAGATGAGTACATTTGTCCATATAATATCATCATTTCTGGTATATGGTGGTATATGTGGAGAGGTTTAAAAGAATTTATTTGGCTATATATGTTACCAAAGTATACTTCTTTTTTTCAATCTGTTGTTAAAAAAAAATTCTAAAACTACAAGTACTTGAACTAAAATAGTTAAAAGATGGATGACATAGATTACGTGGTAATTACAAGGGTGGTATATCATGATTTTTGAATTTCCGATTAATGTTTCAACTGTCTGATAAGGATGGACCAAAAGCCTGAGTAAACAAGATGATGAATAAGGTCAAAACACATAAAAAGATCACATAGTAATTGTAGAATTAATATACAATCACTTTTGAACCTTCCAGAACGTTCCACTTATAGGAAACAATTGATTGACCAGTGAACCGAATAGAATCCATTGATAAAAACGATTAGGGCATTACAGTCGCAATTTTGCAACAAAACTAAACAAACACCGAAAGCTTAAACCAAAACTCACATTTCTACCATAACTATTACTAATGGCACAATCACTGTCTAACAGCTTTGATCTTCCCCTTATTTTATCACTTTGGTCCAGTTCAGAGATCGATGAAAAAATCTTAGCTCCACGAGTCATCTGAATATCATTAATATATATATATGTTTATCAATATGATCTAATTTTGGCGGGCCAAGGTCTAATATTTTCTCAACAACTTCATAATCAACCCCTTCTGCAATTGTTTCTCCGCGCAATACATTATGCTTCTCTCTTTCAGATTTTATCTTTTTATTTCCAAACATTTAATATTGGCAAACTTTTCAGTAACTCCTGCCTACGTACTATTCCCCATATAAGAAACTTGAATGATAATGAATATGCATAATATGATCATATATATTATAGCCAGAAGAAAGAAAACTCAAATCAACTACCTTGGTCATCTCTTTGCTGGACCGTCACCAGCCATGTTTGGGGCTTTCATTAGATCATGAACAATCTCCATAACTCTTTGAAAGCGTATAAATACCAACGTGCATGCATTGATTTGAATTCATCTGTCTTGTTTATTCTTCTTCTTAAACTCACTATTGCCTAAACCACAAAACAGACAAACACTTAAACTAACCAAATACGTTAAAACTTCGATTTTCGTAATACTTACCTTAGAAGAAACAATATAATTGCGCTTTGCGGCGCCTTTAGTAGCGTTGTGTACATTTTTTTGTTTCTCTCTCTTATATCTGAAAAAGGAAATCTTGCTCTGTAATAAAACCCTAATCCACAAACCCACCAAATGATAAAACTGATGCAATTTTATAAGAACAATCAGATCTAATTCTAACAACAATTAACCTTACATAGTCAACACGGCCCTAAAGTTCAGATCACAAATTGCAATGTTTACAAGGAGAACTGGTTTATACTCTAATACCATGTTAGAAAACAATAGTGTAGTATACTGGTTCTGTGTGTTTCTATTGATTAGTCGATCTATAGAATTGATGTACAAGTTTCTTACAAATACAAATATAAGAACTATACCCATTTAAGTAGAAGGTAATATACATAAACGTTAAATTTTCAAATAACAATAAGGGAATATATTCAAGTATCTCAGTACTGTATCTCTGATATCATTTTCATTGTTCTTGAAGCAGTTCGGCGTTGTCTTTCGTTTTGCAATCACTAAGCCGTAGACTCCTTCGGGGAAGAGTTCGGCTTTTTCTTTCGTTTTGCAATCACTACGCCGTAGACTCCTTCGGGGAAGAAGATATTTAATATTTGATATTTGATGCAGTATTTCTTGCCCTACAAGTTTCCTTTTCTACACCGTTTTTTTCGCAACAGTTTCCTTTTTTCGGTTTTTTTCCTTCTTACTCTTTGTTTCCTTAGTATCACTTTTCTTTAGTTGTTTCATCTCTATCTGAAGAGACACTCACATCTTCTGTTTCATTTCATGTTTTCAAATTCAAACTTTTTCTTGAACTCGGTGTTACTTCGAAAAGACTACTTTCCAACGACTCATAAGATAAGAGCACTACAAGAATACAAGCGGAATCTGACGGCAAAATCCGTCGGAAATCCGTCAGAACAAGGCTTTTCCGACGGATTTCTGACGGATATTGCCCGTCGGTTACAGTTCGTCGGAAATTAATATCCGTCGAAAATCCGTCGGACATTTCCGACAGAAAAGGCCGCCGGAAAATTGTCGGAAATTTCCGACGGAATTCCGACGGAAATACTTTCCGACGGAATTTCCGACGGCAACGTTTCCGACAGATTTCCGACGGACTTTTACCGACGGATTTTTGACGGTGGTGTTACCGACGGATTTCCGACGGTGTTGTTTCCGACGGATTTCCGACGGACTTTTACCGACGGATTTCCGACGGATTGTTACCGACGTATTTCCGACGGAATTTGTAAAACATTTTTTAAAAAAAAATTATTTTTTATTATTAAATTAAAATTTGTAAATAAATTTAAAATCAAATGAATTTAAATTTTGAAAATGAAATTTATTATAAATAAAATATTATTCAAATTACAATAAAAAAAACTAGTCATCCGGAGGAAAAAGATGCGGAAATGCCGCCTTCATTGTTTGCTGCAACGAAGAGAGCTGAGACTTGGTGGAGGCGAGCTCTTCTTGAGTTGTGGTGTATGCGGACTTCAGGTCCTCGACCTCCGCATCACGCTCTCTGACCGTCTGTGATAGCCTTTGGATCTCATCTCTGTACCTGAGCGGCGTAAACAGCGGAGTAGCAGAAGACGATTCCTGAGTCGGAAGTCCGCCTAACCCAGCGAACCGTCCTTTGACTTTCCGAGTTTCCTATGAAAAAAAAAAATGTTGTTAGTTATGATCTTATAAAAAAATTTATTGAATACAAGTTCCAGTTGTGAAAACTTACACTGAGAACAATCTCGTTGATCTCTTCCCGGGGTAGCTCATTCGACGAGGAAGACCCGTCGAGATTAAGCTGCGAGAGTCTAACTTCTTGCTGTCGATCCTCCTTCTTCTTCTTGCTTTTCTCGACTACCTCACGCATGCCCTGATCCTGGATCACACCAGTTTTTTTGTTGGTGTGTCTTTGTTCGATCACGCGGAGATAGTCGGGAGCCACGCCTTCTCTTTGCGCCTGTGAAATATTGTTAATAAATAATAATAAACATAAATATAATTATGTTTATTAAAATTAAACTTACCATTTCCATTGCTTCTCGTTCGACGGTTTTCGCACCGCCGTTATGAACGTAGATTCCCTTTCCACCTCGGTCGCTCTTCCGGTTCTTCGAGTTTGTCTCGGAGAGCTTCTTCGTGTTTGGGTTCGCCCAATAGTGGCAGAATCCCTGCCACACGTCGTCCTCAAGGTCCTTCGGCTTATCTTTGCCGAGAATCCAATGCTGCTTCCACTCATACATGTGGCTGGAATACGAGCGCGCGGCATACTTGTCAAATTGGGCAAGTACATGTGCCGTGAGGGATGGTTCCCACGTGAAGTCTTGCTGCATAACCAATAATAATAATAATATTATATAAAAGTAAAATTGACATAATTAAATATAAAAGATTTTTACCGCGAAAGTTCGGTGCCACGTGTCCTTCTCTTCTTTCGGCATGTCCTTGTACCTCGGGTACGGAAACTCCAACTGGTTGTGGAGCATCCGTAGAATCGCCTTTGTGATCTCAGACGACACCTTAAACCTACAAAAATTTAAAACACAAATCATTAGAAAAAATTTAAACATTTTAAAAAATTGAAATAACAATCAAAACTACTTACCAAGTACCGTCTTCATAGTTCGGGTCGAGACGAATGCAATGACCACGATTAGGCTGCTGGACTAGCTCTTCGATGGTAAGCCTGCTCCGAGCAGCGGACTGCTGAGACTCCGGAACATGGGTTCCCGAGCTGTTTCCGGTAGAAGGCGAGGCCCGAGAAATCCGCACACCCCGAGATCTGCGGCCTTGTGAGCCACTGCCCAACTGTAAAGCGTCTTCGTTATTCCTGAAGAAAAAGAAAAACAAAATATTAGAAAATTTTAAAAATTTTAAAAAAATAATTATAATCCTAAAATCTATAATAATAAAATATTAAAATTCTAAAATTCCTAAAAACTAAAATCTTAATTCCTAAAATCTAAAATTCTAATTCTAAAAATCCTAAAATCTAAAATTATAATTCCTAAAATCTAAAATTATAATTTCTAATTCATAAAATTTAAAAATCTAAAAATATTTAAATTTAAAATTCTAATTCCTAAAATCTAAAATTCTAATTCCTAAAATCTAAAATTCTAATTCCTAATTCATATAAAGAAAAATATAAAATTATAATTCCTAAAATCTAAAATTATAAAAATCCTAAAAAATAATTCATAATTCTTAAAATCTAAAAATATAAATCTAAAATCTAATTTGTAATTACTATAATCTAAAATTATAATTCCTAAAATCTAAATTAATAATTCCTAAAAATCTGAAATTCTAATTACTAAATTCTACAATTCTAAAATCTAAAATCTATAATTCTATATCTTTAAATGTAAAATTAAAATCATAAATCAAAAAAAAAAAACTCACATTGGTGGAGGAGAGGATATGACCGGCGGTGAGAAGAGGTGGCCGGCGGTGACAAGTGGTGGCCGGCGGTGAGAAAGGTGGCTGGCGGAGAGAGAGATCTACAAAAGGAGAAGAAATCATAAGAATCACGCGGAGAGAAAGAGAAGAGAGGAGAGAAGAGGTGGAGTACATACCGGAGAGGAAGAGAGGAGGAAGAGGACTCGCCGGAGAGGGAGAGGAGGACACGCCGGAGATTCGCCGGAGAGGGAGAGGAGGAAAAAACTCTGTGCGGGAGAGAAGGAGAAGAAATGGGGAAGAGATTTCGCATTTCTTGAATTAATGGGCTGTCCGACGGATATTCCGTCGGAAATCCGTCGGAAATCCTAATTAATTTTTTCGATACGCGGCGCATTTGACCGCGTGTCGAAAACCCTAAAAATTTCAGAATCCGTCGGAAATCCGTGGGAAATTTCCCACGGATTTCCGACGGATTCTGAAATATACGATAATTTAGGCGGCACGTATTTGCCGCGTGTTGGAAAGCTAAAAAATTCAGAATCCGTCGGAAATCCGTGGGAAATTTCCCACGGATTTCCGACGGATTCTGAAATATACGATAATTTAGGCGGCACGTATATGCCGCGTGTTGGAAAGCTAAAAAATTCAGAATCCGTCGGAAATCCGTGGGAAATTTCCCACGGATTTCCGACGGATTATAAAAAATTCAGAATCCGTCAAAAACCGTGGGAAATTTCCCACGGATTTCCGACGGATTTTAAAAAAATTCAGGATCTGTCGGAAATCCGTGGGAAATTGTAAAATTCAATTTTGTTTTTCAAATTCTTGTAAACACCTTATTTTTCATAAATTTTAATCTTAAAATCTAATATATATATATAGATCATATACATGTAAATACACCTGTAAGTTCAACATTGAAGATATAATATTAACAAAAACATAAAAACATTTTGACAAATATAATAAATATATAAATTGTGCACAAATATTAAAGGCATACCCCCGTGAGCTATACCTCACATGTGATTGCACGTTGGCTAGTGGAAAACGGATAATTTCTTCTAACCACGTGGGAAATGTTTGTCCATTAGCCATCTCTGTCGTGACCTGTATCAATAAAATATAAACTTAGTAAAATAAATCATTCATTATATATACAAGGTGTTCAAACTACTTACATAATCTCTCAACCAACGTGCGAACTCCGCTTCTTTACGTTCCAATAACTCATCTTCTGTTTTATCCGAGTATGCAAAACGTTGATATGCCATATAAATCCTATGATATTAAAGAGATCATCACGTTAACATATATATATAGTAAAAGAACCATAAGGAAAATAAATTGAAAAATAGTAATTATACCTCTCATATTCATCAATGCCGTCGCAGTTTGTAAGAATATACATGTGCAAATGATTCCGCTCCTGTGCTGAAAGTCTCCGCTTCTTACCTTTTCCACTAAGTCGTCCAACCTCTAAAAAAATACCAGGAACAGCAACCGGATTTCCGACGGATTTCCGACGGATTCAACGGATATATTTAAACGGTCATGTAACGTATATATTTAAACGGTAATATTCGAACGGTAATATTCAACGGCTACATTCCGTCGGTAACCCGTCAGAAATATACCGACGGATACATTCGTGGGTAATCCGTGGGAAAGTTTCCGACGGGTTACCGACGGATTTTATTTCCGACGGATTTCCGACGGAAATTGCTTATGTGCATTTTCCGTCGGAAATCCGTCGGAAATTTCCGACAGAACTTTGTCCGTCGGAAAATCCGTCAGTTTCCGGCTTGTTTTCTTGTAGTGGAGGAAAAACAGAAAAAAAAAACTTAAAATATGTGCAATAGTTACATGGAGGAAGAAGGGACTCTAGTACGACCAAATCTGGCTGGAACACCCTCACCTGGAGATTTCAATTTAAACTCCTACAGCCTTAACTTCAAGAATTTGCGGGCAAAAAGATGATAATATCTTGTTTCAGATGAAGTCATCACTTCATGGCTCTGGCATTACTGTTTTGGAGGCTGAGCTTATGGCGTTGAAGCGAGGACTAACGGAAGCATTGGGCTTGGATCACTCATATCTTAATGTACTGTGATTATTGACCGGTTTTCGAATTGGTAAGTTGTTTTACTTGACTGTTTTAAGGTTACATCATTGTTAAGGTTCACATGTCCTAGTTTCAATCTCGTAAATTTTTGTTTCTCCCACGAATGTTTTAGGTCATGGGGAGATCTGCGCCTGAACTAGAAAAATGTCCTTGCTAATGGATGACGTGCAACATCTAGCATCCTTTTTCTTGTGACTGAATATCAAGTTAAGTTCGCTTACTAACTTGCAATGGAAACAGTAGTCTGAAATCAGTATACATATGCCTCCCCCTGTTCAGAAGAATACTTGCACTATATATCTGTTTTCCGTCTCTTTTGGTTTTCAAAAAAGTTTTTAACATAAAAGTTTTTTTACAACTGTTATATATGAGTTGTTTTAAAAAACGTATTTATTTATAAACATACATTTAACAAAATTTCCTTGAGAAAATATATATCTAAACTTTTGTATTAATTCTTTTTTTAACTACATTTTTATTTTAAAAAAATTGAATTCCTATTTTCATGGGTCTTCATAGTTAAATTTATTTTTAACTAAATAAGTCTGCTGCTTAAATGAGTCGGCCGTATGTCTTGATAAAACTTTTTATAAGGGAGGACTGGAAAAAAATTTAGGCGTGGGACAGTTCATATAGTTTTTGTACCAGAACTAAACCAGATTGTTTTTGAATCAATTTCTTATTTTATTTTATATATAGCATTTTGGGTTGGGTTTGAGTTTTCTTTGAATCATGTTTTGATTGGCCAATATAGATCATGTCAAAGTTCCAAAAAAAAAAAATATATATATATATATATAGATCATGTCTGTTCTATTTGGACAATACTAAATATATATATATATATACAGTATATTTTTTTCTAACCTCGTTCAAGTTTATTATAGATTATTTGAATTTTTATTATTCTAAACCAAGAATTAATTGTTTGATCCAATTCTTGTAGACTAGTTTCAGTACATTTGTTTTTACTAAGGAAAAGTTAGCAATTCTTTTAAATTAAATTTCAAAAATAAATAAATAAAAACTATTATATACCTTTAAATATAAAATCAAACATATCTTGATTTCATATATTGTAAATCAAATGTTTAAATACATGATTGGTTATCCTACTAACATTCGGGTGATAAGGGTTATTGATTATAAAATCACAATTTTTTTCTTTAAAATCACAACTATAATTCTTACCATTTTATATTGTTCCAACTCTTTTAAAATCACAAGTTTTTTTCTTTCGAATGTTTGTATTAACAAACTGTTGCGAAGTATAACTAAAGGACATTATTTAAAATCATAACTTATTAACAAAATTGAAAGACTTTGATATTATAATATTCTTAAACCTAACAAAAATCAAGAAATAAGCCTTAGTATGATATATATTGTTTATTTTTATTTTTTCACATTTAATAGTTGCCAACCTATTATTTTCTATATTTCAACTCTGAATGTAAGACTTATATTTCATATATTCTAATCTATCATTCTTAAAAGTTGAGTGAAAATTATATGTACACAAATGAATAATAATTTAGTGATTTATTTATGGTTTTTCATATTAAATATGTTGAACTAAATATTTTTAATTTTTATTGTGATAAGATGATTTTTTTTGTATTTTGTACTTATACATAGTTTCTGGGTTAATTTTTATTTAACCTCTACCACATTCTCTGTCAACCAATCATAAATATCACATATTTAGTTTTTAATAATTGAAAATCGCAGCCACCTGCTGAAAACTTCGACATATACATCTCTTAACATCTAATGTTTTATAATATTTTTATACTTTCAACTATAATAAAAAGATATTATAATGAAAAAATAACCGATATATCACACAAAATATCAATTTAGCTTGTTTACCAAATATATATATATATATATATATATATATATCATTTTAAGCTTGGATTTTTACTCCCTCCTCTCTATCTAGATTTTATTTACATTTATCAAAGTATTTTTTTAAGATCTGTTTTGTTTTAAGTCCATTTTTTTTGTGTTGTTTGTATTAAAACAATCATAACCTAAATCAGACATGTTTTCACTCTTCTTACTGAAATCCCGTTTACCCAGCTCATCTCTAACGTCATATTGTCTTTGTGTGTACAAAGCTTGACTATTAAGTTTGCTTATATAGTTTTTAATTATTCTGATTTATTATTACTAGTCTCTGTCAGCAAAAAAGTTAAATTTATTCGTGTTTTTGTTTTACGTTTAAAGAGGAGCCATCGGCCCATGGGATCATCGATTTATCTATTTTTTAATAACGTGATCATTGTTTTATTAATTATTATCATCCTGATAACAGCTATGGAGCAATCATTGGCGAATTTCGTTTGGTTTCTTTTGTTGAAAGGAAATTTGGAAATGTAATAGCCACACAAAGACTTTGGGCAAATTTGGGCAAAGGAATCATTGGGAATGTAATAGTCTTTATATTTAAAAATGTATTTGTACCAAATTTATGAAGAACTTTTTTAAAAAATTTGTTTTTGTGTTTGATTTAGGTTATTTACATGTATCTGTATGAATTTGACATGTTCATATGTTATACTTATGGAGAAATCAAGTTTTTTGTTTGATTAGGAATTTAGCTAATTAGATTCAGATTTAGCATGATCTCTATGATCTCTGTTGGTTCAATTTTGAAGAAAAGTTTATATTTCAAAAATGCATTTATAGCAAATTTATAAAGATTTTTTAAGATTTTCTTGTTTTTGTATCTGGTTTAGATTATTTACTTGTCTCTGTATGAATTTGATATTATTATATATTATAGTTATGGCGAAATTAATTTTTTTGTTTGATTATGTATTTATCTCATTACTCTTATAATTTTTACGGGAAGACGGGGTGTAGCCCCCTCGAAAGTATGCATTAATGTTGTAACCACACGAAACTTCGACCTCTTTCTCTAGCTACACAGAAAGATTAAATCGAGTTCTATTCACACAAACTCTTCAATTTAGGTTTAAATACACATAGCCGTTAAAATCAAACGGATTCCGTCTGGGTTATCCACTAAACCGTAAAAAATTCTTAAATCCCAAAACCACATTCATTAAATTCCTAAACCAAATTAAAATTCATAAACCTCATTCATTTAATCCCCTAAACCAAACCAAAAATAATTTAACCAAACCAAAACCCAATTCTAAAACTCACGAACCCTAAACTCATCTCTCCCCCTTCCTAAATTTTCATTCTTCTTCCTCCATTTTTATTATTCTTCCTCCCCAGAAATCACGTTTCTTCTTCAATCGATTCATCTATTGAAGATTTATATTTCTCTCTCTCTCTCTGTTCGTCTCTCTCTCTCTCTCTCTCTCTCTGTTCGTCTCTCTCTCTCTTTCTCCTTCTTTGTTGAAACACCCAAATTTCAATACATAAAAAACTAAAACATCCAATTACCCAGAAGTAGAAATTCATCAACTCAAAACAGATGGAAGCTGCAGATGATAATTTCAAGACTCCTGAATTGTCTCCTGCAACTTCAGAAGCTGGGTGTGATAACGAGCATTTGACTGATAAATTTCAGCTGGAGATTGAAGATGCTGTATCACAATTCGCTGATGAGGCTCCGATTCGGCACAACGTTTATGCCGACAGTGACAGTGACGCAGAATACGTGCCAACGGTTCCTGTGAAAAGAAAACATGAAATTCTCAAAAGAGGTAATGGGAACTTATATTTGAAGAAATCTTTTCCAAGTGGTGTAGCTTTTAAAGAGGCTGTTTTGGATTATGCATTGAGTACTGGGTTCAACATTAGTCAGAATAGATGGGATCAAACAAAGCTTGGGTATAAATGTGATACGGGGGACTGTAAATGGCGGGTGTATTGCTCTGTCAACAAAGGAAAGAACAGATGGGAGATAAAAAGCTTTAACGAGAATCATACTTGTACTTCTCGAAATGGGGCATGTAAGATGTTGACTGATCCAATCATTGGTCGGTTGTTTCTTGACAAGAAAGAGAAGACCCAGATCATTATAAGCCTTTGAAGATTCAGCAGCTGAATAGGGAACAATTTAAAGGGATTGTAACTACAAGAAACCAGTGCCAAGAAGCTAGGAAGAAAGCTCTGAGTTGGATTAAGAAAGAGTACGAAGATCAGTTTGCTCATATTCGAGGATATTGCGAAGAGATTTTGGTTTCAAATCCTGAATCAACTGTGGAAGTTGTAACTAGACCAGGGCCAAATGGTGAAGAATTTTTTCAGAGGTTTTACGTATGCTTCGCAGGTTTGAGAAAATCTTGGAAACTGAATTGCAGGCCACTTATTGGAATTGATGGAACATGGCTGAGAGGTCCAATGAAAGGTGAACTTCTTGTAGCTCTTGGTCGAGATGCTAACAACCGAATTTACCCTATAGCATGGGCTGTTGTAGAAGTGGAAAATGAGATAAGTTGGATTTGGTTTATTAGAAAGTTAAAGTCTGATTTGGAGCTTGGAGATGGAGATGGTTTCATTATAATGTCTGATCGACAAAAAGGATTGATAAAGGCTGTGAAGATGGAGATACCAAAGGCTGAGCACAGAAAATGTGTTAGACACATTTACCAAAACTTGAAGGCCAAACATGGCAAAAAGATGGAGATTAAACCGCTCATTTGGCAATTGGCATGGAGCTACAACAGAACACAATATGATGTCAATCTGAAAAGGCTTAAAGATTATGATTTGGAAGTATATAATGATGTTGTGAAGATGAATCCGGAGAGCTGGTGCTTAGCTTTCTACAAGGTAGATGGGAAATGTTGTGAAGATGTGGAGAATAATTCATTTGAATCCTTCAACAACACCCTTGTCAAAGCAAGAGGAAAACCTCTCATGCCAATGTTGGAGATGATACGGAGGCTAGCAATGGTAAGGATTAGTAGAAGATTTGATGAAACGAGCCGCCATCAAAGCAAGTTCTCGCGTATGTAAAGAAATTTATTGATGAAGAGCATGATGAAGCAAAGAACTACAAGGTCTATCCAGGGTCTGTTAATATGAAAGAGAAGACTTGCAGTTGTGGCAAATGGCAGATATGTGGTATCCCCTGTGCTCATTCTTATGCAGTCATTCTACATAGGAAATTAGATCTGGATGATTATATTTCCCACTGGTTTCTCACATCTTGTTGGAAAAACACATATGCTGAGAGCATCAATCCACTGAGAGGACCAGGGCATTGGGCGTGTGGTGATATTTCATTGGTGAGTGAAGATCCTCAAAGAAAAAGGAAGAATACAAAAGAGAAAAGGATAAAAGGTAAGAATGAGTCTCCATCTAAGAAGCAAAAAACGTCTAGGAAACATAAAACTATGGAGACAGAAAATGTAGTAGAGTCTCAAGAGAAGCAAAGGCGGGTTATGCATTGTACTAAGTGTGGAGGTAGAGGTCACAATATGAGAACATGCACACAACAAAAGGTAAAAAATGGCAGTTATTGTTTCTTATAAATAACAGATTTATTATCGGTTTTGTGATGTTTTATTTGGTATCTCAGGATCATGGTGGAAATGATTCAACACAACCGATGTCACAAGTTTATGATGCATAGAAGAGGCTGGTGGAGATCGATTTGGTTAGCTTATTAGAATATCTATGTAGTTAGCTTCTTAGAATATCTATGTAGTTAGCTTCTCAAATATCTATTTCGTAATGTTTGGTTATCGGATAATATTTATGTTATATGTGTGTTTTGTTATCGGTTGTGTTTGGAAGTTTTGTGTCTTTGGTGGTTGTCGTGTGTTTGTGGAGGTGTATGGATGGTTTTGATTCTGTTGTTGTTGGGAATATATGTGTTTGATTAAGTTATGTTTGGTTTGATTAAGTTATGTTTGGTTTGGTTTATGGGATTAAATGAATGAGGTTTATGAATTTTAATTTGGTTTAAAGATTTAATGAATGTGGTTTAGGGATTTAAGAATTTTTTACGGTTTAGTGGATAATCCAGACGGAATCCGTTTGATTTTAACGGCTAGGTGTATTTAAACCTAAATTGAAGAGTTTGTGTGAATAGAACTCGATTTAATCTTTCTGTGTAGCTAGAGAAAGAGGTCGAAGTTTCGTGTGGTTACAGCATTAAGGCATACTTTCGAGGGGGCTACACCCCGTCTTCTCAATTTTTACATGTTTAACTTTGAGTACAAATCTGTATATGAAAAATGCAGTTTAGCAAATTTATATAACAAATTAAATATTTTCTTGCTCTTGTGTCTTATATGTTATTTCTGTATGAATTTGATATGTTTATATGTTATATTTGTGGGGGAATCATTTTCTTGTTGGATTAGCATTTGAATCATTATTCTCGGATTTCCTTTTGAAGTCTACCTGTTTGATTTTGAGTAGAAATCTGTATATTAAAAAGGCATTTAGCATTTATGCTTTTATGTTAGTTATCTAGTAGACGTTAAAGAAGTATGTCTATCATAAATTCTAAATCAAAAATTTCTATCGTAATTTAGATTTTACTTTTTCAAATTGACTTACTTTTGTGAAATTTTGTATTATAAGGATGAAAATTTCAATGTTTTTGGTAATGGATACAAAACTTTTATCAAATTAATTTTTTAAAATTGTATAATAAAAATTTAAGATATAATTAAAAAGAAGATTTCTAGATATCTACCTAATAAACGTCAAAAGAAGTTAACCTGGAATATTTTATTAGGAGATTTTTCAAAATTATAACTGTTATTTCGGATTTTGTTTTTCTTTTGATCGTAAAGGAGTCAACTGTAATTTCCTTACCAATACTGGTCACTTTTGTCTAATGTTCAACAATAAATCTATTCCTGTCTTTCATATATCAAAATAAGCAATTTGCCATTTTTTGTACCTGATTTAAACTAGTAACATATTGAGATGTAAGTACAATTTTGAGATGTAATTTATATTAGAATCAGTAACAGACTATTCACTAGTTTTATTGATTAAAAGAGTTATATATAGATACAAAATTAAAGTTATAGAATGTGATCCCATTTTCAGCAATTAAAATGTTATATACAAATTGCAAAGGTGCGCCTTGAAACGAATCTATCCTATGACTTCCATGCAAAACTTTCATCATCTGACTTTTACAAGCAACTAGGTTTTATTAAGTATCTGAGATTGTGACCGCTTAACCTATAATAAGATAAAAAGTCTTCTTTCTCTACCGACACATCTCAACGCTATTTTGTTTACAATACGGTAATACCTACCCAATTTTAGTTTAGTTTTTTTCCAAAAACCATATGTTGTTGATTATATGTTTTTCTTATTATGAAAATTATTAAACATCGACTAGTTGTTATGAACTACAACGCACACGTATATGTGTGTTTACCGTTGTGTGTTGCATCGAAAAGACTCTTGTTTTCTTATGAAAATACCATAAATGATTATGCAATTATAAGCGGAACTGTTTTGTTCTCAATAACTAAGAGGACAGAATGTTCTTCGTAATTGAGTAAATGGCACGACTTGCTAATCTTTAGAATTCTATATTTCCACCCCACTCAGAGTTTTGTCGGTAACGCACATATCTATATGCACTATAAGTAGTTTGATTATATTTATTTTGCTGAAAACGATAGAAGCAACTGACAATTTTTCAGTATAGTTTATAGTATTCAATAGTTAGTTTCAAATTATAATTATGTTTTTAGATTTATACTTTATTAAATTGTGCTTTCAAATTTCATTGCTATTGATGCACATATCAATCATAGAATTGGGTAAAACTAAAAATTAATTTTATCTTTATTTTTATGAAAATATTATCCTAAAACCATTACCAATGTACTTTTTTATTTTTTTTTAAAAAATAGAAAAATTATGTGAGAATCATGTGACATAATAATGATCACTTCTGCAATTTATCACATATGTGTGGGGTTCAAACCCAGCATCCCGCAATGCTAAATGGATATTAAAACCACTACAATATGTTAACAAAAAAATAGAAGAATCATAAAATAGAGATGTGCTTCTCTCCAGTATATTTCTCATTTTTTTTCCTCTAAAAATAACTATTCTGAATATATTCTATTTTTATTTTAGTATTAACACTTTTTATTTATAATAGTTGCACATTATCCCTATCTATATTATTTTTTGCAATTTTTTTTAAAACAATATTATGTAGTATACAAAAACCTCTAAAAATCAACCCAAAATGTTATAATTGGCTGAATATTTAGTCACAAAATCAATTACTCAATCAATATGTAAAAAACATATAAAGATTTTTTTAAAAAAATTATTATTGAAAATTAGTTTCAACTATAATTATAAAATTTAAAATTTAAAAGATCATTATAAGAATGAAAAAGTTTGATTTTAATATAAATCGATAAATAATATATTTTATTTTATTTCAGTTATAATTATATAATTTTAGAATTTAAAGGACTATTGAGCAAATAAAAATTTAACTATTTTAGAATAAAACTAGAATTATTCTATATACAGAGAAAAATAGCATTTTTATTTTAGATGAAGATATAAAGATGAGTTGAATATAATTTTCCTTAATAATAGCATTTTGAGGAAAAAATTGAATAATGTTGAAGATGATTAGAATAATTGCAATAAATATCCATAAATTGGAAAATAATTAACTCACAAAATTGAATGACAGTTTTGTAAATTTGAAGATGCTACAAATGTTTATCAAATAACTATAATTCCCTTATATGGAGTGCCACATACTTGTGAATTCAATTTATTTCTTCTAATATTCTTTTTCTTAATTTCTTCCCGCCTTCACCCAAAATTCCAGAATTTTTTCAACTTAATTGAATCTTAAATTATGATTTTTCTTCCAGTTTGTTATAATTTGTTGGTTAAAATGCTCTTAACAACTCTTTCAATCTTGATATTCGATCTCATAGAATTTTTACATATGTCACCATTGATCTATGTATAGATCCGAAATTACATCATGATTTATTTCAGAACAACAATGAAATCATGATATCGATGATGAAGACGATAAACCACCGGAGTATTCATATGAGAGATGGACATAGAAGAGACGAAAATGATGTGTTACGTTTCTATGGGTGAAGATGAAACGCCTAGTAGATACATTTCCATAGTTTTTGGTATTTCTAAAATTAATTACATATACAAGTATATTGCTTCTCATATACAAATATATTTTATCAATTTTTCCATACCATTTCACATGTAACCTTAGTATGCTATTGATATTAATTACATATACAAAACGATATACTTGTATCAGTAATTAATCATGATGTAATTTCTATATATAAAACGATATTTTAGGTAAAATATATATTTAAAATATTTCGCTGTTCTGACAATTAGTTATTTGTGTATATTAAATCACATAAATTTGGTGGTTATAAAGAAAGTTTTTATATAGGCTAAAAATACTGAACACTTCTAAAAATAATTGGACATATACAATGCTACAGATAATATGTAAGAGAACACTTATTAATAAATATTCAATATGAATTTAGGGCAATTGAACATAGTTTGCTTTGTAATATCAAATTTCTATTTTAGTATAGTTAAAAGTAGTTACAGATATTAGATTTGTTCTACAATATGTTGATCTGAAATAAGTTGTTGGTTAAATAAACCTTATATGGTAGAAGATTGGCATAAACTAATTAAAATAGAAGTTTATAAAGATAAAAGATATCAAGTTTGAATTCTAAAATAGCTTTGAAAGTTATCTTTATTGATATCTCATCTTAATTTTGCAAAAAAAAAAATATAATTTATCTGAAAATAAAAGAACTGTGCGTCAAAAATCCTAAAATTTTATTGGGTATATTTATTATGGAAATTAAAAAAAGAAAGATGTATGTAAAAAATTTAGATGATAGTTTCTACAATTTATAATTAGAAAAACTTTACTTTATTATATAATTTGTTTTTGGTCTTTGAGTCTAATTACAAATATATATAGAGTGAAAATTTGACGAAGAGTAACTAAATGTTAGAATATCAGAGATATGATGAATTCGAAGCAATATTTGTATTTAATATTTTTATTATTCATTCAAAAATAGATACACATTACTAGATATTTTTATTTATTACTGTCATGTATATAAATAATATATTGATGAAAACATGACATGATATAAGTGAATATAAAATTATAAGCTTTAAAAAATAATATGCATGGAAGTTCTTTGTTTATTTAAGTTTTCTGTTATAACGACTAAAAGACGATTATAGAAGTTTATAATATAAAATATTATTTTTTGTTAAAACATATAAAATGTTCTTTTCTTGAATTATTCGGATAATAATGGGTTTTAAATTAATATATCTTTTTATTTTAAAGTTTTAGTAGTTATATTTATGGGTAATTTAAAATTATATTATTATTTTTAAAGCTAAATAACAATTTAACTTTCATAAACACATACAAGTAATGGCTAATTCATGGGCATTATGTGGTATTTTGCCACAAAAATATGCATCTAATTTGTGGCTAAAAACTACAGAATGGTTTCTTGCAATGGTGTGGCCTATTTGCTATGAGCTTTGTGTACCTATTCATAGTAATTAGTGAGAGCTGTATTAAGGATATTTCGTGGCTGCTGCCAACAATAAAGCCAATTAATTCTTGTAGTGAAAATTGGCGATGGAAAGCATCCCTAGCCTTTATGTGACAAATTTGCTAGTGATTTAGAATGGCTAATTACTTCTAAGAGCCACGTTTATTGGTCGTTGTCAAAACGTCGCACCTGCCGCGAGCGGACACATCCCGTACTTTAGTAGTGATCATATATTAATGAAAATTAATCGTCGCCTGCCGCTGCAATTCGCATAATTGCCATGGATATTACCTTTTATCCACATCATTCATTCGATATGCCTCTTGTAGTATCTATGACTGGTTAACTTAGCTAGACGGTTAGCCCTAAGAGACCCAAAAGCGAAACCGATGGAAAATATGTAGACGATTGCTATAGAGAGAAGAAGTAGAAGAAATCAGAGGGACACACTAAACTGAATTTGAACTTAAGAGAAGAGGTTTACATTCAATAGCCTTTGGATCTGAAGGAGCAACGTTGATTTTGTTGTCTTTTTCCGATTTATTTGCCTTATGAGGCTTCTTTTTCACTGGAGCCATCCACCAACAAACACTGGGTTGTAGTTAGAAAACAGTAAACCGATTTAAACCCAGGTATGTGGGTTTGGAGATTTTAAACTATAATTTTGGGAAAATATAGAATTTGAACTTCTAACATGAGAAAATATAGATTTCTAATTTTAATTTTGGAGAGATTTAGCATGTATAGGATGATATAATACTATCAGATACTAGAGTTGTAATTTAGCTATGCTGTTTTTTTTTTTAAAAAAAAATGCAATAACCATTTTTATTAATGATTTTTATTAATGATAAGCAATGCTAATTTTGACTAAATAAACTATAAGAGTTCGTCGGAATCATGTGGCACAATGGTGGTCACCTCTGAAATTCATGACACAGGTCTGGGGTTCGAACCCAGCACCCCTCAGTATTATGAGGGATATTAAAGCCACTAGGCTATGTTGATAAAAAAAAAAAAAAAAAAACTATAAGAGTTCAAATAGTTTAGTTTTTTTGGGATATTAAGGCTATCCAACCAATCTTAAACAAGATGAGAGATTCTGTCATTATGCATCTAAAATCTTAAAATTTTGATAAAAATTAGTTTTAAATTAACACGGATGACTAATTTCACAGACACTATAAAAACAAAATAAAAACAATTCTCCAAAAGGCAATGGACAGATTCATGAAAAATTTGAAATTACAAACCAGCAAGTAGCCAGCCAGTAACAACAATAACCATGGGAAAACGCTATGCTCACGATTGAAGCATCTCCAGACCATGTCCTTATTAGACCTAGATCAGCAAAAAAACGTGACTACCATGTAGTCGAAATCATGGATGTTACCAAAAAAGATCACCGCCCTTCCACAAATGCCGGAGTAGGGAGCGGATCGAAAGACTAGTGGGTAGCCAAACAACTGGGGCTCGACCGACAAAAACGATCCGCAAATCTAGAGGCATCGGCACCAGAGATCTGTCCTCTAAGACTATGAGACACACGATGTCCAGATCGGAGGATAATGTCACAATACCACAACACCAAACGCCAAACAAACGCCAAAACGTAAAACTTCAAAGCTAAACGTAACGCTAGTCACCAAACGTCAAAATGCCACAAATGTCAATATGTCGAACGCTAAAACGCTAAAACGCCAAAACGTCAAATCGTCTAACGCTAATACGCCATGCCATGCGCCTCCCCCAAGTCCAGTCTCTACACAGCTATATCGAAAAACCACACCACCGAGCTTGCCAAAGACCTAGTCCAACGAAGCGATACTACCAACACCATCAACACCATAAAAAGCAGGAGGTAAAATCCTCTCACAATATCGGTCTCAACCGAACGCTGGAGAAGCAAAACGAATCCTAGGTATAGGATTTTTTTTGTTGCAAAGAGGAGGGGGCAGGCCAGAGAGAAACGGTTTTTCTTTAGATTATATATGCTGTTTAAAATAATACTATTAGATTTATATAAAAATATTATGGAAGTAAATAGAAAATAGAAAACAGAAATATACAATAAAAGTAAAGAAATAGAAAGTTGGATTGATCCGACTTCTTATTCATGCATGTGACCTCCTACAGGAAATTGACCAAACATGTTACATCTTCGACTTTATCTTTAAAGAAATATAATATTTTTAACTGGAAAAATTAAACCAATGGGTATATATAATAATGACAATAATGCCAATTTCTTATATATATATGCCGTTAAAATAATGTCATTTTCTTTGTTGGGTCGGTTCATTGTACTCTATTTATTATTGGTAAATTATATATATATATATAAATATTATACACACTTTTAAAAACATATATTCATCTAATATACTATGTATCATATATTAGGCTTGTATGTGTTATAAGCAGTGTATTATGATATAAGGTGGACGATGATAGAATGATTTATCCTCTTTTTAGCTTGCGAGTGAACGACGGATTGGACCGACAGTTTTGCTATTTACAAATTATAGTAATAATATATAAACCAGACTATATTCAGATATTTTTATTATTTCGTGTTACTTATGAATATCAATATCTATTCATAACTTCTATGATACATATATATTTAAAGTATTTTTAGACATATCAATTTTATTTTTATAAAATAATTACATATAACATGTTACAAATAAATTCAAACAAAACTTAAAGTTAATCCAAAACTGCCACTCATGTTTGGTGCTAATCCTTAATGTAATATAATATGCACAAATTATTCAAGGTTATGCTAGTTTAGACGAATGCTCTTTGTGTTGGGTTTTATTCTACCAAAACTTGAAAAATTCAGTAAACAAGACCACATGCCTATCCTAATGTTTGGTTACGTTGCCACGAAACCCAACACAAAGAGCATTCTTCAATGAGTGTTTCGGCGTTTCAACAAATCCAACTTGACTATTACCCAGTTTTTGGTCAAGATCCGAGTAAGGTAAACTCACTCTTGTCCTTACAGACGTAAGGGAACAAGACATCAAATTAAATAATATCCTCTTCTTCTTATCTTATGTGTTTGAGTACAAAGAAAATCAACTCCACTAACTCGTTCGTTCTTCTCGAGAAGATAAACATGCGAATAAGTACTAACAAATAACTGATTAACGTCTACACATCTCACGATTTGCATGTAAAGCATATACCGTAACCGATTATAGAAGTGGGTACGGTACGATATACTCGAGTACCTAAACACTTGACCTGATTAATATATATATATATACTAGTTTAATTCTATAAATTCTTATTATCTTCTTTATTAGAGAGGATCCGATGTTTCTCTTTATCCCTTCCTCCGTCTTCCTCGATAAGAAACTGAAGTGCAATCTCTACTTGTACAACAACATGACGCTGTTTTTAAAAAACAAAATGGATGAGATTTCATAAATTATCGTTATGTGATCTTTTAATGATAGCATGATGATTATAACAATGGTCCATATTTCCATTAAGGGTATGTGTATTCAGTGATCCTATAAAGCACTTCACAACAATGGAATATGTCACATGGCCTCTAAATTTATGGCCAATTGTTAAGGATTTCTCTATTTTTCAAATCTATCGTTAATTTTTTTTTCTCGAAAAATATATCGTTAGATCTCTCACAAAAATTTCATATATCTCAGCTATCAATATATAGTACTTGAAATTCATTAGTTTAGTAAAATCATTCTAGTTATATTATTTTTTAAAGGTTGTATATTTAGGCAGACTTAACTTAAAAAAAAATAAATAGTTCTAAAAAAAAAACTTACAAAAATATGGCCTTCAATTTTTTTCGGAACAAACCTGCAATGATATACGTATATTTCATTATATACTAGCTATTTTTTAAAATATAACATTCTCTTCATAACATATATATAATTTACATATGACGACGTCGCCTCAATAGAAATAGTTTATCTTTACCTTTTTTAGTTTTGCTCTGCAAGATGACGCCAAAAGCTTTACTCCTCGTCCAACTTACAAAGGCATTTCTGTTTTTTATTGTACGAAAATTAATTCATCCACTGAAAGGGATATTTTCCTAACTAAAGTTCAAATCCTATTCATATACAACCTAATGTAATTAACCTTTATTTAACTTTCTACAAGCGGACTTAACCGATTTGCATTTTACATTTGAAGCATTGTTTATACTATACCGGAAAACTTGAAAATCAAATTTGGGAGTCTAAAAAAGAAAAAAAAAGCTACCACGTTTAATACCTTCTATAAGGAAGAATAGTGTTTGAACATGGGAAAACAATGCAGATCTATAGGACATCGTATCAGATATAATTCATTTATATTTCTCATTTATTTATCCACCACTCCAAAGTTTCATATTTTTTGTCTATGGTTACAAAGTTTTAGATTCAATTTTCCACAATTTTGGTTAATGATTTGATTTAAATCTAACATTAAATCAATTTAACCTAAAATTAAAACTACAATGGAATTAAACCGGACATCTCCTCTTCCAACTTCCTCTTCCCCCTCTGTAACCTCTCGTTCTCCTATCTCCATCTAATTCCATATCCCCTTCTTCTCCACCGGCTGACTCATCACCGTCGCCACCATATGACCCAGAACCGTCACCTCCCTCTTCTGATTCAATGCTTCTTCTGCTACCTTCGATTCTACCTCCTTTCACGGCCACTCCGTCTCCAGCTTCCAATTCTCCACCGGCAGACTCAAGCAATTCTCCGCCGCCACCAACATCAACTAAATATCCTTCTCCTCCTCCTCCTCTTCCTCGTCTGGCGGATTCAGAAACACCACCAGATCCGCCATTCAAATCCGATAACCCTCCTCAGAACTAACCAATTCACCTCCGGCTCCACCATCAGACCACCAATCCTCCCCCAACGCAACCATCAGCACCATCAAATTCTCCTCTGGCTAACTTAAACTCCTCGCCGAGCTTATTTATCGCACCACCAAAACCTAACAGTCGACCTATTTTGTCTCCATCTCTCACAGTCACTAGCAAAGAAACGCCTCCCACAAACGGAAACTCATGGTTACACGTCTCTTTGGAACATTTATGGGACGAGGAGCTGCGGAAAGAGAGCGAGAGGAGAGAGGCGGAGGGAGAGGAGGAAGTGGAAGAGGAGAGGTTCGGTTTAATCTGGTATTAGTTTTAATTTTAGGTTAAGTTGGTTTAATGTTAGGTTTAGATTAACTATGTCCATAATTTGAATTAAAAATCCTTCAACATAATCGGATTGTGGAAAATTGAATCTAAAACATGAAATCATGGACAAATAGATATGAAACTTTGGAGTAGTGGGTAAATAGATGAGAAATATAAATAAACCGCATCCGATACAATGTTCGCGGGAATCCGGGTCATTTTCCATTTGAACATACAAAAACATCTATATAGTAAAACATATTAAAACATTTTCTTGAATATATATATATATACATATATATCCGTACTCCGTTTTTCTTGGTTAATTCATTAGTTATGTAAATTGACATGAAATGTTCATATTTGGTAATTTGTATGGGATCAATCCATAAGGCCCATCCAATCAACGGAAAACAGTCACTCCCTCCTATAACTGTAGGACCTACAGTCTATCTATTTATACACACACCTGTGTTCTCCACTTCTTCATTCATTCATAAATCTATATATTCACTCTTTTGTAGTAAGCACTCAAAGAGCTCTACTATCTCACTCTCCACATGGCTCTTCCTCTTATTCTTCTAGCTCTCTCAGTGTTGTGCCATAGTAGTTACAGCCAACGTTCTCCTTCCCCGGGATACTACCCGAGTTCTCGAGTACCGACTTCACCTTTTGATCGTGACTTTCGGACTCTTTGGGGATCTCAACACCAGCGTAGAGAGCAAGACGTTATCACTCTTTGGCTCGACAAATCCACTGGTCTTTTTCTTTCTTTTACATCTTTTTCATTTGCAACCAAATTTTGTGGGCTCAAGTCTTTGGTCCATTTTTCTTTTTGGTCCACGTTATAGACGTACCAAAAATTATTTGCTATTGGAATAATACATAGAACAATAATTTCAATATGAATGTAAATTTGATTTGAATTAGTTTATTAAGTATGCGGCGATTTCTTTGTTTCTTTGTCAAACCTGCCGCATTTAAGTTTTCTGATGTTATTTAATACACCGCACGTCTTAAAAAAAACTTTGTCGGTAGATAATATTTATTGAATATAATTACTTATTTAATTATATCATTTATGCTTTTGTCGTATATAATAAATTAAAACATAGCAACTAATTTGAATTGATTATGAACAGGGAGTGGATTCAAGTCTCTCCGTCCGTACAGATCTGGCTACTTTGGTGCTTCCATTAAGCTCCAATCTGGCTACACAGCTGGAGTTGATACGTCCCTCTATGTAAGAAACCCCTTGAAACGATTCAACTAAAGAGTTAGTAGACTTCAAAGTTTCATATCGAGTTTTGCATTTCTAGCTCTCAAACAACCAAGAGCATCCCGGAGACCATGACGAGGTTGATATCGAGTTTCTAGGGACAACGCCAGGGAAACCATATAGCCTTCAGACTAATGTATTCGTTAGAGGAAGTGGTGACCGAAATGTCATTGGGAGAGAAATGAAATTTAACTTGTGGTTCGACCCTACTCAAGATTTCCACCATTATTCAATTTTGTGGAACCCTAATCAAATTGTGTAAGTCAAGATCAATTTTTCTATATGTATATATATATATAAGAATTTAATACTAATTATATCCAACTTTTTAAGGAAAATATATTACTCTGTTACATTTGATATTCTAAATTGGTCAATTTTTCATATATATATATATATATATATATGTAGATTTTACGTAGACGATGTACCGATACGTACGTATGATAGAAAGAATGAAGCTATCTTTCCTACAAGACCGATGTGGCTATACGGTTCAGTATGGGATGCATCGGACTGGGCCACAGAAAACGGGAGGATCAAAGCCGACTATCGATACCAACCATTTGTTGCTAAGTACAGAAACTTTAAGCTAGCGGGATGCACGGCAGACGAGTCTACCTCATGCAGACCGCCATTGGCTGCACCTAAGGGGAACCGAGGGTTGAGCCGGCAACAAATGGGGGCGATGGCATGGGCACAGAGAAACTTCTTGGTCTATAACTACTGCCATGACCCTAAAAGAGACCATACCCAAACACCAGAATGTTAAAACAAACAAACAAAGAAAATAAAAGGTTTTAATACTTTATTTTTGCATTGTAAATTCTACATTTAAGTTAATAATGGGAGGTGTTGGGGTCCACACTGTAAACAAGAGTGCAGCAGTTGAGCGTCCGATCTTCCATGATTTGAGTTGAGATTGAAAAGAAAAGTTGTTTTTTTATAATCTTGTTTTTGTTCCATTTGTGATTTTATAATAATTGTTGCAATATTGCGTGATATTTTTAATATATGGTATTGTATTGTCGTGTGACTCAAAGCAAAAAAAAGTGGTTCTTTTGAAGGTGGCTCGAATTATTTGTTTATATATATGTATACTATTAAGTGCAGGAGTTATAAAACCGGATAAAATAATACGATTTGATAATTGTGATAAAAAAAGAAATTAATTTGTAGAAAAACACGATTTGTAAAACGATTTTATGGAATCCAGAAAGGAGGCAAGATGATCTCTTTCCTTAACTCTAAAGCGTCTGTAGGCGATCGATCGATCCGGATTGTACCGGTCGATCCCAGAATCTCACGTAGAATGAGGTCGATCGATCTGGTTTAGATCGGTCGATCCCAGAAACTCACGAAAGAAACCATCCGTAGCACGCGATCGATCGATCCAGAAGAAGACCGATCGATCTTGGAAATGTTCGCAAGGATGGATCGATCGGTCCAGTAAGGATCAGTCGATCTCATTTTCAGTCGCCAAAAAATAGGACTCCTCGACGACGAGACACTCCCAAAGCCCAAAGCCCAGATCACGAGCACGAGCGAGCGGCAGTGGTGGTGGTGCGCGCGTGTGGATCCCTTGGTTCTCCCCATAAACCACTTTGACACTTAGTGAATTTGTTCCATATATATGTAAGTGGAAAAAGTTTCTTCTAAGCAATGTGAGACTTTCTTAAGTTCCACTTATTCCCTAATGGGTCTAATGTTTAAGCCAATTTCATATTCACATTATCAACATGTTTCAAGCCCAATGTGTTTAACAATATTTTGGTCTAACAATCCTCCACATGAATAGAAATGACTCTAAACTGAGAGTGACTTTGAAAGACTCTTTAGGATCGAGAAAGCTAAAAGAAAGACTTTCTTGAGTATAACCGAAAGATAACCGTATCTGATTTGGTTACATTTTTCAGCATTGAACCAATCATAATAAATAAATGTCGGATTTACAAGGCCAGGGGGTGAACATGATGTCTTGAACCACCCGGATTTCTAGTGTAAACCAAAACAACAGTTATAACGCGATTATATTTCTCGTACAACTTTTTGTTCTCTTGTTGTGTTCGTTTTGGCCATGAACAACCTGGTTTTTCATGAGTGAACTTGGAGAATACAACATTTCATTTATTCTCCTAGAAACGGCCCCATTTTATACTCACAAGGTGATCTTTCATATTTTTATTCTTTTTCCCGAAGTGATCTGTTTCACTTCATTGGATTAGAATATATGAATTCATTAAAAGTCAATGTTTAACCTATATATATGCAGATAACACTATTGTCATCTTTAGGAACTGGGTAGAAACAAAAGTTTCACATTGTTTATTTAGACTTAATTTGACTTAGTTGTCCCTTTGAACCTATCAAAACATGTAGGTGGGGTTACCATCAAATCTCATCTTTAGTTCATACGCTTTAAACCTATTCCTCTTGATGATTTTATAACTTGATCTCGTGTCAGACCTTTTGTGAAAGGATCTGCAATATTATCAGCTGATTTTATGTAATCAAGTGAGATTACACCACTTCAGATCAGTTGTATAATGGTCTTATGTCGTCTACGTATATGATGTGACTTGCCATTGTACAGATTATTGTTTGCACGAGCTATAGTCGATTGGTTATCACAGTGTATGCGTATTGATGACACTGGTTTTTCTCACATCGGTATATCTTCCAAGAAATTGCGAAGATGCTCGGTTTCTTCTGCGGCTTTGTCTAATGCAATGAATTCTGATTCCATTGTTGATCTAGCCAGAAGCGTTTGTTTACAAGATTTCCAGGATACCGCAGCACCTCCAAGTGTAAATATATAACCACTTGTTGATTTTGAGTTTTTGGAGTCGGATATCCAGTTGGCATCACTGTATCTTTCCAAAACTGCAGGTTCGGAACCATAGTGCAACCCATAATTTTTGGTAAATCTTATGTAATTTAATACTCTGGTTATAGCTTTCCAATGGATGTGTCCTAGATTGCTCGTGTACCTACTTAGTACATTCACTGAGTGTGCTAGATCTGGTCTGGTACAATTTGTCAAGTACACCTGAATTTTTCGTCAGATGAAGAGTAGTATCTACAGGAGTTTGTGCGGTTCCACTTGAATAGTCTTTAAATCTATCAAGCACCTTTCCAGCATAATGTTCTTGGGATAATATGTATCCTTCAGGATGTCTAGTGATTTTAATCCCTAGAATTACATCAACCAACCCCAAATCTTTCATATCAAACTGTCCATGCAACATGGTTTTAGTATGATTGATGTTATCGTTGTTGCTGCCAAGGATAAGCATATCATATACATATAAACATAGCATGACATGATGACGCTGTCAAATTTTTCATGCCATTGTTTTGGAGCTTGTTTCAGTCCATACATCGATTTCACCAGTCGACAGACCTTATGTTATTGTCCTGGTACAACATACCCTTCGGGTTGTTTCATATATATATCTTCTTCTAAATCACCGTTTATAAATGTAGTTTTTACATCAATCTGGTGGATTTCCAGATTTCGTAATGCTGCAATGCTTACGAGATTTCTAATAGAAATTATTCTCGACACTGGAGAATATGTATCAAAGAAGTCTAAACCTTCTTTTTGGCAGAAACCTTGAACTACAAGTCTAGCATTGTATTTATCAATTGTGCCATCGTTTTTAATTTGGTTTTAAAAATCAATTTACAACCGAGAGCTTTGAACCCTTCCGGTAAATCGATTATGTAAAACGTATGGTTTTGCATAATGGAATCAAACTCACTTTTGACGGCTTCCTTCCAATAAGGTGCGTCTGGCGTAGACATTGCTTCAGCGAAGGTCTTTGGTTCGTTTTCAGTGAGTAAGATCATTAAAAAATCGTCACCAAAGGTTTTTTCCTTCCGAGCCTTTTTACTACGTCTGGGTTCATTTTTCGCAACTTCTCCATTTACTAGAATAGGAGTGCTTGCTTCGCTTGCGTCTCTTTCTTCCCTATTCTGCTTAGGGGTTAATTTATCCTTACAAGGAAAAATATTTTCAAAGAAGTACGCATTTCGCGATTCTATTATTGTATTTACATGGATATCCGGTATATCTGGTTTATGAACCAGAAACCGATAAGCACTACTATTGTTTGCATATCCAATAAATATACAATCAACCATTTTTGGTCCGATAGTGACCTTTTTAGGAAGCGGTACTGCAACTTTGCTAAACACCCCCACACTTTCATGTATTTGTATGAGGGAACCGTTCCTTTCCATAATTCATATGGTGTTTTTCCCGTCATTTTGTGAGGAATCTTATTAAAAATATAATTAGAAGTCATTAAAGTTTCCCTCCATATGTTCTGGATTACGCCTGATTCTTGCATCATGGCATTCATCATTTTCTTTAGAGTTCAGTTTTTTCGTTCCGCAACTCCATTGGATTCAGGTGAGTAAGGAGCAGTTGTTTGATGAATGATTCCATTTTCTCTGCAGAATGTATCAAAATGTCCTTCATATTCTCCACCTCTATCACTCCGAACTATTTTAATAGTTCTTTCGAGTTGATTTTCAACATCTAGCTTATATTCCTTGAATTTATCTAGAGCCTCATTTTTGCTTTGTAACAAGTAAATATAGCAATATTTTGTGCAGTCATCAATGAATGTCACAAAATACTTTTTACCACCTCTTGTAGGTAAATATTTTAAATCGCACAAATCTGTGTGGATTAATCCTAGAGGTTTTGTATTTCTCTGGACTTGTGGTGATGGTCGTTTTGTAAGTTTCGCTTGTACGCAAACTTCACATTTGTCTTTACTTTGTTTGCATTTTGGTATTAGGTTTGAATTCATTAATAGGTTTAATGATTTATAATTCACATGTCCTAACCGTTCATGCCAAATATCAAAAGACTCGACCAAATAAGCAAATGGAGCATTGTTATTAATAGAATTGTTTGTTACAACTTTTAGAACGACTATCAATACATTTATTTTGATCAGTCCGTTCATAATAAAGCCCTTTTCCCAAATACACCCCATTTTTCTTAAGTACCAACTTATCATAATGAAAGTTGGCGCAGAATCCAGTCTTGCTGAGGAGAGTGCCAGAGATCAAATTCTTCCTCATGTCTGGAACATGCTTCACGTTGGTGAGAGTAATCTGATGTCCTGAAGTCAGCTTCAGGATTACTTTACCATGTCCTGCAACCTTGGATATTTAGGTGTTGCCCATCAGCACTTGTTCATCATTGTTGCATATTTGATAAGTGTTAAACATGTCTTTATCAAAGCATATATGAGTCGTATCACCTGTGTCGTACCACCAATCTAGAGGATTTCCCTCAATGGTGTTGACTTGGTCAGTCACAACACAACAGAGATCTTCATCTGTCAGGTTTGCATGATGATGTCGCTTTTTTTTAGGCTTACTGCGACAAACATCTGCCTTGTGACCCATCTTGCCACAATGATGACACTTTCTACGATACTTCTTTTCACCAGAAGATTGCTTCTTGAAGCTTGTGGAACCAGAGAACTTGAAGTTCTTGAACTTGCTAGTATTTTACTCTGTTTTGCCTTTGTTTTTTGCCATAAATTGCTCGGCTAGGTATGCTTGATACCCTTTTTCTTCATTCTTAGAGAGGCGAATCACAGTTTCATTGTGAAGCCTAGAGATCAGCGATTCCAGAGACATTTGTTTTCGCTTGTGCTTAAAATAGTTTTTGAAATCTACTCATCTTGGTGGAAGCTTCTCAATGGTGTAGTCAACGACAAATTGTTCAGGAAGAATCATACCTTCTGATGCAATCTCGACGTTGATCAGCTGCAACTGTTCAACTTGTTCCATGATAGGTTTTGAATCCACCATCTTAAAGTCTAGAATCTTAGCCACATCATATCTCTGAAAACCATCATTTTCATACTTGTACTTTCTTTCCAAAGCAATCCATAGATGCTTGGTTGTGGGATATTCCTTGTCGTTGTTGTAGACAAAGTATAAGTTGTCTACCAGACGACTAAGGATCCATCCTCTGCACAGAAAGTCTGAATGCTTCCATGCATCAATACTGGATAGCGTACGCACATCTAGGTCTACATCAGGAGTGATTGGCTTATCCTCTGTGAGGAATTTGTTCAAATTCAGAGATGTCAAATAAAAGACCATCTTCTGTTGCAAATTCTTAAATTTATTCCCATCAAACTTTTCAGGAATGAGTCCACTGGTATCCAGTGCCATTTTCGGAGTGACTTGATTCGTCTCCATCATTGCAATCTCACTGTTGTTGAGAGTGTTCGCAGCGTTAGTTGCCATCTGTTTCACAAAAGAAACGATAGTCAAAAACTTGATTTAAATGTTTGTTTAAAACAGTTAAACAAATCACAATCTCGCTGTATAGCGTTGGCGGAGACGTCACAAGATCGATCGATCTCTAAATCACGATCGATCGATCCGATATGAAATCGTTCAATATCATTTTGTAAACTCGCCTTTTGAGCGTCTGCAAAAACGATTCAAGATCGTATAATATTCGTTTTGTAATCTCGATTTTCAGCGTTCGCAGAAACGATTACAAATTTATTTAATAAAAATGAAAATCGTTTTTCTTAAATCCGATTGTAGCTATTTGCTGGAAGCGGATTTATTGAGTTAAGACTGTAGGAGCTATAAAACCGGATAAGAAAATACGATTTGATAATTGTGATAAAAAGAGAAATCAATTTGTAGAAAAACACGATTTATAAAACGATTTTATGGAATCCAGAAAGGAGGCGAGATGATCTATTTCCTTAACTCAATAAAGCGCCCGTAGTGTGACGGTTTTAATGCGCCTTTTGAATCCTAGGATATTATAGACCGATTCGCAACACTCGAATTCGGAATTTGCGAACACAATATCTACGATATACTCAAGAACAAGAATCGTTTTTGAAAGATAGAAACGAATATGAGAGAGATATGAACCTTTTCTGTGAATTTTGAGAAAGCAAAGTGTTTTAGGGTTTTCGAGAATATAGAATTGCACAGGATACCCAGAATGATTGCTTTAGCTCTCTATTTATAGGGAAGAAGTGATTAGGGAGTTTTCGAGATAAAATCTCGACTTTCAGCGAAATCCCGAAAATTCCGCAAGCGGTTTAACCGTTTTGACTAGAATATTTGCGGATCACGATGAGATTTTGAACCCGATCGATCGATCCAAAAATCAGATCGATCGATCCTGTAGGCGATCGATCGATCCGGATTGTACCGGTCGATCCCAGAATCTCACGTAGAATGAGATCGATCGATCTGGTTTAGATTGGTCGATCCCAGAAACTCACGCAAGAAACCATCCGTAGCACGCGATCGATCGATCCAGAAGAGGAACGATCGATCCTGGAAATGTTCGCAAGGATGGATCGATCGTTCCAGTAAGGATCGGTCGATCTCATTTTCAGTCGCCAAAAAATAGGACTCCTCGACGACGAGACAAAGCCCAAAGCCCAAAGCACGAGCGAGTGGCGGTGGTGGTGCGCGCGTGTGGATCCCTTGGTTCTCTCCATAAACCACTTTGACACTTAGTGACTTTGTTTCATATATATGTAAGTGGAAAAAGTTTCTTCTAAGCAATGTGAGACTTTCTTAAGTTCCACTTATTTCCTAATGGGTCTAATTTTAAAGCCCATTTCATATTCACATTATCAACATGTTTCAAGTCCAATGTGCTTAATAACATTTTGGTCCAACATTAAGTGAATCTGCGATTGACATGATTAAGATAAACACTTTAACAACAACAAAGTTGAATTATTGAACAGTTTTGGGTGATGGATTTTAGCAGCCCTCGAAATTTAAATACAGTTATACACACCAATCATGTAAACATATATATATATATATATATATATATATATATATTTGTGTGTGTGCAATAAACCTTGACGACCGCAAACAAAACTGGCGGAAGAAAATGATATATATATTTTTTTTTGTATAAAAAGAACGGTAGGAAATGTTGCATCATATATCGTATCAATAGTCTGATAGTGAAACATTTGCGCACAAAAAAAAAACTTGATTGTGAAACAAAGTGCGGTTATAGTGGTGTCTTTAATTTTTCAATAGACAATTTGAAAAATCTACACATATTGCAAAAAAAAAGTGTTATTCGATTTAATAAAGAAAATTATATATATATATATATTTGAGTTAATGAACAAAATGAAAATCGATGAGGGATCATTCAACAATTAATCAAGAATCTAAAGGGGAGGATAATGGTGCATGTCATGAACGACGACGATAATGATGAGCCACGTCTCCCAATGTCGAAAGAGATAGTGAAATGTGTGGACCCCAATCAAATTCTCGTAGATTTCATTACCTTCTTCGGTTAAAAATGAAAAAATATTATTTATTGTGATTTTGTCTTATTCCAAAGTATTATTTTTGTTTCTGCCCTCTTTGCATGTGAATTTGGAAAGTCTACATCTTCCTTAATAAAGGCTTTCCCAAATTATAAGAAAATGATTAAATGAGAGTGAGAGAAAAACGATTGCGATTTTTTGAAAGATTGTGTCTCTTCCTCTTTAATGGTAGTTTCGCCGGTTATTGGTGGTTCTTATAGGGAGTATTAACGGTGTTATGTGATTCCATTTCAGTTAACCATGTAATATTATATATACTATACATTTCAGTTACCCATTTAAAAAAGAACTTGAGCGATCATGTCCTTATTACTGCGTACGTCTCTGAGGAGTGGGTGATGAAGTCTCCAGCCGTATCCTAGAGAACCATAAGATTCAGTTCCTCTTTTTAACGTAGAAATTCATGTTGTCGGTCCTAAAGAGAGGTTCATGGTCTTTTAACGAATGGATGTGTGCACTACACAAATGAAAGTCATCCTATACTGACGGTGATTTGAAACACATGAGCTTCTGGGTCCAAATTCGAGGCATCCCGATCCAATTCAAGAGACTCTTTCACTTTGGAGATAGAAGAGCCATTCTCAAATTCTGATATGAGAAACTCAAAGGTTTTTGTACTGTCTGCGGTCAGATTACTCATAATATTAATGAGTGCCGTAAAAGTAAACCTGTTCCTCCACATGATGATCCAGATGATATGATTTCCTTCCTCACAAGGATCACGATGAAGACACCCGCCCTGTTGGAGAAGCAAATGAACCAGAGTAAGATCAGGGATGACAACCTTCTGCATGCTTCCAAGAAGAAGAGAATAGAATAATATGTTGAATATGATGTGCAGAGTGAACAAAGTTTGTTTATTGCATAAAACGTGAATACAATTTCTCATATATATAAAGCTTTATTACATTGTAACGTTAACATTAACTAACTTCCTAAAAACACTCTAACAATCTTGCAGCTTCGTTCACGATCCTATGACCGAGTTTGGCGCTAACAAACTTTGATCTTCAAGCTTTGCTTTCCTTCTAACATTCTGTGCATTGCTGTCCTGCAGTCCACTTCTTTTAGATCCTGCAATGTTCCCGTCAAAACTTTGCAACTTATTCTTCTGCAACATACCTTCCCTCAAGCTAGATTTTCTCTGCATCTAAGCTTGTATCGAAATCCTGAACTCCAACAAACTTCTCATTTTCAGAAACTGCTCTAGCCTTAGTGGTTTAGTCATTACATCAGCGATCTGCTCTTCTGTTTCACAATGAGTCAGCACAACCTCTTCCTCCTTAACTAGATCGCGTAAGAAATGGAACCTGACCTTAATATGCTTGGTTTTACCGTGAAAAACAGGATTCTTCGACAACTTGATTGAAGAACTGTTATCACAGAGAACTGTTACACATTCCACTTCCTTTTGTTGAATGTAACCGAGAACTTGTTTCAGCTATAGACATTGTGTTGCGCAAACTAAGGCCGCAACATACTATGCTTCAGTCGTTGATAGAGTCACCACTGGTTGCTTCTTAGAGCTCCAAGCTACAACTGCTCCACTCTTAAGAAAGACAAATCCATAAGTGCTCTTACCACTATCGATGTCCCCTGCATAATCACTATCTGTGTATGCCTTCAGACTGCCTTCCCCGCCTTCTTTGTACATCAAACCCATCTTCATTGTCCCTTTTATGTATCTCAAAACCCGTTTCACAGCAAGTAAGTATGCTTCCTTCGGCTGGCTCATAAACCTGCTAAGAAAGCAGACCACAAACATGATGTATGGTCTTGTTACTGTGAGATACATTAAACTCCCTATCATCTGCTTGTACAAGGTTTCTTCTGCGTACTCTCCCTCCATTTCCTTATGCAGTTTTGTCCCGGGAACTATGGGATTGTTCACTGGATTGCAACTTTCCATCCCAAACCGAGCTAACACTTCTGCAGCATACTTCTATTGACTTAAGAATACTCCTCTTTGTCTCTGTTCCACTTCCACTCCAAGAAAATACCACATCTTGCCCATATCTGTCATTTCAAACTCACGTTTCATTGAGTTTTTGAAGTCTTCACACATTTCTGAACTGCTGCTCATGTAGATGAAGTCATCTACATACACGCTTACTATGACATTCTCACTTCCTTCGTTTTTTTATGAACAATGTGTGTTCATAGTCGCATTTGATGAAGCTTTCTCTCTCAAAGTACTCCTCTAGTCGACTGTACCAAGCTCTAGGTGCTTGTTTAAGCCCATAGAGTGCTTTGTTCAGCCTATACACCTTATGTTCTTCACCTTCTCTTATGTATCCTTCAGGTTGTTCTACAAAAACCGTTTCTTTCAGAACTCCATCTAAGAAAACGCTTTTGACATCAAGCTGAAACACACTCCACTTCCTCTTGGCAGCTTTAGCTAACAAAAATCGAGTAGTGTCCCATCGTGCCACTGGTGCGAACACTTCATCATAGTCAATGTCGTGTACTTGAGAGTATCCCTTTGCTACCAACCTCGCTTTCAGCTTGATCACCTCTCTTTTCTCATCAATTTTCGTCTTGAAAACCCATTTAACTCCTATCTTCTTAGCGTCTTTAGGTAGATCAACTAGCACCCACGTTATGTTCTTCTCAATTCACTACAAGAAAACAGGCCGGAAACTGACGGATTTTCTGACGGACACAGTTCCGTCGGAAATTTCCGACGGATTTCCGACGGAAAATAGACATAAGCAATTTCCGTCGGTAATCCGTTGGAAAATTTCTGACGGATTACCGACAAAATGTATATGTCGGTATACTTCCGACGGATTACCGACAGAATCTAGCCGTTGAATATTACCGTTCGAATATTACCGTTTAAATATATATGTTACATGACCGTTTAAATATATCCGTTAAATCCGTCGGAAATCCGTCGGAATACAACAAAATTTCCTTATAAAACACATCATTCCTCTCATTTATAATCACAATAACAAAAACTCTCATCTACAAACTCTCTATAAAAATGTCTTCTTCAGATCCTTTTAATTATTTTCGATCATGGATTGACAAACCTCATCAAAATCCAGAAACGGGCTTACTTACGGAAGAATATAGAGAAAGTGTGCAAGAGTTTATGGCACTTGCGACTAACCAGAAGAAAGCAAGGAAAACCGGTAAAATCTATTGTCCTTGTAAAAAATGTAAGAATCGTAGATTAATCGTAATATATGAAGTATGGTCACACCTTTATTGTCATGGGTTTGTGCTGGGTTACAAGATTTGGTATAATCATGGTGAAAATGATATGATGGTTAGTAATTATGGTAGTACTAGTGAACAATATGTTGGAGATAGTACTATTTTAGTAGAACCTGCAGTAGAGGTTGAAAGTATCGTAGGTCATGTTCAGATGGTGAACGATGCATTTCGTGAAAGCATGCCATTGGTTGCTGAGTATGGAGATAGAGGGGAAGAACCTAATGCAGAAGCTCAAAAATTCTTTGATATGTTAGATGCTGCTAAATATCCTTTATATGGTGGGTGTAGAACTGGACATTCTCCTTTATCAGCTACAACTAGGCTGATGGGTATAAAGACGGATTTCAATTTGAGTGAAGATTGTGTCGATGCAATTGCTGATTTCGTGAAAGACATTTTGCCAGAAGATAATCTTGCACCGGCATCATTCAATGAGGTAGAGAAACTTGTTGCTGGGCTTGGGTTATCGTATCAAATGATAGATGTATGCATCGACAACTGTATGATTTACTGGAGAGAGGACGAAGGCTGGACGACTTGTCGTTTTTGTCGAAAACCTCGGTATAAGGAAACAGGTGGACGCGTGTCAGTTCCATATAAACGGATGTGGTATTTGCCGTTAACAGATAGATTGAAGAGGTTATATCAGTCAGAGCGGACAGCAGGAGCAATGAGATGGCATGCAGAGCATACGATGGATTGAGAAATTGCTCATCCCTCTGACGCAAAAGCATGGAAACATTTTCAATCAGTGTATCCTAGTTTTGCGTATGAGTTGAGAAGCACATGAGACAATATTCATTGTGGCCGGTAATCGTAACACCTTATAATTTGACGTCATCTTTGTGCATGCGACGAGAGTTCTTATTTCTTACCATTCTCGTCCCTGGACCAGAGCATCCGAAGAGAGCATTAGATGTGTTTTTACAACCATTGATTTATGAGCTACAAATGTTATGGGAGCATGGAGTTCAGACGTTTGATGTTTCTTGTCAGCAGAATTTTGTCATGCGAGCGGTACATATGTGGACCATTAGCGATTTTCCAGCATATGGCATGCTATCAGGATGGACAACGCACAGAAGGTTATCGTGTCCGTACTGTCAAGATAACACAGATGCGTTCCAATTGAAGCACGAACGCAAAACGTCTTGGTTTGATTGTCATAGGTGTTTCCTACCAAGAGATCATCCTTATCGGCGTAGCACCTCATTGTTTAGGAAGAACAGGAGAGTAAGTCATGGTCCACCTCCAGAGTTAGATGGACAATATTTATTGGATCAGTTCAGAGACTTTGGTGCATATAAGACCGTTGATTGTGGTGGTAACGACCATCATCCTGTTGATGGTTGTGGCACATAATTGGCACAAGAAGAGTATTTTCTGGGATTTGCCTTATTGGAAAGATCATATATTAAGGCATAATTTGGATGTCATGCACATTGAGAAGAAATTTTTCGACAACATTATGAACACCATTCTCAATGTCCAGGGGAAAACGAAGGACAATTTGAAGTCTAGAGTGGACTTGCCTGATATTTGTTCTCGAACAGCACTTCATGTGACAGGGAACGGGAAGCCTCCGGTCCCGACTTTTCGTTTGGATAAACCTTCAAAGGCGGCATTTTTTTTATTGGATTGCCGAAAGTGTTAGATTTCCAGACGGATACGCCTCTAACCTTCGGAACTGCGTTGATCATGGAGAAGGAAAGTTTACTGGGATGAAGAGTCACGATTGTCATGTGGTGATGCAACGCCTCCTTCTGTTTGCCTTTGCATATCTTCTACCACGTAATGTACACGAAGCAAATGCAGGTATACAATCAAATTTTTTATCTATATATACTAGCTATAGTAATAATTTAATTATTAATTAATTATTTATTCATGTATCTTATGCAGGTATTGGTGCTTTTTTCGAGATATATCTTTGCGGTCTCTAACATCATGCGTTATCCGCAACCTAGCATATAATATACCTGTCATTCTTTGCAATTTGGAGAAGATATTTCCGCCTTCCTTCTTTGATGTTATGGAACATTTAACAATTCATCTCCCTCGAGAGGCTGAGCTTGGGGGCCCAGTTCAGTACTGTTGGATGTATCCTTTGAACGGTATATGTTTAATCTAAAAAAGAAGGTTAAAAATCTGAGCAGAGTGGAGGGTTCTATTGTCGCACAGAACATCAATGAAGAAAAGTCACATTTTGCGGAGTTCTACTTTCCATCTCAAGTGATAACGAAGAGTCGTAGAACAACTCGACATGATGACAGAGGAGTACAACCACAGTATCCGGTTGCTGTTCCTGGTATTTTTTTAGAGGTTGGACGACTTAGTGGAAAAGGTAAGAAGCAGAGACTTTCAGAACAGGAGCGGAATCATTTGCACATGTATATTCTCACAAACTGCAACAGCATTGATGAATATGAGAGGTATAATTAATATTTTTCAATTTTTTTTACTATATATATGTTAACGTGATGATCTCATTAATATCATAGGATTTATATGGCATATCAACGTTTTGCATACCCAGATAAAACAGAAGATGAGTTATTGGAACGTAAAGAAGCGGAGTTCGCACGTTGGTTGAGAGATTATGTAAGTAGTTTGAACACCTTGTATATATAATGAATGATTTATTTTACTAAGTTTATATTTTATTGATACAGGTCACGACAGAGATGGCTAATGGACAAACATTTCCCACGTGGTTAGAAGAAATTATCCGTTTTCCACTAGCCAACGTGCAATCACGTGTGAGGTATAGCTCACGGGGGTATGCCTTTAAGATTCGTCGGGAAGATAGGAGTGTGACAACTTCAGATTACGGTGTATCCTCTCAGTCCGGCGATCTTACATACTATGGTGTCATACGTGAGATTTTTGACGTTCAATATCCGGGAATGCTCGGTTTGAGATGCGTTGCATTTTTATGCGACTGGTACGACCCATTAGTTGGAAGTGGTGTAAGAAACGACCAATTTGGTGTTACATCAGTACATAGCAGAAGGCGCCTCCAAAAATATGATCCATTCGTACTTGCGTCACAAGTAGACCAGGTTAGTTTTTTTACCTTAAATTTTAATTTTGTATTAACTTTGTATAAATTTTAATTTTTTACTTTATTACATTGTGTAGGTTTGTTATATTCCCTATCCTCGGGTCACAAACAAACATGACCCGTGGGTTACTGTAACATCGATAAACCCGAGAGGCAAGGTCAGTGGGGTGTCCGAACATGAACCCCTCCAACAAAGTTTTGTAGGTTTGGGTTCAATCGAATATTCTCTTGAGGTGGACCTTGTTGTTGACTTCACCGTACACACGAACAATCAGGTGTTTGACGATTCAGAGGAAGATTTGGAGGAATTCGAGGAAGCTTCCGATTCAGGAGACTCAGATTACTCATCATCGGACGATTCAGAGTAGTACTTTGTTTGTAATGTAAATGACTTTTTTTTCGACGTCTGATATTTGTGCATATTTGATATATTTATTATATTTGTCAAAATGTTTTTATGTTTTTGTTAATATTATATCTTCAATGTTGAACTCACAGGTGTATTTACATGTATATGATCTATATATATTAGATTTTAGGATTAAAATTTATGAAAATAAGGTGTTTACAAGAATTTGAAAAAATTTGAAGGAATTGAAGTGTTTATGTAACACCTACGGATTTTCGTATATTTCAGAATCCGTCGGAAATCCGTGGGAAATTTCCCACGGATTTCCGACGGATTCTGAAATATTTAGGTTTTCGACACGCGGTCAAATGCGCCGCGTCCTAAAAAAATTAATTGGGCTTTCCGATGGATTTCCGACGGAATATCTATCGGACAGCCCATTAATTCAAGAAATGCGAAATCTCTTCCTCATTTCTTCTTCTTCTCTCCCGCACAGAGTTTTTCTTCCTCCTCTCCGGCCAATCTCCGGCGAATCTCCGGCGTGTCCTCCTTTCCTCTCCGGTACGTACTCCACCTCTTCTCTCCTCTCCTCTCTTCCTCTACGGCGAATCTTAAGTTTTCTTCTCCTTTTGTAGATCTCTCCGCCGGCCACCTCTTCTCACCGCCGGCCATCCCTCTCTCCTCCACCAATGTGAGTTTTTTTTTTTTATTTATGATTTTACAATTTTAGATTTAAAGATATAGAATTTTAGATTTTAGGAATTAGAATTTTAGATTTTAGTAATTAGAATTTTAGATTTTTAGGAATTATAATTTTAGATTTTAGGAATTATAATTTTAGATTTTAGGAATTAGGAATTAGATTTTAGATTTTTAGAAATTAGATTTTTGGATCTTTAGAATTTTAGATTTTAGGAATTATAATTTTAGATTTTTAGATTTTATGAATTAGGAATTAGTTTTTAGGATTTTTGGAATTTTAGATTTTATGAATTATAATTTTAGATTTGTATATTTTATGAATTAGGAATTAAAATTTTAAATTTTAATATTTTTAGATTTTTATATTTTATGAATTAGGAATTAGAATTTTAAATTTTAATATTTTTAGATTTTTAGATTTTTAGATTTTATGAATTAGGAATTAAGATTATAGTTTTTAGGATTTTTAGGATTTTAGTATTTTAGTATTATAGATTTTAGAATTATAATTATTTTACAAATTTTTTAAAATTTTCTAATATTTTGTTTTTCTTTTTCTGCAGGAATAACGAAGACGCTTTACAGTTGGGCGGTGGCTCACAAGGCCGCAGATCTCGGGGTCTGCGGATTTCTCGGGCCTCGCCTTCTACCGGAAACAGCTCGGGAACCCATGTTCCGGAGTCTCAGCAGTCCGCTGCTCGGAGCAGGCTTACCATCGAAGAGCTAGTCCAGCAGCCTTATCGTGGCCATTGCATTTGTCTCGACCCGAACTATGAAGACGGTACTTGGTAAGTAGTTTTGATTGTTATTTCAATTTTTTAAAATGTTTAAATTTTTTCTAATGATTTGTGTTTTTAATTTTTGTAGGTTTAAGGTGTCGTCTAAGATCACAAAGGCGATTCTACGGATGCTCCCCAACCAGTTGGAGTTTCCGTACCCGAGGTACAAGGACATGCCGAAAGAAGAAAATGACGCGTGGCACCGGACTTTCGCGGTAAAAATCTTTTATATTTAATTATGTCAATTTTACTTTTATATAATAATATTATTATTATTGGTTATGCAGCAAGACTCACGTGGTAACCATCCCTTACGGCACATGTCCTTGCCCAATTTGACAAGTATGCCGCGCGCTCGTATTCCAGCCACATGTACGAGTGGAAGCAGCACTGGATTCTCGGCAAAGATAAGCCGAAGGACCTCGAGGACGACGTGTGGCAGGGATTCTGCAACTATTGGGCGAACCCAAACACGAAGAAACGGAAGAGCGAGCGAGGTGGGAAGGGGATCTACGTTCAAAACGGCGGTGCGAAGACCGTCGAACGAGAAGCAATGGAAATGGTAAGTTTAATTTTAATTTGTAATTATATTTATGTTTATTATTATTTATTAACAATATTTCACAGGCGCAAAGAGAAGGCAAGGCTCCCGACTATCTCCGCGTGATCGAACAAAGACACACCAACAAAAAAACTGGTGTGATCCAGGATCAGGGCATGCGTGAGGTAGTCGAGAAAAGCAGGAAGAAGAAGGAGGATCGACAGCGAGAAGTTGGACTCTCGCAGCTTAATCTCGACGGGTTTTCCTCGTCGAATGAGCTACCCCGGGAAGAGATCAACGAGATTGTTCTCAGTGTAAGTTTTCACAACTCAAACTTGTATTCAATAATTTTTTTATAAGATCATAACTAACAACATTTTCTTTTTTTCATAGGAAATTCGGAAAGTCAAAGGACGGTTCGATGGGTTAGGCGGACTTCCGACTCAGGAATCGTCTTCTGCTACTCCGTTGTTTACGCCGCCCAGGTACAGAGACGAGATCCAGAAGCTGTCACAGACGGTCAGAGAGCGTGATGCGGAGGTCGAGGACCTGAAGTCCGCATACACCACAACTCAAGAAGAGCTCGCCTCCACCAAGTCTCAGCTCTCTTCGCTGCAGCAAACAATGAAGGCGGCATTTCCGCATCTTTTTCCTCCGGATGACTAGTTTTTTTTTTATTATTATTGTAATTTGAATAATATTTTATTTTTAATAAATTTCATTTTCAAAATTTAAATTTATTTAATTTTAAATTTATTTACAAATTTTAATTTAATAATAAAAATAATTTATTTTTAAAAAATATTTTACAAATTCGTAATAATTCTGTTTCTGACGCCATTTCTGTCGGTAACAATTCCGTCGGAAATCCGCCGGTTTACTATCCGTCGGAATTCCGTCGGAAATCCGTCGGTAACAGTTCGTCGGAAATCCGTCGGTACACATCCGTCGGAATATCCGTCGGAACAGTGGTCGTCGGAAATTCCGTCGGAGAATATTTCTGTCGGAATTCCGTCGGAAATTTCCGACAATTTTCCGGCGGCCAGATCCCTCGGAATTGCCCGACGGATTTCCGACGGATATCAATTTACGATGAACTGTAACCGACAGAATAAATCCGTCGGAAATCCGTCGGAAAAGCCTCTTTCCAACCTGCTTTTCTCGCAGCTTCCCAATACGTAAGAGGGTCATTGACTGCTTCACTCAGAACTAGACACTGTGGTTCATCTTCTTCATCTATTTCTGCTCCACTAACATAATCTCTCAGATATCTGGGGGAAAATCTCTGACTTCCTCTTACCAACTGCTCTGCTACTTCTTATGTTTCTTCAGCAGCTTTAGTGTTGTCTGAATTTGTCTCAGAGTTCCCAATATGTGCTTCTTAATTAGTTGTTTCTTCTTCTTCAATTATTAGATCATTGTTTCCTTCTACGTTGGTTTCTGTTTCCCATTCCCAATGTTGTTCCTCATTGAATAGACCATCCCGTGAAATCACCACTTGATTCTTGACATGATCATACATTTTGTAGGCCTTTGATCCTTCAAGCTTCATCCTTATCTGACCTGGAACATGAGCAAACCCAACACATCTGAACACTTTCAGATGCTCAACATTTGGTTTTTCTCCAGACCAACACTCTTGAGGCGTCTTTTCCTTCACTGCAGAGGTAGGACATATGTTCAGAATGTGGTTGGTCCACTGCACTGCTTCACCCCAGAAGCGTTTTGGCATCATCTTATCTGTAAGTAGACATCTTACAACATTCATAATAGTTTTATTCTTCCGCTCTGCAACTCCATTCTGCTGAGGTGTGAAAGTTGTTGTAATCTGCCTTTTGATGCCGTTAGAAATACAGAATTCATTGAATTCTTTTGAGGTAAACTCTCCTCCACGATCGCTTCTTAAGCCACATATCTTCATATTTGTCTCATTCTCAACCAGCGCCTTAAACTTTTTGAACCAAGAGAATGCCTCATCTTTGGTTGCGAGTAAGTACACACAAGTCTTCCTACTAAAATCATCTGTGAAAGTGAGAATATACCTCTTTCCTCCAGAAGTAGCTGGTGAGATTAGCCCACATAGGTCTGTCTGGATCAATTGGAGCTTCTCTGAAGCTCTCCATCTTGCAATTTTTGGGAAAGTCTCTCTGTGTTGTTTCCCTTTTGCACATATTTCACAAAGTTCTTCAGCCTTCTCAATTTCTGAAATCCTTATCACCATGTTCTTCCTTGATAGTGTCTGCAGGCTCTGATAGTTGAGATGTCCAAAACGTTTGTGCCCTAAGCTTGACTCGCCTGCAGTCACTTGTAAGCAAGATTCGCTTGGTGTCTCAGCTATTAAGAAAAACATCATGTTTGCTGTCATCTGCGTTTGTATGATCAATCTCCATTCTTCGTGATAAATTCTGACACTTCCTTCTTTGATCAAGATGGATAGCTTTCTCTCCTGCAGTTGTCCTAAACTCAAAAGGCTAGTCTTTAGTTCTGGCACATAGTACACATTCGGGATGATATGTGTCCTTTTTCCAAGAACTAGCTTCACACTTCCTTGACCTTGTACCCTCATTTTAGTATTGTTTCCTAGCTTCACCATATGCATCTGCCTCTCGTTGAGCTCAGTGAACCATCTTCTATCTCCTGTCATGTGGTTGGAACACCCGGAGTCTAAGAACCATGTTTGATTCCTTTGTGAATCGTGTTCTTCCAAAAAGGCCATCAGTAAGAGCTCTTCTGATAAGGACATTTATAACTCCAAGCTAGATGATGAGCCGACCTTGGAGACTATCATTCCCAGAGTTCCAGAAGGTCCATTAACACGCCTCAAACCCCGGTCTATTGGTCACAAATTCAGCCAGTTTGTAGACTTCATGATCACCCAAGAACCACTCCACAAAATGCCTTCCTCATCAACTCACACGCAAAAGGAGGAAGATCCAGCAAACCGCAGCTTGTTTGCAGCATCACATGAGCCATGGAGGCTCCTCAGTCAAAAGACATCAGCTTCTGGTGTCTTTACCATCTCTCTAAGGTAAAGGCACAAAAGACATGCTAGAGAGTTGTACTCTTTTTCCTATCTATGGTTTTGTCCCACAGGGTTTTCCAAAGAGGGTTTTAATGAGGCAACAGCTCTAGTGTGCAATTCAAGACTTGTTCACCATCATTCATCTTTCACAAGTCTTGGAATAATCAGGAGCTGAAGATCACCACTAAGAAGACCCAAAAACATTCTATGTGTTTTAGGACTTCTTGCCATTTAAGTGTTAGGGTTTTTAGACTACTTGTTGTTTTTAATTTGGCTTGAACTTCATGTTGTTTTTATTTTAAAAACTTCCTGTTGTTTTTTTAAGGCTTAGGTTATTATAAATACCTAAGCCATCTAATGGAATAAACACAAGTCTTTACCTAATAGAAAAATCGACTCTCTCTCTCTCAACCGCCAGCAGGTTAGAGAAAACACCCTTCTCTTGTTGAAAACTCATTCAACCTTGAAGGATCTCTTGGTGTATCACGAGAATCCCCATACCTCGTGTGGTCCAATTCCTTTCCCCAAAACCGTGCCACAACTTGGAGAGCTTCTCCCTTGTTCTTGCAAAACACCTTCTGCAGATTACAAGCTTCCTTGTTTGCCTAATTTTGCGCCTAGCCTGTGAGATTCTCCAAGCTTGCATCATCTGGTATCAGAGCTGAAGATTCTACATCTCAGGGAGTGTCTAAACCTATCTTTTATTTTATTTTTTATTCATTTATAAAACTTTTAATAATAATAATAAAAAAAAAAAGAACCCTAGCATCTATCATATTCGAATTGATTAAGAACCCTAGTTGGTTGTTAGTCGAATTTTTGCATCTCTAGATTGTGTGTTTCACAAATTTGGAGTCAATTCTAACATTTGTGTTGCTAAATTTCTCGAAAAAAAAAAAAAATTTAGAAAACCCTAGCCTAACATCGAACTGGACCAAGAATCTTGTTAGGTTGTTATGATTTTTAGAATCTAGGTTGTTAGGATTTTTTTTTTTTTTTTTAGGTTTTTAGGATTTTTAGAATCTAGATTGTTAGGATTTTTAGGATTTAGGTTGTTAGGATTTTTAGAATCTAGGTTGTTAGGATTTTTAGGATCTAGGTTGTTAGGAATATTAGATTAAAAAAAAAAAAAAAAACTAAGATTGCATAGATTAAAAAAAAAAAAAATGCTAGCAAATCTTTTCTCACCTAATTTTTGTTTGTGAAATTTTTCTTTCATTGCAAGGTGCAACCATGTCTGAAGAATCTGATCATGAAGATGTCAACAATGCTATGCTTCAGATGCTGGCTAACATTAATGCACAATTGACCCAACTCACCTCTAGAGTAGACCGTATGGAGCGACCGGCCCCTTATCCAAGACCAGACATACCTGAGTCTTCTCGGAGAGGAGGAGGAGCTGCCTATGGAGATCATGCAGTGCCACCGCCCGTGCATCAAGGACCACGGATGCGAGAACCGCAAGAAGAGGAGAATCCTGTCCGACCACCACCTCCACCCCTGCCTGATGTTAAGTTGAATCCTCCAACATTCGCTGGGAGAGTTGATCCAGAAGCCTATCTTGATTGGAAGAGAAGGATGGAACACATCTTCGAGTACTACAGATACACCGACCCAAGGAGAGTGGCTTTAGCTACAGCCCAATTTACGGATCATGCCTTGACCTGGTGGGATAGAGAAGTAGCTGAGAGGAGAAGGCATAGATACCCAGGCATTATGGTGTGGGAAGAGCTCAAACATGTTATGAGGAAACGCTACGTTCCACCCCACTTCCACCGAGAGTTGCAGAGGCGATTTAGATGTTTAACTCAAGGAGCAAAGAGTGTGGAAGAATACTTTGAGGAGTTTGAGCACCTGATAAACCGCTTGGAAATTGAAGACTCATTGGAGAGTCTAATGGCTCAGTTTCTTGATGGTTTGCAGGAGAGGATAGCACGGAAAGTTGAGAGGCAGACCTACCATGATCTTGGAGAGTTGCTACACCTTGCAACCCAAGTAGAGCAGCAGAACAAGCGTAAGACAATAGCTACCACTAACCGGCCTAAAGCAACCTGGAGTTCAACTCCCAAACCGTTTGACAAAGGCAATGGAGTACAAGCTGATTCACGGTTCAAGGGAAAAAACATTGACAATACCAATACACCCAGGACCGGCTCCAACCAACCACCAGCTACGGCTCAGTCTTCCAAACCCCAAAGGAGCAGAGACATTGTGTGCTTCAAGTGCAGTGGAAGGGGGCACATATCGCGAGAGTGCCCAAACCAGAGAGTGATGATCATCACTCCTTCAGGCGACTATGAGTCCCAAGGAGAGGATGAAGAAGAGCTACCTCAGGCTGGAGACAGTGATGTGGAGTATGCAAACGTGGGAGAACTACTCATGATGAGGCGAGTTCTTAACTCTAGAGTAGAAGCTGAGGAAGTTGCTCAGCGTGAGAATATCTTCCATTCTAAATGCACAATCCAAGGAAAGGTATGTTCTCTTATAATTGATGGAGGATCATGCACCAATGCAGCTAGTTTATACATGGTTGAGAAAATCGGTCTTGAGAGAACTAAACACCCTAACCCTTACAAGTTGAGGTGGCTCAATGAAAAGTCCGAGTTACAAATTTCTGAACAGGTTAAGATCTCCTTTAGCATAGGCAGGTACAGTGACCAAGTTGTATGTGATGTGGTTCCAATGCAAGCTGGCCATCTTTTATTGGGACGTCCATGGCAGTTTGATAGGAAAACCACACACAATGGAAGAACTAATCTCTACTCTTTTGTTTTAGATAAGCGCAGGTACAACCTTGCACCTATGACGCCTCAGCAAGTAAGAGAAATGCAAATGAAGATGACTAAGGACCAGAAGACACGCAAGGAGAACTTCCTTGTGAATTCTAGTGATGTTCGTAAATCAATTGGTACTAACCCTTCTAACGTTCTTTTATTGTTGTATAAAGAGCTTTTGAGTGCAGAAGGCGCCGAGATCAAACTTCCCTCAGAGGTAGATGAGTTACTGGAGACTTATGCTGATGTTTTTCCTGAGGAGTTGCCAGTGGGTTTGCCTCCCATTCGAGGCATAGAGCACAACATAGATTTCATCCCTGGTGCTCAACTCCCAAACCGTCCAGCATACCGTGTAAATCCGGAAGAAGCCCAGGAACTAGAGAGGCAGGTTAGAGAGTTAATGGCGCAAGGATATGTCCAGGAGAGTTTCAGTCCTTGTGCAGTGCCAGTCTTGCTCGTACCAAAGAAAGACGGGAGTTGGAGAATGTGTGTAGATTGCCGAGCCATCAACAACATAACCATCAAGTATAGGCATCCCATACCCAGGCTAGATGACATGCTTGATGAGTTGAGTGGCGCCACCATCTTCTCTAAAATAGACCTGAAAAGCGGTTACCATCAAGTGAGAATGCGAGAAGAAGATGAGTGGAAAACCGCATTCAAGACTAAGCAGGGGTTGTACGAGTGGTTGGTCATGCCATTTGGGTTGTCTAATGCCCCTAGCACCTTTATGCGTCTAATGAACCATGTTCTTAGACCATACATTAGTAAGTTTGTGGTTGTTTACTTCGGTGATATCCTTATCTATAGCTCATCGTATTCTGAACATGTGACACATCTTGAGTTAGTTATACAAACACTTAAGAAGTGCACATTCTGCACTGATAAGGTTGTTTTTCTAGGTTTTGTTGTGAGTGCACAGGGTTTACAGGTTGATGAAGACAAGATCAAAGCCATTAAGGAGTGGCCAACACCGAAGAGCATTAGTCAGGTCCGGAGTTTCCATGGTCTGGCTAGCTTCTATCGCCGGTTTGTGAAGGATTTCAGCAGCCTAGCTAGCCTCTTGACGTTTAAGAAGAATCAGGAGTTCAAATGGGGAAGAGACCAAGAGCATGCTTTCAACCTACTTAAGGAGAAACTCACACACGCACCAGTTCTATCATTGCCAAATTTTAACAAAACATTTGAGGTGGAATGTGATGCATCGAGAGTGGGAATTGGAGCTGTCCTAACACAAGAGGGCAGACCCGTGGCTTACTTCAGTGAGAAGTTAAGTGGAGCAGCCCTAAATTATCCAACTTATGATAAAGAGTTGTATGCGTTAGTAAGAGCATTGGAGTCATGGCAACATTATCTGCTAGCTCGTGAGTGTGTCATACACACTGATCATTAAACGCTACAACATTTGAAAGGGCATACTAAGCTGAAAAGAAGACATGCTCGTTGGCTGGAGTACATCGAGACCTTTCCCTATGTAATCAAATACAAGAAAGGGAAAGACAATGTCGTAGCTGATGCGTTATCAAGGAGATATGCCTTGATCTCAATCATGGAATCAAGGTTTTGGGATTTGAGATGATCAAAGATCTGTATGCTGAAGATGAGGACTTCAAAGATAGCTACAGGGAACACGGAAAGGGAGCCTTTCACAAGTTCTATCTGTTTGATGGCTTTCTGTTCAAGGAAAAGAGGCTTTGTGTTCCCCGAGGATCACTCAGAGAGTTGTTGCTAAGAGAAGCCCATGGAGGCGGCCTGATGGGAAATTTTGGCGTGGATAAGACACTAAGCATGTTGAAGGAGCACTTCTATTGGCCACATCAGAGGAGGGATGTTGAGGCGCAATGTGCTCGTTGCTTGGTGTGTAGGAAAGCTAAGTCAAGATCACAACCACACGGTCTATACATGCCTCTGCCCATTCCAACAACACCATGGACTGACCTATCTATGGACTTTGTTCTAAGTTTACCTAAGATAAACCACAAAGACTCTATTTTTGTTGTTGTTGACAGGTTCTCAAAGATGGATCATTTCATACCTTGTTCAAAAACCAATGACGCATCACAAACAGCAGACTTGTTCTTTAAAGAAGTGGTGAGACTTCATGGGATACCCCGGACGATAGTGTCAGATCGTGATGTTAAATTCTTAAGCCACTTCTGGAGATCCTTGTGGAAGAAGCTGGGTACAAAGCTTATATTCTCTACAACATGTCATCCGCAAACTGACGGACAAACAGAGATCGTCAACAGGACTCTATCCACGTTGTTGAGAGCCAACATAGGAAGGAATCTGAAGACATGGCTCGAATGCATCCCATTCGTGGAGTTTGCATACAATCGAGCAGTTCATTCAGCCTCCAAGTTGTCCCCCTTTGAGATTGTTTATGGATTCAACCAACCTTCTCCTCTTGACCTCACGCCATTACCACCAGCAGAAGGAGTGAGTCTGGAAGGTGAGACCAAGGCTGATTATATCAAAAAGCTTCATCAAAAAGCTAAGGAGAACTTGGAAAAGAGAACAGAAGCCTACGCAAAACAGGCAAACAAAAGGAGGAGACAAGTAATCTTCAAGGAAGGAGACTGGGTCTGGTTGCACCTTAGGCCAGAAAGGTTTCCCTAGAAGAGGAAGAACAAGTTAGCTCCACGAGGAGATGGACCTTTCAGGATCATCAAAAAGATCAATGACAACGCATATCAATTGGAACTACCAGGCGAGTTTAATGTGTCCACTACATTCAATGTTGCTGATCTAGAACTCTTTGATACATGGGATGATCTAGTTTTGACGACAAAACGCCTTGAAGGGGAAGGGAATGATGAGGACATTGATCACTCCAAGCTAGATGATGAGCCGACCTTGGAGACTATCATTCCCAGAGTTCCATAAGGTCCATTAACACACCTCAAAGCCCGGTCTATTGGTCACAAACCACAGCTTGTTTGCAGCATCACATGAGCCATGGAGGCTCCTCAGTCAAGAGACATCAGCTTCTGGTGTCTTTACCATCTCTCTAAGGTAAAGGCACAAAAGACGTGCTAGAGAGTTGTACTCTTTTTCCTATCTATGGTTTTGTCCCACAGGGTTTTCCAAAGAGGGTTTTAATGAGGCAACAGCTCTAGTGTTCAATTCAAGACTTGTTCACCATCATTCATCTTTCACAAGTCTTGGAATAATCAGGAGCTGAAGATCACCACTAAAAAGACCCAAAAACATTCTATGTGTTTTAGGACTTCTTGCCATTTAAGTGTTAGGGTTTTTAGACTACTTGTTGTTTTTAATTTGGCTTGAACTTCATGTTGTTTTTATTTTAAAAACTTCCTGTTGTTTTTTTAAGGCTTAGGTTATTATAAATACCTAAGCCATCTAATGGAATAAACACAAGTCTTTACCTAATAGAAAAATCGACTCTCTCTCTCTCTCTCAACCGCCAGCAGGTTAGAGAAAACACCCTTCTCTTGTTGAAAACTCATTCAATCTTGAAGGATCTCTTGGTGTATCACGAGAATCCCCATACCTCGTGTGGTCCAATTCCTTTCCCCAAAACCGTGCCACAACTTGGAGAGCTTCTCCCTTGTTCTTGCACAACACCTTCTGCAGATTACAAGCTTCCTTGTTTGCCTAATTTTGCGCCTAGCCTGTGAGATTCTCCAAGCTTGCATCATCTTCCTTCTCGTTCATCTCAGCATAGTTGGATTTAGTGTCCCAGGTAGGGCACTCGGATTGGTAGTGCCCAAGTTTATGACACTTAAAGCACTCCACAGTGGCTATGTTGATTCTTCCTCGTCCACGTCCACCTCTGTAGTTTCCTCTGCCAAATTTTCTCCCTCTGTTTTCATATGAGATCTTGAGAACTTGTTCTTCTTCTACATCACTTTCATGTGTTGTTCTTGAACCAGAAGACTGCTTTGGAGTTCATCTAGCGTGAGTGTGTCCAAATTATTTGATTCCTCTATTGAACACACCAAGTAGTTGAACTTGGTTGTCAGAGATCTCAAATTTTTTTCTGAAATTGTATTCTCCTGAAGCGTGTCTCCATATGTTCTCATTTTCTTTGCAATTGTGAGAGTTCTCGAAAAAAAACCATTGATGGTCTCTCCTTCTCTCATTTGAAGCATCTTGTATTCTTTCCTTAAGGCCTGTAGCTGCGCCCTCTTGACCTTTGTAGAGCCTTCAAACTTCTGCTTCATGCTCTCCCAGATTTGCTTACTTGTTTCCGTATTCAGGATCGTGTCTAGAACTTGATAGAGAAAGTTCTTCAGCTTTCGGTCTCGTAGAGTCTGCTCTTCAAACGCCTTCTGCTGTTCTTTAGTAAGGACAGCACCTTCACTCTTGTTAATTCTGTCTTCTATCAGGTCCCAATACTCCTTTGACCTGATGAAGTTCTCCATTAGACGAGCCCAATGGTCATAATGACCATCGAACTTAGGGATAGCAGGGGTAACAAAGCCTTTCCTATCTGTCATTTTCTCTCTCTCGCGTTCTCTCTTTGATTAATCTTTGAAAGTGATTAGAGCTCTGATACCATATGTTGAATATGATGTGCAGAGTGAACAGAGCTTGTTTATTGCATAAAACGTGAATCCAAATGCTCATATATATAGAGCTTTATTACATTGTAATGTTAACCTTAACTAACTTCCTAAAAACACTCTAACAATCCTACAGCTTCGTTCACAATCATATGACCGAGTTTAGCGCTAACAAACTTTGATCTTCAAGCTTTGCTTTGACTCCTTCTAACATTCTCTGCATTGCTGTCCTGCAGTCCACTCCTTTTAAATCCTGCAATGTTCCCTTCAAAACTCTGCAACTTATTCTTCTTTAACAGAATCAAATGTGCCTACAGAGATGAGCACTACTCAATGCGACATATGATAGGCTTTTCAACTGATGAGTATGAGGAGCATACATTGAAGAGAAGAAGAACTCAAACAGACATACGCGAGGCAAGATACTAGTTTGGAAAGTGCAATGACAATGGAGCAAGGACGATCAACATCAACCAAAAGAGTATAGAGAGGGCACGGTGGGCCAGAAGCCACCTGAGCCGGGATGAATACAGCCTTTTGGAACTGCAGAGGCTTGAAAGGGTCCTCTATAGTTCGACGCCTTAAATGGATAAAAGGGTTCTGATGAAGTTCTCCATTAGACGAGTCCAATGGTCATAATGACCATCGAACTTAGGGATAGCAGGGGTAACAAAGCCTTTGCTATCTGTCCTTTTCTCTCTCTCGCATTCTCTCTTTGATTAATCTTTGAAAGTGATTTGAGCTCTGATACCATATGTTGAATATGATGTGCAGAGTGAACAAAGCTTGTTTATTGCATAAAACGTGAATACAAATGCTCATATATATAGAGTTTATTACATTGTAATGTTAACCTTAACTAACTTCCTAAAAACACTCTAACAATCTTGCAGCTTCGTTCACGACCCTATGATCGAGTTTAGCGCTAACAAACTTTGATCTTCAAGCTTTGCTTTGACTCCTTCTAACATTCTCTGCATTGCTGTCCTGCAGTCCACTCCTTTTAAATCCTGCAATGTTCCCGCCAAAACTTTGCAACTTATTCTTCTGTAACAGAATCAAATGCGCCTACAGAGATGAGCACTACTCAATGCGACATATGATAGGCTTTTCAACTGATGAGTATGAGGAGTATACATTGAAGAGAAGAAGAACTCAAACAGACATACGCGAGGCAAGATACTGGTTTGGAAAGTGCAATGACAATGGAGCAAGGACGATCAACATCAACCAAAAGAGTATAGAGAGGACACGGTGGGCCAGAAGCCACTTGAGCCGGGATGAATACAGCCTTTTGGAACCACAGAGGCTTGAAAGGGTCCTCTATAGTTCGACGCCTTAAAGGGATAAAAGTTACTTTCTCCCCTGACATACTCATACGATAGAATTTAAATAAAATCTTAATGACACTAGGAATTTTCTTTCCATACGCATGCGTGGAGATGTATTTGCATTTTATTTGTTTTTCTGCTATTTTTACTCTTTTTATAATTTATTTTAGTTATACATAGTTTCATTATTTTGATGAATAGTTATTTTATCTTCCTTTTTATTGTTTCTCTTTATACGATTCTAGTCATTTTTCTTGTTTTTAATGTAAATTACTAAAATTTTGTCTTATACTAATCCATTTATAATTTTGTTAGGTTTTATATTAGTTAAAGAGTTCAGTGAATCTAGATGCTCCACTATCCATCAAAATTCTTTGTTTTTACGGTTGATATTTTATTTCTTATCTCATTTGTTGTATCGAATATGTAAAATGTAAAAATTTTGGTTTTGTTTTTTTTTTGGATAATACTATTTTTTTAATTTTTCAGTGAATTTTTGTTTTTTTTATTCATCACTCAATGATTTAATTTTCACCATCATGAATGCTATTAGAGAGTTATGAATCCTTATTTTTAGCTGATTTATTTGTAGCTGTTTCAATATTGTTAGAGGTTTTAGTTTTTTTTTGTCAGCTTAGCTTAGTAGTTTAAATATCTTTCTAACATTGCGAGTTATTGGGTTCAAACCCAGATATGTGTCATAAATTTCAGAGGTGATCATCATTATGCTACATTTTTCTGATAGAGATTATAGTTTTGGTGATAAATATACTTGTTTTTGTTGACAACATACTATTAAATATGTGATATTTTAGTCCATTTTTTGTAATCATTTTTTCTTGATTGCATACTGATACATGATAGAATGGGCATTGAATCATTTCATTATTTTCTTACAAATTGTTTTTTGTTGTTTCATGTGAATTTTCATTGTGGATGCATGCATTTTTAAACTAAGTATATTTTGTTAATCATTTATTAATTGTTCTGTAAATATTTGTTTCATATCTTAAATGTTAAAGTAGTTATCACCTATACATGTGAGTAATCTGTTATTTTTCCTTCTTAGATCATGATATATCCTTTTTGTTATGAGATTTAATTGGCTCTTTTTAAAAAATTATTTTATGGGTTATTTTATTGATTTTTGATTTGGGTTAGAAAAAAATTATATTTTTTCTTCTATATTTATAATTTAAAAGGTTTTGGTGTTCAGTTTTTTCTAATAAACAATCATTTTCATTCAACTTTGTATAATTGAATAATTTAGATCAGTTTATTTTGAAAAGTATAATTGAATTTACATATACATATACATATATATAATGTTTTCAATCAAGTGAGAAATTCATATGAATTAAATAAAAAAAATTATTTAAATTTATTGAAAATATTTAGACCATATTTTTTAAAAAAAAATTCAAACAATTAGTATATGAGAAAATATTGGCTTTCACGTGTTGATATCAAATTGTTGCTTCTGTCTCCAAATAGTTCCTCAAAAATTTCATACTGTCATTTTGCATGAAGTCGAGTGGGTAGTTGCGGCAGCCTAATCCCAATATCAAGGTGTGCTCCCTTATACTATAGCGGATGAGAATGCCATTCACTCCGAACCAAACTACCTTTTCCTTTTCTATGTATGTCGTTCGAAGGAGAAGCATCCACATGCCTATAAGCTTGTGCTTTCTATCCTTCAGCATGTAGAATTTGTGTTTGAACTATGAATGCTTTTCAAACCACTTTCTCACCATATTGTTGACCTGAAGTTTAAAGTTATCAAAAGTTTGTAATGCTTCATATATGAAACATCTCATTGATATATTTATCTTCTTCTTGTACTCACTAGGAGGGAAGTATATTTGTATATGTGGTATAGTTGTCGTTTCCACAGAATCCTACAACAAACAAGGAATCACACAGTTTTAACCAATTATATTAGGTCTACAAAAAAAAATACCCAAACAGTTTTACAAAGTTATATAAGTTCTACAAAAAAAACTTACTAAGTTATATCAGTTCTACAAAAAAAAACAAAAAACTCGAACAGTTTTACCAAGTTATATCAGTTCTACAAAAAAACTCAAACAGTTTTACCAAGTTATACCAATTCTACAAAAAAAACACTCAAACAGTATTACGAAGTTATACAAAATCTACAAAAAATTTTGAACAGTTTATTAAGTTATATAAGTTCTACAAAAGAAACTCAAACCGTTTTACCAAATTATACTAGTTATACACCAAACTAAACAAGTTTGACTAAGTTATATCAGTTTATATAAAAAAATTCGAACAGTTTTACCAAGTTATACAAGTTCTAAAAAATAAACTCAAACCGCTATATCAAATTATACCATTTATACACCAAACTAAACAAACAGTTTTACCAAATTATATCATTTCTAAAAAACAATCAAACAGTTCTACTGGTTTCTCCTAGTTTGACTAGTTTTACCAAATTAATAATTCCAAACCTAAACAATTCTAATTTCAAATCGAAGAGCATTACTTACTCTTGACTCGACGGTGTCACTCTCGGTGCGGCTGCTATCATCTGCATTGCCTCCTTCTTCTTCTTCTTCTTCTCTTCTTCTTCTTTTACTACTTTCCGCTCCTCAACAACCGGGCCCTTATTTCGGACTGTTATCAACCGGCGGCTCAGTTAGGGCTTCGAAAACAACCGACGACTGAGATTAGATCTACTCCTAGTCCATTTAATCTTAGGCCTTATCTCACATAAGATAGAAAGAGAGAGAGTCTTTGAGAATCATAACTTAGGGTCTAAATAGAGAACCATGTATGAGAAATAAGAGAAAGAGGAGAAAATTGATCGATTTGATTAAGGTCTCAGACGAGGTAGTTATACCTAGTTTTCCTTCGTTCGTGAGAGAGAAGAGAGGGAAAGCGAGGAGAATAACAAGATAAATCAAAAACGAGAAAAATGGTTCAACAAGGCTAAAACAATTTGTTTTATCATGCGTTTTAAGTTCAGAAACATTTTACAACCCTATGGATACATCCAAAACGAATAGTTGGGTGGACAAAACCAAGGTAAAACTGTAAATATTGAGTTTTTTTTTGTCAACAAGTCTAGTGGCTTTAATATCTCTTTAAACACTGTGGGGTGTTGGATTCAAACCCCAGACATGTGTCATGGATTTCAAAGGTGACCACCACTGTGCCACATGATCCCGACAAATATTGAGTTTAGTTTAAACTTTTTAGTAATTTACTTATTTTTGTATTAAAATAATTAATTTCTGAAATTAAAATATAAGGGGAATAAAATAGAATGAAGCTAAACTAAAAAGGTATAGTAGATGATTCCTCCTAAATGTTTACGTAAGAGTTTTGAGAGAAGTTTGTATAGGTTCAAGAAAAGAAGATGTAAATGTATGGCAAATGTAATGAAACGAAGGGTGATGGTTTAAGGCGCAAGACAGGCTGTGTCTGGTTTCTTGGCTGCTGGAGCTATTAACGCAACTATGTATCTTTCTCAGAAGATGCGCAAAGCTTGGAACTCTCGGTCATGAGTCATACTCTTCGATACCTCTCTAATTGGATAGCTGATCCTTCTTTTGTTTTGTTTCCAAGTGGTGGTTTTGTCTTGACCAAGTTGAGGAAAGTACTAGGTCTTTTGTATCTAATTGGATAGCTGATCCTTCTTTTGTTTTGTTTCCAAGTGGTGGTTTTGTCTTGACCAAGTTGAGGAAAGTACTAGGTCTTTTCAGCATCAACCATTCTGTTCTAAAAACCAATTGACTAGTTGTACGTAGTCTGAATTTTGATTGATTTGATTGTACATAAATCGGTATGAAAGATGAAATTTTAGATTTGCTATGTATTCAAATTGTTCAACGTAATATAAATGTAATATATATTGTTTAGAGAAAAAATAATATAAAAAAACATGAAAACAAACGATTACCAAAAAACTCCAGATTGTCATTTGGATTCTCTTGCCAAAGCTACACTAGACCTTCAATTCTACAGTGGTCCGAGACGTCTTCACCCAAATGTGACTGATCTCAATGAGATACGCAACGTCAAGATACTTCACTTGACTTCTGTTGTCAAGGTCAGTTTCAGTGTGTATGGTCTCTCATCATCTTTTTGGTTAGAAACAACATTCTTTATTTGTGTGTGTTTGTTTCAGGTGATTTGGTATGCTGCATAGGGGACTACCGTTGTTCAACAACCTCGTTGAGTTAGTGCTTCTGCCACTTCTGCTAGAAACTCTGATTCTCTCGGTATGAAGTAAACCCCTTAACATATCTTACTTTACACATATATGACTGTGGCTTGACATTAAAGTAGTCTATCCTCTTGATGCTTCAGGTTCCGGATCGTTCCACATATAGAGAACGTCGGTTTGTGGGAATTTGCATTCCCCCAAATAACCAAGTAAAGATGCTGCCTGATCAATATCAAGGAAGTGCAAACGAGCTGAAACACATTAGCCGTTTCTTACCAAAAATGGGAAGTCGACCTTGAAGTGGTTAAAGTTTGTGTTACCCTTACTATGGATGACTCCAAAAAGTTGCTACTCATAGAGGACCTGTTGAAGCTTCCCCACCTAACCTCAAGATACAAGTCATGTGATGTGATCGATCATCATTCATATTTTGTTGTTATAATGTTTCTTCAAAACGTCAAATAGTTTGTTTTAATAATTTATGATTGTGCAAATCGTGAAAACGAGAAAAACAATTTTGTTAGTTTGCATTTACTCTTTGCCCTGCCAAGTTCATTAGAGAAAGACAATGAAACATTCTGTAAAGACACTCCATATAATCTATTAAGACCTTCTCATCTTAGTATTGAGAGAAACCTCCTTGTAAGAATGTATCCTCTCAACAGCTCTACGAAATAGTCGATCGACTGGTGATCGACGGACGTTACAATCTTGATGTCTTGTAAGAACGTCTCTTCTTTGTAAATCTTCCTCTTCCTCTTCCTTCTTTCGATTCTGTGATGATGTCATTGTCGAGTTAACTTGTTGACACATGTCATTAGGCATTGTAAGCTGAAGATCTTCGATCTCAAACAGATTCTCTGTCACTTCTTGTGCTGCTGATCTCACTCTCGCTGATTTCCTTCTTAACTGCCTCCTGTAACATAACAAATCAAGAAACCATGGGACCATAGCGAAACTTGAAACTTTTTAAAGGTTTAAGTGAAAACCTTTTGGTTTCTGATTTCTCTTTTTCTCCTCAGTCTTGTGTGTAGTGGATGCTCTTATGGCTGTTAGATGAAACCATCAAGAAAGATAGAAGACCAATCAGAAACTAATGAACCAAGTAACAATAATTATAGCAGTTCTGAAGCAGAATGATACTTAGATATATATATATATATATACATTTGCTTCTGATGAATCGCCGTCTGCTTGGTACACAAGGTTCTTCCGGTTCTTCTTCATCCGAAGTCTCATATGGTTGTGTGTTTTCGTCGTTCTGACCCGCAAAAGTGACAAATATCAGAAAGACATATCCAACTTTTTTGAATTATTTTACAGAAGTAAACTGAATGTAAATGCAATATCTAAAGATGATTTGATAAATGGCAATAAGAAACCACACCTCTGGTTCATAACATTTAGCCTTAAGCAAAGCATTTTTGCAAGTAACCTCATGGTTCAGAGCTTTCACCTGAAACATATCCAATCTTAGACAAAGAAACCGCCAAAAAAATCATCTGACCGAAGAGTAAGTTATGGTTTCAGTTTCACCTTGGTTCTAGCTAAATTGATCTCCTGCAAAAACATTGCACGGTTTAACTACAAAACAGACTTTAAAATCAAAGAGACAAATCAAGAAAGAGACTTTACAGCTAAGAATTGGGAATTGGTTTGAGCAAGACACAGATTTTGCGCTTGCAATTTGTGTAAGCCAAGACGTAGATTCCTCAGTTCGTGTCTGCTTTGCTCGATTGTTTTACTTTTTTTGTTTCTTGATTAAAGAAAACATATTTTCTTGAATTGGTTGCATTTCAACAAGTTACCAAAATAAAACTAAATGGAAAAAAAAGGATACTCTCTCTTCTCAAGAAGCTTAACCAATGCTACATTCTCCTGAACTCAAATAAAACCTAAATCAAACTCAATGATATAAAGAAAATGAGATGGAAAGTTAGAGGCTTAGAAACACAGAATGAGATTGTAACCTTCATCAGCCGGTTTACTTGTTCACTCGACTCTAAACCGGTTTCTTGAAGAGTAAGCTCCTCTTGAGTTTGAGAGTTAGTGATATCAGAGAGACTGTGTCTCATCTTGTGACTATATGAAGATCTTTTCATTATCCTCTTCTATTTGATTTATACTTAATAAAAAAATTTAGGAATTGGAGACTCAAGTTTCGAAATTGAAACAAACCTTAAGAGCTAACTGAAAGAAGATACATTTTGTTATATAAAAAAGGGAAAATTATTCAAAACGAAGAATGAGAATCTCCTTTTTCTCTCTTGATTCTATATTAAAGGGGAAATTGTTTAAAATTTGAGAGATAAAAAGGAAAGTTGAGAGGGAGACGAAGAAGCGAGCCAAAAAAAAAAAAAGTTTCGGAAAAGAACTGAAAGTGATTGGGTGTTTGAAAATTAGGTTCGGATAGAGGTTCGGTTTAGAAACGGCTCTCCGAAGCAAAAGGCTTCGGGAAGGAATCTATAAACGAACCTTTATATTTTGAATTCCCGAACCTCATGCTGTAAAGACTACATGTCGTTTTGTCATTAGCTCCAACCGTCGAAGTTATTAAAACGGCAGGCTGTTAAGAAAGTTCTGAAATTATAGATGAGTTAAAAATATATACAAGAGGCAAATGTCATTTTTTTCCTATAAAATAACTTTAATATACAAAATAATAATAGAAATAATAATAATAATAACTTTCATATTTGAATGTTTGCAAAAATTTCGATGTTAGTGACAAACTTATACCAATTTTTTAACGTTTTACTACATAGAAAAACATGTGATATTATTTTTATTTAATATTCAAAATTTAAATAACTGTATTAAATATTCTTTTTTGAAGATGCCAAAAAAAAATATTCTTTTTTGAATAATCGGTCAATAACCAATCCAATTAGGTCCAGTTAGATCAAGTTTGGTTCAAGTTTCGGTTAGTCAGATCCAAATATCGGTTTAGATCCATGACGCTAATCAATTAAGACTTAAGAGCTAAAGTGTGTGGATCTGATTGGTTTAGCTCATTTGATGCGGTTTAGTTGCGGTGTTAAGGCCCGAAAGCCCGTTTTTTACAAGGCCCAGCACGAAAGATGGTTTGATAAACTTTATATGAATTAACATCGAACGCGTTTAAATTTTTTCATTTGCATAATCGCCTCCTATTCGGATGTTGTAAACTTAATCGAGAGAGAAGAGACCAAACTAACAACCAAGCAACAACCATATAAATTAATTTTGTATATCGTATGTTATATATACTTAAAAAGTATTCAAACGAAAATGCAAGTATCTAACAAATTGTTGACAAATAGCTCAATTAAATTTTTCTTTCTTACAGAAATAAAAGGGAAGCATCTGGCTTGAGTATTGACATTATAAATTTATATTGTTAAAAGCAATGGGTACACTACAAATAAAATGCGTCTGTAGTCCAACGGTTAGGATAATTGCCTTCCAAGCAATAGACCCGGGTTCGACTCCCGGCAGACGCAAAATATTTTTTATTCTTTTTTTGTGATAGATTGATGTTTAATGTTTGGGCCGTGGTACGCTCTACAAGGCCCGTTTGAGAAGCATATTGTTTTTATTTTTTGTTTTTTTTCCTCTGTAAGTTTCTCACACAACTAAAATATTTCATTGTTTTTTTGTTAATTTATATAAGAAAAAAACTATTACAGAAATATATTTTTCAATTGCAAAAGGAAGAAATATTCAATGATTTTATTTGGATTGAATAGATAGCTACCATAAAAACAATATTTTTGTTAACCGATGATTAATTTTCATTGCTGAATTTTGATTAAAATTGATCAGAATTTGATAGATTTCTCTGCTAAGTAGTATTGTTGATGAAATACAAGATCTTACGTAATTCAGTTTCAATATTATTTTTATAGGCTCTAATGTTTAAATTGGATTTAAAATGAATGTCTTGGATCAAATGATACATTCTTTCATTTTGTATTAACTTTTTTTAATACTAAATCAGAAAATATTATTAACCTGTGGATAAAATTAAGGCAACAGATCCTTTTTCCATTCTTATTGTTTTTTAAAAATAAAAAATTCATCGCGCTAATCGATAAATCAAAGACGTCAAAGTGAAAAGTCGCATTTCCGATTCAAAAATAGCATATTTCAAGTCCACTAAGAAAATTATAGTCTGTTTTTTTTCTTTCTGTAAAACGGATGTCTTGCAATATGCAGAGCTAATGAAGATCATAAACTGCAACGAAAAAGCTTGAGTCGAAAATCAAACGATCTTTGGAAATTTCAAAAAGAGGAATGAAAATGTACATGAGCCTTCCGAAAAACATCTGAGGTTAGAAAAACAAGCTTTCATGTACATTTTAAAGGAAACATTATTAAAACCAATATATCTTATGGCATAAAATTGCGGAAGTCAAACAAAGATTTGATACCAAAATTTAATTGGCAATTCATTAAAAACAATATATCTTTACAAATATTTCAAAATTAATATACTTTAAATGAGGAAATATCTAATAAAGTCTTAAGCATATTCCCAAAATCAAGAACATAGTTCCTTATTTATGATATGTGAAATAGAATACTATATTCATATTTATCTAAGACAGATTCAATAAATGGATAAAATTTTGGTCGGTAAATAATTTTTCTAACAGAGGAAAAGTCCTCTATGTGACACAAGCTTTATCAACATATAGTATGTAATGTTTTCTTTTCATTTACCCAAGAGATCATGAAAAGCTATCAAGTGCTATTTCCAAGTTTTGGTGGAATCCCAAATGAAAAACCTGTAGTTTATATTGGATTGTTTGAAAAAAAAAAATATGTTTACACAGAGAAAAGGAACATTTGTGATCTTGAATCTAAAAACTATAAAACTCGCCCTTCTTGTAACTATTTAGAAGTAAAGTGGATGTGAAATCTAAGTCATAAATCAAACAATCTTTGGAGATTTCAAAAAGAGAAATGGAAATGTACTTGTGCCTTCCAAAAAACATTTATGGTAAAAAAACAAGCTTTCATATTTATCCAAGACATTCAATAAATGGATAAAATTTTGGTCAAATAAGATTCTGGTCTAAAAGAGGAAAAGAAATCCTAATTAAATATGTTGCACAAGTTTTATCAACATATATTATATTTCATGTTGTTTCTTACCCAAAAAATCATAAAAAGCTACAAAATGTTATTTCTAAGTTTTGGTGGAGCTCCAAACAAAATAACCGTAGTTTGCATTGTATATTTACCTAGAAAAAGGAAGGTTTTGGATCCTAAATCTAAAGTTGCCCTTCTTGTAAATCAAGTTTAGTGTTTACTTCACTCTCCATCATCTCCTCTCGACTATATTTTAAAGGCAAGATATTATCGGTACTCAAGTCGATGGAGGTTGGTAAAGCTAAATCCCCTTCTTAAGGGTAACAGAGTAAATAGCAGTCTGAGACTCCTTCATATATGTTAGAGAAAATCAATTGGGTCGGGTTTTAATACCAAAGTATTAGAAAACGATATAAATCACCATAAATTACGAGACATCGTATTAAATGCGATTCGTTTTTGAAATTCAATATTTATGTCTATCAATTTAAAATTAAAGATCTAATTGCACCCAAATTGATTCATCCCGTTCTAATTCTCTATAATGTTGGGTTTACTTGTTTTTATTGTCAAACCAGATGATCTTACTAAATAAATCTAATTTTAAATCAAAATCAAAACCATCATATGCGAAAATGAACAAAACGAGAAGCAAGCTTTTTTAAAAATAAACTTTTAAAAACAGTGTACATATATATTAATAAAAAAATCGAGCAAGCTTTTAAAGCCCTTAAATCGAAACACAGTAAAAGAAGAAAATAAAATCGCCGGGGCTTGAGCCCGCCTTCTCATGATCTTCCTCATTTCGGATCTCCCCGATTTAGCCAACTCACCTCCTGAATCATCTTCTCGATCTCTCGCCCACACGATCCGTCGGCTCAGTAGATATATAACCACGCTCCGGATACTTGTGGACCACGCAGAAAGTCGTCCTGCACCGGCACTGAAGCCGTTTCTACTGCTGCTTCGTCGTCGTCTGCAGCGGCGGAGGAGTCACCGTCGTAAGAACGTTCGTCGTCGTTACCTCCAACTCAGCTGAGGGGGTTTGAACGAGAGGTTGGATCATCGGAGAAGAGACGGAAGCGATCTCCGTGGACAGAGGAGATACGACGGAGAGAGAGGATTCGACGGTGGTTTTCATGGAAGCTTGTTGCTGTTGCTTAACACAGAGATCACCGTAGCAGTTAACATAGATTCATGGTACCGGAGCTGCCGAGGAAGCCGCATTTGTTAGCACAGTGATAGTGGCCTTCCGGCGTATGACATCAACGTTCTTCCGCTATAGATCTTGTGAATTTAAATCGATCAAAGCTCGTCGAAAATCTGGAAAACAAGAAAAAGACAAATGATTTTAGAAAAAAAAAGTAATAAATCTTCATAATTAAAAAAGGAGGAAAAGTAAACAAACAAGATATAAAAAAACAAACACAAACCGGAATCTGCTGGGGGGAAAGAAAAAAACCATAAAATTGATTTTTTGTAATTAAATCATACAAATTGTTTAATTCCAGGTCATGATGGTTTAGTTAGTTTAATTATAATTTTAGATTAAACTATTTTGGTTAAACCGTATTGTTAATTAAGTTTGTGGAAATTAAATCTAAAATTTTGTTTTCTTGTGCAAATTAATCTGTAATTTTGATATAATAGACATATATGTTTTTAATTTTAGATTGGTGAATATAATAATTGAATTTCCAAAATGAACGTCATGTCTTATATTTCATGGTAATCTATATAATTTTCCCCAAGAGTATAGAGTGAGACATGGATCCCTAAGATCCCATCTCATTTATGATATAAGATTAGAATCTACCAAATTTATGATAACACGATGATCAAGACCAAAGGCGGACGGACCAACGTTATGAGTAAGGGGTCAGCTGACGCATGCAAAATATATATAAAAGATCTTTTATATTGACAAAAGATTATTTGCTAGGTTGTAGTTGCACCCCCAACAAGTTTGAGTTATTGAGTTCAACTCTACATTTATGTTTTTTTTTTCTAAAAAGTTTTTCTTAGAGCTGTTAGTAATTTATTACAGATTCAATATTTGATGCGTACATACATTTTGTTTTCTGTCGAAATAAATTATAATAATATAAGTAGTTCTAAAATTATGATACTGTTTTCTATTTTAGGATTTTAACATATTATTTACATATAACCAGTTTTATGAGTCTAGATAATTGATGATACTTCATAAAAATTAATAAATAGTAGATATACACTGTAAAGAAGAGATACAATTTTTCAGTTTGGATAAAAAACAAGATTTTATGGTTTATACGAAAAATGTAATTTTGACAAAAAAAAGAGAGATTTTGAGGTTTTAGCAAGAAAATGATATTTTGTGGTTTGGACAAAAAAAACAAAACTTTATGGTTTTGGCGGGAAAACAATATTTTGCAATTTTAGCGGAAATGAATATGTGGTTTGACAAAAAATATGATTTTTTTAATTTTGACGAGAAAGTACAAATTTGTAGTTTTGGCAGAAAATGATATATTGTGAGTTTGTGACTTTAGCATAAAATTAGATTTTGCGGTTGACACAAAATTGGATTTTTTTAGTTTTGCAAAAACAAAATGTGATTTTTCGGTTTTGGTGAAAATACTATATTTTGCTTTTTTAGCAAGAAGAGATTTTGCAATTTTAGTGGAAAAATACAAATATTAATTTTTGGCAGAAAATTAATATTTTTATCTTTTGGCAAGTTAAGATTGATTTTTTTTTTTTGCGGAAAATACAATTTTGGTGAAAATTTTTAATTCATAGTTTTGGTAGGTTAACTGCTCTTTTGCAGTTTTGACAGAAGCCCCTAGTTACGATTATAAGTCATTTTTTGATTAAAATTATTATTTATAAATTTTACAAAACATAATAAAAATAATTTAAAATGAGAGTATTTAAATTTTTTATGTATTTAAACGCTTAGTATAAATCATCCAAAATATTCAGTTATTTTGGATGAGTTTTATTTTGCATTTAGGTTTTGTATCTAAACACATTTTTTTAATTTGACAAAACAAACAATTTCTGATAACTTGGATGATCAAACCAATAGCCCCTAAGTGTATGTATAGGTAAATAATAGGTGGTCTCGAGTCTCGTTCTTCTCACCATAGAAAACACATATCTATTCAATGCCCCAGCTTCTCATCTTGTCGCTAGTCGAGAGTTTGTTTTTTTACTTCAAGCCAAGCAATAAATGAGTAAGGCACTCGTTGAGGCAACCAAAAAACTCTCCTCCATTCCACTAAGTCTCTATTACTTCTAATCTAGTCCCATGTTCTAGAAGCAGAAGAAACTTATTGTTGGTCGGGTCCTGAATTTGGGACCGGTTCAGCCTGCATGCATTTTAAAAGAGAACAGTGTAAGTACCCTTTTCGGATCCTGAATTTCGCCTCAGCCATCGAGCGCCGACCTTAGACATAGCCCAATATAACATTGAGTTTGGTCCCCAAATTATAAGAAAACTGTCTATGGCCTCCTAAATTTATGTGAGGGCTGGCCCTGCAGCCACCTTCGCATCTCTTCATATGTCCAAATAGCGTGTGCCCACTAAATCATTTGTTACCTCTTCCTTTTTTAACGAGTGGTATCTCAGGAGATACAGCTGATGACAAGATGTACGAAAAAAAACAAAAAAGGACTATAACATATATTATTAATAAGCACCGTTGAGAAGAAAAATCCAGGAAAATAAATGATACGGTTTGTGTTTGATATTGACGACCCATTAAAAGGTTCATACATTGTGGCTGACGGACCAATTGTCGTTAGAAAATGAGTACATTAAATGAAACGGACCCACACGGTTTCTAATAAAATATGTATATAAATATAAAAGTTAGCATCCATGATGTTTTATAGTATTTCGGATCCAATATTTCACCGAATAAAATCTATTTGCATAAAGCATTCAAAAAGTTACAACTAGTTAATTTCCATGTCCTTAAAATCGTTAAATACACAAAAAGAGTTATCTGATATTAATAACATTAGTTTGTGGGAATAATGTGGCATAATTGTGGTTATTTCTAAAAAATTATCATATATTAATTTTAACATTCCATAATATTAAAAATAATATTAAAATTGTTAGAATAAATTAACAAAAACATTAGTCTTATACTAACTAATCTAACAGTTATAAAAATAATTTTATATATAAAATATGAGAATTCTGATTCAGGAATTAGGTAATATATGAGTTAAAAAAAAATATAAATCGCTGAGAAAAAGAGAAGGAGAATAAGTCACTTAGCTAATCACTCTAATATAATTTTTTATCGCAAATAATCGGTGCTTATATATATATATATATATCAATAGTGGATATATATTTTTTCAATCATGATATTTTACTGTATAAGTATTGCATCGTTTTAATTGCTAATATATGCGATGTGCCATTTTAATTATATTGTTGATTTAAAACTCAAACTCGAATTAACCTATAGTGATGTTTCGCACTCTCGAATTATCAGATGAGCCACCGTACAAACCCTCTAGAGATAAGAAAAAAATGATTGAAAACTTCTTTTTTTTCCGTATCATAACCTCAAAATGAATTAGATATAATCAGCCACTTTACTCAAAGTGTCAAAGGTATAAAACATATGATTCTCTTAAAGGCATTTCTATAGAATCGCTACCTCTTTAACTGCCAAAACCGAAATTCGGTTGGGTTTTGTTTTTCCTTTTTTTTTTATCATATAAGTATATAGTTAAGATTCCTACAAACTATGTTTCATTAATTATCAGATACTTTCCTTTACGAAAATCATGGTAAATTATTGGCCGACAAAATATGCAATTGGTTTCCCTTGTTATCGTTGTTATCGTGATTGTAATCACATAGCGAATACACAAAAAAATATTTAATTCATATTCATGAATTATTATATTGAAGAAAATGGACGCAAAGCATGGTGTCTCGCGCATTTATACAAGCTCCCATTTATGTGGCGTCGAACACAAACCTTAACCAATAAGTATGAATAATCGATATGTTTCTCAGATTGCCAACACTATCATATTCATAGCGCGTTACTAAATTTTGGATAATGTGGGCCATAATATATGTCTATGTGCTTATGTTAATCCATACTTTCATTTATATCAGTATATAATAGTCGACCGATAAAAATGAGATGTCTATCTTTTAAAAAAAGAGCTGTCTATCAAATTTTGAAAATTCAATAATCACATCGTTTTCTTGTGAAAACTGAAAATGTTTAATGTTGATCAATATAACTCAAATTACTTCTTTTTATCTATTTCTAAATTAATCATCTAAATTCATATAAAAACGTTTAGAACACCTCTATTTATAAAAAGTCTACTTAGATTCTTAAAAAAAAAAAAAAAAATTTTTTTGTCAATTTAACCTAGTGAATTTAATATCTTCTTAAACATTGTGGGATGTTGTGTTCGAACCTCATATATATGTTATGAATTTCAGAGATGACCAAAATACAATACAATTACATTTTCACTTGATAAAGAAAATTAGACTAATCAATGAAGGAAAAATATGTAAAAGAGAACTCTTCTAGTATTTCCAAAATTCTTATTTGAAACACTATTGTCACTTACTCTCTTCTTTTTTTAAAAAAAAATAATAATGAGATAGATGAGAACATCCCAATAGAGATGCACTTAAATCTATTGTAAATCTTACAGAACAAATATATATCTAAGATCTCTATATATATACATGTGTACATTAAATATTGGGGATGATTATAAGCTGTAGAAATTGTCAAAAATTAATTTTTTTTTCTAAAGTCTAATTATAAACCAACCATGCTTTAGTTTTAAAAATAAAACAACAACAAAAAAAATCATAAAATAAAATATATTGAATCCTAAAATCAAATAAATTATAAGTTTAATTTTTTACTTTGATTAACTTTAGAAGTAATTCTAGAGCAAGTAATTTTAATGTCTAAAGCTACATCCTCGACAAATCAAGCTATATTTGAACTTGTCATCATATTGACCATATCTCTGAACATCGATAATTTATCAAGTTTTCAAGATCCTTATCCGCAATAGTGTTCTGACCTTGAGTAGTTTGTAAAAAGGTCTTGTAATACGGTACAGCTTCTTCTTTAATATCTATAACCGGTGTTACAATAAAAAAAATGATTTTTTTTTTTGTTCAGGGATACACTTGTTTTTTTCATCTTTAAAAAGTGTAATTATGAAAATGGCTTTATTTCAAGTGTATATTTAAAAATGGCACATGAAAAATTGTAGTTTTACTATTTTAATGAGCTTTTATGCATTAAATTAATTATTAAACTAATAAAATTCAAAGTATTAAAAGGAAAATAATTTTTAAGTGAAATATTGCTAATTTATAGATTAAATTTTAAATTTTAATATTTTTTAAAAATTCATGGAGTAGATCGAATAAATGATCGAATTTCCAATTAATTGTGATACAAAAGAATTGTTGATCTAGATTAAATGAAACCGATTACAAATATCATAAAAAATTATATGTTGTATTTGTGTCCGCCCCAGATATTTATTTCTCACTAGTTAATTATAAAAATGATATAGACCAAATATTACAATGCTATTTTACACGAAGATCTGCTCCAAGGTTTTTCATTTCTTATATATATTATAAAATATCGTAAGAGGAGAAAAAGTAAAATAAAAGCAATGTGAAACAGTGCAAGTCCACTTAGATTATAATATGACTCCACCAGATCTTTTGTAACCCCGATTTAAATATAAAAATCAAGAATCATGTACAAATATATGCACATTATTTTAAGAATGAATTTAGTATTCTCAAGTGCACATTTTCTTAGAGTAAAAAATAAAAACTAGAGTTATTCTTTAAAAAAATACAATTAAACCGAGGATAGTAGTCAAATATTTAGTAATAGTACTGTTTGTCTTATACTCCATGTTTAAATCTGAAAATACGAGTTTGTGAATTAATTATAGGCAACAAACAAAAGTTTTTTCCACTCTTGATCAAGTTGGAAAAAATCCTAAACAAACAATGATTATGTAACGTTAGAATTATGTGACATAATAGTAGTTATTTCTAAAATTTATGATACATATTTAGGATTCGAACCTATCACTCTATAATATTAAAATGAATATTAATTTTAACGTAATTGTAACGTATTTTGATTATTTTCATATAATTTTAGTATGTGATTTGAGAGAGTTCTCCTGCCAAAAATAGGGCTCCGATGAAAGACTTGAACTCGTTAATTGCTTTGTAAGGCTATGACACATGTGTAAGTTTGTTAGAGGTCATGATGATTCTATTTAGTTAAGACTCAACTCTTGTTTTACTGGTATATGTAACATTGTTGTAAAAGAGAAAGTAAGAGAGAAAGAGAGACGAGTACAATCTCTAAAGATTGAGTTTAGCGGGTGATAGTAGTTTTACGATAGAAAAACCTGATTTTTATTTTTCTGTTCAAGTCTTCTCTCTTATTGAATTTGTTTTACGATCAATTTGAATTTCTGAAAAGTTAATTAGAAAAAGTACGATGATTAGGTTCTTACATATAATTGCAGGCATGAACAAAATATAAAATGTGTAAGTAATGGAATGTCAAACCCATGTTACAAGAAGAAAACATAATAAAATGTCAAACCCATGTTACAAGAAAACATGATGAAATGTATATACTGAGAACTAAATGTGGAAATATAGCATTTGGTTTCCGCTCTTCTCGGTGTAATGCGAAATCAGCGTAATGTTGAAGACATTACTCTTGTAGTCTTGTGTCGTCTTGGCTAAAAGACAAGAAATGCTGTTGTATCCGGAGACAATACGATAGAAGAAAACAAAACTACTTTCAGAGAATGAGACTCTCAGCGAGCGAGGCCCAGTACGTACCTAAAACTACAACATTGGTCATTGCACGAAAACCTAGAGTCTAGAGAATTGAGACTAGAGGCGATTTTCATTGAGAAGAAAAAATAAAAAAAATTTGAAAACATATTGGAAAAACACACCCGTTTGTATTTATTTATATGTCTTATTGTCAAATAGTTCGAGCACTGTGACTATTAGAACATAAATTTCATTGGAGTGTAGCCGAGTTTTTCTTCTAATTTTAATTCAGCATCAAATAATTTTAACCGTACGATTTGTTATGATGCAATCATTTCTAATACATTTTAAAAATTAAGAAATTTCAGGCCCTTTCTTCATACTTTTTTTTGGGTGGAAAACCAACCTTTAATAACACTCCATTTGTATCATATTAGTGTTTAAGGTATTTACAAACATATTAAAAATTGATATTTCTAATTGAAAAAATAATTTATTATTTATTTGCCCATAATTTATCTAATGATAAAAACATGTAATATACAAATGGTTAAAAACAATAAAAACTAATTAATAAAATTTTGAAAATTTAAAACATCATATAAATTGAAACTTATTTTCTTATCTAAAACATCAAATTAGTATAATACATATAGAGTAGCAAATAGATCAAATTGGCTCTGTTAAGTATAACCTCTAGAAAAACCAATGTCACAAGACCACTAACGACTTAGTAATGACTCATGAGTGCAATCATTTAGACTTTTAAAACTTTTAAATACCAGTTTTGTAAAACCTACATTTTTAGTAAAGTTATGTTATTTCATAATTAGATTATTTTCATTGTAGATTGACATATATAGAGTCTATATTCGGATAATTAATTTAAATGAAACATTTATATTTAATCAAACTTCTTATGTTTCGTAATAAGTGGTATCTGGTTTATATTTTACAGTTTTGTGCATAAATTCATAAATGTAATGAATACAATAAATATTTAAATATTTTTTGGTGGGGTTTGAACTTTTTGTAGAATATGTTAAATAAATTGAAGATAAAAGAAGTTGAAAGCTCTGCGTATCACAGGCATCTGCTTCCTTTAAGCAGTCCATGAAGCTTCACTACTTTATAACTCTCTCTCTCTCTCTCTCTCTCTCTCTCTCTCTCTCTCTTTCTCCTTCTTCTTCCATAGAACCCTTCATTAAACCCATTCTCTTCCTCTCTCTCTCCCTCTTCTCTATCTTCACTCTTCTTCTTTAGTAATCAAACATCCCTTAAGCTTGTTTTTTAAGATAATGGACCAAAGCAATGCTCTTCTCACCTGGACTTACTTCTCTCATGGAAAGGTATACAAACATTTTGGTTTCCTCTGTTTCTTTAAACATTAGTGATGGTTTTTCTTTTTCTTTCATTAATTCACTATTCTGCTTAGTCTATGCATAATGTATGTCCAAGACCATAACTTTGTTCTGAGTTTTCTCTGTCTTCTTCTTCTTCTTCTGTGTAATAAAACCCTAAATTTGACATAATTGCTGCTTTCAAACTCCTCCTTTCTTGGTTTTCAAACTTCACTTGCTGGAGATTTGATACATTTGCCACTTTCTTAACTTAATTCTTCAAAATGGGTGTTCTTGAAATTCTGCAAATTGGGTGTTCTTGAAATTCTGAAATCAGACATTATCCCAAAAATTTAGCTTAATTTTCCCGTTTTGTATGTAAATTAGCTGGAAAAGACAAGATTTTGAGACTAATAGTTGTGTCTGCGCGCTTAATTTGTGACCAAAACCCCTAATTTTGATATGAATCTGGAAATGAAATGCTTAAATATAAAGGTTTTCTCTGTTCCTCTGTTTATTTTCTGATCGTTTTTTTTCCTGCTGAATTGTTCAGACAGTTGAAGAGCTAAGACAGACTCTTGTCTACACGACACTGGAGTTAGAACAAACCAAGCTCGTAGTGCAAGAGGAACTAAGGAAGAGAGATGAACAATTGATCCATCTCGAAGATGTTTTAGCCAAAACCCTCAAAGAAAGAGATGAAGCTCTCGAGAAATGTAATAATCTCCTCCACGACAATCTCTTGCTTCACCAGCATCAGAAACAGAACCATATCACTCCTCCTTTATCAGGAGCTTCAAGCATTATTGAAGACGAACAACATCAGCCGCAGCAGCAGCAGCAGAAGCAGCAGAATCCTAACTCAAACAAGAGCTTTCCGTCTTCAGACACTGAAGAAAGCATCATGTCACCATCAGTGATTGATCCGGTAACGATGAACCAAGCATCTCAGGTTGAGATAATGGCTTCACTGTTACTAGAAAAGCCACTGCCTGAAAAGGGAAATCTCTTACAAGCTGTTCTTAAGGCAGGTCCATTGCTTCAGACACTACTGTTAGCTGGTCCATTGCCTCAATGGCGCCACCCACCGCCGCCACTTGAGACTTCTGATATCCCTCCGGTCACCGTCCCACCGCCGCAGTTTCAAAGCTCAATTGCTAACAATGGATGTGGGACTTCAAACAAGAAAAGAGCTTTCTCAATCTCAGATGGGTCTTATTCAGAAACCAAGTATCAGAGAGTTTAACCAGAACTTGCGCACTGATCTTTTATCTCTTTACTCAACAAAAGTTACTAATAGGCTTCTAATATACCATATACAGATCACTTATATAGTATTAATCTCACTTACTTCTAGTGAGAGTGATCTTTTTTTAGTCAGTTTTCTGTTGATAGAGCTTGATTTTTTTTTTTATATATACTTTTTCTCTAAATTTGGGAGAGTGAATCTGATCAATTTAGGGTTTAGATTTAGAGTGATGATTGGGAAATGAAACTCCCCCTGGTTTAAACTCAAGCGCAAACAAGAGTTTTTTTTTACCAAGTGAGGGAGTTTTGCTATTTGCTATTTTCTTTTTGGCTTATTGATTTTGTTTTCTTAACCCAATTTTTCACATCCATGTTTTGGCTCCATGCATGTAAAATTATTGGGTTTTTTTTACTTCTACTTGTAAAATATAAAAATCTATAGCGAGAAAGCTGAATGTGATATGTTTTGGGTGTTTAATGAAAAAAGATGTAAGAGGTCTTAGTATTGGGGGTGTTCGAATGATTTGGAAACTTCAAGGGTATATTCATTACAAAAAGTTTTGTTGAAGGTATTTTAATGCAATATTTGGATATTTTGTTGAAAGGGAGATGAGTGGGAAATAGGAACCCGAAAGTCGATGGGTAAGCCAACAACTATTTAGAGATTGATGTTTTAGTCTATCATTTTGGGGATGTGGGTGGGTCCTGAAGATCTACAACCGGATCTTTTGTCTATGCTAAAAAGCTAGGGGGTGGAAAAATTATCGTATGGGCCTCCATAAATATTTTTTATCATATATTAAGTCGAAGATTCATGATTCTATTTGGAATCTTTGAAAATTCAGATCTCTAGTTAAAATGACACGTACTAGAGAAATAGATGCTAATAGCTTTTGAACATTGAAATAACATTACAATTACAATTTTGAATTAGATAATTACTTAATTCTTGGATGATTGATCTACTCTTTAATTTAAAATAATACTCCCTCTGTTTTTATTTAATTGTCGTTTTACAACTCTTTTCTTGTTTCTAATTATCTGTCGTTCTCATTTTTTAATACAATTTTTGTTAAAAAAATCCAAAAATAACCTTATTTAATATAACCCTATTTATAGTAAATGAAGATCAAAAACCAATTATACCCAAAATTAATTATACTAATAATCATTTATGATAAGGTTAAAATAGTCAACAAACAAAATTCCTTAATCTATGAGAATTTTTCTAAAACGACAATTAAAAAAAAACGGAGGGAGTAGTTGATTCGCATTGTCTTGTTCTCTACCTAATTGCATGTAACAACTACCAAATTCCAAATTGCACCACACTCTTTATCATGGGCAAATAAGAGAAGTTGAGATGGACAATTCAAAAATTCTAATAAGTATGAATTTTACTTCAAAACAATGTTGTTTTGTTTGTTTTCAGGGACAAAAAAAATTAATTTCAAAATTATGCATATACCATGCCACGTCAAATCTAGATCATCACTAGTTAATAGTTTAGTTATTGAGTTATCAGCGATGTATAAATCATAATTTTATTGTTCAGGTATCAGATTGAAAAGAATGAGTTTAGATATGTAATTGCGCATGTATTGAATGTAGGTCCATATCAGGACTGATTTTCCTCTAATGTTGATATCTGTTTTTCAAAAATGTATTTATAATAAAATATAACGATTTGAGGTGGAAATTGGCTACTTTTGTTGCAAAATATGTTAAACATAAGAGGCAAAAATTAATTTTTTTGTATAGAAATTAATTTCAGATATTATATTAGAGGCTTTTAAAACTGTTAGACAGATTAATTATAAAATAAACAAATCATTTTCAAAACTAATAATCGATAATAAGGAAAACTACATATAATAGAAAATTATAAATTAAATCAAGTAAATCATTATAATAAAAAAATAATGCTTACGTAATAATCAAAAATCAAAAAAAAAACCCAAAAATAATATTAAAAAAATCAGCAAAAATGAAGGATAAGGATCTCGGAAGCAAAAAACAATGGATTTAATGACTATTCGATATGTGTTCACCTTTACAAGTAGTACTTACTTTAACATTGTAAAATATTTTTGATTCAAAAAATACAGCGCAATGAAGATTTACCTGAAACATCAACATATAATTATTAAATTAATGAAATGATACAGTGCCCACTATGTGATACATTTGTATAGAATCAAGAAAAAATGTACAAAGGACCTGCTTAAAATATTTATATTTATTATATGTAATCATAAAAGTAAGTGAAGTTACCATCAGAACCACAATCTTGAACTATATTAAAAAGCTGCAAAATACCAGTTAACTATCATAAAAATATAAAGATTTACAATTATTTGTTAGCATTCACATTGACGGTGCAAAGCTAGCTGCAAAACTAGATCATTGGATGATGAATAAATGGGCAGACCTTTCAACTACAGAATGCATCAGCAAATTTATTATATAATTAAAATTTTATTATCCAAAAGAATAAAACCAAACATTCTACAATTTTACATCTTCCATAAAACATATGAGATGGAAAACAAGATCTCAGCTATAAAAATCAAATATTCTAACGATTAAAAACAACCTAGTTTCAGTGAACAAAAATAATAACTTTTAACTAATATTAAGCCTAACGAAATTATAAAAATAAGAGAAATGACTGGAATTATATAAATAGTAAAAAGAAAAAGAAAATTAGTAATCACCAAATGAATTAAACAATGCAACTAATTATAACTAGAAATTAATAATAGCAAAAAGTAAAAAAAAAAAAAAAAACAGCAGCAAAAACTAACAAAAATGCAAGCATCCCCCAACACTTGCTCGGAGGAGAAATATTCATGGTAATAATAATTTGTAAAATTTGATAGAAAAACTTCAAAAATCTAGTTATAACTATTTTAGAATATTTAATCTTTATAAGACTATTTAAATGTTTTTAAATATTTATTTGTTCCGTATAATTTTATTTAAATTAAAAATAAAAAATTATTAAAAGTGTTACACTCATTATTTTTAGATTATTTGGATACATTTTATTTATTATGTTATTTGGAAACATTTTAGTATAAATAATGTTATTTTCATAGTTATTCTTAAAAATTTCTAATAAATCATTAACACGTAATGCCACTACATATAATATAACACATGGATATATATGTTTTAACAAAATATATATATTTTTATTATAAAATATTTCTAAAATATATGTGATCCCATTGATGTTGAATTAAAATATATGTTGCGACGGGATCTCTAGCTTGTAGGCTGTAGTAATTGTGCCATAATTGTAGTATCATATACGTAAAACTCAAAAACAAGTTTTGTATCCATTTTATCAACGTATTTTCGTGTAATAGTTACGAACTTATGCTTAAGGGAAAAGTTAAGACTTAAGAGTGATTATATAGATTGCACACTCTATTAATTGTTTTTTTCCTTAAAGCAAAAGGCCAAAACTTGGTATTGCTTCAAAATTATATGAACACTACTACTTTTCCTTTTTCCAGACAAGAAAAATTTCGATTGTACGAGAAAATCTTGTTTTTCTTCTCTTTTGAAGCCCTACAATGTCATGATTATGCTTTTTCCCTTTTTTTCAATAGTCAGGTGAAATAAAAAATAAAAAATGATTAAAGAAAAAATAACACATATAAGGTTTTATAAAAGTACAATTTACATATATTAATATAGCAAATACGGAACCAGACATTCGTATAAAAGACACTCACATAAAAGGAATCAATAAACAATATGTGGGTTTGGTTCAATGTTGTTTTTATTGAACGGATAGGAACACAAATTAAACCACATATTCGTTCCTGTTCGAGTTAACAATTATAAAATTTGTCTGTTTCCTGGTGGTTAAGAAATTGCACACTCGGTGTTACGATATTTGTTGCGTTAATTTGTTTGAGATGCATATTCTTCTCATCTTTAAGAAAACCCCTGTACAACAAGAAGCGTTACTTAATTCGAGCAGATTGAATGAGGAGAAACGAATGTAAGTTTAGCGTATTTATAGGTTATACAATGGGCCTTAAACGAGCCAATCACTTTGTAAAACTAACCTGATGGGCCAGTGTAGTAAAATATATGATAAAAGACTGAAAACAGGCTGGTCCATTTAGACATTTTTGCGTCTGGAACCCATAATTTCATTTAAAAAATGACACGTTAGTAGAAAAAGCGAAAAAAATGGTGAATAGGGTTTTGGATTCTCAGCCGTATACAATGGATTTTAAATGGCTCCGCCGCTGGAGTCTATCTAGTACCGTCGGAAGTAGGCATGATGGTTTCTCCAGTTAAGGTTTTGTGCAAAGAGGTTCCAAAAAGAAGATTCGTGGGTAAGTGTGGTGAAGAATAGGTCAAATCTATCAGAGCATGATCTAAATGTTACAATCATAAATGCTTCGGCGATGGATGTAGTACCAGACTATGAACTTGAGGTTACTCTTTTGTAGGAGAATTTTCTTGTCGGTCGCTTTCTATCCACAACTTTATATGTAGCAAAGATTTACATGATCTTTAATCAAAACCTGGTTTTGGAAAACAAAACTGTGAGAGTGGATGCATTTTTAAAAATTTTAGATATAGTTTTCTAGGCTATAGTCTAACATGTCTAGAGAAAAAGAAAAAACCCCGCCATAGAGAGCAACCAATGACACAAGCCTAAATCATCAAAGCGTTTGACAAAAACATCAACAATAGACTGAATTTTATCAGAATCAATATATTATAGATATCAGACCATTTGCAATGCACCTGTTAAAAGTTTTTCTCAACTATTTAATATGTTCAGTGAAGATGTTAAGAAAAGGTGGATGAATTTCTGTTGAATAAATTCAACTGGTTGAAAAACTGAATTCTAGACATGCACTTGACACGTGGTGCGCCCAAGATATACTTTTCTATTAAAATATAATTACTAAATCGGGAAAACGGTCAAAAAACCATGAACTTACCAAAATAAGCCAATTAAAACACGAATTTTTGATTGCGTCAATTTAATCATGAATTTTTAATAAATAGTCAATTTAAACACCAATTTAAGTTGACTAAACCTTTTAACCTAACAAAAAGTCAACAGTTAATTATGTGTTAATTGCCGTTAATTATACAAAACGACATCATTTTGTATAATTAAATCTAAACCTAAAAATTAATAAAATCCCCAAATCGATTGAAATTGAAAAATCCAAAATCAAATCCCTAAACCTAAGTCCCCAAATTTCTTCGATTTCATCCTCTCGATTTCATCTTCTCGATTTCATCTTCTTGATTTCATCTTTCCACAATGGTTAGGACGAAACAATTTCGTCCTGTTCGTCATACTGCTGGGTCATATGATACAGCGGAAAGCGTTCGACAAAATGTAACTCAAAGCGGTAGACAAGAAGAAAGGGAGGCAGGATAAGCTACGACGGAGGAAGTGGATGAAGTTGAGGAAAACGCAGATGAGGAAGATGATATGTTTGACATCGAGGTTGAGCAAAACGGTATAGGTGTCGAAGAAGAAGTTTTTGGAGACTTGCGAATTGAGTTTGGAAATATAGACAGAGATGATACAGATGATATCGATAGAGACAATGCGGATGACATTTGGGATGATGACAATATCCCAGACCCCTTTTCATCTGACGACGATGAAGATGAATTGGAGCATCGAGAGGAGATTGCTAATACGTTAGGCAGTGAGGAACTTCTGCATTTGGGGAAAACATTTGGCTGCACATCAGACTTCAAAGTTGCTGTGCTCAGGTACTCTCTTAGAACAAGATACGATATAAAGCTTTACAGATCGTCTGCTAAGCAACTTGGTGCAAAATGCTCAGACATAGAGTCTAATTGTCCTTGGAGAATCTACTGTTCTTATGAAAAGAGAAGACATAAGATGCTAGTTAAGGTTTATGTGAATGAGAATAGATGCATAAGATCTGGATATTCGAAGATGCTGAAGACATCTTCAATCGCAGTGCTTTTTGAAGAAAGGTTACGACTAAATCCGAAGCTCACGAAAAAAAGATGGCTGATGAGATAAAGAGAGAATATAATTTGAGTGTGACAGAGGAGCAATGTGGAAAAGCAAAGGCTAAACTGTATAAAGAAAGAAAAGCGAGTCACGAAGCTCACTTCTCTCGTATTTGGGACTACCAAGCAGAGGTCCTGAGATCTAATCCCTTCTCAAAAATGGAGATTGAGACCATTCCAGTGCCAGGTACAAGCCGTAAACAGAGGTTTGATCGTCTCTACATGTGTTTTACAGCGCAAAAAGAATCTTGGATAGAGACATGTCGACCCATTATAGGTTTAGATGGGGCTTTTCTTAAATGGGATGTAAAGGGACAATTGTTATCTGCTGTGGGAAGAGATGGTGACAATCGTATTGTACCAATAGCATGGGCTGTGGTTGAGGTTGAGAACAACATAAACTGGGAATGGTTTGTTAAACATTTGAAAGAAGATCTGGGTCTCCAAGATGGGTAAAAAATCACCATCATATCCGACAAGCAGAAGGTTAGTAATATGCTTGTTTTGTTTTTTCACGTGTATCTATAGATTGTTCACGAGTTTTCTTCTTTCTTTATTTTGCAGGGTCTAGTAAATGCTGTGAAAGCTGAGTTACCAGAGGCTGAGCACAGAATGTGTGCAAGACACATTTTGTCTAACTGGAAGAGAGATAGCAAGGATCCTTAGTTAGAGCGTATGTTTTGGACCATAGCACGCTGCTACACAATAGGAGAGTACGAGGATGCACTAGAAACACTAAAGAATTATAACAAAGGTGCGTATGACACTCTTCTACTTCAGACGCCTAGTAGCTGGTCTAGGACATTCTTTAGACTCGGATCATATTGCAATGATAACCTTAACAATCTGAGTGAGTCATTCAATAAAACCATTAGGGAAGCAAGGAAAAAACCTCTACTAAATATGTTAGAGGACATTAGGCGGTAATGTATGGTTCGGAATGCAAAGAGGGCTACTATAGCTGGTAGGCTGAAGACAAAGTTTACTAAGAGGGCACATCGTGAGATAGAGCTGAGTAGGGAAAAGTCTAGAGAGTGTATACGGTACTCTGCGTGTGGAAGCTTGCATGAGATCGATCAGTGTAATGTTAGTCACACTGTTGACATGGAGTTGAGAACATGCAGCTGTATTAAATGGCAGTTGATAGGAATTCCTTGTATGCATGCTGCATGTGTGATAATCGCAAAGAAGCTTAGATTTGATGATTATGTGGTTGATTATTACACAACAAAGAAGTGGGTACAAACCTATAGCTGTGGAATAAAACCTGTTCAAGGTATGAAGTTCTGGCCTAGGTTAAATATTATAGGAGTTCAACCACCATCCTTTAGGGTAGGCAACTGTGGAAGGCCAAGTAATTATGATAGGAGGAAAGGTACCAATAAATCTTCTTCCTCCAACAAGAACAAGTTAACACGAGAAAAGCGTGTTATAACATGCTCCAAATGTCAAGAAGAAGGTCATAACAAGACAACTTGTGCTAATGAGAGGGTTGAAAATCCGCCCAAAAGGCCAAGAGGTCGACCAAGAAAAGAAAATGGGGATATGGTATATGTTTTATGTTCATTAATTACTTCTGTTCTGCTAAAAGGTATTGGATATGATATGTGTTGTATGCTAATTGTATTGTTTTTTTTTGCAGGGAGAAGCCTCTCAAACACAACCTTCACAAGGACTATCTCAAGAACTATCTCAATCCCAAGTATGAGAAGTTTGTATGTAAATTTTTTTCTGTTGTGTTTTGTTTTTATTATGTTCTTTATGTGTAATACATTATGTTCTTGTGTTTTGTTTTCTGTTTTCTATTTATGTTTTTATGTGTAAAACATTGTCTGTGATAATTATGCGTAAGATATTATGTTGTTTTATTGAAGACATAATATATTGTTTAACAACACTTTCAATTAAATTCTTGTTTAGGATCCCAAATTAGATGTGTAAACACTGTTTTTATAGAATTTTATTAATTTTTAGGTTTAGATTTAATTATACAAAACGACGTCATTTTGTATAATTAACGGCGATTAACACATAATTAACGGTTGACTTTTTGTTAGGTTAAAATGCTTAGTCAACTTAATTGGTGTTTAAATTGACTATTTATTAAAAATTCATGATTAAATTGGCGCATTCAAAAGTTCGTGTTTTAATTGGCTTATTTTGGTAAGTTCATGGTTTTTTGGCCGTTTTCCCTTACTAAATCTGCACAATGTGTCTTTTTTTTCCATTGGTGATTGAAATTTTAATTTTTTTTATCTCATCAATCTATTTAAAATCAATTATTTTATAATAAAAGAATTTATTTTTTCTATTATTTATCTTAAAATTATTTTTGTATATTAAGAATATAACTTAATTCATTGTTTTGAATACAAGAATACATGTCTTTTTTTTTTCTTTTAATTCAGCCCATTGTACCATATGATTCTGATTATAAAAATACATGTCTTTTACTATAATTTGTCTCATTTTTCTCAAATAAATTCTTATTTATGTCTTTAAATAATTTTTTATGAAATGGATCCTAATAATAATTCTTTGAACACCCAAAATTCTACTAATTATCATTTATCCTATTCAAATCCCAACAACTATAAATTTCAAAATCCATCTTTAACCAATCCAAAATATCTCAAATTATGGTTTTCCATAAAATTTCTCATGCCATCATCATCTGTTCCAAACTATCATCTATATTATAGATCAATGATGTCATATTTGTCATAACCACCCTCTTATACTTCTAGTCCGACGGGTAATGAAAATGTTCCGAACATCAGATCAATTAATTATGGGGGATTTTAGATAATTGGTTCTCGGATGGATGGGCAGTGTTAATGAAACTACTTCAATTTCAGAAAATTCAACATTTACCTGCCACAATAGCCTCAAATAGACTATTGAACAAAATTAGATACTACTAAATGTATAGACTAAATATGGAACAAACATCGTTATTCATTATAAACCATCAATCGACTATGGCTACCATAATGCAGTCATATATAATATATATGATTGTTGATGGTGAACTAGATACATATGCTTAACATTGGACCGCTTAAGATCAATGTGAAGTGGTTGTATACATCACAACTATTTTCGATCAAGGTTTTATTTGTATTTTCAAATTATGTACGTTTTAAATCTTTATTACGTGTTCAAATGTACATCATAAATTGCAAGGATATCTAATCAGACATATATAAGAAAAATTCTGAATGTTCTATTATTAAAGAGATTTTTATGTTTATGTATGTTGTGTGACTTAAGAGTTTCGTGAATTGAGTCATATGTAGTAATGAAGTTATTTTTTTTATTAGTTGTGTTGTGTGTTTGTATCGTAAAATATTTGAAGTTTTTCGTAATTTTTTCGTTTTGATAATAATTATTTTTATTTTTATTATTATTTTTAGTTAAGAATATAAAATAATGAATTTTTTTATTAAAACTATGTCACTTTTAGTGAATTTAATTTTATATCACTCAATATTTTAACTTAATTTATCAGTAATTATTATTAATATCTAATAAAAAACAAAAATATAAAAATAAGAATATGAAATAAATAGCTCAGTAGAGTATTCAGAATTTATTAAACAAAGCTATTATAATGTTTAAAAATTAGATGAGTGTTAAATTTTTAGGTGAAATAAAGAGAAAATGATAGTAAAATGTTAAAAATAAAAGAAAAATGTGTTGAACATGTTGAACGTTGTACATGTTCTCATGCGTATGAGCCACAAATCCTTCCTGACTAAAAGCTTCTTCACCAATAAAACTCGACTACCCAATCAAATAACCTAGAAAAAAGTTTGTATTCTAAAAAGATCAAAAAATCAATGCATATGTTGTAATAAAAGAACTTTTTAGAATGTGACAATAATTTTATATTTGATGAAAAAAAGAAAGTTCAGAATAAGAGATTCAGCGGTTACGTAGTCTATGTGGAGACATTTTCAAACAACGCTGATTTTTTTTTAGTTTCGTTTTTGTCAAATAAATGAAAAAAAATTGATTTTAAAATAATTTAGTTTAAAAACTAATTAAAAAATGATATGGAACAATGATGGTCAACTTTAAAAGTCATCATGATTAGAATTCAACCACTACTATACTAAATTAAATTAAATAATTAGAAAACTGAGGACTGCATTTTTAATTAGCAATGCATATTCTCCGTTTTTTTTAGATTAACGTTTTTCTTTTTTCAAATAGAATGCCTATTCGAAATATTATATTTTTTCTAAATTGGAAGTTCAATTAATTCAGAGAGATTAAGCTTTCTAAATTTACTGTTACAGTTAAATGTGGACTGTTTATGAATAACTCAACGCGTATTCCAGATCTGTACAAGCATGTTGTCAGCAAATCATAAGCGTTAAAAATCTAACCTCTTTTGACTCTAACAAATCTGATTAAAAGAGAAAGTTATAAAAAAAAAAAAAAACTAAACAACCAAATTCAACGAGACTCAAATCCTATTCATAACTACAGAAACCACATTTAAGAATTTTGTTTCCAAATTTTACATTTTCGATAATTTCTTGGCTTCTATTCATGAATACGTCTAGTTACATTAGTGATTGCCGATCATCATCCTTCAATATCTCATCTAATGGATTGTGGGAAAACCTAAAATCTCCAGATGTGGTTTTCGGGCACTCGCTGCCTCTTTTGGAGATTCAGATATTACTAATTTTCATCGTCATTGTCTTGACGCATATGTTCCTCAGACGAATTGGCATTTCCCTGATTGTTTCCTGTATGATCGTAAGTATCCTCCCTATAGCTTACAAGCACATAAGAGAAAACCAAAGTAGATGTAACTTGTCATGCAAGTAAATTGTTTAAGCGGACCATCTATTCAATAGTCTTTTTATGTTATTATTTCACTTACATATAAATTTATTTGTAGGCTGGACTGATTCTAGGACCTCAGCTTTTTGATGTATTAGAGAAATCTTCAGGGAAACTATCTCTGGATCCTGCGTTAAATGGAAACGCGACCTTAAGAAGCATCTCAGTGTTTGGAACATTAATGTATACGTTCTTGATGACTGTTAGAACCAGCCGGAGAGTGGCGTTCAATAGCGGAAAACTGCCCGTTGTGATCGGGATCTTGTCCTTCTTCCTTCCTCTGTTCGGTCTCTGCTTCCATAACCTCTTCTCCGACAGCATTGACCCTCATTACATGCCTCTGAAAACAGCAATAGGCGAACGCGTAGTGATCGTCATAACACAGTCTTCTATACTTTTGCCTGCCACAACATATATCTTGTTAGAGCTCAAGATCCTCAACTCCGAGATCGGCCGCCTTGCATTGTCTGCATGTGTTATCAACGACATATTTGGGATCATTTCTATAGTAATCGCTTCTATTCATGCAACGTACGGAAACGTTTCACATGTAACAGCCTATCGTGACGCTATCGCAGTGGTCGTCTTCGTTCTCATCGTCTTTCTTGTTTTTAAGCCGATCGTGCAATGGATCATAGACCGCACACCGGAAGGCAAGCCAGTGAAGAATAAGTACGTTAACGCCGTGATGCTGATCGCATTGGGTTCCTCTGTTTATTCTATGTTATTTAACATGAAATATGTCTTGGGACCATTAGTGATCGGTCTCATCATCCCCGAGGGTCCACCTTTAGGATCGGCATTGGAATTAAAGTACGAGAAGCTCACAATGAACGTATTCTTACCAATCACGATCACAGTCAGCGTCATGAGATGTGATGAAATAAGGATTTTCACCGATTTCAGTCACATCCTTTATAACATCTTCCTAACGGCTTTAACACTTGTCCTAAAACTGATCGCATGCCTTGCACCTTGCTTGTACTATAAGTTACCTCTCAATGAATCCTTGGCTGTTTCCATCATCTTGAGCTATAAAAGTTTCTCTGATTTCATTCTCTATGAATCCGTATTAGACGACACGGTAACCTCCTAATCTGAAAACAATATAATGTTATCATAATCGATTTTTTTAGTGTGATGTTGTCATATTTTTTACATGGTTTGTTTTTGCAGTATATATCACAGGCAACGTACGCGTTCTTGGTCACTTATTCGCTGCTAAGTGCTTGGATTGTTCCTATAATCTTAAGGAGCTTGTACGATCCGAAACGGAAGTACGTAAACTACCAAAAAAGGAACATATTGCATTTGGAACCATATTCCGATCTTCGAATTCTTACTTGTTTGCACAAACCTGAGAATGTCTCCGAGTCCATTGCATTTCTTCAGTTGTTGTCCTCACCGAACCTAAATTTCCCTATCGCAGTCACGGTTCTCCACCTCGTGAAGCTCGTAGGACAGATCAACCCTGTCCTAATTTCGCACAACAACAAGTCAAAACAACTTCAGAACAACTCGTACATCCATACCACAAACCTTGCTTTCAGGCAGTTCATGCTAGAAAGCTTGAAGTCTGTAACGGTGACCACGTTCACCGCATTCTCGCATGAGAATATGATGCACGAGGACATTTGCACACTTGCACTTGACCAAACGACTTCAATGATTATTGTCCCTTCAGGGAGGAGATGGACCATAGATGGGATGTTCGAATCAGATGACGATGCCATAAGGCGTCTAAACCGTTCGTTGATTGATCGTGCACCTTGTTCTATTGGAATACTTGTTGACCGTGGACATTTCTCACGCAAAGGCGATATAACGAGCAAGAAGAAGTACAATATCAATGTTGGTGTTATTTTCATAGGAGGCAAAGATGATAGGGAGGCGTTATCGTTGGTGAAAAGGATGAAACATAACCCACGAGTTCGTGTGACCGTGACCCAACTCTTCTTCAACCAAGGTGTAGAGTCAGAAAACTGGGAGTACATTCTTGATAATAAAGTCTTAAATGATTTCATGATTACAGAGGAAACAGACAATGTTGATTATACGGAGAGGACTGTGACTGATAGTGCTGAGGTGGCCAACATCGTCCAATTGCTTGCCAGGGAGTATGATCTTATGGTGGTGGGGAGAGATCAAGGTATGTCATCATCAAAATTCTCAGGACTAACAGAATGGGTCGAACTTCCAGAGTTAGGTGTCATTGGAGATTTGTTAGCGGCTAAAGATCTTGGCTCTAAGGTCTCTGTTTTGGTAGTTCAACAACAACAACAACAAGCGTAAAATATTGCATTTATCTTTTTTGACCACAAGACTGTGTATTCTTTTAGGACAAGCGTTTTTTTTTTTTTTAAACGTATATTCAGGTTTATTCCTTCTTTCTTCTAATATTTATTTAAATACTATATATCTGTATATAATTTGGTTTTTCTCCTGTCACATAGTTTTAAGTTTATATTGTAAACCGTTTTTGTTGAAAGCAATATATAAAACTTAAGGCAACGTTGGAAATGGAGATAAATATAAAGTAGAATACAAAGCATATGGGTCTCTCAGCTCATTACCAGTTATTTTAAGTTACAGACCCATGATTTGTCCCCACTTCAACTACTCCTCAAAGAACGATCTCAAAACACTCTCTAAGACACTTTCTTCTGAAGTAAAATATTATGTAACTAGATTTACGGGTTTGGTTTTTTTTTTTTTTTTGTGTTCTTCCTAGGAGCAGCTTCCATGTGGGGGTTTCTTATTATTCACTCCATTTTGTTTCCAAGATTTTGAAGAAATTAGAGAAAATGATTTTCATTTCTGGAAAAAGGACATGCATTAAATGGATTCTCAGAAGAGGTTGGGATATTGTATCTTAATCCATACAAAACTGAAGAGGGAAGTTTTTGAACCCAAGAGGTAAAGAGTTCGTGTTAGATAGATTTTACAGCTTTTTGGATCATATCTGCCAAATGGAGTTAAAATGTCTGTTTATGAAATTGCTAAACAGGTAACAATGAGCATCCTAGATAATGGAGATTGGCTTTCGCTAGCGTAAACTTGAGTTTGGACCTACTTGAAGCCCAACTCCAACATACACTAGTGTTCAGAGACCACAATTATGAGAAATTGTGATACAATAATACTCGTTGCATGGCAAATAGCATCATGTTAAATCTTCTAAAATCGTGTCCTAAAATAATACACTTGTGTTGTTGAATAGTTCGAAATGAATGATTTATGCATGATGTTGTTGTTGAACTACCAAAACAGAGACACTAAACCGTCAACAAATCTCCGATCACACCTAACTCCGGAAGCTTCATCCACTCTATCAGTCCTGAAAATTCTGGTTAAGACATTCCATGATTTCTTCCAACCACCATAAGATCATACTCTTCTGCGATAGTAGCCACTTCAGGACCGCCGGTCACTGTCTTCTCTGTATATGCAATATTTTTGGTTTTCTCTGGATTCTTCAACTCTTTTATAATCTCATGAACAAGAATGTAATCCCAATTCGTCGACTCTATTTCTTGGTTAGATATTAGTCGAATCACAGCAACTTGGACCTTTAGGTTGTGTTTCATCCTATTCACCAGCGACAATGCCCCGCGATCGTCTTTTCCTCCAATAAAGATCGCACATACATTTATGCTTTCTTTTCTCTTGTCTTTGCGTAAGAACTTTCCACGATCTATGAGTATCCCAATACAACATGGCGCACGTTCGAGTAGCGAGATGTTGAGACGCCTTATGGCCACATCGTCTGACTTTAACTCCCCATTAGTGGTCCATGTTCTTCCAGACGGGACGACAATCATCGATGTTGTCTGGTCTAGTGCGAGCATGCAGATGTCTTCGTGCATTAGGTTCTCATGCGAGAGGGCTGTGAACATGGTCACATTTCTAGGTAGATTTCTAAAGCAAAGTTGGTGTTCCATTTGAGCAAACTTCATATGACGAAGCAAAGATGGTGTTCCATTTCTAGGTAGATTTCTAAAGTAGTGCACTCCACAATGATTGCATTGAACATCACTAGTTACACCATTTGTCATTTTCTCTGTGATCCTTGTAAAGTTCTTCCAACACTTGGAGCTTTTCTTATTTTTTCTACGCTGTTTATTCTTTTTTTCAACACTACCACTCGCTAGAGAATCACCGGCAAGAGCATGGATATCAGATATTGTGTTCATCATCCAAGTTTAATGAATTAGCATCATCCATTTTTCTTCAAAACCACAAGGTGCAAATGAATGTAACATTCGTTTGCAATCATATAAACGAAACGTGTTCTACACTTAGTGCCAAAACATATAAACAGAGAGATTGAAACATATAAACGTGTTTTATAACCAATCACACGTATTCTAAATTGTTGCCTTTATGAGCTCATTTAACCAAAAGGTCTAAAACTACGAGCGATAAACAAAAACGCAATCCAAAATCAATTGAATATAATAAAAATCACAGAGACAATCGTTCAAAGATCATTTTATCCATATAACAAAACAAGAATCTGAAAACCCAAAACGCGAAACAAAGAGAAAGGTTTAAAAAGAGAACCTGAAATACAGCGAAGACCATGAACAGATCTGGCCGGCGGTGAGATTCAAATACGGGGTCGGGTTGTCGATGGTGGAGGACTGGGCTATGCCCATTTTTTGTCCATTGTAAATATGGGTTTGACAGTGTCCATCCATAAAAAATTGGATTGGGCTAGCCCATGGTCGGCCTATTTGATAGCTCTATTGGAAAAGGAGAAGAACATTGATATATATATTTGAGAAAAAACTCTTTTTTCCTTGAGAATCGGTCAAAAATAATTTTTTTTTGTTTTGTTTTCTTTTTATCGGAATACGTCAGTAAACAGAATCCGACACATTTTTGACGGATTCTAAATTTCCAATGCTCTAAAATTGACATCAGATTTGGTCAATTCGCCATCTGAATGAGTCATTTCTCACAGTATACCAATAGATTCCGAATGAGTCATTTCTCACAGTATACCAATAGATTCCACTTTTAGATGTTGGTTCTGAACCTCTTTTCTTACAGTGACAAGTCCTCACTTAACTTTAAAACCTTATCATATTCTAGATTACATACATTGTATTCGGCCATATCAACTTGATATCTTATATAGAATAAATTATTTGGCATTCCAAATGACGTTGCTCATTTAATGGAAGGAATTAGTTAGGGGTAGAGAAAACTCACGAGTGTGAAAAATAGTGATTGAAATGTCCATTGTGAGTGGTTTAGATGAAAGTTCTCTAACAAAGAGTAAACGGTTTGCATAGGGAGCTCCACATCACAGCACAAAAAGTATACTTCAACCAAAGTCTGTAAATAATGAACTAAATAAACTCATAAGAATTTGCTACTCTTTAGTGTATATCATCCTTGTAATTTATAACTAAGATTAAAAATAAAAATAAAAATATTCACCACAAAATTGAATTGGTAGACTTTTGAAATCTCCAATTCAAATTGTTAAAGGTGGGAACCAAAGTTAAATAGACACAAATCATGTTATTAATAAGGGGAAACCAGCATTTTTACCTAGTTTGTAATTTAACCTGGATGGTCAAAAATTTCAATGGGAAATTTCATTTAAAATCTGAAATTGCAATAAATGCATTTCTTAATATATATATTTCTATTCAAGGTAAAATCTATAGACATCAAAAGAAAGAATGAGAGTAAAATGCTAAATGCTGAAGCAAAGAAGAAAATTGATTTCTCAATAAATATAAAATATAAACATGTCAAACTCATATATAGATAAATAAATAACCTAAACCAGACACACAAGCAAACAAATCTTAATAGTTCTTTATAAATTTGATATAAATATTTTTATATTCATACATACTTCTACTAAAAGTCAAATAGGTAAATATCAAAACGAAGTCTAATAAATGTTTAATCAAACAAAAATTTAATTTTCTCATAAGTATAACATATAAATATGTCAAACTCATACAGTTGGATCAAAATCTACACTTGAATTAATGGTTAAAATATTTAAATATGGAGAAAAAATTTCATACTTAGATTTTTTTTGGTAAAACAAAAAGAAACAATCTATACAAAAGGGATACAAGGGAAAACAACATATTGCGACAAATACATGGAGAAGAGAATGAGGAACAACTTGGTAGAAAACCCTTGCCTGCGAGTTGCTCCGCCTCACTTGACAAACTGATTGCTCCGCCTTACCCGACGAGCCAATTTTTCCACCTTTTTCCCCGAACCAATTGCATCTCTGAGGCGGTTGTCGTTCCTTCCTAGTGCCCGAGCCGGTGGAGAGGCAATTAATCTGAGCCAGATGTCCCACCTTTCCTTTTGAGCCAATTGATCTCCTCATCCCCGCAAGCCGTCGGAAGGTGAAACAACCTGAGCTGATGATTATCGAAATCTTTCGTGTTGCTTGTCCTTCCATCTGACCAAACCAATTGGTCGTCTCCCTTCCTCGAATCAGCTCGCCATGATGGTTTATTTCACCAATGAGCCGATTAGCCACATCTGGAGATGTCAGCGAGCCAATGGAGGATGTATAAGGCTGAGGGGATGAGAATCTAGTCTTGTATGCATCTATTGGAGCTTACCTTTAGCATTCTTCTAAAGTTCATTCCATTTTTTTAGAGATCCCTACATTTAGCTTTCAAAACCAATGGAAGAAGAGATCATTTTTATCTCTTGACCCTACCATTAGCCAAATGAGTTCATTGAAAGTGTCTAGCATGATTCACGAGTTTCAAATTTAATGAATGTTAAAAGAGTTGGTTGATCTGAGTTTAATTTGAGATGATTTGTGATGGGCATGGCTAAAATTTTTAAGTAAACTTGCACACTTTGCATTCGAGAATTATTAGCTTTGATGTTGAACATGATATTTGACCAATGTGACTTGGCTCTGAGTTCCAGTAGGTTTGTTATCTTTCCTATTCTAGTCATTTGCTTGAGGACAAGCAAAAAAACAAGTCTTGGAAAGTTGATAAACTCACATTTTAGCAGTTTTAATAGATCATTTTGTACATAACTTGCATGAATCAGTCATTAGATCTCACATTTTAGGATACATTTAGGTTCATATGCATTAGAACTCTAGGATGTTTTCCACTTTTTATTTTTCAGAGGATACAAAGCAAGTTAGGAACATTTTCGGAGTCTATGAAGTCACGGGTGGCTGATATAACTATGCGAGGATGATCAGAATATGTCAATAGGATGTACGGGCTCAAATGGCGATTGAACCTATACACCTCTCTATGTGAAGAGATCGATCGATCTCAGCCTGAAACGATTGATCGATCGATTATGTGATCGTGATTGCGTGAATCTCCAAGACCGACCAGAAAGAGAGAAGAACGATCGAGCAAGTTTAGATCGATCGATATCCGTCAAGATCGATCGATCTACCAGCCTAAAATGTCTATGACGGATTCAAGAATCGATCGATCCCTTTGTCCGATCGATCGATCCCGTAAATACTCATTTTTATGTCGTTTTAGTCTAATAAATCAGGTTTTTGGGAATCTATAAATATGTTGTTTTAAGGAAAACCGAGGGCACCTTTTTATTCAGCCTCCAAAGAGAAAAAGTGATAGAGAACCCTAGTGATTTCTTAAACAATCTATGGTGTTTAGTAAGACAAATATTGTTTTATTTTCTTAAAAATTCTTGTATCATTCAATCTCTGTAATTCAATTATGTTTTCTTCACCTTTGATTATTTTCTCTGCAATTTCTGTCATGTCTGACTAGATTCTAAGATTCAGCCATGAATAGGATAGATGATTAGGGGAATTGACATCATGAGATGATATTTAGGTCTAGGATTGTGTAATCCATCACTATTAGAGATGTTTAATGCTAGGTTGATCTTGGAAGAGTTAATCTAGGGTTTACCGAATTCACACAGTGGGAAAGGATAGTGAATTTATAGGATGATCTGATTAGTGAATCTTATGATTCTAGCCTGCGAAAGTAGTTGTCTAGAGAATTTGATGAAAATTGAGATGAATCTTAATGCTTGTTTAGTTTTAGAGTTTGCAATGGGAATTGATCAAATCTGGTTCTAAGCATAGGGGCTTTTACATGAGAATGTATAAACTGTTCATAATCTCATTGTCTGGAAATTCAAATTACACATTTATGATTCGAATTGATATCTCGATCTCATCCATATTCATTTTAATGCCTAATCCATGGTTGAATTGTTTTCTCAATTAATACATTCTTAATTCAATTCATTTTGTAGGAATCATGTGGCATAATGGTAGACACCTCTGCATTGATTACACATGTCTGGGGTTCGAACCCATCACCCCGCATGTTATTGGGGATATTAAAGCCACTAGACTATGTTGACAAAAAAAAAAATTCAATTCATTCTTTGTCTTAATTACTTTGTTCTAATTTAGTTAAAATTTCTACCGTTTCTATCACAATCGAACTTTGAATCTCTTAGCTTAGAATAAAATTCTCATAATCTATTGTGTTATAAACCTTCCCTGATGATCGATCCCGTTTATACTACAAGAGGCATAACTGTGCACTTGCAGTCACTAACTCGGATAAACTTTTGAGGGTACTTCTTAGTATCCTCAGGTGAAACTCGTGGAGATAAATAATCTCTATCAGTCTCTTTTTGGGTGATATAATTCATCACCAAAACTTATGTTTATATATGTTACATTGAATCTCAAAAATTATAAAACTTATTTTCCTAATTCTACATTAATATAGAAAACTTTCTATTATTCACAGATCAAAGAAGGTTGAAATATATACAAAACCCAATAATATTATAATTATTACTTGTATATCAACAAAACTTTATTTCTAATCTATTTCTAAACTATTTATAACAGTAAGAAGTCAGTGGTAATAACAAGGACTTCATAACTATCTATATGCGCCGTCGCAGTTTTCGTCGCCCATATCCAGCTGATCGATCTATATCTTTTCCCCCAAGAAACATGCGCAATCAGGCGTTGAATTTATATCTTTTGAGTATTTAAAACCCTAAATATCTGCTATTGCTGCTGAATCACCAACACAGAAGCTGTGATTTAATATCTTGTGAAGTCAAGAGATATCACGCCAAGTTCCTCAAATTCACTCCATTCCTCATGCCCTTCCGTGAAAACACTCTTCCTTCCTATATCTCTTCCAACGATGAACAGATCATATGCATTTGCAATCGATTTCAACAATTTTGATGTTTGTGAAGCGTCATCCACTTCTTCCTCGGAAAAGAAAATGTCAGCACCGGCTAGAACATTGCTCTTCACGTCTGTGAGTAGTTCTAAATCGAGCATTCGATCCCAGTCAGTAACTTGTTTGCCTCTCTGTTCAGAAGAGATCAGAGAAACCACCGTGAGTTTATCCTTGAGTCACAGGTCATTCGCTTGGCGAGGGTTAAAGCTTCTCTATCGTCTTTACCTCCGAGAAAGAGCCTACAGGCTTGATAAGTCGAGAAGTTTGCAGCCGTCTCTCGGATTTTTCATGTGTAGCATGTTCTGCTTCTCGTATCCTGCATACGTCCTCGAAGGATCGTATATATGTCTTAAAATCGGAGGTATGATTGCAGAGTTCAACAAGATGTAAAGAGATAAGATGGTGAAAGTCACAGGCCGAATAGACTGCATGGAAAAAATGGAAAACAGATTCAGCCCCAACGCATCAAAAAAAGAGTTTCTTGAAATACAAGATTACAATGTTTTAGATGCATATATCAAATATAATATACTTGTACTTCTCTTTGGAACCCAAATGCATAAGCACCAAACTCGAAGATGCCTTTGAAGGACATAATAAGAGACAGAGCAAAGAAGTCATTTGCAGGCATACGGAACAATAAGGCAGGGAGACTCGTGATAGCGAATTTGACGACAAATGATACAACTACTATGATGAAGATACTTTCTAAATCGGTCCAAGACAGTATTATAGAAGTGTCGAGCTCTTCGGCGGATGTAGCCACGAAGAAAGAAAGGAATGTACCAAAAAAACACAGACTCGAACTTCTGAACGATCGCAGATCCCAAAGGTTGTCCGTGCGGAACCGAACCGCTAAACCTAGAATGAAAGGTCCCATGAAAATAGATTGCTGGCACCAATCCGCTAGAATGGAAGATCGAAAGACTAGAATGATGATTGAATATATATAGAATTTCTTCACGGGACGACCAGAAAGCGTTCTGTTGATGATGACGAACATCAATGGTCTGAAAACGAATATGTCGAAACAAACAAAGATCACCACTGTACCGGCACGCTTCAGAGGACGGTTCTCGACAACAACATCTCCGATGAATATGGAACCGAGACGAGTTTTCTCTTCCCTGATATATTTTAAGAAGACGAGAATTGTAGAGAGAATCGACGTGCTGAAGTCACTGATCACTGCAGATGCATAGCGAGACGACCAAGCTCTAAGTTCTGTAGCCTGAGCTCGAAAAGAAGGTTTAAGATTACTGGAAACGACGAAAGGCATTGGATCGAGAAGATGAAAATGATTTCAAAAAAATTCACAATCGGTTCTCTCTTTTTGGTTCCTACATCTCTTAGGATAACAAAGAAGATAAAGGAGCAAACAGTTAAAGAGAGTAAAACCGACAAGAGACCAATGGTGATGGAATCTTCCCTGTATTCCGATTTTAACTCCCATCAAGAACCAGAACATCATGTATGAACACGCACCAACCAGACCAAACAGAGTGTTTGTAATCTTCTGCCGAAAAGAAATGCCTCGCGGGTGTATCTTCCTACAGAACGACTTGCTTAGAAGAATCCCTGTCTGCAAAACACAGACACAAAGATGCAATCTTTAAACGAGTTTGAATGAAAGAAGCAACATCTCAAGAAACGTTCGTTCACTTGTGCTGAGACGTCTGAGGAAGAAATGGAAGAATTGCCAGAGGACGGTAACGATGAGGAAAATGATCTGAACATATGGAAACATGTAATTCCAGAATTCAATGTTTGCTTTAGGATCTTCAAACTTCGTGGATGGCCATAGCCCGCTCGAGCTCGGGTTGATGGGAAAGGATGCCACAGATTGTGTTTGCTTCTCGCCAAGTGTCTCTAAGGTAAAGGCTCCTATCATCTCCAAACTCCGTTGTGTGACAAAACTTCTTCACAAGAACAAAGATGATAGAAATGATTTATGAATAAAGCTAAATTGTTGTAAACAAAAAGGATGGGTGATAGAATTGGAGTGAAACAAAAAGACATCTGGGTTTTGTTTCTTAATAACTAATTCTCTAAAAATAGTCAACCTTGTGGGAACAAGAGACGGTAACTTACATTTACAATACAGGTTTCTGGTTACTTATTAGGTTTTTACAGTTTGTTAAGCTTTTAATTTAAGCGTCTCTCTACTTTTAGGGACAAATGAATACAAAGTAACTTCATGGAAATATAATAACTTGATGAAAATATTATTTTCTTGGGTTATTTCCAGGTTCCAAAATAACTTCCGAAAAATAGCAAAAAATACAAATGCAGCAAAGATCTACAAGAAAAACTTCACAAATCTCAATCCTCGACACAAGAGGCCATTCTTTTCTTCCATTTCTCTATGTTCCTGCAACCTCAAAACACCAAGAACAATGCAATGGTCCATTAGCATCTGCGTTTGAGGCTAAACTTTAAACTCTGATATTCACGACCAATGTTTGAATGCTGATGTTCAGAGTTCAGAATATGGGTTTAACGACCTAACATTGAAACGAAACTACCATCTCTTAGAGGAATAAGCCACATGATCAGAGAAACACCTTGGGATGCAGTACTAGTCTTGACTATTTGAAGGGTTAGTTGGCGAAAACGTTGAGCCTAACTCGAGCAGTGACATCGGGATGAAGTTTAAGTTCGGCTATATATTCTCCCGTTTCACGGATTTCCGGGAGAGAGACAAGGCGTTTGTCTATGTCTCTGCAAAAACCATACGCAGAGAAGCAGATAAAACCAGATTGAGTTCTTGAAGGAATACTGAAAGCTTGAAGCTTTTGTGGAACCATTAAGTTTTTTTAAGTGTTATGTTACCTTTGGAGCTGCGCCTTAATGATGTCGACGAGGTCTTGTGCTGTAACACTGCAAGAAAAAGTTTAGTTCAGTAGAGACTAAACATGATTCCCAAAACCATCAAAATCCCTGGATTTGCTTAAACAGAACTTACGATCCAAATATTTGTTTGCCTTTACCGCCCTTGCGTTTAACCTTGAAAGCCCCAACAGTTTCAAATATCGTCGCCAATTGTTGCGCCTCTTCTTTCACCTGAAAAGAGGTTTCGCAAGACAAGAATAAAAAACAAAAAATCTCAAGTGAAACTCGATAATAAGAAATGAAAGAGCTTTTCTTGATCACTCAAAACATACAAAACAATCAATGAATTCATATCAGATTACCCTTTGCTTTTCTGCCTCTATTCGTTCATCTTCCATCTTCATTTCCCTGGAAAAAAAACACAGAAAATGATACGTTTGTTCTTGATCTTACAAAAAGTGTAGCAAAGTCTCTCAGTAAGTTCCCAAAAGACAATGCTTTTAAGAGCTTTTGCTGTACGAACAGAAAGTTCTGAACTTCAAGTGACTTAAAGATTAATGGTTTTACTTGAGCAAAAGCGGAGTCATGAGCTGAGCCTTTCCAGTGGGCAAGAGGAAGTTTCTGAAGAATCCGGCTTTCACGTCTAGTAATTGCCCTTGCTTACCCAAGTCCATCACATCCTCTTTCAAGATTACCTTCAAGAAACCCAAAAAGATTCAGCATTTTTGTCAAAGGTGTCAACTTTGGTATTGAAACTACATTCCCAATTTCATTTTCGTTTCTTCCATTGTCTTTCGAATGAAACTTTAGCACTAATCCCATACACTAAGTTTCATCTCAATCAAAATTATCCCACACACAAGCTCAAAATTTCAAATTTTGAAGGAAACCCATGAAATGTAATCACCAGAAATGACTTTTACCTTGCGAAGTTTATTGGCTTTCTTCTGAGCAACAACCTCCAAACTCGACCTTCGCTGAGATACTTTTAGAGTTTCATTTGCGACGCCAGCGAAGCTGTGAGACGAACGAAGCGAGGAGCTCCATGAGAGTGACAAAGACGAAGCCATTGGCGAAGTTGGTTCAGTTCCGGACAGAGATAAGAGCCGCTTTGTAGTCTAGTGTTATCTTCTTATCGGCTTCTCGTTGCTGCAATGCGAAGAGAGTCAAGAGACGAATGTTTTTTTTCTAATGTTTCGAATTTGACCCACTAATTATTTGATCTTTTGGATTTTAGCCTTATACTTTCCTGTGTTTATTCTTTATCCCTGCATATAAGCGTTTGTCCAATTTGAAGAAAATCACATGATCCTACTACCCATAGTCCATCTCGATCCAAATACCCCCCCACCCCCCCCAAAATGGTTTCAATATTCAAAATATTTTTAGACACTAATTAGAGGGTAGAGGTGAGCTTAAAGCGTAATCAAATCATTGAAGAATAATCTGAGATTTACTTAGAAATATTGGTAAGAAAAACTATATTATCAAGCTTTAGGTTTATATGCCGTTCCAAACTTCTCAAAATGAAAAACTGTGTTTTCTCAAGTGTTTATGGTTACGGATAGATAATAAAAAAATACTTTTTATTAAAAACGGCAAAAATTCAAGATATTTATACAATAACTTTTTTTCCAATAATTCCAATAAATATAAAAGAATATCTAAAACTGTTCAGCTAGCCAAATCGATGGAATAAAATCATCATGAAACATTGTTGAAGGAAGAATGCACTTTCTAATTATAATAAGTTTAAAAAATAAGATTTGGATATTATAATTATGAAATATATAAATAAATTTGATACTTTCTAATAATATTCACTTACCATTTTATCAAAATTTTATATTTATAAAATATTTAAACCAAAATTTTCTGGATAAATTTTTCCTCAACTAATTTATTAAACTAAAAATTTCTAAATCTAACATTTATTTTCCACAAAAAAAATTCATCTGAAATCATAATGTTACAATTATCTATCTTCAATCTTTCATTTTAATTGTTTGTAGTAAGCCGATTTTAATTTAAGAAAAGCTTTTACGATAATGGGCAATCCATCTCCCAACAATTTGCATGTTCAAAACCCATCTCCTTCTGTGTCCTCTTAGCTGGTTGCTTCCAAAACTTGTCATTATCATGTTACAATATTGGTCTTCGTGTATATCATATGCTCTTAAAATAGTAATTGAGAACCAAAGGTCTACGGTACGTGTTTCATTGTGCAAAAATAAAACTATAATTTAGTAATTATTTCATTCTAAAAGACTATAATTTGGAAGATCTGGTCTTAAAATAATAATTTAGAACCAACGAGTTGGAGATGATTTCTGTTTCGACGCTGATTCAGATGGACTTTTTATAGTGAAGAGTTGTATGAGAAATAGAAGAAATCAAAAAGTGATCAATGGCGATTATTCATCAACTGTTGAGCATGAGTGGCGATTATTCATCAACACATCCCTGCACAGACGAACGTGTCTGGAACTCGATCGAGTTTGTTATAACTTTGGTCCAAATTGTTGCAGCCATAGTGGTTTTGACACGAGCAAGAGGTGAACATTCAGACACAACATGGATCATTTGTTATGCTTGTGGTTGTATTGCCACTCTTCCCATACTATCTTGGCGTTTTTGGTATTACCATAATTATGTTTTCTCACAAAGATGGTACAAACAATGTTTCTAATCTCTCTTATTTATTTACATTCTTAGTAATGTATTGGTTTGCAGGATACACCGAGTGGTGGACATTTTGAGTATGATGCTTGAATATTTCTTCGTGGGTTGGTTTGTATTGTTCGTATGGGTTTTTTTAATTGGCAACTCACCATCATCTCTAGATCGTACTACTCAACTCTTCTGGTACGCATCAGACTAAGTTTTACATTCATGTCATATTAATCATCATTGTAATATTAATCATCATTGTCCTTTTGCAGGTTAAGTATGGCTTTTCTTGCATTCTGTTCCATACGATATGTGCTTCTTAATGTAATAAGTGCAGCGATGTGTTTCTGTTTGCCTGTGTCATTATGTATTAATGCTGTTTGGGACGTCATTGAACTCATTGTCACGCTTATCCGAGAACAACTTGCGCACATGACCCTATAAAAAGGATGTTGGCTCATGTTGTTTACTTCATTCTTTTGCATTAACAAGTTTTGTAATATTCATATTTGTTTATTAAAAGTTACGGCCAACTAAGTATTGCTCTGAGATTTTGATTTACAAGATTGTATGGTGATTGTACATATCTATTCAATTTCTGAATGCACGTAATCTCTGAACACAAAGTTCTTCTCCTTTTCATGTAAAGTATATGCACTAGCAGCTGAAATCAGGGCTAAACCGGCCAGAACCAACCGAATCTGAACATCGGAAGGAACACCAGCCGCGGCAGCGAAGAAAACCGTCGTGCCAACAAGAAACTTCTTGAGGATTTGAAAACCATTGTAAGCTCCTTTGCATGAGGAACACACTTGTGTATGCTGCTCAAATCTATCCAGCATCTGTTTTTTTTTTGGGTTCAAATTAAACATTTTCCGATATGAAGTAGAGATGAATGATGTTGCAAAGCATGATCAATGGGTTACCTCTCGCTTGGTCAAGACAGTTGAAGGGAGAGGCTGGTTAGCTGCAGTTGAGCCGAACCACTCAGGCTGACTCTTGCCATGCCGTCTGAGCCAGTTTCTAAAAGCTAGAACGAAACGGTCTGCTTGTGTTGGAGTGAATGTAAGCTTTGTGTACTGTTTGTTCACGTCGTAGTCCGGTGACTCCATTGATTTGGAGAGAAACACTTTCTCTTGTCCCTGAAGTACAATCATGTCTCCGTCGTAAACTAAGTTCGAAGTCCAGTGTTCGTACCATCTCGGGACAACCTAACACGAAAAAAGCATCAGAAACGTATGCAGACAAATGGGATTTGACATGGTATCCAAGTTTGTTTGTTTTACCTGCCACCAAGCGGGTCCTGGTACAGAGAACTGAAAGAAATTACGGGCGCTGCAAACAATGGAACGGGTCTTTCCTGGAGCCATTGGTATATTGAATGAGCAAATCCAAATAACCCATTTTTGGTTACCAACGATAGGTAACTTCGCATCTATCTCAATTCTGTACACAAACGCATACACAATCCCAGTTGAGTATTAAACTGTTTGCTAACCATTTATGTGTTGTCTGGGAAAACTCAAGACTCACTTGTTAAGAGAATAGCACGGAGCAACGAATTTTGCTGTAATCCTTGGATTGTCATCATTCGCACCTTGGAAACCCCAAGGACCACTTGACTCCACCTTAAACGGCAATGGTTTCGCTCTGTCTCTTCTTCCTGTAACCTGTTTACAAACACGAAAGCATCGCCTGAGGATTTTGTTTCCTTAAAGATTAAATGTTAACACATTGAGACGTTTGCAAGAGAAAAACTCACCTTGTGATGAGCAAAATCAATATGGGAAGGATCAGATACGTTTTCCATAAGAGTATCATATCCATAAAAAAGATCCCTTTGAATCGTCACCGTTGAAAACTCTGGTTTATCAAAGTCATCCGGCAACCTAAAATGTTAAAGACCAAAGCTTGATTAAAGTCTGCACAATAAGCAACCAATTTCAACGCCAGCAAGATAAAAACGTCTCTCTCGTTACCTAGGGGGTTCAATTGAATAGGCTCTGTCCCATGCATTTTCATCAGGCCACACAAAGAGAAGACCTTGAGACACCATTGTTGGGAACTTAATAGCACAAGCTCTCGGCGATTTAACAGCGCGAGCTTCAGGACCTGAAGTAGAAGCTTGTGGAATCCTAGTGCAAGATCCACACCCGGCAAAAGACCATCCATGATACGAACATTGCAAGTGTCCATTCTCATCCAACCTTCCTTCCTAAGAAACCCACAATGCATCAACACATCTACTTCCATATATATAGTACAATATTAGGTAAGCTCCACTTATTTAACAGCTAAAAGCTACACAAATGTCTAAAAACTGATTAAAGCTCAAATCTTCTGTCTGAAAGTTGACTTCTGTCAATAACAAAACAAAGATATAACTGTGCTGATTCTGGTCTTAATATTTTATTCTAAACATGTGTTAAAGCTGACCTGATATAATAAACAATCATCTCCAATATTTTATTCATCTAATCGAGAATAACTATCTTAACTACTTGTTCCAAAAGAGAGACAGAGAGAGAGATTACAGATAAAGGAGCGAGCCGGTGAGGGCAGAGATCATCAAAGGCAGCCCATTTCTGATCGTTCCGGTCAAACCAGAGGACAAGGTCTCGACCCAGAAGCTGAAACCGGGTTGGCGAATTCGGATCCAAATCTTCAACCAGAGAAACCGGATACCAGTGATCTCTCCACTTGAACTCAGACCCTTCTTCTTCCTTCTCTCCGCCGTACTCTTCTTCGATCCGACTCTCCTCCGCCGGATCTGAAGTGGGTATTGACGGTGGCGCCGCCACGCGAAGAGGGTTGTCCACAAGTTTCGGTCTTTGAGGATAAATCGAAACTCTATATGGGAGTTTTGCGGAACTGGTGGTGGTGGGAGATAAAAAAGGAATCTTTATGGATTTAGATTTGGTGAGTGTCGCAGAAGCAGAAGAGACTAAAACAACTGACATTTTTTTTTCTAATTACCCGACTTGCTTCTGTGGATATTTTCTTATGTCTTTCGTTTGATTATTCTTATTGAAGCTTCTGAAATCTCCGTGAAGAAGAAGGAAGCGGAGGAAGAAGAAGAGCTTGCGTGTAAGTTTTGCGTTTTTCTTTCCTTTGGCTATCGTCTTTTAACGAGAAACTGTTGAACAAATGGGTTTAACACGTGGCGAATTTTGGCACTTGGCAAATATGAAAGTTGAGCAAAAGACTAATAGAGTTTTTGTTTTGCTGTCGAAACACATCAAAGATCCTGTTGGATTCTACTTTTCAACCAAATCTATGGATGTCCCAAATCTATGGCCTCTTGCATTTTTTTGGATTTCGAGTATCTTACAATTAATCTACGAATTTTTTAATATATTATAAAATTACGATATTTAATAGGGAACAGTTAATTTCGGTATTTTGATGTGTTAAATTTGTTGACCGGTTGATGAATAAGATGAGTTTTTTTGACTCAAATAAATTGATTGGATTAAGTGTGTTGGCTTGTAATGGGTTAATAACATGTTCGAAATATTAGATTTCATAACTCAACCATCAACAGTTGGATCATTTGGCTTAATAAACCAATGAAATCTAAACACTTTATAAATCAACCCCACACACATACATCATTGTAATGGCAACATTGTTCTCATAATGATCTCAGTTCATAGATCTACGTTGATTATGAAATCAATTTTTTCGAAGGACAATGAGGTATTGCATTCCAGGTTTGGCTTTAGCTACCTGAGGAAGCATTTCTTGTGTCTTCTTCTTCACAAGTTCATAGGTTTTCTCCATCACATCTTCGCCAAAATGTGAAGCTACAAATCCTCCAATCGTGGCCTTAAATGTGACTGTTAAATACTCTGGGTCTAACTGATATTCCCTCTTCGCATGATTAATGTTTTCGAATATTTCAGTCGTGAAACATTTGTTGTCCTCGATGATTCCCTTCAACTCATCCACGTGTGCAAGATAGACAGGCAATTTGAAAGTGTCGAGCTTATCTTGATCAATAAGACCCTTTTGATTAGAAGATAAAATCACGTATATTAGTATATATTGATTAGTACTAATATTACAATATAAAAATGTTATTAAAGTTTTGTGTATTTTGAATTTTTTACCTGCTTAGCGATTTCATTAAGGGAAGATCCAATGAAATCAATCATCATTCCATTAACGGTTTCGGACATTTTAACTCCATTTGGAAGACCTTGTCCAAGAAGCAATAGCAAACCACCGGATACGAGCTCTTGAGCTCTGGCGTTTAAGAAATTCTCCATGTCGGTCTCATATTGATCAAGATACAGTTTTGTTACCTTTTTAGAGAACCCGGTGCAATGTATATCTTTGTTCCACACCGGAGAATCACGATCTTTAATTCCTTTGGGAATCTTTGATACGAAATGGAGTGAGAAAGAAGAAACTCCCACATGTAAACTGTTTTTAGGAAGAACACGACCAAAGAAAGTTCCCGGAACTCCAGTTGCGAAATATTTTCTAGCTGGAGGAAGGGTCTTGAAGAGAGTGTTGAAATCGTTGTTTGAAGAATCATTGAAGAAAACTTGGAACTCAATATCTTTCTGATACTTATGTTCCATAGCATCTATTATGGTTTGTACCAAGGCGAAAGTGTTAGGTCCAGTGGAACAACCGAAGTCGGCTATATTAATGAGACTTGAAGTAACATCGATGTTGAGCAGGGTGGAGATGGCTTCGTTGATCTTCTCCTTTGCGGCTTCAGGCAATGCTCCCTAATGATTTGCAACCAATATCTCAAGCTCAAAAGAGATGACTGTTAATAGAATATACGAATTCATATATTAATAAATCAACCTGGTATTGCGAATGTTGTTGGTAACTGTTAGGACCTTCACCGCCAATCATCGTGAATGCATTCGACATGTTTATCTTCTCTCTTGTCTTCTGATGATTATTTTTGGTGCGTGTGTGAGGCTGTGACGATTGTTTTGATTGCAAGACTCTCTGCATATACAAGATATATATATCAATTGGCCTTTGGGATACTGGAGCGATACTATTGCTAAAAAAGACCAATCAATAAAGATATAGGGACCACTATGCTTGTGTTATTTTGTCGCGGAATACTAACTGGACTTGTCTTCCAACTCTTGTGTTCCCAAAAACGTGCGAATAGAAAAAAAACTAATATTATATAGTATAGTAGGTAAATTATGTTAGAGGTTTTTAGAAATAACTAAAAGTGTGTGAGAAATATTTGATAATTAATAAAGAAACAAGAAGAGGCCCGTGCATCGCAAGGATAAATAAATTCATAAATGAAAATAAATATTAAATTAGTAAATAAACGCTATAGCAGTTAATATACTATAGTTTTACAAGATAAACTGTATTATAATATTTTTATATTGGGAATAATGATGATAAAATGGGCTTGTTATACACAGATAAAAAAAATACTATGTCAATCTCAAAAATTAATAATTAATTTTATGGTTATTCAAATTTTATATAAGAGATACTATTTGATATTATTACTAAGTAAATAGGAGATGTTCAGATTTAGTAGAAATTTTTCTTAAAAAAATTTGTTAATAAATAAAAATAAATTAAAATAAATAGGAAGAATAATATTATAAATGAAAAAAATATTACCAACTTAGTAAATAACCACTATTAAACACTATAGCAGTTGATATACTATAGTTTTACAGGATAAATGATACTATAATATTTTTATGTTGGAAATAATTATAATAAGTTAAAATATATATATATGTTTCATGATTTGTTGGAATATCCTAAATATTAATCACAAATTTCTCACATCGAGTGAATTTTATTTTTGTTTCATTTAAATCTCGAATGTTTAACAGATTATTAATTGCTTTCAAAAATATTTAGTATTGTTAAACTATAAAAACAATAATATATTAAAAACTTTAACCAGTTATAAACAACTTTTTCCTAACACTATGTATTATAATGAATTATTAATTTTTTGAAAAAGTTAACTTAATGAGTCAATATATTTGATTTTACTAACCACATAATTAGACAATATTTTTAACAGCCATATAAAAAAAACAAAGAAAACTAGATCAAATCAAAGTCCGCATGTTTTTATTGGATATAGAATTATGTCATTTTTCAAGGAAATCGGGTTATTATAAAATCCATTGTATTTTTAATATTTTACTGTATCTGAAAAAATAACATATAAAAAAATTTTAAAATAAAATTTAGAAAAATTCTGGATATGCCACATCAGCATAAGTGGCATCCAATGTTTCTTCTTTAATATATAGAAGATTTCAAACAAACCGAATCATTATAAAATCCATTTATTGTATTAGTTTAATGTGTTTGGCAAAACAGATACCAAATAAAAATAAATTAAAAAAAAAAAATCTAATAAAAGTTATGGAGATGCCACATTAAAAGTATATGGGCTTGTCATACACAGAAAAAAAATAATGTGCCAATATCAAGATATTAATTATTATTTTTAGGATTATTCCGAATTTTATCTAATATATACTATTTAATTTTATTACCAAATGAATAGAATATATTCAGATTTAGTAGAGATTTCTAAAAAAAAAATTGTTGATAAAATAACATGAATTAACATAAGTAAGAAAACAATATGGTAAATGAAAATAAATATCATCAATTTAGTAAATAAACACTATAAACACTATATCATTTGATATACTATAGTTTATAGGATAAATGATATTTAATATTTTTACACTGGGAATAATGACACTAAAATTAATGTTTATCTGTGTTTTATGATTTCTTTGAATATCCTAAATATTAATCACAAATTTCGTACATCGATTGGATTTCAATTTTTTTATTTAATCTCTAATATTTGGCCGATTATTAGATGTTTTTAAAATATTTAATGTAGTTATAATTTTAAAATAACAATATATTCTAAACTTTAACAAGTTACATATAATTTTATGTTAACATTACAAATTATAATGAATTATTATTTTATTAATAAATTAAAATCAAGAAAAGAAAAATTATTGAATCAACTTACTTGACTTACCAACCACACAATTATAAAATATTTATTAATAGCTGTTTAAAATAAAAAACAAATAAAACCAGGTTATTATATAATTCAAGTGTTTTTAATAGTTTAATGTATTTAGCAACACAAATAGTATTTCAAAATAAAAATTTAGAAATATTTTAGAGATGACACATCAGCAAAAGTGGTTACCAATATTTTTTCATTAATAAATAGATGATTTCAAGGAAACCTCATCATTATAAAATCTTTCTATTAAATGCTTTAAATAGTTTTTTGGATTATTATTTTCATTTTTAGAAAAGTCAAAACAAAATAAGTTTAATATTTTCTACTAAAATGGTCAAGGTAAATAGTTCAGAGTGGTTTCTGGATGTCAATCCAAATACGACACATGAATATCATTTTTCGGAATGGAAACAAGAAGGTTACCAAAACATTCAACCTCCCATACGAACCATCCAACTTCCTAGACAAGCTCAACGTAGCTAGCTAGCAATGATTGTGCCGAAGTTGGGCTCCAAGAGAGCCAAGTTAGCAAGTTCACCTTCCGAAAGCATTTACAATTGGCAAATTAAACTACATCATGGTCTTTATCTACCAAGCACTTGTTAGCTTCTCAAAAGTTAGACTAAGCTCTTGCTAAAGTCTCTCAGTACTTACAAAACTGCATGACTTGATTGTCATGGCCTATATGTTTATGCTTATTCGCTTCTGAACCCTTATTTCAAAAAACAAAAAAAAACTACATCATGGTCTTCTACGAATCGATTAAGCATTAAGTAAATACTTTCACACCACGAAATAGTATACCTAAACTGTTTAAAGCATGCTCTACTAATCGATTGGACGTTAGGCCAGACTACTCCAACACAGTCACATTGAACACATTTACCGAATGCATATTGTACGGTCTCCTAGACCTAACGCAAGAGCTAACGAACTCGTGCCTGGTGGACTGCTTTTGTGTTCTTGGATCAATGTCTACCAAATGGAGTTCACATGTCTGAAACATTGAATGAAATGATGATAGATTGCATTGGCTCATATCTTGGTGACATGGCTAACAGGTAACAACAACATTGAGTTATCCTCTTTGTATAAATTGTAAGTGAATACATTACTAAGAATATGAAAAATATGTCGTGTTAATGATTTTTATATATCTTTTTTTGAGGAATATATATATTTTTATCTATTAACTCAACGGTAACTATTTTGATATTTTTTTCACAAGAAAAAATAAGAAGAGAAAAAAGGATCAAATTCCTGATTATGTCACAACCTGATTTTAATCCTCTCAGACATTGTCATTACATTAGAGTAAACCCTATCGCCACCTATCTCCTGACCTGAAGCTCCGGCAGCGATCCTCATAACATCTTCAATCAGTCCAACATTACCCATTATGTCCACATGAGCTCCACTTTCCGATCCTCGACTTTCAAGCAGACTTCCCGTTGGCTTGTGTTTGTATTCCCGCACGAATGTCTCCATCCCCGACGGGTTAAACCTCGTTTTTCCTCTCCATCCCTTTGCACACATAAACCCCGCACTTATCACTGGTACACTTTCGTCTCCGTCCTCAAACCGAACTCCTCCTTTAAGACACACATCGTCTCCATCCACCGATCTATCTATCCGAAATGGAATGCACTTACCGGAAGAGGTTGATAGCTTGTATATGTAAGATCTCTCCGTCGGAATTCCTACTCCGTAAAGACAGTGCATCTCCGTCTTTGGTGCGTCAGGTAATCTGTTTGGGACAAACGTTTTAAAATAGCGGTTAAAGTGGGTCATGCCAAGCCAATTTAGTCCATCATAACATCCCAACTAGCTATAAACAAAAAGGACAATGGAACTATGTTTTGTGCTTACTTGGTCTCGAGTGGATTGGACCAGTACTTGTAATGTTCATACTTAGGATCGTCGAGATCTTCGGCAATCCCGTGAGAGAAATGTGCCTCGGCTCGCCTCATCATCTTAGGGGCTATAAATCGGAGAAGATCAAGAATGGTGGTGGCCGTGTAAGCTGTGTTTTCTGCTAGTTTTACTATGCTTTCTCGGCTCATTTCACTGTACTCCGACCGGAACTCTCTACATGATGTGCTGTCATTTGAACTGCTGTCTACTCTTGAAAGTTCCTGTTGAAGATACACAGTTGAAAAGAGTGGAAAAGTTAGAATCCAATGGCCCTGAAAAGGCAAGACCATTGCAAGAAGATTTGTAATACCTTGATGTTAAGAGAAGAGAGTTGTAAGGACGGTATTTCAGACGCCTGTTTCCCAAAAGCTATAATTCTTCCAAATTTTGTGGGTTCTTTTACCCAAGATATTGGTTTGACACTGATGTTTTGTGTTTGAATGTCGGTTAGAGATTGTTGCCATGGTTTTCTCTTGGAGTAAGCGCAAGTGTGGTCTGCTTCAGCGGAAGCGTCTAGATCTCCCCAAACTGCTTCACCTCCTTTTGGTAATAAAGAAACTATTGAATCCCAACTATGTGACATCCGCATAAGGTGCTCAAGTGTTTGCAGCTTAAGAAGTTTCGAGTCCAAGAGACCGGGAGCCACAGCTCTGAACCACAAACATGACCAATGAAAATCCATAAAGCCAATTCAAATATAATCCTTAAGTAAACTAACATAACAAGTGAAAGTAACTTTTAAAACAATCATTCCTCAATTAGGAAACTAACATAACAAGTGAAAGTAGCTTTAATAAGTCGAGGGACCATACCTAGCTAAAGCGATGTCTTTGCCCTCAGCGGAGAGCAAATTACTGACGGCTTTAGGGACACCTAAAAAGGTAGGTCCAATGTTGACGACGGCTTTGATGTGTTTGGAACACCAACCTGAACCACCACCACCACCTCCATTGGGAACAGGTGTTTCAACCCATTTAAGGAAGTGAAGGAAGTAGATAGCCCCCATTGAATGCGGAACCACGACCACTTTCTTATATCCATTTGTTACATACATTAGCTCGATTTTACTCTTCAGTACACTTAACGATTGGTCGCGTACCTGCTCGGTTCCAATATTCAAAAACTATACATTAGTCCAAAACACTACATAATCTGTACAACAATATGCAATCAAATAGTATACTAATTTGATGTCTTATCGTTTTCTAGACAATGCGGTTAATGTGATCTGCTAATCTGAGCTTACCTCGGTGTTATGAAAAGAGAGTCTCCAGTCATAAGAAGCCATGTGAAGGTTCTTGCCTTCATATCCGATTTTCGCTAAATTTTCTATGAGAACTGCCCAAGCAAAGTAGCATGGTAAGAAATGGTCTGCAGCCACCAGTCCTCGCACTGCTCGGACCCGAATCCCCGATGGGTCGAGACCAGTCTCACTATCCAAGGACAAGTGCTCCAACCAGCACAATGGCCTATAAATCAAAACACTAAAAGTAATTACTTCAAACTGTAACGACCTATCTAAAACCATAACCCAATCAAGATCATTTGAGTCTTCTTTAATTAAATATTCAGCTTATTTTCTGGTCATTTTTAAACTTTATGTTATTCAATCATGGAAGTTCCAAAAATACCTTAAACTTAAAAAAGAAAAAGAAAACAATGTTAAAAGCTCATGGTATAATTTATATTTTAAAAATACAATAAAATCTTTCTCCATTGTATATATTAGGTACATAATATATTCTATAAAATTCTACCGTACTAGTTGCTTGGAAGATTTTCTAATTACAATAAAGAAACTTAATATTACGGTTTCTATTTCCAACGATATGTAACGAGGATTCCCGTAAAAATACGAATAATTAGTTTCCTAAAATCATCCACCATATGCAGAACTAAATAAATATCCATAAATTTAATACCTCCTACGATAGTACGTAACGCAAATCCAAAGAAGAAATCAAACTTAACCAAAGATTGCATAAACCCCTAACCAGACAAACCAAACCAATAGCTATCCGTGTCTCAAATTTCTCGAACCGAAAAGAAACATAATATTGTTACCTTCTGAGGATCTCGGCGAAGCTACCTCCCCAAAGTCGTTTACGGAAAAGCCCTTCAGCGCAAGGCCGGCCTTCCCAAAGCTCAAGCCCGCCGGTGATAATCCCGGGGACAAGAACCACAGGATGATGCGCCTTCAAGCCTTCTCGACTCAACCGAGTCCCTGGAGACTCTGGAGCCTGAAGCATCGCCGGGACCGGAACAGAGTTGTAGAGGAGGAGAAGGAGCCACCAGGCCGAAGAAAGGTACCCAATAGCCCAACAACACGAGTTGAGGCAGCTCCATCTCCCAGAACGACGACGTTTTGGTTTTCCGGCGGTGGTGGATGAGTGTTTAGCATGGGGGGCAACGGTGACCTCGTCACGTATAGTATGGAAACCTTTAGAGATATCAAAGGAGTTGTTCCGAGCAGAGAAGCATAGCTTTCTGAATCGGACTATTGGAGGCATCGAACAGTGAGTTTATGAGCTAAATATTGATTTAACTAAGAACGATTAATAAAGAATTGTTCATAAGGTAAATTGTTGTTGTCATTAAATGATAAATCTTTTTGGTAAGTGAAGAAAAGGAAATAAAAAAATTGGTATAAAAAGCTTATCTTTTACTAATTATCATTATTACTGATGAGATCTTTCTGGCAAAAATCAAATTTCCTTGTAGCTTCACAAGAATTTCAAGATGAAAATAAACAATGAGAATAGCTATAACTTAGAAGAATTGAAAACTATTGAAAAGCTAAGAAAAGGAGGAGGAAGAAGAAACAGAGGAGAGAAGCGTATAGGGTTTGTTCCTTCATGCGCCGCCTAATTTCATATATTTGAAGTTGTTGAAATTTAGACATTTATTGTTTTGATCCGTGATCGGAGGAATATTCGAGATGACTGGTATGCTAGTAGAAGTGTGTAAAGCATGAGGATAATTACTTTTACGACACTTGTAATACTTTTTACATGCAAACGCCTCCATCGTTTTATTTTAATTTTCTATTGCCATGGTAATCAGTAATCACAGAGTTTGTTGCACAAAAATATACTAATTAAAAACTAAATTATTTATTTATTCAATACTCACTGAGAATAAACTTATCTACTTTATTTGAATCATTTAATTAATATACTAACTTTTTGTTTATTTAATTCTGATAAATACAACCTTAACTATTTTCCTTAAATGCCACTGTACTACTGATTTCAGTGGGTTTTGTGGTTTGGGAGAAAATATATGTTAGTGAGTAACATAATATTTAATCGATTTCCATGAAAATTTGTACAGTTCATTAGATATCCCTTTTTGGCAACAATATTTCTGAATTATCTTCAAGTCAGTGAAGTTATATCTTATAGTAGTTCGTAGGTTAATGATCAAATTCAGTTGTATATTTGATAATTAGTTCACATATCTCACTATTCGTATGCTTACTTTAAAATATGTATTTATAATTATCAAAATTGGTTTTAAAATATTTAAACTTTTGAGAGAAAATTTTAAAATAAATTGTCAAGAAGTAGATGATACCAATTGAAATCGTTGTTTATTCACTGATATAAAATTTCATATTTAAAAGATACAGATCTCACGAAATGAAAAGATAAGAATAATATATAAAATTAGTTTTGGTATCAAATTTACTTTATAATCGCAAATAGAGCATGCTCGTATTGGATTTTGATATATAGTTTGAGAAAAAATGAATCAAATTCCTTAAAATTTATAATCTTTGTAAAAATATCAGCAAGTGTTTTTTCTACAGATGTGAGTAATTGTATCATCTAGCATATAATGCTAAAAAAAACGATCATCTAATTTGATATAACTTGTTCATTCATGAAAGACTAGATTAGTATAACCGTATAAATGAGTAATGCTTGTCACACGAAAAAGTAACCGGCTCACTACGATCAAACAACAAAAACTCAAAAAAATTAAGATTATAACAACCGTAGTTTTCGTGTTATTGCAGTTATATCACGATACTCTGTTGCAACCGAAAAACAAAGGCAATGTGTTATTTCTTTTATATCAAGAAATGGGAGAGTTTCGATAGCTATCAATTCAACCAGTAAAAGATTTCCGAGATAGCAATTACCTCAGTTTTAATCACACCATCTTGTTAAGTAGAGAATCAGCATGTAGTAAAATATCATGCCCAAGAGTTTCTTTCAAGTATATAACGATTATTAATACATCATCTCAACGATCTTCTTTCGTTTGATGCATAAATTGCAACAAAACACGAATTTCATATAAAAAAGGTTCAGTGAAATAGAGCCAAGACAAAAAAATGTTAATCCATTTGATACTCTAGATGTTGGAGTAAACTTGAAGGAGAAGCAATCAAATAAGGATAAAAAGTAACTTAGTTAGGAATTATCCATTTAAGATAAGTTAAGATTTATCTAACCAGAAGATTTATGTAAATCTCTACAAATTTAGGAGTCATCTAAATATGTATAAATAGACCTATTAAAGTATGTGATATGGATATGAGATAACAGAGAAAAACTTGAGTTTTGAGTAAGTTTTTTAAGCAATAAAGAAAGTTATTCTAAAAGAGAAGTCCGCTTATTCAATACTATAAACAAATTGTTCAAATTGTTTCGTTTTGAATAATCGTTTAATTGTTTAGTCCACAATGTGAAGATCATGAAAGAGAGCGATAAAACAAATTTGAGATCGAATAGTATCATCAAATGTATTCCTTAAAATAAAGAGTTAGTGTTGGAATTTATTCGACCCTATCCATAGTTAAGTACGAGTACTACTTAGTACTTACTATTGCTTTTTGTCGTGTTAGATTTATTTAACACAATGCATGTTTTTTTCTTCTCCAACTCATAAATAGAGTAACTGTTCTCGATAAATAAGTGCACAATTGATATTTATGGGATTTAGGCATTTTAATCTCATGTTATATTTGGTTTTACTCTATTTCATATCATTTAGAAGACATTTTAGGTGTTTTTGGAGACCTGGAAGTGATTAGGATGAAAGGAGTGCAGATGCATGGATGTTGAGTTTGGAAAGATAATCTAGAGAAAAAAAACCCGTCTTTCTGAAATACTTACCAGTCTAAAGAAGTGTCTCCAATTAGACGTCTTCAAGCACAAATCCGCTAGCCTGAGAAATCTGCCAGCCTAGAGAAATGTCTCGGACCTGACACATAAATGCACAAACCCCTAGATAAGTTTCTCCAAACCGATACATTCATGCACGAACCCGCCAGTCTGAGAAACCAGCATGACTAAGAAAATGATTTAACTCGGAAGGTTTTCTTTTCACCTTATTTTGAGCCAAATCTGACCACATTTTTCATGGGTCGACCGAAATTGTTTTATGGCTCTAAAAACACTATTTTATAACGGAAAAAAGAGAATTCTATTCTACACTTTGTTTTCTATTCACACTTCTAGCAGTTTGCCTTTTGTAAGCTTTGGAAAGAATTTCTAAGGAGACGAGGAGACCAAACATGAAGTAAAGAGCCGACCATCTCCATATCAAAATGAAGAAGAAGAGAAGTGTCAAACCATCAAATCATCCTAGAAGAAGCTCATCACATGATCAAAACATCAAGAGGATAATCAGATGTGTGTATAAGAAGCAATAGAGGCTTAAGAGTAGATGCACCAAACCCAACGTGGAATGCATCTAGGACGATTGAAGTCCTAGATGACCAAATATGGGACTGAAAACTAAATCAGGGAGCAACCTTGGAACACATCTAGGACGAATGGATGACTGAAGTCCTAGATGACCAAGTGAACTTTACTAGGGAGCAAACTTGGAACACATCTCGGACGAATGGATGACTGAAATCCTAGATGACCAAGTGAACTTTACCAGGGAGCAACCTTGAAATGCATCGAGGATGACAAAGGTCCGAGATGAACATGATAATTTGAATAACTTTCCTAAAATAGAAAGAGTCGTTGGAGAACTTTCTATTTTAGGAAAGAGACATTGTCTCAACACAAAAAGACAAATGGGGAGCCTCTTACCTATTCAACTCTCCAAAAGAGCTATTACTCCTCTCCTCCCTATTTGGCATGTTTTGTAGCTTATATATGTTGTTATTTGTTCATAAAAAACCAAGGAGATATATTCATCCTTCACAAACTTTTTTTCTCTCTATTCACTCTCTTAATCTCTTATCATTCTCTTACTTTAATTTCGCTTAAATTATAACATGGTATCAGAGCAAGGTTTTGAATCAAGCAAAATCATTTCCTACTCTTGTAATAAATAATACTAATCTACTTATTCTGAGATTGAATAATCCTCAAAACCATATGGTGATGAGTTGTGAGAGGTTAGGGTAGTTTATTGCTTGAGAATTGTCTTACCTATTCTCTTTTACAAATTTTTGCAATTTTCTGCAAATCTCCATTGTTGTGACACTTTTCACACCTAGAATTTTCAAAACATTTTTATATTATCCATTGGATAATAACTTTCTCTTAATGGAGCATCTCTTGGACTGGTGGATAAACTAATTGTCCAATGGTCTATTTTTGTTTCAGCCATTAAAGCACCAAAATCTTGTTGATTCTTGGATGCTCATGGCTGTTAAAGCTTCTGCAAAGCTTAAGAAAACAGAGCAAAACTCTGTCCATAGGAAAAAAAGAAGCAAGGAAAGCTTTACTCTTTTGAGTATTAGCATTTACTCTTTTGAGTATTAGCATTAATGCCTTGATGAATCCAAAATTCTTCTTGAAAATCACTTCAGGGAAGAGAACCTTCATATACTTTAATCTTGTGAGGGTAAGAGATCTTGATGAATCCAAAAGTTCTTAAGGGAAGATTATCCTCTGGTTACTTATACTCTTGTTACTCATTCTCTGGTTACTTATACTCTGGTTACTTATTCTCTGGTTACTTATACTATGATTACTTTTTTCTGGTTACTTACACTCTCCATCACTCACTATCTTTTGTTTTAGAATTGCCTATACTCAACAGGTTCAAAGGCTTAAGATGGTGGTTGGTGTTTTGGCTTGATTGTCTCATTAATTAAGACAAGTTTGTTTGTTTGTTTGGCACATCTAAAGAAGGTCAACCTATGAAACCAAGAAGGCAGGGAGTCCAAAGCATTGGTGACCATTGGAGCTCATTATTTCAAGCTTTGCTATATACTCTTATTCTCCGAGTCAAGCTTGCGGAGGGGAGACAAATGGCTCAACCAATGTTGATGATTTCAAGAGGAAGACTATAATAAGGCACAACACAATTCTTGAGATTAGATTCAATGGCCATGAAGCTTTAGAGACCACAAGACAAGTCTAACCTAGTTTAATCAGGCTGACTTGGACATGGCAGACCGAAGAGGCTGACTGGAGAAGCAGACCCAAGGTGGCTATGGTGGAAGTTCAAGTGGAGAGGCAAGCTGGTGGAAGATGATGAATCAGCTAAAGCATGTGTGTTAGTGTCAAAATAGTGTCCTTCCTTTTGGTGATTAAAGAAGTTGGTGTGCAATTCAGTTTGAAGATCAACAAGGCACACATGTTTTTCAGTTCAGATCATGGCCTAACCTATGATCCTTTTGGCGGAATCAAAAGGAGTAAAACCGCATCCACCCAATAGACCATTTTTCTTTAATTAAAGGTTGTCTTCTAAACTATAATCCCATTTCAATCTGTGGTAATTTCAATATCTTAAATTAACTACTAGTTCTCTCTATGGATTTCTTAAACTATTGTACATCTTACCCTTGTATTCCTCTTAAGCCTTGATAATCCTCATGGAAATACTTAATATTTTCTTCTTTATCTATTGTTTAAGGGTAAAGGAGACCATGTGAACTTCAAAGGCTGGAGAGCCTCAAAGGAGATGGCAAAGAAAGGATTCACTAGAGAAGAAATGAAGAAATGAATGACTAAGGAATGAGAAGACTTGGATAAGAGCCTGTTTCAGTGTTTAAATCAAGCCAAGGTCATAGCTACATCAATGCACCGTGAAACTATACTTTTTTTTCCCTCATCATGGTTTTATCCCAAGAAGTTTTCCATGGTGAGGTTTTTATGAGGTAGTCATTCACGTGTTGCAAGCTTGGCCTCTGGTACTTATGGCGTCCGGAAGACCAAGCTTGAGGGAGGGTATTAGATTGAATGAAGCTAAGGAGATGAGGAGGCAAAACATGAAGTGAAGAGCCGACTATCTCCATATCAAAATGAAGAAGAAGAGAAGTGTCAAGCCATCAACTCAGCCTAGAAGAATCTCATCACATGATCAAAACATACATGATCAAAACATCAAGAGGATGATCAGATGTGTGTATAAGAAGCAATTGAGGCTTAAGAATAGACGCGCCAAACCCAACGTGGAATGCATCTAGGACGATTGAAGTCCTAGATAACCAAGTATAGGACTGAAAGCTAAATCAGGGAGCAACCTTGAAACACATCTAGGACTAATGGATGACTGAAGTCCTAGATGACCAAGTGAACTTTACTACGGTGCAACATTGGAACGCATCGAGGACGACAAAGGTCTGAGATGAACAAGAAAATTTGAATAACTTTCCTAAAATAGAAAGAGCCTTTGGAAAACTTTCTCATTTAGGAAAGAGACGTTGGCTCAGGACAGAAAGAAAAATGAGGAGTCTCTTACCTTGATTCAACTCTCCAAAAGAGCTATTACTCCTCTCCTCTCTAGTTGACATGTTTTGTAGTCTATATATATGTTGTTATTTGTTCATAAAACACCAAAAAAATATATTCATCATTCACAAAATTTTATTCTCTCTATTCACTCTCTTAGTCTCTTATCATTCTCTTATGAAATTTTTATCATTCTCTTACTTTAATTCCACTAAAATTCTAAAATTTTTAATTCTATAATCTAATTATGCAATTCCTTTCATGTTTTTGTGTTTTCTTGCTTCCATGTGTGTGTGTACATCCATAGTTAACCTTTAGGGTTTCAATGGATTTCATGAATTGATGATTATGATTTTTTTAAGTAGGGAATTATCTATTGTTTTATTCATCCGAGTTAATCTTACTGCTTCAACTTGATTGATGCAAGGAAAAAAACTTAGATGAGAAAAAAAAAATCATAAGCCAAACTTGATGTTAAAGTGTTATATGAACTTATCAAACTCTTTAAATGCATGTTTAGGTTGTTGAATTTAACTGATTTAGTATTCAGATATCTGAAAATAGGGGTTATTAATTTGAAAAAATTGTTAATTTAACTAAGAAGTTTGAGTTAAAGAACGTTTCTTAATGCATTCCTGATCTAACTGTGATCTATGTCATTCATGTTTCTTGTGAATTATCTAAAGCCTGGCACTTTTTGTTCATAATTTCATATCATAGCTGCATTTTAATATTTTATTTATGTGCATCTAAACAAACCAAACCGTCAGAATCATGTGGTACAATGGTGACCACCTCTGAAATTCATTACATATGTCTGGGGTTCGAACCGTCACTCTGCAATATTAAAAGAGATATTAAAAGCCTTTAGACTAAGTTGACAAAAAAATAAACTAAACCCATATTTTTTCTTTAACTTTCGTTTACTCTCGCAAATTTGTTATGTGACCTTGGTTTGTGGATAATATCCCTAGAATACTACATTGTTTGCTATGCACTTATAGTAGATTTATAAGGTTAAAATCTGAGATATAAAGTTTGTAGCTCTGTTGCCATGAACCAATTGCGTGACCTACAGATTTCGTATTAGAGTTCAGTCAAAGATATATATGTTCTATCTTTTTTTGTTCACTTAGTCTAATAGCTTTAATATCCCCTTAACATTGCGCGGTGATGAGTTTGAACCCCAGACATAAGTCATGAATTTTAGAGGTGGCAACCATTGTGCCATATAATTCCGACATATATTCTGTCTTTACTAACAATTTCTTTATCTTCTTTCTTGTGTGTTTTATATGTATGAATAGAAGGTGTCAAGGCTCTACGAACACGGTAAATCTTAAAAACAAGGAATTAACAAGAAAATAAACGGAAAACAAAAAGTTTATATTGAAAGGAAAAGAGATGGTTGAGAAAGGCGACAACCAGCGTGTTATAGATGCTGATCCAAATAATATCAATGCTGCTATTGCTTTCCATCCACTACCACCTGCTCAAAATGAGAGTGTTAGAACCAATCAGTGGTTTGCGTTACAAGCAATCGTTTACAATAATATAGTATTGATACAAATTGAAATAAAACAATAGAAATACGAGATTACTGTTTTAGACGACAATCGAGGCCTGCTATGCAGTGTCCTTAGACAGAAATTCGCCCTCACTTCTTCAAGTCCTTGGCGTCCGCCTAGAGGATACAACGATTAACAGTTCTTCACTGTCGGATTTGATATGAATGTTATCAGAATTATATTTGGAGATTTAAATGTTTATGATGGTTTTTTTCTGTGTCTGAACAAGGCAAGTATGTCCTTTTATATAGAAAACAAAGAGACATTTTGAATGGACTCAAACGAATGGCCATAAATGAAAGGACACAAGCGAACAGACACATCTTTTGGTTCATATACCCCAACAATACCCCACATTTTCTATTCAAACTCTAATAATACCCCACATTTGAATAGAAAATAAGATTTTTATTCTGAAACGTTGATAAAGTATGCATTGAATCGGTGTCTTTTAGACTTGAACCGTTCTTAGTGTTTACTTATCGAATTCACTTTGTGAGATAGTGAACGATGTTCTTGAACTACTCACGTTTTATAGTAAACCAAGACAATAAGCAACACACATACCATATATTTCATATTTTAATTCTTACGTTTGTGTTCATTTCGGTCCTGAACATATCCTTCATTCATGAGATGTTTAAAGAAACTAGCCATATCGTTTCTCATAGATGTGACCCACATCAGTCTCATATAGATGATGCCAATTAAAGATAGTCTGTATCTATCCCACCTTTGAGGATATCAGCATTATTAAGAACATATTTGTTCATCCCTTAATCGTCAACGGATACACACTTTTGTTCAGCATAAAAATGGGTAGGAATGTGTGGTTATCATCTTGAGTTTTCCTTAACTAGTTTGCCTATTGAACCATGACCATGGGATCTCCATTGTTGCCAGACTAGGTTTCCATCAAGTGATAACTCATTGTATTGGCATTAAACTCATTCTCCTCGCTGTAAATAGTACTTGCTCTCTATTAAAGCCTTTAGTCAAAGGATCTTCAATATTTTCCTTTGATTTCACATAATCAATGGTAATTCTATTTTTCAACAAGTCACGTATTGTATTGTGGCGTCTTCGTATATGCCTTGATTTTTCATTGTATATTTGGTTCTTAGCTCTTGTAAGAGCTGCCATACTATCACAATGTATGCACATTGCTGTTGTCGGTGTAGGCCATAGCGGTATTACTAACAATTTCTTTATCTTCTTTCTTGTGTGTTTTAGATGTATGAATAGAAGGTGTCAAGGCTCTACGAACACAGTAAATCTTAAAAACAAGAAATTAACAAGAAAATAAATGAAAAACAAAAAATCTATATTGAAAGGAAAAGAGATGGGTGAGAAAGGCGACAACCAGCGTGTTATAGATGCTGATCCGAATAATATCAATGCTGCTATTGCTTTCCATCCACTACCACCTGCTCAAAACCAGAGAAAACCTCAACATCGCCCAATTGGAGCTATTGGCACACCTCATGCGTTCTACCAGAACAAATCTGCGATTCAACCTTCACACATTCAGAGATAAGACTAATAGATATAACCACATATTCAGAGATAAGACTAATAGATATAACCACATATCATTACTTTGGTCAAAAGCCATTTTTTTCATGGTCTAACTTCAGAGAACCCCATGGACCGTATAGAGACTTTGAGGAAATCAAAAACAAGCTCAAAAGTCCAATGGGATCCAAATCCTAAGAAGATTAAAAACTCTGATCATCCCGTAATTATAAAAATTAAAGATGGTTCCCAAAGTCCAATGGGATCCAAATGCTTGAGTTCAATAAAACTCTAAGTAGCTATAAGACACTGCACTTACATGAAAAGATAAGCTTCAGTGCAATGAGCTGTGGTGTTAGTTGTGACTCATTTTCAGTAAGTGATCTGCTAAACTCATACAAGAAAATTTTCTTCAACTAACTTTAAAGTTGCAAATGCAGATGAAGGAATGAATGGCTTTATCTTATATGCTGAAGTTGTAGTATATTTTGAGTGGAACAGTGACATGGTGGGAAACTGAGCAAATAGATACTGATGCGTTTAGGGTAATGCAATTTTTCTCAACAAAGTTTCGCTGAATGGTGTTTTGCAGGAAACTATTTATCCAAGAAAATAGTGATAATAAATAAAATAGCGATATTAATACAATAAGATATAAAACCGAGTTCTTACCTTACACGTGTAAGTTACACATGATTTATTTAGCTTCATTGTTTCAAGTGAAAAGGTCATAAAAGAACTTGTGAAACATTGAAATCTAAACAATAAAATAACAAAAAAATACGGAAAGACGACTGATCAAAGAAGAAGAAATAGACGAACAAAAGCCAATTGATGTCAAGAAATCTCCTTAAGGCATCTAATCACTCATTTACAACATAAAGAAAAAATGTGTACGTCTAATCTAAACATTCAACTATAGTACAAAGATAATAGTATATTAATGTATCTAAACATTCAACTATATTAGGTCTACGAAAAATATTCGGACTCAAAAAATTGAACCAAAACCGATCCAAATTAAAAGGTATGGAACCGAACTAAACTCGGAGTAAATACCTGAGCATGTCCTAAATTTTCAAATTTAAAAACGATATAAAACCCAAACCGAATAAGAATTAAATGAGTATCCGAACGTATCTGAAATACTAGTATATATCCAAAAATATTAATCATAGTAATAATTTTAATAACCTAAATATCCAAAATTACAATTGTAAAGCTGAATATATAGTCTTTTGAATAATTCCAGTATTTTAAAGTAATTTTGAATATTTTTGGGTAAATTTATATAATTTGGATACAAAATATTCGGTGTAAACTTTATGTTTGGATACTTACAGGTAACAATACCCGAACCAAATCTTATCTGATAAATATTGGATCTTATACGAAATAACCCAAGTCGACCCAAACCCAATTAAAATTGAACTGAACCCGAAAAACTAAAAATACCTAAATAGATTCTATATTCTAAGCTCGAAAACCCCAATACCAAAAAGACCCGATTCAGACCATAACAGATACCCAAACGCCCAAACTATATTCTTAAGTCTAAATCTTTTGGAAATGAATAATTTCAGTCCTAAAAATCTACTGTGCCACATAAATTACTAAAAATAAAAAAGAAAAACTTCTTTTAACACATATTTATAAAAGTTGAAAAAAGCTCATAAAACAATTGCCTACTAGGTAGTAACATGCCTCCTGTGGAGGATAAAATATCTATTAGTTATTTTTTATTTATGTTTATTTTAAAAAATTCAAAACATAGTATATATAGAAAAATATAGAAATATAGATCTTTTGTTATATGTTTGATATCCTGATTCAAGTTGGTTTCTAAAATAATTAAAATGATGAAAGGGAAAATAAAATAAATAAAAAAATAATTACTATGATTTAATTTGATATCAAATCTTTATTATTCTATTTGATTGGTTGATAAATATTTCTATATTATTTAATATTGTTTTAGCTTTCAGATAAGGAAAGAGATGGGGAGATTTTTTTAGATTGATAATTAATTTATTAGTTAGTTCAATAGAAAATATTATTGTCATTAGGAATAGGTTTCTACATATGGTAAAAATTTAAAATGAGTCATAATTCAAAAATAGTTAAATAATTTTTGTGAATAAAAATATTATATTGGATAATGAAATAGGTAAATGACTTGAGTGATATTATATATTATTTTACGGTGATTGAAAAAATAATTATTTTCATAAATAGTTAACTATTAATGATTTCTTAAAAAAGAGCTATAGAATAACTAATTAAAAAAAACTAATATAAACTCTAAATTTGGATGATGCAAAATTAGTTTTCCTACTCATATATTTGATAATTATTTGGATCTTTTTATATTTGAATTATAAACCTTTATTCAAAAAAAAAAATTCAAGTGGAGCTTTTAGCACTTATAGTAATTTATATTTATTTTTAAAATATAAGTTATGTGGAAAAGATATAATTTTTTAATTATATGTTTGTTGTGATGAATTAATTTAGTTTAACAAAATAAAAAATTCAACGAATTTGATATGAAAAATATTTTGAAAAAAAATAATATGATTGTAAATCAAATATTTGTTATTAATTTTTTTTTAATACTATTTTTTGTTTTCACATAAGAAAAAAAGATGAAGATATTTACTTTTATATTATCAATATTACAGCTATTTTAAGAAGAAATATTTAATTGTTTAACCAAATTATGAGTGACATGTCTTGTAATTATTCTAGTCATTTAAATCTATTTGTAAAATGAATTTTTAAAAAGCCTTAATGATAACACATCAACATGTTATATTTGTAATTTTTTTTTGTGGATTTAGCATAATTTATTTAATATCCCCTTTAACATAACTTCAAACATATGTGATGAATTTTAGAGATGATACATAATTCCAAGTGGCATATTTGCAACTAACACATTAAAAAAATATTCTTTTAAAATGTACAGTTAAACCTCTATAAATGAATACTATTGGGACCATGAAAAAATATTCGTTTAGCGAAATTATTTATTTATCGATAAATGAATAATATATAGATTTGTCAATAAATAAATTTTTATTCATTTATATAGTATTTTGGCATATCTAAGAACTTGAAGAAAAATGCAAATTAGAATAAAAAATGTTTTTTTGAACTAGAAAAATAAAAAAAAAATTAAAACTTTAAAAGAAAGTTTTCTAGATTGTTGTACAATGAGGAAAAAAAGTCTTTTTGGTTTTAAAATTCAATATAATTTATATAAACACAAGTCTTGGTGATGTATTGTATCACCTAAAAAAAGAGGTAACGAGAATGATGTATTTATGAAATTGCATACCAATAATGAAATTATTAAATTTGTACTAAATTATGAGAATGATCTAAAATCAGATGATAATAGCATCACACCAAATATCATCAAAAGAAACATATTAAACAACAATCACTTTATGGACTTTTACAACACGAGCAAAATACTCATAAAGTTTCGTTTGCACTAGGAAAAATCAAAGATGAAATGAATTTTGGTTGAAAAAAGCAAAAAACTATAGACTCCATTTTATAAAAGAATGACTTATTGTACGAACATTTTTGATTGAAAAAAAATTAATATATATATATATATATCTAATGAAATATGATAATTATTCATTTATATTTACATAGAGTCTTTAAGGATTTCAAAAAAAATATTCATTATTGCATTTAGCGATTTATTCATTTAGTCCATTAGCTCAAATCGCGATAAAAAAAAATTACTCATTTATCGAAATTATTCATTTATCGAGGTTTAACTGTACCACAAATAATGCATAGGAGATATGACTATATCAAATTACTTAAAAGAAAACGTGGATCATTTAGTTTTATAACTAGAAATTTGTGACAGTAAAATGTTTTTATTTATATGTTTTAAATTTACTAATCGCAGGCATTATTGTCTATGTATTATTTAACCGGTGAGCATCATCGAGAATTCTTGAGATCCACGAGAATTGAAAGTCTTTGATGGTTCAACATTACGGTAAGACCATAAAATTGCTTTCTATATTCGAAGTTTAATTACATGGCCCTACGAACTAACCACGAACAAATACGCAAATATTGAGTTGTGATAATTGTTTATTTCATCGCGGACCACGATTTCATGAGTCAATATTAATAAATTCACTTCTAGATAAGTTTAGATGTGTTCTTTATAATTTTTCGTTACTCCAGCATAAGAGGTAATCTCTCTTTTTCTATTTAAATCACGTTTAAAAGAAAAAAGATTATAGAACACTAGAAATCTCTCCAAATTTCGAAGGTTAGAAGTTGGAAGTTAAAAATGTTTATTTTGTCATCCAAGAAACATTTAATTGTTTATGCAAATGATTATGTAATATTTTTCCCCAAGTGGGTACTGTAATTTACAGCACTAACTCGGTGGTCTAAATCGGTACGTGATGGCCTTAATTAAGATACATGTACGAGGTGGTCTTCAAGGCATTCAGTTCATCAAGTTTGAGTATGTCAAAGCTGGAAACGCTATTGTTGGACCAATTCATGGTATCTATGGTCGTGGTTTTACACATTTTTTTATTTATTTAATAGTTGTTTACTTACTATAAACGTAATTTATTCTGGAATATTTAAATTTTTATCAATCTTCCTATTTTTTTTAAAAAAAATCGACTATATATAGTATTATTATTATTGTTATATTTTAGTTGTAAGGATAAATTTTATTAAAACCAAATGTCACCATTACAGTGGAATAGTAAAAGACAAGAAAAAGATAAATTTATGAGACTGAACAAGAGATGAGAAAAGTGAAAAAATAGGAGAACTGAAAAAAGAAAAAAAAACGAAAAGATGTTGTCTCGTTAAAATCCCTACTTAGAAAAAACCCATAAGGAAAAAAATCCAAGTAGAGTAAAAGAGTACAACCAAAAAAAAAGATGGAGAATTAAGAGAGTCTCGAAAATCCCGAACCAAGAAAACCAAAAGGTGGGGTATGAGACTGAAGCCCAAACCAAGATTCCAACAAAGAAGGAGAGTCATGGGCAATAAAGGGGAGAAACACGATCAGCTTGGCCTTGACCGTAGACTGAATTCTCGGGCAAGTTGGACGATTGGTCTAGAAGTGTTGGTGTGCAGTCTGGAGTTTCGCTCGCGCCAAAGGTGATAAACCGCCGCCTGGAGAAGCAGATGGGCGATGAGCTTAGGATGGTTACTATGCGAAGACTGAGGAAGCCACTGCAAAAGAGGGAGTAACTTACTATCAGTAGGAATCATGTGCAAAACAAGTTTCAAAAGTGAGTATGAGTATGAACAAGTGAAAAATAGATGGTCCCTGGTTTCATCATGATTATTTCATAGGAGGCATGAGACGATGGTGGTGGCAGTGGAGAAGCGTCTGATACAGACCCTCGTGGCTAGTCTATCGTGAACCGCTAGCCAGGTAACAAAGACATACTTAGGGATCCGTCTGGAGAACCAAACGTGATTGTGCCACGGAACCTCAGGAGGTGGCGTGAAAAGGGTGCTGAAAGCCCGGGAGGCGGAGAACCTAGAAGAGAGCGGGGCGGAGGGGGAATCATCCTCAGGGTAAAGCCAGTGGTATGTGTCAGAGGCATCCAGACGAAGAACAGTGGTGGGATCGGGAAGGGTACCACGCAGGAAGGTGATAACAGGGTTCCTCGAACGGGAAGAGAGGCGCCACTGCCCTGCGTGAATAGCATCTTGGACTGTTGCCTCATAGTGAATGCCGGTAACTGGTATCGCTGAACATCCTATAAGTATGGAAAGAGGACCGAGGCTTGTCCAATTGTCTAGCCAAAAAGAGCAGCGTGATCTGGAGCCAACTCTGCAATGGATGAAAGGACAATCATTGCACCACAGCTTGAGAAGCTTGTCCCACATCCAACTTTCTGCAGGTTAGGGGTAGCGAATGTCCCAAAAGCAAGAAGTAGACAAGAGGTGGTTACAGACCCAAGAAACCCACAGAGAGCCAGAATTTGAGAAGAGCATCCAAATGAGCTTAAGGCTGATCACTGAATTCCACTGGGCTAAGCGTAGAAGACCCAAGCCCCCTGAGCTGCGAGGGGAGCAGACAACATCCCATCTAATCTTAGCACCCTTTCCCGAGAGGGTGTTACCTGACCAGAGAAAGGCATTACACAGTTGATCAATCCGGACGAGGCATTGCTTTGGGAGAAGGAAAATGGATCCCCAGAAGTTGATGACAGAGTTAATTACAGACTGGATGAGCTGGAGTCGTCCGGCGAAAGAAAGATGTCGAGTTATCCATGAAGTGAACCTAGCTTGAATGCGCTTAAGGAGAAGTTGAAAGTCGGAGGCCTTCATTTTGTGCGGAACGAGCAGGACCCCAAAGTATTTGACCGGAAGTGAGCCTTGAGCTAGGCCATAAGTGGAGGCCATGGAGCTGAGGGCGATGTTATCATTCCCATCCAAGAAAAGGGTGGACTTGAGGAGGTTGACGCCTAGGCCTGACATCCTGTAAAAATCATCCAAAACCGAAAGAATAGCTTGAAGGGAGGCATCAGAACCATCAAAGAAAATGAGAAGATCATCTGCAAAAGAAAGATGAGAAATGACCGGTTTGACGCAGCTATGATGGAGATGGATACGTCCTGCAGCTACCGCGGCATCGAGGAGCTTAGACAAGGTGTCCATGGTGATAACGAAAAGGAAGGAGGATATTGGGTCTCCTTGACGAATTCCTTTCTCACCACGGAAGAAACCTGAAAGATCCCCGTTGAAGTTGATGGAAAAGGTAGGAGTGGTGATACATTCACTAATCCACGTTATGAAAAGATCCGAAAGATCGAACGCTCTGAGAGACTGGAGGATAAAGTCCCAGTGGAGGTTGTCGAAATCCTTCGTGAGGTCAATCTTGAGACAACCACGGGTCACTGGACTGGTTTTATTGAAGTTGCTGATGAGCTCTGTGGCTAAGAGAATGTTTTCACATAGCTGACGTCCTCGTACAAAACCCACTTGAGATTACGTAACCAATTGTAATTTTTTTTTCTCTTACAGTTTGAGATTAACCATCTTAACAAGGAACATCTGGTGTCTATTAATGAATGTTATGATAACACATCTGGTGTGATTCAATCACTTCAATTCGAAACCAACATGAAGAGTTCTGAAGTCATGGGATTCGATGAGAATGGCACTAAGTTTACATTTGATGCCGGTGGAAACAAAATCATTGGATTTCATGGATCAACACTTCCTCCTATTAAACTGGAACAGCAAAGTGGTAGTGGTGGCTACTCATGGGACCATGGTAGTTACACCGGCGTAAGAAAGGTGTATATTACATATAATCCTAGTGGGATATCACATATCATGGTCGAATACAACAAAGCCGAACAATTGGAAAGGCGCGAAAACGGGATATGATTGGAGAAAATAGGGTCCAAGGATCATGCATGCTTTGCGGTGGGGATCTGACCTGTTACAAATTGGGTTCTTGAGCTGGCATCCATTCACGTCCAGAGGTGATCACCTTCAAAACTGTTTCTGCAACTGAGAAGTATTTAGAGTTGAAGATCAGATTGTTTCTGGCAGTCCAAATGGACCAGTAGATCCAAGCCGCCAAAGGTCCAATCAGTATGTTTTCCAACCTGTATCAAAGTTCATCACTGGTAGGTACGAGTGGTCTATTGCCAGTAGTGAATCCTACCACACTTGAGTTGCAAATAGGCAGTTAAAGAGGATATGCGGTATGGAAACTTGGGTGCTAGTCTTATAAGAGTCGCCTTTTCTATTGTTGAAAGCAAAGGATTTTTTGGCACGCCTATGGTTGATCCGTTGCTAATCCAAGAGGTCGCAGCTCAACAATATGAAATTTTTATTGAAAAGATGTTTAAAAATGAAATTCAAATTTTCAGAGAAGCGAAGCTCGATAAGAAAAGACCGGTGAATCGATCGATGATGATAGCCGGTTAAGCAATGAATATTTTCATTAAATTATTAGGAACTGTGATTAACCGATGAATATCTTCATTAAATTATTAATATATATAAAATAAGTATTTATACATGTATGCTCTCCTCTTTATTCCTATGTATTATTATACAAGTGTATGCTGATATAGCATATTTACATTTGAATATGATAACGACTAATAAATTCTTAGTTTTCAATTAGGTTTTTGGTTCGGTTTCAGTTCAGTTTTTTTTGTTTTTCTTGTTTTTAGGTTCCTAATAGTTAGCTACCATATTGATATCATAGTTGTAGTTAATTTTTTTATAAAACTTTTTAAATTGAAATTATATGATTAGAATTCAAATTTATTAAAATATAATATTATTATTATTATTTTAATTCTAAAATAAATAAAATTTTAGTAAAAATAAAATAAAGTATGAGAAAAAATAAAATAAAAAATATTTTAATTAAAATTTATGTAACTAAAAAAGTCAAAAATAATTTTTAATTTTAAATAAAATATATATCAAAATTATATCAATAAATTTTTTATATATGTGCATATGTTGTATTATATAGTTTACATATAACTTAATACTATATATTATTATATTTTTTAATCATGTTTTTTCAGTTATTTAGGTTTGTTCATTTTATAACCAATCCTATCCATATATTACAGTTTATAAATAAATAACATTCATTCGGTGTATGCTATATTACCAAAACCAAACCATAATCTATATTTAGATTTGATTTTACCGGATTGAACAGCCCTAATTACCCATACGATGAGACGCATCGAAATTACACTTCCCTTGACGTATTTTGCCATTTGACTCAATTCAGAATGCTAGATATTAATCCATCTCTTTGTAAAATTTCAACTTCCTTGATATAGTTTCTAAACCGATATATCAAAAATGAATTGAAAAGCTTGGAACATATTATCGACAATAAATTTCTCCGGGCCAAACTTGAAACTCTCTGAACATATCGGAAGCCACGTTGGATACGTCGTACTCTGCCTCGCTCGACATTTATACCCTATACATCTATCTCTATCTCTTGGTCCTTAAAAAATGTCGAAACACTTGAACACATAGTCACAGTTCCTTTTGTCTCTTTGTCTCCTTAATTCCTTCACTTTTTCCCTCTGATATATTGCTATTCTATTTTAGTTTCTGCAGGAACATCATACATAACGTAAAAGTGAAAAAGACCGTTTTCTTTCTGGGATCTACAAAACTGATATATCATCTACTTTTCCTGATTTCACTCTAAAAATAAAAGATGATATTAAATTCGATTTTCGTTTTAAGGAAAGAGATAAGATCGTTTTTTTTAATGCTTTGCTTTGATTTACTCTTTTCAGTTGGTGAGTAGTTTTCAGAAGATTAATAAGGAGTAAAAATAATAATAATAACTACAGCAGCTTCGACCAAAATCAAGAAATTGTTTGTTTTCAATTTTGGTGAAAGATAAAGTATTTATAGTTTAAGTTTTGCTTTTTTTAAATTGTTTTTGGTTTTTCTTCTGTCTTTGGTTGATTTTAGCTGTAAAGGGCCACACACCATTTGCCCACAAAATGCCCCCTTCTTGACGTCTCTCTCTCTCTCTGTGACTTTTGATTTGAAAAACAATTATTTATTTTTCTTTTCCTAGAATCTGCTTTTCTGTTTAAAAGTTTTGATGGAGTTGTAGTTGTGTTTCCTTTTCTCTTCAGTTTATTATTATAATTCTCTTTGCCTCCGTGGAGAAACTTCTGGGTTTGATGGGTTTTATTATTTTCTTCTTCTTTCTTTTGAATTTCTTAGTGAGATGTGAAACTTTCAATTTTGATCATATTTTCTGAGTTGGACAATTGGGTCTTCTCTCTCTCCGAGGCATGTCACCTGTAGCCAAAGTTTCTGAGTTTCAAAGAGAAGGGAATGAATGGTAAATCACTCTGTGTTTCTTTCTATATCTGCATGTTTGTGTGTTCGTTTCTACAACTTCAGTTGATGGGTTTTGTCTGAATTTGATTCATTTGTCCAAATTTATGGTTTTGGTAGCTCAGAGACCTTAAAGTTTGCAGCTTTTTTCAATTCCTCACTTGTCATCTCATTTTAATGATGTTTAGTGATAGAAGAATTTTGAAATGGTTTGGATCTTCGATGAAAAAATTTCGATACTGACCTGTAAAACAATTGAAGATTGAATAGGTGTTACAAAAAGATGTTCTTTAGATTGAATTCCCCTAAGAAATTTGTTCTTTAGATATCTAAAATGAGTGAATTTTAGAATTTGCAGGTTTTGTAAAACAGGGCTTTCAAGTGACATAACTGTTGTTGTTGATGATGTGAAGTTCCATCTTCATAAGGTATAGTTTTCTTTATTATTATTTAGATGCTTTGCTTTCTTCCTGAATTTGGTTTCGATTGCCTTTTCTGTTTAGGTAAAGTATGTATTTGACCGTTGAGCCATAGAATTTGTGTGAACCTCTGAGAAGAACCATGGGATATTATCATCATAGGGGCAAAATACTGGATTTAGCTTGTGGTTTTTAGTATGCCGAAACTATTAGATGTTAAGCTACATATATTCATTTACTAGTTCTGTGTATGGCCTTTCTCATGGTTATGTTTATATGAATGTTATATACGTCTTTCTATTTGAGTGTGTGTCTATGAGTGTTGGTAAATTACTACCAACGCTTTTATAAGAACGACAAGGGTTTATGTATGCGTCTATTTGTAGTTTCCTCTAGTGTCAAAATGTGGAAAGCTAGCACGGATGTATGAAGATTCTAAAAGTACCGATAAGAAATCTATCTGGACAACAGTTCTTGAAGAGTTCCCAGGTGGTGCTGAAACTTTCCTGATAGTTGCTAGATTCTGTTACGGGGCTCGAGTAGATTTCACCTCAAAGAACGTAGTTTCAATACACTGTGCAGCTGAGTACCTTGAGATGACAAATGAATACGAGGAAGATAACTTGATTTCCCAAGTCGAAACCTTTTTGCACAAGCACGTGTTTCGCAATTGGAAAGATTGTATCTTGGCCTTACAAAGCTCCAGTCCAGTGTGGAAGACTGCAGAAAAGCTTCAGACAATACCCAAACTCATGAACGCTGTGTCAACGATGGTGTGTACTGATCCTAGTTTGTTTGGATGGCCTATGATGATGTATGGTACGTTGCAGAGTCCGGGTGGAAGCATTCTATGGAACGGAATAAACACGGGAGCGCGAATGAGAAGCTCGGGTTCGGATTGGTGGTACGAAGATATCTCTTATCTAAGTGTAGATTTGTTTAGAAGGCTCATCAAGACGATGGAAACAAAAGGTATATGTGCGGAAAGTTTAGTCGGTGCTATGATTTATTATGCGAGAAAGTACTTGCCGGGTTTGGGAAGGTGGCAAAGCAGAACAAGTGGCGGCAGCAAAAGCAGAAGAAGTGTTGTGAGTTTTAGTTTAGCACCAGCTTCTTCGTCTTCTGCTATGTCTCCTGTTGATCAGATTGCTTTGCTTGAAACCATTCTAAGTCTTTTACCTGAAAAGAGAGGAAGATCATTCTGCAAGTTCTTGTTAGGTCTTCTCCGTGTTGCTTATATTTTGGGAGTTGATGGAAGTTGCGTAAAGAAGTTGGAGAGAAGAATTGGGATGCAGTTGGAGCTTGCAACGCTCGAGAATCTTCTGATACTTAACTATTCTGATTCAGAGACGCTGTACAATGTCGATTGCGTAGAACGAATGATCCGTCATTTTGTATCATCATCCTCATCCTCAGAGCTACCTGACTTCTCTCCTCCATCTTTGGATCCGGTGATGTCTCCTTCCTCTTCACCGCCCTTGAGAAAAGTGGCTAAGCTGGTTGATAGTTACATGGCAGAGGTTGCTTCCGATGTGAATCTGAAACCGGATAAGATGCGGTCTCTTGCTGCAGCTCTTCCGGAATCTTCAAGACCCGTGTACGATGGTCTATACAGAGCATTTGATATCTATTTCAAGGTTGGATCATACTCAAATCTCTCGTTCTTTACAAATTTTTCTCCCAAACATCATATATTGAATATAAATCTGAACTTGTCAGGAGCATCCATGGCTATCAGATAAAGACAAGGAACAACTCTGCAACATCATGGACTACCAAAGACTCTCCATAGACGCTTGCGCTCATGCTTCCCATAACGACAGGTTACCGCTCAGAGTTGTACTTCAAGTTCTCTTCTTCGAACAAATGCATCTCAGGACCGCTGTTGCAGGCGGTCTCAATGTCACAAACACCGAAACAGCTCATTCACTGACCATTCCAAGAGGGACAACAGGACATGAGATCGTTAAGAGAGATGGGTGGGTGACAGTTGTGCGCCAAAACCAGGTTTTAAAAGTTGATATGCAGAAAATGAGGTCACGGGTTGGAGAACTGGAAGAGGAGTTTCAGAGTATCAAGCATGAGATGAAGAAGAGAGTGAGCAAATCCTCTAGCTCCGTAAGCTCGCCTCGTCTATTCAAGATGGGATGCAAGTTTCTTCTTCCACGAACCTCTGATGCCAAGAATGATACAGCCCAGAGCTCTGTGTCCAGCACTCCAAGATCTTGTGCCCTTGACCATGCACTGCCTCGCTCTTCCCGCCATTCTAAACACCGGAAAAGCTTCTCCTTGTTCGGATAAATCTCCCTCCAGAAACGTTCATCAGCTCATTTTCTCTTAAAATCCAACACAAAGAAAGTTACTATTCTTTTCTGTAGATTTTCCCTTCGGGAAGTTTCTCTCTTTTCCCGGGAAACCCCTCAGAAAAGGTAACTTCTTTTTATTACCGAGAACCGACAGAAAGTTTCTTCCTTTGAACAGAAGCTGGTCATTTGAAATTGGGTAAAGGCCTAAGGCCTAAGAACAGAAGCTGTGTTCTCTATCATTCTTCGGTTAAGATTATTTGCCGCAGTTTATCTCTCAAGGTAAAAGCTTTGAAGACTCTTACCATCAAAGTTGACAAGGTTTTCAGAGAAGACATGCCTTTGTGATCTTGGTGGTTTTTGGGATATGGATATACGGTAAAAAGTAAATAACTAGACTTAGGATCTTTTTTACTGTTGATAGAGCAAAGAGGGTATAATTCTTGTCTGATTTGATATGATTCTGTTTGAATCTTTGTAGATGCGTTGTTGTGGCTATCGATGTGTAAGTCTTGCTTAGTTACCTCGATCTGCAAGCAGGTTACTGCTTTGTCAATAATATAGGATCTTTTTTACTATTGATACATTGAAATGTTTGATAAAGGAATTAAGCTACTCCGGAAACTGTATGGAGTGGCTAAGAACTACTTTTAAAGTTGAGAAAACTATTTCATGTCATGCTTCAATATTCTAATTGCAACCACATTTAGACATTTAGAATAGATCTACCTAATGGTAGTCTAATCTTAGGAGCTCAAATGGCATGCTAACTTGTGGTAGTGTTTAAACTTCAAGTTTATGCAAAAGTCACATGTAAATCAAAATGATAGATACGCGCTTTTAGATGCATTAATACATAAATTTCATAACACATAATCACATACAATAACAAATTATTATAACTAAAATCACCATTATAAAAATCCAGCTATTATAAAATAACTAAAATAGCATAATAAAATCCACTTAAGTATCATTAAAAAAAGAAGACATATGTTATTGTTACATAATCACAAAAAAACAGAAATAATATATACATAATAAAATCCAGTATATTATTACATTATATATCATTAAAATAAATATATACATATTTTATTGTTATATAAATACATAAAAAAGAGAAATGATATGTACTTATAATTATTATTCTGTTAGATATTTATAAAGATAAATAATATGTACATACATATTATTATTCTTCTAGATATTTATATAAAAGATTTAGAAGAATATGTGCATACATATTATATTATGTACATACATATACATTATGATATGTATGTATATACATACATATCAAATTTTTCCAAATTCTCTTTGCAATTTGGAATCAAAAAAGATGATTTTCTCCAACTGTAGACTTATTTTTTTAAGGTCGAGTTGAGTGACCCAAACACACACACTCTCTGTTTTTCTCTTTCCAGTTTTCTGATATTTTTCTGTCGATCAACCAAAGATCTCATTTTGTGTGGTCTTTCTTATTTCTAATTTAGGCTTCGAAGCGTCGTAGAAAACACCTTACCCAACATGTTTTCTAAGGCTCATATTATCTTTATTTTTGCAGAAGAGTTGCGTGATGCATTCTAAAATTAAATTAATAATTATAATAAGTTAACTTTGTAAAGACCAAACAACCTTTTGAACAAGAAACTTGCTACCAAACCCATCGAACACAGAACATTGTCAATTTACACCAGAGACGACAAGAAGGTTGACTATAAGTCTACAAGTTAAGCTTCGTCTCATATATTCACTTTTGAACACGGAAGAGACGACAAGAAGGTTGACTACAAGCTCACTGCATTTTGGAATAGTCTTGCAGTTTTTATGTGCTTGTGAGCCAATGTACTTATTTATTTCCTATTTCTTTTAGGTTGCATTACCACAACAACACGATAAACAAAAAACAAAAAAGAGATGAAAAGCATTTTTCTTTTAGTGCTCTCATGTTACTTGAATCATATCGGTTTACCGATGAAACTGATAGGAAAGCGTTGATGGAATTCAAATCTCAAGTTTCTGAGAAGAAAAGAGATGTGTTGTCCTCATGGAATAACTCATTCCCTATGTGCAACTGGAAAGGAGTTACATGTGGCCACAAACACAAGAGAGTTACTCGTTTGAACCTCTCATGGTTGCAATTAGGTGGGGTCATATCACCATCTATTGGTAATCTTTCGTTTCTCAAAATACTCGATCTTTCTAATAACTCTTTTGGTGATACCATCCCTCACCAGGTGGGGAGCTTGTTTAGACTTGTATCTTTGGATATGAGTTCAAATGATCTGAGAGGAGAGATTCCAATCGGTCTATATAACTGTTCTACATTGTTTAGACTTGTATCTTGGAGGAGGTATTCCTTCAGAGATAGGGTCACTTACGAGTCTTTTCAATTTGAATATTCGTGACAACAACTTGAAAGGGAAGCTCCCTACATCTCTAGGAAACATGACATCAATCTACCAAGTTAACATTTATGGTAACAATCTTGAAGGAGAAATTCCCAATGATATAGCTACCAGTTGGAGTGGAGTGGTCTTTCTTGATATATCTATCAACAAATTTTCTGGTGATAATTATTTCACGGGCTCCTTGAGACCTGATTTTGGTGAGCTGCTACCAAACATGATAGAGTTAAATATGGGACGTAATTATCTCAATGGAGCCATTCCAACAACACTTTCTAATATATCCACTCTTCGAAGGTTGGCACTCGATAACAACAGTATGACAGGAAGTATTCCTCCGAGCTTTGGAAATTTACATCAGTGGAAGCATTCCTCACGACATTGGGAACCTCATAAACCTACAAATACTCAGGTTTCAAGAAAATCAGTTGGCAGGTCTTCTCCCAACCTCAATTGGTAAGCTTTTACAATTAGGGACACTTGATCTCAGTTCAAATAGTATATATGGAGAGATACCATCTTATATAGGAAACCTCACTCGATTAGACACACTATACTTGTTCAACAATAGCTTTGAAGGAACCATTCCTATGAGCCTTGGTAATTGTACTTCACTAAGGTTCTTATGGTTTGGTTTTAATAAGTTGAATAAAACTATACCTCCGGAAATAATGGGAATTCAATCCCTTGTTGAACTAGACATGTCAGGTAATTCCTTGACCGGCTATCTACCAAAAGATGTTGGACGGTTTGAAAATCTTGTAAGACTATCTGTTGGGTGTAATAAATTATTCGGGGAACTCCCAGCTTCCTTGAGAAATTGTCTCTCAGTGGAAACACTTTTGCTGCAAGCAAACCATTTTGATGGAGCTATTCCGGATATAAGAGGGTTAAAGGGTCTTAAAAGAGTTGATTTCTTGAACAATAGTCTCTTTGGGAGTATACCTGCATATCTTACCGACTTTTCATCGTTGGAGTATCTCAGTCTCTCTGTTAACAACTTCGTGGGAAGTGTGCCAACAGAAGGAAAATTTCAGAATGCTTCTGTAGTTTCATTATTTGGAAACAAAAATCTTTGTGGAGGCATCAAGGCATTCAAACTAAAGCCATGCTTTACTGAAGCACCACCGATGGGATCAAAGCGTTCTTCTCATGTAAAGCGGATTGTGATTGGCGTCAGCGTAAGCATAGCTTTTCTTTTGCTGCTGTTCGTAGCTTCAGTTTCTCTATGTTGGTTCAGAAAAAGAAATAAGAACCAGCAGAGTAATAATCTAACTCCTTCGACATTAGAGGTTTTACATGAGAAGATAAGTTATGGAGAGATCCGAAATGAGACTGATAGTTTCTCTTCAAGCAATATGATTGGGTCAGGAAGTTTTGGTACAGTATTTAAAGCCTTTCTCCCTGAAGTGAACAAGGTTGTTGCTGTGAAAGTTCTTAACTTGCAGAGACGTGGAGCAATGAAGAGTTTTATGGCAGAATGTGAATCCCTCAAAGACATACGACATCGTAATCTTGTGAAACTATTGACGGCTTGTTCGAGTATTGATTTTCAAGGAAACGAGTTCAGAGCTCTCATCTATGAGTTCATGCCTAATGAAAACCTTGATATGTGGCTGCACCCAGAAGAAGTGAAAGAGACTCATAGGCCCTCAAGAACCTTGACACTTCTTGAAAGGCTCAACATTGCCATAGACGTGGCTTCTGTTTTGGATTATCTTCATGTTCATTGTTATGAACCTATAGCTCATTGTGATATTAAGCCAAGCAACATCCTCCTAGACGATGATTTGACTGCCCATGTTAGCGACTTTGGTCTCGCTCGTCTTCTCCTCAAGTTCGATCAAGAATCCTTCTTCAACCAACTAAGCTCAGCTGGTGTTAGAGGAACTATTGGCTATGCCGCACCAGGTAAAACTATCTGTATATTCTTGTTTCTCTGAATTATGGTGCAGAATATGGAGTGGGAGGACAACCATCTGTATATGGTGATGTGTATAGCTTTGGGGTTCTGCTTTTGGAAATGTTCACCGGAAAACGACCAACTGATGATTTATTTGGGGTAAACTTTTCCCTCCACAGCTACATCAAATCTGCTTTGTCAGCGAGAGTGTTGAACATTATAGGCGAATCCGTTCTTCACAATGGCCTCTGAGTCGGTTTTCCTATTGCTGAGTGTTTGACGATGGTTTTGGAGGTGGGACTTAGGTGTTGTGAAGAATCTCCGACAAACCGGCTGAAAACGAGTGAAGCTAGATAATCTCAATCAGAGAGACGTTCTTTAAAGCCCGAAAAACAGCCGGACGTTGAAGTGTTTATGGTTTCCTCTTCAAACTCTGAAACCTACTTAAAAGCTTATCATGAAGCTTCTAAAATATCGTTTTCATAATGTGTGATTTTCATCTTTTATGTACTCATATGGTTACAGAATATTTTCTAATGCATGCTTGTTATTTGCAGACAATGAAATGAAAGTTGTGTTACAGAGAACCTCTTTTGTTTCGCTACAGAGCTTGTGTCATGTTTGCTGTTAGTTAATTTTTACTTAATATTATTAGTGCAAAAGTTGTTAGTTATTTTACTCTGTTTTGTGGAGAAAGGCAGGACTGATTGCCTTCATCTTTGGTTGTGTGAATTATAATGCAGAATATGGAATGGGAGGACAGCCATCAAAACATGGTGATGTCTATAGCTTTGGGGTTCTCTTTTTGTAAATGTTCATCAGAAAACGACCAACGGATGAGTTGCTTGGTGGAAATTTTACACTCCAACAAATCTGCGTTGCCAGAATGAGTGTTGGACATTGTAGATGAATCAAATCTTAACAATGGTCTCAGAGTTGGTTTCCCTACTGCTGAATGTTTGATGCTGGTTTTGGAAGTGGGACTTCGGTGTTCTGAAGAATCTCCTACAAACAGATTGGCTGTGAGTGAAGCTACAAAGGAGTTAATCTCAATGAGAGAAAGCTTTTTTAAAGCCACAAAACAGCCTGACGTTAAGGAGGTCCTCTGTTATGATGTGTTCGTTGTTAGTTATTTTATTCCAGTTTTATTCTCTAGTTTTAGAGATTGCCTTCATCTTTTACATTTACTCATGAGAATTGGGCAGCAATAACAAACAAACAAAAAAAAAGATATTCTTTATACACGCATAAGTCAACCCTGTTTCTCATTGTTTTTATCCTTCACATCTTTCTTCCCAAAGATCCTCTTTTCGTAATAAATTCTTTGGCAAGAGACCACTGTTAGATCATTTCCTAGACCAATTCTACCGTCAAAACGTCTCGATTTAAACCTTTTTCATATAAAGATAAGGATCCTGTTTCAGGAAGGCAAAGAACTTGACAAATAACAAAAACAAATTCCATTATAATGAAGCTACGCATGTCGACGTCGTCAAAGGCACAGGACTCAACCCAATGATATAGAGATTATATGTATCCATCTATATACCAGGACGAGAAACAGAAGAGCACAAAAGACCCACTAAGAGATTACAAGCTCATCTGCCATAAATAAGCCAACTGAGGAGGAGGATACGAATAATTATGTCAAGGGGGAAAAAACAAAGAATGTGGTAAGTTCAATTCGGGGAAGGGACCCACAAATCTAGGGTCCATCTACTTCTACTGCCACTCACGGCACTGACCGCAACTCCAACCACTTCCGGGGAAGGGTGATGGTTCCTCCTCCCATGGAGAACAGTGAGAATGTATTAGTAATCCACACACTGTGCACAAAAGATCAGGCACTGGCTCCATTTGCGAACATCTCTGACATGGACCCATCTCTTCATACTCTTCATCTGCTGCTTCTCCTTGAGTGTTAATTACTGGAACATCCTTATCGTCATTTACCTCGTACTCACCATTACTATCATCGGCCGTCAGTAACTCGGTCAACGAGAAATAGGTTTGAGGTTCAAATTCCATGTCCTCGTAGTCGAATAGTAACTCGCCAGACGAATCCCAGTCTGAGACAACAGGCAAAGGTTGCTCAGCTTCTACGGGTTTCACTAGAGGCTGTGGTTCGGGATAGTCTGCATTAGAGTCTTCTCGTTTCGCTTGTCTTCTTACTGGTAGCTTCTGGGGACCAGGCGCAGAAGCACCGGTGTTCCATTCAAAATCGAAATTAGTTGGTGTGATTTGTTCAACGTTGGAGACTGAGACCAGGAGCGGATCATCCTCTGGGAAAAATGCGTCTACAGGTGGAAACATAGGAGTAGCAGGTAAAGAAGTAGAAGGTTGCGAGTCTTTTTGTTCTGACATTCTTTCGGAATCAGAATCCAACCCGGAGTTTCCTTGTCTTTGTTTCTGGTTCTTGAAGACTAATCTTTTGATCTGCTTCTGTTCTATGAGTTTGGGATCCGTGTAAGGGCAATCAGGTTGTCGTATACGACGACATTTGCAACACTTGAACCCAACCACTTCAGGAATTTGCGACTCCAAGAGCTTAACCGCTTCAGTGTGGAACCACTCTGCATTTGAAATTCATATATCAGATAAGAAAAAAAGGCATTCACACTTCCAAACAGATATAATTGGGTGAATGATCTGTGCTTACTTTCGCATTTGGTACAGTGAATATACGTCAAACCAGGATTGTACGGTTGTTGGCAGAGCCCACAAACCGGTTCCAGACGGGGTTTATCTAATTTTCCAGCCAACAGAATGTTCTGTTTCCTGAAATCAACACCTGTGCCTGTGTCCTCCAAGTTTTTTTTCCTCCATATGACGCCACAGGACAATGTCTTCTGTTTACTATTGGATGCCACAGTGGAAACAGGAGTGATTTGTTTAACTCCCGAAGGTTTCTCCTGTGTTTTCTGAGATGGTAATTGTTGACTCGGAGGCTTAATCTTGATGACTGGAGTGACTGCATTTTGATATCGTCCGTGGATCGCGAGCTCGGGTGTTATCGGTTGTCTGTGATTAATATTTGTTTGAATATGAGTCTTTGCAAGGTAGCACTGTTTGCAGGTGACCAGAACTTCAACTTTTCCATTTGTGTGTTGTGATTTCCAAGTGCACTCATTGTGACAAAATCCTGAAAAAAAAAAAAAAAAACATGTCAACCCACACTTCAGCACAAACCCACTCATATATGAAAGTCTACAAATCCTCCCAAGCAAGCCCGATCTAAACTATACTCAGGTATAGCAATTAATCTTTCTTCTTGAACTAAAGAAACAGTCGTCAGGTTAGCAAATGAGATGTTGTGATATAAAAAGGAAAGTAATGGGAAACATGGTGATTCAGACACCAGCAACTTGCATATATCGACCAAGAAGAGTTCAGGAGAATAATTATACTTTCTAGTTATCATACAAAAATGTAAAAAGTCAAACAGTAACAGGGTGGTATTGTACCTTCGCAAGAACTGCACGTTATTGTATCTCTGCCAACATGTAAAGAGTGGGAAGAGATAATTAGTGAGGTACACAATAAAAGTAAAACAAGAGCCTCAAAAGGTATAGAAAATAAAAGATTACCGCAATAGAACATCATGATGACATGACGCACAAGAACATTTCTCCATGTTGTCCCTCCTTGAGGCTATATATGAAAATATGTCCGTGCGGGAAGCTTTAAGCTGCTTTTCCTGCAGCTTTGATAATTTATTTGATGGCTTCTTGGTTGGAGGCATTGGTACTCTATGCAAACTCTCTTCAAATTCTTTGATCAAGTATAAGGGAACACGTGCTTCCTGGAACCAATACTTTTCATTTCCATCTTGGGTTTTCTCGACCTCGATTATATTCTTCATGACTCGTGACGGCAGATGCTTTTGATTTCCAAAGAAAACTCCGTAGCTAACCTTGTTATCAATAATCTTTTTGTCACATATACGAGCGTTTCTAAAAACGGTGGCATCTGTCTCTAGGCCTTTGACATCCTGGAGATTTTGCTCTGGCCGTACAAGTTCACTCCACCTTATACCCATATCCAGATATCTTACCTGACCCAAAGGTTTGATTGAATCTCAGAAACAAAACAGATAGAACCTATACAATCTAACAACTAAATTCATAGCGCATATATACAAACCTGAAGAGCGAGCTGAGATATGTTCTTGCTACTTTCAACTGCAGCTTTCCAAATAGACCGTCTGCTTCTCTTAGGGATGTAAGAAGCATCACAATAACTAAATCCAGGAATCCTTTTAGAACCGCCTAAAAAAACAAAAATACATAATTTAGATGCATGAAATAGGACCGTCCGCATCTCTTAGGGATGTAAGAAGCATCACAATAACTAAATCCAGGAATCTTTTTAGAACCGCCTAAAAAGAAACAAAATTACATAATTTAGATGTATGAAATAGAATTTCTACGGTGGTAGCATCAATACGACAATCAGAAAACTAAATAAACTCACCACATGCTTATGAAATACGAAAATAGGTGAAATTAGTAGCACAAAATACATAAACAAACAAGTATACCTTGACAAGCTGCTTTCCTTATCGCTGGCTGCGACAAAACTGCTTTCAATAGTATAACTTTTGATAACTTCCCTCCTCGCCACCAAGTAAAGCTATCATCCTCAGAACCTTCAGCTGTAACTTCAGCCGGGTTCCTTTGCCTCCTCCTACCAGGTCCACGTTTCTGTGGAACCACAACTGTGAGTGGAGCACTTGGGAACATAGAGAGTTCTATCAACCAATCATCCATCAGTTTATACCAATCGCTTGACAGAGCAATACTGCAAATATTTTCCTCAAGCTGCAACCAAGATAAACAAACCACATTGCGGTGTTGAGAACAAGATAAATCAGATGTGACAACAAAAAGAATACCATTAGTATATCACGCTATAGTGTTGACTCTCAACTTTAATCTAGAGAGAAATGGACCAAGAGTGTTCCAATGTTTTAAGAAATAGTACATAAGAAGTGTTTCAACCAAAAAATTATTGTTATAAGAAAAAGAACTACTCACTTCAAGTAGGAGTGCTTTTAGCGCTTTGCATGTTGAAGCTTCCTCTACCTGCTTACACCATTGTTTTCTGAGAGTTTCACTAAAAAAAGGGCCAGAAATCAGACCACGCAAGCTTTCCTCCAGGTAGAGAGCATATGCAGCAATACTTGAAAGCACTCCCGCACCATTCTTTAGAGGAAAAAGGCCACTGAAGATCTTCATAGCACCCTTAGTGGCACCTGATACAGCTGCATTTAACATGCAACCTCTCCTGCTTGCAGATGTGAGTTTGCAAGAATGGCACCAACCACACCTCTCTCTGGTAATTTCCTTCTTATCAGGACTTGGCCAGAAGAAACGTGAGGCTACTAATGAAAATGCTTTCATCTGCACTAAGATGTTATTTGATGCAGCTTTCTTGGCAGTACTGTACTTGCGCAGATCAGGTTCATGAGTTTCCTCTGATGTTAGATCAGCCAAAGTAGCAGCAGCCGATACAGCCAATTCCCCATTTGTGTAATGATTATTGTATGCTTGGGGTTTAAACAACAAGCCGAAGTATGTAATACCAGCAGCCAATTTCTTCTCCTGCATTTCATTTGAACCTCCGATAACGCCATTGTGAGCATTAAATATAGCAGAAGCAGGGAGGTCAAACACAGTCTGGATATCATTTCTACTGGAAATATTTGCACCTTCTGACTTGATCTCTGGAACCTTGTCACCCTCTTTATTATTTGCCTCAGCTAAACCAATCTCCCCTTCTCTCAAAGAGATAGTACCTCGAGGAAGATCCCAGTATTGGGTGATCGCTTTGCAAATATCCAAATATTCTAGCGCATGGCTTAATGCAGATAAAAGCACTCGTACAACTTTTGATATGTCATTGACATTGTAGTACTTGACAACTGTATCTCCATTGACAGATACGTTAAGCCTGTGATTTAAGATAAAAGGTTAACCCCAGAAAAGGAGAATGCTCATGAGTATCACAGCAAGCAAATTCAAGCAATTTACGAGTTCCAGCCTCATGCTGGTAAAAAAAATGTTAGCAAATATATGTCTAAGAACAAGTCAATCTTAAATAACCAACGCTTCACAAGGGTTATATGTAGCAGGGGCATATAACTGAAAGATCAGCTCTCTAACTCCAATTAACATAATATATATATGAATTAAGGCATCGAAAACATACACCAGTAAGTGATTGCAAGTACCCAAGAAGAGTCGCCCATGAGGATCCATCCCAAACTGTACAGCTCCTCTAAGTGAGGTCCCATGAGCAATATTTGGCCCCTTTTTGTTGATAGAGCACTCAGGACAAAACCATGGACCGTCTGGTATATACATTTTGACCACACCAATGCATCTTGAGTGATATGCTAAAGGACATCCATCACAACAAAGCAACGTCCCATCCATTCCACAAATCCTACATTCATCGCTGTTTGCATCCAGATCTGAGCTAACTTCATTCGAACCCAAATTTTTAGACTCGTTTGTTGAGCTTATCCCATGCGTTATTGGGACCATATCAATAGCCCCTTTCTCCTCCTTGCAAGCTGAGGTTTTAGCGAATCTGGGGTGGACCCGCCTAGGTCCATTTTCAGGAAGATCAGTGGCAACTCTGTCAGGATCAACTCCAATTTCAGATTCTTCACGGGCATCTATTTCGCCTCTTAGATCTACTACATCAAATATGTCATCACAAAGAATTTGCAGGATCTTCAGTTTCATCCCAACAGGTAAGGAATAATACTCCATTTCCAGGACAAATTTATAAAAAGATTTCCACTGAGGCCCACTTGCATGCCCCATTGCAGTAAAGTACTGAACCAAATAAACAGGCCAAGTTAGCACATCGAGCAAGCTCCAATCAATGCACCTGCAAACGGCAAATCAACAAAATCTGTGAAATGCTATCAACTAAACAATTGGGGCATCCTACAATAAGCTCTCTCATCCATTACCACCACTAATAAATTTACCTACTAACAGCTGTAAAAGATTTGCCTGAGTGACTAGGCATTAAATGATAAATACCATTATTGAGCGTGAGGTGAATAACTAATTCAACTTCACCATTAAAACGATATACAAATACCTAGCTTCCTTGTAGTTCAGATACTTAACCCAATACCCTAATCTGCTGTTTCGTAAGATGATTGATACACTTATGAAACCAGCAAATAACATTCGCTATGAAAATCCGGAAAGCAAAAACTGAAACTTAAAAAATTAAGAAAATCAAATACCCAAATCAATAGAATCTATCTGCACTTACTTCAAGCATTTTGAAGCCAGCTCAGACTCATCTGCGGAGAGTCTCTCAAGATGACCTTTCAACGCCCGCATCAAGGCCACATGAACAGAATCCAACAAAGAATTCGGTCCTGAAAATTTCAACGCTCCCACAAAATCATCCAGTTCAAACGGACAGATAAATAGCTGGAAACTAAACGACCTTAAGAACCCGTATACAGATAAGAGATGTACAACATCATCCTCTGGGATACCAATAGTTCCTGATGAAGGTGGTAAATCCACAGGTGGGACAACAAGAGGAGCCTCAGTTTCAAAAACTGAACCTTTTTTATCTTCACAATCAGATGAATCTGAATTACTACATGAATCATCACCACCTTCAACTTCTACCTCAGAACTTGGTGTTACCTCAACTCCATCTACATGATTTTTTTTCTTCTTCTTCTCTTCCTTCTTCACAATGAGGTTATCTAATTTATTCCTTCGAACGCATAGCTCATCGTCTAAGTAACTATCCTGAATAAGTAAACGACGAAGATCACCACTTTCCATATCCTCAAAATCACCATCTTCGTATTCAACTCTGTATAAACCAGTCTCGTAAGACACTATCTTCCCTAAGAAAACTCCATCGCCATCGAAATCTTTCAGCACGTAACGACCTAGAAGGGATACCGGCACTGCCGGTTCCACTTCCAAAACCTGCTTCTTCCGTTTCCCATTCTCAACCTCTAGTTTCTGCCGTTTCCTCGGTCTTCCTCGTGGCCGAGGAACCTTTGCTTCCATCTAACTAAATTCCAAATCAATTTTCCTTGAAAATTTGAAACCGGAACCGCAAACGCCGAAATCGCAAGGCGAATCTAAGATCCAAGAGAGTCCTGCACACCGGAGATGAATCTAGAGACGTGAATCATTGCGAAACTCTGGGAAAGCAATGAAAAGCTCAAAATTCCTTTTTGCGAATTTTGCTTTTACCGAGTGATGGATTGATAGAGAATCGAGGGATTTGATTGATGAAAGGTTTGTTAGAGTTCGAGAAACGCCATTAATGATGTACTTTTGGGGGCTGTGACGACTCTTTGAGAGAGAAGCACACAGAGAGAAGATGAGCCCTAATCGTGTCCAGAAAGATAAACGACCTCTTCTTACGCAGAATGGCAACAAAAAAAAAAAAAAAATTATGTTATTTTACGGAGCGAGTTCGACTCGGTAATCGGGTTATTGGGCCGTGACCCGTTGGAGGAATATTCTGGTTCAGCCCCTCTCACGTGTTCATGTACTTACGTTAAATGATTTTTTTTTCTTTTTAGTTTTCTCAATTGATTTCCGATACATTTTTAAATTAATTGTATCGCTATTTATTGTATAGCTATGGCTATTTTTCAAAATGACTGCTTCAGCTTTGATAGCTTGCGGATTAGTGATGACTTAATCAGATATATTTTTTCACAAGTGTTTTTTTACTGACACATCAAAGGTTTATGTGATTAAAACTTAAGTCTAGATTTTATAAAGTTCCTAACTTGCAAAATAAAAATAAAAATTATTTGCATATCAAAGAAGACTGTCCACGTTATAAAAATATTAGAAAAGTAATAACCATATGTGATGATATCTCTACTAATTAGCAACGCATTAACAATATATTAATATTTTAGTTAATTAATAGCATAATAATGATATGTTACCGTCATTATTAGTCTGTTGCTATTTAGAAAAAAATTAATACTACATGCTTTTTAGCGTAATAAATATTAACAATTCCTAGATATCGTTATCGGCTATTAATTCATCTATCATATTTACAAATAATACCTACTAAGCTACTAACAACGTACCACATATTATTCATTCGACGTTATTAGGCTGCTGTTTTATCTTGAATTTAGAGAACAAAACTTGAAAATATCATTACAACAAAATATGGATTTAACAACTACGAATGGCGATTACATAAATTTTACGACTATTTAGCTATTACATAGCGATTTGTTTACGATTATAAATATTAGTCGTAAATTAGTCGCTATTTTGCGATCAAAAGTCATAGTCGCTAATTAGCGACTAATATACAACTGATTTAAAAGTCAAAAAGTATTAGCTAATTTGGCGACTAATTAACAACTAAACTTAAGAAAATTTCCAATTAAACCCGGAAAACAAAATCCAATATTTTTTGTTTAATCTTTGTAGTCACTGATTGGCGACCGAATAGACACTGATTAGCTATTATATTCAAAACAATTTTGTAAATTAATATATAAAACCCTAAAACATGTACTCTAAACTGAAATTCAACACTCGTAACAAAAAAAAAATATTTTTTCCGTAACTACACTTTCAAACCTTAACTATAAACCTCACACCTAAACCCCAAATCTAAACCATATATCTATACCCTAAATCATATATCAAAACTCTAAATCATAAAACATAAATTATATTTTCCATATCTAATATATTATAAACCATAACTCTAACTCTAAACCTAAACCCCCAACCTAAACTTTAAACTCTATACCTTAAATCCAAACCCTAAACCTTATATCCCAAACTTTAATCAATTTAAAACCTTATATCCCAAACTTTTTTTCAATACGAAAACTTGAATTGTAAATCTTAAGTTATGAAATAAAAATCTTAAATTTTATACTTGAACATAAACTTTTAATCAAAAACTATAAAACTAAATTATCAAAAATTGTTTAATTTATCAAAAGATAAAAATAATGAATATTGACAACAAATAATATAAGAAAGCATTTCATTGGCTAATTTCAAAGGTAATATGAGCCAGGCCATCTGGTCAGGAGGTGGTCGGTATGGGTTGGTTCTTGCCGCGAGGGTGAACGGGGTTATAACCTCGGCAGAAACGAGAACAAGCGGCTGGTTGTGGATCGTGAAGGCGAACGAGGGCCTTGGCTCCGGTCAAGAACACGATCGGTGGACGACCTTGCGGACGAGGATACGAACGGCAGGACGTGGCCTCGGTCGTGATTGCGAACGGCGGGTCGAACAACATGAACGAGGATGCGAACGGCGGGTGTAAAGCGATGGAACGTGGGTTGAACGGATGGGTTTTTGGAAACGATTTGATGGGTGGATTGAGGGCAACACACCAAATTATGGCAGGCTTGGATACAACCTTCCTTGAAGAGGGACACACTCAATCTTCAAAGGAACTTTCTTCCTCCCTTGGAGACACACTCACACACAAGGAAGTAGATAAAGACCTAGGCGGCCGTGGAAGGATTTTGAGTCTAAAAATTGTCTCCTAAAATGAGGAAGGGTTTTGCCTTTTATAGGCTACACATGACCTAGTTGACCACAAGACTTGCGGTCAACAATATACTTAAATCCAAATTAGACTAAGTCTTTAAACAAGTTATAAGACTAAACATAAAAGGCTAAACAAGTGCCTAAGATAGAATCAAGCCTAATTGATTTTAAATGGACATATCCACATTAAAACCAATGGGACACTAGGCTTGCTGCCTTAGACTTTCAGGTCTCATTAAAAACCTTTCCAATAACCTATTATGGTAAACTTAGAAAGGAAAAGAGTATCTTAATCATCTAAGGTCTTAAGGGGTGTCCTCACTCAAGGATAGTAAGGACACACAAGACCTTATCCCTAAGGTTGGGTGCATGGATGTTCTAGTCAGGAACACCCAGCTGATCGATGGCAAAAGGCTGGATGGTGTCTTCAGTCTCTCCTTCTTCTCCTCGGCCGTGTGCTTGGACTAGGTTGACTCCGGCTTGATCTTCACGAGTTTGGTCCTAGTCACGGCTCCTGTCTTGCATTCCTTGTGCAGCTCTGCTCCTTGTCATGATGCGGTGAGACACATAAGAGGTTGCCTGGACCTCATCCTCCAAGTACCGGGTTGGTGTAGCTTGGATGACCCCATCATCCTCACCCTCTTCAAGTGCTTTGGTCTCCAAAGAACCAACATCCTGTACATCAAAAGGGGACAAATCAGAGACATTGAATGAAGAAGATACATTATACTCACCTGGTAGCTTGAGCCTGTAGGCATTGTCATTGATGCGTTCCACCACTTGAAACGGCCCATCTCCTCGGAAATCCAGCTTATGCTTCCTTTTGTTGGGAAAACACTCTGGTCTTAGGAGTAACCACACCCAATCTCCTGACTGGAACACTAGCTGCTTCCTCTTCTTGTTGATCCTTGTCTTAATCTGGTCATTCATCTTCTCAATCTGTCCATGGACTTGCTCAAAGATCTTCTTCATTGTCGCGGCTTTAGCTTCCCCTTCAAGTTCCATGGTTTCGGCTGGAGGCAAGGGTGTCAAGCTCAAGGGTGTGTCTGGGTTACGGTCATAGACAGCTTCAAAGGGGGACATACCGGTTGTGGGGTGCTTGGCTGAATTGTAGGCAAACTCTACCAAAGGAAGGCTCTCCACCCAAGTTGTCAAATGGGGTCCAATGGTTGATCTCAAGAAAGCCCCTAAGGTGCGGTTCACCACCTCAGTCTGTCCATCCGTCTGAGGGTGGCAAGTAGTAGAAAACAAGAGCTTGGTGCAAAGCTTCTTCCATAGGTCCTCCAGAAGTGGGAAAAAAATTTTGTGTCCCGGTCAGACACAATAGATCTTGGAATGCCATGGAGCCTCACCACCTCCCTAAAGAACAAGGTTGCGGTTTGGGATGCATCATTAGTCTTGGAGCAGGGGATAAAGTGAGCCATCTTGGAGAACCGGTCTACCACCACAAACACTGAGTCCTTGTGCTGAATCTTTGGCAATCCTAGGACAAAGTCCATAGAGATGTCCACCCATGGTAGTGTGAGAACCGGCAATGGCAAATATAAACCGTGAGGTTGGAGTCTAGATTTGGCCTTCTTGCGTCTGATGCATCTATCACAATGAGTAGTCACCATCTTCTTCATCTTAGGCCAATAGAAGTGTTCCTTAAGGACACTCAGAGTCTTCTCAATTCCAAAGTGCCCCATAAAACCACCACCGTGAGCTTCTTCCACAAGCAACTGCCTCATTTAACATTGAGGAATGCACAATCTCTTGTCTTTAAAAAGGAACCCATTGTGGAGGAAAAATTTAATGTATGCTCCTGTTCCATGCTCCTCATAGGCGGTCATAAGCTCATGATCTTCTGGGTACAAAGTCTTCAAGTATTCAAACCCAAGAACCTTAGCATTCATGGTTGCTATCAAGGCATGCCTCCTTGACAATGCGTCTGCTACTACATTGTCCTTTCATTTCTTGTACTTAATCACATAAGGGAATGTTTCTATGTATTACAACCATCTAGCATGCCTCTTATTCAGAACGGTCTGACCCCTTAGATGCTGCAAGGTTTCATGATCCGTGTGGATCACACACTCCCGGGCCAACAAGTAGTGTTGCCAAGTTTGCATTGCCCTGACCAAAGCATACAACTCCTTGTTATAGGTTGGGTAGTTCAATGTAGCACCAGCCAGCTTCTCACTGAAATAAGCTATTGGCCTTCTTCTTTGGGTTAGAACCGCTCCAATGCCTACTCCTGAGGCATCACACTCCACCTCAAAAGTCTTCTCAAAGTTAGGTAGGGCAAGGATGGGAGCGTGAGTCAACTGGTATTTAAGCTCTAAGAAGGCCCTCTCCTGAGCCTCTCCCCATTCAAAACCAATGTTCTTCTTGATCAGAGACGTCAAGGGAGCAGCTAGGGTGCTGAAATCCTTCACAAAACGCCGGTAGAAACTGGCCAATCCATGGAAACTCCGGACCTGGCTTATGGAAGTTGGTCTGGGCCAGCCAAGTATAACCTCCATCTTCTCTAGATCCACCCTAAGTCCCTGTGAGCTAACAACAAAACCAAGGAAAACAACTTATTCTGTGCAAAAGATACACTTAGCTAGATTAGCAAACATATGTTCTTTCCTAAGGGTGTCTAATACTTGTTCTAAGTGCAGCACATGATCAGATAGGCAAGAGCTATAAATCAGTATATCATCAAAGTAAACAACTAAAAACTTGCTCATGAAAGGTCTAAGGATATGGTGCATGAGACGCATGAATGTGCTTGGGGCATTGGAGAGTCCAAACGGCATGACCAGCCATTCATACAACCCATGCTTAGTCTTGAAGGCTGTCTTCCACTCATCACCTTCTCTCATCCTCACTTGGTGATATCCACTCTTCAAGTCCACCTTAGAAAAGATAGTTGCTCCACTGAGTCATTCAACATATCATCAAGTCTTGGGATTGGGTGGCGGTATTTGATGGTGATGTTGTTTATGGCTCGACAATCCACACACATCCTGTAGGAGTCATCCTTTATGGGCACCAAGAGCACAGGCACAACGCATAGGCTGAGACTCTCCCTCACATATCCCTTGGCCATGAGGTCTCTGACTTGAGCCTCAAGTTCCTTAGCTTCGCTAGGTTGACTCGGTAAGCTGGCCGGTTTGGAAGTTGTGCTCCAGGGATGAAATCGATCTGGTGCTCAATGCCTCTCAAAGGGGATAAACCAGCTGGTATCTCCTCTAGAAAGACATCCTTGTACCTGTCAAGAAGAGCTTGGATCTCCCTTGGCAAGACCACATTAGTGTGTCCAATATTCAACAAGTCCTTATAAACAATTAAAACTATTTGACAAGTGGGATCAAAGAGTGAGCGCCTATCATCACTAGGTGCAATCAAGAAGTTAGTCTTAGTCATAAATTTCTCCTTAGCTAACTTAATTTGCATCTCATGGACTTGGGACGACAGCAATGGGGCTAGACTAATCCGCTTTTTATTCATCATTAGAGTGTACTTATTAGTTCTATCATCATGAACAATCTCCCTATCAAATTGCCAAGGTCAGCCTAACAAGATATGAGTGGCTTGCATAGGAACTACATCACAAATAACATCATCAACATACTTGCCTATGCTAAAAGAAACCTTGACTTGCTCACTAATCTTCAATTCAGTCATATCATTCAACCACCTTAATCTATATGTTCTAGGATGCTTAGTGGCTGTTAAATTTAATTTCTCTACCATGTATGCACTGGCCACATTGGCACATGAACCACCATCAATGATTAAGGAACATACTTTGCTACTTACCATACAACGGGTGTGAAAGATGTTCTCCTTTTGGGCTGTCTCATCCGGTTCTTGGATGGTGTTGAGAACTCTCCTTGAGACCAAGAGATCACCCACTTCAGGGTAGGCTACTTCATCCTTCTCTTCATCAGCTTCCACAGAAGGCTCCATCTCATCCTGAGACTCATAATCACCGGCTAGAGTGATGATCATGGCATTTGAAACACATAATATCTCTGGTCTTGGGTCCAGTGGGGGTGGTTCTAACTTCAGGCCTTGGGGCAGGGGTGGTTTCTCTAGGCTTGTATGGTGGTCTTGCTTCTTGGGCTATAGCCTTGCCACGGTCAGATTGCCTAGAAAAAGTCGGGTTGGAGCTAGATGCATACGGATTGGAACCTGAGGCAGAAGGTCCCCATGGGTTATTGATCACGGCCCTAGTCCTGGTCTTTCTCTTGAGCTGACTTTCACTTGTGTGGCCAAGTGTAGTAGCTCATTAAGAACATTGTAAGAATACATCTCCACCTTGCTAGCAATCTTCTCTTGAAGACCATCCAAGAATTAGGCCATGAGAGTCTCCTCGGCATCTTTGGCCTTGGCTAAGCTTTCTAAACTTCTTCTGGAGCTCCCTGTGGTACATGGGTGGGATGTACCTCCCTTTCATCATGAACTCATGATCTCTCATGATCTAACCGGCTCCTCTCCTCTCCTTCTTCTCTTGGCTGAGTCTTGATCTCACCAAGATAAGGCATGGTCAGTGAGTTGAGCTGCTGCATAAGCTACCTTCTTTGGTTCTTCAAACCCATAGACATCAAAGATATGGTCCATCCTTCTCTCCTAATCCAAATATGCTTCCGGGTCTACCTTTCCGGCAAAGGTGGGAGGCGTGATCTTGAGGTGTGGGGAGTGAGCTCTAGGTGGGTGGTGATGGCCCCTTTCTTCCGGAAACCTCCTTTCTCTGTGCCTTGGCCTTCGGAAATGAGGTGGGAAAGCTTCTTCCTCGGACAGACCCTCCATTTCATGTTCTGGCCAAAGTGGTGGGGCTCTCGGTTGTGGTGGTGGAGGCGCTTGAGCTGGTTGGGGTTGAGGCTGCTCCACTCTGCCAAGTCGGTCTCCTAACTGCTGAAGTTGGGTCTGGAGACTAGTGAGTATATCCGCTAGGACTGGATCAGCCATCTTATCTCAAGTACCTTGCACACCAAGAAAGTCAACTAGTCAACGATACTTAGGTTAATTACCCTAGGATTAATGCTAATGACCTTTACTAAAACTTAGTTTAATTTTAAGCTAGCAAACTAAACTTCAATAACTTAGACATGACTAGATAGAGCTACCTAGGAACCGCCAAAAGCTAAAACAATTTTGAATTCAAATTTAAACATGCAGGGGACAACATGACATCACCCGGTGTGGACGACTAGTGAATCACCCGACCAAAGGACTGTACGGTCCTGGTCAAAAGCGGCCTTGACCACACCAAACTCCTTCTTCCCCAACGAGCTAATAAATGGTGGATGCTAACTCAGTTCTAATCAAACTAACCAACTCACCTAAAACTACCTAACTCACAAAAATTAGCAAACCTATATTGGATTCAATCCGCAAGCTAACAAACCCTAACAAGCGCTCAAAAAATTTTCAAAACCCTAAAGCTAAGAGATGGAAAGATGCAACCTTTTCTTGGCAGGAACTTGAGCTCTGATACCAAAATGATAAGAGCCAGGCCATTTGGTCAGGAGGTGGTCGGTACGAGTTGGTTCTTGCCGTGAGGATGAACAGGGTTATGACCTCGGCAGGAACGAGAACAAGCGGCTGGTTGTGGATCGTGAAGGTGAACAAGGGCCTTGGCTCCGGTCAAGAACACGATCAGTGGGAAACCTTGTGGACGAGGATACGAACGGCAGGACGTGGCCTCGGTCGTGATTGCGAACGGCGGGTCGAACAACACGAATGAAGATGCGAATGGCGGGTGTAAAGCGATGGAACGTGGGTTGAACGGATGGGTTTTTGGAAACGATTTGCTGGGTGGATTGAGGGCAACACACCAAGCTATGGCAGGCTTGGATACAGCCTTCCTTGAAGAGGGACACATTCAATCTTCAAAGGAACTTTCTTCCTCCCTTAGAGACACACTCACACACAAGGAAGTAGATAAAGATCTAGGCGGCCGTGGAAGGATTTTGAGTCTAAAAATTGTCTCCTAAAATGAGGAAGGGTTTTGCCTTTTATAGGCTACACATGACCTAGTTGACCACAAGACTCGCGGTCAACAATATACCTAAACCCAAATTAGACTATATCTTTAAACAAGTTATAAGACTAAATATAAAAGGCTAAACAAGTGCCTAAGATAGAATCAAGCCTAATTGATTTTAAATGGACATATCCACATTAAAATCAATGGGACACTAGGCTTGATGCCTTAGATTTTCAGGTCTCATTAAAAAATTTTCCAAGAACCCATTATGGTAAACTTAGAAAGGAAAATAGTACCTTAATCATCTCAGGTCTTAAGGGGTGTCCTCACTCAAGGATAGTAAGGACACACAAGACCTTATCCCTAAAGTTGTGTGCATGAATGTTTTTTTCAGGAACACCCAGCTGATCAATGGCAAAAGGCTGGCTGGTGTCTTCACTCTCCCCTTCATCTCCTCGGCCGTGTGCTTGGACTAGGTTGACTCCGGCTTGATCTTCACGAGTTTGGTCCTAGTCACGGCTCCTGTCTTGCACTCCTTGGACAGCTCTGCTCCTTGTTATAATACGGTGAGACACATAAGGGATTGTCTGGATCTTATCCTCTAAGTTTCGGGTTGGTGTAGCTTGGATAACCCATCAAAAAGACTGAGATTACACTCTCCACCATTCTGCACCGTTGATTTCAACCTAATGGAGCAAACTCTTTCTTTTATCTTTTTTCTCCACTGTGTCTTCTTCTCTGTCAATAACGTTGTCTCACTCACTTGTTTCCCTTTTTCTTTTTTCTTTTTCTTTCTCCTCTATCACTCGGAGGAAATATTCTTGCGTGAATGTGTTATGGCTCTACTTCTTAATACATGTTTTCCTTGATGCGTTTTTTCTTCTAATCTCCAGTGAGAAAGAAGCCAAAACAAAGATCGAGAAGAAGGATTTCAGAAGAACAAAATCAGAGGAGAGAGAAGCTATCTATGGCTGCTATGACAAAGAAGGAAGCTATGGTGGATCCTTTTTTGGTCGAGGCTCTCCAAAATCCCCGCCATCGTCTCACCAGTTAGTCAATTTCTCTCAAACCCACGATTCAATTTTACTTTCTCTATGTCATTAATTTTCTAGGGTTTGATAGAATTGGGGAATTGTGGTTTGGTTCAACTTTTTGTTATATTTAGAGTTTGGCTGTGAGATTGATGAAGAAACATCGACTAAGCTTGAAGGTCTTTTAATTGTGTGTTTTAATTTTACCCGTTGAGTCTTCTATATGAGCATGATGTAGCAATTGTTGCCATTTTGGGTTAATCTTGTTTGTTTGTTTCTTGTTGTTGCTGTTTTTATTGTTGTGATGAACATTAGCCCTCTCTTTTCGCATAAGTTTTTCTCTGCTCTAATTATCTAAAATTTTTGATTTAGATTTCATTATTATAGAGTATTTTCTGACTTAAATTTGTTATCTATAACAGAATAATCTGGAGATGGGACTTCTTTTCTGACTATGGAAATGTGAACAAGTTTATAATCCAAGAAGATATTTGGAAAAGACATTTATGGAGTTGTGTGCTCAGCCATAGACACCCAAACTTCTTCTTTCGTGAAGAGAATTCAAAGATATATATGTTGGATTTAAAATCAATGCATTTGAAATTGTATGATATTGGTTATTTGAATGTTAGTTGTATAACATTGGTTATAATTTAAGATTTTAGTTTTTGATATTCTTTTTTTTTTTTGCATTTCGATTAAATTTTTTGATTTTGGTTGTGGTAACATTAGATTATAATCATGCTATTTTAAAAAAACATATTAAATTTATTCGGTATTAATACAAATGAAAAACAATATCAAATGTAGTTTTTAAAAAATAATAGTCAGTAAATAGTCACTTAATAGTCGTATAATAATCACCAAACAGTCATCGAATAATCGCAAAATAGTCGATAAATATTACAATTATGTTACGACTACATTATGTAGTCGTATCATAGTCATACATTATTCGTAACGTAGTCGTAAATATTTATGACTACATTTACGACTATGTTAATTAGTCGTAACATAATCGCAAATTAATGACTATATATATGATTACATATTTTAGCGACTAAGAATTTACGACTATAACTATTAGTCATAATAAAGTTGTAACATAGTTATAATACACCATTTAGTGATTAATTGGCGACTAATATTGTAGTCCCCAAATCTATATTTTCTTATAGTGTATGTTTTCCAAATTTAAACTTCCAATACATAATGTTAATGAAAATTAAAACAATCAATTTTACCATTTTAAGAATTTCAAAATAAAATCTTAATTTTGCAAAGTGACGTATAAATTTTTGAAGCAAAACTATGATATATGATCTAAAATTATAAAATTACAACATAATTGATATAAGTAACAAATATTTTTTATAGCAAAAAATTGTTTAGCTAACTAAAAAAAAAAATACCTAAATTTAACAAAACTGATTTGATTTAAACATCTCAAGACAGGCAAACATTAAACAAAATAAAACCAACTGCTAAAAATGGCTTTTACAAATTTTACTATATAAATCACCTAGACTAACTCAATATTACTCATGAAATCTTCTTTCTCACCATTCTAAAAAAAAATTACACTACAATACCCATTTAGCATTTGTTGTAATTTGATAATACATTATGACGACTCAAACTCTGAAAAAGATATGCAACGGTTTCATGATTTTAGCTTTATGTACAATAATTCTTTCCGCACAAATATCTCATTCAACCAATGTAGCAGTATGTGTCAAACATTGCATCCCGAATCAGTGCAAGAAATTGGCAAAACAACCTGATCGGTCTATTTGTATAAGAGCTTGCAGAAGATTTTGCAACAAGCAACAAACCGGCCATGAAGAGTATATCGTTCTTCGAACAAATGGTGAAGGCAGTACATTAGGCAATGTTATGTGCAGATTTTTTCGGATTAGATCATGCGCTTAATCATTTGTTTCAATTTTACAAACTCACATTTTTTTTTTCTTGATGTTCTATATATCTAATATATTTAATTGTAAAATTGAATTTATTTAATCTTATAATATTTATTGCATATTATGTATACGTGTTTTTTGTGCTCATTGTTATGATGAAATATTTATTTTTCAACCCAATATCACTTCATATAATCTGCTCATCTCCAAATATCAATTGTTCGGTTTCTCGTTCTGGTCATTCCATCATGGCATGATGTACATGTGGCCTTTGGAATGATATACATGTGGTATTTGGCATTGGTGTATTCCTACTAGGCCTCATGTTTTTAATATCACCTTCCTCCATTTAACCATGTAGAGATTAGTTCCTATGATAAGAATATATTTACTTCCTCCGACTATCCAAATCTCTTCCGAGCATTGTAAATCAAAGTTGATTTTTGGTTTTTATGTTTTCGAGCATGTCTCAATCCTGTCTTAAACTATATCTCTTACATTTATATCCTACTATTCTAATTGCAATGTTGTAATTGGCTGGCCTTCGAGCTTTGTAATGATTTTTTTGACAAAAATATGAAGATATACAATATGCTGTTAATTTGAATTTGCATTTTGCCATATTACATATTTTGTTTTCAAAAATGTATATTTACTGACACGTCAATGATTATCTGATTAAAAACTTAAATCTGGACTTTATAAAGTTTCTAACTTGCAAAATAAATAAAAACCACTTGAATTATCGAAGCAAATTACCCATGTTGTAACAATATTAAAAAGGTAAAAACCATAGGTAATATGATATATCTACTAGTTAGCAATGCATTAGTAATAAATTAATATTTTATTTAAATTAATCTTGCTAATTAATAACATAATAATGATATGTGTGATATGGACTCGTTATTAAATAGTCGATGTTATACAAGTGATAGAAAAAACAATACACATTGTTATTTATGAAAATTAACAAACTCTATGTTTATGGTAAATACTAGCAATCCTTAGATGTCTTTATCCGCTATTAATTCATATATTACATTTATAACGATTCAAACTTTGAAAAAAGCATGCAGCTTTATGTACAGTGATGATTTTCTCACAAAATTTATCATTCAACCAATGTAGAAATAAGTGTCAAACATTGCATATGAATCAATGCATGAAAGTGGCAAAACAACTTCATCCGACTATTTCTAAAGAAGCTCGCAAAAAACTTTGCAACAAACAACTTGCAGGTCATGAAGAATACATCGTTCCTTTAACCAATGGTGGTGGCAGTACATTAAGCATTGTCATATGCAAAGTTTTTCGGAATAAATCATGCGCTTAATAATTATTTTCAAATTATAAAAATTCACATTGTTTTCTTGATTTTCTACATGTCTTATATATGTATATATATATATATAATTGTAAATTTGGGTTTGTTTGAATTTATCATATTTTTCGACATATTATGTATATGTGTTCCTTGTGCTCATTATTATCATGAAATGATTATCTTTTTCTGCATTTAAGAACAAGTTGATTCTGATGGTCTTAACAAACATTTAGAATCCGATTCAATTATATGTATAATTAAGAGAACAACATAAGATTATTTTAACAATATTCTATTTAACTTTTATACATACAAATTACAAAACTTAAAATTTATAAACAAATGAAAGTGAAAATTAATCAATTATTATGATTTAGTTATTTTGTAAAAACAAATACATATTTGTGGATCATGATTACTGGTTTGATTCATTTATGCAACTTCTTTACGAGTAACACTTTTTTTTTTCCAAAACAATATATTTCAAATTTTATATAATTCCAGAAAATATATTTGCAAATTTATGACGAAACATAAAATTGATTGTAATAAATAAAATTAATCGGACTTTAAAATAATTGTAGTTCAGTTCTGAAGAATAGATTAACCTAATATATCCAAAAAAATATTAACTAAACTAATCTAGTTCTTTAATCTGAAATCACTTGTTTAATTAAGATTATTTAAAAACAATCTTTTATTTACTTTTTATTAGAATACTACTTAACTACTTAAAATTTGTGAAAAACAAAAGAAAAATATTAACAAACTATTACGATTTAGTTGATTTTTAAATATTTGTATTGGTACATAAGTACGGAAAAATCATACAGTATCATCTATAAATATCAGACTGTAACAATCGACATATGCTGAATAATGGCACTTCGTATAATTGCATATTCTACGTATAAATCTATGGATCAATCAAATTATTGAACAGTGCATACCTCATGAGACTTCGAAGTGAAATAAAAAAATAATGTTTCCAACATGCCATATTTAATTCTGGATATATTCTTTCTTTTTCACCCTGGTATGTTGGTTCTGATTCTGAATACGAATTTTTGTATCATATGGCATATAGATTTGTCGAAATATAAAACAGTGAAAAAGATAAAATACTGAAAGATAGTGGTAACTGGTACTTCTTCTACAACTGGCTCTCTTTTTTCATAAGAACTCGGTTTAAAAAACGAAACACAAATCAGAAGATTTCATAGAGACTACAGCCAAAATTCCAAACTTATCATAATCTTCTTACTCGAGATCCAAAACAGAGGAAGTTGATAGCTCTAAGAAACCACTTCACTTGGCAGTAGCAGAGTGCTTGGCCTTGGTGTGAGACTCGAGTGCATTCGCTGAGTTGAATGTCCTGCCACAAATATCAGCCAACAAAGAGATTTGTTACTAATAGCAGAAACATTGAGCCGTAAGAGTATATATATATAGATTTGTCTCACTTCTTGCATGAACCACATGGGACTTGGCTCGCTGACTTTGGGCTCTGGGTTGCAGCCGTGGGTGTCTTTCCACCTTTCTTTGCCGGGTGGGGCGTTGCAGGTCCACCTTTCTTCTTCTCTTCTGTGTCAAATAATTCTTCAAATGAGTACTAATGTTTCACAGACTGTTTGCTGCTCTTCATTTGAGCTTTGAATGATTCATTATCTTTACCTGTTTTCTTAGGAGTAACTTCTGTTTTAGCCCTCTTTGCAGACACAGGTGTTTTGGGTGCGGCTTCATGTGTTCTCTTCTTCCTTGATTCAACCTTTTTAATAAATCAAATAAGAAAAATAATCAGTAGAAATATTTAAAGTTATTAAGCAAAAGGAAGTGTTAAAGAGGCTTGAGAATATATACCTTCTTAGGTGTCTCCTCTTCTTCCTCTGAATCATCTTCATCATCGGAATCCATCTGCAAAAATCATGATACACAATTAACACTATGAATGGAATTACAATGTACAGAGAAACAAATCACAAAAAGGCTACAGAAACTCACTCCTTCAGAATCAGAATCATCTGCTTCAGGCTCTGCAGCAGCAGCAGGCTTTGGCTTTGCTACAGCCTTGGCAACATTACCATTAGCTGTAATGGTGGCAGGAACTTCCTCTACCTCTTCCTCTTCTTCCTCTGAATCTGACCAAACAAAGACATATAAATTAGTCATCATCATCGGCAACCAAACCAATACTACGGTAAGAAAGAGGAAAGAGATGTATCCTATCTTGCAAACTCACCAGAAAAATCTTCTCCCCCAGTGAAAACACAACCGATTAAAGAGTTAAGGAAACATGACAAGAACCCAAATCTAAGAGAACAGACAAAGCATAAAAGAATCAATCAAAAGGATATTCATTATTTTCGTTAGGACATCTGAATCCAACAAAGTGAACACTTTTTCCCCAGTTGTGAGAAAGCTCAAACTCCTTATCGAATAACACATCAAAGTTAGTCTGAGGAATGCTCTCAGAGATAAGAGTTCCCATAACAAACTTCTTGTCTTCAACTTTCACATTCAAAGTCACAGTTTCTCCTTTCTTTACTTTACAATCCCCAAGCGATGCCTACACAAAACAAATTACTTTACACACTAATTTCCACCAAAAAAATCCAAGAATCAAACAAAAATAGCATTTTTTTATGATATTACTAACATGAGAGATGTGGACAAGAGTGCCTTCTTCAGGCGTCACTTTAAGTGGCTTGCCTGCTTGAACTTCGACTCCTGATTATAATCAATTAAACGAGAATCAAACATCATTTATCTCTGAGAATATCGCAATCTCAAAACCCTAATTGACACAACAAAAGCATAAGATTTTAGCGTCTAACAAATTCTCAAGAGGGTTCCTAAAACACAGTCTCTAGTTTGCGACAAGGAATGCAGATAATAGAAATGGAGGAGATTCATTACCCCAGAACTCCATAGCGAACAAGAAAAGCTTGAGATGTGAGGGAATTAGGGTTTATGAGCAGCGGATATATAAGGCAAGGAGAGGAAGAGAATTTATATAATCCGAAGGGTTTTAGTGATTTAGGTCTTTTAGGGTTCTTGTTCGACGCCGTTTTAAGATTATGCGAATTCGTAAATGTTAAATATGAAAAAAAATTATTATAAGGATTTTATTAAATAACAAAATGATGTATTCATCGTATTAAGAATGGCCCAAGCCCACTAAAAACACAGGTTTGGAGCCCAAGGTCAGTCAAAAACAAAAACAAAACTGCTCTAGAACAAAGCAAATTTATGAATAGACATTCGGATGATCAGATTAGTTCCGGATTCTATCCAATTGATTCTAGATTTTTTTAGCCTAACATTCCTTTACTAAATAAATACCTAAATGTTTTTTTTTTCGAGTCAGATTCAGTTAGATCATCAACCATTCCTAGTTTCGTTACCGGATCCACTCGACAATCATCAACCACCATCCTGGCTCCGAAGATTACAGGCGCTTCCACTCCTATTCCGAATCCAGACCACCAGCTCTGGTGAAACATAGACCAAGTTTTGCAATCTTGTCTTTGTGGTTCTGTCTGAAGAGCTACAGCCTATTGTCATCAACTGCACAACAGCTCTCGAGATGTGGTGTACCTTAGACCGTCATTTCAATAGTTTAAACTATAGAATCTTATAAAATCGGATTTTAAAATTATCAATTTGTAATATAATTTAATTTTTAAAATTGAAATAAACTATTAAACTCACATATTTATATATATATATATTTTAATATAGACATATATATATATGTACAAACATTAATATTATTATTTATGTGGGCATAACTTATTTCAATAAATAATAATATCATTTTTATAATTCAACAATATTAAATTATATATTAAGTATAACAATTTTGACCATAAATAATAAATTCAATATTGACCATGCAATTACTCATATTATCAATTCTATGATTGACTATCGTAATTATTAGTAAAAACATAAAAACTAACAATATTTAAATTATTACATGATCAAGAATTATAGTTTCATATTTCACATATATATTAATCTCATGAACATGATTCTTAGATTCAATATTAACAATGCATTATTTCATGACCATCATTTTAATATTGACAACTTAAATAAAGAATAAGATGAACAAGAATTAAAATAACAATTTGTGTGAAACTAAAATTTAAACAAAAAAATAGATTTTATAAAATCATAAAAAACCATTTGTAGACGGGATGATCCCTTTCATTAACTCAATAAAATGACCGCAATGAGACGGTTTATATGCATTCTTTGAATCCCAGGATACAACCAAACATATAAGACTAACATGCTTCATTCATGTTAGAAACTACAAGCTAATATTCTACCATATACTCAAGAACACAAAATCTATTTTTGAAAGAGAAAAGTAGAATAGGGGGAAAGTTAGAACCTGTTTAACTTGTGAATCTTTTAGCTACCAACACCAAAAACCAACAAGATATTTCAAGAGAGCTTCAACACTTAGAAACTTCTCAAAGAATATCTAAATTAAGTCTAATGGTGTTTTCTTTTTTAAAATGAAGAATGAAATGAATTTTTCCTTTTAGGTAGCTTGATATTTATAGGAGATGAATGAAACTTGGTGGTCAAGAGTCATAATGATCAAATTTATTTGATTTTTAATTACAAAATATTTGTAAGTTATAAAAATCTTTGATTTTAATTTGATTCATAATGGACAAATTTAATTTGATTTTAACTCCAAAATATTTGAATTTATGAAAAATATTTGAATTTAAATTTGATCCCCTTTATACCATTTATTTCTTAGTGATTTTGTTTCATAATATATATTATTGGAAAAAGTTCTTTCTAAGCAAATTCTTATTCACAATTTAACTATATATTATAGGTCCAAAATTGCTTATTAATATATTGTTCCAACAATCTCCCATATGAATAAAATTGACTCTAAAACACTGAGGATGTTTTGAAAACCTTTTTAGGATATTTAAGCTGAAATAAGACTTTCTTGAGTATATGCGAAAAATAATTGTATATGAAAAATTTGCATTTTTCAGCGTTGAACCAATCACTGTTATAATCTATCGAGTTTACAAGCCCAGTTGGTGAACACGATGTCTTGAACCATCCAGATTTCTAGTGTAAACTGAAACAATAGATATAACACAATTATATTTTCTAGTAGAACTTTCGCTCTCTCGTTGTGTTCATTTTGGCCGTGAACATGCCTGGTATTTCTTGAGTGAATTTGGAGAATACAACTTTCCCTTATTCTCCTAGAAACGACCCCATTTCACACTCAACAGGTGATTCTCGTATTCTATTTCGAAGTATTCTGCTTTACTTCCTTGAAATAAATATGATGAAATCATTAAAAACTTACGCTTACCCTCAATTTTGCAGATAATATTGTTTATCATTATTAGGAACTGGGTAGAAACATAAGTTTCACAGTGTTTCTTAGACTTAGTTTGACTTAGTTGTCCTTTTGAACCTAGAAAGTATATGTGAGGTTACCGCCAAATTTCATCGTTAAATCATAGGCTTTAAACCCATTCCTATTGATGATTTCAATACTTGATCTCGGGTCAGACCTTTCGTAAAAGGATCTGTTAAGTTATCAACTGATTTTATGTAATCTAGCCAAATTACACCACTTGAGATCAATTGTCTAATGATCTTATGTCGTTTATGTATGTGACGTGACTAGCCATTGTACAAGCTATTATTAGCACGAGCTATAGCCGATTGGTTATCACAGTGTATCTGAATCGATGACACTGGTTTTTCCCACATCGGAATATCTTCCAGATTATTTTGGAGATGCTCTGCTTTTTCTGCTACTTTGTCCAATGCAATGAATTCAGATTCCATTGTTGACCTAGCCAGCACTGTTTGTTTTGAAGATTTCTAGGATACTGCAGCACCCCCAAGTGTAAACACATAACCACTTCGAGTTTTTGGAATCTGATATCCAATTAGCATCGATATATCTTTCCAACACGGCATGTTCTGAACCGTAATGCAGTCCATAATTTTTGGTAAAGCGTAAGTAATTTAATACTCTCGTTATCGCTTTCCAATGGATGTGCCCTGGATTGCTCGTGTACATACTTAGTACATTTACCGAGTGAGCTAAATCTGGTCTAGTACAATTAGTCAAGTATATTAGACTTCCGATTACTCGAGCATACTCATTATGTGATACCGGTGCACCTGAATTTTTCGTCAGGTGAAGTGTGGTATCCACAAGTGTTGTGGAAGTTCCAGTTGAATAGTTCTTGAATTGATCAAGTACCTTCTCAACGTAATGCTACTGGGATAATATATATCCTCCAGGATGTCTAATAATTTTAATTCTGAGAATTACATAAGCTAGTCCTATATCCTTCATTTCAAATTGTCCATGTAACATGGTTTTAGTCTGATTTATAATGTCGTTGTCACTTCCAATGATAAACATATCATCTACGTATAAGCATAACATAACATATGCATATTTCGTAGTTTTGAAGTACAAACATTTATCACATTCATTTATGCGGAACCCATTTGACATTATTACTTTGTCAAATTTCTCATGTCACTGCTTTGGAGCTTGTTTAAGTCCGTACAGCGATTTTACAAGTCTACAGACCTTGTCTTCTTGTCCAGGAATAACAAACTCTTCAGGTTGTTTCATGTATATTTCTTCTTCAAGATCTCCATTAAGAAAAGCAGTTTTTACATCCATCTGATGAATTTCCAGATTTTGTAATGCTGCGATGCATATGATAGTTCTTATAGAAGTTATTCTCGTCACGGGAGAATACGTGTCAAAGAAGTCTAGACCTTCTTTCTGACAAAATCCTTGGACCACAAGTCTTGCTTTATACTTGTCAACAGTCCCATCGGTTTTAGTTTGGTCTTAAAGATCCATTTACAATCGAGAGTTTTGAACCCTTCTGGTAAATCCGTTATGTAAAACATATGGTTTTGCATAATTGAATCGAATTCACTGTTGACTAATTTCTTCCAATAAGGAGGATCAGGTGTAGACATTGATTTCGCAAAGGTATTTGGTTCATTTTATGTGAGTAAAATCATTAGAAAATCATCACCAATTTTTTTCTCCTTTCGAGCTCTTTTGCTACGTCTGAACTCAATTTCAGAGTTCTCCATTGTCTAGACCAATGACAGAATTGCTTGTTTAACCTACATCTCTTTCTTCCTTAGTCCGTTTAGGGTGTATTTTATCCTTACACGGAAAATATCTTCAAAGAATGATGCATTTCGCGATTCTATAATTGTATTTACATGGATATCTAGATTATCTGATTTGTGAACCAGAAATCGATAAGCACTACTATGGTGCGCATATCCGAAAAAAATACAATCAATTGTTTTTGGTCCAATTGTGATCTTTTTCGGGATAGGTACTGCCACTTTTGCTAGGCACCCCCACACTTTCATGTATTTGTATGAAAAGACTTTAACTTTCCACAGTTCATATGGCGTTTTTCTCGTCACTTTGTGTGAGATTTTTTTTAGAATATAATTTGAAGTCATTAAAGCTTCCCCCCACATATTATGGGTTACGCCAGATTCTTGCATCATTGCGTTCATCATTTCTTTCAGAGTTCGGTTTTTGTGTTCTGCAATTCCATTTTTGGTGAGTAAGGAACAATTGTTTGATGAATGATGTTATTTTCTCTACAAATACATCGAACTGTCCTTCATATTCTCCACCTATATCACTCCGAACTATTTTTATAGTTTTATCTAATTAATTTTCAACTTCCAGTTTATATTCCTTGAATTTATCCAAAGCCTCATTTTTGCTTTGTAACACGTAAATATAACAATATTTTGTAAATATTTTAAATTGCACAAATCCGTGTGGATTAAACCTAGAGGTTCGTTTGTTCTCTCAACTTTTGGAGATGATCGTTTTGTGAGTTTCGCTTGTACGCATACTTTACATTTATCTTTACTTAATTTGCATTTCGGAATTAGGTTTAAATCCATTAACCGAGTTAATGATTTATAGTTCACATGTGTTAATCTTTCATGCCAAATAGTAGAAGACTCGACCAAATAAACAACTGGATTATTCTTATTAATTTCAGATTTTGTTACAGCTTTGGGAGTGACTGTCAATACACTCATTTTGATTAGTCCATTCTTAACAAACTCCTTGCCCAGATATACCCCATTTTTCTTAAGTACCAACTTATCAACGTGAAAGTTGATGCTAAATCTAGCCTTACTCAGGAGAGTACCAGAAATGAGGTTCTTCCTTATGTTGGGCACATGTCTCACATTTGTGAGGGTGATCTCATGTTCTAAAGTCAGCTTCAGTATCACTTTTCCATGTCCAGCGACCTTGGATGAATGTATGTCGCCCATCATGATTTCCTCATCTATGTGACACTGTTGATAGGTGTTGAACATTGCCTTATCTTTGCAGATGTGGGCCGTTGCACCGGTATCATACCACCAGTCCAATGAGTTTCCCTCCACTGAATTGACTTCATCAGTCACAACACAACAGAGATCTGCTTCAGTGAGGTTGACATTATGTGGTCGCTTTTGTATGGTTTTGGTGCGACACATGTCTGCCTTATGACCCATCTTGCCTAACTTGTGACACTTTCCACTGAACTTCTTTGCACCAGAAGGATGCTTCTTGAAGCTCGTGGAGCTAGTGGCTCTGGGGTTCTTGAACGTGTAGTTCTTTTCTCCCATTTTTCCCTTGCCTTTTGCCTTAAGTTGTTCAGCAAGGTAAGCCTGATATTGTCTCTCTTCATTCTTGGAGAGGCGAATGATTCAAACAACATTTGCTTTCGCTTGTGTTTCAAGTAATTCTTGAAATCCACCCAGCTTGGCGGTAACTTCTCAATGGTGCAGTCAACGATGAAAGCTTCAGAAGGATCATTCCTTCAGCTGCAATTTCGTTGTTAATCAACTGCAATTGCTCAACTTGATCCATTATAGATCTTAAGTCCACCATTTTGAAGTCGAGAAGCTTTGCCACATCATATCTCTGAAAACCAGCATTTTCAGACTTGTACTTCCTTTCCAAAGCTATCCAAAGATGTTTGGAAATGGAGTACTCTTTGTCATTGTTGTAGACAGAGTACATGTTGTCTACCAGTCGACTTAGGATCCAACCTCTGCATAGGAAGTGTGAGTGCTTCCAAGCCTTCAGTGTGGCTAACGTGTGCACATCTGTCTCTCATTCTTTGGGAGTTTCAGGCTTGTCCTCCTTGAGCAATTTGGTCAGGTTCAGAGATGTCAAGTAAAAGTACATCTTCTGTTGCCAGTTCTTGAAACCATTCCCGTCAAACTTCTTGGGAAGACAAACACAAGGGTGGTTTGAGCTGCCACCATTGGTGCAATCTCAGCATTGTTACTTGTGTCTGTCATCTGTTTAACACTGTTTAATCGTGAGTTAAAATATCATTTTTAACATGTTTTTGATGCATTTTTAACACATGTAGACACATTGCGATATCAGAAAAACAAGTTTTTCATGCATTTACACTCTCGATCGATCTTAAAGGGAATTGATCGGAGTTTGTATGCTGCGATCGATCAACCTCACGTGGATCGATCGATCTTAATTATTGTGTTGTCTTGCGACCCGGTTAACAGCATCGATCTTTCGAGATCAATCAATCGGCTTGCGATCGATCGGTCGCTTGACTCGCGGTACCGGTTTCGGTGTTCAATTTGTTTAATTTCTCTCAATCGACCGATACAGATCGATCGATGTGAGACCCGGATCAATCAATCCGGTCACGAAATCTTGAAACCGACTTTTTTTTTTCAAACAATCAAAAACAAAACTTTGATTTTTGCAAATTCGATTTTTTCACGCAACAAATCCGTTTAAAAAACAAAATTTTATTGAGTTAAGATTGTAGAACCTTATAAAACCGAAATTTAGAATTATCAATTTGCAATACAATTTATTTTTTTAAATTGAAATAAACTATTAAAATAACAATTTGTGTGAAACTAAAATTTAAACAAAAAAAACAGATTTTATAAAATCATAACAAAAACCATTTGGAGGCGGGATGATCTATTTCCTTAACTCAATAAAATGCCCGCAATGAGACGGTTTATATGCATTCTTTGAATTCTAGGATACAACCAAACATATAAGACTAACATGCTTCATTCATGTTAGAATCTACAAGCTAATATTCTATCATATACTCAAGAACACAAAATCTACTTTTGAAAGAGAAAAGTAGAATATAGAGAAAGTTAGAACATGTTTAACTTGTGAATCTTTTAGCTACCAACACCAAAAACCAACAAGATATTTCAAGAAAACTTCAACACTTGAAAATTTTCAAAGAATATCTAAATTAAGTCTAATGGTGTTTTCTTTTGTAAAATGAAGAATGGAATGAATTTTTCCTTCTAAGAAGTTTGGTATTTATAGGAGAGGAATGAAACTTGGTGGTCAAGAGTCATAATGATCAAATTTAATTTGATTTTTAATTACAAAATATTTGTAAGTTATAAAAATCTTTGAATTTAATTTGATCTATAATAGACAAATTTAATTTGATTTTAACTCTAAAATATTGGTAAGTTATGAAAAATATTTGAATTTAAATTTGATCCCCTTTATACCATTTATTTCTTAGTGACTTTGTTTCATATTATATATTTTTGGAAAAAGTTCCTTTAAACAAATTCTTATTCACAATTTAACTATATATTATAAATCCATAATTGCTTATTAATATATTGTTCCAACAATCCCCCACATGAATAGAATTGACTCTAAAACACTGAGGATGTTTTGAAAACCTTTTTAGGATATTTAAGCTGAAATAAGACTTTCTTGAGTATATGCGAAAAATAATTGTATATGAAAAATTTGCATTTTTCAGCGTTGAACCAATCACTGTTATAATCTATCGAGTTTACAAGCCCAGTTGGTGAACACGATGTCTTGAACCATCCAGATTTCTAGTGTAAACTGAAACAATAGATATAACACAATTATATTTTCTAGTAGAACTTTCGCTCTCTCGTTGTGTTCATCTTCATTCGATATAATTATCATTAGGCTTTCTAGATCATCTACCAACTTCAGAAAATCATTCAAGATTTCTTCTATGCTCTTTTGCTCTTTCATCTAAAGCTTGCAAACTATGATTTAAGTAGATTAGGTTTGCATATCTTTTGTTTGGTAGCCTGTAGAGCTTTCCACACAGCACGAGTTGTAGTCTTTTTCATAATCTTCCCGAGTATGGTATCACTCACGCTCATGCAAATGAGATTCTTACATCCCTTCTCGTTATCTTTAGCCAACTGACCCGGCTGACTCTCTTCACCTTCTTTATGTTTTCTTTTGTCATCTGTTGGTGTAGCATCTTCATCTAGACATTTTTCTAGGCTTAAGAGTTCCAACTGAAACATCATCTTGCATTTCCTCAGCCCAAAATCACCTTTTTTCATCAAACTTTTTAACATCAAATTTCCCTTGGCTCCATGATTTTGTGTTGTTTTTTAAGTTACAACACAGCAGGCTATAAATACAGATGAATAGAAAATTCCACAACGCTCAACAGAAAACCAGATAATCAGAATACTATAGAAAAAATCAGAAAACCAGATAATCAGAATACTCCACCACGCTCAACAGAAAACTCCACCACCTTGACTTATCAACTCTCACGTAACATATACATTCCTCTTTTTAGACCAGATAAGAAAATAAAACTTTCAACTCACGACTTCTTCTCTAATGTGTACGCAACCAATCATGAGCTTCAATACCACTTGTCAGGTATTTCTACCTACTGCAGCTTGAAACTCTTGAAACTCTAAGTAATAAATACAATAGAATTTGGTCACCCAGTTCACGGACTCACTGCTACCTCTAGGGAGAAAACTATCTCCCTCAACTTCAGTATGAATATAAGAGTACAAGCTTATCAAGTTATCATAATATGTGATTATCTTTTGCAACACAAGAATCATAAAGAGAAAAAAGTCTCGTCCAAGCCTCTAAAGAGAGAAACCTCTATTTATATGAATTAGCTTCTAAACGTGATTAGTGCTTGTAGTTAGGCTTCGACATATAATGGCCCAATAACACCTCCTCTTTATTCTTTATATAACGGCAATGACCCAATTTGGTGAGGCCCATGATTGATAAAAGTTTGGGCTGGGTCAACACTTACAAAACCGGTTCTGTGGGTGTGCTCCAATTTGTTTGTGTTGTGCTTTCTTCCTTCATTCTAATTTTTCATTTCGACCAATGACGTGTTGGAGGTTTTGTAGATCTAGTTTTTCTTTGAACAGATCTGTTGGTGGTGTGGTAAAAATTTGGCTCTCTCCGATTTCTCTCTCTATTTTTGGTGCTGTGATGGTTTAGATGGTAGGAGTTTATATTCTTAATATTCTCGCTTACTCTTTAGTGATTAAGGCCCACAATCCATTAATATCTATTTATCCTAATCCCTTTTACCCCTAAGGTCTCAGTCATTAATTTAGTCAGGCCATCATTTTCAGGAGGAAACATACCATTTTTTTGGGCCGGATTATAAGAGTGTGTTGATTGATGTACTAAATCTTTTTTAGTAGTTAGTTTTAGAGGTTCTGATACCATGTTATTTTTTCTGAATATCCAACTCAAAACCAATTAGCAATTAGTAAAAGGTCTAAGTCTCTTATATATTACTTATGTGCCATAAAAGCTCTTAATGCGGGAATTTATATTCTCACGTTCTTTAGTGATCAAGGCTCATGACCCATTAATCTCTACTAATCC